>OV816030.1:75088905-76441405 GCA_929113105.1 Agrypnus murinus
TTTTCAAAATTTGTTGGCAATAACCCTTATATCTTTCAATAAGATGGATGACGTTACTTTTCTTATCCGCTCATATAAATTTCTAGAATTCGTTCCATCCGTTTCCGAAATGTCTACAATTTAATTTGCTCCAAGTTTTTGGTTGAAACAATTCGATTGCTGAAGTGAAATTGTTTACAAAGTGAGATTTCCAAAAAGTGTTTTTGGTCATAACTTCTACCACTTTGATAACTTTAATATTTCTATAATACTTTACCAAACAAGCTTCACTGCTTTCAGCACAGAAAATATTACAATAAGCAGTGAAGGTAATGATGTACCTAGCTAGTACAGAAAAAATAGAGGTGAGATTTAGAGTGGATGATAACATGTTTTAAATGTTTTTATTTTACCTAAAGTATTCTCTATTCAGAGAAGTAAGAGCTGGTTTAGTCTCAAAATTACCATTTGAGTGTAACATGTGCTACTTCCACGAAACTGTTTGTTGTCCGGAAAACCCAAAAAGACTCGATATTAACATTTCCTCTGTCACTGCTGTCATAAATGCTGTTGGCGGCTACACATAGTTAGAAATATTACATAAACCATGGATATTCCTTGTTTTAGTTTTACCCTACATAAAAATGTTCATACTATGGTATGCAATGCTTGGGAAGAAATAGCTTGGAAATCCATGAGAAGCTGCGGAACAAGAAGCTAGATTGGCCATAGAATGTTGAAATATAGATGAGAATGGCACACCAATGATCGCAGTTGTCTGTGATGGCAGTTGGACAAAACGATCTTATTGTGGTGGAGGAAATTGTAATTCTCTCTCTGGAGTGGCTGCAATTTTTGGAGCTCAAACAGACAAGTCTGTGTTTGTCAAAGGGCCGAGAACAAAGAGGAACAGGTCCCAGAAGATACATGTTACAAAAATTGGACTGCATCATCAACAATCACAGAAAAAAGAAGATTAAGACGTACTTGGTAGCAATCTAGAGCCCCTCAAGGTGAGGGGCTCTAGCCTCAAGGTAAAACACCTCTGAATAGTGCTAGTCAACAACTAAAAAGAGAAATTCAAGATTCAAGAATGAATCAATTGAAGCGTATCTAAGAAAACAAACGACTGGCAGCAGCACTATTCTCTTTGGAAAGCTACAAACAAGCTGAAAGGGCCAATAACCCAAATTCCTTCAATAAGACAAGAAGCTGGAAAGTGGACAAAAAATAACGAACAAAAAGCAAATAATTTTGCGATTCATTCAAGATGAAGCCTTGCTTCACCTAAGGAAGTAATGTCTGAAATCAAAGACAACATCAATCCGAAAAAGTTCCAGGGTTCGATGTAATAACTGGTGAAGTGTTAAAGCAGTTACCAGGGAAAGCTACAGTTAAGCTGAATTACCTAATAAACGCTGCCTTTAGATTAAAGTACGTGCCTAGGTTGTGTAAAGACACAGAGGTCATTATGATTCCCAAACCTGGTAGGTCACCTCATGAAGTTCCATCTTACAGAGCTATATCTTCACTACTTGTAATATCGAAGTTATTTGAAAAATTATTGTTAAAAAGACTAAAACCTATCATTGAAGAGAGAAATTTAATTCAATAGAAACATTTAACCATTGATCAAGTACATAGAATCACTAATATTATAGAGAAATCCTTAGAAGAAAATAATGTCTGTTTTACATCTTTCTTGATGTAGTACAGGGATTCGATAAGGTATCGATGAAGGTCTAAATTATAAACTGAAACTATTCTTGCCAAAGCAATATTCTCAAATCTTGAAGTCTTACATTTCTGACAGATACTTCGGGATCAAGCAGGAAGGTGCTTATTCTGAATTGAAGGAAATTAAAGCAGGAGTGCCGCAAGGAAGTGTTACTAGGACCGATCTTGTATCTCTTGTACACTTGTGCTATTCAAGCATTAGAAAACAACACCTTTGCTACTTTTGCTGATGACTCAGCTATATTAGCAGTAAAAACAACCAATGCAGAAGCCATAGAAAAATTACAAATGGTTCAGTTTTGGGGCTGTACCAAACAAAGTAACACCGACACCATCCAACGATTCCAAAATAAAGTGTTAATTGAGGTGTCTAGTAGATGCATTTGAAGACTTGATAGTGGAATTTCCAGAAAATTTTAAAAATCAGAGAAAAACTACAAAGAAACAGAAGCACAAACTTGATTGCAAGCTGATTCTCACAATGTCTGATTGAACAATATAGAAAAGAGTTATTAACTACTTCATTATTTGGTAAAGTTTGTAAGACACACAGGTTGTGCTTCAACCGTTACTGGAATCCTTTATACAGAGTTTCTTTCTAGAGCCACAGCTTGGGGAAAAATAATGAAGATAGAGCTAAATGTTTGTTAGAAACGAAATTTGGTTTTCGCATTTCTAGTTGTGGACTTTTTATAAACGCGAAATGGCCACTTCTCGGTGCTTC
The DNA here is from genome assembly GCA_929113105.1 of Agrypnus murinus. NCBI lineage: Eukaryota > Metazoa > Arthropoda > Insecta > Coleoptera > Elateridae > Agrypnus > Agrypnus murinus. Next base: position 75,091,346 of record OV816030.1, read on the forward strand.
AACAGACGGTATAGAAGAAAATTCTGGACACTTAGTAGAAATTAAATGTCCTTTCACGGCCAGGAATTACGAGATAAATGAAGCAATTCAAAAAAATAGATGGTTATCTAGAAAAGGATGGTGACCAAGGCCGAATGAAAAAGATAATTATTTTTATCAAGTACAAGGACAATTAAGTATCTCTTCAAAAAAGAAATGGTATTTTGCCGTTTGGACTTAAAGAAATTATTTACTTGAAGGTTGAAGTTGATGAGTTTCTTCAGAGAAATATGTCGCCAAGATTACACGCATTTGATTATAATTGCCTCTTGCCAGAAATAAGCATAAGCTTTAATTTAAAATATGTCAACTTTTAGTCATTGTTTCCGAAAACAATTAAATGAGAAATCAATTAAACAAGGTGAAATTGTCATCGATATATATTTAAGATATAAGCCTTATATAGAAAATTTAAAATAAAAAAACAATCAAGAAGTAGGTATAGTACTTATCAGTAGCTTTTTTTTGTGTATAAATAAGTAATACTAGAATACTTGAATAAATGGCAAAAAACATTATTTTTTATAAAGAACACTTTCAAACACCTGCAAATCCTAAATTGACAGTCCAAGGTGGTAAATAAATCCCTTGAACCGTTATTTCTCACCATCTGGTGTTATTTTAAATTTTGTTAAAATATGTTTTAAGCTTAAGGGGTAGATACGCATTTTTATTACCTGCTAATTCATCCCTTAAGAATACCGATGTCTTTAATTTTTTACAGTTAGGACGTTACGTTTGCTGGCAAATGTACGATATTTTGCCATTTGTATTTGTGGAGATTTGACAATTAAACAAATAGATTTTGTTTATTGTTTCCAGCCTTATTTTGTGGAACTCCATAATCATGAAATAAATAAAGATTATTAAAAGTTTCACAGTTTTATTAAAATATAACCTGACAATATTGTTTCGACAGCTATGCTGTCATTATCAAAGGTAATATAATTATAAACAAACACGTCGCTAAGGTAGATACAAAATAGGTAACTAGATAAAATAATAATAATAATCATAATTAAACATCTAATACTTCCAGTAACGTAATAAACAAATAAATAATTCCAGTAAAACAAATAGATAATTCATACAAAACGTCTTATGCAGTCTATAGCAGAAAGTTGCTTATGTCCTCTTCTATTCAATGGTGTGATAATACAAATTTTTGATCATAGTGTGTTTTGTCCGGTTCTTCTAATTTCTTAAATTAAAAGTATTACACAATTCCTCTTTTTATAGAGATTACACAGATTATATATTTAAATAAGTGTATACATATACTGTTCAACAAATGAACTGGACAATTTGTTTATATTGGTATTTGCGTATATTTTATTAATAAAAATATGATTATGTTAATACGTAAGTTGATATTGAAGCACAATACAATTAAATATGCTTGATATAAGTACTATAAAATAAATACTCAATGGTTTTATGGGAAATATTTAAATATTTAAAAAATTACACCAATCTGTGCAAATGGTGCAGTTCATTAGTTGAGCAGTATATTTGTACACCGAATTGACCTAATACATTCATAAACATATTTCAATTGTACTTTTTATTTATCTTTTAGTAGGTTTGTTTACGCCTGGTACAAGGTTGAAATGCAATCGACTGGGTTATATTGGGTATTACAGAGTTGCCAAATGTCGGGTGTCACTAAATGCAATAATTTTTAAGTAGTCACATTGACAAATATTATATAAAAATATACACCTGTATATTAACGAGCGCCGCCTGGTGGAGACCCTCTAGAACTAATTTGTATATAGCTATATAAAATATGTCAATTTGGCACCCAACCAAAAGTTGTGTTTTTTTAATGTAGATGGGGCTGTATTGTATACACTCTATTTCCAGCTAAAAACAGTCTGACACCCAATGCTGGGTGTCGGATTGCAAAATTGGGTGCCACTCTTACAATGAATATGCAATTTTGGTGTCACAAAGACAAGATATATATATATATATATATATATATATATATATATATATATATATATATATATATATATATATATATATATATATATATATATATATATATATATATATATATATATATATATATATATATATATATATATATATATATATATAACTTTTCCTAAACGATAGACTATTCTAGCTTTAATTAACTCATTGCTGCTTGTTGCATCTGTTTAAAAATATCTACAAAATAATACTACACTTTGTAAGTACGCAATAGAGTGTGCCTTTTATTTTATTATAGAGATGAATTACAACAGGACAAATAATGAAATTTGTTGTTAGTATCCATTTTAATTTACCACTTTAGTCTAACCTTTGTTGACATCACATTTGAGAGTGATATTTGCCAAATTTTATTCCCCTTGACATACTGATTATCAGATATAGATACATAATGTTGCAATAATGGCAGCATGTTTCTAATATTAAAGGCGCTACAGTTTTTCTGAGAAGACTTATGCAATTTATTATTACGTAGGTGTACTTTTAGAACTATAATTTACCAATGATAGCCAATAGATAATTTCCTTAAGTTCTATCAATTATAGTTTAAGAAAATTGCATCGATAATTAATTTAATTTGTGTAATAATAGGCGCGGAATATTGCCTTGTAATTAAACTGAAACATGAGCAGGTTACGTCAACTCCATTTGTCTTTTTTATCGTTGCTGAAATAGATGTTGATGGAAATTTATTTAATTTGAATACAATATATTTATTTGCATAATACTTATTGACATTTAACGAACGCTAAACTGAATTATGTAGTATATTATATTTCAAATTCATAGATGCACAGATAAAGGAAGTATTTTAGATGCACAGATAAAGGAAGTATTTTATAATTAAGAGGCTAAATATGCAAGAAAGATCGTATGCACAAGCACATGCAGATTAGTATAACATTTAAGTATCTTGACGACTCAAGGTTATAATCAGGAAGAAGTCTTTTTGTATGAGAATTTTTAATCTTTCATAAACTGGTGAGCAATCGTCTACAAAATTTTTGGTGTTTATCGGTTTATCGTCTTCGTTTACTCAAACACTACAACAATTCAAGTGTATACAAGTGAATACTCTTTTCTTGTAATTTTCTTCTCTGAATCCAGATAACTCCTGAAGCGCTTCAATCGCGCACTTCGAGCTTTACTAATGTTATTTTACAAATTTTCATAAACTGATCTTTCTGATGGGATTTAAAAGGAAGCTGTTAGAGTCGTAATAGTAGGTAATAGGTAGTATGTATTTATGGTCGATATGCACAGAAAGACAACTGAAAGTGACGCATAACCTGTTTACCGTTTCCTAATTCAAATGTCCGTAATTTAAGCAGATTCAGCAGAATCTTGTCACTCTTAATTTGTCCATGATTTTATGCAGACATTTTCATTGGTTATTTTTTATTTGGTTATGTTTCAGTTCGGGATGCTTCATTGGTAAATTCTGCTTATCGCTGTTTTTTAAGCTTTGCTAAAGATAATTATTCTTATTTTTTCTTATTATCTGATGTTTGCTTAGGTTATGTATTAAATTTCTAATATTGTTATTGTTACACCGTTGCAAGATTTATTTTAAAAATTACCTTTTCTGCAGAAGTTATAAGTAATATAATTTTCTGTTTAGCTTTATAATAAACTTGATTGATACTATTCGAGTTACGTTTTTAAAAACTGTTTGCTTATTATTATAAAATACTGATTAATTTGATTTCAATGTAATTGACATTAAAAGATTAATTTTAGCATTTTAAAAACTAAATAATTATCGTTTATATTAAATCACTGTTTCTATTGATATAGGTTATTTGTGAAACAATTGCAAACTATATCTTGTGTGAACTTATTATAATTTAAACTTGATTCTTTGATTTTAATATTCATCTTTGCTGTTTATTTTATTTTTGAATAATTTTTTTTCTATCTCTTTTGTATCCTGTATCTTTTATTTCTATTATTGCTTATGCTGAGTTCAAACGGCGCCTGTTATTTTGTAGCAAACGCTTTCCGGGCACAGAATATAGTAAAGTTTCAGGTTAACGTTTTGTTTTATAAATTTTAAAATTGCGGAACTTCTTATTAACACCGCGAATTAGCCGGTCAGGAAGTTCCCGTTATAATAAGATTGTAAAGGCAGTCTAAAAACTTTAGATGTTATTTCAGTTTTATAAGCCATTGCTTTGAAACAAGTTGTATCTAGCTTTTCTTTGCTTACTTAAAGGAGTAAATATTGATCTTAAGAAAGCTAAATAGATGATGGCAAGAAAACAGCAAGAGAGATATGATTCAATAAGTCCAAGAGCAATAATCATCTTGTGAACTGAAGAAAGCTATGTTTAACAGTGTTACAAAATATTTAGTTTTCCTATCGTGGGAGTAGCAAAAAGGTAACCCAGATACTCCTCGCGTGGGTAAATAAACATAACCTTCTAGGTCCTAATCTAAGACGAAATCTTTTGGACGGACCTACTACTACTAAAGCATTGTTATTAATTTGTATTTTTGGTGCACTAAATAAGTAAAAGAGCAGTATGCTGATAAGTACTATAATGAATACCGAATAATAATCTTTAACAACGTACATGTAACTTCTTTTAACATGCATCAATTTTGTTGCTGTTTGTAATTATGTAACTAGATAAGTCTTAAATAGGTAAGTACGTACATAGGAATTAGTAAATAGATATAATATTTAATAAATCGCAATAGATAAATAAGTAACATGTAAATAATAGCATATAAGGCGAGTATTTGAATTGTTTAATAAGTTTTAAACTAATATATTCATTTTTCCCTTTTTTTTAGATTTACCAAGATTATTAAGAAACCTAGAAAGTTCCGAAGTGTGTAAGCGCTTACTACCGATGTGAGTTCATTCATTATCAAATTTGTACTCGATTGTAATAGTTAGGATTAATGTTTAATAAATTAAATTAAAGCAAAAGCGAATTACTTCCTTACAATAATTATCCCGTTGACGGTTATTTAAACGCTCAGATAGGTAATATGTTTGAAAATTTGCAGATTTAAAAGAAAGAAAGAATTTACAAAACTTTTCGTGTACATAAGCAAAAAAGGAAAATAGTACACGGTTATGATATCTAAATACTTATTAATAAATCATTAATTGCATCTGGTATTCTGACCTGTCGAATGCTGATGGAGTGCAATTCATATAGGAACAGCTTACCGAACAGCTATTGCAATTCCCACGTTCTATACGCATTTTTGTCAAATATTTTTGCAGCTGTATTTTAATAAACCTTCGAAATTGCAAACAGTTCAAAATAAGATAGTTCTTGCAGATGAATTCATAATAATTTTGCAAAATAATAAAAATATTGAGCTTCTTTTAGGTTTAAAAGCACGTACAGATCGCATATAAAAATAATTTATTGGTCTACAGCAATTATTTTTTTAGTAACATATCCCTTTGTATTTTAAGCTAGGAATAAAATTTTAATTTATGAAATTTGTACTCAATTGTAATAGTTAAGATTAATATTTAATAAACTACATAAGTTAAAGCAAAAGCGAATTACTTCCTTACAATAATTATCCCGTTGACGGTTATTTAAACGCTCAAATAGGTAAGCTATTTAAAAATTTGCAGATTTAAAAGAAAGAACGAATTTACAAAACTTTTAATGTACATAAACAAAAAAGAGTAAATAGTACACGGTGATATCTAAATAATTATTAATAAATCATTAATTACATCTGGTATTCTGACCTGTCGAATGCTGATGGACTGCAATTCATATAGGAACAGCTTAGTGAATTGTGAGTTACCAAGTGTTGATTTTCCAAATAAATACAAATTCTTCGTAAAACAAACGATATGCAGATGGAAGGTTTGTAAATTAATGGATACTGGTTGCTTCAATAACGGTAATAGAAACAATGAAGAAGTCAGTACAAAATGTAAGTTTACTAACCAAAAGCAAAAAGAAGCAGAAGAAGGGCTAATGAATCAAAAGAAAGAAACAAAATAGATATGTATTGATTTTAGGGAAGTCAGTACATTACCTATTAGGTGAAAAAGCTCTCATCTTCCTGAATGGTATTTTTGAGAAGAAAATCCTACAAATGTGGTTATTAAAAGTTTCAACAAAAATATGTGTTACACTAATTCGATCTTATCTAAAAACCAATCTTCTAAATTTTATATCTTTTAATAAATTTCCAGTTAGATGGATCCAGAAAATGTAAACTAAATTTCCGAAATATTCTATCTTGGAATCGTCAACGTGATGGCTGCAGGAAGAACGACTTTTTTGCAGAGGAAAGATGATACAAAAATTTGAAGTTTTGGGGAATTTTCGAAAAGGAACCAAGTTTGAAGGATAATGATATGCATTAAGAAAATGACATAGGCATGCAACATGCATAATAATAATAGCAATTGAACTGAATCAACTTATTCGAAAATCTAGTTTTAATATTAGTTAGTAAGTAAGTTAGGAAGTAGTTAGTAATTAAGTTTTACATACATACATAATCAATTCCCCTTTTACCGCATTTTTGCAGTGTCGGGGTTTCACACAAACTCTTATAGGAGTGCAACGGAGGTAATGGAGCTCCCCCATACTTTATCACTCATACAACTTTCATACCTTATCCTAAGAGCTCAAACACGATTGTACTAAATTTTTTAAAATTCAGTCGCATCCGAGGTTAACCCCTGTCCCTCTGAACGAGAGGTAGGATCTCTACCACTCGAATGCGGATGGCCTAATTAACTTTTAGTATAAGTTAATTTATAGTAATTTTAATCGTAAGAACAGTGGATTGAGATTCTAGAAAAAAGTTGAATACCTGGATGACATCACAAATCCACATCAATCTTAACATTTGTGAAAGTAAGGACAACGAAACAACTTCTAACACTTTAATAAGACTATAAAATACCTTAGTGAGCGTTTAATGGAGGATTAAATTAATTTATCGCGTCACTATCTTTGAACTTGTCACAAGGTAATTTTATTTATTATTGTTTATGACGTTATACATATCGAAGCAATTAATGAACTCTATGACGTAAAGACACCACTATTTTAATTATGTTACGTCTGTTGTAATTAGTTCTAACCTATTGACTCCATTGACTAAAATTCATCCCTAATACTCGTATTAGTTTTATTATTTTGCATATTCTATTAGACTAAAAGTTTTGATTAGCGAAGAAGTCGATGGTTTAAATGATTACTGCGGTGCTTTTGTATAAAAATATTTTACAGGGGCACACTAAAGCTACCTAAGAAATTACTGAATAGCTACGGTCTTTACCTAGTATATGCTTTAGGCTAATATATAATTCATCGTGGTTAAGCTTCCACTAAGGCGTAGGATAAAAGCTTGACATTTAACGAGTATGTGTTGTACCTACATAACAATTCCAAGTTAGTAAACAGGGAAGTTTGATATAATAGTAAATATAACGTAATGTATGTTTACTATTTACTGTGTCGCTAATTATAACTTAGCTTGCATGGTATACTTTATGTTGAGATGGTATTAAATACAACAGTTTCCTTCCGTTTTACATGCGTACACCCTACAACTATACTTACAATTTTTATTTTATTTTATTTTTATTTTATATATTTTGGGAACCCAACAGTTTTACCCAATTATAGGGTTCCACTAAATTACAAAAAAAGTAAATAAATTGAAAATAGCGGTCTAATATAATTATTAACACACATAACTTAAATAAGTGTTATAAATGAAATTATTAATAGAATTCAATATTTTACATTTTGACAATAATGCGGATAAAATTAGAATCAGAATAGTATATTAGTATATTAGATACGTTTGTAATTTGTAAATTAGTTAATGTATATGCAGATAAGAATTAGTAATGATACGATCTAGCTTTGGTAAATATATAAATGTCACCCTGATTCCTTTAAGATGTTTTTAAACTGATTAAGAGATATAGTGAAGATGTCCAGCTGTATCTTTCGCAACAGATCATTGAGTTCTACCGAGAAACGTGTAATTGGTGAGTTAGAAGCAGAATTTGTTCGATTAAAACGTATAGAGAATAGTTGAGTATTTCTGGTTTGTCTTGGTAGAATGTGAAAGTAAAACAAAGAAAGTAGTGTAGGGCAATCGATTAAGTTATTAATTATTTTAAAAGCCATAATTCTGTCAAGATATATTCGTCTGGTTGCTAAAAAAGTGAAGTTAAAGGTTTGATTCGGAAATTTGTATTGTAAGCTATTATAGAATTTGTTTTGAATAGCTTCTAGTCTATTGTTGTAAGTGTTGTAGTAAGGGGACCATATAACGGAGGAATATTCGAGGTGGCTTCTAACCAACGAATTAAATAGTGCGATGTACGTTTGAGGTTGTCTGAAGTCATTGGAGTTACGTAGTATAAAACCGAGGCTTTTATTAGTCTTTTGGGTGATAAAGTCTATGTGATGGTCAAAACCTAATTTGTTATCGAATATCACTCCGAGGTCCTTAATACAATCCTTTTTTGTGAGTTGAATGTTATTGATTTTGTATGGAAGGTCATGTATATAGCGATTTCTGGAGAAAGTTATTGAGTGACATTTGTCGGCATTAAGAGTCAGTTTGTTATTTTTACAGTAATTTTCAAAAGAAGTTATATCCAGTTGAAAATTAATGCAGTCCTGCATGTTATTGATTTTCATGAAAAGTTTGCAGTCGTCAGCGTATAAGAGAAACTGTACGTGTTTTAAGCAATTGACTATGTCATTAATAAATAAGTTAAAAAGCAAAGGACCCAGATGCGAGCCCTGCGGAACTCCTGAGGGAGCACTGTAAGGCTCGGACCGATACCCCTTAATAACCACTAGCTGCGATCTATTCGAGAGGTATGATATCAGCCACCGCAGTAGGTTTCCACACACTCCGATTTTTTGTAATTTTTTGAAAAGAATAAAATGGTCAATTTTATCGAATGCTTTGCTGAAATCAGTGTACACTGCATCTACCTGTAATCGCTCATCCATTGCTCCTAGCACATATTCGCTATAAATGATCAAGTTTGTGTTTATAGAACGTTGTTTATAAAAACCATGTTGTTGGGGGATTATATGACTTTTTATTGAGTTAAATATGTATTCATGTACTATGAGCTCAAGGATTTTACTTATGACCGGAAGTTTAGATATAGGGCGGTAATTTTCAATATTGGACTTGTCACCAGACTTATGGATAGGACTGACATGAGCTAATTTCCAAATCTGAGGAAATGTGCCTTCAGCAATTGATTTATTGAATAGAATTGAAAGTGGTAAACTAAGAGATACAGCAGTATTTTTTAAAAAGATAGCAGGTAAATTATCAGAGCCAGCTCCCTTGTTAGGATCAAGCGCCAGAGCTATTTTTTGTACTTGTTCTGGGTTAGTTGTGATACTGTTTATATTTAAATTGGTTTCAGAGATTTCGTTTAAGTCTAATAAGAGATCGGATGGGTCACTATAAGCATTTTGAAAGAATCTAGCGAACAGATCACAAACTTCCCTTCCAGCAGAGGCGGTCTCATTTCTTAGTCGGACTAAGTTTGGTACATTATTATTTAATTTTTTGGAGGCAAACCTCCAAAACTGTCTGGGATTATCGTTGATCCGTCTCTCAGTACTCTCCACATGCTTAATATAGGCTTCTTTTATTAGATTCTTTACTCTTGATCTTAACAAGGAAAACTCTCTGTAATGAGCCATGGATTTTGTTCTTTTATATTTTTTATGAACAGAGTGTTTTTTAAAAAGCATTCTAATAATGTTTTCATTATACCACAGAGGATAATGTCTTTTACGAGTTTTTCTTACAGGGACATATTCTTCTATTATTTTGAAAACTAAGCCATAAAACATGTTAACGGCTTGATCTATATTTTTAGTGTTAAATTTAGAGTTCCAATTGATACTATTAAAAGCATTGTTAATTTGATCATAATCTGCAGAATAGTAGTTAAATACCCTTCTCGATTCGCTAGCAGGAACCAAGGGGGCAGGAACATCCAGGTCTAAGATAATTTCTAATGCGGGATGATGGACATCTATTCTAGATAAAGGTGTGATGCATTCAGTTACCAAAACTTGATCGCAATTTGACAGAACTAAGTCTAAAATACGGTTATTAATATTACTAAATTTATTAAATTGCATTAGATTTAAAAAAGAGATGGTATCAATAAAGTTTGTGTAATTGTTATCGCTTATTTTATGCGGAATTAAATTGTTGATATTAGGCTGATTTATCCAATTAATCAATGGCAGGTTGAAATCACCACATATAAAAAATATATCGTCATTGTGTTCCGTTACAGTTTTATTGAGATTGTTAAGAAAGTACGCTAGTGCGACGCTGTCTCCAGGAGGGATGTAAACACAACATATATTAATTTTAACTTTCTTACCATCTTTGTCAAGAAGAAATAAAGTTACCCAAATGTCCTCAGCTTCGCTACGCCACTGCGTATTTTCATAACTATCCATTTTGCGATCGACAACGATAAAAATTCCACCACCATCCTTTTTTATTGATTGAGTTAGGCATCTATTCCGTCTATAAACAATGTAGTTATCATTAATAAGTTCGCTATCATTAATAGAATCATTAAGATTTGATTCAGTAATACATATGACATTATAAGTACAGCTTAATGTATTCAAATAAAAATCGTTTAATTTGGATCTAATCCTATTTACATTTTGGTAATAAATCGAAATTTCCATAACAAAAAGATATAACTAAAAAAGATAAAGTTGTTAAATTTATATATAGTTTAATTTAACAAAAATAAATTACTTAACTTTACAATTTGTTAATGTCGTTGAATGTAGAAATATGGATGAGCCTTGATGTTTCGTTTTTTCTTGCAAAAAACTTGGCATTTTTAACCCATATGTAAGTATATCCTTTTTGTTTTGCTGCATCACGGATATTTTTATACAGTTGTTTGTTGACCGGAGAAAGGTGTTCATTGATAAAAATCTTATCTGCAAAGTTGATGAACCCAACTTGGGAAGCTGAAATACCTTTTAATTTCTTGGCCTGAATTAAAAACTTATCCTTCAGTTGACGAGATATAAACTTGATGATAATATTTTTTGGTTTTTTATTATTACTGTTAAAGTGGGGTACTCGATGTACGACGTCTATATCTTCTAGTTTAATTGGACAATCAATTATTTCGCCCATTTTTGAAACTACCATTAAAAGATTTTCTCCGTTAGATTCCGGACAATTCACTATTTCCAAATTATTCATTCGAGTATATTGTTCCATATCATTTATTTTGTTGCGAAGAATGTCTACAGTATTTTTTAACGATTCATTATCTTGTTTTATTTTATCAATTTCTTGAATACGAAGATTAACAGTACTGATTTGCTTTTCAAAATCAGAAATCTTGTCGCAGCAGAAAGTAATTGATCTTAATAATTCATCATGTTTCTGAGAAACTTGATTAAGTATTTCTTTTTTTTGCAGCCATGTTAGTAATTTACTATAGCATTATTCAGATGTTGAGTTTTCTTGTGATAGGTTAAGACGCGTCTACTCCCAATAAACACATTCTGTAATTTATAAACTTTAGTAAACTTGTTTCCTTCATCTCAAAATTTATGCAAGGTATAGTTACTTTCACAAGAGGTGACGTAAATGTTAAATAATTAAAATTAGAGACGATAGAATGTTAATAAAGCAGTTTCAAAATTCTGCAACAAGAATATACGGAAAATCCATGGTAGTAAGACATTGCAAATGTAAAGAAAAAAATTGGAGTGGATAACTCGGGTGATTAACTAAAAAATCAATAATTATAATATATTTGAAACAACTAACTATTTACAATTATTATTCAAAGTGGCCTCCTTTACAACGCAGACAACTCTTCAAACGAGCGATGAACGCATCGCACGTAGTCGTAGTCCAATTCGTCACAGGCTTTCTGAAAGACAGTTTTCAAAGAATTTAAATTGGGATGAGGTAGAGCAGATCTTGGTTTCAATCATTCACCACACCAAACAGTCGAGAAGATTGAGGTCCGGTGAATTTGAGAGCCAATCTTCATGAGCAATGAAATCAGACAGCCTCTTGGGGGCGCCGAGTCTTGTTGAGAACACCATTGTCTGTTTCCGAAATTACATCAGAACATCTTCTATACTAGAACTCAAGTAGATCTCCTTGTTGACTTTTAATGCAGCAAAACACGAGCGGTGTTTTGCCATCGGCCGTGACTCCTAGCCTAACCTTTACAGAAAGCGGATAGGCAGTGTGTTCAATGATTTTTCCCTAGGATACGGCGTTCTCAACATTGCCAGCAAGAATTCCGTCATTTTGACGGATTACGGATTGACTCAACAGTTAAAATCTTTTCATCGCAGAAAACACAGGAGCTTCTTTAGAGCCTTTCTGTTGACGGTTTTGTGTCAAAATATGACCTTTCTGTATGCGGTAAGAGCGAAGCTTATTTTTGACATATTTCTCCGCATTAAAGTTTGATTGATTCCCATGTCACTGGCCATCTTCCTCACGTCTAGCACGTTCACGATAGCCTGGGCTATCTTCCATGGCTTTTTCTACCAGCAGTAAGCATAGCAATATTAAAAGGCCAATTAATATCAGAGAAAAAATATAAAAGGCCAGAACAAGATGCATACCATGAAAAATAGAAATATGGAAAAAAAGAAATGGAAAATACTAAAACTCAAATCATTAAAAGGGTTATTGCTATGCAGTTTGTAAGTAGGTTTCGTTGTCATTTTGTGTTTTCACAGTGGATGCAGCAGAAAACAGATAGGAGTTTAAATTATGATTCTGTTCCCAGAATAGACATTTGTGGCAACGTTAATTGTACAACTGAAATTGTTATTGCTAGAAGGCGTCATTGATAAATTAATCATAACCTTATAAGGTATAATGTATTTAAAAACAAAATTAAAGTATTTTTTCGTTGACCGTTTGTTAATGTCAATATTAATGAATGATTTTTTCTAAAAAAGGATGTATTAATGGACGTCATTAATACACTCTTTTTTATTAAGTAACTGTTTTGTGAAAAAAGGATGCATTAATGGACCTCATTAATACACTCTTTTTCATTAATAAACCCGTTTGTGATTTTGACGTTTTGATGATGTTTTACTTTGGGCAACCAGATATACGCACAAGTTTGGATTCGGTATTATTTGAAATTTTCTATCTTAAAATCGAAGAATTTTACGGTCAACGAAAAACTGTTGTAATCAATTCGTTTGTTAATGAGCAACTAATGATCTCAACTATTAAAGGCACTCACTCCCTATCGCTCGTTCGTGCTTTAAACAGTTTCGATCATTAATCGCTTTCATTAACAAACTAATTTATTAAATAACTATTTTTCACTACTAGCTTTAAAACATACTATTATCTAGTCTGTTGTCACCTTGTGAAGTTAGCCTTCTTGCCTAGTGGTAAATAATTTTTTATTATTGACTACTAGTCAATAATCCAGATTTTAGTGTAACACGGGGCAAAAATTCATCCCATTATACACTGGCATCCAGGAAAAAATCCGTGATCGCGATAGTACGTTTTTTATGTGAGAAGAATAAAAGGAATAAAAGTACTAGTAGTGAAAAAAATAATATATACACCACGGTTGTGAAGTGTTTTCTAGAGCCTCTCATCTTATATCCCTCGATGCTGCGCATCTCGGGATCTAATAATGCTCGGCTCTAGAAAAAACTCTTCACAACTTTGGTATATAATATACTATTATCTACCCTTACGGAAGTAGGTATTGGGTCAGTTGAGTCCATCCCCTCCCTTTTTTTTGGCCACGCCCCTTTCCCCTTCTCCCTTCTGTTAGCTCCTCCCATTGCTTCTGATTGGTCGACGCCATTTTGAATCGCCATTTTGAATCGCCATTTTGAATAGCCATTTTGAATCGCCATTTTGAATCGCCATTTTGAATCGCCATCTTGGATCGCCATCTTGGATCGCCATTTTGAATAGCCATTTTGAATCGCCATTTTGAATAGCCATTTTGAAACGCCATTTTGGATCGCTATTTTGAATAGCCATTTTGAATAGCCATTTTGAAATGTCATTTTGAATCTGTCAATTTTGAATGTCATTTACATATCCGCCATTTTGTATCTATCATTTTCAATTTGTCACTTTAGATTTCCCGCCCTTGGATTTGAATTTTTAGTACTGCTACTATCGGCGACGTCATGTCATCGGTATAGTAGATTCCTCTCTCTCGCTCTCGCTTGGTTCAGGCCCTCTCTCTCGCTCTCGCTTGGCTCTGACCCTCTCTCTCGCTCTTGCTCTGGCCCTCTCTCTCGCTCTCGCTTGGCTCTGACCCTCTCTCTCGCTCTTGCTCTGGCCCTCTCTCTCGCTCTCGCTTGGTTCAGGCCCTCTCTCTCGCTCTCGCTTGGCTCTGACCCTCTCTCTCGCTCTTGCCCTCTCTCTCGCTCTCGCTTGGTTCAGGCCCTCTCTCTCGCTCTCGCTTGGCTCTGGCCCTCTCTCTCGCTCGGCTTTCGCTCTGGCTCTCTCTCTCTCTCTCTCTCTCGCTCTCGCTTGTCATTTCCAACTTGTCATCATTTCCCGCCATTGGATTTGAATTTTTAGTACTGCTACTGCCATCTATCGGTAACGTCCTGTGATCGGTATAGTAGATTTCTATACACCTGTAGATAGGCAACCTGCTACACTTTTTTATAAAAATTAATGGATCCAACGAGTTTCGAACCAGGGTTCGTAAAGTACGTCTGTTTACAAGTCCATAGCTTAACCCCGAGACCACGGAGCTTGTCTTTTAAATTACTGCATACGAGTTATTTATAAAAATGTTTTCACGTATATTTGATTAAATCCAATTTATTTAAAAATAATTCCCGGAAAATATTTATAAATATTGTACATTAATAATATTAAATCTTTAGGATTCAAAAATTATAAGCCAATTATGATTATTATCATGAGTCATTGAGATGAGACAATTATTAACCTTATATGAGCCAATCGTGAAGAAACTCAAGAAATTTTTCTTGATACATCTTAAATATAACAATTTGAAAACTATATACAGATATTATTACTACGTGAGGCCCGTAACATCAGTAGATCCGCGGCTTTTTATATCAGTACAAAATAATTAGATATAGTTATATTTACTATCTATTCTTTTAAACAGCAGTTATACTTTCCATGATTACTTTATAGTCGGGTATGTAGTACCATTATTATCCTACATTAACTTATATGAAAAATGAGATCGGTAAGGTAAAAACATGACGTCTTGATTGTAAAACTTATTCTCTGTAACGATGATTTCACCATTGCTAATGAATTTCCAATTAGCGGGTGTAGAAAGTTAAAATTCAAACATGAAAAACTATTGGTTTAATCGAAATATTTTAAAAGTTGCCGACGGCTAATTATTATTTAATAACAACTGTAAATTCTGAGTAAATCTGTTTGGATATTTCCTGAAGCCTAGATCAATTTTGTTTGTATTAAAATCTAGAAATTTCAGAAAAACGGTTTTAAAATAAATTGTATATAGTTATACATTGTGAAATAAAAAATGCAAGAATAAAATACATACACGGATTAAACTAAACTATATATATTAAGAAATATTAATTACGGCTTTTATAGCATCTTACAGGAAAAAGATTACAGTCAATCAAGATCACAACACATATCATTAACTAGATATCAAAAATAAATATATTATATATTGAAGGTAAAGACATGAGGATATCCATCGTTTGACTAATGTCTATTTATTAAAACAAATAAGTTATGAAATGAAGCAGGGAGTCTATTCAATGAACATTGCCTAATACTTTTATGATTTTTCTAGCCTATAGATCAGCAGTTAGAAACACGGGCCTGCTAAATGCCTGCAATTCACCTACCCTATCAATATGTTGTACAATTTTAGATATGTAATGTATACGTTTTGTTTCTTACTTAAGTCTATTTTGTTTGTATGTTTGTAATATTTAGACATTTACGAAAATTAAATCAAGCTGAACAGCAGATTACTATTTTAAATTTAATAGATCATACGAATTATCTTTCTCTGTTCTGAATGACTGCATTGTATATCATGATGTGATATCATACAATTATATTCTAGTAAGAATTGTAATAAAGTCACTGCTATAAATAACAACATTCTTTATCACGATCATCTATCATTATCATAATCATCTAATGTCATGCAGAGTCAGCAGTTAGCTCCTAAGTTCGTATATGCGAGAATCGGTATTATATAACACACACATCAGTCTACATTCAGTGCTCTAATATTGATAGGAAGAATCTATAAAGTTGTACTACATATATTCAACTAATTTGAATATACGATAACTGATACTCATTATACTTCTATGCACACAATCGAGGTATCAGTACACTCCAACCGCGTGATCAAGATTGTAGTATTCAAATCAAGCTTCCTAGCCCCTATACAAGTATTCTAGAACACAGAATATTCATCACTAAACGTATTCTTCATATATGAAATCATAAAATTCGAGTCTAACTACTGACGAGGTGAAAGAATAGGTGCAATCGGTTTATGCCCATACCAGGCTCCCTATGATTATTATAAATGTCTTAACAGAATAAAAAAGGGTGAAATGAATATAACTTATAGGATTTAATCAAACTAGAAGAATATCGATATATCCTACGTTGAGAAAATAATTATACTATGTAAGCAGCGATACGCTACATATGATTGCGAGCCTGAGTATAAGCATAAACCCTATGCTACAGATTTTTATCCTTTTTCATTATATCTACTACAGACGAGGTGAATGAATAGGTACATTTAACATGCGTATGCTACAATTATCTAATTTTCTAGGTTTCTAGACGTAATGTAATTTTGAACAGATTTTAACCCTTTTCGTTCTATCTACTACCCCTGTAAGCGATTTCTACATATACGTTCTTATTGTTTATACACCATATAGATATTCGTAGCATCTAAAGTAAACTCTTATTTAAACGTTATTTTACAATATATCATACATTTCAGCAACTCCGAAATATGAAGATATGTAATAATTTACTATATACTTTTGTAGGATATTAACTCGTATAATTAATACTAATTTGTAATTATCTTCGATACCTTCGAAATATAAGTCTATAACATATCTACCCAAAAGATTCGCCGACAAACTTACTGAAGATAAAGTGGTCGATCTCAACCAAAAGATAGCGAATACAACTCTGTCTCTAGGATTGGTTTACCTAGGTAAAGTAAAGACAGAAAGATATCAACTGTATGCTGACTGTATGTTCATCGAGACGAATAAGGTATGAAATGTAACAGGTAGCCTATTCAATGAACATTGCCTAATACTTTTTTCTGATTCTTCTTCTACCCTATGGATCCGCATTTAGAAACATGGACCTGCTAAATGCCTGCAATTCACCTACCCTATCAGTATGTCGTACAATGCAAACATTTAATATTATTATTAAAATTTTATAAATAAAAACGATAAAAGAAGTTTATAGTTTTCATTTATTTTTATGTTAAACATATACGGTAGCAGGATCTAGATCGATGTATACAAATTCATATATGACAGAAATGTTATGTATCTCAATACATACCTAAAACGTATTCTTCGTATATTCAGTAAGAGCTACCCATTTTTTTCTTTTTTTCTAGACATTCGAATTTTGAACAGCTTAATAATATGTTTTCTCATTTAATCATAATTAGGTTGACTTTATATAGTATTTTTCAGGAAAACCTTCTTCAGAAAAACCCTAATGATTCTTTAATTTACATAAAAAAAAAATTAAAACATTTGATTACACAATAATCCCATTTTCGATACCTTCGAAATATAAGTCTATAACATATGTTTAGGTCTTTATAACTTTGAAACACAGGGTAGTTACCTCTTGCAAAATTTACAGTTATGAGAACCCTGAAGACTTAACCTGGAGAAATAAATCAGATAAATATTTTACTTTTATTGAAACGATAACTTTGCATACTAATATATGAAAATAATATAATGTATATCACCTGATAAATAAAATTGAAATTATTCTTATTCTTTTACAATGAAATGTGTTTTGAAAAAACACGATCAAACGTTATGTATATTAATGCAGGAGTTCTGTTAACGCATTCGTTATTTAGAGATTCACTTATAAGTACACTATCTATTTAGCTGATTCAATAAAAATTTCATTATTTTTAAAATTCCTAACGAGGGACCTACTGATAAGCGTTATATTATACCAGGTACGTATGATACTCTACTGCTGATTGCATACCTGATGAACGCAGTTGTACAAAGTAATATAGGATATACGTTACAGAGAAGTTTAATTTTCCGTGCAACAAATGACCTATATATATATTTTATGTACAATGCTGACATTAACATATTTAGCGCATACCTGTTGAACATAGCTCTACAAAGTAATATTTAAAAGACTTAAAAGGCTTATATTTTAGAGATCGGATACAGGCGCATATATTCCTGTATATTACTTCTAGATTTTACTTTAACAATACATGTAGTCAGGTTAGGCGTAAATAACAATTAGGGATATCAAAGCCATAATAACTGAACGCTAACATAATATGTTCTACAGGTCAAACTCAATTAATTAACCCTGGGGCTATACATCCTTAGGCTAGAAACAGTCTTAAAACAAAAAAAAATTGCTGAGTCCACCCTGTTAGACAAGAAATCAGAGTATGGGCGTGATAAATAAAACATATAAAGTTATTTTACAAACATTTATTTAGTATACGTAACATAATACAAGAATATAGATCATAAGTTGTTTTCTGTGACGACTGTTGTAGTTCTACGGGTCTCTGAGTCGTCGTATGCCCTCGCAGCAATACTAATACGTATAAAGTCCGACGACTGACTCATTGGAACTGTACCGATAGCCCTTTCCTTGTTCAACTCTTCGTTACTATCATAGTTGGTAAACGAGGAACCACATTCATCAATACCCAAATCCATAGCTGAAGTCATATCTTCTTCTTCTTCTTCTTCTTCTTCTGTCTCAACGATATCAGTAGGTCCATTTGCTTCCTTTACCAGAGCTGTCTTTACAACATTTGCGTTATTATGTACGTTTTTTAAATGCCTTTTATAGCTGTCGATACGTGAAAGATATTTGAAGCAATTAGAACACCGGACTTTGATTGATTCGTGAACGCTTTTAATATGTCTTTTTAAGTGGTCACGACGTGAAAAAGTTTTGACACAGCTAGAACACTGGATTCTGTTTGAATCGTGCTTGGTTTTTACGTGTCTCTTGCAAGTGAATGGCCTCGCGAAAGACTTGAAGCAAACCGGACACTGTATTTTTGCAATCCTGTTGACCAGAGTCATTCTTCTTACATACGTCGTTAGCGTGCTGCTCTATTTCGACTAATGAATGAACAGGAACACTACCCCGCCTATTTATACTGATCGACCAGCGCAATCGGTTGTTCTCGGTTATAATCGTAAGCGCTCGGAGCAATATGTATGCTCGAGAATGAATCGTAGGTTCTATCCTAAGTGTATGTAACCCGGAACCGATGTCCGTACATTTTAAATTATCAAACTTACCATATAAACATGAATATTTACTACATTTGCTTTAATTCTTGTTCCCTCCCTACCTACCTACCTACCGTAAACAATATGACATATCTGCGTCTAAATACAGTGAACGAAAGTACTAGAGGAACTTAATACCTTAGATCACGGCTGTTTCTGGATACGTGATTTCCTCTTACAATATCTATAGTTATGAGAACCTTGAAGACTTAGCCTGGAGAAATAAAACATCGTCAGTTTAAAAGAAATAAGTCCGTCGCTATATTTAAACGTTATTTTACAATACATCATACATTTTCAATAGCTTCGAAATACGCAGATATGTAATAATATACTATATACTCTTGTAGGTTATTCAACGTATCTATAGTAAACTCTTATGATTAATAATAATCTGTAACCTTATTGTTTTTTATTACATCACAGGTTAGAGCGTACGAATATAATTTAGATTAGATTAGGTTAGAGCCTACGAATACATTTTTAGGGCAGAACGTAGGGAGCAGAGTAAGTACAAAACAACATACTTTCATACAAGAACGTTTATTGATACGAGTAGTTTCGACGCTACTTAAAACATAATACATAACTTATATATATATAATATCTATTAAAATAGTACATTTCGTATACACTAATAATGGTACTACATACCCGACTATAAAGTAAACATGGTAAGAATAACAGCAGCTTAAAAGAATAGATAGTAAATATAACTATATCTAATTATTTTATAAAATACTATGTTAACTAAGAGGTTATATACAGAATATATACGCCTGTATTCGACCTCTAGAGGGTTCATAAGACAAGATTAGACCACACCAGACCAGACCAGACTAGACCAGACCAGACCAGACCAGACCAGACCAGACTAGACCAGACCAGACCAGACCAGACCAGACCAGACCAGACCAGACCAGACCAGACCAGACCAGACCAGACCAGACCAGACCAGACCAGACCAGACCAGACCAGACCAGACCAGACCAGACCAGACCAGACCAGATCAGACCAGACCAGACCAGACTAGACTAGAGTATAGACGATAGACTGAAAATCATGAACAATTATACCACCTGTAATATAATAGAGCTTACTTGATATTTTAAAATTAGTGGCTGAATCTAATTATTACAGAAATTCAATTGTAGAAACTGAAGATGTAATCTTTAAAACATCTAAAGTTAGAAGTTTTTAGTAGTCAGGTTAGATTAATAGAGGGTGTTATAATCAAATCGTTTTTAGAAACTATTTGTTTTGTAAGATTGGCTCCGTAAGGAAAAACAACATAGCTGTAGTCTTGATTTTGAAATTGAGATAGCTCGGGACAAAACGATGAATACAAAGTTTAGAAGTTTATTTCAAAATTCTGTGATAAAAAACATTAATTCTTCTTTACTTTACTTTAAAACCCAAAATTGCATGATAAATCAATATAATATTAATATAAATGATTAAATTAAATGAAGCAATCTAGGTTAGACCCCCAAAAATTATATTAAGGTTATAGATTTTAGACTCCGGTTGTTGCAAAGATTCAAGAATCTCTATTAAGATTAGTTCATAAAACATTTATTAGGTTAGAGCATGTAGCTACTTACAAAAAAAAAATCTCTATTAAGATTAGTTCATAAAATATTTATTACGTTAGACCATTGTAGTTACTTACAAAATCGTCATTAACATTCGAAAAACTTACATATAATATTAGTTGGGTTACAGTCTACGAATATATTTTAGGTTAGATTTAGGTCGCGTGCGACCTAAATCTAACCTAAAATATATTCGTAGACTGTAACCCAACTAATATTATATGTAAGTTTTTCGAATGTTAATGACGATTTTGTAAGTAACTACAATGGTCTAACGTAATAAATATTTTATGAACTAATCTTAATAGAGATTTTTTTTTTGTAAGTAGCTACATGCTCTAACCTAATAAATGTTTTATGAACTAATCTTAATAGAGATTCTTGAATCTTTGCAACAACCGGAGTCTAAAATCTATAACCTTAATATAATTTTTGGGGGTCTAACCTAGATTGCTTCATTTAATTTAATCATTTATATTAATATTATATTGATTTATCATGCAATTTTGGGTTTTAAAGTAAAGTAAAGAAGAATTAATGTTTTTTATCACAGAATTTTGAAATAAACTTCTAAACTTTGTATTCATCGTTTTGTCCCGAGCTATCTCAATTTCAAAATCAAGACTACAGCTATGTTGTTTTTCCTTACGGAGCCAATCTTACAAAACAAATAGTTTCTAAAAACGATTTGATTATAACACCCTCTATTAATCTAACCTGACTACTAAAAACTTCTAACTTTAGATGTTTTAAAGATTACATCTTCAGTTTCTACAATTGAATTTCTGTAATAATTAGATTCAGCCACTAATTTTAAAATATCAAGTAAGCTCTATTATATTACAGGTGGTATAATTGTTCATGATTTTCAGTCTATCGTCTATACTCTAGTCTAGTCTGGTCTGGTCTGGTCTGATCTGGTCTGGTCTGGTCTGGTCTGGTCTGGTCTGGTCTGGTCTGGTCTGGTCTGGTCTGGTCTGGTCTGGTCTGGTCTGGTCTGGTCTGGTCTGGTCTGGTCTGGTCTGGTCTGGTCTGGTCTGGTCTGGTCTAGTCTGGTCTGGTCTGGTCTGGTCTGGTCTGGTCTAGTCTGGTCTGGTCTGGTGTGGTCTAATCTTGTCTTATGAACCCTCTAGAGGTCGAATACAGGCGTATATATTCTGTATATAACCTCTTAGTTAACATAGTATTTTATAAAATAATTAGATATAGTTATATTTACTATCTATTCTTTTAAGCTGCTGTTATTCTTACCATGTTTACTTTATAGTCGGGTATGTAGTACCATTATTAGTGTATACGAAATGTACTATTTTAATAGATATTATATATATATAAGTTATGTATTATGTTTTAAGTAGCGTCGAAACTACTCGTATCAATAAACGTTCTTGTATGAAAGTATGTTGTTTTGTACTTACTCTGCTCCCTACGTTCTGCCCTAAAAATGTATTCGTAGGCTCTAACCTAATCTAATCTAAATTATATTCGTACGCTCTAACCTGTGATGTAATAAAAAACAATAAGGTTACAGATTATTATTAATCATAAGAGTTTACTATAGATACGTTGAATAACCTACAAGAGTATATAGTATATTATTACATATCTGCGTATTTCGAAGCTATTGAAAATGTATGATGTATTGTAAAATAACGTTTAAATATAGCGACGGACTTATTTCTTTTAAACTGACGATGTTTTATTTCTCCAGGCTAAGTCTTCAAGGTTCTCATAACTATAGATATTGTAAGAGGAAATCACGTATCCAGAAACAGCCGTGATCTAAGGTATTAAGTTCCTCTAGTACTTTCGTTCACTGTATTTAGACGCAGATATGTCATATTGTTTACGGTAGGTAGGTAGGTAGGGAGGGAACAAGAATTAAAGCAAATGTAGTAAATATTCATGTTTATATGGTAAGTTTGATAATTTAAAATGTACGGACATCGGTTCCGGGTTACATACACTTAGGATAGAACCTACGATTCATTCTCGAGCATACATATTGCTCCGAGCGCTTACGATTATAACCGAGAACAACCGATTGCGCTGGTCGATCAGTATAAATAGGCGGGGTAGTGTTCCTGTTCATTCATTAGTCGAAATAGAGCAGCACGCTAACGACGTATGTAAGAAGAATGACTCTGGTCAACAGGATTGCAAAAATACAGTGTCCGGTTTGCTTCAAGTCTTTCGCGAGGCCATTCACTTGCAAGAGACACGTAAAAACCAAGCACGATTCAAACAGAATCCAGTGTTCTAGCTGTGTCAAAACTTTTTCACGTCGTGACCACTTAAAAAGACATATTAAAAGCGTTCACGAATCAATCAAAGTCCGGTGTTCTAATTGCTTCAAATATCTTTCACGTATCGACAGCTATAAAAGGCATTTAAAAAACGTACATAATAACGCAAATGTTGTAAAGACAGCTCTGGTAAAGGAAGCAAATGGACCTACTGATATCGTTGAGACAGAAGAAGAAGAAGAAGAAGAAGAAGATATGACTTCAGCTATGGATTTGGGTATTGATGAATGTGGTTCCTCGTTTACCAACTATGATAGTAACGAAGAGTTGAACAAGGAAAGGGCTATCGGTACAGTTCCAATGAGTCAGTCGTCGGACTTTATACGTATTAGTATTGCTGCGAGGGCATACGACGACTCAGAGACCCGTAGAACTACAACAGTCGTCACAGAAAACAACTTATGATCTATATTCTTGTATTATGTTACGTATACTAAATAAATGTTTGTAAAATAACTTTATATGTTTTATTTATCACGCCCATACTCTGATTTCTTGTCTAACAGGGTGGACTCAGCAATTTTTTTTTGTTTTAAGACTGTTTCTAGCCTAAGGATGTATAGCCCCAGGGTTAATTAATTGAGTTTGACCTGTAGAACATATTATGTTAGCGTTCAGTTATTATGGCTTTGATATCCCTAATTGTTATTTACGCCTAACCTGACTACATGTATTGTTAAAGTAAAATCTAGAAGTAATATACAGGAATATATGCGCCTGTATCCGATCTCTAAAATATAAGCCTTTTAAGTCTTTTAAATATTACTTTGTAGAGCTATGTTCAACAGGTATGCGCTAAATATGTTAATGTCAGCATTGTACATAAAATATATATATAGGTCATTTGTTGCACGGAAAATTAAACTTCTCTGTAACGTATATCCTATATTACTTTGTACAACTGCGTTCATCAGGTATGCAATCAGCAGTAGAGTATCATACGTACCTGGTATAATATAACGCTTATCAGTAGGTCCCTCGTTAGGAATTTTAAAAATAATGAAATTTTTATTGAATCAGCTAAATAGATAGTGTACTTATAAGTGAATCTCTAAATAACGAATGCGTTAACAGAACTCCTGCATTAATATACATAACGTTTGATCGTGTTTTTTCAAAACACATTTCATTGTAAAAGAATAAGAATAATTTCAATTTTATTTATCAGGTGATATACATTATATTATTTTCATATATTAGTATGCAAAGTTATCGTTTCAATAAAAGTAAAATATTTATCTGATTTATTTCTCCAGGTTAAGTCTTCAGGGTTCTCATAACTGTAAATTTTGCAAGAGGTAACTACCCTGTGTTTCAAAGTTATAAAGACCTAAACATATGTTATAGACTTATATTTCGAAGGTATCGAAAATGGGATTATTGTGTAATCAAATGTTTTAATTTTTTTTTTATGTAAATTAAAGAATCATTAGGGTTTTTCTGAAGAAGGTTTTCCTGAAAAATACTATATAAAGTCAACCTAATTATGATTAAATGAGAAAACATATTATTAAGCTGTTCAAAATTCGAATGTCTAGAAAAAAAGAAAAAAATGGGTAGCTCTTACTGAATATACGAAGAATACGTTTTAGGTATGTATTGAGATACATAACATTTCTGTCATATATGAATTTGTATACATCGATCTAGATCCTGCTACCGTATATGTTTAACATAAAAATAAATGAAAACTATAAACTTCTTTTATCGTTTTTATTTATAAAATTTTAATAATAATATTAAATGTTTGCATTGTACGACATACTGATAGGGTAGGTGAATTGCAGGCATTTAGCAGGTCCATGTTTCTAAATGCGGATCCATAGGGTAGAAGAAGAATCAGAAAAAAGTATTAGGCAATGTTCATTGAATAGGCTACCTGTTACATTTCATACCTTATTCGTCTCGATGAACATACAGTCAGCATACAGTTGATATCTTTCTGTCTTTACTTTACCTAGGTAAACCAATCCTAGAGACAGAGTTGTATTCGCTATCTTTTGGTTGAGATCGACCACTTTATCTTCAGTAAGTTTGTCGGCGAATCTTTTGGGTAGATATGTTATAGACTTATATTTCGAAGGTATCGAAGATAATTACAAATTAGTATTAATTATACGAGTTAATATCCTACAAAAGTATATAGTAAATTATTACATATCTTCATATTTCGGAGTTGCTGAAATGTATGATATATTGTAAAATAACGTTTAAATAAGAGTTTACTTTAGATGCTACGAATATCTATATGGTGTATAAACAATAAGAACGTATATGTAGAAATCGCTTACAGGGGTAGTAGATAGAACGAAAAGGGTTAAAATCTGTTCAAAATTACATTACGTCTAGAAACCTAGAAAATTAGATAATTGTAGCATACGCATGTTAAATGTACCTATTCATTCACCTCGTCTGTAGTAGATATAATGAAAAAGGATAAAAATCTGTAGCATAGGGTTTATGCTTATACTCAGGCTCGCAATCATATGTAGCGTATCGCTGCTTACATAGTATAATTATTTTCTCAACGTAGGATATATCGATATTCTTCTAGTTTGATTAAATCCTATAAGTTATATTCATTTCACCCTTTTTTATTCTGTTAAGACATTTATAATAATCATAGGGAGCCTGGTATGGGCATAAACCGATTGCACCTATTCTTTCACCTCGTCAGTAGTTAGACTCGAATTTTATGATTTCATATATGAAGAATACGTTTAGTGATGAATATTCTGTGTTCTAGAATACTTGTATAGGGGCTAGGAAGCTTGATTTGAATACTACAATCTTGATCACGCGGTTGGAGTGTACTGATACCTCGATTGTGTGCATAGAAGTATAATGAGTATCAGTTATCGTATATTCAAATTAGTTGAATATATGTAGTACAACTTTATAGATTCTTCCTATCAATATTAGAGCACTGAATGTAGACTGATGTGTGTGTTATATAATACCGATTCTCGCATATACGAACTTAGGAGCTAACTGCTGACTCTGCATGACATTAGATGATTATGATAATGATAGATGATCGTGATAAAGAATGTTGTTATTTATAGCAGTGACTTTATTACAATTCTTACTAGAATATAATTGTATGATATCACATCATGATATACAATGCAGTCATTCAGAACAGAGAAAGATAATTCGTATGATCTATTAAATTTAAAATAGTAATCTGCTGTTCAGCTTGATTTAATTTTCGTAAATGTCTAAATATTACAAACATACAAACAAAATAGACTTAAGTAAGAAACAAAACGTATACATTACATATCTAAAATTGTACAACATATTGATAGGGTAGGTGAATTGCAGGCATTTAGCAGGCCCGTGTTTCTAACTGCTGATCTATAGGCTAGAAAAATCATAAAAGTATTAGGCAATGTTCATTGAATAGACTCCCTGCTTCATTTCATAACTTATTTGTTTTAATAAATAGACATTAGTCAAACGATGGATATCCTCATGTCTTTACCTTCAATATATAATATATTTATTTTTGATATCTAGTTAATGATATGTGTTGTGATCTTGATTGACTGTAATCTTTTTCCTGTAAGATGCTATAAAAGCCGTAATTAATATTTCTTAATATATATAGTTTAGTTTAATCCGTGTATGTATTTTATTCTTGCATTTTTTATTTCACAATGTATAACTATATACAATTTATTTTAAAACCGTTTTTCTGAAATTTCTAGATTTTAATACAAACAAAATTGATCTAGGCTTCAGGAAATATCCAAACAGATTTACTCAGAATTTACAGTTGTTATTAAATAATAATTAGCCGTCGGCAACTTTTAAAATATTTCGATTAAACCAATAGTTTTTCATGTTTGAATTTTAACTTTCTACACCCGCTAATTGGAAATTCATTAGCAATGGTGAAATCATCGTTACAGAGAATAAGTTTTACAATCAAGACGTCATGTTTTTACCTTACCGATCTCATTTTTCATATAAGTTAATGTAGGATAATAATGGTACTACATACCCGACTATAAAGTAATCATGGAAAGTATAACTGCTGTTTAAAAGAATAGATAGTAAATATAACTATATCTAATTATTTTGTACTGATATAAAAAGCCGCGGATCTACTGATGTTACGGGCCTCACGTAGTAATAATATCTGTATATAGTTTTCAAATTGTTATATTTAAGATGTATCAAGAAAAATTTCTTGAGTTTCTTCACGATTGGCTCATATAAGGTTAATAATTGTCTCATCTCAATGACTCATGATAATAATCATAATAGTCTTATAATTTTTGAATCCTAAAGATTTAATATTATTAATGTACAATATTTATAAATATTTTCCGGGAATTATTTTTAAATAAATTGGATTTAATCAAATATACGTGAAAACATTTTTATAAATAACTCGTATGCAGTAATTTAAAAGACAAGCTCCGTGGTCTCGGGGTTAAGCTATGGACTTGTAAACAGACGTACTTTACGAACCCTGGTTCGAAACTCGTTGGATCCATTAATTTTTATAAAAAAGTGTAGCAGGTTGCCTATCTACAGGTGTATAGAAATCTACTATACCGATCACAGGACGTTACCGATAGATGGCAGTAGCAGTACTAAAAATTCAAATCCAATGGCGGGAAATGATGACAAGTTGGAAATGACAAGCGAGAGCGAGAGAGAGAGAGAGAGAGAGAGCCAGAGCGAAAGCCGAGCGAGAGAGAGGGCCAGAGCCAAGCGAGAGCGAGAGAGAGGGCCTGAACCAAGCGAGAGCGAGAGAGAGGGCAAGAGCGAGAGAGAGGGTCAGAGCCAAGCGAGAGCGAGAGAGAGGGCCTGAACCAAGCGAGAGCGAGAGAGAGGGCCAGAGCAAGAGCGAGAGAGAGGGTCAGAGCCAAGCGAGAGCGAGAGAGAGGGCCAGAGCAAGAGCGAGAGAGAGGGTCAGAGCCAAGCGAGAGCGAGAGAGAGGGCCTGAACCAAGCGAGAGCGAGAGAGAGGAATCTACTATACCGATGACATGACGTCGCCGATAGTAGCAGTACTAAAAATTCAAATCCAAGGGCGGGAAATCTAAAGTGACAAATTGAAAATGATAGATACAAAATGGCGGATATGTAAATGACATTCAAAATTGACAGATTCAAAATGACATTTCAAAATGGCTATTCAAAATGGCTATTCAAAATAGCGATCCAAAATGGCGTTTCAAAATGGCTATTCAAAATGGCGATTCAAAATGGCTATTCAAAATGGCGATCCAAGATGGCGATCCAAGATGGCGATTCAAAATGGCGATTCAAAATGGCGATTCAAAATGGCTATTCAAAATGGCGATTCAAAATGGCGATTCAAAATGGCGTCGACCAATCAGAAGCAATGGGAGGAGCTAACAGAAGGGAGAAGGGGAAAGGGGCGTGGCCAAAAAAAGGGAGGGGATGGACTCAACTGACCCAATACCTACTTACGGAACATATTATTTTATCTACCTTTGAGATTTAAAATGCTACTTGATCTATTATTTTGAGTTGATCAAAGCACACTTTATCATTTGCTACAGAAAAATATATATATTAATATCTTGACCTTCATTGAGACAAATATAGCACTGCCAAATAAATTACACAGAACTTAGACACACTACCGTAATGAACTCTCCATTTGTTCTAATTTTAGTGTGAGGCTCATCACTCAGAAGAAGCAATATGTGAAGTAACTATTTAAACGAAGCTTTTAACAATCAATACTGTTGTTGGTCTTGTATCAACGAGACTGCTCACCATTTACTATATTTATTTAAGTAAAAGTGTCAAATGGAAGGCTGTACATATACAGGGTGTAAGGAGTTACTACGCGTTAATTTTAAAGGGTAATAAAAAACATGAAAGAGAAAAAACTTTTTAATAATTTGTTTGCTATCTTAATTAGCTTTTAAGTAATTTAGAAACTACCATTGCCATATCTGACATAAAAAGAATAACATTTCACAGCTGAAGCCCCTGACCCTGTTTCTGAATTCAAAACGTAGTCTAAACAACTTGACACTTGATGACTGATACAGCCTTTGTTTCGATTGATGCTCTGTTTCCCGTAATTTTAGTGGGAATTGCCAAACAAACTACCTACAACAATCCTACAAATTAAAGAATTTAAGCAATAAAAAAGTGTTTACCATCGACCTTGTCAAAAAGTTGCTTACGCAGGTATAAACTTTTTAGGGCACCGTGTTGTATTAAAGACGTTGCAGGATTGCCGCGTTTTCTTATTCAGTAAAATGAATTTTCAAATGTATAAATAATCCTTTTAACAATAATAATTGTTTTACGGGTAAGCTATTGATGATACAAAAAAATGTTATTAAGGTTTTTTATTGTGCTAGATGAGTTGCATCTTCTGTCAATGCTCTATAATTAAACTATCATTATTAATGCGGCAAAATAATGTTAAAGTTGTTTCCAAATTTCTTTTTTTTTCTGAAAAATGGTGTGTCCTAGAACAAAGTTGTATAAGACTTTTTTGTCCCTTTAGATGTCCTATCGCTCCTTAAAATTAACGCACAGTAGCTGTTTAGAGCCTGTATACAAAAATAGTTAATTAGTTAAAGAGATATAGCCAGTAACATTAACTACTTAATCATGGGAAATTATGTATAGTACATATAATTAAGCTAGTGCATAATTATGACATGATGTGGCAGAACTTTCTCTAAACTTTATTTAAAATTTTAAACGTATAAACCTGCAGGATTTATAATAGGATTCATGTCAATAGGAAGTGGAAATGGAAGATTAAACTAAAGTGTATTGTGTTAGACCAGGATAACAAAAAAGATTCCACCGGTTATTTATGTCGAATATTATAGAACAATTCTGCACGTTCCTATCGTAATGCTTTTCTTTGATAAAGAATCTACAGAAGCCTAAATAAGTCTTTACCCATATAAAAATGATTTCTTTCCCGATGATAGATAATAATGTATGATAAAGGTTGTTTTAGTATTCTACAAAATGTAATTATTTTTATAAGATCAGGTTTTAATATTCTCTAAGGCTTTCAGCACAGACAGCGAATCTGTTGAAATTAAGATTATAGGTTCCACCACAGATGTTGCACAAAATTCTTAAGCATATATAATTCTATCGATAAGGTAAAAATGGAAACAACGGCGTATTGTGATACTGAGGGATTTAAGTATTGGAATCGATTCGTTTGCAACAGTGTTCATTCGTTCCAGAAGAAAAAAGTATTTTTTACTAGTGTTTTGGAATAGCGATATATACTAAAGCTCATCTTGTATAAGATTTGTATACACGAACAGATTAAATAGCTAATAATATCGAATTTTGAGAATCAGCTTCTTAAGTTATTAGAAATCATTTTTGATCAAAAATCAAGTCATTGTTTGATCAAAAGAACTTGAAAATTTGGAAAATTTTGCATGACGTTATTAGAAAAGTACGTATGTTAGATGTAGGTCAGATGCAGGCAATAAGCACAACAAGGATGCAGGCGGCAAACATTCCATTTGGATGTTGTTTAAACAACTTAAAACGTTCTAGTAGGTATAGTGCAGTCAATACAATGTCCCGCAATCCGGGATGTTCCCCTCTGTTCTAGTAGGGAACGCGGACATAAATGATATCATTCTAATACTGACTCATTTAATTATCATATTTGTTATTTATTAAAAATGGATAATTAGGTAAAAGCATGTTGAGATAATTTAATCTATCCATCAATAGGTATTATTATTTTTTATTGGAGTTCTAAATACAGCGTAAAAAGTTTTTGAAGTGAAATCTTTATTCTTTTTTATGTTTTAATAAAACGACCATGATAAATGGTAATTTATTTACATAGAAAAAATCAAATAGTATAAAAACACACTAAGAACTGAAGTGAAAGAGGTTTGCAATTTGTTACTATTGCAAATTATTAGTCACAATTTTTATGAATAGTTATAGCAGTATATTCTTAATGTAGATAAATATTATCTAATAATTAATTAGTAATAATTTTCACTACGAGTTAAGTGCAAAGATGATTTGGGATAGGGTTTTTTTTTTCTTTTTTTATGGTTTAACAAATTCGTATGGGTATATCTTAAATTCCAAGAAATATAACTAAAATATTGAAACATAATATCACAAAGAAGGTGCGCAGCGTGTTTGTGTCCATTATTGAAATAATAATACCGTATAACAAAACGGTACGTAGAATATTTATTACTGGTTTATTACCTGCTACTATGCACATTTTAGAAACCAAACAATATTGTTCAGTGGCATGCGTGAGAATCTAAGCAAGGGAAGCAACAATAATTTTGATTTTACTATACCTGCACCTAAGTATAGTAAAATCAAAATTATTACTGTTAAAAACAGTTAAAACTGGCTGTCTTCTACCCTATCTCGCTGACGGCAACGGATGAAGCTGTCAGATTAAGTGTGTGGTAGAGAAATTCGTGAGAATTCTCGACGGTAACTCATACCGATCAGGGGGAGCCCTGGTATATGAGACCGGTGTGGGCGGATTCGAATCTCGTCTGGGACAAGGTCACTTATGGTCACCAACGGAACCCGCTGCTTGACCGAGGTGATTTATGGTCACCAAGGAACCCGCTGATTGACAGAGGTCAATTATGGTCACCAACGGAACCCGCTGCTTGACCGAGGTCATTTATGGTCACCAAAGGAACCCGCTGTTTGACTGAATCTCAAGTGCGAAGAATCGAAGTGAGGTTTATCCCGCTTTTGGGCATATGGGAAACAGCAAGCCGCCAGGTAAATGTGCTTAGGAGCAATCCTGACCACCCTATGATCCGGACTGCAGCCGGGTACGGTGATTGGGAGATGCTCTGAAAGCCATTACACTTAAGGAGAGTTGAAGCGAATACATAGCCTCTCACTATCAAGACAACTTCACCAAATACGGGTACAGACCGGAAGTCTATAACGTGTAGACTTAAACGAAACTCTGTCGAGGGCCCACCAAGCCTATAATTGGCCACCTACCCCATCCTTGAAACATGGAAACATGACTGGGCAATGGATTAAGCAGTCAGGTCAAGTGTGTGGTAGAGAAATTCGTGAGAATTCTCGACGGTCATTCATACCGATCAGAGGAAGCCCTGGTATATGATACCGGTGTGGGCGGATTCGAGTCTCGCCTTGGATAAGGTCATTTATAGTCACCGAACGGAACCCGCTGTTTGACCAAGGTCATCTATGGTCACCAAAGGAACCCGCTGTTTGACTGAATCTTAAGGAGGAGAATCGAAGTGAGGTTTATCCCGGTATTGAAGGAGTTCATGCCTATGGGAAACTGCATGCCGCCAGGTAAATGAGTTTAGGAGCTATCCCGACCACCCTATGATCTGGACTGCAGCTGGGTACAGTGATTGGGAGAAGCTCTAAAAGCCGTTACACTTAAGGAAAGTTGAAGCGAATACATAGCCTCTCACAATCAAGACAACTTTACCTTACTGAGGTACACAATGGGAGTCTATAACGTGTAGACTTACGAACGAAGCTCTGTCGAGGGCCCACCAAGCCTATATATTGGTAGATCGGGGTGGCGAACCCATTTAAAAACCAAGTCCCGCCACATTTGAGGTTGGATTCGATCGGGCAGTGGCCCCAACCCCTGTCTCGGGGAGGAACTTGTGAAGGTATGAAATAGGACTGGAGGGTTCCCTCTATCAACTGAGTTAAGTTGGGGAATAGTCCTATTGCTGGACGAGGTACTTAGCCCCGTATGAAATAGGAAGGGAGGGTGCCGGCGGGTGAGCACGTGTTAAGTCAATCGCTCCGGTACTAGCCTGGATAGCTAGTAGAGGGTGGATAGGCAATCTCGCTCCGACCAGTGAGTAACTGGGAGCAATTGCTATGCAATTGCGCGCTGATTGAGCGTATCTCAATTACTTCCTCCCAAGGGAAGGAACGTGGAGGTATGTTTACACGGGGACTCCACGTAAAGCATGCAGTTAATCTGTTAAAAACAGTATTCATAATTATTAAGTTTATAAAATATTTTTAAATAAGAACTTTACACTTTATGAAATTTGTGATAGCAGATTATAGTGTTGTGTATTAAAAAAGGCATCTCAAATATGTGAATAAATTGGAAAATTCAGACCTATTCCAAACACCTTTTTCATAATTAAAAAGAAGGTAAGGACAACAGAATAACGCATCAACTACTACGGGATATTAGCCTCTAATTTTTGTAGGTTTCAATCTTAAAATATCTGTAGTACGTTTTAATCTTTACTAAATAAATGAAAAATAAATAAATTTGGAAGTTCTGGTTTTCGTCTGTCTTTATCAGCAATGTAAAAATTTTTTCTAAAACTGTATGTAAAAAATTCTTTCTCTAATAATTTACAAACACAAATGAGGCGATTCAATGGTTTAGGAAATACTCGGACCTTTTACCGAAGCAGCCGAATTTGCAGTCACCCGATAAGCAATTTTAACTTTGCTTAGAATCACACTAAATACAATTATTTCCGTCTATGAAATAATTCTAACTAAAATAAGTTAAAGTAATAAAATCTTCTTAAATTCAGTATCATTCCCAGATATGCAGTGTTAATAAGTAACACTTAATTAACACTAAAGGGAATAAATAATCAAATTTATCTGAGCACCGAGCATCTAATAATATGACCTTACAATACCACTCGCATCACCACAGTGCACCACCCTCTAACGAAAATGCTAAGTGCAGTAAGCAAATGAGTCGTTGCTTATATGCAAGTATATGTAATATATTTGAATCTGCATTACCGTCCTGTGCAAGTTGACACTAAAATAGTAGGTACTCTATCTTAGTATTTTTGCTGCACGAAATTGGCAGTTTTATGTTAATTAAATATTACAAATTTAATAAATAAATAATAATTAATTAAATAATAAATTAAGTAAATAAATAATAACTATAATCTTATCTTAGGTAACTTTATAACAATGGTAACATTGTTTTTTTATGTTTAAATAATTTCTAAGGGAAGCAATACTTCCCTGGAACGCACACCACTGGTATTGTTTATCTCCTTGAACTTCAAAATTTGTGTCATTTACATTCTTACTATTCAATTTAAAAACATTGAGCTGAACTTTGATGCAGTTTTTCTCCAAAAGTATAGAAGTACGAAAAAATGGTATAGGAATTTTATTTCATTAATAATGATTTATCTAACCACTGGCAAAGTCTGATTATTCCTGAATGGGACACCGTGCATAAATCCCAATTAACTTTTTCATTCTATTTAGTTTGGTTGGTAATCATCTATTGGTATCGGTGTTCCCTTACAATCTTAAAAATTGATTGCAGAATTCATAATAATAAGAAGGCGATTTGATCCGAGACTATTATTAGTTAGTTTCCACTGACTTCTAGGTGCAATGTCAGCCGAACTAAGTAAATAGAATAGCAGATTTTTTGCGATTCTCAAATGCTCCTATGGGCATTAAAGTATCCTCCTATCAAACATGGAGAAGGTGTAAAAGATTTAACCAATCATTGTAAACAACGCCGACCTCAAAAGACCCCCTAAGGTAAATTGATACAAAATGAATAATATTTTCAGAATAATGTTGTAAGGACATTAAACAATGTATATACGCTTTAGATAATACCTTTCTTTTCCAAAATATAAAGTGGAATATATGCCTTAAGTTTCTCCGTTTCTTATAATTTATTGTTTACCAGCTCATTAATGACGTTAGTAGTAATTAACTATTTAGTATTTATACCCAAATTGGGTATTTCCCTAGGATCTAAATTTCAGCAATATTTTTAATCATAAGTTTCTTGCATAAAATGTGAGCGATTTTAAGAAGATGTAACCGATCAATGTTTGCATTAGTAATGGAATTTAAATTACACTTAAATCTGTATTGGTACTTAAACATCTTCTATTATGTCGTAATATTCTGACGTATTAAATTTATTAAGATTTCTCTTGGTTTGGTCTGTCTAAAACTTCCATTTCAACATCATTACTTGCAGATTAAGTTTGTTGACTAAAATTACCCTTTTCATCAGCGATTGCAATTTGGGAACTACTTGGCGTTCCTTCTACTTTATCTTCCCATTACGTTTCATCACAGTAAAAATTCATTAACTGTTTATATACTGACTTTAGTTAAAAAGAAAAATATAAATTATGAATGTTAGGTATAATAATAATTTTAAAAAATTAATTAACAAATCCACTATTATGTGACGACATTAGAAGACATCAAAATGGAAAAATGTTTTGGAAGACTTTGTTATTGCACTCATGCGATAACTACTTACATTATAAAACTTGCTTTTGAACATACCTGCTATAGTTTTCACCTAAAGTGAATGAAATATACAGATTGGAAACCCAAGTGTTTGATATATGTAAGGATATAAAAGCGTTCATAAAAATGATAGTGAGATAGTGAAAATTGCGATAGCAGGAAAAGTTTCATTCTACTGCTTTTCTTACCATAAAAATTTATAGTAGGGTAAAATGCGAGTGAACTCAAGCACCCGGGCGCGGGTACCTAATCTACATAATTTTTGATGAACGGATTTAACGTATTAATATCAAGTTCATGCCTATCCAGTCAGTATACAACATCCAGTTGCAAGTTTATATCAATTGCTTCTATCCCATTGCAAACCACCTTTATGAACGCTTTTATATACCTACTAGCCAGTAAGGCCGATTCTTCGAACCTTAAAATGGCCGGAGAAATGGAAAACGCAAGACCGAACAAATTTACCAATTCGGAAACAAGACCATGTGAATTCACAACAACCAGCAGCACAAGGAAATTCAGCAAGTGAGGAACAAGAACCCTCAGCCCAGCCTCATATCTCATAACTCCAGTACCAGTTAAACAGAAGATTCCACAACTGCGCTGTTTGACGGAAATGCTGGATGCAACATTGCTGCACTTTTTAACTTTGCACGGCGTATTTTTTTTATTTGTTTCAGCGCAAATTTATACAGCATAGTTGCTCCTTAGTCAATTTCCAAAGTAGGACATATCCCGAACAAGCGCTTTATATTATATATGGATATCAGGTCGTGCGTTTCCAATCTGTATATTTTAAGAGTTCTCTAATAACGTTTTTCAACTTAAAAAAAAGAAGTAAATATTAATCTTGACCTACACACGTAAAAACATATGAAACCATATAATATCTGTTTGTTAACCCAGACCTTACCGCAATAAAGAAAGCAAATAATCTGAGAAGAATAGCGGTAAACACGAAACTTATTTGTCTAAATTAAATAAAATGAAGTGTTTCGTGGTAACAGATTGCTTACATACGTATATGAAAAACAAAAATAAACGAAACTGCTAAAAATAACTTTTAAGGTTTTTCGTTCACACGAAGATTTGCCGTAAATATCCTTCTTATATGTACCCTGATAAAACGGCTTTTGCGTGTTCTTCAGATATAAAAGTAAAAGTAGTTTATTCTAAGGTACTGTAGTAGCCGCTTTATAAATTGTAGGGAAAATATCTATGTAGGGATCTTTCTTTACTTTTTTCATTATTGATTTCGTTTTGGGGAGTTTCTTGTGCTTACTGAAAGCAAATTATATGACAAGGTCTGTATTTCAGAAATGCGAGGTTACCGGAAAAAGTAACAAATGTTTGTCTGTAATTGTATTTTTGTAAATAAATAATTGAACTGACGCATGACGTTTTCTATCTAATAACACGTGTTAATCAAATCATATTTCCTTGTAGGTGTAGTTTGATAGCACCTTCAATGAAGTCAAATAAATGTCAAGGTGTTTGGATTAATTAACAGAGAGCTAAAAAGCTCCACCTGTCATAATTTAATTTTATGCAGTTGTGTTCAATAAAAGATGATTTTAGGTACTAATAGCAGGCTAATTGTCTTTTGACCTCCATTGATCTAACCTTACTGTTTTGTTTGTGATTCAATCAAGAAAAGTATAAAACAGCAGAATCGACGAACATCTAATATATATAAACATTTTTCCACATTCCAATGTACTAACAGTATTTTGGAATTAATAATTTTGCATAATGTTAATACGAGATTTACTGGTATAAGCCAGATTTACGAATAGGTACTATGTTATATATGGAGATACGTAATTTTCCACTTCCAGACTTCCAAAACTGCAATACATTTTCTTGTTTTTTTGTTGGCAGATAAATTCTAACAGTCTATCTTCTGTGCTAACCTTACTTGCTAGTATTGATAATCTACTAAAAGTGTTTTGGCCATTGTATTTATTTACATATTATAAGGTCTCATTTTAGCTTTCCTTGAATTAAGTTTATATGATTCTGATTGATGGAGAAAAAATTACGTTTCGATTAGGAATTTTCTTCTGTCTAAAGCAGAGCTGTCGATGAATCAATGATTTAAATCAAAGATACTTTTTTTTTGTTTATTGTTTCCAGCCTTACTTTGTGGAACTCCATAATCATGAAATAAGTAAAGATTAGTAAAAGTTTCACAGTTTTATTAAAATATAACCTGACAATATTGTTTCGATACTTTTGTCTGTAAAGTATTTAAATCATAAATCTTCTAAGATTTAACTCTTTTTTAATATTTAAATCATTTTGCAAAAGATTTAAATTCTTTTTATAGATTTAAATCATTTGGTAAATATTTAAAATCCTAAAAATTATTCAAATCACTAAACAGTATTTAATTCTTTTGCAAAATGATTTTAAATATTAAAAAAAGATTTTAAATCAATCTAGCTACTATACAAGTTCACGCAAAAATACAAGGAATGAGTCACCCGCAACCCATTCATATCCAACTAAATAAACAATACTAATTGAAAACACGTACATCTGGCATCATCACCACATATCAGTGGCGTATCGTAATCTGTACTCATGTATAGGATAGTTATTCTTCATACAATTGCATAACAGAGAGTCGGGGACTTAACTGAATGTTGCACTACCTTCGCATGACACGGTCGCAGCGAATGGTATCCACGTGATACCGGATAGCTTTAGCCATTTTCAGAACGTAATTTGTGATGAGGTGATGACTTAAATTTACGGAAAGTAAATTTTTAAGTTAAAGGATTTATTACACTGTAGCTTTGACAACCCGCGATTTTTCTTTGAAAACAGTGTACATGTTTTAAGAGTATTATAATGATAATTAAGTAATAGATTTTCATAAATTGTACTTTATTAGAAGAATTTTATTGTAATAGCAGGAACATACCTGCTGAGTAATCAACAGTCCAAAGGAGACGACACACAATGATTCATGAGACGCTTTTAGGTATCATTTTTAAAAGTATTTAAATATTTAGAAAAGATCCTTGAAAATGATTTTAAATCATTTTTAAGTATTTAAATCCCTTAATTTAAATACTTAAGATTTAAATATTTCAACGTGATTTTAAATCATTTTTATGGATTTAAATCTTTTCTAAATATTTAAATGATTTTAAATCATTTTTAAATGTTTAAATCCTTAAAAATGATTTAAAATCACGTTGAAATATTTAAATCTGATCTTTTTTGAAAGAAAACCAAAGATACTTCCTAAAATGATTTTAAATCATAAATCAAAAATCATTTCTGGAGAAAAGATTTAAAATCAAATTTAATTCAAATAATGATTTAAATCGAAAAAGATTTAAATCGTGATTTGTCGTGACAGGTCTGGCTCTAAAGGTTGCCTAGTTCCAGAGATAGCGGACAAACTATAGAAGTTTTCACATAATTTTCAACTTTATCAGCCATGGAGACCTATTCTGTAAGAAAGCTGTAAATTTTAACAGTTCTGTTAAAACTTAACAACCTGTTAGAACATATTAATCTACCCTGTTATTTGTTATATTATAAAAGCAAACCTAAAGAACCCTTTCAAGTTTTAACAGACACGTTATATTAAAAAATACCTGCCGTTGCTGATTTATTCTTCGCAAATTTATTGCATAATGAATAGTGTGAAAACATTTTATTCCTCGTCGTAGGGATGTAAGAAAATGCTGTTGGAGACAGGCATCTACATATTTAAAACACAAGGCTGATTTTTGTTCTAGTTTACTTAACTAAGAGTTCTATTGAAGCTATTGATGTGTAGATTGGTCAACACTACTTAATTTGTATATACTTTTCATTATTATATTTTTAAACGCATAAGTTAAAAATATTTAATCGAGATCGGCCATCCACTTAGAGCGCCCAGTTGTGCGGTTCCCAGCGTGTTAACTTTTGGAATTACTCACGCTCATAGACAGACCACTTCCATCACTAATAGCGTCTAGGGGCTGAAGCTGTAGGTATCTCTGTAGCTATGTAATTTTATATTTCATTGGTTATAATACCCAAAAAATATAAAAATCCTAAAACAGCAGAAAAAATTTCAATATAGAGAAAATAGTTATTTCTGTATTAGGGAACTAAAGTTTTACTTTTTATCACGAATGATAAGAGAAAAATATTTTTTTTTGAAATTGTGAAGCTATAGAAAATTCAAAACAACAATATTTAATTTTTAGGTTAGTGCAATTCACGTAATATAACTATAAAAACTACAATCTATAAAAACTATTTGCAATAAAACCCATTAATTTTATATTATAAACATATTACTTATTAATATTTATATAAAATTAAACAATTTTAGTTTGAAATAATAGTTTCAACTTGCATAAAAACGTATAGTCTAAGAGCTAGCGAACACGACCGCTTCACAACTCCGTAATGGATAAAATCTCTTTTATTATCTGTATTCATAGTATATTAGTAGGAAAACCCTTGTCTGGCAGGGCAACCCCTCTGGTTTATGGAGGAAGAGATCAAATAGTGTGGTTAAAAAATTTTAAATTTGAAACACATATGTAATAGTTTTTCTAATTTTTATATGAATCAAAATACTAAAAAAATACGATAGCAAACTTGCCAGACGAATATATTCCTCTGATTAATTAGTGCCAGATCAGTACTAATTAATTAATTACATATTAAAAGATTTCAAGTATAAGGGCATTGTGCACGCATAGGCAATCTTGATCTGTCATTTTGCAATGACATTATACAAGGATCAACTATACTTAGTAAAAACGACAGACATAACATTTATACTTAAAATCTTTAAATAATTAATTAATTAGTGTTGATCTGGCACTAATCAGAGGAAGATTTGTCTGGCAAGTTTGATATCGTTCTTTTTCAGTATTTTGATGAATATAAAAATTAAAAAACCCATTACATATGTGTTTCAAATGTGACATTTCTTAACTACACTATTTGATTTCTTCCTCCATAAATCAGAGGAGTTGCCCTGCCAGACAAGGATTTTCGTACTCATACACTATGCATACAGATAATAAAAGGAATTTTATCTATTACGGTGTTGTGAAGCGGTCGTGTTCGCTAGCTCTCCGACCAGTACAATAATGGATTATTTGAATGCCGATTTAAAAAAATATTTTTAGAAGTCAGAAGTTTTTGAAATAATAGTAGATGTGGTCAAAAACTTTTTAACCACGATCTACTCTAGATTTTATTCTTATAATTTCCTAATGCATACGCTTGCAGTATTTAAAAGTGCTACAATAAATACTAATTACAAATGTTAAAAATAGACATAGCGCATATCAGCGGCTGCAGCCCCTAAACTTCTGCAGTCTATCCTTCCACCATCCATAATTGAGTGTTTAATATTCAAATTGTTCTGATTTATAGACAAACCCTTGCATGTCTCCATAATTCTCCTTTACGAGTTCTAAAAGACCGATTTGGTAAGTCGTTTTATAAGATTACACCTTATGTTTTCTTCAGTCTTTAGATGTTTTAAACCATAAATTCAAAATGATTTTTACCTAATACAATATAATGTTATATATTATAACCTAACCTTAATGTAACCTTAAAACACAAGGCTTCGTTTGACAGTTCAACTGGGTCGATCTTCGCAATTCCAAGTTAAAGGTTTTATGCTATAGATTTGCCACGTCCACTTAGTTTACGATTTTTTAATTATTTATATTTTTAAGAGGATTATTTGTAATCGATGCATTTCTACACAATCGACATCGATTGTTCATCAATACAAATCATATCATAAACAATTCTCAGCCGAGTGGCATAGTATTTGCTGTGGAGCATTTTTAGGAAATTCGATATGTGTATGTGTCTCTGTATGTCCGTATTTTTGAAATTTTTTATTTTCATTTCAGATTCGGATACACTATGTTGAAAAAGTAGAATAGGAATGTCTAAACAACTAATGTTCTATCTTTAAAAAAAAAGTTTTAAGTGGTGATATTTGTAGCACAGGAACAAAGTCAGAATTTGTAAAAACAGTAAAATTTGCCTTCACAACCTTCTACATTTCTACTGCGCAATGTCTTTTGCACGTTTCTTAACATACTCTAAAAGATCCAAAAACTAGCTTTAATCTGACACCTGAATGAGCCAGATCACTTAGAAAAAGGAGTTATGACAATTTTATTTTAGTTAGATGATGTATTGTCAAGTAGCACAATTTGCATCAAAATCGAGATTTCTTAAAATTTTTACTTAGGCCTTTTTTCATTCAAAAAATATCAAAAAATTAATTAAATATTATTTCATATGTATCTATGCAAGGAAAAAATTGAACAAAATCTGAGATATCGATGCATGGTAGTAGGTAATGGGATACCTGGCCAGCCCCCCACTCCTATTACTTTTGGCCATGCCTACTGCGCTCTGATTGGCTATCCCCACTCCTGTAGACACGCCTCCTGCTCTCTGATTGGTCGACGCCTTCTTGGATGACACGCCTATTTTTCTCTGATTGTATGACGGCCATTTTGGAACTTCGGGGCGCCATTTTACCACACCCTATGAATCCATGACGGGAAACTGTATTACCGACAACATGTATACGTCTAAGAGGTGGCGCTATGAAGAAATACCGACAAACTATGTACTACTACTAGTACTAGAGGTCGTCATGAAGAAATCTGTATTATCGATTACGTATGTACTGGGTGATAGAGGGCGTTTCGAGGTTTATCATTTTATATTTTTAATGCAACAAATTACACCGATTTCTCAAATAATTATCGTCATTAATAAGATAATTACATATAGTAATAATTATTTAAGATAACTGATCCAGCATTAAAAATTTGAAATTCAGCTTTAAACGCAAATCGCGGACTTGCTCGATATAAACGACCCGTCAGTTTTCTATCTATCTCTACCATTATATAAATTGTATACCTTTTTAAAATTTCTAATATAATATTTACGTCGAGAGATTGATTGATCATATAGTTGATATATTAATTAGCTACATTTTTCTCTTTCACAATCGATCAATGAAACATTTCCAGTGCGTATTGCTTGGTATCCCTTACAATCCTAATATAATTTTACATACAGTGGTATTTCATTTTGAAATTTGTCATTTTGAAGTCGACATCTTAGATTTCCCACCCTTGAATTTTTAGCTCTGGGATTGGATCGACCCTCTTTTATCCCTTTCACTAGACGGAAACTCTCTCTCTCTCTCCTTCTCGCTGTCCTGCGTACCTTGCTATCTCTCTTTCTCCCAAAAAAGAAATCTGTATTATCGCCTAAAAATTTACGGATATTTGCTAATAGATGTAGCGTTAGTATGAATACCTCGTAGACACGCCCATTCGTGATCTGATTGATCGATAGCTTTTATCCATACCCAGATGGTCGGTCGGTCATCTTGAAAAACGTTCTGAATGGTTCGGCCATCTTTCTCCCTATCTCTCGCTCTCTCTTTCGCTACTGTTACCTACAAGTTCTGCTACCTTTCTCTCTCTCTCACGCACACCCTGTACTCTTTCTAACTTTTCTAGAAGAAATAATAATGCCAGATAGGAATTAAATTATGTTTCTACTTTTCGTGTACTCTCTCTCTCTCTCTCGCGGATAACGATCTATCTTTTATATAGTCGCCCTTCTCCCTTGCTCATGCTAGTAATTGAAACATCAATGTTTAAATATATTATTTATTTAGCTATTTCTCTCTCTCTCTCTCTCTCTCTCTCTCTCTCTCTTTCTCTCTCTCTCTCTCTCTCTCTCTCTCTCTCTCTCTCTCTCTCTCTCTCTCTCTCTCTCTCTCTCTCTCTCTCTCTCTCTCTCTCTCTCTCGGTAACTTTCGTATATATCCCTCTCTAATCTAGTAACTTTGGCTATCAACAGGGATCGAAGCCCGTCACGCGGTTTCAATTAACTCAACAAAGGTCCTTACAACGACGACAGCCCGATAAAACGTTTAAAATTTTGAATTTGTCGTTCTTGAAGACGCCATAATGGATTTCCCGCCCTGAATTTTATATTTCACAGCTGACTAACCACGTGATCAAGATCGTTGTATTCTAATGAAACTTTCTACCCAACGAGATCATGAAATTTAAAGAAACCAACAGTCCTTGATACAACTGCGAGGTTTGCAAGCTCGACTAACGGATATATCTATGCCAGTAGCTA
The DNA here is from genome assembly GCA_929113105.1 of Agrypnus murinus. Taxonomy (NCBI): domain Eukaryota; kingdom Metazoa; phylum Arthropoda; class Insecta; order Coleoptera; family Elateridae; genus Agrypnus; species Agrypnus murinus. The sequence goes on from OV816030.1 coordinate 75,135,340, forward strand.
CCTTTCGTAAAAGGCTTTCGGATCTCCATGTTAAGAAAATTACGTTAATAAATACAGGCTCTTGAATCACGTTCAGGTATCGGACTGGTTTCTAACACTAATATGTATTATCACATGCTGAATTAACTATTTAAAAAAAGAGAAAAACTAATTCTAATGCAGAAAATATATAGACTTACCCTTTGCGTCACATATCACTTTAAATTAAAACGGGAAACAACAACACCTTAACCACATCTCACCAAGAAGGAATATATACTAATCATCTTTTAAATTTAAAAGCGGTTATTATTAACACAACTATACTGTATAACGTATCAAAATAAACTGAAGTTAAATTTATCTTATTCTCGGCGACAAAAAGGGAAACAAACACCCTAAGGACCTGTCTGCATTCTTTTAAATGCACGATTTGACCTCCAAATCACTAGAAATATGTGGAATTCTACCTGCTTCGAACCCCAAAACAGGTACAAATTTCTCCCTTTTAACGTAATTGTTCCAATGCTTTGCCGTCGTCAATATAATCTTTTCAAACTTCTTTAAAGACGGTTTTGTAAACTTGACAAAAATAAATATAAAAATGCTTGTTTTAAATGTATTTTTGAGTTATTATTTTTACATGTATATTTTACTGTAATCAATATTATCTTAATACTCTGTCTACCTGAGAAAACCTTTTAAACAACAAGAATGTACAGTTTACCTAAAGAATGGTTTCTCGAATTTGGAGAGAATATGTGAAACACATCTCTGTAAATTATAAATTTATATTACATTTTTATTTACAAACTTTGCCTAGGTCGATTCCTGCTCCTAATTTAAAATCTAAATTATTACTTATTTTAAATTTTAATACTTTACTTTAAAATTCTTTATTAAATACAAGCATATATTCTTTGTTAGTTACTTATATTTTATTAGTTTGTTAGTTATATATTTATTAGTTATCTAACTTTTATGTTATTGCTTCTACCTCAATAAACATTATTAATATCCATACAGAAGAATCTTTTACCTAAGCACACCCTTAAAACGGATCCGTATCGAGTGCTAAAAACGCAGGTAAAATTCTTTTAAAAATTTTTACATTTTCTCCTTTGTTAAAAACTTACTATTATAAGTAAATAATATTCCGTTACGCTTTGTAAATAATTATTTTAAGAGAACTCTTTTACAAATAGGTTTACCAGAGCGCCATTTAAAAATGTATCAGTTATCTTAAATAATTATTACTATATGTAATTATCTTATTAATGACGATAATTATTTGAGAAATCGGTGAAATTTATTGCATTAAAAATATAAAATGATAAACCTCGAAACGCCCTCTATCACCCAGTTAATACGTAATCGATAATACAGATTTCTTCATGACGACCTCTAGTAGACTGCCGTGCTAATTGAAAACAACCTATCTGCAAAACATCAACTCAGAAATATACCACATATTTTCTTAGCTCACATTTACATTCTATATAGTACATTTCTACATTGCAGATAGGTTGTTTTAGCCGCTTAGCACGGCAGAGTAGTAGTACATAGTTTGTCGGTATTCCTTCATAGCGCCATCTCTTAGACGTATACATGTTGTCGGTAATACAGTTTCCCGTCATGGATCCATAGGGGATGGTAAAATGGCGCCCCGAAGTTCCAAAATGGCCGTCATCCAATCAGAGAATAGTAGGCGTGTCATCCAAGATGGCGTCGACCAATCAGAGAGCAGGAGGCGTGTCTACAGAAGTGAAGATAGCCAATCAGAGCACAGTAGGCATGGCCAGAAGTAGTAGAAGTGGGGGGCTGGCCAGGTATCCCATTACCTACTCACGGTCATGGTTTTAAATTGTGTAATTTGGCATGGAATTAGCCATATGGTATCTGTTTCTGTTTTACAGCTTTTTCACGCTGTTTTACAGTTTTTAAAAATTAGATTTCTATGAGAAACTGTCTTGTATGCCAAATATCTTGTATGGAATAATATGAAGGTTATTTCTAATTATTAAGCAAGATATCTGAGGCGCTATTTAAAGAAACTATTTTTTTTAATTATTCACAGGAAGAGATTGTTTTTATTTATGGGTATCATTCAATACTTTTCTATTTAACTCCGACGCTATGGGGAGGACCAACAGCTTAGGTGATATGTTCCCGATCTAACATGCAACACAATCACACGCCCATAGTTGAGGCAAACAATCCTGTCGCCCCAAGTGGGACTCGAATTCACGACCCTTGGGACACGCGTAATGCACTGACCCACTCATCTACCGCCGCCCCCAATTAATATTTATTTTGTAAATTTAAACTCGTAGCTAATTATGCAACCTATGCAAGACCCTATTTATTCACGTAGCTATATAAAATTAACTAAAATTAATTAATTAAAGTTATTCTAGTTTTTTAAATAAAAAACCAAAGACAATTGTTTATTAGTTACAAACAGTTTATTTCTACAACAAAGGTTCTATAGTTTTATTTTTGTTAATACAACTCACATAACATTAGCATTAATAAAAAGCACAACTACCGAAGATAACACTTTTTAGCTTCGAAGTCACTTCTCCGCTTACAGCCCAAAGTCAATGAAAAGCATATTAGTTTTTCATATTTTCTTAATTTAAACAATCATTGATCTTTTATAGATTTTGGTTTTATAAATTAAAAGATATTCTTAAACAGTAATTGCACATTTTTTTCTCCATGAATAAAACTATAATACAAAAAAATTAATCTTGTGTGCAAATGTATAATAGTAATATAAACACACTGTCAAATTGAAAAATTACATACAAGAAAATAAATAACGGAAAATAATGAAAATGAGTGAAAATAATTTGCGGAGATTAATTAACTAATTAATTCAGTTACTTCTGACAAGAACTGACATTTTTACTACAAATTAAATTTGTAAAAACAAGAAACCGCACGTCAGTTACTGATTGCGAGTGCTGCAAACACAACAGTGAGTGTAGATGAGAACAAATAGGTCGACGGGTCGTTCTCTGACATATTTCTTTGTCCCTTCAGTCTCAACCAGCGGTCTACCAACTGCTCTTTATCTTTAAGTAGTCTCGTTAGGCCAAAAAATATAGGATATTTATTGTTCTTACATTGAATCTTGAAAATTTGATGAACTTTTTTGATGTTATAAGACACTTACCGATCTTGTAACGTAATATAAAAATATCATTTATTCATTACATTATTGTAAAAATGACATATATAATATTTATATGTAAAAATAACTGAAATATATTTCTGCGATGGCGAATTGGTTACTTCTTCTTTTGTACCACTTCGGTGGCTTTTGTGACCTTTCCAGCACCAACATCTTTGTGGTTGAACACCTACAACAACAGTTTGCCTCATGTCACGAAAGGCGAAACGTCCCAGAGGGGGAATTCCTGGAATGATTTGACGCATATGGGCTTGCTTGAAACGAAATTAACGATAGCGACATCTCTAGATTTGATAGCCTTAGAATTTTCTTCTGTGATCTTTCCGGAACGACGGTCGACTTTTTCTTTGATTTTAGCGAATTTGCAAGCAATGTGAGCGATTTGACTGGAGTGGTTCAATACGATGACTTGAGCTATGAAATCCGCGGTGACCTTTGGTGGGTTGTTCTTTGAATCACCAGCGCAATATATCCACGGCACAATTTGACCTTGACGGACACGGTCTTGACGTTGAAACCAACGTTGTCACCAGGTACGACTTCTTGAAGTGCTCGTGGTGCATTTCAACATATTTTACTTCAGTTCAGTACATGTTAGCTGGGGCAAATTCGACAACCATACCTGGTTTCAAGACACCGATTTAAACACGACCTACAGCTACTGTTCCAATATCATCAATTTTGCAGACTTTTGAAGTGGTTTTTTTAGTTGGGCGAGAAGGTTTACCGCCAGGCTTGCCTTGTTTGCATTTGACGGCCCATTGCTTGAACCAGGGCATCTTTCGGAAGATTCCAACATGTTGTTTCTGTACCAACCGGAGATTGGTACGAAAGCAACAGCAGTAGGGTTGTAACCGATCTTCTTAATGTAAGACGATACTTACTTCTTGGATATTATTATAGTACCCTAGCCAATATAATTTCAGTTTTCCACTTCACACAGTCTGTGTGAAGATGTAATTTGCAGGACTGCAGTCTAGTCTTTCGATGTTTGAAAAGATGAATTATTCCGTTGAAACGAAGTTTTGACATATTCTTGAAGTCGATTTGCCTTTTCATATCTATGACCGGTAAATGGTCTATTTTGTGAGTTATATTTTGTTAGCTGATTTTTTTACAAGACAGATTAGCATCTTTCTTGGAAAACAAATCAGCTATAACTAATACCTAATTCTATTGACGGATGATTTTTTGTCTTTTTTACTTAATTCTGAACCCGAAGCTTTTGAAGAAATGGAAACTCCTGATAAAAATACACACTGGGTTCCTACATAAAATTCACTTCAGAAAATGACCGAATGTTCCGCACACTACCACTTAAGAACTGCTTCAAAAACTACAAAAACGGTTTTCAAGTGTACCCTGGAAACAAAACAGTAGATTTTTTTCTTAAAGTGACATTTTGTGTTATTACTGCTATTGACAACGGTGTATTACATTCTAAACTTGCAAACATTCTAAACTACTTGCACCTTCACAATGATGGAGGAAGAAAGTGAAAACGTATGAGAAAACTCTGGTACGTAGTACTGTATCATCGATAAAACGAGCAAAAATTGAATGCCTGCACAAGTATACAACGTGATAATGCTACCACTCAACTACATCGATACCAAAACAGCACGTCTGAAGAGGTTCACGTCGGTGCATGATGAGAAAAGAAAACACGGTGTGTCGAAAAGTGTGACAAAACAAACAAAAAGGCGCAATAAGTTGAAGACTTAACAAAAGCAGAAAGTTCCAAAGAGAACGAAGAAACAAACCAATGTGATTCGAAGGCCTGCGAGATTGCGCTACAGGAAATTGATCGTTCCCTATAGGGCGTCTGCGATATAATGGACTATGAGACCTTTGTAAAAATGTATTATTCCATTATGGTTGAATTTTAGTTCTCCACTTTAGAGCATAATAAGGTATTTGACGGTCATGTAAGTTCAATGGCTGTAGAGCATTTTGGAGAAAAGATACGTTGTTTTTACTTTTCAGCCGACTTAGCCACACGTCATTATGCGAGAGACACTTTGAAAGCTATCAATGGCATCACATTCGTACCGAAGAGCATGAATCCGTCAATTATTATTGCAGAGCTGCGTTCAAACGAGAGATATTGGTTTTAGACTAAGAAGGTTGGGCAAAGATGGTTAATGAGCGAAAATCTGTCATTTCCCTATTGTTCTGGTCAGCAGGGTTCACAGTATGCGCTTTTCTCTTAAACTGTTTAATATTTTTTGAGAGAGACTGACGTCGCTGTAACGGAATTGTTATTAAAACTACTTTAGGTTTATTATAACAAGATAATTTTTGGTATTTTCCTATGAAATATATTATTAAGGCGCATAGGCTATTCTACAACTCCACCATATACGTCTTGAAAAGCTGAAATGCGACACTATGTCGGACACGTGCCAATGTTGGATGGTTGAACATAAGTGGAATTCAAGGAAATAAACATTATCAGTGGACATTTATGCAGTAGGGCGGTTTTTAGGTTACCTTTCAATTAAAAGAGTGCGTCACATTGGTGGCATGCGTCATCTACTGCATATCGACGTCATTTTAACGCTGTACAAGCTGTATAACGCCATCGATATTTATAAACGCGCATCAATTAAATGTTTAATGAGTACTCACTTTTAAGCTGAGATGGTCTTTCGCTAAAAGCAGCACTATCGCAACGTGCCTTTCCTTCGCGAAGTGCGATAACTTGTTTTTCTAAACGTAATATATATTTTGTTTCGTATACCTTTTTAGCTTAATGTATCTAATTCTGAAACTACATCCTATTCTGGAAGTAGCTAACATAAATTAGTAATATGTTCTTGTAGAATTTTCTGAGATCTGAATATGAAAAATGAACAAGTCAGATAACATAATATTATGTAGTAAAATAAAGTTAATTGTCTAACGAGTGAAATTTTAAATATTAAGCATATAAGAGTAAAATGATGCAGAGGTAAAATGTTGAATTACTATTTTTAAACTTTTTAATTAAAATCTACAGGGTGTTTCAGTGAACTTTGGTATAAGTTAAATGTATGAAATAATTATTCCAGTTTTGGCTTTACGTATGTCAAGAACCATTCCTAGAAAGATGTTTTTTAAGAACTGCTGGAACATGTCACGACCTATCACATATACAAGATTAAAACCTTGTTTGCTAAACTAAGGAGTTTGGTAATTATACGTATTGACGGTATCATCTTTTATTTTGTTTTTTGATTTTAATCTGTGTATTGAAAAATATTAAAAAAATGAAATGTTTACATTCATATTTAATACTTTATTATTGTATCAAGGAGAAGTTTCTTTAACTAAAAAGTAACCTTGACCTTTTGCTTTGAAAACTGAATACTAATAATAACCAACACATATAGGTCATTTTCCTTTTTACCTAGCGACCCCACTATGTGGCAAACCACCAGAAAATTATTAGACAGGCCCAAGTAACTAGACCATTAAAAGAAGGGGATACAACACTTACAATCGACGAAAAAATATGCCATTCATTTGCGTACCACTTCGATACAGTATTCACATCAGCACCAAACACTTATTTTGATGGCAAAGTAAGACAATCTCTACAACACGAACCTAACGCACCTGACAAATTCAAAACAACTTCACCAAGAGAAATTAAAAGACTAGAAATGATACTTAAAGTTAAAAAGAGCACCAGGAAATCAACTTACTTATACCAAACACAGTGATTAAAAACTTTACAACTAAAGTTTACGCATACTTAGTAACAGTTCTCAATGCCTGTCTGCGACTTGGTTATTTTCCTGCTGCCTGGAGGCATGCACACGTACTAGTATTTCATAAACCTGAAATAAGTCGACACCTCCCAACAAGTTACGTGCCAATCAGCCTACTATCAACAACTCAACACTACACAACATACACCCTGCGTTCTAACTTGGATTCAGATCTCAGCCCTTAACAACCCATGGATTACAGCGAATTTTGGAATACATAGAAAAACGCTACAAAAAAGCATATATCAAAGCAGTATTTTTGGATATAGCCCTGGTCTTCGATAAGGTCTGGATAGAAGGTCTACTATTCAGACTGCAGCATGTGGATATACCAAATTATCTAATATGTATTGTTCGTTCCTTCCTCACACATAATCAACTCCTCATGCTCAACAGTTAGATCCATCTGCGCGGGCGTACCTCCATGCTCCATATCAGAACCGCTGTTATTCAACATCTATGTTCACGATATCCCTCAGGATAATGCAACAATCGATATGTATTTAGAGAAATTACTAAGAAATTATATGGAATACTCGGGATAATGCAGTTAAATAACTAGGAGTATATTTAGACAACGACTAACCCGGGGATTCTATATAAATCATAAATTAAACGTAAGCTAGGCTAGACTGGCCATGATAAGTGTCCACTAATAAATCCACTGATAAATATGAAATGCTCTTTACACATAGATTGCACTATATTAACCTATAACGTAATCATCAGACCAGTAGCGATGTAAACAAATTACAAGTTGTAAAATATAATTCTGTTAATTTAAAAAAACAACGAGAAGGTAAATCGTAGATTTTGCGTCAGATCTCCTCTCAACCTCTGATAGCACTAATAACGAGGTGTAGTGTCATAATATAAATTAATATAATAATTCGTAGTTTCTTTTAATACCATTATTTGTCATTAAAATTGAAGTTTTTGTTACTATTAAAAAAATGTGCTGTTGCTATGCTAAACCTTTTTCCATGTAGTATACCAATTAACTTTTCTTTGCGTGGAAAAGCGTTTTTAAAATAATACTTTGTTATTCAAAAACACAAAAGACGGAGTCCAAGTCACAAAAATGAACACAGTTTACTGTTAAGTACAATAACATATTTATTCGTCGTGAAATTACACAATATGCACTTGCATAATCACTTAAATACTATTATACAATTTCAACTTGAAGCTGGTAATAATCAGGTTCAGAAAGACCGAGGTAAACAGTAACCCTTGCTACCAGTTTCTACGGCTTTCTGGGTGAGTATGGCTTGAAGGAAGGTAAACAATGACCCTAGCCACCAGTTTCTATCCCGTGGTAACTCGGACTGAAGGATCCCACGAGGTCCGGCGTTTATATATGATTCTGCGCGCCCACATCCTTTGTTTGTTTGCGCACACGTGGCCGTGAGTTATGCATACGTGACGATAGCGTTTTGCTTCCTCTAGCATTTTCATAGAATGCATTAGATAAAGTTCCTGAATACTGCAGCTGCTTCCGCTCTAGCATATGTGGGCGCTCCGCTGCGAAGCGTTATCTTGCACGTGTTTATAATGAGGTCACACTTCTCTTTAATAATGAATAAATGTTAACTTATGGTTTAAAAGTGATTATTTTTAATCCTGGGAGAAAAAATACCATATGTTATGCGGAAAATTGCAATTCAAACGAACTCACTTTTACTTTGTTTGATTGAATTTTTGCAGTTACTTGGCTACGCTGATGGCGAAAAAAATTAAACAGTGCGGTTGAGTTTTATATTACTTATTAAACTAAACAAACACAGAACGTACACACTCAGTATCTTTTACCAAATAAACGAGCGGGGGGCTATCTATAAAGGAGAAATCTGCATCATAAACGTAAACATAGTGTATTATTATTCGTAATTTTACTTTTTAAGATAAAATTGTGCAAACATTTTAATTTCCTAAATAATTGTTATCCCTTGTGTTAGCTACATTACTTTAAACATGATGAATAATTAATTAATTTAATACGACTGCAACATTGTTTGCATCGCCAAACCAACATCCAACTTCCTGGAACACCGAAGTGATGAACACGTTTAAAGTAAACATTAGCGACATTGAGTTTAGGTCTTCATAAACTAACTAAAACCAAACAAAAAATAATTGTCAAAATAAACTGTGACAACGACATCAACGTATCAGTTATCATGTTCAGTCAACGTATCATCAAATTCAGTTAGGTACATCCAGCTCCAACTGTGATTCTTAAACCAGTAAACACCAAAACCACTTAAAAAAAAATTTTTTATGAAAGGTTTTTATTATGAAAGATCGGCTCTAATGATATCAAGCTTTTTTGTTGCATTTTATGTACCTATACTATCATCTGTTAAAATGATGCTGATGTACGGTGAAACACCCTGTAGTACTAAGCAGTGTTTATTTTAGTAATAAATGCATTATTTACATTAAAAATAATAAAAAATAGTTTGGTATTATTAGTGCTATGGAGTACCATTTACGGCCGAACGTAAAATTGCTTTTAAAACTTTTGCTTTAAACATTAGAAGAGTAGATTTCTCATACAATTATTTATGTAGTTTATAATATCAATGACGTAGGTTAAAATGCTTACGGTATCGAGTTTCATTAAATGATGAAATTTCACAGCATGTGATTTTAGTAGGTTAATATAAAGTCATAAAATATGTTTATAACCTACTGTTTATTTATATTTTTATATTATAAATTAAATTTATATCTATTATTTATAAATTGAAAAACTATAACTTTTAAGTAAAAGGAGCGCCACTTTTACGTGTAAGATTTGAGAGCATAAACAGGAACTGGCACTTAATTTACTGTTTCTCGGTAATAAACATTTCTCGTTAATTAACATAATTAAATAAATGTTTATCATTGTACAATCAAAATAAAAACAAATACATAAATAAAAATAAATAGAAAATTATTTGTAAGTTTACTGACTGGTTTAAAAACTCTAATGACTATAATGACATAATTTGTGTGTGTAATATAACAAGCAAAGGCTTTTAAATTGTTGTTGTAGTTGAGACTCTACAAGAATAACAATTATGAAAAACTAGTCAGCTGCTCATGGGCATGCCACGTGTCAAAGAATGAACCCTAAAAGTTTAACTTTAGGATTCACAGAGGGTCTTGAAAGTTTATGGGTAGTATATATTTATCTTACCGAGTGGGTGTATATTCCTCACTGACAACGGAACAGGCAACTATTGCAGCAGTTCATTCACAGAATACAGATAATTGTTTCTTTTTTAAAACATAACGAATTAGTTGTCATTTTTGTTGATTTTAATCTATCTCATTTCAATTGGTTCCATTCAATAATTAATCATTTTCATTTATCTCCCTCGTTAACTTACGATACTATATCTAACGATTTTGTAAATTTCATCACTGAAGCAAGTCTATTTCAGTTTAATTATATAAACACTTTAAGATCTTTAGATCTAAAATACTCACTGAAATTTTAAAATTAATTTAATTTAAATTAAATTTTATTTAAAAAAATAAAAACACAAAGACGAAACATAAGTTACTTGGAATAAAAGATTACTCGCAACAGAAACGGTGGCTTTGTGGTGGAGCAGTTGCTAAGTAGCTGCTGTAATTGATTACAGGACATGTAATTGGGTGTCTATTCTAAATTCCAAAAATAGTAACAGAAATAAATAAACACTAATTTTATTGAATTAAATTTACAAAAGATTCCAATTGTGAATAGGATGTAGTTTCACTAAAAATAAACGTAGAATAATCCAAAAAATTAAAAAAAATCAAACGCAGGGTAATCGTTTGTAAAGCAACTACTTTACCACGCAGCCACCGTTTCTGTTGCGGGAAACGTTTTTGTTCAATTAGTAAATACGTTGCGTCTTGTTTGAGTTAATTTGTTATTTTTAAAAATAAGTCGCATTAGATTAAATGCAGAAACACTTATTTCCTTATTTTTGATTTACTTTTATTTAAAAAAAAACTATTTTCGAAATCGGCGGCACATCAGCTATAAGGTAACCTGTAATCCATTATATTTACGTAGCTTATATTGATCATTCGCCACTGGAAATAGCTTTAAACTCTAACACTAAATATTAGTCTTTCAAAGAATAGCACTCGTAGTTACTATAGTTTTCTTAAACAAATATTACTTTCATTCATTATTTCATTTCATTATTCATTTAAGTTGTGCTAGGAGTGAGAAATAATGATCCTTGAGTACTTCCAGTGACAGCAGTAGCAGCAGTAATAGTAGTAATAGCAGCAGTAACTGTTGAAATAGCTAATAATAGTGCTGAAGTCCTTGAAGTAGTTGCAGCACTAAATATTGATGTTAGTTAGACTACTAAATATAGACACTAAATAGACACTACAAACTAGTAGTAAGCTATTAAATTAAGCGCTATTAAACGGCAATATGTGCAATTTCCCTGTGTTGCATTTGAAATTAATCGGGTCAAAACATTATGCATACATTATTTAATCATTAGTTTCAATCATAAATAGGTAACTAATAGTACATTACATACCGAGGCCGAAAGTACTCCATTCCTGTCGAGAGAACAATATAGTTTACCGAGAGGCGATAGCCTCGAGGTGAACTAGTTCTCGAGACACAGGAATGGTACTTTTGCCGAGGTTTGTATACTATTTTATTCGCAATCGTCCTTTAAATACCGAATTATCTAAAATTCTTGACAGAAGCAAAATGTCATCGGTTGGGATTGGCATAACGTATGTCGCCACTTACATCATCAAATTCGATCGCATAATATTTCGAGGATTTTATTGAATAGGAGTATTTATAAATTAATAATAATACCTGGGTACTCGTTCTTTAGCAGTCAAGGTCCGCAACATTACCAAACATGATTTATACAGCCATTTATACACCGCATTTGGCGATGTAATTTTCTGCGCGCCACCTAGTAGCTGAATTTAAAGACACGTAGAGGTGCGAAAATAGGTCGTTTCGGACCATGAGAATGTCAAAGTTACAAACAATGATGCATTTTCGGACCTCTAAATGGTCAGGAATGGACTCATTACCAATACGATTGCGAATAAAATCCTTTTATACAACTTCTACTAATTATTGTGCCAAAGTTATTATTAGGTAACACCTTATCGTTAACTTCCACATGTAGTTTATTAAGTCTCCAGAATTTACATTAGTAAAGATAGCACCCCCACTTTGCCGATTTTCAAAACTTTTAGTGCAATGATTTTTGACTAATTATGAACTAATTTTGGACCAATTCAAAAAACCTTGGACCAATCACTATTCATCAGAAATAAAAATTTGAAAGTGGGAGTGCTGGCTTGAGCTGGCTAGCAACACCACCATATCTAATATAAATAATAGGTCAATTTAAACTAGACCTTAATATTGAATTAAATTCGTTTTCGAAATAAATAATCGTAATAAAAAAATAATAATAAAATAAATTTCGATAAAATGTTCCACTGCAACAACGTCAGACCCATTCAAGTGCAAAGGTTGACACAATGGACGTTCGAAATTACTCTATTCGCCTGATTTGGTTCTCTCGGACATCCACGGATTTCCAAAACTCAAAATATTCTTTGTTGGAAAAACAACGGTCAAATGAAGAAGCCGTAAATAGTTATTTCTCGATCTTGAAGAAAGTAGCTTCTGGGAAGCAACCGGGAAGCTGGAGCAACGTTGGGCCAAGTGTGTTGAAGTTCATGTGGTTACGGTGAAAAATAAAATATAACTTGAATCACATTTATTTTGTTTTTATTGTTTGTTTTTCACACAAAAGAACGGAATTGTAGATAAAGGTAAATTTTACTGATCAATTTTGCAATCTCAATCTCAATCTCCTTCTGTATCGTTGAACCTGATCGTATCTTTGAGATATGGATTACCTATGAAGGTAAATAAAAGCCACCGCTATCTTCGTATTGTTACTAAGAAAAGGAAGTAGATCAAAGAAAGGCTAAGTGCCGATTAATCTTTATGTAAAATAACTGAATTTTACAAAATATGAAATGAAAAGGTGCAAAAAGTACCAAAAAGTTATATCTCAAATAAATATCGGTGCATTATACTTAACGGTTACATATGTTAGTTTTAATATACCTTCCGGAGTCCCACAAGGTTCTCATTTGAGTCCTATTTGTTATGTTTCTTATTGTTTTAAATTTTAATCAAATTTTAAAATCAAACATCCATAAATGTAGTTTTATAAAGTTTAGGACATAACTCCGAGACCTGAGAGTTATATTGGACAACTATTTTATATTCATATAGAAAGTTAGACGCAAGGCGTATAGCATGCTAGATTTTATTACTAGGTCATTATATTACATGTTCTGATGTGTTCTAATACACATTTCAGTTAATTATCCAACATAGATAAATAAATAAATAACTCTCCAGGGACAAACGTTTGCATAGATGTAATCGTATTTAGGATAGAGGAAATTACCAACATTCAAATAAACAAACTTCATTGATTATATCTTACATTAGTCCAAAATTTAGACTTACAAATGATATAAAATTGAGATTTTGTATTATTTCAGACCTTTCCGGTCTTCTAAAATGAAGCGAAACTCGAAAAACATTTTTTTTACAGAACTTAAAGCAGACAAGTAAGCAAACGGTTATACTAATTTTGATGCATAAAATCTAAAACACCAGAAAAACAAAAAACCCCAATCTGATATTTGAGATCATTTCTGGCGAAACCGGAAGCCGTTGACCATCTTAGATCTGTAGGTCAAGAAATCGGAATTTACATCTAATACATACTATTACGATATGTACACCCGGGTTTGGGGTGCGAAACCACCCCGGTTATGATGATGATTGATATTGATAATTGGTTAAAATTGATTTAAATTAAGAGTACAAACAAAACAAAAACCGGACTTCAGTAAAATCACAGTGAAGATATATACAAAATACAAATCACCTACCTTTACCATAAAAGAAAAATGCTCCGGCTAAAATAATTGTTGTGAAGCTTGAGTCTTACCACAACTGAGACTCAACATGCAGGTCGCTTTAATAGGGCAATAAATAAATATGGGTCTATGAAACATAATTAAACTACACATAAAACAAAACAAAAATAAACCATAATTTCTTTAAAATTGAAATGACAAAATTTATTTAACATAACAAATGAGCAAACAAAAAAATTGAAATAAATATTTAAAAAATGAAGTTTGGATACCCTGAATCAAAGAAAGATCAATCCTAAGATAGTATAATGCTTTTTATCTTTAATCTTACATTAAAATATTTAAATAGTATCAATGTATCGGCGCCTTCTCAACTACCAACTGATGTAGTAAGAAAATAGAAATCCCCTTTCTTCCAACAAATTTTATTCATCACTTTGACGTTTTACCAAAATATAACCTAACATTTTGACGTTTCAAATTGTTTACATTTTTTTAATTCATAACATAACCGTTAAATTTTAAAATTTTGCTTTACATACGCCGTGCACACTGCTTGAAAGATCTAAATTTACAGAGAGTTTGTCACCAAATCGCTCGCAGTTTTTATATCCTTTTGAAAACAAACGAATAATTTAATGAGATTTTTGGTGAAAAACAAAAGACTATTTGGAACTAAGTACTACATAACCTTATAAGTGTTTATAATTATTAATAATTGTTTAAACAAATTCAATAGATAGATAGAGAAAAAAAACTCTCTCTTTAATGATATAAAATACTTGTACTAAGACAAAATAATAAGATGGCTAGAACTTGTCAACCAAATTATTTTTAAAATGCATTCAATTAATAATTAAAAATTAAATTAATTATATAAAACCGCCTAGTTACATCATTCTATTCCTATAAAATCTATTCTTACATCCTATTGAACATGATTCACATATATTTAGATATCCAAACTATAAAATAATAACTAAATTACATAATTTCAGACTAACATGGCAAAACGCAGAAATTTGTATTTTCAAACGAAAACATCTATAAAAAAACAATCCCAGCATTTACTTTTATTTCTCAGTTGTGCCCAAGGAACTGCTTGACAACAAATCAATGAAATATTTGGGCTTTATAATTTTAGTAAACAATAACATTATAATAAATCATCAAATCGTTAACTTGTAAGAAATCTCTTATAAAATAAACCTGCAGATAAGGTTAGAAATACTTGCATACATCTCCAAAATCATGCATCTTGTCTGTTTTAGGTCAAAGCAAGCCTTTTGAAATGGTTTCAAATTAATATTTGTGTACAAAATTAAGTAACGACTAGGGAAACCTCGTCAAGACATGACGGTCAAAAGCATTGAAGGATTTTCCTATATACGAAAATTCTACCTTACGAAATGATAAGAATAAAATCAAAAATCGATCTTGTTTAAAACATTCTTGAAAACGTCTATTAGTACCTACATATTTCAAAAACATGTCCTAGACATAGTGTTGGCAAATTTCCTGCTTTTTGTACAAACTATATGAAACTACTCTGAATAAGCAATTGCCATCAGCTATTATTTGTATAATTCGTCTGTTCATAATTTTCAACTATGCGGGTTTTATCTACGCTTATTAATGGTGAAAGTGGACGGCTGCATCACCATTTATATTTATAAGCGAAGAGTACTTACGAAACTGACCACCGTGGAAGGTAAGAGGCGCACCTAGTGAATGTCCGATTCGCCCGTCTCAAATTAAACATTTTAGTTTTTCAAATTAAAAATATAAACATTAAAAAAATATAAAAAAAACGAACTGGAACAAAAATAAGCCTTGTGTTTTAAATATATAGTGTGATGATATTTTAGGGTAAAAAGGATTGTTCAAAAGGTTAAAAATTTTAATAAAAATTCAAGGAGATACATTCCAGATTTTAAATATAAAAAGGGTGATGGTATTTAATAATACAAGAGTATTATAGGGATAGTATGGATGAGTCAGCGATAATCATTGTTGATGAGGTATCTTGTAAATTGACTTTTTTTATGAATATAACGTCATATGAATCATCCTTGGGTTTGCCACGAACTAAAAAAAAAGAAATTGTATTAGATTAACAAATAAAATAATAATCATAAGAGGTTTTGACAAAAGTGATAAAACTTAGACAACATAGAGGCAAACGATTATTGATAACATCGCCATATTGATAAAAGATAAAGGATGAGTAAAAAAAATATTAATAATCGTTTCCTTGAGAGAAATATAAACAAGAAAAATTGAAAGATAAAAATTTTTTGGAAGAAAAAGTTTGATAAAGAAAATTTAATGATAAAAGTGATGTATTAAATGTAAAATTAATGTTTATTAAAAGAAAAATGTGTAAAATATAAATACTATTGTGGTTGTACAAGATTAACAACAAAAGGTTTGGAAATAAAATAATTGTGTCGGCGGTAGACGAGTGGTGTCAGTGCATCACTCGTGTTCCAACGGTCGTGGGTTCGAATCCCACTTGGGGCGGCGGGATTTTTCTAATTGGAAAATTCCGCCACCTCAACTATGGGTGTGTGTCTTCGTGTTGCATGTTAGATGGGGGACAGATGACCTTAGCTGTTGGTTCCCCCGTAGTGTAGGCGTGAAATAAAAAAAAATAAAATAAAATAATATTACGTACCTGTAAAGTATATCTTGTGTATTATTCATCAATAGCATTAAGAAAATCAAGAAATAGGTATCTTAAAAAGAAATCATATCTAGATTAGCCTTCATGTGAGTTTTGGAAACGTCATATCTAAAAGAAAAGTAAGGTAAAATTGGGATAAGTGGTAAGAAGAGAAAAAAAAGGTAATCAAGTGATAATATGTGTGTGTTATAAAAGCAGAGTAAAAGTGTACATAGTTGGTTAAAAGAAAAAGCATCAGCAAAGAACCATATAAGCAAATCAAGAAGATAAAGTTTACTTACTCAAAATAAAACTTTTAGAAGCGTAGATAGTTTAATTAATAGCAACAACAATGTGTTTGGTAGGTCGCAAACCATGATTCTAGAATTTGCCTAAACGGGATAAAGGAAAGTTAGATAAAACTCATAAAGGAAGGTAATACTTTACCTGTCACACTAACAATAAAAAAAAATATTTTAAGGTTAAAAGTAAATTTTGAATACTTACGTCGAAAAGGGATCTAAGTGTGTGGAAGTTGTCACTGTAAGTCATCACTTGCAACTGATGAAATTGACACTGTTCATGAAGAGAGTGAACCCTGCTATTCATGATACAAAAATTGTGTAAAATAATTATTAAAAGCAATTAGAATTTGGATATAATAAAAAATAAATAAAAATTATTTTATTTAAACATTTATTACAGTATAATAGATAGCACATCGTTAGCTAAACAATGAAACTTTATCAATATAGTCAGAAAACTTAACTTTAGAATTTAACCTTTTTCTACCTAGTGTGTTCTAGAGCGTTTCTTTATTAAATAATTAAAACATTTTTCTTTAATTTCCTTAAAAAAATTATTAATTATTATTCCCCTAGAGATTATGCAACCCATCTAACATGGGTAAGTTCGACATTCAAATCTATTTAACTCGAAGAGCTCGGTTTCCATAGTATCATTTATTGCAAATAATTGTAACTATGACAATAGAGCTTTTGGAGCAAAAAGAGTTACAATGCCGAACTTACCCCATATTTGTAAATGGAGTAACCATAACTTCCAATGAATGTCATAATATCATGACAATGGATAACAAATTTCAATTCATTCACGTCCTACGACGTGTGAACCAGTATATTATCAAAACAGGAATTCATTAAAAATTCAGAACTAGTTTCTAATTAAAAGATTTGAACTGCAACTGAATTATTTTTGGGTTCGGTTAATTACTGGGCATTTTGTAACTTATCATTTCACAGACTACTATTAACTACCTACACTTACTTGAAAATGAGAAATGGCTAAATACATTGATAATACTTACTTGTAATGGAATTACTTTAAATGACTACTTTTTTTAACTGCACCAGT
Source organism: Agrypnus murinus (assembly GCA_929113105.1). Lineage (NCBI taxonomy): Eukaryota > Metazoa > Arthropoda > Insecta > Coleoptera > Elateridae > Agrypnus > Agrypnus murinus. Next base: position 75,153,263 of record OV816030.1, read on the forward strand.
TAAGGTTTTATCTAATTTCGTATTTAATTTTTCAGGTACCATTAGTGCCATATCAGATGGAATGCAATATGGATGGACGGCTCCAATCATTCCGATTCTCGAATCTCCAGATACGCCAGTTCCTATACACGAGTCCGACGTCGTATGGCTAGAAAATATTTATATGCTGGGAGGATTTGCCGGATTACCGATTACAATTTATTGTGTTGACAAGTTTGGACGCAAGAAATCAATTTTAATTGCTGCCACTCAAAATCTGCTAGCATGGATATTAATTGCATGTGCGTCGTCCGTGGAAATGTTGTATGTAGCCCGTTTTATATCTGGAATAGCGGGAGACGTCGCTTTCGTTTCTGCCCCTATGTACATTGGAGAAATTGCCGATCAAAAAATTAGAGGATTCCTTGGAGCTTTCATCTACCTTATGATGCTAATTGGAATTTTGGTTCTTTATTCAGTAGCGCCGTTTGTTTCCATTCCTGTATCATCATCGGTTGGAGCTTGTGTTGTTATTATACAAATGCTGTCTTTTCCGTTTATGCCTGAGAGTCCTTATTATTGGTTACTTAAAAACAGGAAGGAAGATGCAAGGAAATCGCTGCAGTGGTTGCGTTCCTCTGATGATGTTGAAAAAGAATTAGAAGAAATTGAAACAGCAGTTGAACGACAGAAATCTGAAAGGGGGAGGCCGATTGATTTGCTTATTGTTGACAGTAATAGAAAAGCTTTACTTATTATGACAGTTTTGAATGGAGCACAACATTTTAGCAGTATTAGTGTTATGTTAATGAATATTCATACAATTCTAGGAGATGCCGCATCCATGCTGACTCCAAGTACTGCCGCAATTATATTTGCTGTGATTATGTTGCTGGCTGCTTCTTCTGCTGCTTGCATAGTTGATAAAGCTGGTAGAAAAATACTATTGACCAGCTCATGTTTATTAACAGGGACATCCTTATTGGTATTAGCAACATATTTTTGTGTTAAGAATTCTGGCACTGATATTTCTTTGTACACTTGGGTACCAGTTGCTGCTGTTATGGTTTACGCAGGAACATTCAAATATGGTTTGGGAATGGTACCGATTGTGATGACAGCTGAATTATTCCCAACAAGTGTTAAAGCAATGGGAATGACAATATCAGATGCGATGTATGTAATATTTTCTATACTCTCTGTGTATTTATATCAATGTTTAAATAATGCATATGGAGAGCATGTACCATTCTTCGTGTTTGCTGTGTGTTGTTTATCTACAGCACTGTTTACAATATTTTTTATACCTGAAACGAAGGGTAGAACATTAGAAGAGATACAAATTATACTAAAGGGACGAAAACATGAACTTGATAATAAAAATGTGAATAAAGCTGATGTGGAAAATAGGATTGAAGAAAAAGTTAATGAGAGTACGGAAGATACAGTGTTATAAGTATGGACTGTGATTTTAATTATTAGTATTTTTATTATTTGAACTGATAGATACTCTAAGATAATACTCTTGATATGGTGACTTATAAAAAAGTGTAAAGACTAATCTAATAATCTAATATTTGTTGAAATTAGTGAAAAAAGGAGGGTTTTGGTATTATTTTTATTTCATCTCTTTTATTTGACCATACTCATTCCGTATTATAATCTATCTATATATTTAGATATTTAGTATTAATTAGATTACAAGACTCGACTGCAAATTCAGAGAAGTCTACTTTAGCTAACCGAATAGTATTTACTAATGATATTACTAAATTCTTTTCAGTCATTAAAATTTATCTTTTTGTTTTACTCAGCGATTTGTCCCTTTGTCTATTTATACATATTGATCGTGTTTGACCAATATTGATTTTCTAAATAGTTTTGTATTAATAAAACTTTTTGTTGTCCCTTAGAACTTTCTGTATATAATTCCTCACAATCATTATTTTTAGTGTGTACTACCATTTTCGGTGTTTAATTTTTATTAGTTATTTATTTTTTTGACATAGTCTTCCTACTTATATTTCATATAAATGTTACAATAGAGATGTGCTATCACCTGTCTTTTTATAAAGAAAAAAAAATTCGTGAAATGGAACACTGATTTATTAGTGGTATGATATTTAATGATAATAATAATTTTTCAATCTCATTATTGTAGTATTAAGAATTAACGGTAGTAACTTAATTCTTAATTGATTTTATAAAATTATTGATTTTTCAAAAGTTATTAACAATAACATTTTAATGCATAAGGGAATAAAGATTAAGAAGAAGTAAATATTTTCTATCAAACATGATATTCTTATTTATTATAAGTAATTTATAATAAACAATTTAAATTAATTTTAACTTCTTTATTGAATTGGAACATTTTTTTATTAATATATATTCTGTGTACATTTACCAAAACATTGCTGAAAAAACTATTTCCTATCCAAATTTTTCATTTTGCAACTTGATCGAGAAGTCATAAGTAATTTAATTTGCTTAATATAAATTGCTTCTTGTTTATAAGAATATCATGTTTGATAAAAAATATTTACTTCTTCTTAATCTTTATTCCCTTATGTAGATATTTGTCGAAGAATTTCAATTGCAGTATGTAGCGGCAATTCTACTTTTTTTGCTTTATCTTATACTGTACTGTATGTACTTGAATTTTTGCATTTTATTAAAAATAATGGTCTTCCTATTAAAAAGACATTTTTCTATTTGCACATTGTTGAAAGACAAAAAGATATTATAAACTTAATTATAAGCATCGCAGAATTATAAAAAGCACAATAGGTAGAATGTCAGTAGATTTCTGCATGCATGAGCTTCTTTACACCCATTTAAGGTCACCAACTATGCTTATTTAAGTATTTATTTCAAAAAGTATTGTATAATATTAAATATATTAAGTATTAATTAATTTTAAAAATTAAATACACCAATAATTTTCCTCAGTATTGTCAGATTTGTTAATCTAATTTTTGTTTTAAGCTTACCTTATGTAACATATATAGTGATTTTCCTTCATTAATTTGTAAGTACTTAAGCTCGTTATATTTATATTGTTAAAGGCCATATAAATTAATATCAATTTAAGCAAAATGTTTAAGTATATTCCAATCGACTGTGTTAGATATGATATTATATAGGATCCTCTTTAATTTGTCACACGTAAAATGCAAATCAATAAAAATCATAGATGCTCTTCCTTTGTACGTACTATGTCTCTTACATTTATTAATAATTACGACTTGCACATGTTGAAATGTTTTTAAGTATGTAAAATTAATGGCCTGATTGATTCTTAATTAATTACATGATGAACACTCCTATTCTTAATGTATCTGAAACTTACCTTAATTACTCTATGGTATTGGAAAATATTCAGTACTGCACCTTATTCTGCAGTTTGTTTATGGATGGGTGTAACAAGGAAGTACGTTTTTAAATTCTTTTTAGGCTTCCTAATTTTCTTTTACATTTTGTATTTTCTAAAACGTTATCCAAAACAAATAATTTCTTTCGTTTGTTATATTTATTTACCCATCTGTAAACATACTGTGAACACCATCTGATATGTACAAATAGTATAGTGCATATAGTATACCAGTTTAAAGTTGTTTAAATTAATTTTAAACCAACAAAATTATTACCATAAGAAATTATCAAAGATCTCCATATAATTTATTAAACACTAGATACCTACCATTAAAATAGAAATTACTGCTGAGCAACCAGTAATAAAAATAAAAATGTAAAAGAAAACTAAATTAAAAAAAATAAAATATATTTCAGAAAGATCAAAAGATATTTCAATTTGAGTTCCACCTAATATCTTGAGCTACAGATAGCAGCATGTGTTCTGCCTTTTTATTTTTTTTCTTAAATTATTTTTAAATCTGAGCATCTTCAATAGAACCTGTAAAGATACATAGATGCTCTATATCAGAAGCTATATCACGGATATAATTTAATACCAGTAGCGTAACAACTAATTGAGGTTCCTCTCTGCAAGTTTGAAAATGGAACCCTGTTGTAAAAATTTTCCGAAAACGATTTCTGAGATAAAAATACGAATTTTAGAGATCAGGTTATCAACCAATTTATAAATAGAGTTTGTATAACGTTAGTGGAAATGATGCTCATATAGCACGGGGATGAAGTTTTAGGCACGACGCCGAAGGCGGAGTACTTCATTCGTTCGAGGGCGATATAGGCATTCCACTCAAGTTGTACAGTGCATTTTTTCTTCGACTAATCAAAACAATTAAAAAATAGATTGTATGTCTCCTTCAGAAATCCAATATAGGGATTAACCTGTGCTTTTAAAATATGGTGTGTAAAAGCTTACTGTAATTGTACAATTTTGTTTCAAGGGAATTATTAAAACTTGACAGAAACCCAACATTTTTGAAGAGAAAATTATTTTAAAATTTGTTTTATAAAAAAAATTAAAAAAATCTACTGTCCCAGCTAGTATCGTACCTGCGCCGACGACAGTTTCAGTTTACTTAATTCCTTGCTTCTACCGACTGAGCTACCAAATTTAATGATATTTTACAATATTTTTGTACTTTTAATTATAAAAGTACAATTATTGTTAAAGCTAAAATTTCACAACTCACGTTTTTTTTAAATGCGTTAAGTGTTATTGAAAGAAGGAAACATTGATTTTTATTTACTTGTATGCCTATATTATTCATGTCAGGAGTTGTCAACAAACGAATTACAAATAAAGAAATGTCAAATTGATCTCCTTTGGTTGTTTTCAAATCCACGCAGGTGTGGATATAAAATTATATCAGTACAGCTTGCTGGAATTGCCTACTTTTCCATTAAGTAAAATGTGAAGAAATCATGTGATATACATGTAGGAGTTGAAAAATGAATAGTTCAATTTGCAATGACAACAAAAAAACGAAAACGCCAATTTTCTGCTTTTGTCAATAGATATTATAAAAAAAGCGGCAACTTCCATTTTTATTGGTCGCTACTATACCTCAACCCGATGCACTCCTTGTACTTGAATTGAGCCTTGATGTCATCCTCATGAGCAACTATTCAACCTGATTCACGGAGATAACGTTCCTGTCCTTAGGAGTGGAGATTTTATACCAGACAAAAATTCATAAGATAGTTAATTGGCTTGTAGGGCACGAGTGGTACCCTTGCCCCAGCAAAAGCCACTTATTTCTACTGAGAAATCACTATAAAGATGAAAACTCCAAAAATGTATAATTTTTCATTCTGAATCTGTTTTTGACCTTGGTGAAGTGGCCTTTGCTGCTAACAAGGGTACAGCTCCTGCCTTGCTAACTAATGAACTATCAAATGAAATGACTTTTGGCATAAAATTCCCACTCTTAGGGATAGGAACGTTATCCCTATGAGTCGGTTTAGGTAGTTGCTAAGCGGGTGACGTATTAAAGCTGAGATAAAAAAACGTCCTGTCCATCACTGTCCAAGGATAAAGTAGGGATATAAAGGATATAACGTAGTATATGATGCTATAGGAACCTTTGTACCTTTACAGCGATCTCGTTCTACTCGCTATCCGCCTTGGTTTACCCCATCGACTATTAGTGTAATAAGAGAGAAGCGCAAATTTCATAAAAGATGGAAACGATTTGGCAACAATATAGATTATTTAACCTTCAGATTACGTCGTGGTCGATCCAAATATCTTATTAAATCAGATTTTCATAATCACATTAGTTCTGTCGAGTGTGACATTGTAAATAATCCAAAACGTATATGGTCCTATATCAAAACTAAGAAAAACAATGTAAATTCTCCGTCTAGAATTATTCACAATGACTTTGCTGCTACTGAGGGTGAAGCTATTTGCAATCTATTTTCCCCATACTTTAGTTCTGGCTTTATCGATGGACAGGTAAATGACAATACTCCAGATAGCTCTGCTATTTCCAACTATTTTAATAGACCATCTATAACGATTACGCCAAATTTGGTTGAGAGCTACCTACAAAAAATAAGTATAAATAAGGGAGTCGGTCCTGATGGTATACCTGGTTTGCTTTTACGCAATTGTACTTTAAACTTAGCCTTACCCCTTTCCATCATTTCAATCTGTCTCTTTCAGAAGGTACTTTTCCGGCTTTATGGAAAAAGGTATACGTTGTACCTATTCTTAAATCAGGGAATAGTGAATTAGCTACTAACTATCGTCCTGTTTCGATATTATCAACAATTCCTAATTGTTTTTTAAAAATTGTGTATCAAAACATTATGGACCGTGTCAAAAATGCACAGCACGGCTTTTTACCTAAAAGATCGGTGGACAAATCTTGCAACATATGTGGATTATCTAGAGAAGAATATGGATATCAGACTACAAATCGATTCCATATATACGGATTTTTGTAAAGCCTTTGATAAGATCGACCATAATGTTTTGATGCTCAAACTAGAAGCTATTGGTTTTCCTTCTGACTTATTGCGATGGGTTAAGTCTTACATATCAAACAGGTTATTATCCGTAAATTTTAATGGATTTTTTCAGATTATGTTAGCATTACATCTGGTGTACCTCAGTGCTCCCATCTGGGTTCGCTCTTCTTTATTATTTATATAAAAGATATTACTAGTTGCATATGACATTCCAATATACTAATCTATGCTGATATAAAAATCTTTAGAAAGATTGAAAATATTAACGACTGTTCGTTACTGCAAGAAGACAGACCGCTTATATAGTTATTGTGTTCAAAACAAGCTCTTTTTGAATTTGGATAAGTGCCACAAAATTTCTTTTACCAGAAAATTTCAACGGATAGATTTCCAGTGCCATTTCTCGCATCATGTCTTATCAAAAGTAGATAATATCAAAGATTTGGGTGTAATCCTAGATGAGAAGCTAACTTTTTCTAAATACATAGAATATATTGTCAAAAAATCATATAAAGTATTATGGTTTATTATACGAACCTCTAAACCATTTCATAATATACATGCTATTAGAACTCTTTACATGGCTTACGTTTCCAGTATTCTATGTTGGGTTAGCGTAAGTTACATATAGCTCTAATTTCTATTACATTAAGTCACTTTTTACTTAAACTACCTATAAATATTTTATGCAGTCGAAAATGCTGCGATTTATTCTGAAGAATATTTCATTTAATGTAACTGTTAAGTCAGTTCTAGAGTGCCAAGGTCTTGTTGACATTGAGCACAATATAAATATAGCTACATTTATCAAGTCACGTTCCTGGAATCGTATGGAAGTCAAAGCAAGGGCAGCAGCAAACCAACAAACCCACACCCAGGAAGCACCAGCTATAAAGGCAGGTTCCAGCGGTAACCTTGTTAGAAATAATCCGTCAGCGAGCAGCAACGTACAAGACCACCGAGCCAGCGATAAGTGTAGTGTTAGTAAGACGTAGTCAAATTTGTCGACTTAGACTTATTTGTGTATTTATCAATAAATACTGTTATTAAATTCTGGCCTCCAAATTATTTAATTATAATTCGTAGTCTGGAATCCTTTATATCATACATACATCAGTTCTCTGGAAGCTATTCAAAAACTATTTATTAGATTTATACAAAGAAAATTTTATATGCGCATTATAGATCACCAAAATTTATGCAAAGAAATTGGATTGTTGCCATTGTCAATTAAAAGGGACATTATTGATTGTATATTCTTGTATAAAATTATCTTATCAGCACTAGATTGTCCGCATCTACTTGTGCAGATTAATTTCAATGTTCCATCTCGACCAACCAGAAATGCTATGTTATTCAATTTTGCCTTTTGCAGGACTAACTCTTGTTTATCATCACCCTTAAATCGAATAGTCAGATCTTATAATCAAAAGTATTATTTTATCGATACTTTTGTTTATTCAATTCAGCAATTCAAAAGAAAATTAAATATTATACATAAATGAAATTTGCCACTCTTCTTAGCTATTATGCACAAATTTTGTAAATATTTTGTTATCGCCTTATAAACCCTAATTATAGGGTTTATTGAAACTTATTGGTGTTTACGCAATCTATTTGGTGTTATGCATAAATATTATTTCGATTTTTATTTGTATTATGTTTTGGTTTGATTTTCTTTTTCTTGATTTTTAACTTTAAGCATATTATGTATTTAAAAATATTTAATTTACGACTTCAATTATTGTTTTATAGTGCATTTTTTTCTTTTTTCTTAAGCTGGTAAGTGGTACTTTTTTTGTAAATTGGTATTTACTGTATGGGTGTTTTCTTGGGATTCCCTGTTAACACTCTTATAAATAAATAAATAAAGAAAGAGTGCATCAAGTCACATTACAGTGCGGTAAAAAATATTTCCATTTTATATTCTAAGAAGTCGTAACTTAAATTCGGAATTCTTTGTAAGCTTTTTTAAACATACACTGAAATCCCTTTTTTATAATTATGTATATGATTCTGCTGCTCAGTCGGTATAATTTTATTATTGTTTTATTTTTATAATTTCAAAATTTCTATTTTTTTATTTCTAAATTTCGATATTTGAATAGACCCCTCCCCCTTGCTGTATATTTTTGTTAATTTGAATTTAACGGGTTAAAATTAGTATACTTAACCACATTCCCATATTACAATTTGTTTAAAAAATATATATTTTTCAAATATTTCTTTATCTTAGAATGCCTTCTCGGGTCTGAAATGTTAAGAAATAATTTCAAATACAGGTAAAGGTACGAGCCACTTCTACCATTAGATAGGAAATTAAATTGTCACGTGGGGTTTTCGTGACTGGACGACGTACTCAGAGGTAGAGAGAAATTAAACACAAGTTGTAAAAAACAACTATATACTAAAGACAATAAAGAGAGTACAAAAGGTTAACATACATGTTGACATATTGATACATATTGTGAGGACGTATATGTCCTCCAAAACTAGTACAATCAAAGGGAGGTCGGAACCAACCCTATTCTAGCACTAAATCTAGTAACTAAGCGTAGGAGCTAGACTCCTAGTAATTATAACTAAGCCGGGTAGGCTGGTCACAACTCCCCATAATTTCGCAGAGAGTGGGCGTTTAAGCGCTACCCACTCAACTAAGCACTAAGCATAAAATAATTGAAAGGTACTCACCAGCTTGCTTGTAGTATTCGAACCATGGTCACTGACTGGTTTGAAGAGCTCAAGCAAGCTGGTTATATACTGCTGAACGAGGAAGTATTACCGAATAATTGAATAAATTAAGTGGGATACGAAGAACACATGAATACATAATGAGATGCAAACTGTATAAATTATTCTAATGAGATACAAACTGTATAAATTATTCCAATGAGATATAAACTGTATAAATTATTCTCAAGGATATGCAGACTGTATAAATTATTCTAATGAGATTCAAACTGTATAAATTATTCTCAAGGCAATGCAGATTGTGTACCGCGCGTGGCGGCGTGTGGGTGGCTATCGCACTACTCTTGATACTAAATGAATGCAACTTGAAATGTTGCAAAAAGGATTGCATTTAAAATAATTCCGTTTGTGACACTTTCCCCCTCTTCGACGGAAGAGTGGTGGGCAAGGTGTCGTGGAGGGTCTGACCAAGTTGATAGTAAAGATGTAAACATCCAAAAGATTCAGAGAATACAACAGGTGTAACTAATAGCTAAGTAAAAGTACGTTAAAAGAATAATGCAGACAACAAAAGGTCGAAAGCATAAAGAAAAATAAATATCGTGAAAAATAAAAGTGAATATTGTGAAAAATAATGTTACTGGCTGTTTCGAAAAGATGTTTCCAGGGTTGAAGATGAGAACTACTTGGCTTGGAATGTCGAAGTGTGCATGGCATGGATGCGAAGCAACTTGATGCTACCATAGTAGCGTCATGAGCTGGTTGTTGGTTACGGTTCCATAAAAATTATTGTTCCATAGTCATAACATAGGATGTGTTTAATATAGAGGAACACATCTGTACAGCGTATGTTCTATAGAATGATTCTTCGTGACCAAACTATTTGATTGCAGTATTGGTCTGGTGATGACTATTTTCAAAGTGTAACCATAGTAACCATAGGTGATGGTTGGTTGGAACCAGTTGGTACTGTCATTGTATTTATCCAGGTGAAAGCCATTTAGTATCAGCCAATGCCGATGGAAGATCCATTTGTGTAGGCGAAGAGAGAAACAGTACGCGTAGTAAGTAACAATGCAAAAACAAAAATTTGAAAAAGTGAACATTTGAGGAATTCAAGGAACGTACTTGAACAGTATATAATATAAGTCTATAAGTAAAGTAAAGCAAAAATACAAAAATGATTAAAAATACAAATAATTAAAACTACAGATAGGTTCGTATTCATAGCAAGCGTAAAAAAAAGTAATGCATAACCTAATAGTTTAATATTAGTTATACAATAAACATGAAAGATGACACTTTACTTGCTTATTGTGTTGTTTATGTTTATTGTGTGTCAATATGTTGAATAAAGAAATCGTACATAAAAATAGATCTGTACATAAATATTGTGAGTGTTAAATACAAGATTAATAAAACAGAAATTCATGAAACACCATAAGGGCGTGACACTATTTTCACACTTATACGTGTCAAGAAAGAAAGAGGACTGACAATAACTTTCATAAAGGAAAAATATGACAATTAGAGTAATATACACTGCGCGCAAAAAGTAAGGAACAAATTCGATAAAAGGGAAAGTATTGATTTTTGGAAAAATTCCAAAAACATGTCAATTTTGTTTTTAAAGTCCGCATTTTTTGACATAATATTCGAATATACAGGGTGATGCGTTTAAGAGTGGTGACGTCATCGGCATTTTCTTTAAATAGCAACCCTTATTTTTTATTCCATATTCTGACACTTCATCCAATTACCAACATGGTAATGTAATAAGTTTGTTACATCACATACAAAATTTTTGAAAAAAATAATTACGAAGACAGGAAAGTGCTATAGTCACCACATTTAAACGCATCACCCTGTATATCCGATATGTCAAAAAGTGCGGACTTTAAAAACAAAATTGACATGTTTTCGGAATTTTTCCAAAAATCAATACTTTTCGTTTCGCTTTGCATTTAAGTGTGGTGACTATAGCACTTTCCCGTCTTCATAATTATTTTTTTCAAAAATTTCCTTATGTAAGGCGACAAACTTATTACATTACCATTTTGGCAATTGGATGAAGTGTCAGAATATGGAATAAAAAATAAGGGTTGCTATTTAAAAAAAATGCCGATGACGTCACCACTCTTAAACGCATCACCCTGTATATTCGAATATTATGTCAAAAAATGCGGACTTGACGTGTTTTTGGAATTTTTCCAAAAATCAATACTTTCCCTTTTATCGAATTTGTTCCTTACTTTTTGCGCGCACTGTATAAAAAAAACAAATTTAGAAGTAATAATATAAAATATAAACCGTAGATTGCAAAAGAAAGTGTCAGCATTACAATATGTAAAATAAGAACAAATTGGTTCAATTTATTCCTATTTTATTAGATTATTCTAATAATCTTAATAGTTAAGCTTAATAGTTGAACGTGGCAAGTGCAAAGTTTACATAATAATAAAACAGGTGAAATTCATAAACGACATAAAAATTTAGTTAATTTGATTAAGAAAGACTTTAAAAAGTACATAAAGAAAAGTGTGAAACACATGTAGGTAATTAATTTAATACTTTGCAATCGTGACAAAAAAAAAAGATAAATTAAGAAAGATGTAACAATCAAAATTAGATTGATTGTAATGTCGGTAAAGACAAAAAAAAGAAAGGGGTGATCTTTGATCAGTGATTAAATTGTCTTACTGGTTACGGTAAGATGTCAAAATAAGGGCTGACAAAAATCTAAATATTCAAAGGTATATAAAGTAATAAAGGGTGGATTTCTGTGATTCATTTTGCATATGAATCGAGAACATGCGAAGCATTTTACGCAAGTGTTCCCATTAGAGTATAAGGCTTATAGATGATAAGAAAAATGTTGTAGGGTTTATAACCAAGGCATTTTTTGGAAATGAACAGCGATAGCAAATAGATAAAACTCGGTGCAGTTATTAATAGTCACAGACGGAGAACAAATATATTGAAAAAAATTAATTATTAATATATACGGAAATTAAAAAAAAAATAAAAAAAGTGGCAACGGTAATAATTTAGAAACAGAAATTCTGGATATCCAATAAGGGGCTAAAAAGTACAGAAATTAAAGTTCCATTTGTTCCATAAGTTTCGGGAACAAATAGTGCAAACAATTTGTAACAATAAGTTAAAAATGTAAATTAAATAACACTAAAGGGTTGTACCGTGCCGATTTATTCGAAGTGAATTTCAGTTAACAGATGAAGTTTTGTCACTGAATAAGAGTCAATTTCCGTGGTCACAACGGGTATGACTGCTAGGTTACTGCTAGGAAAGTCTGTAAAAAGAAAAATAAATTAAACATTTAATACATAAAAGTAGGTTACCAGGTTGCCTTGTGTGTTGCCAACGGGTGGAAAACTAAATACCACCCATAGTATATATATTTAAATAAAAGTTAAACCACTTATACTCTAAAATGTGTCGATTCCAGCCAACTTGGTTAGCTCTTCAGTCTGTCTTGCAACTGTTTTCCCGGTACGTGTTACATTGAGGCCTCGTTCACGTACAAATCCCGCAGGATAGAAAAAAACCTTCAAATGAGAGTGGAAAAAACGAGAATGCACCAGGTCAAGAACTGGCAACGAAGTCTGACCTGTGATAGGTAGAATACATCAATACCCGCAAACACATAAAATATTAAAAAAAACATAAATAATGCATTCATCACACTGCGCAGTTACAAATAACAATAATAATAATACATATAAAATCAAGCCTGCAATGATAGCCTATTCCCCAACAGGGCTGGTTCAGGCGAATAAATAAAGCCAAAATATAAGGAACCGACCTTCAAGCATCATAATTTACCCATGCTTGGCAAAATAATAATAATAACTATAATAATAATAAAACATCTCCCATCCAGACGAAAATCAAAAAGTACAAAAAGAAAGAAAACCCTATGCCTGGGAAAAATTAATTAACTAATAATACAGAATAGACCTGATAAATAAAAAGGGGCTTCATAATTGGGGATTATGAAGGTGACCAAAAACGTTGAATTACCGTTAAATTAACTATAAAAGTGGCGGTATAAACGTTCAAAAGGGTACGTAGACAAAGGAAAACGGCGATATATAAAAAATAATGTGTTCAAATAAAGACAGAAGTATTATTTAAGTAATGTGTGAACGAACAATGTTCAGTTTGAAGAAATTAAAAATTAAAATTCATCATATTCAAAAGAGAAGAATAACTTCAATGGAAAGTAGCAAACGTTCTTAAAAGGTATAAAGAAAAATGTCAAAACGACAACCATCGTTGTAAACCAGGGTTCCTGGTATATAAAAAAAGAAATGATAAAAGGTTTATGAATGAATACACTCCAGAAGAGTGCAGGAAAGCTGACCCTAAGTGGGTAGGCAACAAGAATCACGTCAAAGGACAAGTGGATACCGTTCGTAGTAAGGTAAGCTCAAGAAATACGAAAAATGCGAAAGGAACTAGTTGAAATTAAATAATGTGGAAAGATTCAATTTCCATAAACTACAGAAGAAAAATAAAAAAAGAAAGATAGATAATCATGACCAATAAAAAAGAAAATTTAAAACAATTCAAATATGTTACTAAGTGTGTTTTATTCCCATCCTATAGAGTATACAATTATACGTACGCAGTGGAAGAAACCGTAGTGGTCGCTACTAACGAGAATGTGACAAAAATAGAACTCAAGGGGAGCGAAGTTAGGTCAACGATTAGCGCAGCTGTCGTATGTTTGATTATATGATTCCAACACGCGATCTTCAAGCAAGCTGGTACTGAAGTGCATTTTAGTAGGAAACTCATAAGGATAGTCATGAAGGCGAATGAAACCTGAGAATAAAAGACGTAGCCAGAAATAAAAATGTCATTAATAAAAATTGAAAGTTTCTTGTAATAGGATTTGGGTTTAACTTTAAGGGCTAACTGAGAAAACACCAATTGAGAGTAGTTTAAGAGGGTTTGAAGAAAAGTTGAGAAGAAAAGAAATAATAAAAGAAAATTTAAATTTTGAATTTTAAGTAAACGTATGTAAGTAGGGAATGTTAAAAACTATAGCTGGACCTCCGTTCTTGTGAGCTAAGTAAGCCAAAGGGCAGATTATTGGAAATAAAAAGGTAAATTCTAAATGAATACATTCCTTGCAGAGCAAAATTGATTAAGATTGATTGGTTTAAAAGATAAAACCGATGTATGAAATGCGAAGCCGGCGGTTTTAAGAGACCATGTAAAAAGAAGAAATTTTCCTTGGAAGACTGATGTGGTTTATCTAAAAGCAGAGTCTTCAATAACTTGTAAAGTACATAGAAAGGGGTTATATTGCGCAAAGCAATACAACTAAAGGAAACAAAATCAGAAAAATTAAGAAAATTGTCCAAAACAGGACGTAACAAAAATATCTCAAAGAAAATAAAAATTAGATAAAAGAATTGTTTTTTCACATTCCTTGTATAAACCAAAGCTGAAAGCGACTTTCTAAAAGAAAAAAAAGATTAATTAAGAATGAGGAGTTAGTTACTTAATAGGCTCAAAATGAAATACAAAATTAGTCGGATGTTAGACGCGTATTAAAAATGACACCACGCATTATATTATCAACTATTATAAAAAAACCGCATGAGGATAATTTTTAGTTACGAAAAGGAATTTGTCAACAGGAAAAGGTGTGTGGAAAAGTGTTTTTTAAGTAAGCAAGAACTTGGGCCGGGAGTATTATGCAGTTATTCCTTAAACGCGCGAGATAACCAATGTGTTTATGGGAACAGTTTATTTAAATATTTAAGGACGAGAATCATAAAATCGATGATACGGATTATCGTAACAGGTAAACAAAAACAAAAGGGATTTATTAGAGTGAATAGATTTAAGTTTTAATAATTCATCCATTAGTAAAACTAGAAGCAAATATAGCTAATAAAAATGAAAGACACAAAAGAATAATACAATTTGGTAGTAGTAATTGTGGAGGGACTTCTCCGCCCTTGTTGAAAATTGATAAACGAAATTCATAGACAGAATCCATAGTTGATGGGGACTTTGTTGAATTATTTCCGAAAGACTGTCTCCAGCAGATTTGAAAACATTTGTAAAAAGGTACACCAAGAAGTAATTACAAAAAGCAAACAAGGAAAGGGACAGATACTGCTAAGTATACTCTTTTCCCCCTCTTCGAAAAAAACGGATGAAACTCATTAAAAACAAGAAAATCTATGACGAAAGGATATAACTACTGAGTAAAAAAAGAAACGTAAGTGCTATTAAGTATTATAGTATATGTATTGTAAATATGCCACGTAAGGTGCGAAGGTCATACCGAGGATAAAAAGAATTGAGATAAAAATAGGTCGGTCTTAGTAAAAAGTAATTATGTGAATAACTGAATGTGATAAAAATTGTCGATAAAACAAAAGAACTAAATAAGAATTATAGTTAAAAAGCAAAGGTAGTGAGAAACCGTAAATCGCTAAAATAAAATCAAAAGAAGTTTGTAGATGCAAAATTTATGCGAGAAGTTTAATTTTTAGTTTTTTCCGTAATGGGAAACAGTAAAAGAAATACTAGTTGACGGTAGGGATAAGGTCGAGTGAACACTACTAAGATCGAGATGTAGGGGCGTCGAGAGAGCACAACCTGTCGACAGTGCTAAGACACAGTAATCCAATTAAAAAGAGGGAATGCCAGAGAAAAACACTAATTAACCGTTGCGTAAAGTTAACGTTAATTTAAAATTAATACTAAAAATATTGATATAAAGAAAAAGGACAATGAAGAATAGATAAAAATATTCATAAAGTGTTCTAAAATTGGATTTAAAATCTTGCGAAAAAAGAAACAAAACGGGTTTTGGAAAGATTAATATAAAATTGTAAAAGGAATTGCCGAAATAGGACATAGCTAAAATTCATCGTAATATCGTTAGGGTCAAAAAATAATTTATGGAAAAACATGGTAAAATTTATAGTGTGTTGTTGAAACGTTAATATTAGTGGGATATTAGATTTTAAATGATTCGGGTATGTAAAAAAGACGTCATTATTAAAGGGTTAGAATGGTTAGGGCGATAATCTTAGAGGAAAAAACGCTGAGTTAAAAAAAACTCCAACAAATGGCGTGATAAAAAATGGAGAAGCCGTAGAGAAGCACGGTTATTTACCATAATTGGAGTGGTTAAATACGAAAAAAATTACACGGGGTCGAGTATAACGAGGGTGCGAAGGGGTATCTCGGAATAGAATCACGGCTCTTTACCACAAGTGGAGTGGTTTAAAAAAAACTCGCAGGGGAAAAGAAAATGAAGCGAAAATACGAAAGGGTTATCCGGAAAAGAGGCACGGCCGTCCACCACAAGCGAAGTGGTTAAAAAAAAGTACGTGGCGCAAAGAGGGTGCGAGAGGGTAGAGAGAAATTAAACACAAGTTGTAAAAAACAACTATATACTAAAGACAATAAAGAGAGTACAAAAGGTTAACATACATGTTGACATATTGATACATATTGTGAGGACGTATATGTCCTCCAAAATTAGTACAATCAAAGGGAGGTCGGAACCAACCCTATTGTAGCACTAAATCTAGTAACTAAGCGTAGGAGCTAGACTCCTAGTAATTATAACTAAGCCGGGTAGCCTGGTCACAACTCCCCATAATTTCGCAGAGAGTGGGCGTTTAAGCGCTACCCACTCAACTAAGCACTAAGCATAAAATAATTGAAAGGTACTCACCAGCTTGCTTGTAGTATTCGAACCATGGTCACTGACTGGTTTGAAGAGCTCAAGCAAGCTGGTTATATACTGCTGAACGAGGAAGTATTACCGAATAATTGAATAAATTAAGTGGGATACGAAGAACACATGAATACATAATGAGATGCAAACTGTATAAATTATTCTAATGAGATACAAACTGTATAAATTATTTCAATGAGATATAAACTGTATAAATTATTCTCAAGGATATGCAGACTGTATAAATTATTCTAATGAGATTCAAACTGTATAAATTATTCTCAAGGCAATGCAGATTGTGTACCGCGCGTGGCGGCGTGTGGGTGGCTATCGCACTACTCTTGATACTAAATGAATGCAAGTTGAAATGTTACAAAAAGGATTGCATTTAAAATAATTCCGTTTGTGACAAAATTACGAATTTAGCGATATACTCTAAGGCGTAGTTTGTTTCAATCCTTGTCAATAAATTAAATAAAAAGAAAACCAAGAAAAGATCTACTGATCAAATTGTATTTTAAAGCTTTATTTGTAAATTTCAAAGCCAAATGTATAAAAATGTACAGGGTCCCATTAGAAAATCGAAATTTAGGGGTCATTTCCGACGAAACCGAAAGTCGGTAATCTTGGATCTGTATGTCAAAGGGACGAGACTTACGTCTAGCATATTTACACCAAAGTTCATCAAAATCTATAAAAAAAGATATATAAGGTTGGCCCTACTCCCAGTGCCACCCGTATACTATCATTTCTTTTTCTAAAATGATCTATATTTTTAATTCATTTTATCTGTCTTTCCCTCTTTTATTCACCTTTATTCAAAATATACTAAGACGGGATGATAATTAACTGGCGATCATGCAGTTGACCGTGCTATGCAAATAATCTGTTTATATTTTTAAAGTTTCATGCTTTAGTAGATAACGCAGAAAATCTGACAGGAATCTGTCAAATGCGTTGTTGTGGGCAACTCTTCAAATCAAACGTGTTTTAACTTTTAATTGCAATGAATATAGTTGAGAAACGTGCTGTCAATACATGTCTTTACATGAAAGGTTTAAAGGATGGAAAAATATCGAAAGAGATGAATAATGTTTTGGGTGACTCTGCTCTTTTATAAAGAGTGCTCGAATTGGGTGGCTAAGTTCAAACGTGGTCGTAGGAGTGTCCAAGATAAACATCGTTCGTGGCACCCTAGAAGTGTGACTACTCCAGAAATGATCACCAAAATAAGGTAATGGCGCCAGTTTTTTGGGACCCAATGAGAATCCTGATGATTGATTACCTTCCAAAGGGGCAAACAATAAATGGGGAGTACTACGCTAATCTTTTAAATAAGTTAGACCAGAGGTTTGATTTAACGCGCAAAAATATCATTTTTCACTATGACAATGCACGTCCCCACATCAATCAGTGCAATGACTAAAATCCATTAATTGAAGCAATATTTTGCCTTCGTACCCACCGTGTTTTCCGATTTGGCTGCCTCAAAACTATCATCTAATTCCAAAGATTAAAACTATTTTAAGTGAACAGAGGTTTTCCATGGACGAGAAAGTCAAAGTCCCTTAGAAAGCTTTTTTGCTGGGCTCAATGACAACATGCGGTGCGATAAGAGTACTGGAGCATTAGAGTATGGAAAGATTATATTAAAAAATAAACAGATTTTTGTACATATACAATCATTGTTTCATTGTTATGTCACCTAATTATTGTCCCGTCCTTGTAAAATAAATATATTATGATCCACGGCAATCTATTTATTTTTGATATGCAAAATTAAACATTTTAAAGTGATTAGGCAAACGATTAACGTAACATATAACATATATATTTTTTAAAATCGTTGAAGAGTAAAGAGTTAAAATAAATTAAAATGTACAGTGTGTTCCACGTAGAAACGTGTTGTTTTTTTCATAACTTTATGATGGTCTTTTATTTTATCTGATTAAAAATCTGACGATTTAGAAAAAATGCTGCAAGTATTGTAATTAAAAGATTTGCCAAATCTTAAAAATGAATGTAGGGGTGGTCCAAAATATACGGAAAAACTCATAAATATACAGTTTTTCCGTATATTTTATACCGTATACACACTCGGAGGGTGGGGAAATAATTTCCATTTGTATCAATCTCAATTTCAGTTTCTAAATTTTACTGAAAGTGGTTTGTCGCGTTAGGTGTTTCATATAACAGTCTGTTTTTTTTAACGATAATATAGGAAATCTAATGGAATTTTATCATTTTCCTCCTCAATTTGTACCCTTGCAAATGTAAGTAGATACTTTAGTATCAATCTAAAGAAGAATTCATTTTACGTCAACAACATATGAAGATAACCGTTTAGAAAAATATTTAAAAAGCTTATTGATTTATTGCCTTTGGTAATAAGCTGTAAAAAGCTGGAAGCCGTACGCTGATTGGTCTAGCGGTTAACGCGTCAGATGCGTAATCAGAAATTAGTAGTCGTAAAGGTTCAAGCCCCATCCTAGTATACTTTTTTAAATTGTATTGCTTACTAATTATTATTTTTAGAACTTTATTACAACTATTATTAGTTTTATGCTCTTTTTTCATTTTAGTAGAGTTTTATTAGACTGAAATCGTTCATTCCATTGTGCATACCTTGTAAAAAGTACCAACCTAGCTCATGTTGTAGTCTATCCCTAAATTAAGCAGAATTTAGTTGTCGTCAAAAAAATAACTGTGCGGGGGGCGGGAAAGGGGGGTTTTAGTAAAAAAGACGTAAAATGGATTTTTTTATGTTATTTGTTGCGGGACATCATTCGCTATGCTGTGACAAAACTGCAAATGGTTACATCGATATTTAAGTTGTCAAAAAAAAAACACTTATGATATTTATTTACATTGTTTCTTACGGGAACTCCTACATTTAAAGTCGATTTTCTCGAAACAGCACTTTTAAGGTTTAACAAAATTACATTTAACACTTAATATCTTCAAATCTAGTACATATTAAGAAACAACGACTGAATAAGAGTTGTATTCATTGATTCTCTGTGAATACAATGGTGCTTTTATTTAGGTCATAGGTATAATACAAGCGAAGATATCTGCAAAACAACGTAAAGAGTTCCGCGTCTCGTGTTTGCTATTGGTTAACGAAAAAGTATTTTAGCACGCTAATAATGCATAGTTGAAGTTATGTCTCACCCACGGTATACAAAATAGGTTCTTATGTATTTTACACATTGCCTATCATACACAGTAGCGTATTTATTTATTATTTCCTTCTTAAATCCATACAAGCAAAGATATTCAACAATAACTAAAAGCCGTCCTAGGATATCCTATGTGGTTTTACATACTTACAATTAGTAAGCTACAACTATATTGCAACAGCACATTATATGTAACCACAGAAAATTTGTATGTAATAAGTTAAATATGTGAACTAGGCAAAGGTAAAATAAAAAAAATCACATCTTAGATTTAAAATTATTTCTTAATAAAGTCATGGAAATATTTAGGTACTTACACCTCTTTTCATGGAGTTTTTTTATAAAATAACAAAGACAACTCAAACTTAAATTAAAAATACATATTGTGCAATTATTTATTAACTATTTGAAAGAAAGAAATTAAGAAAGAGAAACTGAGTAAGTGTTTCGATGTCAGCTTTGTGTAAACCATTATTCTTGATTTTGGATCCTCCAGGACATTTGTACGTTGGTATGCAATAAAATTTATTTTTCATGCTGGGACAAATTATCGTCGAGCAATCGCAAACAAATTAAATTACAACTGGAGGATGGGGATTGAACCCGCAATTTCTGATTACGAATCTGATGCGTTAACCGCTAGGCCAATCAGCGTATAGCATCCAGCTTTTCTTTATAGCTTATTACCAAAGGCAATAAATAAATAAGTTTTTAAGTATTTTTCGAAATAGTTGTAGGTTGTCTTCATAAAGTTTAATATGTTTTGACGTAAAATTAATTCTTTCTACTTATATTTGCAAGGGTACAAATCTAGGAGGAAAATGATAAAATTCCATTGAATTTCCTATATTATCGTTTACAAAAAACCCACTGTGTATGTATTATAGTATCATTTGCACTTAGAAAAGCAATCATTGAATTGGATATATATATATATATATATATATATATATATATATATATATATATATATATATATATATATATATATATAAATTAATACATAGATGGATTCTTGGTTATTTAAGTTCTTAAATAATTATTAAGGATAATTATTAATAATGAGAGATGCAAGATTTCAAAACAAAATACTCTCATACAGCTGTTTCGACCATACCTATTGGTCTCATCAGTGAGAGAGGCATTGTTTCGAAATCCTGCATCTACCATCCATTTCATTGCTTATATATGAAGCCGGAATAACATTAATAGCGAGAAAGAACAGCAGAGACATCTGTTCTTGTATTATCTAAATAAAGATTTTAAAAATTGCAGTTTTCAACCTTGCATATAATAAACATTTTTTAATTCTTGTTTATTATATGCAAGGTTGAAAACTGCAATTTTTAAAATCTTTATTTAGATAATACAAGAACAGATGTCTCTGCTGTTCTTTCTCGCTATTAATGTTATTCCGGCTTCATATATAAGCAATGAAATGGATGGTAGATGCAGGCAGTGTTGCCAACCCTACCGATTTTTCGGTAGATCTACCGTTTTTTAAACTTCTCTACCGATCTACCGAACGACACTAACATTCTACCGAAAAACGGCAAAATTTAGAATGAATTTATTTTTAATTTTTGAATTTGTCTGAGAAATTTTCAAATCAGACCGCAATTGCTTAACAAGGTCCGTAGATGCAAAGCAAGCTTTGAAATATAGGTCATCTCATACACTTCCACTATCAGTAGCGCGAAAATGGCGGAACATGTTAATTAACATGAAAACAGAAATAAGCGACAACTCGACTTGTTTTCAGTTGGGTACTAAGCGTTAATTCAACGTTTTAGAACGTCATGCGCCTCATATGACGATCGTGTCGGCTTTGATAGCAGCCGTATTGCAACTTTTACTAAACGCGAAAATGGCGGCATTGCGATGACCTATATTTCAAAGCTTGCTTTGCATCTACGGACCTTGTTGCTTAACTAAATGCTGCGCCCTCTAGTAATGAATAGAAAAGTTGAATAAAAACGGTAAGGACAGTTGTGTGTTTTACCAACTTTTACAGTTTTTAACGTGATTGTCGCGGGATTTTTTTCAAATATTCAAGTCGAAATTCGGTAAAGTACCGAATAAAATTTGTCACCCGAGGTTATAAAAGAGAGCAAGTAGCTTCGAGCGTCATTTTCCCGTTTGATTTACTTAGAGTTAAAGTCTCTCAGAACATTTTTTTCTTTAAAATGAGTGATTCTAATGAAGAAAATAGCGGTGGTGAAGGCACAAGTGCCGGTATACGTCCATTAAAAAAAAGAAATATGGTCAATCGTATAAGGAAGCATGGGAAAAATTAGCTGAGTTTAAAGGATGGTTAAAGAAGAGTCGAAAAGGAGAAATGTTTGCCAAATGCAATTGCTGTGACAAACATATTAATGTATCAAGTGGTAAAGATGCATTGCTGAAGCACAGTGTTTCAAAACAACACCAAACGAAAATTAAATCAATGTCTCAGCAGACAAGATTAACATCATTTATGACTGAAGGTAGCGATGAGAGAATATTAGAAGAAGAAATTAAGAAAGGTAAATAACAATAATAATTGTAGAAAGGTAAGAAAGGTAAATAATTTTATGGAACAAAAATAATTGTGATAGATATGTAACTAAATAATTTCTTTTTCTTAGGTGAAATACGGTTAGCCGCATTTGTTGCTGAACACAACTTGCCCTTTTTAATGATGGACCACTTGGTTAAATTAATAGGAACCGTTTGCCATGACTCAAAAATTGCAAAAGGTTTGAACTCCGGAAGAACAAAAACTACTGCCATCGTCCAAAACGTTTTGGGACGCGAGAGAAAAGACGCACTCTGTAGTCATCTGCGAGGTAATAAATTTTCTTTAATAGTAGAATAACAGAAGCACGACCAAACACCTGTGCTTGGTAGTAAGAACCATGTGGAACAATAACGTTTCAGATCACTTCTTAGGTTTAATTAAACTTTCTGAAGCAAACGCACTCACTTTGTATAATCATATTGTTACTTTATTCGAGGAGAGATAAATTCCTTATAAAGAAAATTTGATTGGGTTTGCTTCAGATGGGGCAAATGTAATGATGGGACAACATAATTCATTGATGACTTTATTAAAAAATGATGTTCCAGCATTATATATTATGAAGTGTATTTGCCACTCCTTTCATTTATGCGCATCCTATGCATGTCAAAAATTACCTCGTTATATAGAAGACTTAACCAGAGACATTTATAATTATTTTGGTTCAAGTCCGAAAAGAATTTCGGAATTCCAAGAGTTTCAAAATTTTTGTGAAGTAAAAGTTCATAAAATTTTACATCCTGCTCAGACTCGTTGGCTTTCTGTCGTTAGTGTGGTATAGAGAACATTAGAACAATATAATCCCCTACGTCTTTATTTTACTGATGCCGTAAGTCGCAATGACCTATTGGCAGCAGAAAATATTTTGTCTAAATTGAATAATCCTGTTACAAAATTATTTTTGCAATTTTTAGAATTTGTATTGCCTTTTTTTACCAACCTTAACAAAGAGATGCAATCGGAAAGCCCAAAACTTCATGTTGTGTATAAAAATGTGTGTAATGTATTAAAAGCTATATATGATTGTTTCATAGATAGAAATTATCTACAAAATACAGATATTAAACATATTAATTTTAAAAATCCTCAAAATTATTTAACTGTTGAAACGATGTATTTTGGTGCCAATGTCGCTAAAACTATAAGTGAAGGTGAATTTACTGATGAGCAGCTGAATTTCTTTAGGTTGCGATGTTTACAGTTTTATATAGAAAGTTGCAGTCAAATTTTACTACGTTTTCCTTTGAATAATAACATTTTGGAAAATTTAAATTTTTTAGATCCACAAACAGTAAAAGCGGGATCTGTTCCGTCCATTTCAGACACGGCTAATCTATTTCCTCACCTAATTACCACTGATTTGCAACAAGTTGATACAGAATGGCGGTTATTACGAAACTGCGATAAAGTTAAAACCTTTTCCGATGAAATTCAGGCATTTTGGCAACAAGTAAATGAAGCAAAGTTTGGAGACGGTACGCCAATGTTCAGTTCACTTTCAAATTTTGTGTTTAATTTGCTCTGTTTGCCACACTCATCCGCCAACGTAGAAAGAATTTTTTCATCGATAAATTTAATGAAAACAAAGCAGAGAAATAAACTCTTGACTGCCACTATCTCTGGACTATTGCACACTAAAGAATATTTGGGTCATCAAAACTGTTTTGACTTTCATATTAATAAAAAAATCATTAATAACATGACCAAAGCTAATTTGTACGAATCCAAAGCAGATACACAAGAAGTTTGATTTTTTTCTAAATAAAATACCAAAATATTGTAATTAATATTATTTAAGTACCTATATATTACATATTATTACATATCATACTATTTTATATGTACCAGTTTATGTTAAGTATCTTTTGACTTTTTTAGTTTTGTTACTTGTTTGAATATGTTATTTTTGTTTGACTTTTTTTCTTATAATTTATAATTATTTTGTAATAAATATATTCAAAATGTTCTGTATTTTTTCTTCAATCAAAAAATTATCATCTAGTAATTAAATCAAAACCTAAATTACTTTTAGGTATTATAAGTTTGAAAATTTAAATCTACCGATTTCTGTCGTGATCTACCGATAAAGTGTTCGGCGAGGTTGGCAACACTGGATGCAGGATTTCGAAACAATGCCTCTCTCACTGATGAGACCAATAGGTATGGTCGAAACAGCTGTATGAGAGTATTTTGTTTTGAAATCTTGCATCTCTCATTATTAATAATTATCCTTAATAATTATTTAAGAACTTAAATAACCAAGAATCCATCTATGTATTAATTTATACATCAATAGTTCAAGAATTAAAAAATGTTTATATATATATATATATATATATATATATATATATATATATATATATATATATATATTGGAGAGAAATTATCGACCGTACTTAATAGATTAAAGAAAGTAAATATATTAATTAGGGTGATCGGTCTGTAGATTGAATTAAAAACTCATTTGTTCATAAAACTCAATATTTCGTTATTTATTTATAACTTCATCAGGAGTAGTGCTACAAAATATATTGTGGTAAAAATTTTAAAATTTAAAATTAAAATTTAATAAAAACTTACAACTAGAGTTAATCACTGGTAACAAATTAATTTAACTATGATGCACATGATATTATAATTTGCACATTTATAATTTTAATCGAATAAAATGTTTGTTGGTTATTTTTACTGTTACACACTGAAAGGTTCTATGGCAAGTGTGGAGGATTTCACATATGTTGCTTGTTGAAAAAAAATTTTTTTTTGGGTGTTCGAAACTAAATAAATCACTTGACAACCGTAACTAATACAGATTTTAGTGTATGCAAGGGAGCTTAAAACAATCCGACCACATAATAATAAAATGTTAATGTTGTAATATATTTGAATAAATAACACTTAGTTGATTAACATCTGATTTAAAATTGATTGCATTCGTTTGTTTATTAATTTGAATCATTTCTAAAATAAGTCTATGTTTGTATTTATGTTCTTTTTCTAATATTTTTACATTATCATAATCAAAGGGATGGTTAAATTTAGCAAAATGGGAAGCTAGCGCACATGAATTCTTTCCAATTCTACAGTCTGACCGATGTTGTGTCAGTCTATTTTTTAATAATTGACTCGTCTGTCCTACATAACAACCTTCACATTCTCTGCAGGGTATCATGTATACAATATGAGAGTTGTGAAGAAGAGGAGTTTTATCTTTTGTTTTTGAGAGTAAGTTGTTTATCGTAATGGTGTTATATTTGGTAATAGTAAGATTGTTAAAAGGTCTGAAATGGGATATTATGTTATCTGTTAAATTTTTAATATACGGTAATTTTTTATATTTTATATTGTTGTTTGTTCTAGGATCTTCTGTTGGCCCGTCATAATAATTCGAATTATATATTAATTTCATTAGCAAGTGTTTTGGATAACCATTATTTAAAAAGATATTCAGAAGTTTTTTTAGATTGTCTTGAATAAAATCATTGTGGCTGATATGAGTTATGCGATTTTTCATTGCTATTACTGTATTAACTTTTTGATTTTGTGGATGATTGGAGTAAAAATTGATAAACCTGCCTGACGCAGTAGGTTTTTGATGCCAATTTAAAATTATTTTATTTTGGTCCGTCCTAATTACTTTAGTATCTAAAAAGGGAATGCTTTGTGCTGTTTCAGTTTCTATAGTGAACTGTATTTTTGGGTGAAAAGAATTGAATAATTTTAGGGTTGTGTCTATCATATCTTTTGGTACAGAGCAAATAACGTCGTCTACATATTTATATATGAAAGGAATTTTAAAAGGGAGTTGAGGTATGACTTGATCAAAGAGATAATCTAATGTAATCAAGGCCAGAATTGGGCTGATAGGGGAACCCATAGGAACTCCAGATATTTGTTGGTAAAAGATACTGTTAAAAACAAAATAGCAGTTGTCAAAAATAAAATTTATTAACTTGAGAAAATTAGATTTACTTAAGTTACAGTTAGGTTTAATTAGTTCCCAATGTGATTCAAATATATTTAATAGTAAATTTAGAGGTATATTGGTAAATAGTGATACAACATCTAATGAAATTAACACATAATCATTAGGTAAGATCAAATCATTCGCCGCATCCACAAAACTAAAAGTATCTTTGATGTTATAATTAGTTCTATCAGAGAAGCTGATAGACAATATATTGTATAGGAATTTAGATAAGTTATAGGTAACAGAATTAATGCAACTAACTATTGGTCGAAGTGGAATATTATCTTTGTGAAGTTTAGGGAGACCGTATATTTTTGGTGGTGTGGCGTTGTGAATAATTAGTTGTTTTGCTGTGTCTTCAGCTATTTGATTGTTATTTTTTAGCAATTTAATTAACTGATTGTGAGCTATTTGAATCTTGTTAGTAGGATCTTTTTTAAGTGGTTTATAAGTAGTATTATCACTTAACAGTTGATTAGTTTTGTTAATATAATCAGTTTTTTCCATTGCTACTGTGCATCCACCTTTATCTGATTGTAGGATGTATAAACTAGGATTTTTATTGAGAAAGATTTTAGTCTTTTTGTAAATGTTATTGAAGGGAGACTCTATATGTAAATTATGTGAACTAGATAAAAAATTAGTAACATTATTGGTAATTTTTGCTCTAATACTATTTTTGCTGTTATTAGGAATTTCCTCAATTATATTTTCAATATCTGCAATTAATTTATTCACATTAATATTTTTGTTGTCTTGAGATATACTGAATTTAGGTCCTAAAGATAAAAAGTCAGAGATTTGCTTAGGTATATCTATGTTTGACAAGTTTAAGAACCATTTCGAGTTGTCATTAAATAGTTTGCATACTGTAGAATTGGATTGAATTAAATTATTAAATTTGTCGATTAAAATCATTTTTACTTTATTGAATCTTCTATTAAATGCTAATTTTAACCTGTGTTGAAACTCTGTTAGCATGTAGTTTGGAAGAACATTTTTAACAATTGATTGAATATTGGTAATACTCTTATTCATAACTTTAATATCATTACATGTTATTTTTATTTCTAAATTTAGTGTCTTGAATTCTAACCTGTTTTTAAAATTGTCGATTTGTTTTATTCTTGTGTTCCCATTTAGTAATAACGTTTGCAAGTTTTTGGAGTAATCGGTAATATGTCTGGGTAGTAACTTTTTTCTTCTGCAACGTAGTAGGAAATTTCTTCGGTTTAATTTGTTATCCAGTTTGGTGTTAAGTGATGACCATTGTTTCAGGTACCTTGTAGTCTGTCCGCCGTAGCTACTGGTGATATCTTGATAAAACCCCATCGGTATATATATGTTGGAGAGAAATTATCGACCGTACTTAATAGATTAAAGAAAGTAAATATATTAATTAGGGTGATCGGTCTGTAGATTGAATTAAAAACTCATTTGTTCATAAAACTCAATATTTCGTTATTTATTTATAACTTCATCAGGAGTAGTGCTACAAAATATATTGTGGTAAAAATTTTAAAATTTAAAATTAAAATTTAATAAAAACTTACAACTAGAGTTAATCACTGGTAACAAATTAATTTAACTATGATGCACATGATATTATAATTTGCACATTTATAATTTTAATCGAATAAAATGTTTGTTGGTTATTTTTACTGTTACACACTGAAAGGTTCTATGGCAACTGTGGAGGATTTCACATATGTTGCTTGTTGAAAAAAAATTTTTTTTTGGGTGTTCGAAACTAAATAAATCACTTGACAACCGTAACTAATACAGATTTTAGTGTATGCAAGGGAGCTTAAAACAATCCGACCACATAATAATAAAATGTTAATGTTGTAATATATTTGAATAAATAACACTTAGTTGATTAACATCTGATTTAAAATTGATTGCATTCGTTTGTTTATTAATTTGAATCATTTCTAAAATAAGTCTATGTTTGTATTTATGTTCTTTTTCTAATAAAAAAAGAACATAAATACAAACATAGACTTATTTTAGAAATGATTCAAATTAATAAACAAACGAATGCAATCAATTTTAAATCAGATGTTAATCAACTAAGTGTTATTTATTCAAATATATTACAACATTAACATTTTATTATTATGTGGTCGGATTGTTTTAAGCTCCCTTGCATACACTAAAATCTGTATTAGTTACGGTTGTCAAGTGATTTATTTAGTTTCGAACACCCAAAAAAAAATTTTTTTTTCAACAAGCAACATATGTGAAATCCTCCACACTTGCCATAGAACCTTAGTGTGTAACAGTAAAAATAACCAACAAACATTTTATTCGATTAAAATTATAAATGTGCAAATTATAATATCATGTGCATCATAGTTAAATTAATTTGTTACCAGTGATTAACTCTAGTTGTAAGTTTTTATTAAATTTTAATTTTAAATTTTAAAATTTTTACCACAATATATTTTGTAGCACTACTCCTGATGAAGTTATAAATAAATAACGAAATATTGAGTTTTATGAACAAATGAGTTTTTAATTCAATCTACAGACCGATCACCCTAATTAATATATTTACTTTCTTTAATATATATATATATATATATATATATATATATATATATATATATATATATATATATATATATATATATATATATATATATATATATATATATATATATATATATATATATATATATATATATATATATATATATATTTATATATATATATATATATATATATATATATATATATATATATATATATATATATATATATATATATATATATATATATATATATATATGCGACTGAGAATTTAGCAACTGAGTTGTGTAAATTTAAATAAATCAATACAAATTATTTAATGAGAAAAGTTTTAAAAAATATCTGAAATACTATAGCTTGTAAAGATAAATCTGCAAAACTATTTTCTTCAATAGTCAAACGGAACATTCCATAGTATTGCAAATTGTGTACATTGATACATTGTTACAAAACTTGTAGCGTTAAATAGCCTTTGATATCTGCGAAATAAGATGTGAGATATCTTTTAAAACCAATGCTTCTTCATGAATTCATACAGTATGTATTGTCATGATATTTGTAATGCAATAGAAAGTAATGCACCCCCATTCGAAAAGATGTTAGTTGGGTTGCATAACCTCAAGGAGAAAATTTATTACAAACTGGCTGTAATTGACCACATGATCATGGCTATAAGTTTCAGTGTGAAGAACTGTTGACTGTGGAAACCTTCATTATGTAATCTTCGATAAGTCCACCTTTCTTGTCCCAGAACACAGTCAACCCTACTTTTCCAGCAGATGGAATAGCTTTAATCTACTTTGCTGATGGTGAGAGAAGCCATTCTTTCTATGAGTTTACATTCTGGTTGAAAAGGGTGAACCCAGCATTGGCTACCATTTTTTATAATGTGACAGACGAGCACTGAAAGCTTCTTAGCTTATGTTCAGGCGTTAATTGTCTAAGGACCTATCTCGCACAACAAAACTTTTTAGTATTTCAACTGCTCTAAAACAACATTATGTGCTGAACCCATACGTTAACTTTTGAAACGTTTTTTTTTAATTTTATGCACTTGTTTTGTAAAATTAGGTTTTGCACAGTTCTGTAAAGTATTGTAGTTCTGCGCAGTAGGTATTGTACAGTAATGTTCTTTTCAGTAATTTACACGGTTTGCTTGTAGTAACGTGGTGCTCGTTTCACTGTGTCGGCACTGCTTTAAACTTTTGTACCCATTCAAACAAACATCTTAGGCATTTGAAAAATTAATTTAGCCTTTTATTTCCAGACACAAAAAGCTATTGTAGTGGAATGTAAACCGCGTGCCAAATGGTGGAGAGGTAGTAAGTATAAAGAATCTGAACCCACGGAAAACCACAAAACTCTAGATGGTTCTCTGCAAAATAAAGAAAATCTAGTCCTTGGCTTTAGCTTATTTAACGATAATGGAGTAGTAGAGGAATACAACTTTCTTATACTAACTATTCCAACTAATATAGAAATTAGAGTAAGTAGAACTGATTCTATTTTGATGGAATTGAACTGTATGATACATAAATGTTTTTTATATGTTATAGACAAGAACTTTTCTACCACACATTTTCAAAAAAAGAATATGTTGAAAAGGTACAGGCTGTGCTTAAAATAATGTGTCTAAAATCAGACTAAGTTCTGTCCAACGATGTAGGTAAGACATAACGAAATTCATAATAACTAATGATATGAATCAACTAATATGGAAACTATTTTATCTACGACCACTATGGAAAATTACGCATTTCGCACAGTTTAGTAACCATGAAAATGACTCATTGCCCACAATCTCTAAACTGAACAAAAATGACCGTGGGAAATGATATGGCATGATCAGTAGTTCTAATAAAAGGCCATAGATGTCAGCACATGCAATTATATTTTGATTGCAAATCCATCTAGAAAAATTATCACTCTTTTTACAACTTTTTTATACTCGTGAGAAATTGTCACTTTTCTGCACTTGTAACACAGTATACTATTAGGGTATGACGATTAGGGTAAGTCACATGTAAGTCATTAAATGCAAAAACAGAACGTGAGCTAGTAAGCAGGCTAAGGGTCACATAGTTGGTTTCAGTTAGATAAATCAGACTGGCGATAACGGTTGAGAGGGAGTGGGTGCATCTTAAATTCTTAAATTTGTTGCTTTAAATCCTGTCTAATTGTATATTAAGTATTTCTAGATTTTCTAGATTAAAAAGTTATCCACTGAAATAATTTTTTTAATTTTCCTCCTACACTACGGGCGAACCAACATCTAAGGTCATCTGTCCACCATCTAACATGCAACACTAATACACGCATCCATAGTTGAGGTGGCGGAACTTTCCAATTAGAAAAATCCCGCCGCACTAAATGAGATTAGAACTCACTACCCTTCGAACACGAATGATGCACTGACACCACTCGTTCACCGCCGGCCCTAACCAATGATATAATTTTGGCAAAAGCTGTTTACAAACTGTCCCAATTTATAAAATGATAGCTCATGAATTGATATAGTACAGGGTTATTATAAATGATGGACACATTTTTAAAGATGAATATTAATTAGAGTACAAATCTAAAATGAACAATCTTTATACCAATGGAAAGAGGAAGTTTGAAAGTTTCGGCGGGCAATGATGGTTCCAGAAGCGGCCGGTAGAGTTCGCGCGGCCATAGGTCGCCATTCGTTTCCCTCTCAGTTGTAAATGAGATGGCTACCGTGGAGCACAAGGTTTTCTGCGTTCTTGATTTCGCAAGAAGTGAGTCGCAAATTGTAGTGCAGCGGGCATTTCGTGCAAAACTCGGTATTGAACCACCAACGAGAAAAAGCATTAAGCGTTGGTTTACGCAATTTCAGCAGACTGGAAGTGTGTGTAAAGGGAAAAGCACAGGTCGACCGCGTGTGTCAGAGGATGATGTCAGACGTATTAAAGAAAGTTTTGTTGGCAGTCCAAGTAAGTCTACCAATAGAGCTAGTAGAGAACTTGGAATACCCCAATCAACTGTCTGGAAAGTTCTGAGGCGGCGTTTGCTGTACAAGCCCTACCGATTACAAATTGTGCAGGCTCTCAACCCTAATGACAAAGAGATGCGTCTCGAATTTTATGGTTATGTGCTAGGAATGATGAAGGATGACGCGTTTCTGCAGCGTATCATTTTTAGCGATGAAGCGACTTTCCACCTTAGTGGAAAAGTCAACAGACATAATGTTCGCATATGGGGTTTGCAAAATCCACATTTAACATTGCAACACGAAAGAGACTCACCGAAGGTAAACGTGTTCTGTGCCGTATCCCGTACAAAGGTTTATGGACCATTTTTCTTTGCGGAAAAAACTGTAACTGGAAGAACGTACCTGGACATGTTGGAACAATGGCTGTTCCCTCAAGTTATGGAAGATTTACAGAACTTCATTTTCCAACAGGACGGAGCTCCGCCCCATTGACACCTTCATGTACGAGGCTTTTTGAATGCATCCCTTCCTCAGCGCTGGATAGGTCTCAGGGGAAATACACATTGAACATTTATAATGTATTGCAAAAAAACTTTGCAACTTCCACTTTCCATTGTTAAAAAGATTGTTCATTTTGGATTTGTACTTTAATAAAGATTCATCTTTAAAAATTGGTCCATCATTTATAATAACCCTGTATTTTGATAGTCTAGAAGTGTACAAACGATAAAAAATATAGTTTTATTTTCAGTTAACTTGACATAAGAAGCTAATCAAATATTATCAAAAGATAATTAATAAATATTTTCTATATTGTAGAAAATTTAAACCATAAATTGTATTTATCTGAAGCATCATGAAACCTATGTTTCTCTGTAATTTATCTCTTGTCAAGGTTTAGCGTTGTACTGAGCTTACGTATATAAATGATGATTTTTGAAGACCTGCAGACTTATACTGCACATACCTACAAATGTACAGACTCTTGTTGTTGCAAAATAAGTTTGCTGATATTAATGGAAGAGTGTCACGTGAAAAGAAACGAAAAATGTACTTTAGTTAGGCGTTGAAATGCGTTTGTATATTGTGTGCCTGAAACTCGAAACTCTGAACGATGAGTGCGTTGAACCGTAGCTGTCAACGTAATGAGAAGCTTTAGATACATCTCTCCACCATTCTATTACCGATAACGTAATCCCAGAAAACTTCCATTTAAATTCGATACATTTCATCACTTCCTAAAATAATCTAGGTAAGTTAGATGGAACCGTACTCGTAACAAAGAAACACAATGGTTGAAATCCAGCAATATTATTTTGGGTGGGACAAGGCTGCGGCTTCTTACTAAAAAACGACTTTTTCACAGAGTACAGTAAGAAATGGATTACCAATCACAGAGAATAAAATCAGGTCAAACTGGAAATTTTCTGGTTGTTGTAAATGATGGATTGTTTGGTTTTCGTTATTTTTTTGTTCTTAGTAAGTTTAGCCGGAAATTATTTCCGTTTTCTTTGTGCGAGTTACAATAGTTACACTAAAAACTACTAGAACTCTCAAAACCTATATTTAACTAGAATTTCTCACCGATGACTAAGACTTATAAATATGATGAAAGAATTTGTAGGCATAATGGTAGTGACATCTATATAAAAATACCACTAAAAAATACTGCTATAAAAAAACCATACAAGATGTTAAGATGTTGAGGCCGCGCAGTAAATAGAGATGAATATTTGGCGTCACATGAATCAATCTATAATCAGTTTCAATTTGCTTGACAAACCTTGTTTTACGTCAAAATATGATAAATAAAAACAACCTTATATTTTTATCACAATCAAAGTTCAAATCTTATCTTACAAAATTTCAATATTAGAAGCAGCTAGAAACACACGTTATTTCTCTGATGTTAAATTGCTACTTAAGTGTTAAAAAATGGATTACCTTTTTATACTTTTAAAAAACAAAAAAGAATCTTGATATTTTAAAATTTACATAACTCAATTATTATTTATAAATTTTCATTAGCTTAAAAACTAACTAAAATTAACTTAGAACTAATTAAAATTAATTAATTAAAATTAAACTAATTAAAATTAAATTAGATAAACTTCTAGAAAATAAAATTCTGAATTCAATGATGTACAACACTTTGGTCAAAAAATAAAATTATGCTTTTAATTTTAATGTCGAAACAATATTTCCTTAATACTACAAATTAACTAAATCTCATAAAAACACCTTTTTACACATTCCTTTCTCCATAAACCTAAACATTAAATCATTACTAATATTATCTGAAGGTTTTTAGATGACAAAAACTTTGATTTACAAGCCAAATTACATAATTCAAATGAACGTTAAAAAAGCGCAGCTTGTCAAACATGTTTTTATGTGATACCATCAACAAGATCCAACCTTTACATTAACAAGTGTATCCATGCTGTGGATATAATGTCACTCTACGTATTTCCACTACTGTGTTAAAAGTAACCACATTAGTTTTAACCATGACAAAATTGAGGAAAATGGAAATCGAAACATGCCCATAAAGAAATATTAAGCGTGTGATAGCCATTCAAGATTTGAAGCAAACTAGATTTTAAGGTGTTCTTTTTCCCAGCAGTCATATTGAGTCAGATTTAGTTAATTGAACCTATCTATTCATCCTTAGACTGTTAACTAAATTAGCACCACTTTCAAGAATGATACTACTCACCGCACTTTTTATATAAAAAGTCGTTAGATCGAATTCACGAGCCTTTAGCTTTGATTCTAGTTAATTCATGTTATTATCATGTTTAGTGATCGGGATCATCTAGACTTTCAAACTATAAACTGCAAATAATATTAAAAATTGTGCTCAGTCGGATGTTTCTTTAAAATTGTTTATTCGAAATTTACTCCAAGTGTTTCGTTAAACAGTTGGTAAACACGCAAGGCAGTGTTTATTGGCCCTGGATTCGGTTTATTCGTTTAAAAACTAACACGACTGTCTGAGAGGGCTGATGGTATTTATCTTATACATAGGACCCTCATATTTCAATGGGTAAGGGATTAGTCCTAAAAACTACTTACATAAAAACTGATGAACTACAAATATTACCGAATATTGATTTGTTGGCTGTTTTGAGGCTGTATTCCAAACAACCATTGAACAGATTCTAGGTTTCTTATGTCTTGACACGACAGTAAAATATTTTATGCTTTAACAATTACTTTATGCTTTATGATTTATTATAATCATATTCAAAAAAAGGCTTACCTGGAGACAATGACAGGATCAAAAATTCACAAAACGATTAAATGCTCATAAAATCAGCTGAACAGTATTTGGACCGTTTTCTGGTAATATTCCTTTCTATAATGGGTCGACCAACCAGGAAGATGATAACCAATGAGAGGTGTTGTGGCACCTTGACCTTTTCCTCTTTTCTTCTCTTGGACTCTTGGATGGCGTTAGGAGGATAGGTAGTTCAGGATAGATTTGATTCTACTAAAGTTTGGTAGAGCATCTTCGGGATACACGCAGCTTCGATATTCAGAATGGGCTGCCGCCAATACAAGCAGGATGCCCTGCATATCCATTGAGACAGATCTGACTGTTGCCATTTGAAACTTGTTTGTCTCCATACACATAAGACACACATGGGTCCTGCCAGTTTGGAATTGATTTGTGTGCGGAAGCTGTAACCGTATTTTTTACCAGTCCTGAATAAATGTAATTTTGTATACATATTGATTGAAAAATCTTAATTCCGGTACTGCAAATTTACGTTCTTTTTGCAACTTAAAATCATGTTAGCATTTGGTACAAATAAACCTATAAAAAATATCTTAAAAGGTTGTTTTTCAAACCTTCATAGAATTGTGAAGACATTCGTGTAATAAATTATCTTTTCTGTTGTCGTATTTATCCACGTGTGCGTTTGTTAAAATGGCTTCGTTGCTAAAACCTTGAAAGTTAACAAACATGGTTTGTGGCGAACCTAAATTCATACAGTTCCCATAGATATTGCAGCTTTGCGTTCTTGAAAACATTATAAAGAATCTCCTTTATCTAATAAATAATACTTGATACGTGTTAAAAGACCCATTTTGGCTATTCATATCTGAGCTTAAAATAAAATTATTTTACCGTTTAGCGGAGTTAAAGTTTTAAGTCAAGTATTTTGTGTGATGATGTCTGGTTTTGAAAAAGAAAGATTTACCGTTCCAGTTGCTAACTAGTGAATTTATGTTAATAAAAATCAAGTGGTTTTTAATAGGCAATGTATTTTTTCGGGATTAACGTTTATCTGTAGACGGACTCATGATAAAGCTAATTCCCGTTCTATATTCTGACAAGTATAAATAATTATCGATTTTATCGTAAGCAATTAAATTAGCAAGTGATAAATAAATTTGAATTGTTTAAAACTTTAAAGATATTACCGTTAGTTACCGGATGCAAGTCAACCTAAAAACATTAAAGAACAGGATTGTTTTAACAGTGACTTAATAATTCAAGTAATTCGAGCCGTATGGTTGTGTTGAACGTTTTGTTTGGTTGAATTGAATTACCAACAAGTTCCTTTGGACTTAATGCAGTAAAGATTAATTCATCACAAGTCAAATTCAGCAACTGTCATCCTACTAGAAGCTTTTCCAGTCTCTATTAGTTAAAAGTAATGGTTTCTGTTGGTGTAAAAGGTCAGTTTATGCAAGTTCTTACTGGCTTTGTGTGAAATCGATCGAGATGATCAAGGTATTGTAACCTAAGAATTATCTGTTTTATTGTGTAATCTTTAAGTAATTTTTTTATTCTTGTTTATGAATTAGTTGGATGTGTTGGTATTTAAACATTTATTATCACAAAAGAGCTCTTCTGTAGGGTTTTAATACCAGGATTTTAATGTCAATAATATTTGAATATGCTAATTTCTATAATGTTTGAATAATCTTAAGTTTAATAAAACTTGAATATTTTAAGTTCAATAAAACTTGAATATTTTTAGTTCAATAAAACTTGAATATTTTCAGTTCAATAATAGTTGATTAATTTAAGTTTAATGATACTAGAATTTCTTACGTTCATTGGTTATATTTTTATGTTTTTCAATTATATAATGAATATGTTTTCAAGTTTAACCAAAGTGAGCTGAATGGAACCATATAATTATAAATGCATTATTCATTTTTTTGCTTAATTTTGATATTAATAAATTAAGTATAATAAATTTCTTGATCAAAATCTAGTAGATTTTAGTTCATTTTCTGATTAGTGACCTCAATATTCTTTGGCTTAATTAGTGTTATTAAGTTTCATAATCAGATGGCGCCTTTTAATGTATTTTATTGAGTTCTGAAACCTTTATCTATTCCTTCTATAAATGAGACAACTGCAGAACCAATACCTACGACCTGAAATTCAAATTTGTAAGAAGGAGCTAAATCTCAAACCGTGGTAATCTTGAGCATCGTATCAACGTAAGTATAATTTCTTAAATATTTTCCGTAGATTATTTTTTTTATTCTAGATTTTTTAACGTTACTTATTGGCGGTCCACCGTGGGCCAGGTTTTTTTTGTGTGTGACAAATTGGCGCCCAATCGCGGGGCATTATCATTATTAGTATTTACAGAAACTTTTGTGGCTACAAAGCATATCAGACTTGAAAGCCAGTGAAAGTTGTTTTCTACTTAGTAACTTCTTTATCTAGACAGACGTTTTCGAAACAGTCGAAAGAATATACTGTTTTACTTTTAAAATAACATGTCTTTGTATACCAAAACAAAAACGTTCAGTGTCGAACAACAACCACTTGTCAAAGGCTACCCGGTCCATTCAGAAATTTGGTATTGGTATTGGAAACGATGTATTGACTTTCATACAGATAACCATTGGAAACGATATTTTTTTTATCTTTTTTCGATATTTTTTGGATTTCTTTAATACTCATTATAACTCTGTTTTTGCTTGCGAGACTGCACTATTGTAATCGAAAATTTGACATGCACTGCAATATACCTCTGGAATCTTTGGACAAATATTTTGTTAGCAACACAATTCTTGCTTAGTTTTATGAAATTAGTAGGGAAGGAATGGGGTTTCTGTACCTCCCCCCACTACTTTCTGCTTTCTGCCAAGGTCAACCTTCAAGGCTAAATTTTCTGGCGGTTAAAGGTCAAGGCTTCTCTGACTTTAAGAACTAAGATTGAGAACTTGATTGAACTAAGGTTAGATTTTAGCGGTTCAAGGTTAAGACTTTCTGCTAAGGCATCTCTAATTTTAAGGTTCAGGTTTTATAAAAAAAATGTTGTAGATCAAAACAATGAAACAATTTATTAGTTGTTTATTAGATTGCTTAAACAATATCTCGTAAACAATTAAATACATAACAATTATTTGAATTCATTTGCTTACAACAATATCTCGTAAACAATTAAATACATAATAATTATTTGAATCCACATCTCTCGTCAGGTAAGGCGTGCCTCCTGAAGGAAAACGTTTTTGACGAAATCTGAGTTCTCTTTCATCGTTAAATTCTTTTTCCATTAACCACTTTCTTGCAGTGAACGTTGCCCAATTCGGTTTATAAGGTTTATTACACCAAATGTTCCGTTCAGGTTCATCACTCAATTCATCCCAATCTCAAGTGCAGATGCCTTTGAAGAAGATGAGGTCGCATTTATCAGGCAAAAGGTTAATAGCGTGGCGATGTTCCAAAGCACGTTCAATACATATGACTCCTTGAGTATTCACGACTTCACCATCTTCTTTTAAATATAGAATTTCTAAACCAGAACACTAAGAATAACCTTCATCGGCTTCACTCAATATAACTATAGTATCCGGAAGTCTTCTTCTTTCAATTAACAAACCAGTTTTGTGTGTTTTGTAACGAGAAAACACGATTTCACCATCATCAACGGTCGTTTCAAGTGTCCAAGAATGCAACCAACCCATTTCGATGTGTAACTGAGTAATACAGAATCTTGACTGAGCAATACAGAATCTTGACTGAATGTTCTTTCAACCCTTATATGTAAAACACAAAAATTTACTTTACTTCCCGCTTGGTTAATTGTACTGTAAGAATTTATAAGCTCTCACGGTTTATTATATGTTTTTTTTCAAATGACTGGTTAAAAACCCTTATATGTAAAACACATAAGTTCACTTTACTTCCCCCTTATAAATGATAATTGCTAATTTCCTACAATTTGCAAAGTCAATTTCTTATGCCCGTTCTTGGTCCCGCATGGATTAATTACTTATAAGTTTCCCACGCACTACCCCTCGGGTTGTTTAAAGCTAATTGCCTGCGATTTGCAAGTTTAATTTCTTATGCCGGTTTTTTGTTCCGCTTGGTTAATTGCATTTAACTTTCCCTCGAGTATTTCTGCAATGCTTGCATTTATTCATGTTTTAAGCAAAACTAATATTAACAATTTATAAGAGAAATTATAAAAGAATAAATTTTTATTGTTTATAATAGTTTGGCGCGTATTTAGTCATTCAAAATAAATTTACAAATATTTCAAAAAATAGTTAACTATGACCACATCGATAAACGGCTGGTATTGTTTAGCGGTCATGTATTATGTGAATGACACTGCTTTTACTCCCACACCGCGTACACTATGAAATAGGATACATTTGATTGAGAATACATAGTTCCAGCTGAGATTTGACGAGAAAATTGTTAGATTTTGATTGTGGAAGAAAATGGATTGTGGATATGGTAAGATCAATTGTATTATTTTGTACATAGTGAGTAATGTATTTTCTTCTTCTACAGAAATTGTGGAACTTTTAATGAGAGAGTTATGGATGGAACGGAGGCCAATTATGCAGATCGTGTTGGTTTGCAGAAGGGACCAGGTACCGTATATAATGGTGATTATCCCTTCTACAGGGCCAATTAAGATACTAAGATTTGGCAATGGACCTACGATCAAACTGAAAGAAGAGGATAGTTTCGTTGAAATATATATGGAAAATTAGTATTAATCAGTATTATAAATAAATAAATAAGTAACGTAAGTAAGAAATTTAATGAAATTCAAAACTTGTTTTATTAATCAGTAATCTAATTTATTAATCAGTTAATGACTAATTATAAGCTGAACAGAACTTAACTTGAACAACCTCTGGAAAAAAAATCTTTTCGCAAATGCCACCGCTGTTGAAACAAAATCTAACAAGAATTTTCAATGCTAATCAAATAGTGGTTTATTTGTATTTTAGTGTTCTACCATAACCAATATTGCCAAAACCATAAAAAAAATTTAAAAAATAATTTAAATGTGCTCTTGCAAAGGGGTTGTATGTTGCAGTTATTATTCATCTTCAATTCATTCAAATTGATAATAATACCTAATAAGAATACAGAAGATGATTTATAAAGAAGCAGGAATTATAAAGAAGCAGGAATTATTGTGAAGAATTTTATACTTACATATTTCAGTAGAGATTTAAAAAATTATAAGCATGTATAAGTTTTGTTTTTAATGGGATAATGTAACTATGAAATTATAGTTTAATATACAATCTTCGGTTTGTGGACATTTAAGTGCTCTTTTAAGTAATTACTGTCTTAAATATGATATGTATATGGTTAAATTGTAATATTCATTTATTTTATAACAATAAAACACTTTTTAATACAAAAGATGTTCAAAATGTTTTTTGTTGACGTCTACGAGCGTTTTTCGTCTTTTATTTCAAATAAACGAGATGAACTGGGAGCTAACACTTAATCTTGGCTATGTATAATTCTTTCCAGTCAGATTCGCTATTTGACCTTCTGTGCGCTGCTCGCATAAATTAAAACGAATAAAGTGAATGCTTTAGAGATAGTTTTTAACGTCAGTTGTAAGGTGTTGATCTATCAACGAACAAATTACGATGAATAATCTACTTTTATCTCTTGATGACATTACACAATTACCTATTGATTTCCTGAAACGATATTGTGCACATGCTATAGCACGACATTTCCGTCAACTGCCGAAATATCTACGACAGGAACTGCAACAATATCAATACTGCACTGTTCACTTTCCTAAGCAGGGTGATGTTCTAGATGGACCGACCACCACTTTTAAAAATCAATTGTGCACGTTGTAAAACATGTAACTAAATGTTTATGCAACTTTATTTCTAATAAATGTTTATTCTTTCATTTTTATTTAATTAATGATTGCCAAAGGCTTTGACCACAATTCCTAGTATGATGCTACCAGTAAAAAGAAAGTACGTAGTAAGTATAAAAGACGTCACG
The DNA here is from genome assembly GCA_929113105.1 of Agrypnus murinus. Taxonomy (NCBI): domain Eukaryota; kingdom Metazoa; phylum Arthropoda; class Insecta; order Coleoptera; family Elateridae; genus Agrypnus; species Agrypnus murinus. The sequence continues at coordinate 75,194,553 of OV816030.1, forward strand.
AACGTAGTGTAGTCAGTCTTTCATCGACTTAAGTAAATATACCTTCTTTTAATTATGTACTAAAAGTTGTGATGCCAAAGGTATTATCCAAGAGTTTCTACGGCAGACTTGGGAATGGTACACATGGGAGTCGCCCATATATCAATATTGATCAAGAGGGTATTCATGGCCCACTAGCCGAATCCGCGTGTGAATGGTTAAAAGACTATCGCAAGAAAAATAGTGTTGATGGTGAAATACTAACTAAGGTTATTGGTAATAAAGATACACCTATTGCTGTATGTAAACCTCGACATATAATGTATAGAAAGCGTATTAAGAAAGTATTATGTCATGTGTGTAAAGTAGATTATGCCAATTATGTACGTAATGAAACTTTTGATGTTGTTCGTTATCATAATCTAATATGTAATAGCTGTGCTAAGAAGGATGATGAATCTGCTACAAGAATGTATTCCGATTCCGGTAGTAACTATAGTGATATTGATTTGGATGATATATTAAATTAAAATACATATGCTACTTAATGTATTTATAAAAATAAATGTTTATGCACATTCTTTCATTTTTTTTATTTATTACCTTAACCTCAGCAGAAGTGGTGAGGCGGGAGGTCCATAAAATCTAACCTTGAAGCGCTAAAATCTAACCTTAGTTCAATCAAGTTCTCAATCTTAGTTCTTAAAGTCAGAGAAGCCTTGACCTTTAACCGCCAGAAAATCTAGCCTTGAAGGTTGACCTTGGCAGAAAGCAGAAAGTAGTGGGGGGAGGTACAGAAAACCCATTCCTTCCCTACTGAAATTCTTATAACGGTTTATTTTATCAAGAAAGCTAAGTAGATGATGGCTTGCATAAATTATTAAGATTATACAACAATAATTTGAAGGAATAAATAGAATAATAGGAATAAATAAATAGCTTAATTCTATTATACTTTTTACTGTAGTGATCAGGCATATTCATTATTGTATTTTATAGTTTGCTTAGATTCACTTTCTGTGTTTCAGGGAGCAGATTTTTTGACTTTATTCAATAAATCCTTTGTTAACGGCAATCACCTTCAATAGGCTCTAATCGCTTGCACTATATAATTTCGGCTCTGTTTGTGACTGAAACTTACTAAGATTAATTGTTCTGTTATGTGGAGTTGTTTCAGTAAATGTAAATCAGAGTTTTTTCTTAGTTACAAAATGAATAATATTATCATTGCAGAATATAACAACTTGCTTTAAAAGAGAATATAAACTGATGTAAGTATGCTTTTCACTGCTTCTTGGTGTAAATTACTACTGAAGCATTACAGAAGAAATTTCTTTTAAAAGCATATGTACTAGCGCAAATAATATACAGAGAGAAAAGGTGATTATCCAACAGCATAGGGGCGCCTGGAGAGAAAATATTACCACTTGAAAATTCCATCTAGGGATAACTATTACTGAAGTAGATTTCCTTTCTGAATGCAGCTTCAAGATACTTTTCCCAGTTATTAGCCTACTTGCGAATTGTAAATGTAGGTATTCATTTCTCGTTCTCGGTTTCCTAGAGAAGTACAATGTGATATTATTTATCTGTTGCTAGATAACGTGTAAGTCGTTCTTACTATAAAATAAAAGAGTATATTTACATAAAGGAATGAAATTGATAGATTTTGCTTCCAAATATATAATTTTTCGAAGTATACTAACGTTTGCTTTATGGAAATATGAAAACCTAAATTTCTAACCTTGGGGGACCCTGTGGCAGCTTATAAGAACGACTTCCGAGCAACGCCCTTTTTTCTGGTTCATTCTCGACCTGCCTACACCTTACCAGCTGTATATGAATATAGAGGCGTGTACTTTAAATTTTGAGATAAGATTCTTTTTGATAATAATAATAATAATAATTGTTACTACCCATTACCTGAAAAATCAGTCCCTAAAAGCTATGAAGCTTGTGCGGGTCGAAAGGTCGATTATTACTATTAAGCAGGGGCTGCAGCCGACTTAACAGATGGTATAACACAAATCCCACATTTGTGTTATAGTTAACGAAAGCTGCAGAAAACCTTAACCAGATCTGCCGGTATCGGGAATCGACCGCTATTGGTAATTATCTATATCAAGACTATTAACATAGATTAAAGTTCTGTACATTTGTTTGAACTGCGCGATAGCTTGGTTGGAATTTCCCCCCTTTTTTGCTGTTCTTTTTTCTCTGGCTCTTGTCTACCATGAAGAAGATAAGAACCAAACATTCTATCTACTTTTCTTTATAAAGTATGTAGAGAATGCAAGAAGAAGCAAAAAATGCTGAACGAATGTGAAAACATTTATTCTTGCGATTCTCACTGCGGTCTTTTCTGCCAATGCTGGTGTGTGTACACACCCTACAACCAACCGCATCATCAACAATGATTATAATAGTCGTAACGAACTTATCTCAGCTTAAGAAAAAATAAACGTGTTGAAATATATACTTTCGTTTCATAGTAAAATTTCTGAATATCCTTCTGTGTAAAACACAAGTATTTCGTCTTGGCCAAACTTAAAGCAATTCTCACGATAGAATATTTTCCCGTCATGTATTAAGCGACAGTTGTGCCCCGATAAAAAACTTTAAAGATGTAAACGCTTGAATTGATACAGCATTAAATTTACATCATTTCTCACGGTCAAGATTCAGTTTGCAGACGAAAGTTCATGGAAATATCGTCAAGAAACAAATATATTGAGCTTTTTTTAGATAAAAAGCACGTATAAAAGTCATTTTGAGTTAATTTATTAGTCTGGGACAACTTCACTATTCCCTTGTAATGACTATTTAATAACAACTTCAGTTCACGATTAACATTACGAAAGTTTATTAGTAATTTTTTGGTGTATCTCAGGTTGAATCATAACTCCATATATTTAAAGTTCAGTTTTCAAGAAGCTGGACTTAACTGTAATCAAGAAGAGTTTGGGATGCTACTAGTTTGGTGTTTTTAAAAGATTGCTAGTTGATTAAGTGTAACAAGGATATTAGAGGTGGCTACCTCTAATAAATTATGTAAGTTAATTTTATGTAAATTAACAAAGGTAGCACTTCATAACCTATGTTCTTTTAGTAAAAAATCTTTAAAAATTTGGTTTTTCTAAAGGGATCTCTTTTTGAATGCCAATATGTTGATTCATTCTTGACTGAAACCTATTTTTATTAGGTGAATAATTAGTGGTCAACCTAAACTCTGTTGAAATCATGAGGCATGTTTATTTTTTTTACTGAGACAGTACAATCTTACAATATTGAACGACCAACTGTAGGGCAGGTAATTATTCTAAAAAGTATTGAGATTTTATTTTCAGCTTTTTTCAGTCTCTAATTGACACGGCGGTGTTTTGACGTATTTTCTAAATTCCCACCACTAAGATCCCACGAGATGTTTGCTTGAAAGAAGGTTTATTTAGAATTCCTGCACGTTACAACAAGCCAATCCAGGATTATTATTGGCCTTTTTGAGTACTACAGTCTTTTCTAGCTATACATATGGTGTGCGCTGTTTTTGAAGTAGATTCCATATTCGGTTCTCACACATCGAATCCCCTAGGCGCGGAATTAATTCTACTATTTATATATCACTAAACTATTCTACATTTTACATTACCACGAAACCAAATATCAATTTGGGTTGTTGAATATTTCTCTCTAAACCTCATACAGATCTGAATTATGCAAATTCTATATCGATCCAAATTTAGAACTGTCTTGTACAGAAAAGTAGCAGCAATCCGTTTACTCTTCAACCGCTCAAGATTATTCAAATTAATACGAAACTTGTGTCAGAATTACAAATGAAACAGATGACCTACCAAGACGTTCCAAGTAAATCCAAAGCTTTTTCTTACGGAACATATATAGTTATATGGTTTTACACTTTAAAATAAACTTGCTAAATGTTTGCAAAAATCAAAGTTTCATAATAAGAAGGGTTAATTTGGACGTACCACTGGTTTAATGCTGATGTGCTGCAAGAGAAATTTATCAGTAGTGTTTTAACTTTATCTAACGTTAAGCATTGAGCTACTAAACAGGTTGAGTTAATATTCAGAATTTGACTCGAATGAATAATAAAATCTAGATATCAACGAAAATTAATCAAAGAAAATATTACGAGAACTTACTCTAATAGAACGGTGATATTCAAAATCGAGTTTAGAATAAATAAACGGGAGGAATATAGTTGGCAGTCATCTTAACGAATAGAAAATTGAGGAGGGAGGGGGAGATTAATTATAAAAAAACTGGCTATATGTCAAAAAGATTCGAACGGATAAACACATGCAAACAATATTAATTAGGAGCTATAATTTAATTTTTAGTTAGACAGGAAACTAGTGCATTACATATCTACACAATGGGTATGAGTAGTTGAAATACACAATAATTGACAAATTTGCTTAATATACGCTGGGGGGGGGGTTAAACTAAATGGTTAGCGATATAGACACGAATAACACTAAAACACTTTCTATGCGTACTGCTCTCTTCGACCCGATTATTATTATCTAGTCCCCGATAACCTCATCAGTGATGTTCCATGGTTTAACCGCAAGTTTATTTCAAAGGAAATTCTGCATAACAACTTTATGAATGACAACTGTTAGAGGAAAGGGTCCTTCCATATTTGGTAAAGCAGGAAACTTTGTTACTTAGAGTTCAATGGTTTAATGTATGTATATTTGGCAGGGTTAACTTTCAATTAAAATGAACAACTTTGGTCCTTTAACGCTTTCACCTAAAACTTTTGTTACATTAAATAGGAATGGATCATATTTGTTGGAATCGAAATGTATTTATCCCAAGAGAAATGAATAAACTTATTTATCAAAATCGGGTGAATTCGAGAGTAAAATTTAGGTTCTCTGCTGAGAATATCTACATTATTGTTATAATTAGTAAATATGTAAATTACTCTTCTTCCACCTGAATAAAATTAATGGTTAATGATGTGGGTTTTTGCAGATTTCAGCGTATATTAAGCAGATATAATGTTTTGCAGTTTTTGTAACATCTAAACGGTTTCGAAGCTCATTAAAAAGTCATTTTGACGCTTTACCTATTCACGTTTGGCTAACATCAACTTTATGATGTGAATTTCCCCGGACGGTACTTAAAATTTTAATATCAGCTTCAAATTTATTCGAAAATTGAAGATGAAGGTTGCTAAAGGAAAACGTAAATGAAAATTAACATTTCTAAAATTAATACACCGGAAGAAAAAAGTCTTACCTTATAAATCAAATAATATGATATATACATTATATATAAACATGACGTTGCGTTTATTTGATATAACACGTAAACGTAACGTTGAGCGTTAAGGTAAAACATAATTAAAAATATGTTTACAAAAATTGGAAAGATATAGCCTACAGAATCACAAAGGCTACTTTTATATATATATATATATATATATATATATATATATATATATATATATATATATATATATATATATATATATATACCAAACCTACCAAAATATAGCTGTGCTGGAAGTATCAGCTTGACCTAAATAACACTACTTTAGTTTTTGACGGCTAACTCCAATAAGTCGGAGAGGGGCGAGATAATACAAGATATACAAGATAAAAAAACAAGCGCCACTTCGTTTTAAAACAATCCTCACTACTAAAGCTTATTAGGTAAACGAAGAAATAGATCTTTTACTAACATATAGACAACTTCCACAATTTTGGTCGTACGGTGCATATACTTACAGGTTATAAGCTGGAAAAGCAAATATTAAAACCACACAATAAATAGTAATAAATAAAACACAAACATGTAGTGAAATGTAAACTTTCTAAGTAGGGCTTTATTATTTATCGCAAATTGTAAACGGTAATTATGCTGATTAAGGATTTTAATGTCTAGCAAAATTAACAAAATGGTGATTTGTATCACAGTGGCTGTAAATCTTAAAAACTACCCTATGACAATTTTACTACTCGAGATCTCGCTTTAACTACCACTTAAAACTAACATGCATGAATAAATAGATTGTATAAACGTTTTATAAATATATAGAAACATAGATAAAATGACACAATATACATATACATACAGTTTCAAACAAACTTCCCACCTTCGATGACCCACGGCTGATACGGTACGGTTTAAAAGCCTTCCTTAGGGTTTTTCGTTTCACCTTCCGGTATATTCTTGTTACATGCAACCCTGTACGTATGTATGCAGCTACGAACCCAAAGGGAAGACCTCCAAATTAAACCCAATCCAAAGTCAAAGGGGCAGGAACAGGAAAAAAACAACGAGCAACGAAACCCAAAAGATAAATAGAAAAAAAAAAGACCGAAAAATAAAACACCCTGTATGTAGTATTAATTTTAAATATTTGAACAGAATTTTACCTTTCGATAAACTGAAAGGTCTTTTATTACACGAATGCGTCAAGGTAACTGATAGGGAAAATGTTACCTAAAATAGAAAAAGAGTTTAATGACACTTTAGCACATGGTGGAAAGTAAAAAAGGTTTATCTAAATGGTTAGCACTAGAACCTAATCTGTCTAATTGACGATTGATCACATATAAACAAACAAATGATTATTTTGTTGAAGCGAATTATATCAAACCCAATTTTCTATTTCATCTCTCAGTCAACATCTAATGCAAAAGCCCACCATTTTGTTATATCAACCCCACTATTGAGAATGCGCTTGACAGCGCTGGCGCAAATTTACGATCAAGAGAGGGAAGGGATAACCAGTGACAACAAAACTAACGGAGAAGCTTGGTTTTAAACAGTGACCACCAAACAATCAATAGGTTGTGAATTTCAACGTTATGAAGACTCCAAGTTCTCCCACATCGATACAAAATGCAACGCAACAACATAATGCACAAATAATAATCCAACAAGGTGTTCCATTGTAACCTGGTGTCAATTTTTCATCACCGGTTAATAGCGATAAAAATAAGCCAATTCAAGAAAATTATGCAAGAACGCAAAATGAACAACTATTGTATAATGGATTGAAAAAAGCTGAGATTGAAAAACCCAGATGAGGGCTAAAATAAATTATTTCCAAGCTCAACTAGAAATGATTCAAGAAAATAATATAAAATTAGAACATAGTTTAAATCAAACGCAAAAAATGAGAAAAAGATAGAATATCATACCGATGAGGAAGAATTAGCAAAAGAGACAGAGTGGATTAGGGTCAAGAAAAATCACAAAAAGAAACGAATAGATACGTCACTAACACCTCCACAAAAAGAAACATCTGAAGAAGAGGAAACAAAAAATAATAAAAGAAATACCTGTGCCGCCACCTGTAATAGTGGATTTTTAATTTTTAGTGAATTGCATAAAAAATTAAATTTTTAAGGTTTTTTGTTTTCATGACCATCAATACTTATTAATTTAAAACGATTTGTGTGGGTTTATGGTCTGTTTATTTATAATTAGCTTACATTTTCTCACTTATCAAAATAAACAAAACAGGCCATTAAAAGTAATCATTAAAAATTTACATCATTCTTTCAAAGCAGAAGAAATAGTTCAAGAACTTCGTAAAAGAGGATACAAAGCACTTGATGCTATAAATAAACTTAAGTGGAAAACAAAGCAACCATTGAATATGTTTATGCTAGTTTTCAGGCAAGATGAAGATGTTAATAAAATTTTTAGTATTACAGATATAATGGGTATTAGAGTTGAAATACAATCAATTAAAAAATCTAAGATGGTATCTCAATGTAAAAGATGTCTGGCTTATGGACTTACTCCAAAATACTGTGCCAAGGAGCCACGTTGTGTCAAATGTACCGGTAAGCATCTCACTAAAGAGTGTATAAAAACAAACAGTGCAGTGGCAAAATGCGTTCATTGTGGCGAAAATTATCCTGCAAGTTATCGAGGATGTATAGTCGTTAAAGAGATGCAGAAACTGAAAATTAGGTCCGTGAAAAAACCTTTTTTTTTTTTTTTTTTTTTTTTTTTTTTTTAATGTTTTATACCAGATCAGCAATAGTTGCTATACATGGTAGTGTTAACTTATAGATTTGTCACTGGATATAGCACTAACGAGTTCCTAAGAACACCTCTCACTAATTTTTAGGTTTAAATTATATTGAGGCACTAGATGATCTCTGTTGTTGATTTAATCTGTGCACTTTATTAGTTAGTTGTTTTATTCACTGTCACTTGTAAGTAAGTCTATTGGTAGTTTTCGTTTCAATCTTGTATGTATTGATCTTGAGCCCAAATGATAATGATTTGCACCGCTACATTGATTCAGGTTATCATAGAATTTTTTAGCTGTTTTGGTTATAAATTCTTGTATGGTGAGAATTCCCGTTTCCCTGTGTAATTGCAAGTTTCTTACAAACCAGTCTGCATTAGTTATAATACGGAGTATTTTATTTTGTAAAACCTGTATTTTATTCAAATTTGTTTTGGACGTTGAACTCCATACGCTGCAACCGTAGGTGATTATAGGTCTGATTATTGCCGTGTAGATTAAAGTTCCACATTTTATTTTTAATGTTGATTTTTTATTTAATATTGAGTACAACATGGCAAGTCTTGTATATGATTCTGCGAGCTTTTTATTAATATGGTAACTCCAGCTCAATCTGCGGTCTAAGTATAATCCGAGATATTTAATAGCACTGTCTTTTGGGTTCCATGTTATTGGGATATTATTAATCATTATATTAGCTGGATCTTGCGGTCTTCGAAGAGTAAAAATTTTACATTCACATTTATTGGCGTTTATTTTAATGCACCAGCGCTTGAACCAACTATTTAATTGATCTACACCTTGTTGAAGATTGTGTGCTGCTTGATGTATATCATTATTTTGTGTTATCATCGCCGTATCATCTGCGTACATCGCAATGTCAACATTGGGCGTTGTAGGAATATCCGACATAAATGTGCTAAATAATATTGGTCCCAGTATCGAACCTTGTGGTACGCCTGATTTTATTTGTCGTGTTGTGGATGTATACGAGCCGATTCTTACTTGAAAACTTCGATCTGACAAGAAAGACTGCGTAATTTGGAGCAGGTATGAAGGAACATTTATTTTTTTCATTTTGTATAGTAGCCCATCCATCCAGACTCGGTCAAAGGCTTGTGCAACATCAATAAATGCAATAAGGGTATGTTTCTTGTTTTCAAAGCCTCTCTCTATAATTTCTGTGATTCTTAGTATCTGGTGATTAGTAGAGTGGGCACTTCGAAATCCAAACTGAATTTGTGGTATTAGATTGTTATTTTCTAGGTAATTTGTAAGGCGATGGTGTATGACTCGTTCTAGAAGTTTTGAGAGTGTGGATAGTAAACTGATTGGTCTGTACGATGTTGGGTCACTATGTTTCTTTCCGGGTTTAGGAAACATTAAGATATGTGCATATTTCCATGCACTTGGGAAATAGTTTTTTCGTAAGCAGGCGTTAAATATTGCGGTTAAGAAGACTATTGATTTTGATGGAAGATTTTTAAGTACGATATTGGGTATCATATCTTTTCCTGGAGCTTTTTTTGTTTTCAATTTTTTAATGTACTGTTTAATTTCCGAAGGCGAAACTGGTTCTATAGGTGTTATATTGTTTTGGGCAATATTTCTAACTTCCTCTTGGACTTGTTCTATATGGTCTACGTTATCTTGCTCATTAGTGGTAGTGAATACTCGTTCTAAATGGTCGGCAAACACTTCACTTTTTTCTTTATCTTCTGAATATACTATGTTGCCCGTTCGGAGCGTTGGAATGATTTGCGGTTGCCGGAGAATTTTTTTTGTGGCTCTCCACATGTTAGGATCCCCTGGGTCTAGGTTTTCAACATAGTTACTATACGATTTATATCTGTGCTTGTCAAGGTTTTCTTTAACTATTCTTACTAGCTGGTTAAGTCGAGCTTTGATTATCGGATCTCGAGTTCGTTGCCATAATCTTCTGCATCTATGTTGAAAAAACCTAATTTACCCAAACAACCAGTAAGAGATAAACAACAGCTAAATGCTGGAGAAAATACCCAAACAAAAAACAGATGTCAGATAAAAGAGTAGATATGCCATATAGTCAAGTTGTAACAGGCACAGCTAATATTAATAAAAACTCTCAAACTCAAAGCAAACTACGTCCCCTGATCAGACTTTGTAAATAATCCAAGATATATTAAATAACCAAGAAAAACTGTTTACGAAACTTGAGCGTTTGAAAATGGCTAATGATCTAAGAATCATGGCATGTAATGCCAATGGATTGTTGCAGCACCAACCAGAGTTGCAAGCAGTCCTTGTCATAGACAAAATTGATGTGTGCCTCATATGTAAGACACATTTCACTAACCAATCATTCATCAGTTTTAAAGGGTGTAAGGTGTGCCACACTATACTCCCTGAAAATACGGCCACAGGTGGAAGTGCTATAATAATTAACCACAACATCCTACATCATGAAGAAATAGAATACAAGTAAAGAGATTCAAGCTACTACTGTAAGTATTAAAACTAGAAATTATCAACTAATACCCATTGGGGTTCCAGAGTTACTACCATCAAAGGAAAAGAACTCCTTGAAGCAGTTAGAGAACTTGGGTGCAGTACTTTGTCCACGGGGAAGCCTACATACTGGCCAACTGACCCAAATAAGATACCAGATCTCATATATTTCTATATTACCAAAAACATATCTGTAAACTTTCTACACATTGAAGAAGGTTGAAACATGAAGTTAGATCATTCGCCAATAGTTTTAACTGTAAGTAAAAACATTATTATAAGAGGGTGAAGAATCCGACATTAGTAAACAAACAGATAGATTCCTCTAAAAGACGAACAACAACTAGATGAAGAAGCTGAGATATTCTTAAACAATACCCAGGAAGTAGCATGGGGAAACACTCCTGTTATCAAACATAGAATAACAGGAAACAACTACCCGAAAGGATTAGCGACTTAATCACAGTAAAAAGAAGATTAAGACGTAAATGGCAACAATCTAGAGTCTCTCAAGATAAAACACGTCTAAATAATGCTAGTCAGCAACTAAAATGAGAAATTCAGAGAGTAAAGAATAAATCAATTGATGCTTATCTAAGAAAACAAACCGCTGACAGCAGCACCGATTATTCTTTTTGGAAAACTACAAAATGACTGAAAAGGCCAATAACCCAAATTCCTCCAATAAGCCAGGAAGTTTGGTAAGAGGGCAAGAAATAACGAACAAAAAGCAAATAGTTTTGCGATTCATTTAGAAAAAACATTTCAGCCAAATGAAGAACAAGAGGTACCATATTGGGATGAGCCAATCCAAGAAGAAGAAATCAGACTTGCTTCACCTAAGTAATGCCTGAAATCAAAGACAACATCAATCCGAAAAATGCTCCAGGATTTGATTTAATAACTGGTGAAGTGTTAAAGCAGTTACCACTGAAAGCTATAGTTAAACTGACTTACCTAATAAACGCTACCTTTAGATTAAAGTACGTGCATAGGTTGTGGAACGTCGCAGAGGTCATTATGATTCCCAAGTCGGGCAAGCCACCTCATGAAATTTCATCTTATAGACAGGGACGAACCTAAGGAGTTTTTTTGGAGGGGGTAACCTTAAAATTGCCAACTTATTACGATGAAAATACCAACTACTAGTAAAAAAATATTTTTATTTATACCTAACATTATATGAAGCAAAATTAGTATAAATCTTATTTTTATTTAAAACTCTCCAACGTGTAGGGCCAATATGCCAGTAATTGACCACTTAAGAGATTTTCAGAAATATAAATTTATAACTTTGTAATATATTTTTAAAGCAAAATAAAAAATGGTATAAAGTGCAGTTATAGTCTAAGACTAAATATTAATAATACACAAATTAAAAAACATTTTGTTTCATAGAAAAAAAATATAAGAGTAAAAAAGTTAGAATTTTCCAGTAGTTAACTACAAACAACCCAGTGTTTGACCAAATTTTTCCCAGTAATTGACCAGTGTTATAATATAACGAATAAAACATCAGTTTTTTATTATTTTATTATATATTGTTATAGAGCCACATAGTATGTATTGCATAAAGAAAAACGAACATTTTTAAAAAATATCAAAATATATGTAATTATTTTTGATGACATTTTGCTAAAAACAAAAATGGAAAGGAAAATTACCAGTAGTTGACCACTTTACGAAGCCAGTGGTTGAGCAGTAGTTTTGTGCGAACAAATACTGGAAACAGCTATTTATTTGAAATTTTATTAAGAAAAACAGGAACAAGAGTAACTTACTAATCTTGTAGGGGTGACAAAAAAAAACAGAATTCTTTATTTTGCGTAAAACTAGTGGTTGGCCAACTACTGGAAAACTGATAAGATTTCGAATTCTGTAATTGACCACCACATTTTTTGCAAAAAAAATAATTCAATTAAAAAAATATATATAACAAAAATTTATTAGTTCGACCTTTCTATTACTTGCACAATATGTATAATATAACGATTTTCATTAAAATCCCGGATGATTGCAGATTTCAATAGAGTTGTTTACTTGCCATGCTTACTGTAAAAGCACAAATTTAGCTGTCAAATAAACGAATACAAATTCCACAAGTATTTAGACAACTGTTTGACCAAGATAATACGGCAATGTGGCACCATATAGTAATTAGAGGTGCAATAATCGCCTGTGAGACATAAAATATTCATAAAGATGTACAGGTATCTTATTTTTTTTAAGTGAAATTTGGTCAACTACTGGGTGATGGTCAATTACTGGCTTACTGACCCTATGTATGGCAATTAGATTAAATTTAAAAAAATAAATTGTTTTGGACACATTTTCTTATCTACTCATTTTTCTCAAATTGTAAAATTGCCAACTCTCACTCAAAATTATCAACTTTGAGGGGGGAGCTTCCCCTCCCATCCCCCCCATGGGTTCGTCCCTGCTTATAGACCTATATCTTTACCACTTGTAATATCGACATTATTTGAAAAATTATTGTTAAAAAGAACAAAACCTATCATTGAAGGGAAAAATTTAATTTCGCCTCATCAGTTTGGATTCAGAGAAAAGCATGCTAGAATTTGTTTAGTTTATCTTTATTACGTTTAACTTCAGTACGAGAAGTGAGTCTTAAAATAGAATATTTTTAAATATATTAGGCTAGGCTAGGCTTTGGGTATCGGCAAAAGTGCCGTTTGCAAGGTATCTGCAACTATTAAACGCGGTAATCTTCTTAGTGATCCGAAGATCCTGCTAGAAATAGAAAAAGGAGAATTACTGACTTAGACAACAACCAAAGATTCGCATTACTAGATGCAATATATGACATGTTTGTAAAGAGTCGGTATCCTTCATTAATTTTATACAAGTAACAATATGTTACTGACCTTTACAAAATTTCTACTTCTAGAAATGCCAGTTAATTTGGATTCAATTTTGAAATATGTAGGCATGTGATATTACAATAATAAGTCTCCAAAATACCTTTTAGGAATTATACCATGTTGTTTTGCGTTGTTTAAATCTATAAGAAGAGACCAAACAAATTTAGAAGGTATTAAAGTGGACCAATGAAGAAAGCCACCCCTGGTTATGCCACTGTTTTTTAAAGATATTTTCTGCAAATGACATGAACTTTTTAGGTTAGAAAATTTAAATCTTGTGTCATGTTCTTATATTGCACAACTATAAAGTACTGATTGTTTATTCTAGCAGTGCTCATTCTGAGAAATAGCAACTATCGATCAAGTACATAGAATCATTAATATTATAGAGAAATCGTTAGAAGAAAAGAATGTCTGTTCTGTAATCTTTCTGGAAGTGGCATAGGCATTCTATAAGGTATGGGATGAAGGTCTAAATTATAAACTGTAACTATTCTTGCCAAAGCAATCTTGAAGTCTTATATTTCTGACAGATACTTCAGGATCAAGTATGAAGGGGCTTACTCCGAATTGAAGGAAATTAACCCTCAAGTACTATCGTGTTTGCAAGTAACTTATCATGGGGTGTTTGAACACCCCACTTTTTATAGTGATTTTTTTTTATGATAACAGATGTTTTTCCATAGGTTTTTGTTTTTAGGTAATAAAACCAGTCTTTAGCTTACTACTGACGTTAAAAAGAATAGATTCTATTAGAAACAAAAAAGAAAATTCAGGACACATAAAAGTATACTTTTTTTATAAAAATACATGTGTGCATAAAAAAATAGGTTTGAAACTAAAAATACGCATTTCGTGGACTAATTTTTTGCTGGATGGTGCCCGACGGTGTGACTTCATTAACTGATAAAGAAAAATGGCATTTTCATCACACATAAAAATTGTCTGTTGAAATTTTTTGGCGTTTCAGCGACATAGACCTATTGTTTTTCAAAAACTGTAAAAAACAGCAGATTGTGATTTGCAATATATTAAAGGCTTTGTTCTTGTAAAAGAATAACTTGAAGCTGAGGAGCACGAGTATAATAATTTAGAAGATATCAAGCAAAACATTGTGGCTGAGGTGCCGAAATAGACTCTATAATCTCACTATTAAAATTATGACCCATACCTTATAACGGCAACTTTCTGACCGGCTAGCACACGGTGTTAAAAGAAGTCCCAGCTATATTAAAATTTATTACACAAAACATTAACCTTAGACTGAACGAATTTCTGGGTCAGGCAAACGTCTGCTCTAAGATCGCAGCCGCCGTTTGAACTCAGCACAAGCGTAGATAGAAATAAAAGGCACAGATATAAAAGAAACAGAAGGTTATTTATTCTAAAACATAAAAAAGAAATTGTGTGGTTCACACCAAATGCAATGATTATACAGAACACAAAATTATTTGTAAATAAACCCTTAATAATAATGAAAGTAAAAAATATTACTTTATGGAATTGGAAATCTTAAACAATTCTACAATCAATAAATTTACACAATCAAAATAACAATTATTTAATTACATATCTTAACTAAATTAAATATTTGAATCAGACTTGCGCTTTCTGCAGAAAAGTAATGCAAGCGGCAACTGCGCTTTTAATATAATCTGTTAAAATGAATTTTATGAATTACTTTGTTTACATAACCTAAAAGTTAAGAAGAGAAAAATGTGTTTTCGTTTAGGTGTTGAGTTCTGTGTTGATGTTGGTGTTGATTTGTCTTCATTTACACTTGTAGGCAGCTGGTAAAAATTCTTTAATTACAGGTAGAATGCTGCTATAACCAGATCGTGAAGAAGGAGGTAAAGTCGTTACCGGAAACAAAAAGATCCGTAAAAAGAGGGAAAAGAGAAAAAAAACAGAAAGAAATTCTGTATAAATTATCTGTTTATCAACATAACCACAGGCCTACCGGAAAAGATGTTTTCATCGGCTTTAAACGATAGATATGGGTGGATTATCACCTCTTGTTGTATTTATTTAGAAAAGTATTCCTACAGAACAAGGAGCTGTTAGAGATAATCATAAAGATAGAGTAATAAAAAGGTGTACCTTGCAGTAGAGCTTAAAAGACCAATAAATTGGATTCCTGTGACCCAAACAATCATCACCGTGAAAAACTGATCACCAGGACTAAACTACATTCCACAATAAACTCATAAAGAGAGAAATTATCAAAAATTTCCTAAAACTGGAATGAAGCAAACACTCTATTTGCAAGTCAAATTACAACTGCCTTTTTAAAAGCATAAAAGTGATTATCTTATCAAAAAGGTTCAAGAAAACCGAGATAAAGCTGAATTCACCAATGAGGTAGCCTGAACAGAAATATTACCAAATATGGCAAAGCCAATAGTACGGTGTACCCACAAACACTATCATATATGGAATGACAGAAATGTGATAAACACACTAGGGAAAAGCCTCTTAAGGAAAAAAATTTTAGGTTAAACATTAAGTGAAATTGAACTGGGGAAAAACCTTTAAAGAAAAATTGTAACAACTTTTGTAAAATTTAGGTCGAATGATGAATAATGTTTGTGTAGTCTATTTATGTTGCAAGCAAAAACATAGGAAATACACATGGTAATATTTAAAATCCATTTGTCCCTTAATCTCTTTTGAACTGAGACTGTTTAACTTCTGGTATTCAGTATTAATTATTGTTATTATCAATTAACCATTATTAATGTCGTAGTAGTAATGTATTTTATCAATTTTCAGGAACTAGACAGATTTCTCCTAAACTACTTCAATGGACATCACTAAGCATGATCGTTATGGTGGATTTTAATCATCTGTGAAGGTTAAGGGTCTCGCAAAGAAATATATATGCAGCTATGGCAAACACCAGAGAAGGGAAACACTAGATATTAAATAGACGTTGCACAGAAATTATTGTAGTTAGAAACTTTCATGTTTTTTTTATTTTCATGTTATTTTATGTTATTGGAACTTTTAAAATGTTCTAAAAAGCAATAAAATATGGCGAAACCAACAAAAGAAAAGAACTTCTTGTTAAAGCTTATTAACATAAAAAACAAGCAGCTATAATAACTGTAAAAGTGTAAACCACGCTATAGTCAAAATGGGGTCTGAAAAGCAATAGCTTGTTGTTTCTCAGATTTTCCAGAATCTGTATATTTCAAAATTACTGTGATTTTTGCGACTTGATATCTCTTCACAAATTAATAAGGGAAGGGACATTGATCATTTTAGTGACCAAATAGAGAGTACTAGAGTTCGACTCGTATGTGGACGCGCAAATCATTAGATATTTTTAAATGTAATTAATGCTGTTAATTATAATATATAATTAATGTTATACTGACTAATGTTGTACAAGTATATACGATTTCCAAACCCGTGTGTTATATGATATTAATGTCAAGAGTGATTGATTCTTAGATTAAGTATTTGTTACTACATCAACTACTTGAACTCTTGAATTTGTCTGGTATCGGTTGAAACAAAATTAAGAACCATTGATGTAAAAAGTAGCAACAAGTACTTTTTTTATTTCCTAATTATAAGTTTGATTAACGTGCTTACCTTTAAATATCCTTGCTGGAAATTCACGTAAGATATACTTAACACAGTTTTTTATTTTTCCCGAAAAGCAGAAAATAAAGTTAACACAATATGCAAAAAACGAAACTTTCAAGTTGTTTAAATGATGGTTCTCCAAGTTGAACTTGACATTTATAAATGGCAATATAAGACGGTAACTAAAACCAATTGCGGTTTTGCTACTAAAACTCATTAAACTATTAAAGTGGATGTCAGTTCTAAAGAAAATTATCTATTTTGTCTTTTCGTATAATTTAAATTACCTGGTAGCAAAACTATAAAAGATATTTCTTTCGAGGTAGCATAATATTACAATTTACTTTTATGAATAATATGACTACTTATAAAACTCGAATAATATTAGTAATTTAAAATAATAAGTTTTAAAATGTAGTACAAGTAAGAAGATTAATTACTTATTTACTTATTCATCAGTATGCCTACTAAATCAATAAACTGTTAAAACTTTGACCGGCTTATCTATTATCCTCGCATAGGAGAAAGTCGAAGTTGCCTACGAAGTTTTAAAACTTACGTTTTTATAAAAACTAATGTTATGAAAATCAATAATGTGATTAAAAATAACCAAATCGCCGTGATGAACTCTAAACAAAACTGCAAATGATCTCCGACTTCCAGTCCAATTGAACTGGAAAGCCATTTTTATCCCTACCAGTAGAATGACTATCGTTGCTCTACAGATATCTAGCCATAGCAAGCCAATTTACTACAAAGCTCGGCTCCTAAATTATAATATATAAGCGATAGTACTGCTATAAAACGATAGAAAGTATTCCCACCATGCCAACTCCTAAATAATAATCTCTAGCTCATTTTCCCATCATATCGACAGTAACTGCCGAATCGAAAAATAAAAGGCATATAGATCGGCCCAAAAAAATCAAACACACAAGAGGTAACGTTCATATGAAGCTATCACCACTTCTGTTCTTCTAATACCATAATATAGAGTATATCCTGCCATATTGACTAGAACACTCGAGTTAAACAAAAATGGATCAACACCAAAGCTAGCCCTAAATAACAGATACACAATGCAATAGAGAAGATTATTCAAAAATCGGTCTCCTACTAAGAAACCGCAGAGTGTGCAAACAGAAAAAGCGCTTTTTTGAAGATGTAAAGGTGAAAAGTCACAACAAGATGATGGTCTTAACTGATTCTCTAATCCCCATCTTTCTTGCCATCAAATAATCCCACTTTTGGCCAACCATTTAGAACAAACAATAATCCCATTAAGATTGTAACCTACAAAATTTTATTCTTTATGACAGAGCATCAAAAGTATAGCAATTAAAATCTGGCTATATAACAAAACAAGTTGATGCACTACGATTGAAAACCAAAATGTGTACCACGCCTAATCTATCGAAAAGCTAAGTGCAATCAAAGCCCATCAAAGCTAAGAGTATAAAAGTTTGATACGTTAAACTGAAATTTGCTTACCATGGCTGAGCTAGTCAAAGTCCGACTAGTTCTCATTAAGCATCAGCAGTTCTCTTCTTGAGCATGACAAAATGGAAAAATTGGCTGATTTGAATATAACTATGGCTGCCTATGAGAGTAGCTTGCTTGAAAATATTATTATCAATTTTTTAATTTATCAACACAATTCCAAACGGTTTATTTTGATATAAACGAACTCAACTTTTAGTAACACATTTTTCTGTTCATAAATGTTTTGAAAGCTTTCGGAAAAAGTTATCAACGATCATTTACAAGTACTAAATCCATTGCTGTTTCAAAACAAAATACTTTACTCCACTGAAAGTATTACAAAGGCATACTATAACTTTTTAGTAATTGCAAAACACAATGCTTTATTTTCTTTGCACAGTAGGTTCAAATAACTTAAAGACTATACTTTCGTTTTCTTTTGTTCAACCAGTAACAAATATTGCCACATAAATCACTAAAACAATTCGTAGCACAAACAAACAAAAAATTTGGCTCAAGTCATCAAATTTATTTTTAAATGCAAGCCAATTTCTAATCTATCCAATTGTTGAAAATCATGCCAATCCAACTTTAAAACAATGCATTTTTAATTTATCCAAGAGTAGGTCTCAAACTAACAAGTTCAGCTTAGAACAAAGCCCCAGGTCAAAAACCTTCAATACACGAGTTTAAATTACATTGTTACAAAGGAAAAAATTAAATAATAACCTTATTAGAATAAAAAGTAAATAAATACTAGAAAATATATTTTCTAGGGGTTCGCCAAGTAAATATGATATACCTACCATCTCAAGGAAATAAATAATGACCACGATAGAGTGTATTCCCACAAGATCTTTTACATTTAATGACAGAAAACGTAAAAAAAACACAAAATTGATACATATTAGTTAACTTATATGACGAGGTGAAACGATAGCGTTTAATACCTACTTTTTAAGCGCACAGGTGGGTGGTATTGTTAACAAATTTTTTAATTTTTATTAACCAGTGTAACGGTATATTCTTATCAGTTCTGAATAAATGTAGTTTTGTCTACATATTTACTAAAAATCTCAAGTCCGGTTCTGCAAATTTGCGTTATTCTTAAAATATAAACTTGTGTCAGCATTTGGTACAAATAATCCTATAAAAATTATTTTAAAAAGGTTGTGTTTCAAATCTTCTTAGAATTATAAAAAATATATTTGGGCAATAAATTATTCCTTTCTGTATTTCATTTACGCACGTGTACATTTGTTGAAACAAAATAATAACATGGATCGTGGCAAATCTAACTTCATTTAGTTGCCATAGATATTATAGTTTGGGTTCCGTGAAAATATTATAAAGCAAGTCACCTTTATCTAACAAATTTATGTCCGCTACGTGTTAAAAATCTCTTTTGGTTACTTACATATGCGTTTAAAAACAACTTGATGTGTTTGCTAGATTTGTTAAAATAACATCTGTGTGCACAATTCGTCCGCGAAAATATAAACTACGTAGTATCTAGTCTTTTAAGGTCAAAGTCTAGTAGCGGAATTAAGAAAATCTTCTCTATTGACTCCACGTGGACTACACAGTCCTGATTTGTTCAAATCGGGACAGGCGTTTTTTGATTGGTATATGCAGAATTGCACCCTTCAGAATCCTGAGTATATAAGAATATAACCTTCAGTTTTTAAGCGGAGACACGACACTTGACTTGAGTTGCAGTTCCGAGACGGTACAGTTTTTTAACAATTCAGTCAATGGTCTGAATACAGACAGTTTATTACAGTTTACAGTTTATAGACAATAGCCGGTGTTGGATGCCGTGCCTTGTTAATTAATTGAAAATTTGCAGTTAATAAAAATACCGTTGTGTAATTAGTTTTCTGGATATTAATTAAGAATTTGCGGTTAATAAAAGTACCGTTATACAGTTAAATATTTTTCAGGATGTTTGTGTTTTTAAAGAATGGGAAATCTAGTTTTTCCTATTAAAAGTGTAATAGCTTTAATACAATTTTACCGATAAAAATAATTCTCGTACCGAAATACCGATAAAAATTAATAACTACAGACTTTATCTTCAGTGATCAAAATCTCGGATCAATAATGAAATTCGAGTTATGTGCCTTATAAATTCAGTTCAGATTTAAATAATAAGTGGGTTGTTTTAAGAAAAACAACTAACATTTGCCGATGGTTATCAAAATTAATTTAATCACCAAATCTTTTGGAAGTTTTATGGTTGCATTCAGTTACTTTATTTTGGGGAATTCGTGAATAATAGTTCACTTCATACAGGCATTACGAGGGTTAATCCATTGCATCCTTGAATAATGTGAAAGCAGAAACTTACGAACATTCCAGTTTCTACATTCGTCCAGCAGTAATTAGTTTGGTGTGTGCAAGAGTCATTTTTGTGCAATTTAGCGTTAATTTGGTTTACGAATTATTGACAACTACAGGTACTGTGAATTATGTATTTTTTTGAATGTTAAATATTTATGTGAATTTCTTTGGATCTTTGTAAAATTTTTACAGTCTGTTTTGTATTTATACGTAATTTAGTATACAACTTTTATTCATTTTAATAGTCAAGAGCTCTTAGGTAGGGAATTATCACATGAACTTTTGAGTTTAAAATTTGTAATATTTTTATATTTTACTTTTTCTTTGTGTTTTCTAAAATAAATATGATTTTAAAGTTAATTAAAACCAGTAAGACAGAACCATATAATTATGAAAGTTTTTATTCATATCATCATTAAACTAAATTTTTTTCTTTGTTGAAATTAACTAATATTTTGCACTAAATTTATACCAGTCTGATTTCATTTTCTGATTAGTGATTTCAGACAGATTTATTAGATTTATTTGATCTTTTTGATCTATTTAATTATTGTTATTAAGCTTCATAATCAGATGGCGCCCTTCTTGTGTATATTTTTGTGTTTTGAAATCTTTATCCATTCTCTTTATAAATTAGATAACTGCAGAACCAATACCTACGACCTGAAATTTAATTTTCTAAAAAGAGCGAGATCTCAAGCCGGCAACTTTGGGCATTTTATATACAGTAAGTATCGCATTTTGTGTTCTAAACTAGTTTAATTAATGTGAACTTTCGTTTGAAGGTTTAAGCTTTGTTTATTTTAGTCTGGTAAAAAACCTTCGTTCCACCATGTTGTAACTCCACTATAAGCTGACGTTGTACAGACGCACTTAGAGCATTTTAATGTGGAGTCTGTATAATTTTCTACAACATATTATAGTTTTACTTATGCAAAGCTGTCTGTTAAATAAGCAAGCTCATCTTTCCATAACTCCTGATGCTTTTACCTTTTATGTCATCCATTAATATTTCACAGGCATTCTACAATTACCAATCACACGAGTTACAGCTATTATTAAACTAACATAAATAAAGATGGATCAACATTGAGCACTAAATTTTGCTTTAAATCGGAAATATTGGTATAGGGTGTCTCATAACATCAAATGCGGCAAAAGTTAAACATAGAAATGCCAAACAAAACATATCTATAATATTATTTCTACAGAAACGTAGTTTTAAAAAAGTCGGTAGTTAAAAACAGTATTACAGTACAGTAAGGTGCAGTATTTTAGCACATACAATACAGCATATACCACAATAAAATTATGGTCAGTTACTGATATTTGAAAACTATTTTATGGTGTTATTTTTCAATGCAATGTTTATCGAAAACCTTTGAGTGATGTTTTTAATAACTAATAAGAGCTTGTAGTAAAAAAACTAAAACTTACTATCAAACACATTCGTAGATAAGTACGTAAAAACGGGTATTACTTATTACTTATAATAAATCCCTTTGTCTAATAATAGTAGAAAAAATATTCTGTACAAAAGATCTGAATATTTACAAATATAACTAAAACAGAAAGTCTGTTCGTAGTCGAGAACGACATGGAATTTAATCTCGGTTGCGACTGAATTTTAAAAATTTAGTACAATCGAGCTTATTAGGATAAGATGTGACAGCTGTATGAGTCATAAAGTATGGGAGGCGTAAGGTACTTGCTGTAATAGCTCCGTTACATCCGCTGTACTTCCCAACGTCATCGCATACTATACATGGCTCTATGGCCTTTTACTAAATTGTTGATGTTGTAGTAATAG
The DNA here is from genome assembly GCA_929113105.1 of Agrypnus murinus. Taxonomy (NCBI): domain Eukaryota; kingdom Metazoa; phylum Arthropoda; class Insecta; order Coleoptera; family Elateridae; genus Agrypnus; species Agrypnus murinus. Next base: position 75,217,159 of record OV816030.1, read on the forward strand.
TGGTGCTGATCCATTTCTAAATTATCTTCAACATGATCCTATGCCGGGTTAAACCCGTTTCAGACTTTCATAGGTCGCCTTGAAAGATACAGAAAAAGCCTCCTAACAGCGCTATTTCTTTGTAACCCCGTATCCTAGATCTAGAATAATCTTGGTCTTCCGATCAAGAATATACGAAAACAGTGGCCGTATACAAATAGTGCCATCTGTAGGTCACAGGTAAGTGTCCCAGAAAAGTCACAGCATCTGTTTTTATATTAACATCATGAAGTAGGGTGTCATTAGAAAAATATATAACAACTGCACACATACAATCTGTAGGTCACAGTTCGGGAACCCAGAAGGTCACGGTATCTCTTTTTAATTTAACCCCATTAAGTAAGATGTTCATTGGAAGATCTGGATCTCGTAATTAAAAAATATATAAATTGCATAATAATAATAATAATAGCTACAACCCATAGCCTAGAAACCAGGCCCCAGAAGCTATAAGCTTGTGCGGGAGGGAGGGGGCGATTATTATTACGTAGGCCCTAGGTGCGGCTGCAGCCGACTTACTGGTGGAACAGCGCAAATCCCACATTTGTGTTACAGCTAAGGAAAACTGCAGAAAACCTTAACCAGCTCTGCCGGCACCGGGAATCGACCTAGGCCGCTTGGGTGAAAGTCCAGCACTCTAGACATTACACTACCAAGGCATATTTATCGGTAACAGTTTTTTAAAACTCTGAAAAGCCGTAACAATAACAGATGTTATGACCTAACATCTGTCTAATCCCAAGAATCGAGGTGTCCTTGGAATGATCTTCATCTTTCTATTAAGAATATGTAAAAACTGTCTATTTGCGAATGTAATGTAGACATATGCATAGGTAAGGACCTCGAGTAGGTCACAACATAAAACTTATTTCATCTCCCGATTAGGAATATATAAAAACTGCACATATTTGACTTTATATAAATTTATATAAACTGCGCATCAATGATTTATAGGTAACATTTTTCAAACTCGATAAGTGGGATGCCATTGAGTTTTTATCCTTGAATCGAGAACGCTTCTAACAAGGGGACTACGACATCAGCAGTTATTAGTCAAATCAAATGCCGCAAACAAACAGATCTGCTAAAATGCAACTATAGTAGTTCTATACCCAAATATAGTCAATGTCACCTAATCAGTGTGCATATAGTAATTATACTCTACTTTATGTTCAGAGCACTCGCATGGTTACTCGACAATGCTAGCTCGATATTAAATTAAGATATTGTGACATCCATTTGTAGCAAATGTGCAGTTTTCATATATTTTTCGATATCGAAAGCTATCGATATTGACACCAGACCAAGAACAATCCACTTGATGGGGTTGAAATAAAAATAAATGTTGTGGCTTACTTATGACCTACCCTTACCTGTGACCTATAGTCGCAGATTGACTTTTTGATACCCTACGTGACGAGATGCTATCTTTGATACCCTGAAGCGTGTTCAACCGGTCATAGAAGTATGTTGAGGGTAATCTAAACATTGATCAAGACCAACAGAACTACTACATTTCAAAAATTGAGCAAATCTGATACAAAACTGAAGTCAGGGACATGCATATTGTGCGATACTCTTTTCAAAAAGTGTTACTTCATTTGTTAATCTCTACCATTGTTACTTGTCATTATTCCAACGCGATCTATATTTATTGATTTAACACAAGATTTATTAAAGTATCTTATTTATAAAATATAATTTGATTAAATGATGATCTACACTAGCGAGACTATTACTGCACTGAACCGTTTAGATTCACTAGCATTGACTGTGTTTCGTTATTTTATTTATGATCTGCATCACGTGACTTTCCCTTATTTTGTTCTAGCATTAATTAGTGAGCATGCTACGTGTCAGTAATTTTGGTTAATTGTTTTGGTAATAAAGTGAATATGTTTATCTTCCCGTGCAATCTGAGACCGTTCGGATAAGCGGCCGACTGTAGCGAGAGCACGCGTCCCTTCCCTAACCGATATTTGGAGTGCGCCGCTCCGTCCGTGACGAGGTAAGGTCGCTCGATTTATTCAGTCATTCTTTCATCCCTCACCCCTTTGTGAGACTTCACTGCGTATTAACCTGGGAGTCTCATCCTTTCATCTCTCATCCCTTTCCGAGGCTTCACTGCATGTTAACCGGGGAGCCTCATCCTTGCCCCTTCCGAGATCTCACTGTGTGTTAACCTGGGGGTCTCTTTCCATCCTAACTTTCGTCTGGCCCCGTCCACTATTACCCGACACACCGTATCACAACCTCGTATCCCGAACCAATATTTGCACGCTTGCTTGTTATTGCACTCCGTATTGCACCCCGCTTGATGTGACTGCCGTAGACTTTTAGGTATAGAGATTGAAACTTGTTGGAGGGTTAGAGCTTTCGTATTAATAAATATTATTAGTTTTGGTAATTGTGTGTTTTATTTAATAGCATTAACACCTTCTTATTTAGTGAGAGTTTTAGAGAACCCAGACAGGGCCGACCTCAGCAATCCCAGCAGTTCCCTGGATTATCTTTTCTCCACTTGCAGTTACCCGGAGCTGTGGAGCATACCACGTTAAAATAACTGGCGCCCGAGAGTTACCGTTGTTACCGAGTTCACCGAGAAGCACACTGCATCACTACGTAAGCGGGCCCCTTACAAATCTGGCCTCCTAGTAGAGACGCACACCGAGACAAGCCAGGGGCACCCCAAACCACCTTACAGTCGTCAACCGGAACTGTTGTCGGTCTCTGTCTAAATATCGAATTTATTGTAGAGGGAGAATCCAATTATATTTGAAGAAAAAAATTTATATTTAAGGCTAACAGAATCCATATATAATGAGACTCGAGAGATCTTAAGCTTCGAACCAATCTTCATGGTAAAGATAAAGGTAGAGCTGAGCTGAAAGATAAAAGAATAAACTAAAAAGATACTTCATGTTAACCAGAAAATATTATCAGTGTAGTTAATTTGTTTAAAATAGCAGAGCAAAGTGAGTGCACCAATAGTTATCAAAATTCAAATTGGACAAGAGAAAAAAATCACTTACTCAATAGTCCTTTGAGAAGAGTGTGGCATAGTAATATAACTAAAGGTTTGACTGGTAAGATGCATTTTCAATAATTAATTGATTTTTTAAAATAGAATTTAAAACCCAGTAAATTTATAAAGTAACAAAAATCATAAAACTTCATTAGTTACCTGTCACAAATATGGTTATCAACTGCTTTACAAATTGATAACTCTTATTTAATTAAATAGAGGGCGCTAGAACTAATAATAGTAAAGGTTATTTTAGATCTGTTGAAATTAAGGTTTGAAATTATTTTAGAAGGAAGCAGTTCCCATTTAAATGGGATGTTGGGTACCTGAAGAAGTTTAGAATGGTTATTTGCACAAGCGTAGACTTATTCTGCGGATCCGAAGACGAGACAGAACAGCTATGCAAGTGAGAAATATTTTCTTAGGAGTTGTTCGTATTCTTTTTCCTACAACTGTTAAAGAAAGTACCTAAAACACGACAACCCTACAATGAGGATTATTATGTCAATTGAAAGAGAGCTCATTTTTGTATTAATTAATAATCGGGCTGATGTTTTGAACTGAATTTGTAATTGAGTATTTGTACATTATTTAATAATTATTCTTGATCTTTAAAGAGTATCATTAATTCAACACTTTTCCCACTCAATTTGTAGATTTTTGTTTTCTTCTATAAGATCCTCCCTTATCTAATAATAGCATTTTTAAAGTATGAGGTATTAGGATTATAAAACTTTTTCTTCCAAATTCCGGAATCCATTGTTCATGCAGCCTGTTTTACTTAAAAGAGAATAAGATAAACTACGAGCTTTTTTCATACGAAAAAATATCTTCAAATGTGAAATGGAAATAAATGTGTAACTGACATCGAGAGAATAGCACAGGTACAAAGGAATAAAAAAGACGTAATAATAATAGCAAAAAGAGAAAAGTACGCTTGCGTACGCGTCGCGACGATTCTGACAGGAACATCAGCATCGTAGATTTGTTTCGTTCTTCGCGCGAGGGCGTGTTGTGGTGGCGGCTAAATACTACAGTAAATAACATGAATTGCACAGGCTAGAATTTCAAAGTTCCGGTTGTTATCAACAGAACTTGACTTTGTTGTGTAATGGCAACAAAAATTTACAATTGTTGTTTTTAAATGATTGGAAAATTATTAAAGCTTCAATAATGTAAGTTCAAGTATTTCCCTGTAGATTTTACCTCGACTCTTGCATTTTTAATGTTCTGTACTTTACTACAAGAACTCTAGTATATCACAATAATTTCAAACATTATTAAACAAATTTCAATTTACCACCTTTTTCTTTTGTTTATTCAAAAGGAAGATTCGATAACAGTAAAATAATCGAATACGTATAAAATTGCAAACAGAGTTTCTGTTTAATTAAAAATTAGTCAAACAGAAAATCAATCAAAGTTGTTAAACCGTCTCTCACAGGATGTGTTTGATATCAGAAAGTTCAAACGTGTCAGGAAAAAAAATGTTTCCAATCTAATTTGCTCAGCAAATATAAACGTTATTTCTTTAACCCTTTTTAATTGAGCGGCAATAAAAAATGTTTCTGTTAAAACGTATGGGTACTACATACATGAATGTAAATATTCAAAAATGGAAAAAATTTACAAAAAAAAATTGAAAAACGCTTTGGGTCGTGCCTGAAAAGTAATTATTTGCAGCTTCATCATTGCTAACGAGAATTGAAGTCGGAGCTGCTCACTGAAGCTGGTTTTTATTAATTTGACGTCTAGTATAAAGCGGTAGATAGAAAAGGAATAAGAGAAGAAATGATGTAAATTTTATATGTAAGCTTTGAACGGATTTTATAGAAAGTGCGGGTACTAAATTGAATCAACTAGACTTTTAATATTGACTATGAACTTTAAATAAGTAGGATCTTTCCTTCAGAGTATACATTTTTTAATATCAGAGTACTTTAGATAAAAGATTTTTTCAATAATAGTACATTAGCTGTTATTTAAATCAATGAATCTCTATTCTGTAATCATGCCAACCTTTATTGTACTTTATAAGCGAGAAACCGAACTATGTACCTTTAACTTATTTTCAGAACTTCTTGATATTCTATGATGGGTCTCCTTGTTTTCAGTTTCGATCAGCAGTCCTTGGCTCCTTTCGAATAGTATAAGCCAGACTGAGACCGAACTTTGTGTTGGAATTAGAGTTTATATTGCTCTCTAAAGCTGCAGTCGTTACACGTTTCGTTTGAATGTGGCCATCATCAAACTCTTTTAAATAGATATCCAAATTGGTCTGCTTGATTTATCAATTGCCGCTAATAAAATCTACGGTGTTAAAGTTAAATTATAGGAAAGCCAGAATATTCTGACAACAAAAGGCATTCGTACCATGTCACTCGCTAACCTAACAATAAATTATCGGAAAATAATATCTATGAGTTCTCCGTCTGTTTTCCGCCCTCTGTTCTCGATCCCTAACGTCTGTTCTCTGCTAATGTTCCCTGTTCTAGTCTCCTGTTTTTCGTTCCCTCTCCTATGTCTTTTTTCATCTCTTCTCAGTTCTGTGTCTTCTGTTCATCCAAAAATATCTCGAAAACTATAAGGCATAGGAAGCTGGAATTTTATAGGCATGCAATCGTTACATCAAAAGATTTTTATACTCAAATAATATTAGATGAGTATAATATATTGTTATATAATAGTATTGCGATGTATTTACTTGAGTATGATATGCCCCACATACAGGGCAAACAAAAAATATATGCGGTGATTTAAATGATAAAATATCATAAAATAAAACTCAGGTTTTATATAATAGAGCATGAATTGTTTGAATTATTAAAATCTTATTGATTCTTATACCTGAAAGAAAAGAAAAACTTATATTGCAGACACTTGGGCTTCTGCAACTGGACAACCACAGGACAAACTCTAAATATGAAGAGAAAAAGAAATGGATGCTTGTATGTACATCAATTAAACACATAAATAACTTGATACACACAATCTTTATTTAATTTATGAAAATAAATGGAAATCAAGATTTAAAAGAAACTAAAAAGCAAAATTATTCAAAATAGAACAATAAGCTTGCTCAAGTGTAAAATAGTCGTAATAACCTGACATAGGGCTATACCGTTATTCACTTGAACAAACTAACATAAATCAATACTCAAATGAAAATATTTACAAATGTTCAATTAGCTTTACTTTCTAATAAATAAATTTTAATAAAAAAATTGAAATTGTTTTATTTCTGAGAAATAAATTCTCTTGAAAACCTTTTAGGTTAAAAAATAAGATTCTGAAATTATTCAGATTAATTTTATAAATTTCGTAATTGACAAATCAAATTAAAAACTTTTTGTTTCGACCAACCTGGTATATAATGTAAATAGAACTTCTACAAATATAATTTTGTATTATTGGTATGACTGCATTCACATCTGTCAGATGATTTCGTATTGTAAAGACGTCAATTCAAGAAATCGATAATGGAAAATAAATTCTCCTGAATTTATTTTAAAATAACTCGTTCACACTTCCATATACGTGTTGCAAACAATTAAATCTTCTTTTGACTTTTAAATTGTTCAGGTAAACACTTAAAACTTATTTCAATCTTGTTTATAATTTGTTTGTTGACATAACACAAGGTCAAACATATGCGAGTATTGATACAACGCACACTTATGTTATGCGATGTACATTCAGCCAATAAGGGCCGACCGTCGAACCACGCCTTGCGCTATTTAAACCACAGAGTTCTTAAGAGTAAAGTATACGAAACACCTTTTCAAGACGTGGAGGCCATGAAAGAGAAGATACGTGCAGTTTGTAGGGAAATAACACGTGAAACTTTAAACAGGGTTCCTTTATCCTTTATGAGACGCAATAGAATCTGTTTGGAACATGATGGACAACACTTTGAACATTTGCTTGGTTGAGTTGGTTAGTTTTAAATTAATTCTTATTTAAGCTTCTACTCAAGTGGATATGTAGCAAATTTTTCTAAATAAAATTTTGATTTTCATTTTCTACTTGATGCAATTCAGTTCTTAAACGGTCCTCGAAACAAATATCTACTATATTCTATTATCAGTGATAAATTTCCTAATGACTTTGACATTTGTAAAGGATGTCCAAATTAAACACAAGTTAAAAATTATTAATATTATGAATCTAGTTATAAATTACTATTAATTAGAGTATATTAAATATACTCCTATTATTTATTATTTTCTTTTTTTGAGAGGCTGAAGTATTTCTTAAATAATTTGCAAAAAAGATTAATTTTACCATTACACTGTTTTGATTTAAATCTGCATTTTAATTATGTCCTGCTACATACCTATGAAAATACCATATATTTAACGAAATAATACGTAATGCAAAATATGTACCTAAACGGTAGTCACTTTTTATGGCGAAATAATAGTCATGTCTTTGGCGGCTATATTTTGAAGTTTTGTACACGCCCCTTTCTTCTCTAATTGGCCAATAAATAGTCCCATAACAAAAGTGTGCGTTGTTTCAATACTCGCCAAACATATGGTTACAACATAACCTAACTTAATTTACAGATTTTCAATCCGGAGTCGAGCATAGATTTGCCAAGTGCTTTTGATCGACTGACTTTGTAAATTTTGACTGGAGCTTATATAGGTTTAGTAGAAACAAAACACGACGCTGTCACTTTTCCAAACAAACGCGTCGAGAAAGATTGTTATGACGTAAAATTTCCACTCAGCTGTTAAATTTTCTCACAGATTTTATTTTATAAACACAGGATTGTAGCTAGTAAAACAAGGATCAAAACAATATAATACACCCATATCCTAAAATGCATCGTAACAAAGATATCAAACAAAAACGATTGACCATGAACAAATATCATTATGACTTAATTACACACAAAATTCAATAAATCTAGCTTCATCCTTTACAAAATGGATGCATAATTACACAATATAACTAATACATATAAAATTTCCACAGGAACATCTTTACAATTTAAGAAAAACATAAATTAAGATTCCATTCTACGGTCTTATAAACCCAATGATATATCTACAAAATCCATCTTTTACATTAATTCTAATGAAGTCAAATTATAGTGAAATTGTCTAGCATACAGTCCTCCAAGTGTGTACATTAAAACAATGGTGAGAAAAGTAATATAAGAATCAATAAGTGTGAAATACGAAGCATATCACAAAATCAAAATCTTCAGGAATACAATTGCTCAAGTATTAAATACGAGTTGATAAGCTTATTGTGCTATATTAGTCATTATAAGGTTGACCTAATTTACATGTTTTTAGTTAACTAGCAGCCCGAAACTAAGTTAGTCTCTTGGGAAACAGAGAAATTCATCCTACGTAATAAAGATCGTAGACTCTAAATTTAAACAAGAAGATTAAATATTCTAGACAAATGAAAAAACCATCCCAATATGCAACTTAGGTTGCATAAACATGCATTATCATGAAACAATCTAAATAATTAATATCCTTTTTTTAAAAATCAAACCTTTTTTTACATATGAATTGAGGTTATGGTTGCATGAGATTTTATTCTTGATTTCTATTTTAAATATTGATGAATCTAATTGTGACCCAATGTGTAGCCTTTAGATTAATTAGACCTAACATCCTAGCATATCTATCTTTTATTTTTATTTTGATGCATGAAATAATTATTTTTACGTTTACGATCATATCGTTCAATAAATTTTCAAAAGATGGATTTATATCATCTCAGTATATCACTATATGATATTATATTTTATAGATAATATATCACTAAATTATAGGAAAGCCAGAATATTCTGACAACAAAAAGCATTCATACCCTATCATTCGCTAACCTAATCTTATACAGGGCGTATTTTGTTAGAAAAAGGATGCGGAAACTGCGAGTATCAAACATCCTTAGTCCCCCTTCCTTTGTCCCCTGCCATGTCCCAGTCCCCTGTTTCGCGTCCCCTCACCTGTGTCCTCTGTCTTCTGTTCGGCCAACTTATACTCAAATAATATTATAAGTGTATAATAGTATATTACTATATAATATTATATTTTATGTATAATAATATATCACTAAATTATAGGAAAGCCAGAATATTCTGGAAGACAGCAAAAAGCATTCGTATCCTATCAGTCGCCAACCTAACCTTGTGCAACGCGACTTTTGTTAGAAAAAGTGTGCGGAAACTATCAAACATAATAATGTATATCAGTTCTCCGTCATTCGTTTATTGTCCTCTGTCCTAAACCTAGCCATTTTCGATTTTTCGCCCCATCTAACGACCTATAGAAATACCATGTTAAAGAATAGTACAACGCATTGGAGACAAAAACGATGCAACGCTTGACCGCCTACCATGACTGCTATATTCATGTAGCTACGTGCTGCACGAAAAAACCACTAAGAAAAAGTCTCCAGGAAGTCAAAAGTAACAGAATAAGAAAAGATTCAATTATACAGGCAGATAAAAGGTCGATAATGTTGAAATTTAAGACATTCACGTACAGTGGCGAACTGACAGCATTAGAGCAATTGTTAGCATTGAATTGTTAGCTTATGAGTACGTATAAACAAATTTTATATGCTACATTTACATTGCAGCGCACCGGTCGAGGATTCCCGTGGATTTGAAAATTCTTGTCAAAACTCAAAATTATTTGCAGTTCTGATACACGTTGTTAGACATAGTAATTAATTTTAAATAATAATAGACAGATCTATAACATGATGGAGCGTGTGAAATTCACCAACGATACCCTAAGACAGCGCTGTTTCACACACGCACCATCCAAGGTTAAATACCCACCGCAAATTAACATTAATCTCAAGAAGTGGCAAATACGACATCTGCAGAAAGTGGTAAAAATAAAAGTTGCATCTGTAAGATGTCATACAATATGAAATATGAGTAACAAACCAAATATTATAAAATACATATATATGTCAATGCGAATAAGTATAGATACAATAGTTATAGGTTAATAATATTAAAACAAAATAAATATCAGTCGTTCCACATTATGTTTGTTTGTAGTTGTTAATAAAAAGCAACAAAATTAATTTTTTATTATTTAATTTATTATTTATTTAAAACTAAATAAATGTAAAATCTAAGGTCATATGCCCCCCCTTCTAACATGAAACACAATCATACACACACCATTAGTGGAGGTGGCCAAATCTTCTTACTAAAAAAAACTTGCGGCTCCAAGAGGGGCTTGAACTCAGGACCTTTTTAATTCGAGTAGCGATTAAGTCCTATTATTTTCATTATTATTTTGTTTGTAATAATGTCTTTACATTTCGAATATTACTATTGTTGCTTTTTATTGACGTTTTCAAACAGAAATTTAAACATATAACGTCTGATATTTTATTCTTGTTTTAGTTAATAATCTAATTGTTGTGCTGTGAAAGCATTAAATGGATACCAGAGCCTATTTACACTAAGAAAACTTTCGAAGTACAACTCCACTAATTATGTGTAAAGAATATTAACCAAGGTAAAAACTACATAAGTAAAGTACTTTTAAAATTCTGGTATCACACTATGTTTTAAAGTAGAATTGGAGAAGCGTTCAATTGTTTCTGTTCCGGCAATGTATATTTAACGGAAATGTATATAAAATATGCCAATTGCATGCACGGATTGTTTGTATGAAGTAATAGTAAATATAAAAATTTCAATCATATTAATGCTATTTGTTTAAAATGTTTGAGGATTATATAATTGTAATAATATTATTGGTACAAGTTTGAAGCCAAATAGGTATGTCATTTTGCGTTTAAGGCGGAAGGAAGGCAGTCTCTAACACACAACTGCAATTTACGACCAGGCTAACCTACCTCCAAAGAAAACAATATTTAGGGTGACCCTCTCGGAGTCACATTGGTCTATTCGTTAAAACATGCTAAAATCGTTGGCATTTAATCCAGGGCCAGAGAAAACAAGTAATCAAGGAATAAATAAAGATTATTAAAAGTTTCACAGTTTTATTAAAATATACCTGACAATATTGTTTCGACAGCTATGCTGTCATTATCAAAGGTAATATAATTATAAACAAACACGTCGCTACGGTAGATACAAAATAGGTAACTAGATAAAATAATAAAAATTAATAATAAAAATCATAATTAAACATCTAATACTTCCAGTAACGGAGAATTACTGAGCTCAAGTTGTTCATTCATTAAAGGTACCCTGAGTTTGTGTTTGTATATCTCAAAGGCTTCTAAAATGTCTAATTTGCGTTTGTTATTACAAAAATGTAGGAATTTAATATTATTTTGAGGAGTCATTGTGTGATTTTGTTCTAAAAGGTGTTTGGCGTAATTCGATTTTTCAGGATGTTTATTTTTGTAATGACGTACGTGTTCTTTATATCTTATGTCAAAATTTCGAAGTGTTTGTCCAATATATACCGAACTACAAAAAGAACAATTTAAACGGTAAATGCCCGATTTCATGATATCATGTGTTCTGTCTTTAGCATTAAATAAAAATGAAAAAGTGTTAGTGTTGGTTTTAAATGTTATTTTATAATTGTTGGTTTTTCTTAGTATATGTGCAATTTTTTCTGATATTTTGCCAAAATACGGTATAGATATGTAATTTGTGTCTTCTGTTTGATTGTCAATGGGATATATTCTTTTGATAGCTAACCTATAATCTTTTTGTTTAATTAAAGTGTCAATCATGTTCGGATTATAATGATTTGCATGTGCTAGTTGTTTAATGGTTGATATCTCTTTGCTAAAATCTGATTTTGTTAGTGGAATAGTTAAAGCTCTGTGTACTAATGATCTGTATGCTGCTATTTTATGTGTATTGTGGTGACAAGATTCATTTGGTATTGTTATGTCTGTTTGTGTTGGTTTTCTGTATATGGAAAATTCAAAAAGATTGTCTGCGTTAATCTTGATATTTAAGTCTAGAAAGTTTATAGCCCTGTTTTGTTCTGTTTCTACTGTAAATTTTATATTAGGATGGATATTGTTTATAAGAATTAAAAATTCATTGATAACCTCAAAAGAACTGTCAAAACAAGCTAAAATGTCATCAAGATAACGAAACCAGAAGATAATGTGTTTAGAGAGGTTTAATTCAAATATTCGATCTTCAAACTTGTCCATAAATATGTTAGCTAATAGAGGACTTAGAGAATTACCCATAGGTAAACCATTCTTTTGTAAATAAATTATGTTATTAAAAGTGAAATAATTTTGACTTATACAAAGGTCAAATAATTGAATTAACTCTAACCTTTTAACTAATTCTATATTACTATTTATCAAGAAACTATCTAAAAAAGGAATACATTCTTGTGGTGGTATTCTGGAGAACATGTTGCAAATATCAAAACTAACAAGTTTTGAATGTGGTGGAAGATGTATGTTTTGCAGCTTATCTACTAATTCTAATGAATTTCTAACAGAGTATATTTTAATAAAACTGTGAAACTTTTAATAATCTTTATTTATTTCATGATTATGGAGTTCCACAAAATAAGGCTGGAAACAATAAACAAGTAATCAAGGGGTATCAATTTAAGTATCTACCTATTTATTTAATGAAACCCACTCACATGGCGTTGATTTTTGAACGGATCGTGAGCTAGTGTTTTATGTTCTACAGATGTAGTACATGCAAGCAGAGTAACTTTTATAGAGCACTTGAGTTAGAGCGCAAGACTGTTGAACTATATAAAAGTGTGATATTACAAATATTACAAGAACATTTGCAGGTAATTCCTTTTTATAAAATCATTTACTCGTAACCAAACCTTTAAATTCCTTGACATTAAAAATTGAAATAGACAATTCGCATTCTACCATTAATCTAGAACTTTCGACGATCTCTCTGTCTCCGCTATGACGTTTATGCCCATAATCGGATTGTGAAACCGGACTAAAAAATAATTTTTAATAAAAGTATATACTGCATCAAGTTTCTTTAAATTTCAAAAAACAGTTTGCTTTTAAGTTATTCTTATTTGACTAGACAGATTTATTGCTTCATATGTTAGGTTTAATAGTTCTGGGTTCCTTTAATAAAATAACAGAAGAATTCCGTCTAGTTTTATATTGGTGACGCAGGTTGTCATGCTTAAGTTTGATTGGTAAAATCTATACAGTCCATACCAGTTATATATACAATTTTTATTTTTTGGGTGAGAAACGCAGCTGTATTTAAACAAATTTTAAAAATGCCGGTAGTCGTATCTAATGTAAATCTGTAGTCGCCAGTTGAAACCAAGTCAATACTTGACGAATAAAATCTATTTCCTACGGATTAATATCTTGCTTTAGTCACGAAAGATGAACAAAACGTTGGCTTGAAATCAAATGAAAAAATAAAATGGGATACAAACAAAACCTAATCTATTTCATAACTTTGGTTTGGAAAAATAATTTCGTATACTAATCAATCAAGTTTCAAGTTTCTTTAAATTTCAAAGAAACAAAGTGCTTTCAAGTTATTATTCTTATTTGGTCAGACAGTTTTATTGCTTTATATGTTAAGTTTAATACTTATTTGTACCTGTTAATAAAATAACAGAAATAATTCTGTTTCATTTTATATAGGTAACGCAAGTTGTCATACTTAAGATTGGTTGGTAAAATTTATACAGTGTCTCTTAGAACTTAAACTAAAAACCAAATATAAAGTTTATCCTTTCGAAGTGCGGAGAAGGTAGTCTGGTCTAGCCATAAGTCCATGGGTCTAGCTTAGTGCAACGGTTAGTTCACGCCAAATGCGAATATCTCGTAGCATAGATTTATCCACCTGTTGAATTTGTATTGGGGCAGATGTGTATTTTAATTAACGCAATTTTTTGCGAATTTTTAGTTTGTCGAGTTTTTATGATTTAAATTGTTTATTTAAGAAAATAAATAGTATGATAAATTATCGTGTGCTTGTCGATTTAACAATGTTATTTAAATTAAGAGAAAAGGAATCAAATTGCTGCAAATTCTGTGTTTCGATGACCGGATAACAAAAACTAAACTTAGTAAAAACTCTTAAATAATTCAAAAGTTAGCGAGCTTTAGAGTGGAAGTTGCTTGCAGCGCCCGAAGTTTTAATTTTTAATGCAAATCGTTCAGAATTCAATTTGTGTGCTGCAAATTCTTACTTCTATGCTCTGGTAACTTTACTTGGTTTGTTAGTTTTGTGTTTAAAGTGAATTTAAGTCGTTGTCTGTGGGTGATTAGGTGAAATAAAAGATTTATAGAATAGTAAAATGAAAAACAACCATTGATAGAGTATCTTGTTATTTGACCAATATTAATTGTGGTTTTATTTTTTTTCAACAAACAAAATATATTTATCTGTGTTAGATAAGGAATTTAATGCAAATGTATTTAAAATGGGATCCCAAATTAAGTTATAAAGTAGAAGTTAATGATGCAAGTAGGTTTTTAAATATCAGTAATTTTAAGCACATTTGTATGGCATAAATGGTTTTTACTTTATTTCAATATACATAATTCAAATTTAATATTCAATGCTATAGTTTGGCATGACTAATTATTGATGTTCCATTCACGAAATAGATCTGAGATTTAAAAGATTGCCAATCATAATACTTAACGCAAACCGAAAAGAATCTTTTCCTGAATTGTAGATTTTTATTTAAAGATTAAGGAATAACATTAAACAATTGTGGGGACCTCTATATTTTTGATTATTACTCTTTCCTATCTAAAATTACCCATAACCAAAGAAACAATCAATTTAATTTAACTAAATTTGTAGTTATGATTGGAAATCTATAATATTTAAATCTTAATTATAAATTTTCTGAATTTTCAGTTAAATTAACATTCTAGTCAAAAGTACTTAGATTATCATATTGAGTGTCACCTAAAGCGCCAATCGATAGGATTTGTGTAGGATAACTGTACACTAGGGTGGGTCGTTTTTCAACTTTTTTTTTCTGATCGATTTCTAATACCCGGCAAAAGTTGCCCACCTATAAGGGCAACTCACGTATAAAATTTGTTCTGATCGGACAATATCTTCTGTCTGTTCGATGAGCCTCAATATTTTATATTTTCGCTAAAAACACTAAAGTTACAGCTTCCGCAAGATGGGCCTAGGCGGCGTTACCTATAGGGCTTAGGGATTCATTTTAATTGAAAAATCATTAACAAGGTTTCGAAAATCAAATGGAAAATGAAAAATGGAAATGAAAATCAAACCATGGGCTTAGCGCAGAGGGTGGGGGAAATGTGCTTATATATTTGAATGTGTGCAGTTCCCTGCTCACTTGTGAAAGCAACCTGCCAAGTGACCCAGAGCCCACCACATGGAGGTGGCTGCACTTCGGGCTCTTCCCAAGCCCTACCCAACCAACCAACCATATGTAAGACTTGCAGATTCTCTAGTTTGAGTCATCATTACCATGGAAAATACTGCAAAACTGCCCTCTGTTGTCAAATCTTGCAGGCTTAGCCTGCCTAGACAACAATATCGAGCGAATTTGACTATCACGTTCTTCGTTGCCGCACGCTTTTGAAGATACGTGGGTTACAAGCTTCACAATTTGTTCTACTGCCACTGTGTGGTAAGGGTACTTTGTAAAGGATCATTTTGGTATTGTACTTCTGGGAGGAATAGTTTATATATGAGTTCATTGTTTGAGACTCGTCTAAGTACTGGGGGCACAGTAATGCACACATCAGGATTATCCCACGTAATCATGTTTGTATAGTCTACAGCTTTGAAATTAAGCTGAAATTAATTTGATACAATGTTAAATCTAATATTGTGAGAAATGTTGTCTTTCTCATCTTCTCGAGCTCCCCGTATCTTTTACAGTGCAACTTGCCGAACAGAAAGTCGAGAGTCTGCCACCATGTTAAGGAGAATGTTTTCCGGTAATGCAAAAAAGGCATTAGTCTGAATTGAGTTGTCAACAACTGTCCGATATTTTAACGGAAGATACCTCGATCGCCTGATAGTCTTAAAAAGATGACTAGGACCTTTAGCTATGGAATTATGTCTGCTGATGATGAACCACATAGGTACGTAAACGTTGAGAATGTATAACATTGAACTTTGCGAGAGGAGGATTTTTGCACTCGGGAAGCGTTGATCCAATCAGACCGGTAAATGTAGATAGTCCGGAAATTTCACCATCAACAAACCCAAATAATGCACGGAATGGAAGTTCGTTGAAGTGTAATAGACAAATAATTACTGAAGGGGACACTCCATCTTCTCTTCCAGTTTTCGGAGTATGTCAACCTTCCAACCAGTAAGTAATACTGGTTAGTAACTAATACTGGTTGGAATGGTGGCATATTGTTGTCTATGCAGGCTACTCCTGCAAGTTTTGACAACAAAGGGCAATTTTGCAGTATTTTCCATGGAAATGATGACTCAGACTAGAGAGTCAGCAAGTCTTACATATGGGGTAAGTTCGGCATTGTAACTCTTTCTGCTCCAAAAGCTCTATTGTCATAGTTACAATTATTTGCAATAATGGATGCTATGTAAACCGTGCTCTTCGAGTTAAACAGATCTGAATACCGAACTTAGTCATGGTTGGTTATTGGTCATTGGCTCTGGGTCACTTGGCAGGTTGCTTTCACAAGTGAGCAAGGAGCTGCACGCAATCAAATATATAAGTACATTTTCCCCTACCCCCCCCCCACTCCAGAGAGGTTTAGCGCTAAACCCATGATCACACAGGATCTTGAATTTGATTTACGAGTCCTCGTTAATGATTTTTCATTTAAAATGAATCCCTAAGCATGTAGGTAACGCCGCCTAGGCCCATCTTGCGGAAGCTGTAACTTTAGTGTTTTTAGCGAAAATATAAAATATTGAGGCTCATAGAAAAGACAGAAGTTATAGTCCGATCAAAACAATATTTTATACGTGAGTTACCCTTATAGGTGGACAACTTTTGCCGGGTATTAGAAATCAATCAGAAAAAAAAAGTTGAAAAACGACCCACCCTACTGTACACCCAAAAGTTTAAAGAAGTGTTACCTTAATAGCAAAACTTACAAAACTAAATTAAGTTCCTAGTTGTTAGTTACAGATCAAAAACAACCAAATGATAATTTGTACATTTTCCTAAAATTCAAATGCCTTTTTGAAATCAATAATTTTCGGGATTTCGTAATTAGTAGGCTTGAATGGAGGTAATCGTTGGTACGTAAAGTTTTTAAAACCAAACTAAAGAATTCTGTCAATTAACGCTTTTAGAAGTTACTTATTTTATAAATTACAAAATCTTGTTTTCAAATCCCAAGTTTAAGAAAAATCATCGACAACTTCCCTTTTAATTAACTTGAAAACTTTATAATTCAAATTGCTTTTAATTTCTTTTCATCAATTGAAAAAGAAATACGCATTTAAGTTTTTTTTTAGCTAAAATAAAACTCATTCAGGTTCATTTTATAATTACATCTATAAAACAGGAAATTTAATATTTTTCTCTCAATTTAATTTAATAATTCGGACAAAACAAATTTGGTTGTACATAATTTAGGTAGAGGACATGGCATTTCAGTATAGATCGGTCATTTTTATTCAAAAACTTGAAAATGTGGAAATATCCAATTAAAAAAATTAAAGCTAGTTCTTGAACACGAGTATGTGAGGAAATTGATATCCATTATAGAGATTTCCATATTCCATCAAGTTTGATTTAACGTTTTTAACACATCACGGTGTTAAAAACGAGTAGCAATCGAAACTCGATTAAAAATGAAAATTAAATTTTCTATTTGTGTAAGCGTCGTCATCGCTTTACCATCGCAATGGGATTTATATGAAAAAAGAATTAGACATGGTATAATTGAAAGGTAATAATTACCTTTGACACATGATAGCAAAGCAACATACATAAAAACTGATGCAGAGCACATAGAAATTGTTGAGGATATGAAATATTTAGGAATTATTATAGATTAAAATTTAGAAAACACGTATAATATGTTGTAAAGAAGACAAACAAAAAACAGGTTTCTTAAGTAAATTAAGCAATAAGAATGTTACAAGTTTACTGTCTCTAGCCTTACTTTGTGGAACTAAATAAAATATAAAATATAATAAAAATTAAATATTAGTAAAACTTTCACAGGTTTTATTAAATTTTTAACCTGACAAATTAGACATTTTAGAAGCTTTTCATATAACAGTCCTGTACGGAAAGTTGTTAGAAAAAAATTATTCGAATAGAAATGTATTCGAACAGAAATGTGTTCGAACGAAAATTTGTTCGAATCGAAAATTTCCTAGTAGATGTTCGAAAAATATTCTCTTTAACAATTTTGAATATTTATCCAAAGAAAATACGTTTACCATCGTGTAAACAATTCTTAAGTTAGTTATGTGCAATGAAAGTGATTAGTATTTCATTAGCGGTCCCTGGTTTGAGGCATTACATGATTACTTAAAAACATTTCCAAACTCTTTTAACTCGCATCCTACAATTTGGAAGTTCGGCGTATTAAAAGAGAGATAGTCTAAATTATAATCGAATAGAACAACTAATTGCAGGTTAAGGAGTGCAAAATGGAAGAAAGAAGTATAAGGACAGCGTGGCGCGGTTATTAAATGTAGGTACATCTAATTTTTCCATTCGGACAAATTTCCTATCGAATATATTTACGTTCAAACAAATTACCGTTCAAAAAATTACGGTCGAACAAATTTCCGTCAAACAAATTTTCTTTACACGCACAGTACCTTTAATGAATGAACAAACTAAGCTTAGTAATTCTCCTTTATTAGACGTGTTAGACTTAGAATTAGTTACATTTACAAACCTATATAATTAACGACTTGTTGGTAGAAGTCCACAAAATAATATTTTAGTGATTTTAGTGACAATAGTGACAAAATAAGATTTTAAGTGAAAATGGTGAAAATTTATAGAAGTAATGTAAACTATATTAATCATTTAATTACAGCTGCATTTCAGATGAATATGGAACATAACATGGAACAGTAGACAGTAATAGACACGAGAACTATTTTATTCAAGCTCCAGTAGGCTGACATTTCTCGCTTCGTTGCCATGGCAACAATTTGTTCGTTGCATAATTATTGTCTTTTATTTCTGTTAAGATAACAGAGGCCTGGGCAGTCACTTGATATATCGGAATTGTCTAGTATTCGAAACTAGCCTGGGTGCAGACCATACGGCGTTCATCCATAGATTGTAGTCTATCCAACCCCAGTCTTGGATTCGAAACGGGCCACAGGCCGTTGCTTGAGGTGTCGAAGGTCGGCTTACACTAGGATCCGAGACGAGATCTGGAGTGATTACATAGGCCGTTGTTAAAGGTGTCGGATAAATCGAATCACTAGTATCCAAAACCAGATCTGAGGAGGTACCTGCTTAAACGTGGGCAACGGACGATACAGTCGGAAAGTAATATGTAGAGAATCACGAACTGCTTTTTGACAAAAATTCATCGACGTTGTGGAGGAAACTCTACAAATATGAGTACCAATATGGATAGATTTGGTTCTCGCCGTTTACAGACTTAGTCTGATGGAGAAAGAAGGAGAATCTAGTGAGGTTTATCCCGCTTGGGGGAGTGAGTCATGATCCCGCCAGTCCATGGAGAACTGCATGCCATCAGGTAGACGTGTTCGGCAACGAAAGTATGAAGATTGTGCTATGGTTGTGCAATTCCAGTTTTATGATCCAAAAAACCATCTAGAGCCACTATATTTAAGGGGTGTTAATTCGAATATACAGGGTGGTCTAGACCACCCGTACACCCCTTTTAAAATGCAGAGGATTAAAAAATTTTAACAAGACGATGGGTGATCTTGCTAATGTCGATGAGCTCTATCGAATGACGTCAAGATGGAACCCCCCTGACCCCTCCTTGTAGGGGGTAAGGGAGAAATTCAAATGTGAATCCCTAAATTTTATTGCATATTTAGATTCTACTCATCAAAATATGAATAATTTATTTAAAACATTTTTTATCTTCGCAACAGATGGCTCTGTAATCGAAAAAACCGATTTTTTGCATTTTTCGCCGTCTCTGGCATATTTACAGGTGCAAATAACAGTTTTTAATATTTTTTACTAAATAGTGATGAAAAACCTTTGCTAATGTGTACTTTCATGAGAAAAGATTTTAGGTTACGATGACAAACGGTAATTCTCTCCTAAGGTGTTTTCGACAAACAAATTTTTTTCTTGCATTGTACGTGACAACAATTTTTTTCTGAAGTTTTTAGATCTTTTTGAACCATAACGTCTACTTATTTAGATATTGCTTAATCCTTTTAATCTTTAATCTTTATCTGAATATTTGTTTTAAGCATATGTAATTAATGTTTGCTTTTTTAACTAATAAAAATAATCGATAAAACATTCTAAATTGTAATCTGCTCTATATATGGCAAAATAATATTTAAATCGTATCAATTTAAATTTTAATTTTAACGGAAAATAACTTGCTACACTTCTTTGCTTCGCAAGTCTATTTAAATAGTAGGTATGTAATTGTTGAAAATCAACTGTTCAAATAAATAATTTTTATTTCACAATTTCAAATTTTATTCGTTTAAATTATTCTTACTTTATGGCCTGAGTGGATGAGATATCCATATTTTATCATTCATTACTATACGCTAAAAGAAAAATAACCACCGAAATTTTATTTTGAATTACAAAGTGAAATTCTCGTCGGCAGATTTTTGTAATGCTTGACTTGACATATTTTGAAGTAAAACCATCTTCCCCAGTAGAATCTTGGAAAATGTTGTTAGAATGGAACACAAATTCTAACAACATTTAAGGCAAAAAAATATTGTTATCACGTACAACGTTAGAGAAAAAAAACCGTTTGTCGAAAACACCTTAGGTATTTGCGATTTTCATTGTAACATAAAGTTTTTCTCATGCAAGTACACATTAGCAAAGCTTTTTCATCACTAGTTAGTAAAAAATATGAAAAACTGTTATTTACACCAGTAAATGTGCCAGAGACGGCGGAAATGCAAAAAATCGTTTTTTTGCAATTACAGCGCCACCTGTTGCGAAAATAAAAAAATGTTTTAAATAAATTATTTATATTTTGATGAGTAGAATCTAAATATGCAATAAAATTTAGGGGTTCCCATTTGAATTTTCAAAGTTGCCTCTCTTACCCCCTACAAGGGGAATCACTGGGGTTCCATTTTGGCGTCATTCGATAGAGCACATCGACATTAGTAAGATCACCCATCCACTTGTTAAAAATTTTTAATCCCCCGCATTTTAAAAGGGGTGTACGGGTGGTCTGGACCACCCTGTATAGCTTCTCATAATCGACTTCACCTTAACGGGTACATGCCGGGATTCTGCTTAGGTAGAATTAAATGAAGCGCTGACAAAAGTACACAGGCCCATAATATGGTAGGCCGGGGTGACATCACCTTCA
Source organism: Agrypnus murinus (assembly GCA_929113105.1). Classification (NCBI taxonomy): domain Eukaryota; kingdom Metazoa; phylum Arthropoda; class Insecta; order Coleoptera; family Elateridae; genus Agrypnus; species Agrypnus murinus. Next base: position 75,238,649 of record OV816030.1, read on the forward strand.
ACCTCAGCTACATTGAGGTTGTATTCGGTCGGGCAGTGAAGTCTCACTTACGTTGTGGGGTGGAAAAAGTCCGCATGCTAGACTAGGAACCCATCGCTTTAGAGAACGAACCCGATGGGGGAGCACGGTTATAGCTCCGGTACGAGATCTAGTAGAGGGTGGATAAGCAACCTCACTCTTAGTGTTAACTGGTAGCATTCACAGCAATTGCAAATGCGCGCTAATTGAGCGTATATTAATTAACTCTGCCTTGAAGGGAACATGCGACATAAATAAAGAGCTGAAAACTAATGTTTCAGACTGACCCAAGTTGTAGGGGACAATTTTTTTACAACGAAGGCATACAAAAGCTGGCGTACCATTATAGCAAATGTTTAGATGTTATTGGCGATTATGTGGTGATGTAGCTTATAAGTATGTACGCAACTTTGTAGCTTAACTTTTGTATGGAATAATTTTTTTATCATCACACTTGTGGTTTTTGGCCCACCAGAGAAAAGTTAATTGATTTATCTGATGATTATATTGAATTTGTATTATGATTTACTGCTATATGTTTATTGTTTCTAATCTTATGTGGTAAAACTTTAAATAAGAATAAATGTAAAATAGTATAGGTATATAAAAGTTAAAAATTGTTTAAATTGGCGGCTATTATACTTACTTTATAATGATATGTGTATAATTCACAGACGGCACCCTAGGACAGCTGCTCCAAGTTTTAGCTCTCCTCAGCTAAGGACAGCACGTCTGCAAATTATACACACACCATCCGAGTTTATAAATCAGCATTAACACCATCTAATAACTGTGACCCCAAACGGTTACACACGTATTGCACGTTTGTGTTTCTTTGTTTTTTATAGTAAAATAGTATTGTTGGATAAAGCGTTAACGGGGTTTTCCTTCTGGTGAATCATTATTAAAATAAATCGCATTCAATTTGTGCCTTAACGATTTCAATAAAATAATTAATAAGGTATGAATGCCAGGATTTGTTTAACGTGGGCCACCAGAGTTAAGCTTTATGCCCAGGGCTGCCGTGGGGTCAATGAACCGAGTTACGGTCAACTAGCGCGTCACTTACTTTTGTAAGAACTACCGGTACGCACTAGTGGCAGCAAGTTTGTGTATCCATTCTCTACTAGCTCTCCAGGATACTAGCGGGACTATTTCCGTACTCACCTATCGGAGTCCGTCTCCGAGGGAGTAGTCCAACTAGGACTTTCACTTCCCTGACGTGTCCCACCTCAAGTGTGGCTGGAACTTGGATCCTATTTTTGTCCAAGATATTTTAAGATATAGCCACCACGCCCTACAATAATTAAGGCTTGGTGAGCTCCGACAGAGCCTCGCCAGGCTCTACCTAAAAGTAGAGACCCGGCCTATCCTAACTAGGAGATGAGGTTGTGTTAGGGGTAAAAGGCTAAGTAAAAGGTTATCCCTCGGGTAGTCTACCTGGGCTCAGCTATACTTGTGGTTTTTGAGTAAACTCAAGTCACCGATCCATAGTAGAGTTGCCTCCACTATATCCAATCACAGTACATTCGTGACTACACCAGCCGAAACGGTCTCCACAAAAATAGCGATCGGGGGTAGCTGCCGGGATAAACCTTGGTAGTATCTCTTACTGGAGTCTGACAAAGAATTTACCAATAATACATTAGACGAAGCATTGGAACATGACTCATATGATTCTGGAGTTTTCATACAATCAAAACGGTAATTTACTATAAAGGAGAATTTATTTGAAAACTACTTAGGGGTTGAATAAAAATACATTATAAATGGAATGAGCCTAACAATAATGATAACATACTAAAAATTAATTAATAGCTAACCGAAAATATCCAGCAAAAAAGATGGGCACCACTTTTAAATAAAAATCAATAAATTACACGAAGCATCTCAACATGCCGTGATGGTTCTAGACAGTGGTCATGCATGTTGCAAGTGATGTGCAAATAACAACTATAACTCAATAAATGTTGAATTTTTCAAAAATTACATATACAATGAATCAGAAAGTATTAGCATAACAATAATAATAATAATCAGACTGCTATAATCAAAAAGACTACTAACACTAAGTCAAAATGAATAAGTAAGACGCGAATTGTATTCTATTCAGACAGCAACGATAGCTTAGAAGAGATATTTTAAGGTAAATCGACAGGTGAAAAGACAGAATTGTTGTGAAGATAGGAGTAACGGCAATGGATTTACGGGAAATTGAAGTTCAAGTGACATATCTATGTAGTTCTAGATCTTCTAACAGCAATAGTGATACAAGCAAAACTAAACCTACCTCAAGAGATGAGATAAATGATAACAAATAAAAAAAATAAAAAATGCTGACAATATATGCTGCCAGACTAATGTAATATGTAGTACCAATTGCTTTTATAATTATTTTAGTATATTCCAAACAAGTTGTGGTATGTGCGCTAAACATTTCCTGTTAAATTGGTATTCGATTAAAAAAAGTGTCGTTTTTTTTGTTTGTTTTCTTTATTGGACAGACGAATTCTACGTCACATTTCATCCCGACCGACACTATGCCTTCATCTTTTAACAAAGAGAAACAGAGCTCAATTAGCTGGTTGAAAGTGAGTTTCGAGGCAATCTTTATTGTTAAGCATGTAGATATCCCCGTTTAGATATATTTTCTTGTACCGTGAAATTTGCTCATTTGTACTTTGTAATGATATTTCGATCGAGTTTAATTATTTACTCAAGTCGATGTTGTTCAAATTAATAAAAGTTCATTATTGTTTTAAAATTGCTTGATGAACAGAGAAGAGGTAGATGTGATGTTTGACGTTCATAACATATAGCTGACGTTTATATAAAATAATTCATGAAAACAGAGTTCAAGTTTGATTTATCTATTTAGTTTATTGTTGTTACATAAAAGAAGTATTTGGGTTAATAGGTTATTACATCTGAAGCTCAAATTTGAAAAGAAAATTGTTATAAGACTTAAGGAAAAGTTATAAAATAGTTTTTAGCATGTTTCACAACAGTCAAAACATAACATTTCATTTGAAATATCAATCAAAATTTATCCATAACAACCATCCATCAATAATAATGCATGGTTATAATAAAGATATCTAATAATTAGAAACACCAAATAATCATCTAAGAAAAGTTAATATTGGATTGTAAATAAAAAAACAAAAAAAAAGAAAAAAGATGAAAAAAAAAGAATGAGTTTTTTTCTAGAGAGGTTGTTAAGAAAAAAAGGACATACAATTGATGACCTATGTAACAATTCTTTTAAATTGTGAAATAAAGATAAAAAGCAGTTTAAAATACAGTAAAAGGTGTTATTTATTTCAACCAACAAATAAAATAAAAAGTTTACAGAAGAAAAAATTTTAAAATATGGACATATACTCACTACCAAAAGAGGTTTGAATCTGATACAAGCTTCGGATCTTAAAAGCTTCATTTTGATTCTAGAAGAAGAGAATAGTTACTTTAATAGTAAAGGTAAAGACAAACAGGTACTCTTAACCTACGATATTTTTAGCTGTCTGGCAATCCTTCGTATCCTGAGTTACACCAGATTCCTGAATCCAGGGCAGTTCGAGAGCGCAGGCGACATACAGGTTCCTGAGAACGTGCTACAAGAAGGGAGAAGCACTATCAATTAAATAACTAAAAAGGTTTGTGAAAGTGTTATTAAAAAGCAGAGCATTAGTGTCCTACCAGAAGGTTAAAGTGCAATTTTATAAGTTAATTTATGGGTTAAATCAACGTACCATTATTATTGTAAAAAGTTTCAAGCAGATGATGCACGTAACCTAAAAAGAATAAAGAATTTAATAAATTTATTTAAAACTAAAATACTGATCAAACTTTCCTTATTTTATGAAATTGTTCAAATTCATGTGTGGTTATAGACAAAACGTCAAAATACTAGTTTTCAAAGTTAAGCAAAGTTTCCCATTAAAGAAATTTCTCAATAGTTAAAGGTTACTTGAAATTCCATTGTAGTATAATATTTTTAAATAAACTTTGAATTATCCAAGTAAAAGAACCCATACTTGGAAATTCGATTATACTTATTTTAATTTCATTGCAAAGAAAAATTTAGTAAAGGCAAATAAAAAAAACAAAGGCGACCCTGAGGGATAACATTAATACAGCGAGTGCAGTTCATAATAAAATTAAAATATTAAGGCATTCTATTTGCATAGCTGCATAACATCGCATAATTAAAATATTGGCGCCCAACGCGGGGCTCAAAAGACTAAAAGAAATAAAGTGTTTATAAAGGTAAAATTTTAAAAAGGTCAGATAAAACTGTCACAAAGAAATTGAAGTCATAAAGTTTGAGTGGGGCTGGTTTTATAAATTACAAACACATATAATAAAGTTGCAAAGTTGTTTTATTTTATCTGTTTTTGTTCGTGTCTTGTTTGTAAAAATATTTCAGCAAATATGGAGGGAGATCGAAGAAGAAAAACAAGAGCAGGAAGAAGACAGGAAGAGCGAATCAGTCAAGAACGCCAAGAGGTTGAAGGTACAGAAGAAGAGACCACAATAGAACAGGCAGGGAACAGCGAAGAAGAAGTAACACCAATAATGGTTGAAGAACAAGAAACGTTACAAGCAGTTAAAGAAGAGAAAGAAAAACAGAAGTAACACTCAACGATCTGATCAGAATATTATTAGAAAGCAAGAAAGAAATGACAACAAAATTAGAAGAAAGTAAGCAAGAACAACAGAAAAATAAACAAGAACTAATGGGTAAATTAGAAGAGAGTAAGCAAGAAGTAGCCAATAAATTTGAAGAAAATAAAACAGATATGGCAAAGTTAAGTGGTAAATTAGAAGAAAACAAGAAAAGTTTACTAAACACCTTAAAAACATACAGGCAAGAACTTACTCAAGGAATGGATGAAGAAATGAGAAAAACAGCGGAGAAGATGGAGAAGAAGACGAACGAGGTGATACAAAAGACGGCTGAAGGGCTGAACAGAAGTTTGGGGGAAGAGATAAATAAACGAGTTAACAACACGGAGATGAAAATCCAAGAGACCATCATCAACGAATGGATCTTGAGAAGGATATAACAGAAATGCAGGAAGAAATACAAACAAGAATTACAAGTACGATGGAGACTAGCCATGAAAATAGTCAGAAGATCATTACATTAACGATAAAACTGACAAGATCATCGTAGAAGTGGAGAAAATAAAAAGTAATGCCGAGAGCAGAGATGGTGAAGGTTGCTGCAGGAATAACATGAATAGCAACAGGGCTGACATGATACCATACTTTGATGGACAAAAATATTAAGGCATTCTATTTGCATAGCTGCATAACATAGCAATTTGTAGAGTCCGTTTAAATCAGGGGTTCCCAAAGTTTTGCCTAGGTGGGCCAAATTGTAAATTCCAAAATATTTGGTGGGCCAAAAAACGCTTTATGAAAAAATACGTTCAAATTGATAAAAAGTTTGACACACCAGAAAGATTTATACTAGAGATGCATCGAAACTTCGGGTTTGCTTCGGTACTCGGCCAATTTTTAACAGATTCGATTTTGGCCGAAGCAACATGAAAGATTCGGTATTCTGCCGGCGGAAGCAGATTTCTTTTATTTATTCTTTGCCGCAATCTGACTTATTCGAATGCATTTTAACTGAAAAACTCATTATTTAGCGTTTAATAAAAAATCTAATTTTTAAAATGAGTATGTATCAGCATTTATTTAATTCTTAGTATTTCAATTATTTATTTTCAAGTCCTGTGTAGACGATGACGCAGAGAGAAAGGGAGCGTACATATATTGTTCTGACTAGAAGTTCAATAATAAATTGAAGAATCTGGGTCAAAGAAATCACGACGGTGGTAATGCAAAATGCATTACGAATCACGAGGCGATCACTTGGCGAGACTCCGCGGTCACGTACTTGACTTAGATTGCTCCCGAAAAATGCCGAAAAGCTACTTTTTATCCACCACAATCTTAAATTAAATTTTAAATATTATATTACGTTGTAGTTTTTTAATAAGAGTTGTTTAATGAAGTTTTTGACATATAAGTTTTTTATAATACGATACTGTTTATTTTTTATTAATTTTGTTTAGTTATGTTTTGTATCATTTTATTATAGCAAAATGCGTAGTAGGAGTCGTATTTTTCGGATACCAATGTTTTCTTTTTGTGACATAATTTTGTATTCAATAAAACTAATGAAAACTCAAATTCCTATTGTGCTTCGGCCGAATCTTCGGCGCTTCGGCAAATTTTAATGGGCAAATATTCGGTATTCGGTGATTCGGCCAACAGCCGCTTCGGTGAATAAAAAAAGAAAAACATAATAAATTCCTCAATCAGAGTGTGTGACTTGTGCAGTTGTTGTTTTCTTTTAATAATTTCATTGAGTCTTGGTTCTAAGTCGGCTGAATGTATTCTTAACACCGCTTGTAAATGTTCATCAGTTAAATTTGATCTTAATTTGGACTTATTAATACTAATCAGCAGAGGTCGATAGTAGGTATTGGGCCACCTGGCCCAGACAGAAATTGACATGCCATGTGGCATGCCAATGGCATGGCTCCTCCCCTCGCCTGTGATTGGCTACCCCCACTCCTGTAGCTCCTCCCCTTGTTTCTGATTGGTCGCCGCCATCTTGGATTTCCCCGCCTACTTCTCTCTGATTGGTTAACCCCCACCCCTGTAGCTCCTCCCTTGCTTCTGATTGGATGAAGGCAGCCATTTTGGAACGTCTGGCTCCATTCTACCACGCCCTGGCGCCAGGCTACCACGCCCGCCGCCGCCGCCATTACGGGTATCTGTATTACCGGCAAACTGAGTGCTACCAATAGAGGGCGTAATGCTACAATTAGTGTGTATTGCTAAGAGAGGGCGTCATGAAGGGATCTGTATTATCGATGCGTTGTGTACTACTACTAGGTGGCGTGTCATGAAGAAGAAGAAGAAATCTGTATTACTACTACTACAGAGAGGCAACCATTTTATATCACAGCATCTTGCGTGCGCGCGCGCGCTAAATTTGAATCGGTCAATTTTAAATATTTGTCATTTTTGCATATGTCATTTTTAAATCTGTCAATTTTACTGCTGTCGTTTTTACATCTGTCATTTTAAATCTGTCAATTTTGCTTCTGTCATTTTAAATTTGTCATTTTTGCATCTGTCATTTAAATCTGTCATTTTGAATTTGTCATTTTTTTTTTGCATATGTCATTTAAATCTGTCATTCTTAAAGCAACCATCTTACCAGATTTGAATTTTAGCGCTAACTCTGGGATTGGATCCTTTCACTAAGCTGAAACTCTTTCTCTCTCTCTCATAGTATGACTACTTACCGGATTTGTAGCTTAGGATGTTCGCCGTCGGAAATCTTCGGCTTTTATTCATGTACTCTCTCGCTGATGACAACGATCTACCTTTTTATATAGTCAACCCCTTCACCTTGTGCTAGTAAATGAAACAACAACAACAATGTTTATACATATTATTTATTTTGATATTTAATGGACAATTGTAACATATGATTTGACAAATTATTCATTACACAGTATGAGTTGAGATCATCGCGTAACACTTGCAAATTGTTCAAATATTTTTGCAGCCTATTTCTAAGATAGTTTATTTCCGCCATGGTGTTCTTAATACGACGGTGCAAACGTTGTTGTCGTTGACGTCTCCGACTGCTGCTGTTGCTGATATGATTGCAGTCGTGTACGTACGGCATCGATAAACTTTTGCGGATAATGTTTTATTATTTCTAATAAAATGAACGAGTTCAATCCACCACCAATTGCTGCTGCTGCTGTGTTGTCTATTAAACTGGTAGCTGAGTAGTAACCGCATAACAGTTCGGACGTGAATAAAATTGAATCGGATGTCGGGAGCGATTTATAGGCGTCTTCATGGCGTCTCAGTTGACCTTCTGCTACGTTCTCTATGTTTGCGTGGTAGAAACGTGAAAAGTCGAGGTGACGTAACGTTCGAGCATGATGATTGATCAACGGTGCTAAATGCAGTATAGACTGAAACTCGTAATCTTTTAAGGTTATAGTCCGCTGTGTATCATGTATGGCAACCCTGTTGCCGAAAAACTCGTTGTGAATAATCTCGATGTATAAATTGTCACATAGATGGAATTTCAAATGTTTATCGCAATGTAGTACACTGTTGTCCTTGTTGCAACAGCAGCAACCATGAAAGAAATTTTTAAACAGTGCCTCGACTCGTATATCATACAGCTCGAACCAGTCCCGTTCCGACAACACCAATTCACCATACTCACATATGCTATTCACGCACTCGAGCTTCACTACCACGGTAAATTCTCCCTGGTCGTCGTCATCGGGCGGAATAAGTCCTACTTGGATGTTGTGTATATGATCGTAGTTTTCTTTTTCCCCTGGAGGTCTCGTAACATACAACGGATACTGGACAGCCCCGAGCAGCTGAACACGTACTTCACGTTTAGCTGCTGCTACCGGTGTATCTATGATGGTAAAGTTTGCTGATGCTGCTACAGCGTCATCAGCGTAGTATAGAGGCTGCTGCTGCGACAGGAACGCTAAACAATAATAATACAATAATCGATTAATATAAGCATAAACACACACACAAAAGTCTTAAACATCTTACCTGTTTCTTCGACTTCGTTGTTCCAGGCTTGACCGTCGTCGTTGTAGGTACTTGCTGTTGATGATGATGATGCATGATCTGCAACATCCGAACCTTCTTCATCTAAAGAAGTAACAAAATAGACACAAATTAGCATACAAACTTGAAGTTTTATAAACAACAATAACTTACCTATTTGAAGAGGTTCGCTCTCACAGTTATCATAACAATAATTAGGACTGCTAGCCATCATCGTAATTGCTGTTGCTGCTGCTCTTGCACACGTACTGTCTACTGCTACACGCTAACAACGGTCGGCTTTATATAGTCACCTATACTTACCTAGATCCGGCGCATGCTCAGTAACACGCATACGGTAAACAGGCAGGCATCGCTGGCAGACAAGTTTCATCCTGTCGCTGACATGTCATCATCATCACAGGCAGGTGTTCGTAGGTAATTACCTCATTCTCTCTCTCTCTCAGTTATAGCTATCACCTTTTTCATACCTTGGTACAGATGGGTGAGAATAGTAATAATACACACATATAAAACATTAATCTTTTTTATTCTATGACAATATTTCTCAAAATTTTTATTGAACATCAACAAAACAACAATAATTAAATAACTAAACAACTATCTGTTCTCGGATAACCATGATAGAACATCTTTTATTCTACGACGACAATGTTTCTTAAAATTATTAAACAACTAGACAATAATCAAAATAACTAAACAATTATTATTAGGTTGAAATCTGCTCGGATAACCATGAAGACATACTCGTTTTTTCATGAAACATCCTATTGAATGCTTTGTACGCTTTGTTATGCCAAATATTCTTTTCATCAATGTCTTGATCTACTACTACTACTACTACATAATTGAAAAGAACAAAATCGCGTTTATCAGATCTATTTCATGAGTATGTTCCCCTGAGTATCCTATTGTGATTTACATTCAATCACCCTTAAGTTTCACCATCTTTTTTAATAATTACTGTACATAAGGTATAACTCTTGTCAGCTTCACTTATTATTAACTATATTCAATTATCCTTATTCTTATTATAACTACACTATACTGACAAAAGATGATTGAACAATTTACAACAACAACTAATTACCTAATTATTACATTCTTAAATAATTTCGAATATAGTATACACAAAGTATAAACCTAGACATCATCATCATCATCACTTATAATAATAATTACATCAAGCCGAAGGTCGATCTCTTGTGATTAACATAACCCCCGACTACTGCTACTACAGTTGAACTGTACATGTACTTATTACTATACAAATATTTTGCTACTTAAGAGTTAGATATGATACTACCTATACAAAAATTTACAAAACTTAAAAATACAACTATACTACTACTATACACATATCTATTACTACAACGATTGAACTGTATAATAATTATATACGTTATGATAATATTTTACTACTTAAGATCTAAATATAATACTACCTATACAAATTTTACAAAACTTAAAAATACAACTATACTACTATACACTTACATATATACAAGAGGGGCTTTATTGTTTATACACGTGGTCGCTTGTTGTTGTTGTAGCCGAACGGAACGGAATCAAAATCTTCTATACGGCGTCTCTTCGCGAACGTTATCTTATAGACTTTTGATTCCGCTCGCGTTACAAGCTGATGGTCAGCCGTACGCCGGATGTTGTTGGACTCTACAATAAACTTTGAGTCCATGCACACACACACACACGGACCCTGAGCAAAGAAACTCGTTAACGAATAAAAGAACACCTGCGTTGTCCATGTAGGTAGCTCTTATCTATGTGACCGATCTTCTAAATAAAGGTTGACTGTGTTAGAGCATTAAAACTATTTTTTGTCATACTTTAGACATTTTTTATTAAAAATATACCTATTTAAAGAAATGTTTTTTTTGATTTATCATAATCACATTTAACAGAAAAGTCTCAATAGATTATAATATTGATATACTGTAATAGCAAAATAATCAAACATTTCATCACTCTTTGTATTATTAAGTACCTGTAAATCTCGCACGTTGACGGGTCTGATTTCTAAAGTTATTTCCAGGTAAAAAGACCTTTCTGTCTCTTAGAGCATTTAAAAGAACACACTTTAAATTTTATAGAATTTTCTTTAAATAAAAAGGCACACAATTAAATCAAACCTAAACTGCTTGCCTCGTTCATTTCTGAAGTGAAAGTTATAAACACATCCTTAAAAGGGAATCATATCGAATTTTGACAACAATCTGTCTATTGCCTAATAAAAATAATATAATATTATCACTGCATTCTCTGTTCGCACAATACGTTGAAATTTATCAGATATCTAAACACAAATAGAACCGAGAAAGACACTAAAGTACAAAAGGCGATATCGAATGTAACCTTTATTTAATACAGACAGGGTCATAACTTATTCGTCACACCTGCGTTCAATAAAAAACGGTATGACAGTTGAATGAATTATATCCCCAGAGGGTTAGAATGATACACCGTTTTTTTTATTCTAATAGATAAAATCTAGAAGGTATGTCAACTCTGGTGCAGAAAAAAAACATTTCAAACTGATTTATGACACGCAGGTGTTCACCGGAGAGAACGCTTTGTTCCTTTGTTAAGCGGGCAAATTGACTCGAGTTTTATTTTTAGCTTATTGCATAATATTGCGCAACAATTCGAACCTATAAAGCCAACCACAGAAGTAGACAAGCACTTGTTTGGGGTTACTCGAGACATCAACACATGTATGTTTTTTATGCGTACTGTTAATTATTACGTCTGTGTTTGAAGTGATTTGTGCCATTCTTGGTTGTTATTACCAATTGTTGCTACAGAGTCTATGTGAAATCTACAGCTTTAATCGAACAAAAAGGTAGGATTTATTATTATTATTGTTTTTATAATAATCGGCAATCTTTCGTTAACATTGATAGTATACGCATTATTATTAATTTAGATTGAACAATAATAAATATATAGATGCAAAAATGACAAATTTAAAATGACAGAAGCAAAATTGACAGATTTAAAATGACAGATGTAAAAACGACAGCAGTAAAATTGACAGATTTAAAAATGACATATGCAAAAATGACAAATATTTAAAATTGACCGATTCAAATTTAGCGCGCGCGCGCGCACGCAAGATGCTGTGATATAAAATGGTTGCCTCTCTGTAGTAGTAGTAGTATGTTGTTTTGTTGATGTTCAATAAAAATTTTGAGAAATATTGTCATAGAATAAAAAAGATTAATGTTTTATATGTGTGTATTATTACTATTCTCACCCATCTGTACCAAGGTATGAAAAAGGTGATAGCTATAACTGAGAGAGAGAGAGAATGAGGTAATTACCTACGAACACCTGCCTGTGATGATGATGACATGTCAGCGACAGGATGAAACTTGTCTGCCAGCGATGCCTGCCTGTTTACCGTATGCGTGTTACTGAGCATGCGCCGGATCTAGGTAAGTATAGGTGACTATATAAAGCCGACCGTTGTTAGCGTGTAGCAGTAGACAGTACGTGTGCAAGAGCAGCAGCAACAGCAATTACGATGATGGCTAGCAGTCCTAATTATTGTTATGATAACTGTGAGAGCGAACCTCTTCAAATAGGTAAGTTATTGTTGTTTATAAAACTTCAAGTTTGTATGCTAATTTGTGTCTATTTTGTTACTTCTTTAGATGAAGAAGGTTCGGATGTTGCAGATCATGCATCATCATCATCAACAGCAAGTACCTACAACGACGACGGTCAAGCCTGGAACAACGAAGTCGAAGAAACAGGTAAGATGTTTAAGACTTTTGTGTGTGTGTTTATGCTTATATTAATCGATTATTGTATTATTATTTTTGTTTATTGTTTCCAGCCTTATTTTGTGGAACTCCATAATCATGAAATAAATAAAGATTATTAAAAGTTTCACAGTTTTATTAAAATATACCTGACAATATTGTTTCGACAGCTATGCTGTCATTATCAAAGGTAATATAATTATAAACAAACACGTCGCTAAGGTAGATACAAAATAGGTAACTAGATAAAATAATAATAATAATAATAATAAAAATTAATAATAAAAATCATAATTAAACATCTAATACTTCCAGTAACGGAGAATTACTGAGCTCAAGTTGTTCATTCATTAAAGGTACCCTGAGTTTGTGTTTGTATATCTCAAAGGCTTCTAAAATGTCTAATTTGCGTTTGTTATTACAAAAATGTAGGAATTTAATATTATTTTGAGGAGTCATTGTGTGATTTTGTTCTAAAAGGTGTTTGGCGTAATTCGATTTTTCAGGATGTTTATTTTTGTAATGACGTACGTGTTCTTTATATCTTATGTCAAAATTTCGAAGTGTTTGTCCAATATATACCGAACTACAAAAAGAACAATTTAAACGGTAAATGCCCGATTTCATGATATCATGTGTTCTGTCTTTAGCATTAAATAAAAATGAAAAAGTGTTAGTGTTGGTTTTAAATGTTATTTTATAATTGTTGGTTTTTCTTAGTATATGTGCAATTTTTTCTGATATTTTGCCAAAATATGGTATAGATATGTAATTTGTGTCTTCTGTTTGATTGTCAATGGGATATATTCTTTTGATAGCTAACCTATAATCTTTTTGTTTAATTAAAGTGTCAATCATGTTCGGATTATAATGATTTGCATGTGCTAGTTGTTTAATGGTTGATATCTCTTTGCTAAAATCTGATTTTGTTAGTGGAATAGTTAAAGCTCTGTGTACTAATGATCTGTATGCTGCTATTTTATGTGTATTGTGGTGACAAGATTCATTTGGTATTGTTATGTCTGTTTGTGTTGGTTTTCTGTATATGGAAAATTCAAAAAGATTGTCTGCGTTAATCTTGATATTTAAGTCTAGAAAGTTTATAGCCCTGTTTTGTTCTGTTTCTAGTGTAAATTTTATATTAGGATGGATATTGTTTATAAGAATTAAAAATTCATTGATAACCTCAAAAGAACTGTCAAAACAAGCTAAAATGTCATCAACATAACGAAACCAGAAGATAATGTGTTTAGAGAGGTTTAATTCAAATATTCGATCTTCAAACTTGTCCATAAATATGTTAGCTAATAGAGGACTTAGAGAATTACCCATAGGTAAACCATCCTTTTGTAAATAAATTATGTTATTAAAAGTGAAATAATTTTGACTTATACAAAGGTCAAATAATTGAATTAACTCTAACCTTTTAACTAATTCTATATTACTATTGATCAAGAAACTATCTAATAGAGGAATACATTCTTGTGGGGGTATTCTGGAGAACATGTTGCAAATATCAAAACTAACAAGTTTTGAATGTGGTGGAAGATGTATGTTTTGCAGCTTATCTACTAATTCTAATGAATTTCTAACAGAGTATTTCGATTTGTAACCTATCTTGTTAACAATCTGGTTCAGTTTTTTGGATAAAATGTGATTAGGTGCATTGATGTATGATACAACTGGTCTTATTGGCATATTCTGTTTGTGGGTCTTCACTAATCCATACAGTTTAGGAATTTGTGGGTTTTTATTAATGATTTGTTGCTTTTCTAATTCTGAAAAGCAGATATTGCAGTTTTCTAAACCTTGTTTTATTTCTTTTTGGAATTTTGTGGTTGGGTTTTTGTTTAACGTTTCAAAATTTTCTTTATTAATAAATTCATTAACTTTTTGTATGTAAATATCTTTAGAAAGAATTACCAAAGTGCTACCCTTATCTGCTTTAACAGAAATTAGATTGTTCTCTGTGATTTTCTGTTTTATAGATTGAAGAAGTGATATGTTAGATGTGTTGTACATTTTGTCCTGTTTCAAAGACATCTCTTTTAACAAATTCGAAATTTGGAATTTTGCATAGTTATTATGATCTTTCTTAAGTATAGTTTCGCATTCAACGGCCAAAATTTCTTTAATTTTGTTGGTAAATTTTGGAAAAGGACAAAATTTGAAACCTTTGTTAAGAAATCGTGTTTCTCTGTCATTGAATGTTATATTTGACAAGTTTATGAAACGAGGATAAAAGTTTGCAGTGTTCTGACAATTATGGTTATTTTGTAGTGTACGTTTTTGTTGTACAAGTCGATGAAGTTTATTTTTCTGTGTGGTGTATTTTTTGAATTTAATGTGACTGACGGTTTCTCTAATGTCAAAATCTAAGATGTCAAATTGGATATTGTGTAATTTATGAGTAAGTTCTGTATAGAGTACCTTTATATAAACGTGCATATTGTCTCTTATACTAAACCATTTCTTCGATTCTTCTTTGAGCCATCTTCTTTTAGCATTCCTAATCACTTTTTCAGTAATCGAATTCTTGGTTCTGGTAGTGATGTTTATGTAGTTAGGAATAACCTGACGTTTCAGACATTCTTGGTTAATTATGATTTTTATTATTAATTTTTATTATTATTATTATTATTATTTTATCTAGTTACCTATTTTGTATCTACCTTAGCGACGTGTTTGTTTATAATTATATTACCTTTGATAATGACAGCATAGCTGTCGAAACAATATTGTCAGGTATATTTTAATAAAACTGTGAAACTTTTAATAATCTTTATTTATTTCATGTATTATTATTGTTTAGCGTTCCTGTCGCAGCAGCAGCCTCTATACTACGCTGATGACGCTGTAGCAGCATCAGCAAACTTTACCATCATAGATACACCGGTAGCAGCAGCTAAACGTGAAGTACGTGTTCAGCTGCTCGGGGCTGTCCAGTATCCGTTGTATGTTACGAGACCTCCAGGGGAAAAAGAAAACTACGATCATATACACAACATCCAAGTAGGACTTATTCCGCCCGATGACGACGACCAGGGAGAATTTACCGTGGTAGTGAAGCTCGAGTGCGTGAATAGCATATGTGAGTATGGTGAATTGGTGTTGTCGGAACGGGACTGGTTCGAGCTGTATGATATACGAGTCGAGGCACTGTTTAAAAATTTCTTTCATGGTTGCTGCTGTTGCAACAAGGACAACAGTGTACTACATTGCGATAAACATTTGAAATTCCATCTATGTGACAATTTATACATCGAGATTATTCACAACGAGTTTTTCGGCAACAGGGTTGCCATACATGATACACAGCGGACTATAACCTTAAAAGATTACGAGTTTCAGTCTATACTGCATTTAGCACCGTTGATCAATCATCATGCTCGAACGTTACGTCACCTCGACTTTTCACGTTTCTACCACGCAAACATAGAGAACGTAGCAGAAGGTCAACTGAGGTCAATTAATTACTTGAGACCAGATAAAAATCATGTTCATTCGCGCAGGTTCGAAGTTTATAAAAGCTCAGTCAAACCCCCCTTCCGTTTTAGTTTGGTCTTGACATCGGTTACGGTGATAGTAATATTGTTATTGTTTGCTTGAACTAGGTATGTTAAAATAATCATTTATTATTCTTGTGAGTGTTAAGTTTTTGTCTATTTTATTTTACATAGAAAAATGGATTTGCTAATACAACAATTGAACAAATCTCCAAATGATCTTCATCGACTGGCGTAACGGCTACTTTAAACACCAGTCGATGTTTCAGAGTGCCAAATTTCTTGATGGTGGACACGTTTTCATCGATAATTTCGTAGAGAGAAGACATTTTGTACAGGAGTAACAGCAACAATAGCAAAAAAAAAATATCGCACTTGCACACTTAACAAAGGCTAAAACAACAAAGATTATATGTTGTTAATTTAAATAAACATTGACTAATTACTATTATTAAAGTTTAAATGCACTGCAAGCTGTTAAATATTATAAATTAATTATAAAGATCAATTTTAATGCAAATTAATAAAATCTTTTAGCCATTCTTAAACTTTTAATAGCAAGCTAATTTAAACAAATATAGAGTTTAAAATTGTTACTAAATCCCTTTGACAGATTATTATTATTATAAACAACAACAAAATAAGCTAAAATTGTTTGAAATATAACAGCAACAGGTAAGAAATCATATAGCGACAAATGGACAGATAAATCTTTTACCATTCACGAACTGCTTCTCTTAACCCCTAATTAAAAATAAAAAGCTTAGATGCTACGTGATGGTAAAAAAATTGACGCAAAATAAACAATAACCTCTGAATGCAATGCAGACTATTAAATATTACAAATTATTTGCTTTGACAAAAGTTAAAGGAAGATCAGTTTCAATGCAAATTAATAAAACCTTTTAATCGATATTACACTTTTTTAACAACAATCTAATTTAAACAAATATAGAGTTTAAATTGTTACTAAATCCCTTTGATAGATTATTATTATAAAAAAATAAATAAGGAACGGCTAAAAACAACAAAGATTATATGCTGTTAATTTAAATAAACATTGATCTAAAAAGCATAACCTCAAATTATGATTTAAATAACTATGTTACAACCCCCTAGATAAACAACTAATAACGATCACACTTCGCATAAAACAATTACTACTTTAATCGATAATCAAACTAGGGAAATTAAAAAAAATATATAAAACTATTCCTGCAACTTAAATAATTATTTTAAACCGATTATGTTACAGTGTCGTGAAAAATCATGCGAGAACGAGATTGCCGATTATTATAAAAACAATAATAATAATAAATCCTACCTTTTTGTTCGATTAAAGCTGTAGATTTCACATAGACTCTGTAGCAACAATTGGTAATAACAACCAAGAATGGCACAAATCACTTCAAACACAGACGTAATAATTAACAGTACGCATAAAAAACATACATGTGTTGATGTCTCGAGTAACCCCAAACAAGTGCTTGTCTACTTCTGTGGTTGGCTTTATAGGTTCGAATTGTTGCGCAATATTATGCAATAAGCTAAAAATAAAACTCGAGTCAATTTGCCCGCTTAACAAAGGAACAAAGCGTTCTCTCCGGTGAACACCTGCGTGTCATAAATCAGTTTGAAATGTTTTTTTTCTGCACCAGAGTTGACATACCTTCTAGATTTTATCTATTAGAATAAAAAAAAACGGTGTATCATTCTAACCCTCTGGGGATATAATTCATTCAACTGTCATACCGTTTTTTATTGAACGCAGGTGTGACGAATAAGTTATGACCCTGTCTGTATTAAATAAAGGTTACATTCGATATCGCCTTTTGTACTTTAGTGTCTTTCTCGGTTCTATTTGTGTTTAGATATCTGATAAATTTCAACGTATTGTGCGAACAGAGAATGCAGTGATAATATTATATTATTTTTATTAGGCAATAGACAGATTGTTGTCAAAATTCGATATGATTCCCTTTTAAGGATGTGTTTATAACTTTCACTTCAGAAATGAACGAGGCAAGCAGTTTAGGTTTGATTTAATTGTGTGCCTTTTTATTTAAAGAAAATTCTATAAAATTTAAAGTGTGTTCTTTTAAATGCTCTAAGAGACAGAAAGGTCTTTTTACCTGGAAATAACTTTAGAAATCAGACCCGTCAACGTGCGAGATTTACAGGTACTTAATAATACAAAGAGTGATGAAATGTTTGATTATTTTGCTATTACAGTATATCAATATTATAATCTATTGAAACTTTTCTGTTAAATGTGATTATGATAAATCAAAAAAAACATTTCTTTAAATAGGTATATTTTTAATAAAAAATGTCTAAAGTATGACAAAAAATAGTTTTAATGCTCTAACACAGTCAACCTTTATTTAGAAGATCGGTCACATAGATAAGAGCTACCAACATGGACAACGCAGGTGTTCTTTTATTCGTTAACGAGTTTCTTTGCTCAGGGTCCGTGTGTGTGTGTGTAATAAATTAAATGGTTATCAATAGACACATCTAAAAGTTTAATTTAAAATTTTAATGTTATAGTAAATTATAAAAACGACACCGAGGGTAATAAATTTAAATTTTTATCTAATCGTGTTACATGACAGTGCAGGTGTCGATCCCTTTTTTAACAATACCCTTTTTTTTTGTTACGAAGGGTAATAAATTAAGATTTTATCTATTCGTGACAGTGCAGGTGTCTACCTTTTTAATGATATCCTTTTGCTCCGACGGTAATAAATTTAGATTTTATCTACTCGTGTTACTTTGACAGTGCAGGTGTCGATCCCTTTTTAACAATACCCTAAAGAACACCTGCGCTGTAAATGTAGGTAGCACTTATCTATGTGACCGATCTTCGAGGGTAATAAATTTAGATTTTTATCTGGTCTCAAGTAATTAATTGACAGTGCAGGTTTTTTTTGAACAATACCCTTTTTGTTCGGGTAATAAATTAAGATTGTATCTAAAATCATGTTCATTCGCGCAGGTTCGAAGTTTATAAAAGCTCAGTCAAACCCCCCCCCCTTCCGTTTTAGTTTGGTCTTGACATCGGTTACGGTGATAGTAATATTGTTATTGTTTGCTTGAACTAGGTATGTTAAAATAATCATTTATTATTCTTGTGAGTGTTAAGTTTTTTGTCTATTTTATTTTACATAGAAAAATGGATTTGCTAATACAACAATTGAACAAATCTCCCGTTAGCCAGAAGCCAATCAAGAAGTTATGTGATTACAAAATAAAAGAAATTGCAGAGATACTACAATTCAAAAGAGTCGTTTGCCGTGATAAGCGTCAAAGTGTGATTATTGTTGCTGAAAAGCATGTTACATTTCTACCAAAGCGAATCAGCGATAAGTTAACAGATCAAAGGGTTACAGAGCTTAACCAGCAGATTGAAGCTAAAACGATTTCTCTAGGTTTGATGTACATGGGGAAAACACACTGTTATGATGACTGCCTGTTTGTGGAATTAAATAAGGTACGAGTAAACATCAAGTTTATACAATAAACCCCTTTTTAACGTTCTATTGTTATTGTTGTTACAGCCCCTGGAACCGCAAATAGAAAACAGAGGTCAGTCCTGAAGTCCTCAAGCACCAGCATTCTATCAACATTTTTTTTATTATAAATTAAATGTAGCCTTAACACTATATTAATAAACATAATTTTTTTTTAATTCCTATATGGCTTTATTATTTCTTCTAGAAAAGGTAGTGGTGGAAACGTTTCAGCTTAGTGAAAGGATCCAATCCCAGAGTTAGCGCTAAAATTCAAATCTGGTAAGATGGTTGCTTTAAGAATGACAGATTTAAATGACATATGCAAAAAAAAAAATGACAAATTCAAAATGACAGATTTAAATGACAGATGCAAAAATGACAAATTTAAAATGACAGAAGCAAAATTGACAGATTTAAAATGACAGATGTAAAAACGACAGCAGTAAAATTGACAGATTTAAAAATGACATATGCAAAAATGACAAATATTTAAAATTGACCGATTCAAATTTAGCGCGCGCGCGCACGCAAGATGCTGTGATATAAAATGGTTGCCTCTCTGTAGTAGTAGTAATACAGATTTCTTCTTCTTCTTCATGACACGCCACCTAGTAGTAGTACACAACGCATCGATAATACAGATCCCTTCATGACGCCCTCTCTTAGCAATACACACTAATTGTAGCATTACGCCCTCTATTGGTAGCACTCAGTTTGCCGGTAATACAGATACCCGTAATGGCGGCGGGCGTGGTAGCCTGGCGCCAGGGCGTGGTAGAATGGAGCCAGACGTTCCAAAATGGCTGCCTTCATCCAATCAGAAGCAAGGGAGGAGCTACAGGGGTGGGGGTTAACCAATCAGAGAGAAGTAGGCGGGGAAATCCAAGATGGCGGCGACCAATCAGAAACAAGGGGAGGAGCTACAGGAGTGGGGGTAGCCAATCACAGGCGAGGGGAGGAGCCATGCCATTGGCATGCCACATGGCATGTCAATTTCTGTCTGGGCCAGGTGGCCCAATACCTACTGTCGATCGTTAAGACAATAAAATATATACAATCTATATCATAACAAAATAATAATTACATTACATATAAAATTTAGTATTTTTTAACTGAGCAATTTTTAATTATAATATGACAAAAATTATTTATTTTTTAAATTATCTTTATGAATTCTAAATCGCCGATGATCTGACATCGCGGGCCGCATTTCTAGGGTTTGAGGGCTGCATTTGGCCCGCGGGCCGCACTTTGGGAACCCCTGGTTTAAATCATTAAATTATCTACTGATTGGATTTGTTGGGCTCATCGAAATTTTCTATGAAAAAAATTATGGAGGTACGTGAAAACCTCACGCTTTCTGTTTTACTGATAGTGTTTTGTTTGTATTACTAAGAAAACCGCAGACTATTTAAATCGCGAATTATCAAAAAAATCCTGATCATTAGAATTAATAATTATCAAACAATTCGAATTATAAAATTATAGATTATCAGAAATATACATAATATCAGAAAAAACTCGGAATACTAATATTGTAGTTAATTAGCAATAACTTTTCAGCCTTAATAAGTCTTAAGGCATCAACAAACAATAAATCTGAGGAGCAACAGTTAACATTAGCAAATAGAAATAATTGAGCTGTAAGAAAAGTGAGAAAGTTTAAAAGCTATAGTAATTCTAACAAATGCAGAATTATGTAATTTTCAGTTAATTGAACAAGTTAGTTAGTTAGTTAGTTCAGTTAGTTGAACAATTTAGTTTTAATCAAGAAAAAAACCAGATGGAATTTAACCTTAAATAATCCGCCAGGTTAATTGTTTTAAAAAGTATTTTTTTATCGCAAAAAAGGTATGCTGTTTACACTAGTAATTGTTTCAACTGTGCACTCTGTCCGTGGTTATTAAATTATTCAAGTACTATGAACGTCTAATTATATTAAATATTATGTTTTAACAAATTTAAGTATTTTAAACAAACGGTACTTTATAGCTGACTTAAGTTAAAATTAACAAAATGATTTACCTCGATTGCAGTTATTGGTACATATTTTCTTTTTTATTTATTTAATTTAAGTGTTAATAAATGACTTTATAGAATTCCCAACATTATAAAAATACTAGACTTTCTACAATTATACCGGCATGATCACTTCAATAATTGCAACCGAATATTAAAAGGGCCAATTATTAATTCATGAGAATTTATTTAGACGCAATGAACAAATCTAGGTAGCGCTCAGAAAGAAAAATCAGTTAATTCCTAATCATTCGACCTTTCAGTTTCTTTAGACCGCTTAGGTTAAGCAAACTTTTTAGAAAAAAAATGTACTGCATGACATTTAACCGATTGGTATTGAAAATGATGGTTGTTACCCACAATATAAAAATTTCTAATTGGGAAACGGTAACAACGTTTAACCACTGTTAAATCTGTCGGCTGCCAGCTAACTAGTGTGAAGGTGTGGGTGCCAAGAATCGTCTAAAATAGCTACAGTATTTGCCAACAAAATCTGAAAAGAACAACACATATGCGACTACTACCAATGTGGTCGGCTTTTCCCAATATTGGGTCATCGATAGCTAAAAATATAAGAATCCCAAATACCACACATATAAAAAATAAGTCTTTAAGTGAGATATAAATGTTTTATTATCATTGTTTATTGTTTCCAGCCTTATTTTGTGGAACTCCATAATCATGAAATAAATAAAGATTATTAAAAGTTTCACAGTTTTATTAAAATATACCTGACAATATTGTTTCGACAGCTATGCTGTCATTATCAAAGGTAATATAATTATAAACAAACACGTCGCTAAGGTAGATACAAAATAGGTAACTAGATAAAATAATAATAATAAAAATTAATAAAAAAATCATAATTAAACATCTAATACTTCCAGTAACGGAGAATTACTGAGCTCAAGTTGTTCATTCATTAAATTGATAATGACAGCATAGCTGTCGAAACAATATTGTCAGGTATATTTTAATAAAACTGTGAAACTTTTAATAATCTTTATTTATTTCACAGTTTTATTATCAATTACACAAATTATCAAATCAGAAAAACAATTAGAACAAATCAATCAAGTGTGGTTATATTTTGATCAAGGATAATAGCCTTGACAAAAATTAAATGTAAGTTATTAATTCTCATATATAAATTTAAACAGGGTGAGAATTCATGCGAGCGGAACTATTTACCCTAAATCTGACTAAAAGTTCAAGTCTCAAAAATAATCAAAAGGGCACAGTACAATTATTGCGACTACAGGTACCAATCAGATTGCGCAATCCTCAACTCCAGTAGTGAGCTGTTCAATTATTTCGGAGCAAAGCTATATGTATTGGATTCACTCGCAAATATTCAATACAATGTAAACTGATAATATTAATATGTTATATGAAATAGATACGTAGATATAAATGCTGCACGTACACTGGGGAAAATCCATTTAACACATACAACTATAATATACAAATATACTGAGATGATATAATGATAAAATATAAAATATAGAAATCTTCGCCTCACGATGACAGCGTCATAAAGTATCTGCGGTGATAGCTAATAAAATAAAAAAATATAATACCCCAGTATTTTTTCTTTTTCCCAATGGGCTAACTCAGGTTTAATTCGATAGAGCATGAAATAAATGAAATAAGAAATTCTTATTGATTCATATACCTGGAAGAAATGAACTTACTACCAAGACACTTGGACTTCCGCAACTGGACAACAGCAAGCTACACTCTATATGTGAAAAGAAAAAGAAATGGATGCTTGTATACACATCAAATAAACACATAGATAAATTGAAAACACAGTCTTTATTTTTATTAATGAGAATAAAAGAAAATCTAATCAAAGAAAAATTGTTTAGAACAGAACAGTAAAGTAAAATAGGAAATTCTTCCCTGAGCTTGCTCAAATGTGTTAATTAGTCGTTATTAACCTGAAATAGGGCTATAACAGTTCTCCATTTGAGCAAACTGACATCAATCAATGTTATTAATTAAAAATATTTACAAATGTTAAAATAAATTTTAACTTATGATAATTAAATTTTAATAAAGAGATTTAAATCGTTTTATTCCTAAGAATTTTATTATTTAAAAACTTTTAAAATAAGAAAAATGAATTCTGAAATCATTCAAATTGTCTTTATAATTTTGTTATTGAAAAATTTAATCAAAACCTTTTATTTTGACTAACCTTGTATATAAAGTACGTCGAGATCCACTGCAATCTTATTTTAAAATTGGTAGTACTGCATTTAAATCAAACAGCCGACTTTTATAAAATGTAAATCTATCGATTGTCCAAAACGATAATGAAAATAAATCTTCTTGAATTTATTTTGATAATTAACACGTTCACAATTCCATACCATTGTTGATTAACGAAATAAATCTTCTTTAATTTTAAAATCTCCAGGTAAATCTTTATTTCACTTTGTTAAATTTTATTTGTTGATATATAACATATGGTTGTTACATAACCCCACTTATTTTTCAGATTTTTGGTCTCGAGTCGAGCGTGAGTTCTCTCAAAGTGTTTTATCGACTGAATTTATTAATTTTAGCTGGGCTTTATATATGATTTAGCGAAACAATTGAAGATTATGCCAAATTTTTAAAAAAACAATATCAACCCGCTTGGTTCTGACGTCACATCACCGAAACAGCTGATTATAATTAACACTAATCTTAAATCTAAAAGGATAGGATTGTAGCTGGCAAAATAACGATGAAGACAATATCAGACACTTATATTCTAAAATTTACCATAACTGAGAAAATTAACAAAAACGGTTGACAATGAAAAAATCTCATTAGAGCTTAATTATACACAAAACTCATTAAATCCAGCTTTATCCTTTACAAAATGAATACATAACTACACTATGTAAATGATACATATAAAAATTACATAAGAACATCATTACAATAGAAGAAAAATATAAATAAAGATTCCTCTCTACGATTTGATAGACCCAATGATGCTTATACAAATTTCATCATCAAAATCAACTTAAATGAAGTTAAATTATAGTCTTGTGCAGCATATAGTCCTCTAAGTGTTTGTATTCAAGCAATGGTGAAAAATGTTATATAAGAATCAATATTTGGAAAGATCGAAGCACATCAGCAAAGCCGAAACCTTCATTAAAATAAATGCTCTTTATTAGTATACAAAAGATTGTGAGTTTGTTGTGCTAAAGTAGTCATTACAATATAGACCTAATTTACATCGTTTTAGTTAAATATGATCCCGAAACTGAATCAGTCGCATAGGAAACAGAAAAAATCTTCCTTCGTTATCGATCGTTGAACTGAAATTTAATCAGGAAAATTAAATCTTCCAGACATATGGAAAAACCGTCCTAATATGTGACTTGGGTTGCATAAAACATGGATTACTATGAGAACAATCTAAATGATTGATATCCTTTTTATAATTCAGACTTTTTATATATAAAAATTGAGGTTATGCCTTCATGAAATTTATCCTTCTTAATTTCTATCTTAAAAATTGATGAATCTATCTGTGACCTAACATGTAGCTTTTAGATTAAATATACCTAACATCCTAGCATGTCTATCCTTTATTTTATTTTATCGCATGAAATAATTATGTTTATGTTTACGATCATATCATCCAATAAATTTTTAATAAGATGAATTCAAGACATCTCAATACAGTGATGTTGTACATTTACAATAAAGGATTGTCAAACGTTAATGCTGTTATATAAAATTGCTACACTGTAAGTGACTCGCGATACAGGTGTGTGTTCTTCAAATCTGAATATGGACGTCACCAACCAGGTTGAGCGTAGCGTGATCGTAGGAGACAACTAAGTAACGCTACATGAGCAAGTAGCTCAGCGTACTGGTCTTTTAACAACCAAAATATACAACGTAGTGTATGAAGTTATGGTAAAATAAGAAGAATAATATAAACAAGAAGGTTTGTAACAAGCAAAACCAAACTACCAAAATGCAAACATTTAGCAAGCACCTAGAGAGGCGACCTTGTAAAATAATTATACCGCTACCAAATGCGACTAACTTCGATTAAATAGCGACTCCTGTCAAAAGAATTACATTAGCGATTGAACGTAAAGGAAAGCTAAACTACGATCTTCGAAAACGTGTGGAGGACTAGTGACAAATCGGTACCAATACAATTGAAAATCACATCACAAATTAATTCTAAATCTGCACAAATGCAATTCCCATTTCACACCATAAAGGGAAAATCAATTTACCGGCGATGCCACTAAAACATTCTTTTAAAGAACTTGCTTCATACGAACAAACAAAACGAAGTATAAGTTCTCTTATCAACAGAAAGTTAGTTGCGAATAAAATGGCAACTAAGAGGAGAGAGAATACGAAAATCCCCAAACGCTATAACACAAAATTATCACGTAACATGGTCTGAAAAATGAATTATTTTCAAATACGATTTTTCAGTGCATGGAACTATATGGAACTTTTGCAATTTAATCTTGTAGATCGTAAACGAAATGAATTATTACATATAAAGTGATGGTATACGTACTAGAGATAATTATTTCAAATAGTATTTTTTAAGCTCTGTAATTTTATTGGCTATCCATCCATACTCTTGTACGTTGGTAAATGACATCTAAGAATCTTTGTTTTTTGTAGGGGGTGTCATTTACAATGGTAAATATTGATTCGCTCTGTTGTATTTATATAACAACTTCGTAAAGTAAAAAAAAAAGGTAAGTTTAATACCCTGTACGACAGAAGCATTTAAACCGCACTGACTAAGCATAAATAGAATTAAACATCAAAATGTATTTCCGTACTGAGATGCATAAATTTAGTTTCCTAACCGTAGAGTAAACCACTGTAATTTCCTTAATATTAAAACCGCTCTCTGAATAACATAAATGTACTAGACAAAGTTTAGACATTATTCTGTTAAATGTCAAATTAACTCAAATTTATTATATACTCCAACAAAATTTTCATGTAAAATTTTACTAGAATTAAAAAGTTTTAAAAAACCTGAATTTGTGCGAGATGAGAAACATTCTAAAATCTCTGGGAATTCGCGTCAGGAAAATATTTAATAAAAGCTAATTAGATTTTCTGATGTCAGATTAGCAACAGATGTTTGCGCAAAATTCTGCATTGATATAAATTTTAGTGCAATTTTTTAAAATTCCGTAGGCGTTTCTTCATATTCGCTCAAAAAAAAGATTTCTTATAACAGTAGTTATAAATGGAAATAAAAAATTTAAATCAAGCTCTCTACCCCGTTTCATCTTATATTTGCATATTTAAATTTTATCTCTGCTACTTAAAGATAAAAATTTATTGACTTTCAGTTTTGAATAATTCAGCATCTGAAATATTAGCCTATTTAATAGACGAAGTGAACATTTTTTTGTTTTCGTTTTGTGTGGTTTTCTTTTATTTCAATTTTCAGGTAAATGACATTTTACTTGACAGTTGAAATAAAGGCAGCGTTTTAGAAATATCGTTGAGAAACAGAATAAAGGAAAATTTAATTTAAATGAAGCAGTTATTAATTATCGCCTTCTCTCTCATTTTCAATAGTACTGAAAATTCTTATAACAGGTGTTACAAACAGTATTGGTTGCTGCCAGCTAATTAATGCAGGTACTATTCTCATACCTTATGGTTATAATGCAGATTTCATAACTGCATCAGCTGCAATTAATGTCATGTGAAGTTACTATTCATATTTACGGTTGGAAAATGCATTTACCTAATGTGGAACACGTGTATGATAGTTAACGTACCAGATACTAACATTTGGTTTATGCAGTATCCATCACAATCAAGTTAGATAATTTTCTATTTTAATGCAATATTATAATATTATTAATTATTTGAAATATAAAACTTATACATTTTAAACATAGGTTCATCTTGTTTAATTAATGTTTTAAATTAAATTATATTCTGAATGCAAATCCATATAGAAAGGTTATCACTCGGGCAGGGAATCAAATCCTGGGCCGTCCGATTGCTATTGAGGCGACTTGCCATAATTTAGTTATTGTTACTATATAAAGTTATTATCAAATTGTTATCCAGTTAACGTAAAATTGATTAATTTTTTACATTATTATATAATTGTTGATATAATGTTATTCATTATTATTACCAAATTACAATAAAATAATGAAAGCTTGTATAATTTGCTATATAATGCACAAGTCCAAGCAGGATGGGTATACTTAAAGCTCTCTTTCCTTGGCACCCACAATACCTGCGATGCCAGAATGTTTACATTTCGCGACAAAAAGGGTTAAGAACTTTGAATTGAAATTGAATTGTGATTGTTTATAAAAAATTACTTTTGAAAACGAGTAGAGGTAATTGTTTAGCTGTACCAAATAGTAGATTGACTAAAATTATACATATTGTATTACACCATTTGTCTTTAATATTTGTAGTATATTTAATATTTACTTTTGTCGTTTTCGAAATTCTAGATTTATCACAAGTGAATTCCATGATGGGAAAATAGAGTGTACACTTGTACACCTCCAAACATCGTGGAAGCTGCTCACATTACATCTCTTAATTTATTGCCAGAAATTTTACGTAAAAAATATGAATGCTAGTATAAATTCTAGGTTAAATATTTTTCTTAGCTTTTGGTGTTTTATTACTTTTTCTGTGGTCGTATATAAAGTATAGTGTGTAACACGTTCAAAAACGCCAATTTCACACGCGTATAATTACAGCATTCAACTTCGTCTCATCCCGCAACTTCTTTACACTCATAAGAAATTGGCACTTTTCTGCACTTGTAACACAATATACTATTATCAAACATCTTTAAATAAAAAGGGCACTATCTTGATGCTTACAAGCAATTAAAATTGAAGTTCAGTTAGTTGTGGACACTATAGAATATGATTGGCTGCTGCTACAGTAGCAGCCAATGGTTGCACCCTACAGGTAGCAACCAATCAGCAGCTGCTTTGCATAATATTAATAATATGCAGTCATCAGCTTAGAGTATCAAATTTATTACCGTCAAAAACTACGGATTAACTATACATTGCAAATTCAATATTTAAACTTAAATAAAGAGGTGTTGGATAAAACGTTGTATGGCACACCTGAGTTAAGGATATTATCCACTCAGAAAAATTAATCCACTTGGCCTCGGCCCTTGTGGGACCGTGGGTTCTTGGATAACATCTTACTTAACTCACTTACTTCTACCATGAATGTTAATGTAAAGTCTTTTAATTCTTTATAGCTTTAATAACTATTTTAATAAAATTCCCAAATAAACAATTAAATGATTTATACTTACGTTAACATATCTCCCGACAAAGACGCCATATGTATTGCAAGAACTTACTCATTTCAGATAGAACGCAGGAGTGATTAAGTAAAAAATAGAAGGGCGCCACCCAAAATGTTGATGTTATTGTTTAAAAGCAAAAAAATGGGTATCTACAGTTCGGGAAAACTTTACCCTTTAATTTACGTTAAATTAATTATTGCTTATTGTCATTGTTTTCAATCTTAATATTTACTTTGTGAATGGAACAAAAAACATTGTCAAACTATACCAATGGGTAGCAGTTTTAAACTACGTATATTGAATGAAATTCAGAAGTATCGTTTTACAACAATGCAATCCATTTTCTTATTATAAAACATACACAACAGTTAATGATCTTTGACAACCTACTCACATTATAAATTTCTACATTTTAACTTAATTTGAGATCCCATTCTAAATACATTTTCATTAAGATTTAAATAAAAACCAAGTTCGAGCCGAACCGGTGACGAGAGTGCAGTGCGTTAGTTCAAGTGCATTTTTAAATTACGTGCCTTCATTTCGTACTTACAATTAGTCGTTGATGAACATTCTTTAAATTATAATTATAATATTATTCTGGTAAGAAAAAGGTAAATTAGATCAGTGCGCCCGGCCTTGGCCGCGGCTATCGCACAACTGTATCATTTCTTTTCGATAGATAATTTACAAAATGAATTCTCCAATAAATACAACATTAAATAACAATATTAACAGTGAACCCGCCGGCCATAAAGACAGTATGGACACAAATCAAGATATTGAACCAATAATTAACGTAGTTAATTATGGTGAACTATCTAAAAATCACCAAACAAAAACTCATACTAAAAAGCGACAACCGACTTCTCCTCCTCTTTCTGTTGATGCCAAGCGTCATCTTTTTAACAGTGCCACACTGATAAAACAAAATAGATATTATCTACCGCCACAATTTACCACCGAAATAGAAGAAATCTCCAGTGAATCAATAATTACTGAGAATTCCCAGACTAAAAAACTTAAGGTCACACCAATATTTATACACGAAGCCATGAATATCCAGAAAATCATTGAAGAGATAAAATCAAATATCAAAGGGGAATTTAACCTTGTTAATAAGGGATCTGAACTTAAAGTAAACTTACAAATCATCGATGATTTTAGATCGATTACAGCTTATTATGACAAACAAGCGGACGTTAAATACTACACCTTTCAAAATCCCGATTCACACATATCAGTAATTATTCGCAATATCCCGGTATCAATAACAGCTGACGATATCTGAGCAGAACTTGGCTCAAAAAATTATCCAGTGTTAAATGTCACTCGCCTATATAACAAAACAAAAATACCAATACCAATATGTGCGGTAACTTTATCAAAGAACGATAAAAGTAATACTATCTACGATCTTGAGAACTTATATTACTGTAAAGTTGCAGTCGAACCTCGACGTAAAACAAGGGAAATACCCCAGTGCACACGTTGTCAACACTATTCTCACACAAAAAATTATTGTAAACTGAACCCCAGATGCGTCAAATGTGCAGGAGAGCATCTTACAACCCAATGTCCTGTAAACCACTCTACAAAGCCTCGGTATGTCAACTGTGGAAGGAAACATACTGCTAACTATCGCGGTTGCAAATTTTATTAGCAATTAACAAAGAACAAATACCCAGTGGTACGCAACCTCATTAGTTCAAGACCAATCCAAGATATTCTAAAAATCAGAAAAGCGGACCAGGCGAGAGGTAATACAAAATCTAGCGACAATACCAACAAAAGTGATTCATTTTTCGAAATAACCCTAAATAAAATCGTGGCAGTTATTAAACCCTACTTATATAAAATAAAAGACTTTATATTAACCCGAATTCCCTCAGTTATCTCAAAATCTGCAGTTGGAATGCAGACGGACTTGTACGGCATAGATCTGTGATCATAGCTTTTTTAGAAAGGCACAACATAGATTTACTATGCGTTTCAAAAACACATTTGCTACCAGAGCAAAAGTTGAGAATCCCCGGTTATCTGATCTATAGGTACGACGATGATTCTGGATGGGGTGGCGTAGCAATTATAATTAAGAAATCTCTTAAAGCTCGTTCTTTCAAACTTCCCGCCATGACGAGTTTCGAAACAGTCGGCGTGCAATTACAACTCCAGAATGGAAAGAAGAGCGGATTATTGCAGTTTATAAGCAGCCTATCAAACAAATCTTAGAAAAAGACCTAACGAAAGTCTTTGATAACTCTCTTTCAACATTGCTGATCGGCGACTTTAATTGTAAAAATACAATTTGGGGCTGTCGCGCAAATAATCCAAATGGAATAAAGTTATTTCCAATCATCAGTAAACATGTTATACAGGTTACTGCACCCTCTGAACCAACGTACATTCCGTATCAGATCAACCGCAAGCCTGATATCCTGGATATAGTACTCCATAAAAATTTAACTAGCTCTTTACATCAAACGGTACTCCATGAACTAGACTCTGATCACTTGCCAGTCATTATCCATTTCGAATCACTACCAAGTTATACATACCAAACCTTCTCCGAGACTAATTAATGGAAAAATTAATTGAAACACTTTCCAATCAAGACTGATCAATACAAGGGATATTGACAATGGCGTGACTTCTTTGACCAAGGAAATCAGCAAGGCTATTACAGTGTCGACGACTCAAAATTCGCTGTATTTGAAACGTCAAGCTAGCACACCTCGATATCTTTACCAACTTATAAAAGAAAAGCACCAAACTAGACGCCAATGGCTGGCTACAAGAGACCCAAAAACAAAACAGCATCTGAATAAACTAATACGACTAATAAGACATGAATTAGATCAGCATAGAATCAATAACTACAAACAGTTTATACAAGAATTACAGCCCCAAGATCCAGGCATGTGGCGGACTACTAAACGCTTATTACGACAACGATATATTATACCAACCATTAAAGTTAATAATGTATGCCATTCTTCAGATGAGGAAAAGTGCGAAATCTTCGCCCGACACCTTTCCAATGTGTTTAAGACCAACAGAAGCTTATCTATTATAGACGACGGCCATCAAATCAAGGAATATGCAACATGCGAATTTCCTCTTGTTCCTGGTTTAATTGACCCTGTCGATCCAGATGATCAAATCAAATCCATTATTAGAAAATTTGCCGAATAAGAAAGCCCCAGGGCATGATTTGATACCGAATATTGTTTTGAAGAATCTACCAAATAAAGCAATAGTTTATATAACGCCCATATGCAATGCCTGTTTGCAAATTGGATATTTTCCCAATACCTGGAAATATGCACGGATATTGCTATTTCACAAACCAGGAAAGAAGTCTTCTGACGTTACTGGTTACCGACCAATAAGCTTATTGCCAACAGTATCAAAAGTTGTTGAAAAAACGATACATCGACGACTTCTTGAACATATCACTACTAATAATATCATCCCATGTTACCAATTTGGCTTTAGAAGTGGGTTTTCAACAATACAACAACTAAGTCGAGTGACCGAATATATTGAACGTGGATATGAACTCAAGTACACAGCAGCGGTGTTTCTAGACGTGCAACAAGCCTTCGATAGAGTTTGGACAGATGGACTAATTTATAAGTTGTTGCAGACCAATACTCCTGATTATTTATTGTTTATCCTAAAATCATTCCTGACTGACAGAAGTTTTTCGAGGGTTATAAATTCTGAAGTGTCGAATATTCAGCGCATAGCAGCCGGAGTACCTCAAGGCTCCATCCTTGGGCCACTTCTTTTTATTGTTTATACATATGACGTTCCACAATTAGAAGACTCAATATTGGCAATGTTTGCAGATGATACTATTATTGCTACGCAGAATGAGCATTTTGGCATAGCTATCGAGTTATTGCAACGTAATGTTAACATCTTAAGCCAATGGTTTTCTAAATGGTGCTTGCAACTAAATGCTGCTAAATCTGAAGCAAAAATTTTTACTTTGCGGTGTACTACCGAGATACCAGATTTAAGAATTAATGGCGAAATAGTCCAATGGAATAATCAAGATAGCGCTGTGAAATATCTTGGTCTTTATCTAGACTCTTAAATGGGTATACCATATTAACAAAAAGCTCAGTGATGCCTACTGTAGACTGGGACCGTAAAGGAGGTAAAGACCGAGTGTGGATTATTAATCTATACTTCAGTGATACGGCCTCTATTAATATATGGTTGTCAAATCTGGGTAAATGCAAGTGCCTCAAATCTCAAGAAGATACAAACTCTTCAAAACAAAGTTCTGAGGATAGTTCTCAATGCGCCCCGGTTCGTCAGAAACAATCAAATACATCGCGAAACTAAGTTACCGTATATTACAGACTTTATTAAAACATGTTGTAAAAAATATATTAACTCATTACGGACAAGTGTAGCTAGTGAACATGAACATTTGGGCGAACGCAACATTCATACGCGTTTAAAGCGCAAATTACCAGTGGACATTTATACAATAAATAATGGTGCATAACTTACTTACCTTAGACATTTGAACTCCCACTTGTAGTTAGTGCTTAAAATTAGTGATTGTATACACACAGCTATGACAAAGCAAAAAATTGCTGAACTAGCTAAATAAATATGCAAAAATAAAAAAAAATAAAAACCAATATTTATTTTTGTTATTGAAAATGAAATCACAGATAATATGGTTACAAATTATTTACAATAAATAACAGGCAATGTGTATGTTAGTAATCTTTTTATAATCGTAATCTAGTATTGCTTCAATCCACCTGAGTACTCACAAGTAAAGACTTAAACTCACTATAAATAAAAGCCTAACAATCACAGACAACACTTATACACACCCAGATTGCTGGCATTTACAGCTAATTTAGTTTTACTAAGATCGGTCTATTGGGTGATGATTTAATTCAATATCAAAACATAAGTAATTCTAAAGGTATTAACGATTCGAAGCGAATATTATTACAAAAACTATGGAAGTTAACTCGTGAATTAGTCCAGAAAAACATTTTAACTTTTAATAGGAGATAACCCAACCAAGAAAAATTCTGAAGTTTGTTTCATAAGAAAATTTTCTTTCTTCAATTTAACTAACATTGTTAACGGCAAACACACGGCAATCGTAATCGCAATATTTAATTTCACAAATAAGCGGTTTAAACCAAAAACATACAAAACGGTCATTTCGTAACAGCCTTGGACTATCTTAACTATATTCTTCCTCAATGTAAATTTAACGGGTATGAACTATTCATCTCGTGTGTAAAGTCGCGCTACGTGACCGTGCCTTTGCCTATCTTGTACTTATCTTTACTTGACGGCCCACGAGAAAGGAAAAAAATTATCAAACTCTACCAAAACTTAAAAGTAGCTAGTGGTTCCAATCACCCACATAATATTCTTAACATCAGTAACTACCGATAAATAATCTGAACGAAATTTTCCTCTAATATTGTATAAAGGGTACACAAAACTATTAAGCTGAAAATGTCAAACAATATTTATCAGAATGAAACCAATTACCAGCTATAAAACTGTGACTCAGGAATTATATCAACAGGAATTATGTCTCCAAAACCTATTCGTTCTTCTATAAACTTTTGAAATTCAAAGAAATTTAATGCAATATAAGGCATTATTTATTCCAAGTAAAATCATAAAATCAAGAAATTATTATAACAAGTTTCTCATCATGAATTGAATACTTAACTAAATCATCCCGTGAGAAATAGATTTTATTTATACAAGTGTTAACTTAATTTCAATTATACGAGGGTGGTTCAAATATAAACCGGAATTTTGCTGTAAAAAATTTTATTATTAAGTTACAGAGCTGAAATGTTTTACAGTTTTTCTAGATAGTCTCCGTCACACTCTACACACTTTTGCCATCTCTCCGGAAGCTATAGGATGCCTTTTTCGTAAAAATCTTTCGGCTTGTCACGTAACCATTTGCGCACGAAAGATTCTACCTCCGCATTGCTTTTGAATCTCTGTCCGCCAAGTGCCTCTTTCAATGGACCGAATAAATAATAGTCGCATGGCGACAAATCGGGACTATAAGGAGGGTGTTCCAGTGTTCCAGTGTTTCCCAACCCAATTCGTGCAATGTTTCCATCGTAAGCCGAGCTGTATGCGGTCTGGCGTTGTCTTGCAGCAATATCGCAGTTCGGATTGGAATCTCGCGTCGTTTCGATCTGTAGGCAGGTTTCACCGTGTGTTTTAGAAGGTTACTATAATACTGCGCGTTCACAGTTCGTTGTTCAGTGAGAAAATCGACCGCAACTACTCCTCTCATGTCCCAAAACACGGTACGCAACACCTTTCCCGCTGACAGTGTAACCTTCGCTTTAACTGGCGCGCCTTCCTCTTGCTTCCTCCACTCCATAGACGCGCGTTTACTCTCCGGAGTATAGTAGTGCACCCAAGTCTCGTCTGTGGTGAATATGCGCTGCAATAAATTGTCTCCTTCGTCTGCATATCGCTGCAGGAGACGCGTGCAAACTTCCCAGCCTGTGAATTTCTGGTCAAAATTCAAAAGTCTTGGCACCCATCTGGCTGATATTTTGCGGTAACCGAGCCGTTCATGAATTATTTGCTCAATACTGCCTATGCTGATGCCCACTTGTGCAGCCATATCGCGTACAGTAATGCGTCGGTCTCCCAAAATGAGTTTTTCTAGAGCGCGGACGTTCTCATCGGTAACGCTTGTTTTGAGGCGCCGCGCATGTGGCAAGTTTGCCACCACTTCTCGGCCATTTTGAAAAGCGGAACACCAATCATACACTTGAGTCTTGGAGAGGCACTCATTCCCGAACTGCTCGAGCAATTTCCGATAAATTTCCGCGGTTTTTACATTATCTTTGACCAAAAAACGAATAATAATGCGTTGCGCAACAGACACTGGTACGTCCTTCTCACTCATGGCTACAACTACACTGACAAGCCAAATTACGCGGTCCCAGCTGTTCTCTACGCTTTGTAACCGACCAATCTAACATCCAGTACAGCCACTTTAACGACACTAACTTCTTCACGCGTTTATTCAAAAATTCCGGTTTATATTTGAACCACCCTCGTATGTATATCACAAACATTACAGTTAGTTGGACTATCTGCTTTTATAGAAATTTTTTAAAATACAGTTGCCTGTCGCAACCCAGAAACGACAACCTTTTTATATTTTTATGCGGAACTAAATTAAATTTTTTGTAATTTATTATGTTGTGTCTACGATACTACTGCAATTGATGTACTTTAGATAAGTTTTTTTTAAACAGTTTAAAATAATCGTATTTGAACCCTTTTGCTTTAGAACCCTTCATTTTTCTAAACTTTTCTAAAAATAAATAAATGCGTGTTTGATAAATAAGGTATGTACTTTCAACATTGAAGTTAAATAACTTGCCGATATCTCTAAGGGTGTTTTTATCCCAATAGTTTTTTTAAATCGAATCATTACAGAACTGATGTGGTAGATATTTATATAGTATAAAAAATTATTTTTGACTTCCAATCAAAAGATCTATCTAACTAATATAAATAATAATAATTTCTGCCCTAGCAATAATCATAATAACAATTTGCTCAATTATAATTATATTAGCATCAATCATCTCAACAAAAAACCAGAAAGAATGAAAAACATCAGCAAGCTATGTACGGTATTATCGCGAATCAATTTGGTTTTAAAAAGGCAGAGGTCCTCGAACAGGGGTACAGTGGTTGCTTCTAAAAAAGGATTGTGGTGAACATCACATAAGAAAAGAGCATTTGACGAAGTAGACTCGAAAGTATTGTTGTGGATGTTAAACTATAATGGAATAAAGTATAACGGCAAATGGATGATGATCCACAGTGTGTATAAAAGCTAAAATGCAGTGTTAGTGTTTGGAAAATGCGGTAAGAAAGAAAATGCAAGGAACAATAATTCTAGAAAGTTATTCCCTGTCTCCATTCCCTGCTTGTTGTAAAAAGCTGTTTCTCAGTTGAAGACGTAGTTTTGTGCAAACGCATTGTGCTGGAAATGTTTCTTTGAATGTTCTGTTATTGGAAGATTTAATCGTTCTATTGGAGGATGTAATAGTGTTCGAACAGATTTCTCGTGCGCATCCTTTGCGATCGTTTTGGTTCAGCATTTTTGGGTTCGTTTCCTGGAGAGGATTTTTAAGGAAAATTACCAATTCTCAAAGCCGTTTAAGATCTTAAGTAAGTTATTTGCCTTTTATTTTTGTTTTAACGATTCTTTTCTTATTTAAACTAACTTTCTTTTCAGGACGTTTTTTACCTGCGTGTTTTTTATATATTTTTTCCATCTGTTTGGACGTTTGCCTCTGGTGACGTAATGGAATATTAATTCTGAATCACCCGAGCACTTATTCATTCAACCGTATCGGATTGTTTAGTTTGTTTGATCTCGGTTTTATTCTCGATTTTTAATGTTCTTGTTTCTGCTCGTTTCTGCTGTATTATTCTGAAAGTCCTAATAAACCTAATAATCTTTTTGTTTAATTAAAGTGTCAATCATGTTCGGATTGTAATGATTTGCATGTGCTAGTTGTTTAATGGTTGATATCTCTTTGCTAAAATCTGATTTTGTTAGTGGAATAGTTAAAGCTCTGTGTACTAATGATCTGTAGGCTGCTATTTTATGTGTATTATGGTGACAAGATTCATTTGGTATTGTTATGTCTGTGTTGGTTTTCTGTATATGGAAAATTCAAATAGATTGTCTGCGTTAATCTTGATATTTAGTCTAGAAAGTTTATAGCCCTGTTTTGTTCTGTTTCTAGTGTAAATTTTATATTAGGGTGGATACTGTTAATAAGAATTAAAAATTCATTGATAACCTCAAAAGAACTGCCAAAACAAGCTAAAATGTCATCAACATAACGAAACCAGAAGATAATGTGTTTAGAGAGGTTTAATTCAAATATTCGATCTTCAAACTTGTTCATAAATATGTTAGCTAATAGAGGACTTAGAGAATTACCCATAGGTAAACCATCCTTTTGTAATAAACAAGAATTGTGTTAACTCAAATACAAAAAACTGAATTTTTCAGTTCTAACTAAAGAGATTGCGGAAAACTACTTTACTGACCCAAATAACAAATAACGTTACTGTCATAGAGGCGCTAGCTAAAAGAGTAGCCAATATAGACACAAAAGTCTTGAAGCGAGATTTGGGAAAATGATTGAGAACCATAACAAACTAGAAGAACGTGTATTTATTTATTCTTGATAAAGAAAGATAACAGCTTACTAATAAGTTGGACGGGCTAGAGCACTACACGAGGAGAAACTCAATTATATTTGGTGTTCTAGAGGAAGCCAACGAAAACACCGATGAAATTGCATTAAATAAATATCTTTAATAATAATCTGGAATTAAACATGAAATCTGACATGATTGATCGCTCTCACCGCATAGGTGCACGCAAACCCAACACTAATAAACCCATGGGAATTATTGTAAAGTTTGCCGCATATAATTACCGTTATCAGGTATTTTCCATTAAAAAGAAATTGAAAGGAAAAAGTATTAATATAAAAGAGGATTTAACAGCAACACGGCGCCAGGTGTATAAAGGTGCAATTGATAGATATGGATATAGAAATGTATGGTCAATGGCCGGTACTATACAGTGCTATTTATTTACCATGCAATATATGTAAACCGTATAATCGAGCGTGCTGTATAATTGGTTGCCTATGTGTGCATAATGGTTTGATTCGATTATTTTCAAATGCAACATAGGGAAATACACATATTGCAAATTTTATTTAATAGCGCTGTATATAACAAGAAGAATGAAAGAAAATTCTCTTGTCGGAATATGCTTCAGTTAGATAAGATTGGTTCGTAGTATCAACGTTATTGCAATTTTGAAAATGGGACTGCTACTTGTTTTATAAATAATCTTATGATTATCATGATTATTTTTTTAGTAAGTGACAATACATATATACGTATATCACACTCATGCATCAACGATTTGCTATTAGCTATGAATGCGACAGATTATAGTTCATTTAATGTTTTAATAATGTGGTTTATATTTTTGATAATAAATTGGTGGCTTTGAGAAAGTTGTAAAGGTTTTCTATGTTTTCTGGTGATAACGCTATTTGTAGATTTTTGGGAAGATGGAAATTTTGTCGTTGTATATTGAACTCCTTACATTTTAGTAGTAAGTGCCTCACCGTTATTCGACTGTTGAAGGTGTTGCAGTATGGGGGTTGTTCTTTTTTGATTATGTATGCATGAGTGTGGTTGCAGTACCCAATTCTAAGTCTTCGAAAGATGACTTCTAATGATCGGGGTACAGTTTGTATAAATGTGTGATCCTTAATAGCCCTGAGGATATTAGTTTCTGATGAAATGCTCTGCCATTCAGATTCCCATTTTAATCTTAATTGTTTTTTGTAGTGGTTGATAAGGCCTGTGTGGATAACTTTGTCAGTTGACGTGTGTTGGTTTTTATAGGCTGATTTGGCTGCGTGGTCGGCTGTTTCGTTGCCCTTTATTCCGATATGTGATGGTACCCAAAGTAAGTCTATGTTTCTTTTGTGATGACTATGCAAGTGGTGAATCTCTTTTTGTATTAAAAGTACACAGGCATTGGTAGTTTTAACTTGTTGTATGGATTGTAGAGAACTCAGTGAATCGGTACATATCAAAATTTGTGTTGTTTTTGTGGTATTGCAGTATTGGAGTGCTTTTAGGATTACATACAGTTCAGCATTGTAGACAGAACAAATCGTCGGGAGTTTGTATGTTCTTTGAGTGTTCTCATTTATAAAAGCACAGCCAAAATAGTTGTCGGTTTGTGATCCATCAGTGTATATGTGGAGGTGTTTGTTGTATTGATTCGATAGGGTTTCTTTAAATTCATTGTTTATGATTTGGTGATGTGCTTCTGATTTGGATATTTCAGTTAATTTTGTGTTGATGTGTTGATTTTTGGCTTGGTTACTGTCCAAAATGTTGTAACGTCTTCTATTTTATGTTCAACTGGTGGAAGAGAAGGGTTATATTTTATCATCAGGTTACGGTATCTAATGCAAATCGATTGTAGAAAATTAGGTTTCTGATTCTATATGTTTTGGTATTCGGTTTGGTGAATGAGTTTATTTATTAATGTGAATGGAATGAAGAGTGATTTAGTAGCGTAAGTTAGTAGTTGTTGTTGTCTTCTGTATGCTGGTGGTAGTTGTCCAGATTCTCTGTAGAGATTAACGGTTGGACTAGTTCTAAATGCCCCCAAAACAATACGAAGTCCTTCGTTGTAAGTGCTGTCGATAGTTTTTAAGACCTTTGTTTTTGCACTTCCATAGATTATACTACCGTAATCGAGTTTTGAGCAAACAGTTGTTTTAAAATTTTTAAGAGGGTTTTTAGAATCAGCTCCCCATGTGTGGTGTCCTATAGTTTTACAAAGTTGAATAGATCTTTTGATGTTGTTTTTTAACGATTTTATATGCGGTATCCAGGTCAGTCTGCTGTCGACAATCTTTCCTAGATATTTTATGTGGTCAGAGTAAGATAATGATATTTCGTTGAGCTTTAATTTGGGATTCGGTTTCTGTGTTTTTCTGCGGGTAAAATGAATGCATTTGGTTTTGGATGCGGAAAATGTAAATCCGTGATTTAGAGTCCATCTGTCTTTATTTTTTTTAAGGCCGCCAATCTCCCCTCTGAGCAACTCTTCAGAGACTAGTACTGACCAGTTGCTCGAGCCTTTCCCTTACCTCCATACGCCCATCCTACGAAGCCTTGAAGACTTATTTGTGGAAAAGTTTGATTTATAACTAATTTTTGACGGAAAGCTAGGAGAACATTTAACATGTAGTAGATCGCATACAAGTGGATTAAAATTAACAAGGATCAGTTCCCGGCAGCGATCAAAAGGTAATCAAAGCCGTCTAGGAACTAAGATCCCAGTCCAAACCCATCCACCTCCATGCAACCCACTCACAATATAATACTATATAAACATAGTCTAGAACACACGTTATGTAGTTGGATTCCAACTTTTAATTTTATTTTTAATTTCAGAAACCGAAATAAGTTCTTTAAACGGAAATTTATTTAAGACGTTGGTGATGTAATAACTAGACTGAGCCATACTATCTAATCGGTTAATTGAGTTCTGTATATTGTTTTTTATTTTTAGTGAATCTTTGTTTCTGTAGTAATAATGTACGACTAAGTCGTCAGCGAATATCTGAGCTTGAACCGGTGCTTTTACATTTTCTTTTATTATATCATTGATGCCTACTATAAATAGTGTTACACTTAGGACTGACTCTTGGGGTATTCCGTTGTCTTGGGTGTTGGAGCGTGACAAATGGTTTCCTACACGTACTTTGAACGTTCTGTCGTGAAGAAAGTTTTTGATAAAATATAGCATATTTCCTCCGATTTTCCATTTGCATAATGTTTTTAAGATGTGATGTTTCCAGGTTCTATCATACGCTTTCTCTAAATCGAAAAAGACTGCTATTGTGCTTTCTCCGAGGATAAACCCGTCTTGGATGTATGTCGATAGATTAACAAGTGGTGTTGTGGTGGAGTGGTCGTTCCTGAATCCACTTTGAATTGGCTCAATAAGTTTTTCTTTTTCAAGGTGCCACATTAGTCGTTCATTGACGATTTTTTCAAGGCTCTTGCATAAACAACTGGTTAATGCAATAGCTCGGTAACTTTCTAGATTTGTTTTGCTCTTATTTGATTTTAGTAAAGGTAATATGATGGATTCCCTTCAGTTTTCTGGGAAGACTCTTTCGTTCCATATTTTGTTAAATATTCTCAGTAGGTGTAGTTTTCCTATATCAGGTAAGTTTTGAAGAAATTTATATGGTATGTTGTCTGGACCGGGGCTGGTATTACGGATGTTGTTTAAAACTGTTAAGAGTTCTTCGTAGCTGATCGAGATATTGTAGAGTGAGTGATCAGTATTGTTGATGACGAGTTCTTTACATTCTATCTTTTCTTTTATATTTTGAAAATGTTTATGGTAGTTGGATGTGTGTCATATTTCACTAAAGTAATTGGCTAGCTGGTTTGCAATACATTCTGGATTGGTGAAAATGTTGCTGTTAAGTTTTATGGTTGGTATTTCAAAATTGTTGGCGATTCCCTTTATTCTTAAAACTTTTGCCCAAATATCTTTGTCCGTTGTGTTCGAATTTATTGTTGTGACGTATACCTCCCACGAGTTTGTTTTACTTAGCCTTAAGGTTTTCTTAGCTTTTGCTCGGATTTTTTTGAACGCAATTAGGTTTTCGAGGGTTTGGTGTCTTTTGAAATAGTTGTATGCCTTTTTCTTTTCTTGTATTATTCGAGTGCATTCGTTGTTCCACCATGGGACGTGAAACTTGTTTGATGTTGTCCGTTTTTGAGGTATGGATGCGTCTGCAGAGCTTTTTATTGTTTGTGTGAAGTGTTTTACCATGTCGTCCATATTGCTTGAGTCATTTAACTGGTTTGCTATTTGATTGGAGAATTTGTTCCAATCTGCCTGTTCCAGTTTCCATTTAGGTGTTGTTATGTGGGGTTTCGGGAATTTTATGGATAGAGAGATGGTTATAGGAAAATAATCGCTTGCGAATAAGTCTTGAATAGGATTCCAGGTGAGAAGGGAGTACATTTTAGGGTGTGCGAATGTTAGGTCTATGCTTGAGTAGTTGCCCGTAGCTAAGTTCATGTGTGTTGGGCTATTATCGTTTAAGATGATTAAGTCTGTTCGGTTTAGAATCTTTTCTACTTCTTTTCCTCTTTTGTCTGTTTTTATTGAGCCTCATAGTGTGTTGTGCGCGTTTAGGTCTCCTACTATAATAAATAGTGCTGGCAGTTGATCAATCAACTGCTCTATTTCATTTTTGTTCAATGATTTGCTGTTAGGAATGTATAAATTACAAA
Source organism: Agrypnus murinus (assembly GCA_929113105.1). Taxonomy (NCBI): domain Eukaryota; kingdom Metazoa; phylum Arthropoda; class Insecta; order Coleoptera; family Elateridae; genus Agrypnus; species Agrypnus murinus. The sequence goes on from OV816030.1 coordinate 75,281,415, forward strand.
GGGTAAAATTTATTGAGACAAGAGATGTTTTGATAGCTACAGCTTCGATATTAGTGGTGAGTGTGATATCTTCAGCAAAGATGTCGCTTTTTGTAAATATACATACTCCGCCGCTGGCGTGTTGTGTAGACGAGCGATCTTTTCGAAATAGATTGTATTTATTTATTTTTGGTATTTGATTTTCTTTAAAGTTTGTTTCTTGCAAATTATATTTGGTTAATTTTCTTGCATTAGATTTTGTAGTTCGGGTAGGTGTGTTCTGAATCCGTTACAGTTCCATTGTATTAAATCAGTCGGTGTATCCATTGTAAATAAATATTAATAGTTTAAAGGGAGGAGTATTGTTTATGGATGGTGGGTTTAGTAGGCTTCGAACTCTTGGGACGATACTGTTGATTCGTTTTCGGTTGTTTCTTTTTCTAATGCTTTTTTAATATTTGGAATTATTCTGGTAATGCGGTATTTTATTTTTCGGTGTTCTAAGAGTGAGTGGAGATCTGTTAGAGTCGCTATTAATTTATTAGTATCTGGATATAATTTTTGTGCAGTTTTAATGGGTTCTGATGATTTTCTGATGTCTTCGTAGAACTGTTTAAATTCTATAAATGTAAAACTATATTGGTTATCTTAGTTTGCAATGGCATTTTTTATTGGTTCTAACATTTGTTCTGTTGTGGGTTCCGGGGTTTCTGTTTCTTTCTTTGGTTTTTTATTTTTCGTATTTGGTTTAGTGATTTCGGTTGTAGATTGTTCGACTGTTATGGTATCTGATTGTGGATTTGGGTTGTGAAATAAAATGGAATGAAGAGGAGGTTCGGTGTTGGTTATGTCAATAATCTCTGGGGAATTATTGGCGGAGCTGACTTGTAATGATCGCTTTTTATTAGGTTTTGATGTGATTTCTTCTATTTGGTGTGTGTAGAAAAAAGGTGTGGTTTCGTTTTGAGATAAAGGAGAGGTGGTGTTATTTTGGGAGTTTTCTACTACTGTGGATATAGGGAAAAGGTTTGTTGTACAATTTGGTGCTTGATGTCCGGTTTGGTTACATCTATAACATGTTTTGCTTTCTAGTTGTAAATATATTCGATAGGTATCTTCTTCGAATGACAATGTGGTCAAAGCGACGTTTGACACGGCCTTCTTCAACTGATTTATTTAAACTACAAGATCGAAAAGATAAAGCACAGTGGTTTCAGAATGAAGTATGCCATGGTGTTGACGCCAAATGAAAATGAAGCGAGTCTTGTTATCGAATAAGTTACTCTTCATTATAATCTTGTAAGTTACAAATTACAAGAAATTGTATTATTATAAGTACACATATTGAACTTCAAATATTAATTTAGAATAATAAAAAATCTTAAATAAGAAATCTACCTAATAATAATAAATTAATAAATAATGCAATAAAGAAGAGCATGCAATAAATAATGCAATAAAGATAAAATTGTAAAAATGTGCTTGTTACTATTAAGAATGCAATACCATGTTAGGTTTAATCAAAATGATTAGTTAGTAAATTAACTTTCCCTAGTGATGTTATTTTACAGAGCTCTAATGAACGCATTTGCCTAACAGACAAGAAGGGTCTATTTTGTGATTTCTCGTAGCCCCAAGCGTTTCTAAAACTACTGACTTATAAACTTTACAGGAAATCAGGATTTTCCTTGTTTTAGTGTGAAAGTAATTAACGTTAACCCTAATTCGGTAGCTCGTTTAAGCCGACCGTTACCTAAACTATTAGGCTACTATTAATTGTCGATTATTATCAACACATCCAACACATTTAATTCAGAGTTTAGCAAATTGTGTAACGAACGTTATTAAAATAGATATTTGATTGCTTGAAATTTGCAAAAATCTTAATTTCCATGAATTGTATACAATTAAATATTGGATATTCGATGAATTTATGTACTCAGTATGTACCTCTCAAACACTTGTTGCCTAATTACGCAAATGCTTTGTTAAATATTGAAATTACCTCAGTTGATGTATTTGGAATTTCAACGTTAATTATTACAATTGACGTTCCTTGACTTAATTATAAAGCTGATGGTTAGTGTTCCAGTTTCTTTTTGTTTCAGTAATTTAAGCTATTATAAATCCAACACAAAGTGTTTAAAATTCTTTTTCTTGCAGTAATTTTAGCTAACTCAGTAATACAAAAAATAGCTGTATTATTCAAAATGACAGTAAAAACAAATTTTAAATACTTACTAATTAAAAAAGAATAAAACAAAAACAGTTGTTGGTTCACTTGCTGTACAACTTGGCAGTTTGGAAAATTTTTCTGCTGATAGATGCACCGGAGGACGATAACTACTGACTAAGTAAAAACCTAAAGATTTATAGATGCTGAAAAAACTATTTGAAAAAAGACACGAGACAATTTTGTAGTAGCATGTATAACTAAAGATGAGAATTATTTCGTCTCTTATGTATCTTTTGTTAACAGGTCACCTTACTACGGCACTGGCCTACTGACCGCCGCACCCTAATTTATAACTTTTTGCTTCCGCACTGATCACTTTATTTTCCACAATTTCATCCTGTTGCTCATCTTCCTCGAATGATAGGTAGACATCTTTCAACACGTTACTGGCTAATAATCTAAGTCAAAATCATATTTTGGTGTTTTGTAAAAGGAATAACATACTGCGATGATTTAAATCGGCAAATTTGCTGGCACGTTGGGAACTGACTAAACACGATTTAACATAGAAAATAAATCGGAATGAGCACAATATTTAAAAATAAATAAAACAAAGCATCTATATCATTTTGTTCACAATCTCATAGGCTACATTCCTGTACAATTAGAATTAAGAAATTTTACAATTTTTATTATTGCAAAAATATAAAATATACTTTTAAATATCCCAAGGAAGCGACTTCTGGATTATGAAGAAAACACACAAACTACTAATCCACGGAAGCTGGCGACGTTTTTTAATAAAAAAGATGTTATCCAACAAAATGTATGCTGCCATATTGTTCATGAATAATATAACATAAATAAGGTTAGGCATCAATTATATATATGCTATGTTTGCTGTTTGACTTAAACGGCATACGTAGATGGAGTTTTGCATCGGCAACAAACACAGTACGACATATGAAGAATTTTTTGCAGCATGATAAGGGCTTGTCTTAACTCCAGCCCTATCACGCAGTTGTCACATGATCACTTCGCTCCATATTAGAATACAGAATAGTTAACTAATTTAAAGCAACGGTTCAATAATTTCTTAAGAGAATACTATAAGACAAAACTTCTCATGACGTACGAGATTTACCGAGAAATTGCAAATCAATGGCATTAAATTAATCCTATAAGATTGTTAGCAACAACGATTTCTATACATAAAAATAATTAATAGTTACCATGAAGACACTATCTTATGAGATGCAGATGCAACATTTTTGGGTCATGAGTTTTGAATTATCTTACATATAAGGCAATATGTGCGAATGATATTAACGGTGAGTATACGATATATAATGGTGATTTGCGGGATTTGCAGAGAAAACGCAAATAAGCGATTGAGCGATATTTTTCAACAACCCCTGCGCCGTAGTCATCCCTACTTAGACATCTTGAAAATTAAACTTAGAACAAGTAATTTAATTGTCGTTACTTTGTCGAATAATTAATTTATTTGGTTGCTAGAGCCGGGAAATCTTACGGTAATTTAAACAATCCCGACAGTTTTTATAGTTTTTCCAAATACCTGATCTTTTCAAGATGGTTTGCTCTGCAACTGAACGCGTGGAAGTGATTTTTTCTTGTTTTAGAGAACCGTTCTTTTAGAACGGCAAGAACGTTTAACGAATTAGATCCAGCGAATACAAAGTTTGAGAATTCTAAATCGGTTTGTTATAGAGAAAGAGACGCACCAAAAGTACTTGATGAACAAACACATTGGAGTTCTTGTACAGTCTGCTATCGATCCTGCTGTGTCATTACGTCAAGAATCTAAGGAGACAACACTTTCACATGAATCTGTGAGAAAATTGCATAAACTATCTCCTTAAATAATTCACGCCACGTAATAACTGGACCAACTTTAGTAGTAAATGAGGCGGAAATATCCATTTTGAGATTGCCGCTTTTGAGTTTTCTCGTCTCTAGGGAGATTGGCGTGTTTTGCTAATATTTAACTTCAAATGGACCTTTACATGAAATATTTTAGATTTTGATACCAATAATGTAGTTCAATAGAACTTGAAAACACGAACAATTTGAGGTATATATTTTATTTTAACTAAAATTGGATCGCCTTTGATATTAGTAACCTCCAATATTTCAATTGTAATAATATTTTCTTCACTATCCCCAGAATATTTACATAAATACATATTCTTTTTATAATTATGTAAATGCTGATTACATTTATCTTTACAAAATTTTTCATTTGTGTGCTTTCGTTTATAAAAAGCATTATTAATTAGTACACAAAAATACAAAATAAACACAAAAGTGTTTTTAAATAAAGTGAGTTTTCATAACTATGAAAGTTTAAAAATTATTAATGGACGACTATTATATTCATAATTTTAAAGTCTTATGTGTATAAACCACAGACGGCACCATAAGACAGACTGTTTCGAGCTTTTGGCTCTCCTCAGTTAGGGTAGCCGTCTGCGATTTCCACACATATCACCCAAAATATTTTATATACTAGCTCGGAAATAACATTAACACCATCAAATAACTGTGGTGCCTCCTGTAGGAATCAGTCTGTCTTAAGGTGCCGTCTGTGGTTTACACACATATCACTTTAAAATTGTGAATATAATAGTCGTCCATTAATGATTTTTAAATATTCATTGTTATGAAAACTCACTTTTGTGTTTATTTTGTATTTTTGTATATTAATAATACGGTCGGACGCTCGACCGGATTTTATTTTGTATTTTCCTGTATTGGATAATCAAATTATGCCGCCTAGTGCGGTTTGATTCCTACAAGAGGCACCACAGATATTTGATGGTGTTAATGTTATTTCCGAGCTATTACGATATATAAGTTCGGGTGATATGTGTGGATATCGCAGACGGCTATCCCTAACTGAGGAGAGCCGAAAGCTCGAAACAGTCTGTTTAAGGGAGCCGTCTGTGGTTTACACACATATTATTTTAAAATTGTGAGTACAATAGTCGTCTATTAACGATTTTTATCACCTTTATAAGATGTTCATTATTATTATTATTTTACATGAGGTCAAATCTCCTTCTCCACCAGAATTCTTTATAAACTCACAAATTTTCATAGTTTTGGCATTATTCCAACATGTATAAATATACATAACACAAATTTAGATTGCTGCACCAAGGTTTGCAGCCAAAAATACTAATAAGGAAAGCTTTTAATTAATAAACAAAATTTAACTAACACATTATAAAGTTAACAACTAAATTAGTTTAAAATTTTGAACGCAATGCAATAAATTAATATATAAAAACGTGTCCTTTTTACTTCGTACTTATGAAAATTTCATTAAGATATATGTAGTGGCGGGGTTAGCGACCTTAACGCATCTCTCACGTACAACTAAAGATTTAAAAACAAAACTTCCCGGGACGATTCTTCTTGTCTATGAAAAACAGCTTCTTAATACCAAAAACGGAAAGGAAAAATAAGGAATAGAAGGATGAAGCTGGCGTCTTCAGAATTCTGTCTATTTGCACGAAACTTACGAGCACGCAAGTAAACCAACCAACAACGACAGGCGCAAAATGATAAACACAATAAAAATGATAATAAAAAGATAGTCGACATATTCGTATACCTATTTAAACGCGAGTATCTTTTTTAAAAATACTTTATTAAGGGACGCAACCATATTCCCCACCGCATTGAAAACACCGTTTTCAATCAATTACTAAAGAAAATTATTAAGAAAACTAAAAGTAATGTATATAACTTCTAATAGGTACAATACTCCCGAAACCCAAAACAATAAGGTTTATATACAACAATATAATAAATAAATGGCATTGCTAATAAAACAAAATAAAAAAACCACCATACCCACCTTACTGGGCAAAGCAGGGGTATTCCACTTTTGCCTGGATTGAAGCGTCGTTAAATATTCGACATGCCAACGCTTCCAATAAAATTGGACTAGTCGATCTAAAAGTAGTTTTCGATTGGATAATATGAGATTGTAAGTTAATTGGACGAACTGGAAAATCCAATAGAGGTGCATTTCCTAAAAAATGTGCAGGGGTTAGCGCAATGGGATCTGAAGGATCCGAACTTAAATTATATAATGGCCTTGCGTTCATTAAGCTTCCACTTGCGTTAACACCGTGGATAACTCCTCAAAAGTTAAGATCTGATCCCCGATTATTTTAAGTAAAATAAATTTGCAGCTTTTAATGTTACTCTCCCAAAGCCCACCAAAGTGGGGTGAGTGGGGAGGATTCAGCTTCCAACTAATTGGATTATCTAATAATTCCTTCTTAAGAGCTTCATCATAGTTAGCAGATGTAATAAAAGCATATAAGACTGGACCTCTACGAGATAAAAATCTTTTAAAAGAATCCATAAATTTAGCCGTAGATAGATCAGAGCACAGCTCCAGATGCACGGCTTTAGTGGTTAAACAAATAAACAGACATAAATATGCCTTTTGGGAACGATGACCTTTATGGCTAGAAAAGGTTATACGAAAGGGACCAGCAAAGTCCACGCCGGTGTGCAGAAAAGCTTTGGTCTCATTTACGCGAGGCGCAGGTAAATCGGCCATCATGGGAAATGTAGCTTTAGGTCTATTTCGAAAACAAAAATTACATAATTGGATTCGTCGACGTATTAACTTCCTACCAGCCAATATCCAAAATTTTTGGCGTAACACAGAAGTTATCAGAAATTCACTAACATGTAGATGGCGTCGATGATAATAATCTACGATTAACTCGACAAAATGACCATGATTTGGTAATAATATAGGGTGCTGATGATCATAGCCAATGTTCGCGTTTGATAACCGACCACCTACACGTAAAATACCTTTATCATCTAAAAAGGGTTTTAATTTTAGGAGATTCCCGGAACTAAGTTTGCCGGATTGTAATTGTTTTATTTCTGCACCAAACTAAACAGACTGTACTATTTTAAAAAGCACCTCTTCGGCTTTAAGTCTGTCCGCTAAAGAAAATGATTTATTTCTAGGTAAAATTTAAAAAAAACGCAAGACATAAATAGTGACGTTAATTAATTTATTCCAAGACGAACATCTTTCGATTACATCGTATAGAGCTGATGATGTTTTGACCACAATTAACGAAATTCTACTAGATTTCGTTTCTAATGAAACCGTTTCACTTGAAGAAATTTTTTCTATAGGCCACTCAGTTAAATCTTGTAAAATCCAGGGAGGACCAAACAACCAATCAGCTTGATGAGACATAAATTGTCCTGGACTCATACCACGAGATACACCATCTGCCAAATTAAGAGTACCAGAAATATGATACCAGTCTGCATTTGGTAATTCCTGTTGTATCTTAGCCACCTTATTAGCGACGAAGGTAGTCCAATGATGAGGTGAAGTACTAATCCAATGCAGTACTACAGTAGAGTCGGATAACGCTATTATATGGTTAAAGGATATGCGAGAACTATATGTTTGAAGGGTTAAATTTAACAATTTGGAAAGCAGCAAGGCCGCACATAACTCAAGTCGAGGTATAGATAAATTTTTTACTAGTGCTACTTTCGATTTAGAACAAACCAACGAACAAGTTATTTGGCCATTGGTAACTGAACGAAGATAAACAACAGCAGCGTATCCTTTTTCGCCAATCCAATTATTCGTAATCCAATTAGCGAAACTATACTATTTGACTTCACATTTAAATATCTTGGTATTTGTATACCGGATAACAGAGGCAATTCGTTTTTAAAAGTTAACCATCTTTTCTCAAGAGATTCAGGAGGGGTTTCATCCCAGCCTAATTTTAAAAGCCAAAAATCTTTGATAAGCAATTTTGCATACATTGTAACCGCTGCAATTAATCCCAACGGATCAAAGATTTGCGCAAGCACCGATAAGACATTACGGTTGGTGGGTTCTACATCAAATTCAGCTAACCTAAACGAAAAATAATCATTGACTGGATACCATGTAAGACCTAAAATCTTAAACATTTGATCAAAGTCTAAATGTTGTACTAATTTCAAAGATTCTGGTATTTTATTCATCAAAGATTGGGAGTTACTAGCCCATTTAATTAAGTCAAATTGTCCCGATTTGAACAATTGTATAAGGTTGTCGCCGGAGAATACAAAATCGTCAACATAGACATGATTCTGGACAACTTTGGAAGCTAAAGGAAAACGTTTGGATTCATCCAATGCTAGTTGTTGTACGGTTCGCAGTGCTAAGTATGGCGATGACTTTACGCCGAAACATACCGTATTGAGTTCGTAAACCGTTAAAGGTTGATCAGGTGAAAAACGCCAAACTAAGCGTTGAAATTTCCTGTGCTCTGGAATAATAAGGATCTGACGGAACATCTGTTTTACATCAGCAGTGAGAGCCACAGAAAAAAAAGTCGAAAATCCAATAACAAAACAAAAATATCCTTTTGCAGTTTTGGGCCAGCGTGCAATAAATCATTTAATGATAAAGAGGTATCAGTTTTGCTAGACGCATTATTTACTAACCTAATTGGTGTGGAATTACTTTCCTTAAAGATAGGATGGAACCGAATGTAATAACTTAACTGATTCAGATATAGGTTAGGTAATAACGACATATGCTCTTGTTCCAAATAATCACGCAGAATGTCATCACAAGCTACACGAAGGTTCAGATTTCTGCCTAATCTTCTTTTTAATGCAAAGAATCTACGACAAGCAATATCATAAGAATTGCCAAGCTTTTCGGGCGATGCTTTAAATGGAAGTGCTACACAATAACGACCACGATCATCCCGATTATACGAGAAAAGATAAATCTTTTCACACTCCGCATCTTCTAGATTCAAAATAGAAGGAAAGGGGACATTTTCTATTTCCCAAAATTTAGATACAGTCAGCTCTAAAGAATCAAAGGTACAAAAGGTTTCTGTTGATATGGAGCCCTGCGGTAAGATAGGAACTTCACCGATAACGACACACCCCAATGTGGACACTTCCTTAATTTTGGATTCACTGACGAAAAAAGATTTATTAGTTTTAAACTGGCTACGGGCATTGGCAGCGAAATTATTACGTGTTTTTTCAAACTTAACCATTTTGCTTTGTTTACGTATGAATTCAATTAATTCATCGTATGTGGGGAGGTCTCCACTATCTCTAATTAATTCAAATGCGCTAACCGATTCTGGGGGCAATCTGGTCATAGCTAAATGACATTCGTATGGAATTTTTCCAAAAATAATTGCAGGTCATTTTGATTGGAATTAGGTGTGATCCGAAAATGATATAAACGATCGAGGTAAAGATTTGCTAGAAATTTTTGATCCTGATAGGTATCTTCCAATAATTTCCAGATAGTGTCGTAATTATCCGGTATGGGCTCAACACCACTACAAGTTTTTAGTGCTTTACCAGTTAAACTACTTAGTAAGTACTGAAGTTTTTCAGCACGCGAAAATTCGGTTTTGATATGAACAAAGTGTTTAAAGTTCTCATAAAAAAGTGGCCAAAGAGTTAAATCCTCGCCATAAAATTTCATTAATTCTATTTTAGGCATTTGAATGCGACGTTGAATCTCTAGGTCATTATTCGGGTTACTATTGTTAGCATTAGTTAAAGATGGTTTAATAAATTCCATCACCATATATTCAATATTAAGTCCTCAAATGCATCTAAAAACGCGAACGAAGGCGCTTCTTCAGGATTGATCATTTGCTTTAAACAAACAAATTAATTAGCAAGCTCGCGATACTCTTCAACGGTTTTACTAATCGCGCAGTAACGAATTTTAAACCGTTCCAGTTTTTTAATATTTTGTTGATCGACTTTCAAGGCTCTACGTGTATTGTAACATAATTGAACTCTTCTAAAAAGAGCTTCTTTTCTAGCGTATAATTTATGTAGATCTAATTCTAATTACTTTCGCTTTCGGTCATTGTATTAGATTTACAAGGAAACACAAATAAATAGTAAAACGAGAAATTGATAAATAAATTGAGTTGATAACACCAACACGTAGATTTTAATTATCTTGTCGCAATTTACAATTAATAATAAAACAACTATGTAATGACGATATTAATCTTAATATATTTAACACCAAAATGATCGATATCTATAATAGTAAAAAGTGTTACGATGAAAATAGATATTAAAAATGATAGTATTACAATAGAAGTCAGATACATCTATTTCCGAAATGGAAATAAATAACTATTTATTAACAACGAAACTAAACTGTGTTTAATAGTATATTAAAGTTTTAGTTTCATAAAACGCCTTATGAAACGAATACTTTATACTATTTTTTATTCTTGCGTCGTTATTTCGTTAATTATTAAAAAATAAATTAGTTTTAAATAAGATTTGTTAGTGAAATTTTGTTAAGTACTTTTGACAGTTGGCTACACTGAAAATTCAACTTCAGCATTTGTTATTTAAATTGTTTTGTTTTTATAAAATTAATTTAGTTTCTGTGACAAGAAGGTAAAATGGTCAGATATTCGCTCCCTTCATCTATTAAAAAGAATTAACTTATCTTAATTAATCTTAATCTTATTAAAATATTGGAATTTAACCATATTGATAGATTTATAACAACTGCAGAAAATAACCAACATTTAGCTATGAAAGTAAGTAAAATTTTGTGCTAAATACTTTCAATTTTTAATATATTTCAATTATTTAAGGTTGCGTTAATAATGGGATTCTGTGGTGCCTGCCGAAGAGATGAATTGACCAACATGTTATTAGACGATATTGTGGTCAAAGATGATGTGTTCACTGTGACTAACAAAAACAAAAAATAAAGTTCGAAGAGAATTCTTAATTACAGAGAAACTGTGGATTGATTTAATTAAGCAATATTTGAGCCTAAGGCCTAAGAAAATAAACCACAGGCGGTTTTTTATAACCTACCGCAATGGAAAATGTATTTTTACTCCTATCGGTATAAACACCATGGGAAAAGTTCCTTTTATTATTACCACTTATTTGCATTTAGCCAACCCGAAGCTTTTTACAGGTCATTGCTTTCGACGTTCAAGTGCTTCACAATTGGCAAACAAAGGTGGCGATTTAATAACTATAAAACGGCATGGACGTTGGAAGTCTTCAGCTGTGGCTGAGGGCTGTATTGATGATTCAGTTTAAAAAAATGGAGGTAGCTGAATTGCTATCTAATAAGCCATGTACTTCCACTTCAACGGCTCAAGTGGTAATTGACCAGTCTTCCACTGCTTCATTTCTACATGAAGAATCATACACTTTTAGCATCAACCCAATAACGAGTCAAAAAACATTGTTGAGGGGCAAAATTTACCTTCATTTAAGATTAATGACCAGCACACTTCTGCTGTTACAATCGAAGTGTATAATAACTGTACTTTTAATACAAAAGATGTATAAAGAATAATTTGTGAATTTATTAAATAATTTTTAATTTAATTAATTTATTTTGTGTATGTTTATTTTATATTTTAAAAGTTTGGCATTTTATCACATAGCAACATAACCGCACTTTTAAATATAATAAGTTTGACATTTAAGAACAGCTGTTAGGTGCTACCAACTTTAAAAAACAAAATTTTACTGTTTCCAGTACTCTAATAAATCTCATTAGGACACGCAAATGCGTGTCCTAATGGAGTTCATTAGGACACGCAAGTATAAAAATGCGATTTTACATATAGATACGGTTGTAATTTACATTAAACCGTGAACTACTGGTACGTAGATAAATAAATAATAGACAGAATTCCCAAATTAAACTATTCGAAACGGACTTAAATGTGTCCCTGCTCGGGCGCCAATGTAGCGGCGTGGATAGCAACCTTAGCGCATCTCTCACGTACAACTAAAGATTTAAAAACAAAACTTACCGGGACGATTCTTCTTGTCTATGAAAAACAGCTTCTTAATACCAAAAAGGGAAAGGAAAAATAAGGAATAGAAGGATGAAGCTGGCGTCTTCAGAATTCTGTCTATTTGCACGAAACTTACGAGCACGCAAGTAAACCAATCAACAACGACTGACGCAAAATGATAAACACAATAAAAATGATAATAAAAAAATAGTCGATACTACATATTCGTATACCTATTTAAACGCGAGTATCTTTTTTAAAAATACTTTATTAAGGGGCGCAACCAATTTATATATATATATATATATATATGTATCTTAGAATCTCTCAAAAGATAACAAAATTTTAATAGAATGCTGTGTACAACCAGCATTACTTTTATATTTTTTGAAAAACAATCTTCTAAAAAGGCATTTATAAAGTAAATTAAAAAGAAATCTTATGACGAATATTAAAACAAAAATATCTATTATTTATTTTTCGGCAATAAAACGAGACTAGTGCATGTCTAGATATTATTGAAAAAAAAAGATAAAATAAGATATAACATTTGAAAAGTGAATAAAATTATTAAAGGTATTAGGTTACAACGAATATAGGTATTTGAGTTTTCAAATAAATGCAAAAAGTGGAGTAGCAAAATTTACAAACTAAGTATTAGGTAGGATTACAGTTTATCTAAAAATTCTTCAATTACGAAAATAAATTAAAAAAGCGTGTTTTTAGTATTTTTTCTTTTATTAAATGAAGGAACCTGCCACAGAAAGCAAATATATTATTTTCAAGTCAAACTTGCAAGCAGAAAAACAACCGAACAATATTATATTACATGTTATATTTTCAACTTCATATACGTTTTAGAATAGAGTAAAATCTTTCTACTACATTTAATATTGAGCAAAGGCTTTTTTCTACGCCTTTCCGCATGAAATGTTATTCTGCGATAGTAAGGTAATATTATCATTCACTTTGTGAGTAGAATACCAATGATTACCTACATTTTATCTTTATTGTTTATTCCTAAGACATCTCTGAAAATAAGAATATACGTCTTTTCGGCTTTGAAAAAAAAAGAAAGAATATTATTATTTTATACTGTGTCAACTAGTTCCACTTATCAGGAAGAAACCATTGACAGCACATTAATCAGATTCTAATTGATTAACGAGACAGCTTATAAATGATGACTGAAATGATGAAGCAAAATGTCGCCTGAAAATGTGGATTGACAAATAAGTTTAACGCCGAAGTTGTAAGGATGATCGTGTCTATGATTTAACTGTTCTTATAAATTATTTAGTTGCCGAGGAAAGCAATTACGATTTTTCTTTTCAAAAATCTGCACTACCTATTTACGACAGCCAAAAAATTGAAATTGGAAGGTAAATATACAACAAATATTTTATAAAAATGACCTTTCTTTAAAATTAAACATATTTGCTTGTGCTTGTGAGGTACCTTAATAAGAAACAGCTTTTGTATTTTCAATGCTTCTATTAAACGCTTAAGTAACTTTTAGCTTAAAACGATCCTTATATATGCATACGGACGTGTGAAGAACGTACTAGAAATTTCTTGTACGCCGCGGCTCGTTCATCGGTCGATGTGACATTCGGCGCCATTCAGGCAACGTATAGGGGTTAACCTCATTCATTACGGTATATTACATATTAATATATAGTATAACGAGCTTGTTCGGGGTATGTGTCCTACTTTTGAAATTGGCTAACAGAAGGCGAAACTACGCAGTAGTGATCTTTATAACGGCGTTACAGCAGGCGCCACCGAGTGGTGCAAAGTTTAAGTTAATAGGAGCAATCTAGCGAAGAGAAATACCTGACATAAAAGCAGTTTTCTTTTGTTGTGAAGACAGCGTTCTTAAGTATTATGGACAACCACATCAAAAAATGTACCAACAAAAATAAATTATCAACATATTTAATTGTTCACCTATTATTTTGTTTTTCTATGTTTTTCTATGCATATTATTATATATCCTAGATTTTTCAGCAAGCTTAAAAAAGGTTATAATAGATTAGTGTTGTTTACGATTTATAGACATTTAAAGACAAAACGTAAAAATCAAACACAAAATGAGAGGCTAGAAGACATAAAGATTGAATTTCATGTTCGTTAATAATGACCTTAAAAAGTAACCACGTATTAATTAACTCTCAAGAAAAAATAGATAATAATGGTCTCTAAGGAGGCGAAACAAGAGAAAAAATTTTATTAAACTAGTATGGTATAGTATAGTATTTTTTTAAGAAAATTATATAAAATATAAAGTAACAAGTGTAAAATGAAAATTAAATGTTGATAATAAAATGTGTAAATATAATGTATGATTAAAAGAAAAAATAATACAAAATAATACAAACTTACCTTTAAAATTGCCTCAATCATTTATTTGGAGAAAGGAATAACAGGTAGGTATCTTGTTTGAGAGGCTTCGATTTATACATTTGGTGCTGTAGGAGTCTCGTCTACAGGAACGTTTACCTTTTCTTAAGGTACAAGCCAACTTTTGTGTTAAGGTAATTATTCAACTGGGCTACAAGATGGAGAAGAAATTGGAGAATTGATATGTATTTATTGATATGTAAGGCTATGCTATTGACTACAATATATATAACGGTTGGTGGGCGGGAGGAAAGAACATAGGAAGACAGATGATGGGTGCGATAAAAAGCGAAGCGAGTGAAGGAGGAAAGATGTTGGCAGTGATGAAGGAAGGGGAGAGGATGAGAGAGGGAACCTAGGAAGGTACATGACAGAGAGAAGGGAGGGAAAGAGAGAGTGCGAAAAAGAAAAGGACATAGAAGGAGAGATTATGGGTGGGATAAAAAGCGAAGGGAAGGGAGGAGGATAGAGCTAGGCAAGGATGAAGGAAGAGAAGATAATGGGAGAGGGAACCTAGGAAGGGAGAAAGTACAGAGAGAAAAACCCAAATCAAATTGATACAAAAGCAACACAATCATACTACCATAAACTAACTATCGCCATGATAGAAAAATATTCGAAATATAGCTCACGCGAAAAGGAGATGGATATAAATCCCGTAACCAAAAAAAAAATTTAAATTTAAATTTAACACAAAATAATTCTATCGGAGGATATTCAATTTCCCTTAAATTATTCTTTCAAGTTTCAAGTTAGAACACGCTCTTAGAAGCACAGGGAAACCAATATGCAGGGCAAGAGCAGCTCAGCGGTACCGAGACTGTAGTTTTCAAACGAGTGCTTATTTTGTTTGTGCTAATAAAAAGGTAATAAAAACTAATGATATAGGCCCATCAAAATAATTAAAGTATTAAGATAGTAATTAGTTTATTGAGAGATGTATTAACGAAAATAATTTTTTGTCTGGGAAGGATTTGTTCTTGTTTAGTTACAGGACTTGCGAAGTTCTTAACGATTCAGCTACCGTAAATGACGTCGAATTTTCCACTGTTTCAAACTTAGAGTCTTTATTGGGGCTTGAATGGTGATTTTTCTATTCTGAAAAATTGATGTATCAGATGACGATTACCCTTTCACTGAGAAAAAAATGATTGTTCACTATAGCCCAATTTTTCAATCCTGGTTACCTTTGTTCACTTTTGATTATGAAGGGGAAATGATGAATGCAGAAGCTCTGGCAATTTAACTTTGATTGAGACTATTTCGTAACTTCAGAACTTTAAATCGAATGGTCTACTTTTAGATGCCAACTTTTCGAATTCAGTAGATTCAAGATCCTTCATTGCATCATTCCTTTGGTACCTATTGTAGATTGACCTATTTGTGCTGTTAGTGACTAGTATGTAGTTGTTAGAGTACAAAAAGTAAGTGAGGGTTACCGTCTGGCTGAAAAAACTCGGCCTTAATGCAAAGATAAAGTATTGAATGTAAACATTCCATTTCTCTACCCATACTAAAATCAGACACAAATGTGATACCGTCACTGCGTACAATTGCTTAAATATTGTTTTTAACCTGCTTTTTGGCAAACAACGTATTTGATCTTCTATGCGAAGTAGGTCATGACACGTTTCTGCAGTCCTAGAAAAGCACATTTTTAGCAATTTTGGCATAAGAAGTTTTTTTTCCTATTGACGAGTACTTCTGGAAGATTTCTGAAACACCCCTTATACAAAATAACGTTTATTAGTAATTAGTTACCTTACATTTTAAATTTTCCTACTGAATTTGAATCCGGAAAGCGCCCGTCGATTTGGAATGGCCTTGACCCTTAAAAAGTCATTTTTTGGTACAAGAACCCCACACGTTCCCTATGGGAAATGGCTTCGGGTGAAATTGTTTCAAATTTTTACATTTCATAGTTTATATGATGATCAAAAGTTCTCATGAGCACAAAGTCCAAAAGTTGATATGTTTTGAGTTACAGTGCAGAAACTGACGAAAAATATATTTTCGGTATGTAAAAGTGCGCGTAAGAACAAACAAATGGAGAGATATTGAAATTCTTCCAGTTAAACACAAAATTAATTTTTTCATCAGTTTTTGCTTTTTAACTTGAGAAATATTAGCTTTTGGACTTTGTGCCCAAAAAAATAGATTTCCG
Source organism: Agrypnus murinus (assembly GCA_929113105.1). Lineage (NCBI taxonomy): Eukaryota > Metazoa > Arthropoda > Insecta > Coleoptera > Elateridae > Agrypnus > Agrypnus murinus. The sequence continues at coordinate 75,298,003 of OV816030.1, forward strand.
TTTGTAAAAGTGCGCATAAGAGCCTCCCGCTCTCAGGATGTCCCAGGTAAACATAAAATTTATTTTTTCGTCAGTCATTGCTCTGTAACTCGAGAAATATCAACTTTTGGACTGTGTGATCAGGAGAACTTTTGATCAGCATATCAGCTATAAAATATCAAAATCTGAAACAATTTGACCGGGAGCCATGACTGACCTGATGATTGACCGGGAGGAGTCTTTTCAAAACATCAAAAAGGCGCTACTTTTCAGTTTGCATCCTCATAACTTCCTCCTGAGTGGAGCTAGACAGTTGTTTTAACAAATTCTCTCAGAGTTGTAGATTGCAACGTACTACTTCAAATTCAGTTTTGAAAAAAAACTGAGAAGAATTTGCGAAGAAAATTGAAATTTGCCATGGAATTGCTTGTGCAGCTGAAAATGAGAGGAAAAAGCTGGACAATTCAATATATGGAATATAAATATTGGAATATAATTTTGTTTAAAAGTTTAATAACGACGTTGTTTTTTGTTAATGGTGATGTAGGAAACTATTTTAATGAGTCTTTTTATTGTTAAATAAATTATAAATTAATAATAAGAAAAAAAGCTAATAATTCTACCATTTATTCCTAAACTATCTCAAACAATAGCAAAAACATTAAAAAAATATAATATTCAAATTACATACAAAAATATAACACAACAGAAAAAATTTTTTTCAATAATTTAAAAGATAAAATAGACATAGAAAATGTAACAAATATAATTTATCAAATTAACTGTAATTACTGTAATGCCAATTATATTGGACAGACAAAACAAAATCTTAAAAAAAGAATAAATCAACATAAAAATTAAATTAAAATAAAAATATCCACTTCTAATGAACCAAATACAGCACTATCCGTCCATGCAATAGATAAAATTCACAACTTTAATTTTAACATACCAAAAATTTTACAAAAAGAAACAAATTTAAAAAAAATACTATTATACGAAATGATTGAAATAAAAAAAAGTCCTACAGTCATTAATTATAAAACAGACATAGAAAATCTAAGCACTATTTACCATAATTTATTTTAAAAATAGTATTTTTGTCATTTAAAAAATTAAATAACAATTAAATACAGAATATTTAATTATATTAAAAAAATTGATTTTTTACTATTCTTAAAAAAAAGAATAGTAACGAAGTCTTTTTAAATACAATGTTTTTCACTTATTTTCTTTTTCTTTTCCCTATATTTTTAATATTATTCTTTCTTTAAAAAATTTTTTTTATATTTACACTACTAACTAATTGGTTAAACGCGAAACATTTAAAATTATAAAAATTAGATATAATAAAATATTTATAATGACGTTTATAGACATGCGCTTTTACTATTACATTTTTACCAATTGACAAAATTAAAAATTTAAAATTATAAAATTATTTTAAACAATCTTTCAACATTTATACAAAATGAAATAACAAAAATCAAGTGATGTGCTTAATTCCACCACAAACTGAGAAAAAACAATTTGAAAATATCACAATCCTATAACAACAAAAATGTAAGTAAAAAAAAGAAATTTCTCTCACTTTCCTATTAATATAATAAAAAAATACATGTTAACAAAAAATTTATTGTTGCAGTTTTAATTATGTTATTTATCAACTGAAGAAGGATTTAATAAATCCGAAATGATCATATTAAAAAACTAATTGAAACGTTTTAATTTATTTAACAATAAAAACGACTCATTAAAAAATTTTCCTACATCACCATTATCAATATTGGAATATCGATATTTGAAAGGGGGAGGGGCTTAATACTGAATAATATTAATACATGCTAATCTCAACCACGCTATCAGTTTTTCGAAATTTCAACAGACCTTAAATTAGTAACGGAATGGTAGAAACTTGAAAGTTTGAAATTTGTTATTGCCAGTGAACTTTTACGAGTTTGGGTATCCTGATGCGGTGACTGATAACGTTAGAGAAATTAGCTAGGTTTAATTTTTCTTGGTGAAGACATTCTTACCTTAGAATCTCCAAGGTGTCTCCAAGTTATTGAAGCACAGAAATGGGACTCTAATAAATCTAGTGTCCTGTTTACATTGGTAGCTAGAAATTAACAGCACTTTATAAAATAGTGCGGTGTCTTTGAAAGAATAAAATAAAATACAATATAATATCCACCGTTCCAAATATAAACATAAATTATATACGGTGGATTAAATTGAGAATATACCACAGATATTCTTCTTTATTCCTCTCAGCTAGCTCAGGTTTGCTCAATAAAGCATAAGTTATTTGAATTACGAGACTCTTATATACTTTTATTCCTGGAAAAAAAGACAAGCTTATATCGTAAGCACTAAAGCTCCTGCAAGCTGGACAACTGCTGCTAAACTCGGAATTTAAGAGAAAAGAACGCTGGATGCTTGTATTAACATCAATTAAACACATATGTAAAATTGAAAACACAAAAACTTAAAAAATCAAAATGGAACGTCAAAATAAAAAATGTTATTCAAGATAATACAATTGGTACATTGAGAAATGAATTCTCAGGTTTGCTCAAACGTTATAAATAATTGTAGTGACCTGACATAGGATCAGTACTGTCAATCGTTTGAACAAATCAACACAAATGAAATTTGTTTATAATTAAATAATTGTCAAGTAAAAATAAATTCTTTTTAAAAGAAATTTTGTTGTTTTATTTAACTAAAATCAAGTAAATTCTGAAAAGAACTTAATAAACTAAACCAAATAATTTAATATTTGAGGATGAACTTTAAAAATTAATTATTATTTATGAACTTAACAAGAATTATTTATTTTAACCAATCTGGTACGTTATAAAATAGTTCCCTTTTATATAAAAATTCTTTTAGTGGTTACACTTTGACAGAACCTGTCAGCTGACTTCTTGTTTATAAAATCGATACGTAGATCGATTTGCCCCAGCTTATATACTTTCTGCCAGAACAAACGAAATCTATGACACTTTTTCAAAACAACAGAAAATCGAGCAGGCTCGTGACGTCACTAATCCGGAACCAGCTGATATGGATGATCACTATTCCTAATTCTGTTACTATAGAATTGTAGCCTTTAATACAAGGATCAGAAAAGTATAATACATTCATAGTCTCAAAATGTACAATTAACGAAGATATTCAAGAAAAACGTTTGACAATGTACGAAACTCATTACGATCTAATTACATATAGGATTCAACAAATCAAGGTTCATCCTTTACAAACTAGTTACAGGAATACATGATATAGGTAAAATTAACAATTTCTCCATAAAAACATCTTTACAATTTACTATAAACATAATTTTTACAGTACGAACTGCAATAAATAAACCAATTGATGCTTGTACAAATGCCAGCTTAAATATAAAATCAACATTAATCAGATTATGCTCAAAATGTCCAGCATACAATTCTCTAAACATTTACATAGAAACAATGGTAAGAAAAAACAGGATAAAAGTCTACGACAGGATTCAAAACCTTCATTAATAAAAGTGACCAGAAATCTTGTAAACAAATTCAAAGATTAATTGTATTATATCAGTCATAATAAGATTGACCTAATTTCTCTATTTTCAGCTAATTAACAGCATGAAACTGAGCTGGCCTCCTGGAAAATATAAAAGTCTATCTGACGCTAAACATCGTAATGTGTAAATTTTAATATGGAAAAAACTTCTTCCTAACAAGTGGAAAACCGTCCCAAAGTAACATGGGTTGCATAAACGTGATTATAATCAAGCAATCTAACTAATTTATATCCTTTTTCTAAAAATGAAACCTATTGTTATTATGCATGAGAAAGCTAGGTTATGTTTGCATGAAGTCTTTATTCTTAAGTTTTTTTAATTTAAACATTAATGAACCTAACTGTGGTCCTATCTATACCTTTTATATTAATTATGCCCATGACATAACATGTCCCTCTTTTGATTTGAATCTGATATATGGGAAACATTTAATTTTGACGTTCACGAACTATCGTAAGTAAAATTTTCAATACGGTGAAATGATTACACCGCAATAGATATACTAAAAGGATATTATATTTTTGTTTTTCTAGTAAAGCTCAAAGTAAGGTTTATAATAAAAGTCAATATACAGGGTGTCTCATAGCCCCTGCACTAGTCTACCAGCGCATTTCTGATGGGATTTGGAACAAAAAATCTTAATAAAGTTTTTTGATTAGAAAAATTTTTTGAATAATTTTGACTGACGTTTTTATAAAAGTACGTATAAAATTATAACGCGCTCGTGGTGATATTGATATCATTAATAAACAATAAAGTTAACTGTATATGAAAGTGCAACGTTTGAAATTTTAAAGCCAAACAAACATGATGAGATCACACATCACTGTGTATTTTTCTAGTCCAAACCCACAATTTTTAAGCGCCCAATTGTGTTACATTGTACTATTCTAAATTAAATCGCTTCGCTTCGTTGACATAGTGGTTTTTGCTTTACTAAAATGCACTTCTCAAATAATGACTAACTGTAATCCAAAATATAAATATACAAATTTGTGTATTAAGCTTTTAATTTTAATACATTTGTCTATAACGGGATTTTAATTTTGTTTAACCGTGACCTTGCATATTTTTTTACTGTAAAATTGGTTAAATCTAGTCTTAACTTTAATTAGTAAAAAATTGGGTAAGAGTTTTCCACATCGAATTCCAATAGAATCGAATCGCCTATGGAATTTACTAATTAGTGTTAATTGATGATGCTAACCTAAACAAGAAAATGAAGAATCTGGGTCACAAAAATTACCAGGGTAAAAGTGCCAAATTTAAAAAGGGAATTTAATTACAGTGCCATTAATTTAGTTAACTTTAAGAAGAGAAGTAAAATGAAAACGAACATCCACTACCCCTATCCGTATTTAGTCATTTAGTCATATTGCTGACCTTTTTAACAGCTTAGATAATATCAGTGTTGCTTGAAATCTGATCTCATTTTATCTGTTTACACAAGTTTTGTCACGCGTTGACCCAGATTCTCCATTTACTTGTTAATTAGGTTACAATTTCCGTGATTCAATGGGGGGGATTCCCCGATTTTGCGAATCGTCATCAGTTACAATGACTTGACCTCCTTTTCTTAATTATCTGCGTTTGCCGAATTATCTTTTAAGTGACTGACCTCATAAAATTGTATTATAAAAACGATCATGTTACAGAATCAGCAATGTAAACATAACAAACCATAAACCATCTTGTTTGGAGAAAATAACAAACACTACTGTATGTTCTAAAACATTATACTCATCTTTATTTGCATTTTTCCCGAGAAATACGCATCTGAGAAAAAAATGTTATAGAGATTTAGTGTTTGTCTTATCGATGTCTATATACCTGCCGCATTTGATGTCCTTGTTATGAGCCACCCTGTATAAAGTCAACTGACATGTCGATGATGAAATGCAAACCAAGAATGAATTCTATTTTAACTATAATTACAGATGTAGTCTCTATATAAAAATATAAAAAGAAAATAAGAATGGAAAATGATGACAAAGCTGGTTGTTAAATAAATTGGCTTGAGTGAAGCAGTGCCTTATAAGAATTCTTACAGCAAAAAGAATGGGGAGTAAAAGTTCATTAATCATCTTTTAATTATTATTCATTGAATTAGCCGCATAATACAAAGAAAAAAATATTATCTTCTTAGCACTTTTATTAATGAATTTAATATTAAAACATGATTTATATGTGCAGCTTTAAACTGCGATCAAGATAAATCTAATTTCCGAATTAAATCCGATTGCTTTTTCGATGACGTCGAAACGGTTAATCAGAACATCTATCACCCCAATGCTTTTCCAGCATGTTTGTGGTCTATGTCTATATGCCATAAGGGAAGTATCGATGTCGAAAGCAAACTGTTATTTCCATCACGTACTCGTCTGGTGACTTGTCACCAATTCCTGATTAGTATCGATGACAAAAACAGAGAATTGGTTTTCCAGAAAAAAATATTTAGAAAAATCTAAAAGGTAACAACAGTAGAGAACTAATAAAACAGCAGGTAAAAAATGAGAAATTTTAGTAAAATAAAACTTTAAACTGAGCTAACCCTACGGCTGATTTATTCGATACCATTAATATTAATCAGTTTCCGTTTTTACGGGGCAATAACGCGGAAAGTACAGCCAATATTTTCATTTCAGTAAACGTGTACGAGAAATAGCTATCAAGACGAAATCGACATAATATTTCAACATCTTGGGTTGGTATTATTTCCACACAAAGAAATGCGTTTTATTCTGTAGCTAAAATTCTATGTCCATACAACAAAAAGGTTATGTGTATGCGTTCCGATACAATGAACCTTAAAGAAGGAAACCAATAAATCAACAAAGAGGCAATAATAATTTAAGAAAGAAATTAGGTTCAGCATTTCTTTTCCCGAATTTCTTTTGTCGAAAAAAGGTAAATAAAAATAAATTCCCAATGCAATTGAAAAAATGTTCAATCTTCGTTAGGGTATGAATACCCATGACAATTTTTCCTCCTAAGAAAACTCAAAATATAAATTTGATCCAACAGCAAATTCATTGTTATTCCAGTAAGAAATTTTCCATTAGATGCAAGATGACAATCGACAGATGAGTTCTTTGTTCTCTTCGTAGTGGCGGTTGGAGGTTAATGTTCATCATGAATGTACAAGTTATTGTATAAAAGAAGAAAAGGTAGAAAAAACATTTGAGAAGTAAAAGGGTCAATTTTGTGATTAAGTTATATATAATCCTTGTAGTTAAATCTTACTTATAAAATAATTCCTTACATGCATACAGGATACTATTTTAGCAAAAGCAAATTTGCTAATGGAATTTCAATACACGTTCAGCTATTGTTCTTCTTTTAATTTCCTCTCACTATTAATAGCATTCAGGAAATATCCATCTGCAAAATGAAAACCGATCGAAATTTCTCCGAATATAAACTCAAACAAAGAGAAAATTGGAACACAAACAAAAAGCATTAAAAGCTAAGTAAATAATAATACCAATTAAGTTCTAAGTTTTTATATGTGTAAGGGTTGAATAATCGCGTTTGTTTAATCCCTTTGGGTATTTTCGCCGTTCTCAGATGTTGAGGGGGAATGGAACAAGGGATTTAGCTCGCAAAGCTGTTAATTCTCCTTTCTAACATGTTACACCTGTTTGCGACACTTTCATAAAGTGCTGAATTATAAATTTTAATTTAAATAATACAATAAGTGTAATAAATAATGATTCCTCCTTATAATTAATGAATTACGATTATATTAATTTAGCTTGAAATACGTTTGCTTCCTGCAGTGAGTAGTCACATCAAAACAAAATGAATAATATATGAAAACCCATTAGGGTACAAATAACTAGCATTAATATAACATATTGATATAATATACGGAGAGGATTATTTACAATTTGAGAAAAGGTCCAAATAAATAAACGATGATTGACAAAAAATTATTAAAGTTTATTTACTTGTTTAGAGTACACATACGTATATGAAAACAGACTTCAGTAAGAGCACAGTGAAGAATAAACCACCTACCTTTACCATAAAGAAAAAATTGCTTCGGCTATTATTAAAATAATTGGAAACCTCAATTCTGGCCACAATTGAGACTCTAACAGGCGGGTCGCTTCAATGGGATAATGAATAACTATGGATCTATAAAGCATTGTTTAAACAAATACTATAGTTAGGTAGAGAAAAAATTCCTCTTTACAATGCTATGTAATAGTAAAGATTTGGTATACTAATAAGATGGCCATAACTTAACAGCCAAATCAATTTTCAAATGCCTTTAATTACACATTAAAATATGGTATTGTGATAAACCGCTTGTTTATCGGTTTTATTGGTATTATTGATTATGGATGTTAGTTTAAATAATACACAAATTTGTATCCCATAATAAATTGGTTTTATTTCTTATTCTTATAAAATAGAAATTTGGTACATTATTACATGTTTACTCTTCGAAACTCTGTCGTCGTCTTTTTTACTAATTTAAGTCATTAAACTGTTACAACTATTATAAAAGCATTGCATTTTTTCTTAACCTAGTTATTGCTAAAAGGAATTTGATTAAGCAGCTTTACGCAATTGAATTTATTGAACTTTATTACCTAAATATTTTAATCTTTCAAAAACACATAATATAAATTTTGATCATTTCTATATTCCTTTACACCTTCCCTGCGCAAAAGAAAAAAAAAGAATTTTTTATGGAACTGTTTTTTTTTCTAAAATTTTAAAATAATATAACTTAACTCTATTTTTATGTACTATAACTAATTTATTATTGATACTTATGACTACATTAGGATGTTGGTCTTCTATAACATCATATGGACCTTTAAAGATTACTTCCCTTTTATCATTAGAAGTGTTTCTTAACAATACTTTATCACCTACTTTAAAATTAACATAATTACTATTGATATCATATCTTTGCTTTCTTTTAACTTTTGATGCGATCAAATTGTTTCTCGCTTCATTACAAGCAACTTGTAGTCGATACCTTAGCTCGTGCGGATAGTTATCGAAAGTATACAAAGGATCTACGGTTTTGCATATATTAGTTGGTAAACTACTCAGCTTTCCAAACACTAACTCATAAGGAGTGTAGTGAGTTTTGGTATGCACCGTATTATTGTAAGCAAACGACCAGTAAGGAACCCAAGAGCTCCAACTGTTGGGATGTTTTGATGCATAAATTCTCAGGTAAGCGCCTAAATTATTGTGAGAATTTTCAAGTGCCCCGAGAGTCTCGTGATGATATGCAGTAGAATATAAAGTTTGCAAGTTTCTTGAAAAGTAGAAGCTAAAAATTCTGTTCCCTGATCTGAAACTACTTCGTTCGGGATTCCATATCGGAGTATGAAATTTTTGACAAATGATCTTGCAACAAAGACCGCTTCTTTATTAGGAATGGGGTAACACTCTACAAATTTGCTCAATTCACATTGTAACGTTAAGATGTAACGATTATTGCTTTGATCTAATTCTAAAGGTCCGACTAAATCGAGATAAACCTTTTGAAATGCTGATGTAGCTGTTGTTGTGATTTCCAAAGGTTGTTTTACACTTGGTGAATATTTACACGTTTGACACTCTGTACATTGTTTAACAAAGTGTTCAATGTCTTTACGTAACCTTGACCAAAAATAATAACGTTTAATATTATTGTACATACGGTTAATACCAGCATGTCCTCCTGTCGGTAACATGTGGAAATCGTTTCTCTATCGGTTATACGTTGTGTATCTTTAACAATACATATTCTTATACCGGTACGTTTGATTTTATTGTGAGCCCTCCGTAATTCTTCTAGGAATTGTGAATTACCTTTGTTTTTCATTACTAATAATTCCGGTATTTTGAACTTTTCACATATACTTTTCAGGTCTCTCAACGACGCTTCGAAGGCTGACGCTCATCGAGTATCCTGTACTAAATAAATTATATTTATATTTCTATCAAACCATATATTTCCTAATTTATAGAAATTAGAGTCGCGACTTGTGGTTGATAATTGATTCAGTTCGGTTTTACTTAGATTTCGTAGTTCAATGCACTCTAGAGGAGGTTTTAGAAACTCCACGATACCAGGGTGATCAGTCCTGCTATCTTGTGATTTCCCAAAATCTCCCATAGGGTGATCCTTCTTACGTTTTGTTTGGGCTCTGGTTAGAACATAAACCGTGTTTTCACTCATGGTTTTCAGATCATCTGAAAGTATCGAAATACGCGATAAAGCATCGGCGGCTACGTCCTCCTTCCCAGGAACGTACTGAATCTCAAAACTATATTCTTCTAGTATTAATCTAAACTTAGTTAACCTACTGGACGGGTTTTTTACACTAAATAAGTACACTAAAGGTCTATGGTCGGTGAAAATAGTGAATTTTCTTCCGAACAAATACGGCCTAAATTTCTTAACTGCCCAGACAATAGCTAGTAGCTCTTTTTCAATTGTGCAGTAATTTTTTCTGCGTTATTAAGACTTCGAATTGCATAGGAGACAGGCTTATCATTTGCATTTGATAAAACTGCACCCACGGCAAATCCTGAGGCATCGGTTCTTAAAATAAACTGATGATTCTCCTAAAAGTCGGGATATTGTAGAATGGGTGGGCTAACTAATGCTGCTTTTAATTTTTCAAACGCTGACTGGTAACTGTCAGTCCATTGAAAAATTACTCCTTTTTTAGTTAAAGATTTAATGGTGTGGCTATTTCTGAAAAATTTGGAATAAATTTGCGATAATAATTTGCAAAAGCGACAAACCGTTTTGTTTCTTTGCCATCTTTTGATATTGGATATTCCTTCATCACTTTCAGCTTTTCCGGATCAGGTGATATACCTTCTGCGGAAATGACATGACGGAGATACAATAATTGCTTTTTTAAAAATTCACATTTAATCGGATTTAATTTTAAATTTACCTTTCTTAATCTACTTAGAATGCGTATAAGATTTTGATTATGGTTAGTCAGATTATTACCAAAGATAATTAAGTCGTCCAAATATACAAAACATCTGTCATAATTTAATCAAGAGCGGGCAAACGTCATTGCTCTCGAAAATGCATTAGGATTAACTTTAAGCCCCATTGGTAACCTCGTCATCTGAAATTGTCCTTTATCTGTGGTGAAAGCTGTGCATGGCCTAGAACTTGGATCAAGATCTAGCTGAAAATAGCCTTGGTAGAGGTCTAAATGGCTGAAATAGATTGCACCAGATAAAGCGTCTAAGATTTCGTCGATACACGGGAGAGGAAATTTGTCATTTTCGATAAGTTGATTTAAGTGCCTGTAATAATCTACAACTACCCTCCATTTCTTATTTCCTTTTTTCTTTTTTCGGTACTATTAAAAGAGGTGTTGACCATTCAGAACGTGAGGGTTCAATTATACCATCGGCAAGCATCTTAACAATTTGCTTATTTACCTCAACCTTTTGAGAATGAGGTAATCGATACGGCTTGATGTATACCGGAGATACGCCTTTTCGCAAATAAAGTTTTTGCTGGTAAACGTTAGTTACAGTTAAGGGGTCATTTTCTAAATAAAATACGTCAGAAAATTTTGCACATATTTTTTCTATGGAATTCCTCTCTTCCCTATTTAAAGATTTCAAATTAACTAGATCTAAAACCTTGTCAACTCGTTCCACGGATGGTGGTATATTGTCTAATTTATATGAACAAGAATTTGAAAGTTTTTCTGTTTTCGGTCTATAATTCCTAATACTAACTTCCTTATCATTAACATTTAGTATCCTAAGGGGTATAGAATGACTGTTAGGCTTAACTACTACACTAGCAGTAAAGACACCTTCCCAAACTTCTTCGGGTAAAACAACACATTCCTCTTTTATATCAACAGAAAAATATCGAATTATTTCACACCTGGATGGAATTGTGGTGTAGCAGTCGCCTTTTGATTGAAGAGGTACTACAATGTTTTCTCCGATATTCCAGAAAGAAAAATTTTTCATAGTCTATGATGGCCGAAAATTTTTCGAAGAAATCAGACCCTGTATTCCCATGAAATTCTTTACTGAACTTGTTTACTACTACAAACTTATGGTCAAGTTGGGTATGACCTAACTTAAATTAAACTTGGTACTTCCTAATGAAAATACTGATCCAACAATTTCGAATAGTTTTATTCTTTCTTTATTATTTACATATTGTGTCTGAGATAATTCAGAAGAAAAAATAACATTCACAGATGCTCCAGTATCTATCAAAAGATCTAATTTTTCTTGCCATATTGTACTCTTTACATAATTTATCCCATTCATTCCTAGATTTAAACTGTTATCTACTGTATTGTCATTGTGAGAAACCTCGAAAAAAACTTATCATTCCTAGTGGTATAACCTTCTGTATTTCTACTTGATTCATTGTTATTATTACTACCTGTGTTTTCAACAAAATAGCTTCTTTGGGAATGATGATTTCTATTTTTCCAAACTCTTGTAGGACCAAACTGACCTCCTTCAGAAAAAGCATGATTTTGGTTTTTATTGACTACCTGTGGCTGTTGATTAAATGGACGTCTTTCATTATTACCGTAACTATTGTTAGATTTGAAATTATGCCTAAAATGTTGCTGCCTATGTACCACCTGTCCTCGACCTTTTGAAAGGAAAATATTTTGATTTTGTGAACCTTGTACTAAATTTTCTTCGTCCTTTGCTCCGGTAATTGCCTCATTTAATTTAGAATAATTTCTTGCCTTGATAATGGTTCTAAGATTAGGATCCCGTAATCCATTGGCAAATGAAGCTATAGCAAGCGTCAGTTAAATAATGCAGTAACCATCATACCAAAAGAAACCACGCCTAGTATTTCTGCAACAGAATAGCCCTCTTTCGAAACATTTGCACCATTGTTTCCGGCTTGATGTGCTATTACAACTTCTTCCTTTGATTGGCTTGATCCCATTTTTATTTTTCTATTCCATTTGTAATTTTATTCTGGTTTGCAACCATTAACCATTTTTACCAATCTTTCTACTTTCGTTTTCTTTCTTCTTAATTCGCTTCCCAATTGTTAAAGTTCTTAATTGGCAGGGTCGCCATGTGATAAATCCCTTGTTTATCGGTTTTATTGGTTTTATTGATTATGGATATTAGTTTAAATAATACACAAATTTGTATCCCATAATAAATTGGTTTTATTTCTTAGTCTTATAAAATAGAAATTTGGTACGTTATTACATATTTACTCTTCGAAACTCTGTCGTCGTCTGTTTTATTAATTTAAGTCATTAAACTGTTACAACTATTATAAAAGCGTTGCATTTTTACTTAACCTAGTTATTGCTAAAAGAAATTTGATTAAGCAGTTTTACGCAATTGAATTTATTGAACTTTATTATCTAAATATTTTAATCTTTCAAAAACACATAATATAAATTTTGATAATTTCTATATTCCTTTACAGTATAATTAAATCAAACCAGCTAATTACTTCCTTTTCTGAATACAAAATCTTTCCTTAGAACCTATAGCACAATATTACGAATTTTTAGATTTCCAAACTACAAAATAACCATATTACATAATTTCAGATCACTATGTTTGAACGCAGAAATATGTGGTTTTTAAACCCATAGATCTTTTATAAGAAATGATCCCCACATTTACATCTATGTCTCAGTTGTGCACAAGGAACTATTTGACAACATTATAATAAAATATTTGAGCCCACAGACTTTTTAATCTTTACAAATTTTAAAAACTAAACTTGCAGGTAAGGCAATCAATCTTGTATACATCTTCACTAGCATGCTGTGTTATAGAGCATTTAGTAGCATAGGTTATAGAGTGTTTCTTTAACAAAATGAAACATTTTTAATTTATTTTAAATCATACTTAATTCAAAAAAATCAAATTGCCTTAAAGTTATGCAATCTAATATGCATGTATACATTTAGGGATGCCTACAGCATGTCATATCATGACAATATAATCAATATTTTATTATAATTTATTTGGTTTAAATTCTGATGTAAACCGTGTTCATTGATTGAATTCTATTTAGGTGAGGACGGTATATATTGGGACACTTTTTTCCTTGAAAGTATTTTCAATTTTTCTGTAACTACTTAGTTAAGTAAAAAACCAGAAATAACTATAAAATCGAATAAATACAGCCTTCAATTCTAAGCATAAAAAATATAAGTACCCATATTCATTATCTGCTGGTAGCCTTTGTACCACTAGGTAAAGTGGGACACCTTGTAACGTGCAGAAAATCTGAGGATTAAATTGCAGATATAATCCTACTACAGCCCTGTAAATTAAGGACATATTTCGTCTCGTTTGAAATACTTTTCGCATTCCCAGTTCAGCCGGACAAGTCTTACGACAGGCATCGGGCCAAGGAGCGACGGGCTTAGCCTCCGACTGCGGCAGTCGCGTTCAGTTGATATTACCGTCATTATTTAACGAAAAGTTTATTACGAAGCATTTTAAGTATTACACAGTACAAGATTATAATGTTGGAGAATTAATTTCGTTCGTATGAGAACAGTGATTTGTATTTCTATGCCGTATAAATGCTACTAGAGATAAGACTAAGTGTTAATACCCTCTTATTTGAACGTTGTATTGGCTTAAAAGAATACGTGTAAAGCTAATCAACAGTAAATTTTATATTAACACCAACGCATTTTATTAATAGTAAATTAATAATAATCGGATAATGTATTATGTTATAAAATGTTATAAGAATTCTAAATAGAATTATTCAAGCAACATTCTACTTAGTTTGACGTATCGTTCTGTTTAAAGTTAATTAGCATCGTTCAAGTTAACAATAATAACACCGAATTTGTTCCGTAGTGGAAATTAGTGAACAGTTTCTAGTCTGGCGTTCCCTTCCATATTTATTATAGTTCAAAGTTCAGAAGATTTATTTCTTCCCGTATTGGTTTTTCAACTCAGCAGTTTTTAGTGAAAATTACACTGGATTATGGAGAACTGTATTTAGGATTACGTTCAAGTTTGTATGTTTAGGTTTAGTTAGGGTATAGTTCAGTTCAACAAACTGCTGATGTTTCTGTCAGTCAAAATTTATTATTAAAGATTTATGTTTTGATTAATTCAACGTCAATTTTAAATTGAAGGTCATTTCCCAAACGATGGACTTCCCGCCTCTTTGAAAATGAACATCTTTCAGTTTAGTGGCGACCTCTATTTTTTATTTGATCCTGAATCTATTACCTAATCAGATGCTCTTGTGATTAACACTCACGTCCGAGTATAAATTGAAATAATAAGATGTCTCTGCCGGGGCAAACAAGCTTTATGTAACGTAAGTATCTGTGGTGAAAGTTTGAGCATTTTTAGTTGCATCATTTTATAGTAAGTACGGGTCTGTTTAGTATTTTGTGTTTGACTGAAACGTAATGTTACATTTGACGCCTACTCGTGATGCTAGATTAATTTAACTTTACAACCTGTTGGTATTTAGTGGGACACGTGTAAGAAACATTATTGAAACTGTGTATACAACGAAAATAAACAGGTCTTGAAGCAATAAACACTAAAAAATAAAACATAAAATAAATGAACTTAGACCTTAGGGAAGAGTATCCGCTTTATGTCTTTTATTTTCTGTAGATTTCTTGCCCTAATGACTTTGCGATTTTTTTCTTCTTGCCTTCGTGTAGCTTCCTCTTTCTTCGCCTTCTTTGTTGATACCTTTGTTATTACACCTCGATGCAGCTTTAGCGTGCGGTTATACTTGTTCAGGTGGCACTTGTTGTGGCCGCGTCCTGCCACAGAAACTGTAATACCTTCTTCACTTCCCATGACTCCATCATTTTTGACACTCTGCTGCTGCTAAATGTAATCCACATCACTGAAAACGTGGGATTGAATGGATAAATACAAATTCTTGAGAATCCTTTCAATATTTTTGTCGCAATTAATACCTCTGGGAATGATTTACCAACAATGGCAGTCATGCCATATACATTTAAAGGTGTGCCTGGGTTTTTAAGAAGCCATTGATTCTTCAATCTTTTGTAGTATATCTATTTTAAAGGGTTCAAAACAACATATATAAAATATAAAGGCTGTAGTGAGGTGACAATGTTAGCAAAGCAATCCCATTTTGCTTGGCTTTCTGTAAAGTACTAAAACCGTAATGTTTTTCGTGAAGAAGGATTTGCATTGCAGGAATTGGATTGCATTGCAGGAGGAAGGGATTGGATTGCAGAAGGAGTTGATGATTGAGAAGTTTGTAGATTGCCAGTAAATTCCAACTTGTTTAGGTATCTTCACAAAATAAAGAAAATACATAAGGCGCTACTGGCTCGACAAAACAAAACAAAAAGGAAAGCTTTTCACGGTTTTAGACGACGGAACCAGACGCATCTGATAAATGCCCAAACAATACTTCGGAAATCTCAACAGTCCCATACAGGAAAATATTTAACACCTATTGAATCCGCCAACAAAGCGATCAAATCTTCCACTAACAAAGCATTTCTTGAAGGGAGTTTCTCAATCCACTCGCATCAACTACATCTTAAAACGTTCCACAACAAACCGGAAATAGAAAAACCTAATCTTTTATCTCATCTAAAAGGTTTTCCAAAATTTACCAAAAGCCGTGAAATAAACACAAGATACCTGTAGAAGGAATAAGGTCAAGCTCATAAAATCAACTTGAAAAGTGAGACTAAATAGAATGATTGTACAGAGTGTAGCCCATCCTTCAGGAGAAAACTACCGTAAATCAAAGTAAATGCTTTAAAATCTCATTCAATTCTGAAATACAAAAAGGCCATGTAATACACTTGGTTACAGCCTTGGTAGTGTAATGTCTGGCGTGCCGGACTTTCACCCAAGAGGCCCGGGTTCGACTCCCGGCGCTGGCAGGTCTGGTTAAGGTTTTCTGCAGTTTTCCTTAGCTGTAACACAAATGTGGGATTTGCGCTGTTCCATCTATAAGTCGGCTGCAGCCGCACATTTTGCCTACATAATAATAATCGTCCCCTCCCTCCCGCACAAGCTTATAGCTTCTGGGGCCTTGGTTTAGGTTATGGGTTGTAGTAATTATTATTGTATTATTATTATGGTGTAACTACTGCGTTCACTTTTCTCCAGCCTTCAAAGTCAGTTAATCTTTCAGTAACAATAGGAAGCTGCCTTAGGCACCCTTTAAGCAACAGTCTCAACAAAAACGAGGAATTTAAAGGCATCGGAGAATCGAAATCATTTGCTCGCCATTGTAAATGGTCATTACCATTTTTATCTCACACTCTGGAAACCTCAAGAAATTTCTTCATCGTCAGTACAATATTTCAGTCAGTCATTGACTATAAGCGTTTTTCGTTGTAAAATTGTTCCATTTTAACCAATGCACATCTCTAGGTGGGTACTTAAATCCTGTCTGACATTTATCAAAGTCGACAGTGTAATACTCCAAACACGTCCTTAGTTATTTAGTTTAAACTAATAAACGAAATTAAAAATGAATAATCACTGCTACAACTAGGCACAACAAGTTGTTTGTGGCCCGCTCAATATAAAAAACAAAGACCGTTATTTTGATGGAAATATTCTCCAGAATTGGAGATTCCCGTCGCTAATCTCTAATATTAACAGCAAAAAATTTGGGTGGAGCCCATTTTACTGCTCATTGATTCCTGTATCCAATATAAAATTAGTAATAGTTTCTTGATTTGCAATTAACACCCGCGACATTTGAGTATAATATAAATAAGTAAGAAGTCTCTACCGTAATTTCTATGCATTATCTGTTAATATAGAGATATTTATTTTTATATAGAAATCTTAGAGGTTAGATTATGACGTTTTTATTTTTTTGTTTATTTGAATAATTTTACTGATTACATTTGTTGTAGGCTACTGTAAACAAACTAGGAAATATTTTTGATAACCTAACACTATGACTGTTGGTAAAACTATTAAAAAAATTAAAACTAAAATGATTTAGTTGTGTTAAAGAACCTGTGTCGAATAATGTAATGTTTAAAACGCCCTAGCCAAAATTAATAAAATTGACAGCACCTGTCCAGATAAAAAATGCTAAATAAGAGGAGATGCTTGACGAGTTCGCTTTAGAGATCCTGTTGAGTTTTGTTACACGTTCTCTATGCATACTATAAAGATTAATTATTCAATTAAAATGTTCTTACAATTCCCATTTAATAATTATACAGGTAAATTAAAACAAATTAATAAACAATGAATGCCTTCAATCTACTACCAAGCTCTTAAGCTCAGGTCACAACTTCCGAAAGGAAGTCTAAAACCGTAATTAACTAAAACTCCTAACTTTTAAAAATCACAAAACATAGTCACGCATAATTGATAATTTCAGTAAAACATTTACTTGTAAGGAACTCCATAGATAAAGAAGCTTTTAAAAAGTTGGGAAAAGTTTTTAAGTAGGAATACAGTTACATCAAGTAAATACTGCTGGCAATTATCAAACAAGAGGTCTCATTAAGTTTTAGCCACATCAGCCAGTGATCCGAAGGGAGAGATGCGTTAACAACTTCTGCAATTAGTGACCCAAATAACTTGTAAAATCCAGAATGCCGAAAGAGAATCTGCTTTACCACACAGAAGCGTAATTTTGTTGTATTCCAAAATACATAATTGTTAAAGAAACAGTTGTTTGATGAAAAGTAGAAGTGAGCTTAAAGTATTGCAAAAATAAATTTTTAAACGAATTGTTACTTTAATAAATTATGTAGACTTTTATTGCACTTAAATTCAAGTGATTTTCGATGTGGGATTGAATGAATACGTGATTTTAATTATAACTAAGTGTGATATTTAGCATCACGTCGCATCGTTGCTTGGGTACATGTTCTGTAGTTCTCACGTTCACAGTTCACGAACTGTTCTGCAATGCTGCTGTCCTTTAAAGTTTTACTTGAAGCTTGATTGCTTTAGATAACTTTAGAACAGTTTGTACAGAGAAACACTTTCTAGTAGATAAATGTGCATGACTTGCAAGAACCGACCCTCCTAAGAAGCCTAGCACTTTATTTAGGAAACCACAAAGTGCAGTTTTTTGCAGTCATTGCTAGGTTTTTACTTAGGTAGAAAACATAATACTCATTGTCGACTTTTACTTATACGTGAAGAACTACTTTTGCATTAAGACTTAAATGTAAATGTATAAAAACTTAGCTTTATTTCGTTTTGCTTTGCTTGATTGCTTTTATTTTAAACCTTGAATTATTTATAAAGGTGAGAAATATGTATACCTATAAATAACAAAACCGTGTTAATGGAACAAACGAGTATTAAAAATTAAAATTTATGTAAAACCCTTTCTTGTCCTATAACCCAATTATCTATTTATATTTATATTGTAATGAGCCGGGGTCCCTACCCACTAGACGAACACGGCCCATCTTACTCTACCCGCGTAAAATTCAAATATTTAACAAACCGGAAATTGACACAGTATTACCAACCTTACAAATGACAAACTTTATAAAGATAAATATAACAAAAAGAACAAACTTGATATTTAACAAACTGGATCCTACGTTGTGATTATTTTTTATACCATGTGACCAAGGTTGATAACGATTGATCTACTTCATACGGACGGAGAAAGAGAAATCACAAGTAAAAGAACACAAATAAAAGAACAATTAAATATGATTGTATTATTTTATTAATTTATTCTTAATCTTGAGCGAGGAGGGACGTATTTAAACTGATACAAATAATGGCTAGTTCTCTAAAAACCTCCTTGAAATTATATGCTAGCCCAGCTTAAATACGTACACGCTTCAAGTTTATTATGTGATCAAATGATTATTTAGTTTGGTTACAATAAACAATACAGATCAATAAATCAATTTATCAAGTTGATACAGTTGTGTGATTATACTAGGCATTTATAAATAGACAAACGCAAATCTCTCAACATAAAACATCAAAATTGAGTGAAATAGTCAATCAAAAAGATTTACAGAGAAACTAGAAAAGGTAAAAGTGCCAGATTAAAATAAATACACAAGAACTACTGAACAAAAATCATATCATATTTGACATAGCAATAGATACGTTGTGACCATACATTTATATACACATAAAAGACACATACGAAATAAGAAATATCAGTAAATAAAATAATGGTTTGAGGGTTCTCTTACACGGCCTATCATGGGCTTTTTTACCACCGTGGAGCCTTCCTCTCAAATAAATAAATAAAGGTATAAGGGTTTCTCACACGGCCTATCACGGGTTTTCATACTACCGTGGAGATTAATACCTAGGGAAATATCCTCTCAGTCACAAAGTATAACATTTAGTTAGGTTAGAAACATTAACCTAAAAACTCAATAAGTACTGACAATAAGACACATAACAGTAGTAGTCGTATCTACATAAATGCACAAATGACATTCCTAGTTAGCAATACTTAGTTGTAAGGATACTACAAACGTTAATAAAACATTATTTTCTAGTAATATTTATACATCAAAAGGATAAATTTATAAATTGTTAAAAGTATCAAACGAATCTTTTAGATTTAGAGGTTTGGGTTTTAGATTAATTAAATAATATAAAAATTACACCACACAACTAGAATCAACATAAATTAAATTAACAGATATACACTTACATGAATTTTATATTCCTTTTTAAAAACCAAGCCAATATGGCTACTTACTACCTGTTTTCCCCAACCCCTCATCTCTGTTTTCAAAACAAAAACCCCACGTCTCTTAACTACCCCTTAGCAACCCAAACTACCAACATTAAAGAACCTGTAATAACCATCCCTAAACATAAAATCAAGTTACCAACCCCAAAGAAACTGTAATAAACAACCCCAACATTTTATATTGAAGCAAACAGTTGTTATTTTTAAAATAAATTACATATTTTGCCTGAACTTGTATGTAATAACAGAACTAGGTAAATTGATTATGATGATGTATTATGAAAATTGTTTTGTGACAAAATGACTTGCTACAGCTACTTTGATAATTTTGGTTGACTGTAGGTCTGACCACTACAATATTATATAGTAATCGTGTTAGCATATCCGTAAACAACACAGAGTACAATTCGTGTACTGCGCAGTACAGGGTACGTTCGACGCTAATATCGTCCCCAGCACGGAAGACCTAATGTAATATTTGTTGGTGTGCCGCCGCGTTTGAATAAGTTTTTCTCAATAACTCATTGTTATCTATGTACAGCACGACTGTGCGTGGCAACTTTTTAAAGCTTTTGACGAGATCTATTCAAATATACAAAGAACATTTCGCGGTGGTTTGAAAGAACATTTTCAAAATTGTTTTCTTAATTTGTGTGTTGAATGAACACTTTTTAATGGAGTTCTTGAAGATATTCTTTCTCATGAACGGTAGTAGGTAGTATTATTTGATATAGATGGCTTAAACTAATTGATCGGCTTCAATTAAAGAATAATCTAAGAATAAACAAATTTAATATAACAACAGGTAATATTGTAAAGCGAAAGCTCTTCTAATGCTAATACTATTGACACCTTTGCAAGAATCCTTTGTCCAGATGGAGCTTTTGATCTCATGTGTAGGAATAAATCAAGTGTTCATTTGTTCTGCGGTAGAAATTTTGGATTTCTTGACATCTTCTTAAATTATTTTTATCCACGATAGAAATTCTCATTTCTGCATAAAATTTAACCCAATTCTTCCAGAAAATTGATCTAATGTTTTTGTATATTTTTCTCAAAAGAAAGTCCAACTCAAAAGAAGGTTCTACTAGCCCTCCACGTTAGTGCCGCAACTATTAACGTGCTCATCGGTCGGGGTTCATCTCGCGAGGGGGTCCCTCCGCCACTAGTACAGCATGCGGATTTTCATTACCCGGCCGAGGACAATGACTAAAGTATGGCTACGCTTGGTCCTACGCTTTGCGAGAATTACCAAGGATTTTCCTTCCGCAACCTACCATAATAAAAGCTTGACGAGCCTTCGACAGGGCGACGCCCGACTTTACCTTAAGTAGAGTCTTGGCATATGCACATGGAGGTGGGGTTGTCTTGGCTGTGAGAAGCTAAATGTTCCATTTCATAAAAGTCATCCCTAGTTTCACAATACATATTTTACCTGAAAAAGACTTATCCTGAATATGATCTCAAAATTTTATTACCACATAGTATGTATCTATTTTATCTATGTATGTATCTATCATCAATTTTAGATTGGATTCTATGCTATTAGAACAATTCTTCGCATGACTATTCGCATTTAAAAATATTGTCGTTTTGTGTGCTGTATCAACTTTCTTAGCGTTTAAAGTCATAAAACCTTGAATCAACAATGCTGGGCACTTTTCTGTACATTTTTCTATTCTTTCTCCGTCGTACAAGTGTATATGTAATCATGATCACAGTCTTTTAAAGCATCCTTCTTAATGACTAATGCTTTATTTGACCCGTCAGTACTTGTTGTCGGAAGATTCTGTTTTCTCTTCAGGGATTTTGTAAATTACCTACTTCTTTCAATTGCCCATACTTTTTTTATACAAGCGAGTGGTACATACGTCTACATCCTGCCTGTACGTTTTCGTCTCAGTTCGTTAGTCAGTGCATTTTGTGCCAATAAAGTAACACTAGTGCATTTACACCTTGAGTAGTCGGTGTGTTTATATACGCCAAATATACGTTCTGCTTCCTTTAGAAACGCGTCTAGGTTTTTCTGACAGGTGTACTTATTAACTCTCGCAAATGCCAGGCGTTATGTGTTTCACTGTAACTGGATCGTTGTTGAGGCTTTCCATCTCTTGGTTTGGGTATGATCCCAGAATAAGGCTGTAACTAGAAAGGTTTATCCCTTGTTTCGCCTTTGTAGTTACGTGGACGTTGGCAAATCTGTGGAGTTGCTCTGCCTTTGTTGGACAAGATCCATCCGCTATTCCCAACAAGGCAGGATCTCGAAGAAGCAACTGTAAGGGATGTTGATGCGAATACATGAAATTTACCGTCATACAATTATTAATAAAATGGTAAGAGTTTATCTTAATTATATGAACTAGCGCATCTGTTATCTTTTCTAGAGCAAAATAAATGCAATCTATAATAATAGAAATAAATAAAGATTATTAAAAGTTTCACAGGTTTATTAAAATACAACCTGACAATATTGTTTCGACAGCTATGTTGTCATTATCAAAGGTAATATAATTATAAACAAACACGTCGCTAAGGTAGATACAAAATAGGTAACTAGATAAAATAATAATAATAATCATAATTAAATATCTAATACTTCCAGTAACGGAGAATTACTGAGCTCAAGTTGTTCATTCATTAAAGGTACCCTGAGTTTGTGTTTTTATATCTCAAAGGCTTCTAAAATGTCTAATTTGCGTTTGTTATTACAAAAATGTAGGAATTTCATATTATTTTGAGGAGTCATTGTGTGATTTTGTTCTAAAAGGTGTTTGGCGCAATTAGATTTTTCAGAATGTTTAGTTTTGTAATGACGTACGTGTTCTTTATATCTTATGTCAAAATTTAGAAGTGTTTGTCCAATATATACCGAACTACAAAAAGAACAATTTAAACGGTAAATGCCCGATTTCATGATATCATGTGTTCTGTCTTTAGCATTAAATAAAAATGAAAAAGTGTTAGTATTGGTTTTAAATGTTATTTTAAATTGTTGGTTTTTCTTAGTATATGTGCAATTTTTTCTGATATTTTGCCAAAATATGGTATAGATATGTAATTTGTGTCTTCTGTTTGATTGTCAATGGGATATATTCTTTTGATAGCTAACCTATAATCTTTTTGTTTAATTAAAGTGTCAATCATGTTCTGATTATAATGATTTGCATGTGCTAGTTGTTTAATGGTTGATATCTCTTTGCTAAAATCTGATTTTGTTAGTGGAATAGTTAAAGCTCTGTGTACTAATGATCTGTAGGCTGCTATTTTATGTGTATTATGGTGACAAGATTCATTTGGTATTGTTATATCTGTTTGTGTTGGTTTTCTGTATATGGAAAATTCAAATAGATTGTCTGCGTTAATCTTGATATTTAAGTCTAGAAAGTTTATAGCCCTGTTTTGTTCTGTTTCTAGTGTAAATTTTATATTAGGGTGGATACTGTTTATAAGAATTAAAAATTCATTGATAACCTCAAAAGAACTGTCAAAACAAGCTAAAATGTCATCAACATAACGAAACCAGAAGATAATGTGTTTAGAGAGGTTTAATTCAAATATTCGATCTTCAAACTTGTCCATAAATATGTTAGCTAATAGAGGACTTAGAGAATTACCCATAGGTAAACCATCCTTTTGTAAATAAATTATGTTATTAAAAGTGAAATAATTTTGACTTATACAAAGGTCAAATAATTGAATTAACTCTAATCTTTTAACTAATTCTATATTACTATTGATCAAGAAACTATCTAATAAAGGAATACATTCTTGTGGGGGTATTCTGGAGAACATGTTGCAAATATCAAAACTAACAAGTTTTGAATGTGGTGGAAGATGTAAAAGATAAGCTGCAAAACATACATCTTATTTACAAATGGATGGTTTACCTATGGGTAATTCTCTAAATCCTCTATTAGCTAACATATTTATGGACAAGTTTGAAGATCGAATATTTGAATTAAACCTCTCTAAACACATTATCTTCTGGTTTCGTTATGTTGATGACATTTTAGCTTGTTTTGACAGTTCTTTTGAGGTTATCAATGAATTTTTAATTCTTATAAACAGTATCCACCCTAATATAAAATTTACACTAGAAACAGAACAAAACAGGGCTATAAACTTTCTAGACTTAAATATCAAGATTAACGCAGACAATCTATTTGAATTTTCCATATACAGAAAACCAACACAAACAGACATAACAATACCAAATGAATCTTGTCACCATAATACACATAAAATAGCAGCCTACAGATCATTAGTACACAGAGCTTTAACTATTCCACTAACAAAATCAGATTTTAGCAAAGAGATATCATATACTAAGAAAAACCAACAATTATAAAATAACATTTAAAACCAACACTAACACTTTTTCATTTTTATTTAATGCTAAAGACAGAACACATGATATCATGAAATCGGGCATTTACCGTTTAAATTGTTCTTTTTGTAGTTCGGTATATATTGGGGCAAACACTTCGAAATTTTGACATAAGATATAAAGAACACGTACGTCATTACAAAAATAAACATCCTGAAAAATCGAATTACGCCAAACACCTTTTAGAACAAAATCACACAATGACTCCTCAAAATAATATTAAATTCCTACATTTTTGTAATAACAAACGCAAATTAGACATTTTAGAAGCCTTTGAGATATACAAACACAAACTCAGGGTACCTTTAATGAATGAACAACTTGAGCTCAGTAATTCTCCGTTACTGGAAGTATTAGATATTTAATTATGATTATTATTATTATTTTATCTAGTTACCTATTTTGTATCTACCTTAGCGACGTGTTTGTTTATAATTATATTACCTTTGATAATGACAGCATAGCTGTCGAAACAATATTGTCAGGTTGTATTTTAATAAAACTGTGAAACTTTTAATAATCTTTATTTATTTCATGATTATGGAGTTCCATTAAATAAGGCTGGAAACAATAAACAAAAATATAATAATAGAGGTTTTTAAGGGTAGTTAAGTAAACATGATGGTTAATTTATATACAGATTATCCGAAAATCAGTCTAAACATACCAATATTAATGAGTGCAACAAGGAAGACATAAACAATATGCATAGCACAACAAAGATAGAATGCAATCATAGCTAAAAATTAAACTAAAGATCTCTCTCCAATAACAAGCAATGACAGATGTTTTTGCTTGCTTGCTTGTTATTGGAGATAGATCTTTAGTTTAGAATTCAGTGATGGCGAACCATTTTGAGAAGTGGGTCAAATTTTGTTCATAATTTTTTTAATACTAGCCCGTGGGTCACTAAGTCATAGGTGTCACTTGGAATGGGGGGGGGCGAAACTTCTCAGTTGACCCTTTTTTTGGTTCTCACTTTTAAAATCCTCTAAAAACGTTTACCTTTCATCTTTTATTTTTACAAGTGAAGAGCAAAAATAAAGGTCGACGTCAAAAAATTGATATCAATGAGGTGTTACCATGAATTATCGTACCAGGTGACACCATGCCCAGTGGCGCCTCTGCACGGAGTATTGGAATGAACAAGAAATAAAGAAAAGCACATATATATTATGAAATACAGATGGGGCCAAAATTATATAGTGTAACAGATATGAGTGGAAGTGAACAAAGTGCATTCTTAGTATGAAAGAAAGTGATACATATAATGTATCTAATATTGTAGTAAGCCAAAACTGTATGTTTTGAAAATTGTTATGACATTAAAATTTTCAAAACATAGAGGATTGTCCTACTACAATATTAGATACATTATATGTATCTCTTTCTTTCATACTAATTATGCACTTTGTTCACTTCAACTCACGTCTGTTATATATATAATTTTGGCCCATCGGTATATACAGCGTATATTATATATAATGGGTTTTGGCTTAATGGGTAACATATGAATAAATGAAGAAGGCAAAAATGAGTATTTCAAAAATAAATTTTCACTAAAAATTGTTGGGCACCCGAAAAATTAAGCAAACTGAAGACGGCCCTGGGTCTGGCGAAGCTATTATCTCTATGCTGATCATTAATTTAGTTTACTTCAAGCAAAAAGATGTTTACTATTTAAACTGTTTATAGGTAGTAATAAATACATAAATGTGTCAGCAAGTAGACTAGACAATGACCGCACCTAATAAATAGGGTTTTTGTTATCATTACAACTACTGCATTTCGGTATTAGGTTGCAAATCGTCGTTAATGATAATGAATTTGAATTGTATTTAATCTCGGACATCGTTAGAAATAATAAGTAAATCGCTAATAAAATCATTTAACAGTTAAAATTGCTGTAAAACGAAATATTAAAAACATGACATGTCCTTATCTCGAAATTATTCATTTGTATAGCTGCAACTAAACTACTAAAAACGTACAAGATTGTTTATTTTAAAAATATCACTAGTATGCTAATGGTAAAATACGATAATTTCTAGCGATTAAAACAGCACATGTGACGCAATAATTAATTAATTCAGATGTAAAAACACTCCATCTTTCACTAAATCCATAAACCCTTATTTTATTTTCTTAACAATAAATAATACGTGACAAATCCAAATTGATTGCAATACAGAGGGTTAATTGGCAATACTTACCATATTTTGTATGCTTTTAAAACGGAAATTAAAAATATGATCAAACAGTCCTTGTTTCACTTTGCAAATAGGCTTTTACAGTTTTACATGAATTATATGAAAAGCTACGGCATTCAAAAGAACTTTAGTTTTATTTTAAATATTTAACAAAATGCATATCAAGAATTCGCAGTAGGGAAAGTACCGCATCCCTGAAAGAATCCCATTGAAGTGTGTCGTGATCTGCTTATCGAATTGCCAGTTTTCAGAAATTATTGTCATCTGGATTTGTATAAAGGTTCCTTAAATGTGTTCTTACATTTCTAATCTACCTTGAAATCGTTGGAAATATGACACCACTTGTGTAAGAATTAATTGCACCAAATTATTGTAAGTTGATGGATTGACCTAAATAAAATATTTTGTGTAGATAAATGCGGTAAAATGGGATTTGATTATGTTCGAAATAGTCCATATGTTATAAAATGACAATAAAAGCAACATAACAATATGTAATTACTAATTACCGTTAGGTGTAAAGAATAAATGCCATGTTTTTTGCAACATCTGTTTTAATGTGTTAATTGTTTTAAAGTTTTTGCATTCGATCATATTTCTAAAAAGTAGTTACTCAGTAATAACTTTTGACCAAATTTATTACGTTAAAGCATGCAGACAGCCATAAATTTGGTTTTTTATGTGACTGACAACAACAATTTTTAAAAGGCAAGTACATCTAAAAGGGTATCACATTTTTAAATTAAAATTGTAAAGCTATTCGTTTGAAGAACAAACTTTATAAGGAAGATTTGCTCTACTATATTCCACTTATCTACCATTCAGCCAAAACCCTCCAATTAATATACACCCTGTATATATTTTCGATTGTTCTCTCTTTTATGATATAAAAAATAAGTTTATAAAAATCAACGCGTGGGTCATTTAAAAAGCCTTCGTGGGTCAGTGTCTGACCCGCGGGTCATAGGTTCGCCACCGCTGGTTTAGATTTTAACCTAGCCATGATTGCATTCTAACTTTGTTGTGCTACCCATATTGCTTATGTTTTCTTTGTTGCACTCATTCGTTTTTGGATGTTTAGTTTGGTTTTGGGATAACCTGTATAAACAAGTCTCTGTAAAAATTTTATTAAAAAGGCAAGATAAATAAATGTGTAATAGTTAACCAGTGCGAAAAGGCAAACATTTTTCAAAATAAACTAAAGAAGAAAATCTAAAAGAAGAAAAAATAATTTAAAATAACAACATACGTTGGGAGTGGTCCAGCTAGTTCAAACAAAGAAAATATAAAAATTAATTTAAACCTTATCCTTATCAAAAATAATCAGAATAGGGTAAAAATTCAAAAGGTACAGCAACAATTCCTGAGTCACACATCAAAAAGTTACCTGCATAATACGTAGTTCCAGACAGCAAACTGTAAAAAGGGAACACATTAGCAAATCAAGTCATCAGGTTTGTGCTTAATTCATGATTGTAAACAAAAGTAGAGTTAAATAAGAGTTCAATAATAAATCTTTCTCAATTCAATCAAAGAATAAAACTTACTTGAATTATATCAGTGCTGCTACATCAATTTTAGGGTTAAAATAATAAAATGTCAAAATTTGAGGTTTCAATATACAAATAAATAATTTCCCATTGAATCAAGTCATTATAAGAGCGAACATAGGTAATTATACGATCGCTTAAAAATTCATTTTATATAATAATGAATCTTCAACGAAGAACCCGATTAAAGATTCATTGATCATAGTTCAAGTATCATAAATGAGTTAATCATATCCAAAATTATCAAACAATTTATATAGTTATATGAAGATATCTTCTTCATTTATGTATGTGTCTAAATTATTAAAACAATAAGTTTTATTTTAAAAACGTTGTATACTCACTACAGTACAAAGATATTACTCAGTAGTTTAATAATGGAAACTAAGTAGCGGAAAAGTCTGCTAGAAATTCATTGTAAAGTATTTGCAAATCATAAAGTGCATAAGTTCGTTAGAGAGCTGGATATACACAAAATGCAGCTATTATTTGTGATTTAACTCAAGATAAAGTTCTGGCCACGGGTAAATTTTCTTCTAAAAGCTATTTAAACTTTTTAAGTCATTTATCATATTTTGCAATTATAAAACTTTTATTCTGTATGAAAATCAAAATCCATTTAATAAGTTTGCAATTTCAATTAACTAGGCTGCAATAATTTTGAGCAGTGAAGTTTCTGCTATACAAAACATCCACTGAAGTAGTAAATGCCGATTTGCATATTATCCTATAAAAAAGTTCTGAATCAAATTATACTTACTTTAGTTATCCACTAAATATTGTTGATAATATACTTACCGTTTGTTTTATTATAGGATACATATTGCTGCGACTGTAATTCTAATACATAACATAACAAAAAAATTCTGCTTCGGCTAATTACAAAGGTGGTGAAACTTCATCACAATGAGACCTTCAGGCGAGTCGCTTGAATAGAGCACTAAATAAATATTGACCTAGGAAGCACAAGTAATGTACACAATATAAACCAAATCTTCTTTAAATTGCAATGACAAAAATATTTATTTACAAATGAACACAAACAACAAACAACAAAAGAATTAAAATATAAAAAAAATAATTTTGGAAGCCATAAACAAATGAAAAGTCAATCCTAGGAAAGTTAATGCCTTTTATCCGAGGAGTAATATTTCTGGCATCATTATAATCTTAATTACTAAATTATTTATTTAAAATTAAACAAATACCTTAAATCTTTAAATCAAACCAATCTTTGGCGCCAACAGTTTGCCAACTGAAATAGTTACAAAACAACAATCCTCTGTTTTCTATATGATTTAAATACTAAAATGGCGGAAGAACAACCACCTACCTCTCTTTCAAATAATATCCAAATAAATAGTAAATAAATTTAAATCCAGCTATTTGTTTTGAATATGGTCCATAAGTCAGTCCATTTAATCATTAATTAATTTTTTTTAATATCCTTCCAACTTCCAAATTATAACGAAGGTTAAAAGTTCCCTTATCAAAATAAAATTTTCTTCTCGTAATTAAATATTATCCCACAAATAAATTTACAACAATGATTAGATAGTATTAATTAAATGTAATTATTATTGAAAAAATAATCAAATTCAAAGATTTTCTACGATTATTTAACAGTTTGACATTTCAACAAAATATAACCTAACATTTTTGACATTTAGTTTGTTTACATTTTTCAAACTCACAACATAACTTTAAAATTTTAAATTGTTGTTTTCAAGTTATGTGCACTGTTTGAAAGTTCTAAAATAACAGAGAGTTTGTTACAAAAATGGTCGTTCTATTTATATCCTTTATATCAACCAAAAGAAGGCTCTAGTGATTTTTTTTGTTACAAACAAAACAATTTTTAAAACTAAATACAACATAACCACATAATTGTTTATAACTATAAATTATGCTTTAAATAAATTCAATAAATAGAACCAAAACATTTCTTTCCAATGATACATGACACTTGTACTGACATAAAAGAACAAGGTCACTAGAAAAAGTCAACCAAAACACAACTATCAGATAACTAAAATTAACCCAATTACTCAAAATTACCCATTTACATCTTCCTATCTTGACAAAATCCAACCTTACATCCTAATTACTATTATTTACCTACTTTTAGGTATCAATAACATGAAAATAGCAGTTAAATTACATTACTTCAGATTGCTGTGGCAAAACGTATAAACTTGCATTTTATTGCAATGATATCTTCAAAAAAAAAAACAATCCCGACATTGAAGAATGTTTTAAAATTGTGCTTAAGAAACTGCTTGACAAAATACCGTTAATGCATTTTATCTACAAACTGTATAACCTCTCAAAAGAAGAAAATTTAACGATATCACTATCTCGTTAACTTGAAACATAATTTTTTATATCAAGAAAACAGGTAAGGTAGCAAATACTTGCATACATCTTCACTATCATGCACCTTGCCTGTTTTAGATCAAAACTTGGTTTAACTTGGCTTCAACTTTATTTTAATTACCTAATTAGATCACTATTTCACATCGTTAGCTAAATAATGAAAAATTACCAAGATTCTAAGAAAAAAAATTATTCTTTTGCGCGGTTGTTTGCTTTATAAATTTCTCTCGCCTCTCGCGCACGTTTAAAGTTAAAAATGAAGCTATACGTACACCTTCTACTGTGTATATAAAATTTGAAATAAATTATTACAATTTTTCACCTACATCTAGCAACTTGTTTACTTTCAAATAAAGAATATTAATTTTTCGGAGTCCCATGGCCTGAGTCTACCGCCAAAACTGTAGATAGTGGACAGAAAACAACCCGCCCCCGAGAGAATCATACGCAGTATCCACAGAAGGTAAACGTTTGAACAGTGATTGTTAGAAATAAGATCATTGGGCGCTTTCTTCTATTGCAATATAAAAGGACCAACATATCTTCATTTTTTACAAAATTATTTATATCACCTTTAGTGAATTATGCATCGCCTTATTATGCAGAAGCTGTTAAGAGACATTTAAATAAGGTATTGCCAAACAAGTGGATTGGGAGACTTAGGGTATAAGGGAGCAGTTAGTGACAAACATGGACAACTTTCCCATCAAAAAATGCCAAGAATAAAAAAATACTACTTTCAAGAGCAATAGGATTCCCAACTGCTTGTAAATGATTGAAGGTGATGACGAGAAGCCAAAAATGCAACGTTATATATGAGGTGGGCGTAAACGTTCACCTGTAAATCATAGAAATAGTGAAACTCTAATACAAAAAATGTACTTTGAGGAAAAACTCCTGCACGTCTGTGTAGGCATGCGTGTGTGAGTGAACAAGGGTGTTTGTTCTCCTGTTGAGTTTTGAAATATCGATACTATCAGTTTAAAATTTTGAACAACAATTCCTTGCACAAAATTTAAATTTAGTTCGTCAATGATCAAAATTCTAAGTAATAAAAAAAATTCGTGGTAGCTATAATCTATAAGTAAGAAATTTCAATCTCAATCTAAGCGATTCCAAATCTTGAATTTCTTTTGGAATAATTCCATTGTTACAATTAAAATTATAGCAAAAGTGTCAAATTCTCTTTTACCTTCGTATTCTCTACAAAACTAGAACCGCCCCTCTCACTCTTGCTTACACTCCCTCACCGTCCTCAACCCTTTCTCATCCTCTCCCTTACTCTCGCACCCTCTCTCACTCGTTTTCATCTACTACCACTTGTGGCATCCTCTATTACCTTCGCTCATTCTCTATCACCGTTTGCCCCATTTTTCATTTTCTCCCGCCCCATATTACCTTTTCTATAACTTTTATTCCACTTCTTCTGATCCTCTTCCACTTTCTACGATCCTTTCCCATCCCTTCCCACATTCTCTCACCGCTTCTCGCCCACTTTCGCCTTTTCTCATCTTGTATCACCTGTGTGCGAGGCTTTTCACATCTATTAGCATTTCTCACCCTCTTTATTCTATCCCGAGGGTAAAAGTGGATGGGGCAATTACTACTTAAGTTAAGAAGTGGCCTAAAACTTTCATATAAATATTTTTGTAATAAGGCGATAGAAATGCCACGAGGATTTAATTTATTAGACAAACTAAAAATTACTTTACTCACTAAATCTTAACGCTTAACTAATAATTTGAAACGTTGCTAAAATTTTAATAACCATCCCTCCAAGGAGATGATGGACGTTAATTTATTAATAATAAAACGCGTAACTTTTTGCGTATTCACAATATCTACACAAATACTGGTTTCTACATAGACCGATAATACAACACGAAAATGCAAATAAACTTTTTGCACTAAAAACTGGTCAGTACATATACCGACAATACAACACGGGAATGCAAATAAACTGTTTGCACAAAAATTAGCCTTTAATTGATTCATAATACGGAATTATCAGAAATTTCTTTCACACAAAACAAACTGATTATATCATCGCATGTAAGCTTTGTTGACGGAACACGGGCCAATTCATCGTGTACCATAGTGTTCCGTAGTTGAAGCGTAACTCTTTGCTGAAGGATACACTTTTGCATTCGTTTTCTTATGTTTTAAATTTAATTATTCAAACTTGAATGTGACGAAAGGTTTACCCAATAGCAAAATTGAACAGATGTATATCCTTTATTTTCTTAAAAGGTGTACAGAAGTAATAAAGTGCAAATTCGAAGTGATAAAGACTTGTCAACGAAATAAAATCCATTACAGTTTTAATACACTTAAGTAATTATTTTAAAATGTTAAGAAATTCAATACTGTATAAGAAATTATGTATATAAAATAGAACCATAAAATAGATTTAAAATAGCTAGAATGGAATTTTGAGAAATATGCCTACAGCAAGGTTTCAACCATGGGAAAATAGTTTAATTTCCTGCAAAATTGGATTTAGTAAAATTTGATAAGAAATATATGGAGTGAGGTTGTCTGCAGCTACTTTTCACATTCGACGGTAAAATAATTTATCTTTTATAAACCAACTGAACCTTCAGACAAGGCGGAATAATTTTTAAATCGCGGGTGTTTGGTAATTAACCATAAATTTGAGCTCGTTACAAAAGCTTCTAAATTTCTTGCTTTCGAAAAATCATTTTCTAGCTTTTCTTTCTCAATTATTGTTAACAGTTATTTTTGTGAAAAGTTAAATTTAAGATTGTTTTATTTCAGCCGTTCAAGGTTACTGTATGTAACCCGGTGTGTAACGTATAACCAGTAACCTGAATGTATCGCCAAGTCTTAAAATATTTTGGTGGTGCGGGTCAGTTGGCCTCGTTGGATCGTGATGAGTCAAACTCGGTTAAATTTGCCCATGTTTGTCCACAGAGTAAAAATGCGATAGCAGAGAAGGCCCCGTTCAGTAAAGTATCTATAGTTAAAAGCCAATGTAGTGAAGGGAATTGTTTTATCACTTCGGTAATGTGGATCTTGTAGGGTTCAGTATTTGTAAAAAATGTTTTCTAGTAGTACCGTTTCGTAACATATGAATGAGATTAGTCTTTTATATCGTGTAGAGAATTTAATTGCATTCCAAAGCAAAGTATTATCGAGCTCTGTAGATACCAGTATTATGATCATATCGTTTAAATAAAGTGTTTTTTAGAGAATTAATTTAAAAGCATTGAATAGTTAACTACAATGAAAATGGCGCGTTTTATTGACAATAAATTGACGCACATCAGAAATGGTTGTTAAAAATTCAAGCAACATTCCAAGTTAATATTTAAGCGCTGCTCATGTTTAGAAATATTAATAATAATGAACGCTGTTAGTATTAGAAATTATAGTAATGTTCAAAGCTTCAGTTCAATGAAAAATAGTCCAAATTTGTTTTACAGTGTTTTACGGCGTTTTCTTAAGTTTGTAGTAATAGTACGATTTTTGTGTTGTGTGATCATTTGACTTTTGTTTTAATGTTTTGTCTCAGAACGGATGTGATTTTCTATGTATAATAAATTTTCTATTTTATTTTTATTCAGTATACAGACTTCAAATTTAATAGTTATTGATATAGTTCGGCACGACTTACTGTTGGTGTTTCTTTCACAGCAATAATTTTGATATTTAAGAAATATTTGTTTAGATCAATCTAACGTAAATTTTGAAGGAAATCATTTCCCAGGCTGTGGATTTCCCGACGTTGTTTAATTATGTAATATCTTTACAGTTTGGGTGGCGCCCCGTTTTTTATTTGTTCTTGTGTTCTATTTTTCATCAGAATGAGATGTTTCTGCTCAAACAATAAGTTTTAAAGTAAGTATCGTTGCAGAATCATTAGTTATTTAAGATTTTAATTGATTTTATAAGTGTCCGTTACAATTACCGCGCATGCGTGGCACTTATCCAACATATCCAATAAATTTCAAGGTATGTTATAACGTTGAAATTCACAACCCATTGTTTGTTTGATGGTCACTGTTTAAAACCAAGCTTCTCCGTTGTTTGGTTGTCACTGGTTTTCCCTTTCTTTCTGTCTATAGTAAAGTCGCACCGGCGCGTTTAAGTTCCTTTTCAATAGGAGAGGGGAAGTAACAAAATGGCTTTTTGGCAGTAGAAGTTGAATGTACAAGATATATTAGGAAATTGGTTTTATATATAATTCGCTTTAGCGGAATAAATCTCACATTCAACAGAACGATCGCTTGATTATTTATATGCGATCAATCGTCAAATTGACGGATTAAGTTCTAGTGAAAACCATTTTAGGTAATATTATTTCCCTAGTAGTCACCTTGAGGGAATTGTATTGTAAAAGACCTTTCAGTTTATAGAAAGGTCTTTTTTTTGTCGTTTGGGTTTTGTTGTTCGTTGTCGTATTCGTGTTCCTGCCCCTCTAACCGTGGGTTTTAATTAGAAGGTTCTTCCCCTTTGTGTCAGTACCTACATCTGTACATGTACCGCATCGGGACAAACCAATAGATATCGAAGGGTGAAACGGAAAACCCCTAAGCAAGGCTTTAAATAAAACAGCCGTGGGTCTGCGAATGGTGGGATGTTTGTGAAAATTTGTATGTATTTTGTCTGTGTTTTATATATATATATATATATATATATATATATATATATATATATATATATATATATATATATATATATATTTATTTAATGTATTTACAATTTCGTCATGCATGTTAATTTTAAGAAACCACAATTTATTCATGCATGATAATTTTAGGAAACGAGATCTCGAGTAGTGGAATTGTTGTAGGGTAGTTTTAAGTACAACCAACTGTGATACAGATCACCATTCACCTTTTTTTTCTCTATTAAACATTAAAATTGCATTTCAATTTAACTTTTAAAATCTGCCAATAGTTCAAATAAAGCCCTACTTAGAAAGTTTACATTTCACAACGTGTGTTTTATTTATTTATTATTTATTTATTTGTACGATTTTAATATTGCTTTTCAGTTCATCATTTGTAAGTATATATGTACGGTACGGCCAAAATTGTGGAAGTTGCCCATATTTTAGTAGAAGATCTATTTCTTCGTTTGTCTGACAAGCTTGAAGCTTTAGTAATAAGCATTGTTTTTAAACGAAGTGGCGCTTGTTTTTTTTATCTTTTATATTTTGTATTACCCCGCCCCTCTCCGACTTATTGGGGGGTAGCTGGCAAAAACTAAAGCAGTGTTATTTGGATCAAGCTGATACTTCCAGCACAGCTACATTTCGGTTGGTTAAGTATGTCTTTATATAAAAATAGCCTTTGTGTTTCTGTAGCTTATAATGTTCAAACATTTTCTTCCAAAATATCGACTAATTATTTTACCAAATAACACACCCTATAGAAATTTGTAGTTTAAAAGAATACTATTCTTACTAAATTTGACTTTAAGTGCAACTAATGCAACTAGTGCAAATTAAACACTATTATCTATGCAACTGTTTGGAAAGAATGATCTTTAACGACCAGAGCAATTTATTACTGTTAATATTTTCAGGATGAAATACATTTTCTAAAATTACCGCAAATAGCTTTTAAGATTTATTAATGGAAGTTACTTTGCAAAATTTATGTAAACTGCATTTAAATCTTTTGAATAATTTCATTTTGGAGTAAGAGCAATTCGAGTGTATAAATGAAATTGCATATAACTCTTATAAAACATTATCATTCTGGCACGTGCACAAGTATTTATGAAACTGGAGAATGGTCATATTTCTTGGAAAATGGACTGCAACCGCACTGCGGTTTTAGTACTGAACTAACTGCACGTAATAAATTTATATTTATGTTATTACCTCCTATTTTTTCGTGTAAATACCTTCAAGTAATGTTTTAAGAGTAATTACATATATCTTACCCATGAAATTTCTGGCATTTAGAATTACAGTTGTTTATAGGATATATAATGTTCAGCTATACGAAGCGTGTAATGCTTTATCAGTTTTCAAGATGAGAAAAGGAGTTCCATGTCATAACTTCAAAGATAGAACATAATGTTAACTTTGAAACACAATTTTCAATTTTTTAAAATAAATTTATAAAAAAGAAATTTAACATTCTGCGTTCGGCAGATAGAATATATTACACAATTTTTCTTGGATCTCATATCCTCTTTAAAGATTATTTTATCAAAAGTACGAAGAGAAAACTCCCAAAGGGACAGATTACTAAAATAACCGCCATAATCTCATCATTTTATTTACGAAGCTACACCTGGGAGTTGCTCTCACTTCCTACAACGTCTCATGAATTATACATTATTAGATATTATCATTACTACTATTATTTTCATTTTTGGTCCTTAGGTAAAAATCGGTTTTCTTATACAAAAGAACCTTTTTAAATTATGATAGCTTAAATTTAAAACAACAAATTTCTTTTTTGATATAGAGTAAATATTCAAATTTAATAGAATTTTCTGTCATGATTAAATAAAATTCGTTTATGAGAGCAGCTAGGATTTTGAATTATACACTTGACAAGTTCCTTTTTAATTATGAGATTATGTACTGTAAGTTCTATAAAAGGGAAGTTAAGATAAAACCAATGAATTTTGATACTTCCTACAAGCTCAAGTTGTTATTTATTAACGCTAGACTTAAGAGATTATTTGCTTGCAAAATGCTGGAGATATAATCTCCAATTATGTCAGAATAATTGCGTTGTTCTTGTTTTAATATAGGATTCTAGTGTTTATTTTTATGTATTTCCATTTTGTATCGATCTCTTTTGTATTTATATTTTAAGAAATGTAAAAGGCTAAAGGGAAATATTGTAACGATTTATCTATCGTAACTTTCATGAAAGTAATTGCCTCATCTGTGGATGTTGAGAAAAAAAAGAGTTGGTTAAGTGATTCATAGTTTCGTATTGTTACAGAATAAAGAAACTTTAGGTGTTGACTGTTTGCCGTTTATCATTAATAATTAGAACATTTATAAAGAATTTACCACAAAACGATTCAAGTTTGAGTTAACTTTATTGATTTGTTATATTATGTATATAATAATAGCGTTTACTGTCTCCAGCCTTACTTTGTGGAACTCCATAATCATGAAATATAATCATTTTAATAATAATTGAAATATAATCTTTTAATTTGATTCACAGCCCCACAAAAAAAAGTTCTGTTCTGGGATCGAGACTATGGTATTCGAATGCAGTTTTTGATGTTTGAAACCGAATCCGACCTCAGAAAAGCAAATACACCATCAAAATCTTGCGCTAGAGCCAAAAACAACCCCAAAATGAAGTAAAGCACTCCTGACATATGATGACAATAAATACATGGTTGAAAACCGCAAATGTTTTGTATTTGGAAATAAACCTCTAGTATATGGCCAAAAACCCTCCTCCCTGAGGGGGTTAAACCACCCCAAAATGGGCCAAAAGCACCCCTTAGCTCAATATACAATATATACATGCAAAAAATGATTGAAAACCGCAAATGTTTTGTTTTTGGAAATAGACCGTTGGTATATGGCCAACACCCCTCCTTCCCGAGGAGGTTAAACCACTCCAAGATGGGTCAAAACCATCCCTTAGATTAAAATACAATAAATACATGCAAAAAATGATTGAAAACCGCAAATGTTTTGTATTTGGAAATAGACTTCTGGTATATGGCCAAGAACCCTCCTCCCTGAGGGGGTTGAACCACCCCAAAATGGCCCTAAACCACTACTTAGATGAAAATACAATAAATACATGCATAAAATGATGACCGCAAATATTGTAAAACCAATCCAAAATACACGTAAATAAATAAAGGCAAAGAGAATGCATGCAAATATTTTAAATACATGCTAAAAAATAATTTTAATAAAACTCCGTTAATCATCTAGTCTCTAGATTGATGGTATCTCTTCCTTTTATTTTCAAACGATCTGCGCACTGGCTGCCTCTTATGTACTTCATTAGTCTCCCTTTTCATAGACCAGCAGTAATCCACCATCATATGCTCATACCATATTCCTTGATAACGCCGTTCCATTTCTTTGATATCCTGGTGGAACCGTTCCCCTTGTTCTTCACTGTAATCCCCTAAGTTGTCTGGAAAATAGTCAAGGTGAGAATGGAGGAAATGTAACTTCACACTCATATTACAACCTAATTTTTTTATAATTGTCCAACAAACCTGTAATGCTTTCTTGGTAGTGTTCCGATTTATGTTTGCCAAGGAAATTTTTTACCACGTCCTAAAACTCAACCAAGCTTCCTTCTCAAGTGTGTTCTTTCAACGGTGTGCGAATTTGTGGGCCATCAAAAATCCTTTCTTTTCTCTTTGCTTCGGAGAGCTGAGGAAGTATTTCCTGTAAATATAAAAAGCAATTCCCTTTCTTATCTAATTCCTTAACAAACTGCTTTATCGTCCCAACTATATGCAGCGGAGGAAGTAATATCTTGTTTGGATCCACGAAATTCGTGTCCCTAATATTATATTCCCCTGGAATAAATTCCGTTCTTGCAGGCCATGTTTTGACGACATAATGTTTTTCCCTACTTCTACTATCCCATAAGCATAAGAAACAAGAGTATTTCGTAAACCCAGACTGTTGCCCTAAAAGAATACCAATCATTTTAATATCATTACAAATGGACCATTCATATCGCTGGTAATCTAATTTTGTGAGGATGAAGTTTATATTAAAATGATCTTCTTTCATCTTGACAGAATGTGCTATAGGTATTGAAGCATATACGTTACCATTGTGCAATAATACTGCTTTCAAACTTCTTTTGTTTGAATCCAGAAAGAACCTCCATTCTCCTTTTTTATATACCTTGACTTTCATCTGGTCCATTAGTCCTTCTATATCGCAGCAGTACCCAAGGAATCTTCATTTTTGAAAAATGGAAGAAAAGCTTCTTCTCTTTTACTGTAAACAGTCACCTTTGTTTGTACTCCAGAAGATTCGCTTCTTTCAGTCGGGAAGCCAATAGCTCATCATTTATCAAGCCCCAAGTCTCTAATTAAATCGCTTAAACGTTGCTGATTGAACAATCTAGGGACTTTCTTCGGCAGCCCAAACTCTTCATCACTACTGTCACTTTCTCGACCACTTTTTTCTTCTTCAACATCCATGTCTAATTGAGCTTCATTTTCATTATATTCGTCGGTGATTGATAAATTTGCAGAACCATCTGATGTATTTCCCGTTTTGTCTATATTCGTTTGTTCAGTATTACCTTCAAAAGGTGCTGGTATAGAGATAATTGGGAAAACAACACTGCTTACATCTGGATACGAAACATTGTGTCTGAATTTTGTGTTAGCGTCGCCTATTCTCGCTAGGCAGAAGTAACAATCAGAATGATCGGATCTAGGTTCAAGCCACCTCATTGGTTTTTCAAATTTGAGAACAGTTCGATTTCCTGCTTTCCAGCGACTCAAAGACACACGGTAGGGGTGGCAGATAAATTTTGGTATCCAGAACTGTCCAGCGGAATCAAAGGGGATGTTGAAACATTCTTTATATATTGTTTGTATATTTTCTGTTATTTTGCTCCGATTCCTTTTCACGACAAGTCTTCCACAAACACAGCAGAAATTATCAGGGCAGTTTTTACAAACCGTCGCTTGACTAGCTGTTGGAGTGTAAGTTGAGGTGCTTCGGATAGGATCGAAATCTCTTGAGCTTCCACCCGGAGTTTCATTTAGACTACGATGTCTCCATTCACTGTTAGATTTGAAGTTTTGTTTTTTATTAGCCATAAACAATTTCACCAGCGCATCGTGCGACAAGGGACGGGCCGTTCAATAGATAACGGGTATACCCTCGGAAATAATTCCTACCCCAGTTCCTCGGGGACCTAACCAGTTCCGGAATATACGGACGAACTGGCACCCGTTCGGGGCAATGCGGACTCCGACATCCTCATCCATGGCGCACTTCCTGATCAAGGCCCGAAGTGGCTGGCTTCTGGAAGTATGCAATAACAAAAGCCTCGGCAGAGCAACCTGAGAGCAGCGAGAAAAATACATTTAATGCCCATTCTCGCACAACCAGCATTGTTATTGTTGATCCGATCAAAACAAAAACTTAACAATCAAAAAATAACAATAACGAAAAACAGTAATAAGTAACAAAATAAATACGAGTACATGTAGCACTGATGAAAGTGATATTGTCCATCATGTATAAAGCACTAATACCATGCCGAACTGTATCAAAAATATAAAAATAATAAAAGGCAACAAGAAGGAACAAAATAAAAAATTCCATACTAAGTGCCATATGCAAATAGTGACCGACAAACTGGACTCCAAAGTGGAACGAAAATTGGAAGAAAATGATACTCGAAAGTAGATGAGAGCCAATATTGCTGACGTATCTTGCGGTTTATGAGGCCGAACAGTCACCATTTTTTATCCCGAAAATTAGAATATTAGCAAATATTATAAAGCACAAAAGTTATTTAGTTTTTATTGGAAAACAGTCCTTCATGTTCATCCAAAATTGTTTGCATGAATTTATTGTTACCTTATGTAAGGGGTGGTTTTATCACATTTTGGAGTGGTTTAGCGCTCTGAATGGGTTCGACTTCGATTTTCAAATACAATACATTTACGATCTTTAACAATTCTTTCCATGTATTTATTGTATTTTAATCTAAGGGATGGATTGGACCCATTTTGGGGAGGTTTAACACCCTCAGCGGGGAGGGTTCTTGGTCATATACCAGAGATCTATTTCCAAACACAAAATATTTGCGGTTTTCAATAATTTTTTGCATGTATTTATTGTATTTTGACCTAAGGAGTGGTTTTGACACATTTTGGGGTGGTTTAACCCCCTCAGGGGGAAGGGTTCTTGGTCATATACCAGAGGTCTATTTCCAAATACAAAACATTTGCGGTTTTCAACCATCTTTTGCATGTATTTATTGTCATCATATGTCAAGAGTGCTTTACTTCATTTTGGGGTTGTTTTTGGCTCTAGTGCAAGATTTTGAGGTCGGATTCGGTTTCAGCGTCAAAATCTGCATCCGAATACCATAGTCTCGATCCCAGAACAGAACATTTTTTGTGGGGTTGTGTTATATTTCATATATAATAATGACTTGGTTAAGGAAGTTGTGGCGGTATAGAAAAATGATGAAAATGTAGAAGAAATTAGTGCAGTTGATAGATTTTAATGCACAAAATTATTTTCAGAAAAATCTTTAATATTTAGGAAGCTTGTTTATACATAAGTTGCAATTGAAAATAACACGTAATCTTATGCAAAATGGCACGTTGATGATACATATATTATAATAACTTCATAAAGAATGATAAGAAAAAATTGACACCTAAACATTTCACGTAAAAACGTTGTAAGATTGTGCCGTTAAAGTTTAAATTTTGTTAGAAAGATACTTTTGGCAAAAAAAATTAATACGAAGAATTTGTCGATTGAACGCTTAATATAGCTCGCAAAGTAAAAACGTTGCATTGCGACAAACGAGCGGGAAACTTAAATGCTTTATACAGCTACATGCAGCACCACTGGCCGATCGTAATTTACATCTCGAAAACAAAATTAGTTTTATTAAATAAAAAGATACATACTTCGGAAATTTTTTGCTGCTACGTTTTAAATGAATCTGATAAATAGTGTTTTTCATCCATCGTTTTGTATACATATATTTGCAAGATAACCTCAAAACTTGAGTAAACGTCATTTAGTGCATTAATCTGTTTCCAGCAGAACAACAAACGAAATACTGGTGCCAACTTATGGCAACGTTGTCACTTTTTCACTACTCTAGAAGCGTATAATTTATTTATATCCTAGAGAGATTTCTTTATTTTATAGTGTCATAGTAATATTATTTTATCTTTACTAATAAAAAAGTAAACTTGAATGAAATTTCTGGTTATAATAATTGTTTTTTCGTCATATTTTCACGTTCTTAAGTTTGGACTAGACAGTCAAAAGTTAATCTCTGACTTTAAAAAGACTAATAATTAATTAAAAACATATATAAATAATAACTAAACTGCTATCACATGCATTCTAATAAAACTAGTATCGTTTGAGCCATTATTTGAAGCAAAACTATGTAATTATTTCTATTTGTCAAAATAGCAATGCTCGATAACTTTTGGCTCAGACTATCCCACCACAACTCCCTTAAGGGAAGAAAATGTAAATAAGTTTAGTAAAAATATAAAACATTTTTGTTCATCTTATTGACAATGATGCAACATAATTTGGGTTTGATATACCAATCCAAAAATAGCCTTGACTACGGTTACTGACAAACCAATCTCTGTATTGAAATGCAAGTGCGTAGTTTTTAACTAAACTACAATAATTGTTATATAAAATAATGACCAAAGGTAGGCTAGTTTGAAATAAAACACGAACAACAGTAAGATTGAAGATCTAATCGCCATCTAAAATAAAGGGGGTTTCTAAAAAACAAGACGGTAAACAAAAAAGAAAATGTTATGTATTGAAACAGAAAGACTGTAAAATTAATATTTCCTATTCTTACAATTTCTGTCTGGCTTTTCCGCATTGTGTTAATATCAGTTGTGTGACTCCAAATATGCTTGTCTGATAAAGATAACCGTTTCTTTTTCCCTTTTGTACTGCAGTTCTACTTAAGTTATCTTGCGAGTAGTAAGATTTCTTTAATGCTAGAAGTTTTGACGAATTTCTGTCTTTTATAGTAAAATGTGATCAGAATCAATTAAGTTCCTGGTGATTAGTTAGTTTCACAAAGGTCATAATAGTGTCACAGGAATCAAACTTGTTGGTCTATATCGCTATCAAGGTACACTTCTAAACTAATTTATTCATTATGATTATCTCTAACAATACCTTGTTTTGTAGAACTATCTTCTTGCAGCATAAGAGGCATTAATCATCCCTCAGCCTCTATTTTATAAAACAGATGAAAACATCTTTTTCCGGTAGGTCGTAGTTACGATGTTGAGCTATTAAAATAACGCAGAATTCCTTTTTAGGTTTTTTTCCATTCCCGAGCTTTGGCTTTACGCTACACCACCTGGATATAGTTTCTTTCCGAAGCGTTTGGTGTTATCATCCACCAGCCGCTACTAAAAGGTCAACAGTTTTTCAGGAAACATATAACAAACTATACAACATACTTTCAACACACAGATCTTTCGAATATCTAATAACTATAAAAACGATTCTTTTCTTCTCTTTTTAGATTATGTAAGAAAGATTAGCTTTACCTTTTGTTTTGATACTTTTTTCTGGCGCAGTTGTCAGTTCTTACTAATTTATCTTGTCTGCAAATGACCTAAGTAATGTACATTTCTGTCAAACAGATAAATTCATTTGACTTTTTGATTATGTAGGATTCT
This sequence comes from Agrypnus murinus, assembly GCA_929113105.1. Classification (NCBI taxonomy): domain Eukaryota; kingdom Metazoa; phylum Arthropoda; class Insecta; order Coleoptera; family Elateridae; genus Agrypnus; species Agrypnus murinus. The sequence continues at coordinate 75,342,131 of OV816030.1, forward strand.
TAGAACTGTATGTAAAATCGTTGTTAACGACTAATTTTGTATATTGATATTTAAGAGTTCATTTAACTTATTAATGTTGTTGTGATCTATTCTAATTTGTTTATTTCTGTCTTGATAATCTGATTTATTTTGATATACTGCTTATTATTTGTGTTCTGTTAAATAAGTCTCTTTCTGTTTGTTTTGTATCCTGTGTCTTTTATTTCTTTATTGGTTGTGCTGAGTTTAAACAAGTCGTACCCAAACATTCAGTAAGTTTCAGGTTGATGTTTTGTGTAATAAGTTTTAATCACACCGTGCGCTAGCCGGTTAGGAAGTTCCCGTTATACTGTAAAGAATAAATTGAATCAAAAGCAAAATAAATGAAAAGTTTAACAAGTATCTAAAAGGTGTACATTTTAGCTGCCAAACCCGGAAATGTATCCAGCTGGTTCGATAAAAAGAAAAAAAAACAAAATTTATTCTTGACCGCTATTTAAGAGTCAGTATTAAAAGGTAAAATTAATTAGGTGCGATTTACCTCAACGTTCTAGCTTCGGCTGTGCATCCTATACCAAGGAAAGTTACACATAACCTAAAAATAATAAAAATCAATTATAATATTCAAATACAATAAAAGAAGTCAAAATTTACTTGAGCGAGTCATCACATTTGTGTAATTCAAATTGTGGGGTTATGCTATGAATAGTGTCAAAGTTGACGTTTCAAGGCAATTAAAGATTTCTCATTTAATCGAACTATTATAAAAGCAATTAATTCAAATCTCTTTTTATAAAAACTGTGAATTTCCAAAAGAACCGAAATGAAGATTCATTGGCCACTGTACGTCCCATCAAGAGGAGAAAATTAAAAGGAATAATTTATAAACAATAAACGACCTGAGATAGACGTTATACACACATTATTATTTTATGTAGGTTTAATTAATTGTAAGTTAAGTTAGAGTTTATTGTTCTTGTGCCTATAATAAATATATGTAGGTACGTTTATTACATCTTATTATATTATATCTATAATAGTTTCATCAAACGATTAATCGACCAATCGATTAATCGATTTTCAATTATTGATTTTATAATCGCACAGCCCTAACTCTACTTTGAGAAAGAGGGTAGGTAATAATAAAGAATATAATAAACCACAATTCAGAATTATTAAAGTACTCGGTGGGTGCTTGGATGATTCAGGTGAGTGGACAATTCGGAAGCACTCGAGGAAAGGGTGGGTAGCATATATTCCACAATAAATTATTGATAAATACTATGTTAAAGTGTTAGGGCTTAGTAAAGGTTTAGCATTTTCAACTGGTTTTGTAATTACGCTTATATTTATTAAACAAATATTCAATAAAACTGTCCATTTTTAACTTTCTTTTCAATTGATATAACTTTAACGTAAAGTATTAGACAGAACGAAATGTAAAATATGCTCCCTCGGAAATAAAAGAGGCACTTTAGTCCCTAGGTATATAATATACTAATTATTTACTTAGTATACCCAGTAGCACAATATATTGGCCCAATATTGGTGTTATATGGATAACATATTATATTCTGGCCCAGTATTTGGAAGATTCAACCAAGATTGGTATTACATCGGTTAAAGATTGGCTCCAAATGTATGTAGCAAATATTGCTCCAACAAAGGTCCAATATATAAATAATAAGTTTAAAAAATATGTTTTCCTCTATACTGATCCTATATTGTGTTTATATTTTAGCCCACTATATGATTAACTCACTAGTAGATATTCAATATTATATATCTAATTAATATTGATGTTATACTGGTTCAAGATTGGCGCCAAATATACGTAGCCAACATTTCTTCCACAGGAGTCCCATATACAAGTTACTCATATTGTATTATTCTGTACTGCTCTTATATTGGGCATACGTATAGTGCTATTAATATTTCACCTTCATAGTTTCGACATTGGATAAGCAACCTTTAAACAAAGTTTCTTGTTTATTCAAGGAATCAAAATAGCAATACATAGGCGGGTGCTTTATATACGTGAAAATGTTTTACAAATGTGTACCACGCCGAGAAAAATTAAAGCTGGTTACAAGTTACCATAACTCACACGGTTTTATCAAATACTGAATACTAATAATACCTCAATACATAATTATTGTATACCTCGATCTAAATTCATAATGATCGCATTTCAAATTTCAAATAGAAACGCTCGTGGTTTTACCGCCATTGATAAACATTTATATTTACTTTTTGTAAGTGTGTCAGTTATTTATATTCATTATATACTGTAAGTACTCACTGTAATATTCATATTGGGTGTTCGGGAGACCACACGACGTTCACCCATAAAACTGGATGTCTTCTACCCTACCCCTATAAAGGGCAATGGATGAAGCTGTCAGATCAAGTGTGTGGTAGAGAAATTCGTGAGAATTCTCGACGGTAACTCATACCGATCAGGGGGAGCCCTGGTAGATGAGACCGGTGTGGGCGGATTTGAATCTCGCCTGGGATAGTCATTTATGGTCACCAAGGAACCCGCTGCTTGACCGAGGTTATTTATGGTCACCAATGGAACCCGCTACTTGACCGAGGTCATTTATGGTCACCAACGGAACCCGCTACTGGACCGAGGTCATTTATGGTTACCAACGGAACCCGCTGCTTAACCGAGGTCATTACTGGTCATCAAAGGAACCCGCTGTTTGACTGAATCTCAAGTGCGGAGAATTGAAGTGAGGTTTACCCTGCTTTTGGGCTAATGGGAAACTGCAGGCCGCCAGGTAAATGTGCTTAGGAGCTACCACCCTATGATCCGGACTGCAGCCGGGTACAGTGATTGGGAGAAGCTCTGAAAGCCATTACACTTAAGGAGAGTTGAAGCAAATACATATCCTCTCACAATCAAGACAACTTCACCAAATACGGGTACACACCGGGAGTCTATAACGTGTAGACTTAAACGAAGCTTTGTCGAGGGCCCACCAAGCCTAGAATTGGTAGATCGGGGTGGCAAAACCATTAAAAAACCAAGTCCCGCCACAATTGAGGTTGGATTCGATCGGGCAGTGGTCCCACTTTGCAATAGCGCATATCTGGGGAATAGTCCTATTGCTGGACGAGGTACTGCGGTACCGGCGGGTGAGCAACGTTAATTGCTCCGGCACTAGTCTTGAGTTAGCTAGTAGATGGTGGATAGGCAACCTCGCTCCGACCAGTGAGCTGATCTGGTAGCAAGTGCGGTACTGCCGGTTAAGCAACTTGCGCGCTGATTGGGCGTATCCCAATCACTTCCTTCTGGAAGGGAACGTGGGGGTAAGTTCACACAGGTACCCCACGTAAAACAACCATGACATTCGATGTAATATTCATATATTGTAATTGCTATAACCGCCTAGTTTAGTTAGCGCTTTGTTTAAACATGAATAAAAATGTGTGAAAAATGTGTAATTCATTTTCAGAACGTGTAAATACGATAATAGTAGGTACATAATTATGTAATTTCAAATTTATTAAAAATAGCAATATCTGGGCCTTTTATACATTTTTACAAATTTTTATTGAAATGAATGAAATAACAAAGTTAGGCTACAAATTTTAACAAATACTCCTAGTATATATTATTGGCCCAATGTGTTGCCAATATATTTTTGAAATATTTAATTTTATTAGTTATGTTTTACGTTGATACAATTTATTTATCTATTTAACTAGAAATCCAATAGATAAAAGTCCAATTAACAGAATTTAATGCGTTTGTATTTTTGTATCTGCAGTTTTCGCAATGACGCAAATAAATTATTGTGGTAAGTACAGACATCTAAAACGAATTCTATATAGAAGATATATCGATAGTTTTAAGTGTAAATGGACAAAATAAAAAATCGAATTACATTTAGCGGATAATAGTGCTTTAAATTACGATGACCCTCTTCCCCTCCCACTTCATTTACAATTGAACATTAATTTAATGTTATGGACTCTGTTGGTTTTTTATTATTATTATTATCGTCATCGTATATTAATATGATTGGGATGAATGAACAGAAGATATACAAAGAGATTTGTGACAAATATTACCGGTGGAGGGAGACATTAATCGAAATAAACGAAAATGTAGATATGAAGAATATTACATTATCACATCAACATATTATGCCGATACTAGTACCTGTATACTGCACCAATATTACGTTTGATGTGGATCATCCAATATTAGTGGATGAATATTATGTGAATGCATTTCGCCAATATTGTAAAAGAATATTGAACCATTAAATGTTTCAACCTTGGACCAATATTACCATGTCGGAGACATATTCTATGCACATACTGTGCCAATACTATAAACGTATATTGAGCCAGTATAATGTTCCAATGTATGGCCAATATCAAACTGCAGTACTGGAGATATATTGCATCCGAATATTGTGCCAATCCCGTCAGTGTCTGTGATTTACAATGTTTGGCCAATATGTGGAAACAATATTTTTCCAACATATGTGTGCTACTGGGGATGCCAATTAAAATAAGAAAAAGTAAATCACTTTCTTATACACTGTAATTGAACTAAGAACAATATACCTTTCATATTTTCAACTGCTACTTCTAATTGCGTATTTTCTTGCAGCTCCATGCAGAAACGGATTACAAGGAAAAGGTAAGTCTATCGCAGACTATCGGAGATGATTTATGTTTGCCTCAATTTACTTTCGTTAAACATAAACGATTAGCAACAAAATACAACTGCTGTTTGTAGCTTTTTTAATCAATTACTTTCAATAGTGAATTTGAAATTAAATATGTTTAAGAGGTTATTATTAGAAATTTATAAACAGTTTGAATCTATAACTCTCAATTAAAACCATAGCTCCTTGTATAGTTAATAAGCGTAGTAATAACTAAGATACATAATTAAAAGAGAAAAATGCTTTTTAAAAATAAAAGGGAAATAACAGGTGGTGAGCGAAATCGGAATTGCTCTGCTGGAATTTTAAATAAGAGCTTCTGTCAAAATGAATAATCACTGCACGTATTTTGCAGGTTTTTCCTAAGCAGTTAGTATTATTACTTTAATAATATAATATCAATAATTGATACAAATAAGATTAAATATGAGTCATCGTAAATGTGCGGTATAAATGGCGAATCATTTTTTGAAATAAAATAATATAATCATTTTTTGCAATTCTAAGAAAATGTAAAAAATTAAGACAAAATTATGTTTGCTAACACATTAATTACAACTAAAATATAGAACTCATATTACGCTTTCATTAGAAGTGTTACTTACAGTAAAATAATTCTCAGATATCTTAAATAACGAGCATTAATAGATTGACGTGTTTATGTTTACTATTTTTATTATTGTTATTTAATACAACAAAAATTTTATTTCCCATCACTTTATAGAAAGTAGCAATTATTTTACTTTTAGTTGCCTGAATATATGTGAGCAAAATCCTGCTTCTACTTTAGAAAAGAAATTTTACAAACAGCCCTGTGGGCGTCGATTAACTAGTTATTTATGCTCGTGATAAGCATATGTCTTGTTATAAAATAATTTTACTATTAAATACTGCAGAATGGAACTGTAATAATAATAATTTTCATCGAGTAAAAACCGTGTTTAAAATTTAATATAGCTGCATAACATAAGATACTGAGAAATTTTCATTTATAATTTTATTAATAACTTAATTAATATTAATATCTGAAATGAAACAGGACTGCGACTTGCTGTGCATACTTCCTGAAAATTATAATAAAAAAAGTCTTTCGAGGTATTTTTTTATTTTTACTACCTGTTAATTTTAACTTTGCAAATGATTAAAATGACAACGAGATGTTTAATGTTTCGTATTTCATTTCGTATCATAATATTATTTTGCTTCTCTGGTATTCATAATTTAAATTAATTGGAGAAGAGTTTTGGGAAAAGGAAAATATCTAGGGACTCTTATTTATAAAAACAAACGGTAACATTTTTAGCTTTCCAGGATGAATATTAAAGAGAAAACTAATTTTAATAAAATCTGCTGTTTTCTAAACTTATTTTATTTAATTCATTTAATTTAACTTAATTTTGTAAATAAAAGTTGAATATTTCTGAAACGTCGCTGATCTTTTATTTTAAAGTTAATCGTGTCCCCATCTTACATTTTATTTTGAGAAAGTTTTTCATGCTGTGCTTTTTGAGCAGCTTCATACAGCTTCGGCATAGGAACTTTGAAAAGTTTGAATGACGCCGTTGTATATCTCTTAGTATAACAAGCAAAGTTTCTTTTCTTTTTCTTGGATAATTGTTGAAACCTGCAACCGTTATAAAAATCTCTTTTTTTCCGTGCAATTTAGGAACATTCCACAGAAACAAAATTATATTTTACGCAAGGAGTAATTACATCTCATCAAGAAAAAAGTTTTATTTTATTTTTCTCTTTTTTTTGTATGTTTCTAAGTTTTACAATTGTGTCGTTAAATCATCAACGATTATAAAAAAATAATACACGAAGTTTAAAGGAATTCCTGTTCCTTTTACGTTTTATTTGCTAAAGGAGAAACCTAAAACGGTTTGGTTTTGTTAAAGTCAAAAAGTTTAATTCGAGTAGTAAATTAAACACGTTTTAAAATAAAACCGACAATCTACCCGGTAATACTAATTACTCGAATGTAATCTTCTTGATTGCGGATTTGCCATTTGCTTGCCTATTCGCGCGCCGTTTCATTTTGAGTTGTATCAGTTTAGATTTTACAGATAAATCAGATATTGGAATAGTGCAGAGATTTAGGTCAGATCTACACGAAATTGGAAACCGTCTAACTTATGTAGTCTTTCTGTAGATGTACTATTGGAGTGGAAACAGTAATAACACCCTTCACTAATTCCTTTAATTGCTTTTGAAACTAAACTTAATTACTAGAACTTTAATCTAAAATCATGCATTCTTAGAAAGCAAAAAAAATGATATAATACTTCTAGAATGGCGATGAAATGACTTTGATGTTTAACACTCCCAATTAGATTTGCAATAAATTAGGTGTTAAGAAATGACTTGCTGAGACAAGGCAATTTTGCATATAATGGGATAGTAATAAAAATGATAACTTATAATAAGCTAATAGTGACCATCCAGAAAGAACCTGAAGGACACCAAGAATGCAATAAAATCTCAGGATGCTAGATGCAAATTACTCTTTATAGTGCTATCTATATATAGTATGTTTCTATTTTAGTTGTTCCCTAATCAACAATCTACATCTTTTTAATCTATGAAAAAAGATAAAAAAATTAATTTGTAAGTATGGTAAGTATTCAGAAATTGGGTGATATTGTGTGATTACAAAATTGATTTCCTTTAGTTTACTTATTATGGGTAGTTTTCCATACTATTTTCTGTAAATCTTGAAAATTTAGGCTTTTCCATTTGATACTTGAAGGCAATACCAAGTACTCTACATATTTCAATTAACAAATATAACAAACTTTATCTTATAATTTATATTTATATAATTTATATATAACAAAACAAATTACTTTAACACTTACTGCATAACTCAAAAATTGCACTGACTGTTGAGATCTCTATTATGCAAATTTAAATATAGGTGTGGGTGTTAACCCCAAAAGCTTCTAATTAGATAATAGAAATCAGGAACAAAATAAAAACATGTTGAGCGCCACCAAATTGATAACAAAATCCAGGAATCTCAATTTGGAAAGATTCCTCATTTAAGATTGACGTTAGATTAATCAAAAACCGTATCAATCGATACTACTGAATTTGAATAAAAAAACAAAACAAAACAATTTGTTGGGCCAAACCATATCATACGATAAATTCATTTTAAATCTGTATATTAAAACATAAAAAGAAAAAAGTTGAAATAATAACAAAATTAAAAATACAAAGTTATTATTATCAAAAAGCTGTCATACAAAACGTAATTTAAATTTCGGGATTCCAAATAGTCATTACAAAAAAATAACCTAAGTTAGTATAATAAAATATATATGTAGTAAAATATATACAAAATATAATACCTTACATTTTCAATAATCCAACCGAGTTCAAGATTTCTTACTCAAATAACTTCAAACATTAGAAGCACAATATTGACTTTAACTTAATTTTCACAACCAAACTGCGGACCTGAAGAACCAATGCAGGAACAATCTTCTAAATTCTGAACTATATTTATTTTAACGGTAAACTTCAACATACGAAAATTTCCGATAACTAATAATTCTTTTTTTTTTTTTTTGTTAAGCATAGCGGCATCAACTTCTATGGTTATTATCCGCTTTTCTCAAGTTGTTTTTAAAAAAAAACAACAATTCAGACTCTTCTTTGATATTAATTTGTCTATGTTGGTTTTGGTTTATAATAACCAATGTAAGGAGAGAGAGGAAAAAAACAAGTAACTAATTAAAATAAAATATATATATATATATAATAAAATATATCTTAGAAAAGACTAATCAGAGATCAGTGGTAAACTGATAAGACAGAGACAAGGTATGAGAAAAAGTACGAAAAAGAAGGACGCCAAAACATGTACGTAATAAAATAACAGTAAAAATAAAATATAGTTTGTATAAATAAAATATGTATAAATAAAATATGTATAAATATATGCAGGTTGCAGGTATATGTATAAAAAATAAATAAATAAATTGTAAATAACTCGGTGTAAATACTATATCACAGTCAGTATATCACAGTATAAGAAACTACTCTAAAGTATTTTGCTATAGCTTGTACATCAATCGCGTTATTTTTAAAAACATTACCAGCTTTTTAATTATGATTGGGTTATTTCCCAAACATTCAGCGATATTATCCGGCAGTTGTAGGTTTGCTCTATGTATTGTATATTGAGGACAGTCTAGAAGTATGTGGTTTACTCCAAGTATGCCTCCACAATCTTCGCATACTGGAGGTTGTCTCCCTACCAGCAAGTACGTGTTCGTTAGCCGGGTATGTCCAATTCTTAATCTGCAGATAGTTACTTGCTCTCTCCTGTTCAGCTCAGATGGATATCGCCATTTTGTCTCATTTGGTTTGATCGTTTTTAGTTTGGATTCAATGGAAGACCAGATGTTTTGCCACGTGGAGACGATTTTTTGCTTTAGGTGGCATGAAACATCCTTGTGACGAATGGCGATGTTCTGATCTACTGAACCGTTATCTGCAGCCTGACGGGCTGCCTCATCTGCCTTCTCGTTGCCCGGAATGCCTATATGGCTAGGGATCCAAATAAACACTACCTTCTTTGCAATGGATTCTAGCCACCGCAATAGGGTTAATATGTTCTGTACTAAGGGGTCGTCGGTAAATATATTATTTAGGCTTTCGATTGAGCTTTTTGAATCAGTACATATTAATGTTTCGGTGTACGCAGACATTTCAAAGTATCTCAAAGCCTGCCAGATAGAATACAACTCCGCGGTGTAAATGCTAGCGGCGGGGGTTAACGACCAGGAGTAAGCATTGTCCTGCACATACATGGCAGACCCTACTCCCGTGCTCGTTTTTGACCCGTCTGTGTATATGATCAGGCTTTGAGGATACTTGCTTAATATAGAACCGAGTGTTGCTATATAAAACTGATTGCTGATTTCCCCTTTTCTAACTGCAGCACATTCCATATGGCAGATCGGTTTTCGTAACTTCCATGGAGGTTCTTCACATGGACCTATCTGGTAGACCGGAGGTAGGTTAGTTTGGACATTATTTAAAAATTCCCGAAATCTAATTCCGCATGGCCGCGTTATTGTACGGCGAGAGAAATAAACGTCTTCAAGCTCGTCAGAGAATAAACTGTTATAATTGGGATGATGAGGTTGTCCCCATGTTCTTGTTGCATATTGGCACATTAGATACACGCGTCTCTGCTCTAGAGGAAGGAAACCTGATTCACAGCATAGCGACATGGAAGGGCTAGTGCGAAAAGAACCGGTAGCTAATCTTAACCCCATATTTTGAACGGGTTCTAATAACCGTAAAACCGACTTCCGTGCAGATGCTTACACAAAAGATGCGTAATCCAGTTTCGAAAGCACTGTCGCACGGTATATATTAAGCAGGGTATCCCTGTCACTTCCCCAATTTATGCTTGATAGACACCTCATAATATTAAGTGACTGCTGGCACCTACCACGTAAATTAATGACGTGCTCCTTCCAGTTCAGCTTGGGATCGAATGTGAGCCCCAAGTACCGAGTGGATTCCACACACTGGATAGGAGAATTGTACAAATTAAGGACAGGGTCGCCCTGGCATGATCGCAACCGGCAGAAATGCATGCATACCGTTTTTTGGGTTGAGAATTTGAACCCAATGTTGTTGGCAGCAACGGAGAGTCGGTCTATTGCTACTTGCATATCTCTAGATACCTCTTCCATGGAGACGGCAGATTTAGAAATGCATAAATCGTCAACATACAACATTTTCTCAACTGACTCGCCGACTGTGTTTAGAAGATTGTTCACAGCAATAATAAATAAAGTAACACTTAACGTAGATCCTTGAGGAATGCCATTCTCTAATGCTACCGAAGATGATGCTGCATTACCCATTCTCACACTTATTTTTCGGTCTGATAGAAAACTCCCTATTAACAGACCCATCTTTCCCCTAATCCCCCAATCGTAGAGGGTTCTAAGAATATTATGGCGCCAAGTCATATCATATGCCTTCTCTACGTCGAAGAAAACGGCAATGGTATGTTGGCGCAAGGCAAAACTATTTTGGATGGCGTTCTCTAAACAAACAAGATTATCGGTTGTAGACCTGTTGCGCCTGAAGCCATGTTGGTATGGAGACAGTAAATTTTGCCTCTCGATATGCCATACCAACCGGTTATTGACCATTTTTTCAAATAGTTTGCCAATGCAACACGTGAGGGAGATGGGTCTGTAATTCGAGGGAATTTCTGGGTTTCTTCCTGGCCTTAAAATAGGAACAACTACTGCTGTTTTCCACTGTTCTGGATATTCGCCAGACTGCCAGATCTTGTTATATAGATGCAATAGGGAGTTCTTCCCCGAGAAGGGTAAATTTTTCAGCATAGAGTATGGAATTCCGTCCGGGCCTGGAGCTGTATCATTGCAAGACATGAATGCATGCTCCAACTCTGCCATAGTGAAATCTTGGTTGTACTCAAAACAAACGTCTGTTGCGAAATCTAGGCGTACTTCTGTATCAGCTATGATACGTTGAAACTCTGGCGAGTAATTAACAGAACTGCTAACATTTCTAAAGTGCTCTGCCATGATTTCGACCATAATCATTGGATCAGACGCCGTCCTATTAGCAGTGACAAGTCGTGACGGCAGATTATTTGTCTCCTTGCCAGAGATCTTCTTGATTTTACTCCAGATTTCACCAGTCGATGAGGCAGGAGTGAGAGAAGACACATATTTTTGCCAGCTCCTACGCTTATAAGTTAATATTAATTTGCGTGCTTTCGCCCGGTATCGTTTAAACGTTATGCAATTTTCGGGTGTTGGATTAGATTTGAAACGATTAAATGCTTGTTTTTTCCTCTTAACTGCGTTAGCAATCTCGTCATTCCACCACGGAACGACTCGTTTTGGCAAACGGCCCGACGATTTCGGGATGCTGGATGTAGCTGCCTTTAGAATAACAGAGGTTATGTTATTCACACATTCCGAAATATTGTTTGGGAAACGGATTTGTGGTATGGTCTCTGCATACTTTTCCCAATTAGCTTTTTCTACAATCCAGCGTGATGGTAATGACGAGATTCCAAACTGCCGAGGAAATGTTATGCAAATCGGAATGTGATCCGAGAAAATTTCTCCTTCCATAGTGGTCCATTCAATGTGTGTTGCGATGGCTGGAGAACATATTGATAGGTCAAGACAAGAGAAGGTGTTAGATCTAGAGTTAACGTATGTGGGCTGTCCAGTGTTTAAAAGAAAGAGATCATTGTCGGAGATAACATCTTCCATAATTCTACCGCTCATGTCCGTGCTTTCGAATCCCCACATCCGATTATGCGAGTTAAAGTCACCTACGAGGAGATATGGTGTGGGCAACTGATTGATTATGTTGTCCATGTCAGCACGGTTTCTCAGTCCGCTAGGCAAATAAACATTGCAGACAGTCATCTTATCCGGATGGGATAAGGTTACTGCTACGACCTGAACAGCAGAATTGAGGATAACCTCCTCAGCAGCAATGTTTGTACGAACAAAGACAGCCACGCCGCCATTTGCTCTGTGACCATCTATTCCATCGCTTCGGAAACATTTATATCCTCGAAGACTAAAATTCTGATTGGCTTTCAACCTTGTTTCCTGAAGACATAAGCAAAAAGGTTTTTTGTCCACAATGATCTTTTTGATTTCTGGGTAGTGAAAACTAAGACCATTACAATTAACCTGGACTAGGAAGTTGTTATTATCCATAAAATAAAAATATGAGTATTTGGAAGCGTATATTATGCGTAACTATTTATGATCATTGTAGGAAAGAGAAATATTAAATTATACATAAGAGGAAAACTTAAGCATGCCATGAAAAGCATAACTATTCACCCGAACGTGAAGGAGTCGACCGGCCTCTCGGTTTGCCTTTAGGCCATCCTTTTTTCTTCGCTTTGACGAGTCCTGAAGACTCCGGATCGGATTGGGATGGGGAAACTTTTTGGAAATCTTGGGAGATGGGGAAAGGAAACTTATCAGTTAGGGTTAGGTTCTCAGTGTCAGTTGTGGGTTGTGACAACTGAGTGACTGGTAAGGGAGGGAGAAAGGGAAGGTTGTTTTGGGATAAAGTTTGGGGTGTAAAAGGTAAGATGGTAGGTTGTTTTGATTGAATAACTTTGTAACCCTCAATTGTATTTTTTACCGCCTCTTCAATCATTCTTTTTATCTCCGGTAACAATACGGAGAGAGAAGGCTGTTGTAGCTGCTGCGCTACTTTGGCATAAGTGATTTGCTGTACTGGTGGAGATAATCGCAGGTATTCCTGTTTAGCTTCGAAGTAACTTAGTCTTTTAAGAGTTTTGATCTTTTGGATCGCAACTTCCTGTTTATAGACAGGACAATTAAAAGATCTGGCTGAGTGTAGTCCGTCGCAGTGAATGCATTTGAAAGGGATTTCACAAGGTCTTCCCTGGTGTTATGGTTTCCCACATGAGCAGATCTGTTCCCTACGACAATTTACAGCTGTGTGTCCGAATCTTTGGCACCGGAAACATCGTAGGGGGGCGGGAATGTATGCTCGCACCGTCAAGGAGTAGAAGGCGACCTTTATCCTCTCCGGTAGACGAGTACCAATAAACGTTAGGAGATATGACGCTGTATTTTGTATTTCACCTTGTCGCTTAACAGTCATGCGCTTTACATCGATGACCTTTTGAGGTTTAAGTTCTGCTTTGATTTCATCAATCGTACAATTATTCAAGTCCTTGCATGTGATTATTCCCTTAACGAAGTTCAGGGTTCTATGGGCGTAAACTTTGACTTTAAATTTATCAAACACTGTAACATTAAAGAGATTTTTTGTTTGTTCGTTGTTCTCTAACTCTACTAAAAGGCCTTCTTTGATCTTTCTAACATTCTTGACATCTCCAACCAAATTTTTTAAAGTTCTACTAATAATAAATGGACTCATATTAGAAAAGTCTTCACCATCCTCTCGTTTTACTACTAAATAATGTATCTTAGAGTAGCTCACCGCTACCGCTTCTGTTATTGGCTCCACAATCTCTATATCAGGTGAAGATTCACCAGACTTTTTTCTTTTATTGTTACGTGTATCAGATTTGCCTGATACAGGATTTACAGGGATTTGGGAAGTGGAAGGGTTGGGAGTGGGCAAAGGGGAAACTAAAGGAGTGGTTAAAGGGGTGGAGCCGGGAAGCTCCTGTTGCGTTGTAAGGGGCACTTTTAAAACATCATCAATTGTCTGAACGTCCATATTAATTAAGTTTTAATAAAGTCTGTAATTGTTGGTGTAAGTGTAGCGTGTATGGTTTCCATTCCTTTTTGTGTTTGACAGTTTGAGGGACCAGCAACAGCCAAAGGATTCCAAAGAACCCGACTCTGGTGGCCTCGACGGAGCCCCCCGCATTATACCGCAAGGTTCCCGGTCCAGGCGCCACCTGGCATTACGGCATAAGCGAGATTTTCGCAAGTTGATAGGGCAGCCAGGTCATGTTGGCTAGACCGACCCGGGCCCCTGTACTACCTTGCAGCCTGGGAGTGCACACCCCGGAACCCAGTTTTATCCGCTGTACCCTCCAGCAGGCGAGCCCAAGGATCTCAGACTGCTACTAGTTCCCCACGCTGCCAAACAAGGAATGAGTGTGCGTGTTGGTGACCTGCCCGTATGCAGTGTATGTGTATTTAGTGTAGGTGTGTTTGTAATAGTTTAGAAAGACTGTGTGTATATGGTTGTGTGTACGGGCAGGTATGTGTGTTGGAACGAGGTGTACTGAGCTGGTACCCGTGGGGGCGCTACTCCCCAATGGCTGCCCACTTTCAGCCACCCTGCGGGTTAATAATTCTTTATTAGCACTTTCATAACTGGAACGATAATTATATTAACTTGAATGCTGTTTGAGGATGGTTATTTTAATTGGTAAATTTGTTAATTTGAATAAATCTCTTCACAAATCTTTCAAACCTTTCGAGTCCGAAGCGGGGTGCAAGTGCACCCCAACATATGTTTTTTTGTGGTATCTTTTACATTTCCAATGGTAGGGAATTATCCACTTAAGGTATCATCAGTTACCGTTTTAGACATGTGATGAAATTCATAAAATCGATTTCCTGTTTTTTCGAATGAATTTATTATGAATTTATTAGTGCCACGGGCGAATGATAATCCACAAGCTCCAGAAAAAAAAGAAACAGGGACGTTGCATACTTTGTCCAAGGGGTATGGGCAGAAAAAGTTACAGATTCCGCGAGCAGTGTAAACATTTTGTTTGCCACGAACATGGACAAAAAACAAATATTACAATTTACAAAAACTGCGAAAGTTAATATTGCAATTCATAGTTTTTTTGTATTTTTCATAATGTCTTTCAATTTGAATAAAATTGTGTTTCAAATACGTTTTTGTTTCGTTAACAAGTCCTAAATAGTTAATCCATAAACATTCAAAGCACATAAACAAGCTCTAAAGGCAGTTAAAGGTGGGATACATTTTGCACCCCGCTTCGGGTACAGAATCACTAAAAAAGCTTCGGGCTCCAATTGTTAAAATCCGGTAAACTGAATTATTTGCGTTAAATCCATTAGCATTTAAAAGTTTTAAACGGTAACTTGAAGCAAGTAGGCTTCCTATACGGTACGATAAAACACAAATCTGCATCAATACAAATAATTCTTGTTCTTACTTGTCAAACTGTAATATTAAACACACCGAATATCATAATAATTTGGTCGGGGGTCTCTCTTTTCACGAAGAAGGCACAGGCCTCCCCCGTGTGTCAAACGCCACGTTGCTTGCTTATGTATTCAACCAGCCCCTGTTTTAAACTTACTACGACTGACTGTAAACTAAAAAACTATTTCGCAATGGTATCGATTTTTAAAGAAGGCGAAACTTTAAACAATCCAATAGAAAAGTGGTGGGATATACGTTAGCCAATAAAATATGTTTACGTCATTTTCTTCCAGCAAAATCTCGAAGGATCTTGAGGGGATTCCCTTTTGAATCTATACACACAAAACTGAAGCTAATAACACACACATGGTGTCTAAGCAACTCGTTCGAGAAAATTCCCTTTGGCGGTAAATTATTTACTAAAGAAATTGTAACTTTCATACATATTTAACTATAAGGAGATTTTTGTTAACTCCAATATTAGATTTTAACCCTTATAAGCTCGGAAATAAACTTTTAACACTGCAAAAGCGGTGCTTTTAAAAGGGGATCTGCAGATTTTTCTAGAAACAAATTTTATCGATCTGGGAATGTTTCTTTTAGATGACCCTTGATATTTTAACGGACTTATTTTATGCAGAATACCAACGTATTTTTAAATTAAGAAAGAAAATATACAATAATATGCAGGTCTGCACTAAGGGTTTTTATCAATTATGCAAATAAAATTGCATTTTTCGAAAGGTCAAAAAATTAAACGTTACACAAATAAAACTATAATTCCTTGCAACAGTTTAAAGAACAGTATCCTCTATAATAAAATCTTTTGTATGGATTTTTTTAGGCACGTATAGTTTTATTTGTAATTCATGAATGATGTGTATATGATGCCGATGAAATATGTATGTTTCAGGTTAAGTTTCTTAAGCATCTTAAAATATATATTGAGATGTTATATTCATTAAGAAGAATAAATTAATTAAATAAGATTGTATGAGGATTTGGCTACCTTTAGTAAAAATCAAAATATAACAACCCAATAGCTTTTCTTTTCCCCAATAGGCTAACTCAGTTTTAATTCGATCGAGCATAACACAAAAATTTTGATCTTATTGATTCCTCTACCTGGAAAGAGAAACTTACTACCAACTGCACTTAGAATCCCGCACCCGGACTTGCAGTAATGTTAAGCTCTGTGTAAAAAGAAAATAAATGGATACTTGCATACCACATCAAAACAAATAAACACTTTTATAAATTAAAAACACAGATTTTTATTATATTAAAATAAATAAAAAATTATCACAGAAAAACAAATTCCTTAAAAAGAAAAAATTAAAAAAGAAAATCTTCCTTGAGTTTGTTTAAATGAATTAAAGATAGTTGTCAACCTGACATGGGGGTTGCAACTGGTTTCATTTGAACAAACTAATATCAAAATAAATTTATCTAACAAAAAATATTTACAGTTAATACACAAATTGAAATTTTAAAACAAAGTGAAATTTACAAGAATGATTTTAAAATTGTTTTAACAATTGTTCTCAATAGGCAACAAATTTTACTTACAACCCACCTTGTATATGGTTTAGGGAATCAAAACTGTCGATAAATTTATTTTCTAATTTCCTTCTGGGCAATTGATAAAAATCAGCTTGATCCAAATCAGCTGTTCCATACCATGTCGATATAAGAAATTCCATACAAATTATTGAAATGGAAATAAATAAGTCTTCTTTGATTTATCAAAAATAATTCATTCACAATTCCCAATAATTGTGTTGAAATGCCATAACAAATCTTCTTACTTCTTCTATAATTGTAGGTAAATATCCAATTTGAATAAACTTTGACGTTTGTTTACAAACGGAAAAACATGTGAGTTAAACTTTAACCTTACTTTTCTGAAATTAATCATGAGCCGACGTGGTCTCGCCTTTATGGTTTTATCAACTGACTTTGTTTATTCTCCAAAGCACTTTTATACGTTTACGGAAAAACATTTGAAAATTGCATGAAGAATTTCCCTAACGCAAAAGTCGTGACGTCACAAAAACGAACATATGTTTATAATTAACACTAATCTTAATTCTCAAAAATAGAAAGATAGCTGGCAAAAGCACGATTAAATTGACATAAGGTAACCCAATCATATGGTGTTTACACAAATTATATTTACGTACAAAAAATAACTTAACTTATAAATCGGTTTACAACGTTTTAGAAATCAAACGATGCTACTGCACATTATAAATAAATAACAACATAAACTGAAGAAAACATTAACTATTCTCGTCCAGAGTACAATACTCTAGGTGATTGACTCAAAACAATGATGAAAATCATCACATCAATACCAAAATTTCCAAAATCAATAAACATCAATACTGCCGAATATCTTTATTCAAATGACATCACTTCTACCAAATACAGAATTCAGTAAGTAAATTGTAACATTAAAAACATCAAGGTAATGATCTGTTTTCACTATTTCCAGTGAAATATCTACCCAAAACTAATTCAGCTTTTGGGGGAAAAAATTCTGTACTACGGTAAACTAACGTCAATCTGAAATCTAGTGAGAAGATAAAACCTGCTAGAAAAATGAATAACTATCCTAAACATGTAGCCTTAGTTACATATAAAACATGTTTTATTATAAAACAACATAATTGAGTGATATGAAGATCAAACCTTTTTATAAAAGTGAGGTTAAATATGTCTGAAGATATCGTACTACTATATTCCCATTTTAACTTGATAAAACTATTTGTAACCAAGCATGTAACCTATATCATGACTAAAAATAATATCCTAGCATGTCTATCTATTCTGTATTGCATAAATTTATTATAGCTGTGCTTACGATCCAATCGTAGCCTTAAAAATTCTTAGTGTTTTATTAATATGTTAAATTTTCAATTCGATGATACGATATCATCTCAATATAAACGTATTTTCGTGATATTTAAAAAAACAGGTTAGATGGGTTGCCTAACTTTACTTTCAAATTATTATTTTGAGCAATATTATTATAATTTACATTTACACTAATACACAATAGTTAGAAAAAGGATATCAGTAAAGCGGATTTTCATTAGTCAACTAATGATGTGAGACGTTGATCGAATATGGCATTTAAATTAAGTTGAAGCCATAGTTAATGTAAGATTTAATCTAAAACAGACAAGATGTGTTGTAATAGGGAGGTTATACAAGTATTTATTACCTTACCTGAGCTTTTTATAAGAAAGTAATATGTTTCAAGTTAACGAGATTTTGGATTTCATCAATTTGTCTTCTAAGAAAGAATTTTACAGTTGTCGTTAAAATTCTTTGATTGAGCATTGTGAAGTAGTTTCTTTAGCACGGAATTGAAACTATGTTGAATGTTGGGGCTGCTTTTTGCAGATGATATCAGTGGAATTACACACAAGTAGGTGCGGATTTGCGTCGTACACAAAATGCACAATGCATTTAGCTCGAATCTTTATTTTGTTGATATCTGAAATTATGTAAATAATGTTAGCATATAAAGTTTAAGTTTGTGAAGATAGGAAGGTGTGAAAAAGTATTTTTAAGAAATTAAGTTAGTTTTAGTTAAGTGATAGTTGTGTAAAGATTGGGTGCTATCGACAATCACTGATACCTTATTTTGTAATAAATGTGTACATGAATGTTATATACCAATAGATAGGAAATTTCATAAACTATCAAATTATCTAATCAATATTCATAAACAATAATTTGGTTATGTTATAAATCTAATGCAAAGTTCTTTTGTTTTACCAAAAATTTACAGTAGATTTCATTTGTTTCCCAGAGGGGTATGAAAACTCGGTCATCTTTGTAAAAATCCTCTTTTAATTTACATTTTTGCAATGCAAGCCATCTACACCTGTTAAGAGCAAAAATTAATTTTAAGGTTATCTTCTCAGTTACAAATAATGTAAACAAACAAGATGTCACAATTTATAGGTTATCCTTTTTGAAAAACGTTAGTGTTTTAATATTTATCAAAGTTCTGCGAATACAATTGTGTTAATAATAACAAGTGCATTAAATTTATTAAAGTGACAAGTTACTTAGAAGTGAATTTTTTATTTGATAATAGAATTATCAAACTTTGTTACAATTGGATCTAAATGAATATGAAATATAATCATTAAATTAATGGACTTACCACAATTCAAACAAACAAGTGGATTTGCAATCCAATTTATTTAGGCCATTTATTTGGAAATATTTGCAGCCGCTACAACTGTTAGTTATTAGAAATACCGATTTCCAAGTTCTTTGATGTCTAGGATTTTCTGAGAAAATGATTCAAATAAGATTTCGGTGCAGATAAAAGCATTAGGTATTTATTCCGAATGTTAAAGGATAAAAATAATACGGTGAAATGAATTGACGGTGTAATTGTAAATAATATTAATAAAAGAAAGAAAGCAATATGTATGACAAGAACTTTCTTTTACAGTTTTTATGCTTGGAGGTTTAGGTAGGCTACAAAAGCCTTATTTTTGCTGTTTATTAACAAAGGTGATACGCTTGGAAAAAATAACTTTAATTGTATAAAGTTACTCTGTCGTAACTACTCAATTACTTGTAGTTCTCTGTAACTTGGTAACGTATTCAGTTAGTTTTCTGAAATGTAACGAAATCATTAAATCGTTACTATTTCTGAGTAACTTACCCAACACTGGTATATAACACATATGAATATGTAGTATGTTTGAAAACGTGGCACACCACGAGTTCATTAATGACATTTTAGTTAGAGAAAAATGTATCCGAAACCTATTTAAAGTTAAAGATTGTGGTAGCACGATCATGTGTTTAAAATGATTAAGTGACTATCTATTGACTTCATAAAGTCACTACCTAACCATGATCGCGTTATCACTCAACATCTTTTTATCAATCCCAATACAATTTGATGGTATAGAATATTTAGCAGATAATTTAAATAAAGGGTTAAATAAATAAAAAAACATAAGGGTAGGGGGAATGAACTATTCCACTTTTCTTCAGACAACCAGTTCGTGCTGCGAGGGATTTCATAACGTGGCACTGTATTTTAAAAAATCTAAAATTTACGGAGAAAACCTGAAAACACCTTATTCTGGTTCTATTGTTGGTAGTAGTCTACAGAAATTAACTAAAAACATTTTCAAAATGATAATTATTTATTAATTATTCGCTTGGGTGCTAGTTAATATTTTCCATTAAATATTAGCTATAGGGTGCAATATCTAGTGCGTAACTCTTTTCTGAAGGGTAGAAAATACCTTAAAATTTATATCCTCTGGAGAATGAAGACCTGGGCTTAGTGTATCTTTACAAAAAATGTTGGGTTCAAACAAATATTTCACAGATGAAAGTGTTGATATATGGAGGGTGTCTTTTCAGAGGACCATTAAGGAGTCTTTCCTCGGTCGTTTGTGGCATCTCTTTGGTTTCCCTGATGATTCAGTGAGTTAACTCGACCCTGAGGTCTTAAATTTTAAGATCTCTTGTAACTACCGGGAAAATTGGAGAAATAAACAAGACAAAGAGCTTCCGATGGGAATTATGTCTGGAGAAAACTTTTTTTTATTAAAACAAGTTGTTTAGAAAATCTAGCATGAAAAATATTTTACACGAATGTTAATTTTGTTTGTTGAAAAAATAATAAATAAATCGAGAAAGGAGAAAAAACAAGAAAGGACAAACATCGTAATTGGCTTTTATAAGAGTGGACATTTTCGTTTTAGTTCTAGTATTTGCTCTTATATGCTGAGAAAATGCAATTAGAGAGATGGATAACAAAGTCACGTCTGGCACACTTGTTGTTTTGAGTTCTGTCGTTTTGTTCATTAGTTTTCTTTTCTTGATTTGTTAGATCTTCCACATTTTCTTGCAATTCTTGGAGCATCTATGTGTTTATGTGAATTTCTTTTAAACATTAATATGTTTTCATAAAAAAGAATTTTAGAATTTCACTTGTAATTTATCTGACTTTAGTAAATAGTTTTTTACTGAAATAAAAATGTTTTTAGATTTTACATAGTAATTGCTATTATGTGAAGTAAAAAAACTTTTTATGCTTGTTTTGTATTTTTAATGAAATCTCAGTACAATAAAATTAAAAATGCAATTTTCTCAAAAACTAGCAGGAAACAAGAGGAGGGAAACTATGTTAATATGGAAGTTTACTACATACGAGGTTTCTAGTTATATCAATTGCACCCTGTATATACGTACTACTATAAATGCAAATTTCACAGCAAATTAACACTCTGACTGGACTGGAGTTGGTATGCCAATTGGCGTATACAGGCAAAAAACCTGATGGGTACGATCCTTGTCAGAGCGTTAATTTTTCTATGCGTATTTAATTTTATTATTTGATTTATTGGAAAACATCAATGCATAATTAATAGCTACTTTAAATAAAAATAAATCTTTTTATAGCGTTATTAAAAATCTAGATTCGTTTTGGTGGTTTAATGTGTTGCCGACGAAATGCCGGTCAATCAACTTGATATAGCATATACAGACTGTATTATTTAAAACGCCCGCTCTGTAACTACTTTATGTCCGGTCAGAAATTGCATAAACCTATGTATTATGAAATGGCATAAAATGTTCTATGTTCTGGTTTTGTATTTGCTAAATCTGGGTAAGAGTGATGATGATAACCAACTTTTTTAAATTACATGATAGCTATTTTTTACTGAGATCTATAGAATATTGTATTTTCTTTTCAACCATAATAAATATTTATACTCTTACTCCAATTAATAAAAAAATATCCAGCAGACTTAGATAAAATAACAAAACTTTAGTTACTTTTTGATCTTTTTATCGTAACTTTTGTCCAGTATCTTAAATGTTTTTCTACCGAGAATAACTAGTTCAGTATACTGTTGTCGGTAAAGTTGCAAAGCAGCTTCACTATTTTTCTGCACTCAACTTAAATATACACTACCATCTCGTTAAAATTGTTCATTTTAATTTTAAAACAGAAGTCAGTTTGAACGCAAAATAAACCATTTATTAAATTTGAGATATGTGGAACACGAGAATAACTAAAGTTTCGTTATTTTATTAAAGCTTGCTAGATAATTTTATTTTATTAATTGGATAGCCACAATACAAAGCCTACTAGATGTAAATTATTTTTCACATTTTTCTTGAGAATTTCCTGCTGTAAGAGTATGAATATTTATTATTGTCGGAAAGAGAACACGATACTCTATCTATTTCGGTAAAAAATACTTATCATGTAATTTAAAGAAGTTCGATGACGTCATCACTTTAACGCTGATTTACTGCTCTGAACATACAAAACGTTTATGCCATTTAATCTATACGGTTTAGGTATACTGTTTCTGACCGAATATAGAGTTTCTACAAAGCGGGGCGTTTTAAAGCAAACAGACTGTATATTTAGTATACGTTTAAAAATGTAATTAATTCGTATATAGAAAAATTGTGGATTAACCCTAATAGCTCACTTGGTTAGAGTATTGGCACTTATACAAGCTGTCACTATTAAAAGTAATATAAATATTAACAAACACGTCGCTAAGGTAAATACAAAAAATAGGTAACTAGATAAAAAGATAAAAATAATCATAATTAAATATCTAACAGTTCCAGTAATGGAGAATTACTGAGCTCAATCTGTTCATTTATTAAAGGTACCCTGAGTTTGTATTTGTACATTTACAAAAGCTTCTAAAATGTCTAATTTGCGTTTGTTATTACAAAAATGTACGAATTTAATATTATTTTGATGAGTCATTGTGTGGTGTTGTTCTAAAAGGTGTTTGGCATAGATTCTCAGGATCTTTATTTCTGTGACAACGCACGAGTTCTTTAGAATTTGTACTTTTTTTTATTAATATGTTGTTTATTTATGTATTATTAAATGAGTGTTTTCTGAAAGTTTTTTGTACTAGTTGGAAACCGAGAATAACTAAAGTTTCGTTATTTTATTAAAGCTTGCTAGATAATTTTGTTTTATTAATTGGGTAGCCACAATACAAAGCCTACTAGATGTAAATTATTTTTCACATTTTTCTTGAGAATTTCCTGCTGTAAGAGTATGAATATTTATTATAGTCGGAAAGAGAACACGATACTCTATCTATTTCGGTAAAAATTACTTATCATGTAATTTAAAGAAGTTCGATGACGTCATCACTTTAACGCTGATTTACTGCTCTGAACATACAAAACGTTTATGCCATTTAATCTATACGGTTTAGGTATACTGTTTCTGACCGAATATAGAGTTTCTACAAAGCGGGGCGTTTTAAAGCAAACAGACTGTATATTTAGTATACGTTTAAAAATGTAATTAATTCGTATATAGAAAAATTGTGGATTAACCCTAATAGCTCACTTGGTTAGAGTATTGGCACTTATACAAGCTGTCACTATTAAAAGTAATATAAATATTAACAAACACGTCGCTAAGGTAAATACAAAAAATAGGTAACTAGATAAAAAGATAAAAATAATCATAATTAAATATCTAACACTTCCAGTAATGGAGAATTACTGAGCTCAATCTGTTCATTTATTAAAGGTACCCTGAGTTTGTATTTGTACATTTACAAAAGCTTCTAAAATGTCTAATTTGCGTTTGTTATTACAAAAATGTACGAATTTAATATTATTTTGATGAGTCATTGTGTGGTGTTGTTCTAAAAGGTGTTTGGCATAGATTCTCAGGATCTTTATTTCTGTGACAACGCACGAGTTCTTTATATCGTATGTCAAAATTCCGATGTGTTTGTCCAATATAATATATACCGAACATATTGATATAATATAACAATATTTAATGACTGTTGAAACAATATTGTCGGGTTATAATTTAATAAAAATCTTTTATTAATCTTTATTTATTTTATGATCATTATAAAGATTTCATTATGGCCGATTACACTTATTATCATGTTGCCATTAACACTGCTTTAGATTACGAAAATATTATGTCCTTCAGTAGTAACTACATCGGTCATATTGAACTTTATTGAATAGGTTAATTATTATTTACTAAGTTCTACAGGACCGATATGCTTTATTTCTTTTAATTAAAGTTTTAATTTTGTAGATTAGTCAACACTACTTACTTTCTATTTAAATTTTATATTTTTAATTTGAAACGATTATTTGTGATAACAAATGCATCGATTGATGCATTTCAATATTCCCAAGGCCTTCCCACTTGCAGGACTTGCTTCATCAGGCTCAGAAACAGAACATCCTATACCTCGTATTACTCGTATTCCACCAACAATTCTTACTTAGCCGACATTCATAGTAAGGTATTTGCTGTGGAGCATTTTCATGAAATTCGATATCTCTGTCTGTCCCTGTTAGTGTGTTCGTCTTTTCGAAATTTTGTAAATTGGGATATTTGATGAAAAAGTAAAATACGAATGTCTAAGAACTAATATATTTTATATCTTAAGGAACATGAATAGAATGACCGACAAAGTTTAAAAATCTGTGCAATGTAGAATTTTATGGTAAGAATGTGTGGGTAAGTCGGGAGAGAAGTCCCAGGGGAAGGTAAGCCAGGAGAGAGGAGTTAAGTCTGAGGAAGAGACATGTTGGGAGGGGGATAAGCCAGAAGAAGGAGTAAGACGGGAGTAACTAAAGGAGAATAAGTCGGGGCCGGTAGCGGGGTGTAAGTCAGAGGTGTTTGTTAAATAACACGTTCAAAAGTTCGTCTGAGAATGGTAAGCTTAGTACTTTCAATTGTTTTTGTTCGATTGTGTTTATTTAATAAATATGAATATTAAGTAATCACTTTTGGAAACCCGAAGGAGTGTAATCAGACAATGAACGCTGTATATAAGGAAATCCTTCAATAAATTGGCATGTTGACCGTCATGTGAAGTATATGTAGCCCTAGTATATATTTAGTGTTTACGTAAGAAATATATACGTAAGTACAGCTTTATTTCCCTTAAACTAAATCTTTCAATTTCCAGAAGATCAAAAAGAATCCTTTTTCGTTTTACCTTAAACATTTCAACTACTTACTTTAAAATCAGGTTCGTTCTGATTCCACAAGATTCCCATTAAATTCTCGACAATATAATAAATTTGATCTAGAATTAGTAAATGAGGGTACCAATTTCATGAAAGCCAGTTATATTTCTTCAGGCAGAATTAAGTGAAGGCAGTTGGAAACTTTTAACAGTTCTTTAGTGTCGCTCTAAGGTAATACCGTCTTTATTAGTATCTTGAATCTAGCTACTTTACATAACGACGTCCTTTAACTGTTACAATTTATGTGAAACGAGAACTTAAGATTATTAACAAGAATGTTGTAAGAAGTTAATTACTTATTTCTGCTGAAAAATCGAGCGCCTTTAAAATTTTCTAATTTACTGCAGAGAAATGCTTCTTTGTTAATCCTTTTGTTCTGCCTTTTTAATTTTGGCCCATTTCTTTTAATCTTTCTCATGAATGGGTTGAAAATTAATCACGAGGTAGTTTTTAAGAATAAGTGTTCTTAACATCAATAAGATTTTCTAATGTTTTACTTCTCCCAGCGAGTTATTTTTAACTACAATAATTAATAGCGATCGATAATAAAAAATAACTAGCAACTAACTAACAGTTAATATCTAGAATAATAAAATATACCTTTAATAAATATGTTCTTGGAATACTGTACGTATTTTTATCATGTGATCTAATGTTGATTAATAATATCTCTTTGATTATATCTATTTCTAATTTTTTGTTCGTTACGTTAGCAGCACATCCTCAAGCTTAAACCTGATTTCCACGGATGAAGTAATCAAGTTTGGCAAAGATTTTTAATAATACAATATTTGGGCTTGGGAAAATTGAAAGGTTGACGCATTTAGAATATACTGTAGTTTCCTCTATGGGCACAGCCTGGTTTTGTAAATAATAGCAAAAGCTCTTTAATTTAGTATTAGATTTCTAAGCGGTTTTTTCTAAATTAAAAATGAGCAACGCCTTTCAAAAGTAACCACTTACAAGGATTACGAGAACTCATACAACATGTCGACGGAGCAAACATAAAACTTAATAAAACTTGCAATTTCTCAACATGGTAACGATTGTTCTAATAATTAAGTAGGGCAATGCTGGCGAAAAGATTTTCGATAACTCTCACAAAGATGTAACCTAGCCTGGGAGTGCAAAGCAGGTAATGGAGCTATATCAAGTACATTGCAACCCTCATACGCTACCATTCACACAACTTTTGATATCTTATCTTATTGAGCTCAAATAACGGCACGGACTCTGCAATAAGATTTATGAAAGTTAAATAGGAAGATCAAACTTATTTGCCTAAAGCGCAGAGAATTATGAAGAGCATTTATGTACATCAAAATAGGCAAATTATGCAGAATTATAACGATAAGCAGGTACACCAATAGATTTTATGTACAAGAAGTAACAAGAACTAGAAACAAAAGCAATTAACGGAACTCGATCGACATAGATAATCGATAGATAGACAAAGCAGTCAGGAGTGCTAGCAACTGGCCTCTTTAAATATATTCTCAAAACTCTTATGTAATAGTTTCCAATTGCCCGAAAATATTGACTCTTTGGTGTTTTCTATTCAGGTAGGATGTTATTCTTCTTGGACGAACAAGTATTAGGAGTTACTATACAGAAAAATAAACAAATGTTAAATGCGAATGTGCCGTTAAAATTAACGCATCGAATAGCGCTAGAATGAATTCGAACCACCATCAAATTCCTTTAATTTTCACTGAATAATTCTGATGAATTCTAATGATTCTTAAATAGCCTGTTTTGGTTGATTCATCAAATGCCTTCATTCATGGGCTAACAGTTGTTATGAAGACAACTATCGTACTATTTGGAGGATTATTGGCTATTAATAGAATTATCTTTTTTGATGCCCGTCTTTGAGCAAATTGTGAATTAAAATAACCTGTGAAGGCAAGACATTTTCATCAGTTTATGTTTATTTAATACACTACACTCAATTAATTTATTAAAGGTTTTCACTCCAAGCCCCCCACCCGAGTACATTTTCTGATAACTTTCTTTGAGTAAAACGTAATGGAATCGCCTGCAAGTTAATTCGCAAAACTTATTTTCAGTAATCATCTTTGGTTTTATGGTTTTATATTTACTGAAAAATAAAATCTTAAGTAAATTGTGTTTACGTTGTTGCATCATTTATTGCAGAAATCATTCTAACTATGTTACAATAACTAGTTACAATAATTAAAAACTTTGAAAAAAGAGAAATTAGTCTTATTTCATAAAATTCAAGGTTAGTATATTTAACAGCAAAGTAAATTTTAAGTGTATTGTATTTACAGTACAATAATGAATGCAACATTTAAATAATTTATATTGTACTCAGTATTTATATGCTACTCAGTTCGTTTGTAGAACTACCAGAACTATCTCTGCTGCTTTGGGTATCTAGTTTTTGCATTTATAATATAACAGCAAAATGTTATTGTTGTAAATTTGCTAAGGTAAGTGTTATTATTATATCAATAATATTTACTTTTTGAACACCCTCTCTATATTTGAGATTGTAAAAAATTCTTATTTTATACTCTAATAAGAAATATTTAATTTACAGAAAAACAGACTAGCTATAATAGGAGGTGGAACCGTGAGACGACACCCCAACGACACCAAAGAAATCAAACATAATTTGATGTATTTTATAAGTATTGAGTACTGTTAAGATTCCATTTGACTTTTTTAATAAAAATTATACAGATTATTGTACGTGTTATTTTTAACATGATGTCTGATATACCGTCTATGCAAATGCAAATTTGTAGTCTATTAGAACATCTAAAAATAGTATAAGTTAGACGTCGGATATTCCGTCTACGCAAATGCAAATTTGTAGTCTATTAGAACATCTAAAAATAGTATAAGTTAGACGTCGGATATTCCGTCTACGCAAATGCAAATTTGTAGTCTATTAGAACATCTAAAAATAGTATAAGTTAGACGTCAGATATTTCGTCTACGCAAATGCAAATTTGTAGTCTATCACAATATCTAAAAGTAGTATAGCTTAGACATCAGATATAGGTCCTAAGCAGCTGCAGATTTGCAGTCTTATTAGAACATCTAAAAATAGTATAACTTAGACGTCGTATATACAATCTAAGTTGCGGACATTTAGTGGTCTACAATGCATCTAGAAAATACAGTCGATAGACATATATGCTAGATGTTAAGTAAATGTTTATTAGATGACACTGTGTTCCTTGGGGAGTTTGATAGTTTTTGTAAAGACAATAGTGTGCTTTTATAATAATTGTCTATAGTATGTTTTTACTACATTTCTGAATTTGATTGATTTGACTTAACTTATCGGCCCAGTTAAAGTCCAAAACCAATTATATTTATATATTTATCGAATTTATAACTAAAATGAATGTGATCTTAAAACATAGTTAATGGTTTTTTCATTGCAGGCCAGTCTATAGTGGGCGGACTCGTACGCTCATCCCGCAAACACTGCGACTAATAGAACACTATAGAACAATACACTATTATTTGATTTGATTTTAGTTGATAACATAAATACTCTTTGTCAGTATTGATACTACAAAAAATGTATTTCATTATATCAGTCAATATTCATAGACCAACCCAGATAATCTAAATAAGTCTGTAACTATCTCCTTTGGGCACAAATACAAGCTCCGAATGAACATCAATCTAAATGTGACCGTTACGCCATCTATACAACGTCAAGCTACACTGGTGTTCAGTACAATTGTCTTAACTGATTTTGATCTACATATACAACAAAATTCAATGTCTACCAAAAATCCAACTAAAATTTTTTCTAAACGATAAAGCAAAGCTTGATAAAGTATTTATTCAACATGAAAGAACTTTATTAAATTGAAAAAACTTTTTTTCAAAGTGTCCAAATGGAAAATTTAGTATATTCTATTTATCAATTCAACATGCCTCTTGGACAAAACTCTTAATTTAAGACTTTACTAATAACAATAATAACTTACAAATTTCTGAAACGCTGTAAGCACTCTCTAAACGCATCAAGTCAATACTGCCATTCTCATTGAACACATTATTTTATAGCAACCAATAACAAAATAATAAACTTCTTGAATAGAAAGTTCCCGGTGGTATTAAATTAGATTTCTACTGGACCAATTTACGTGATTCGTTTTTTTATATTGAAGCTTCTGTTGTGTAGATTAGTAAACGCTACTTAATTTCTGTGTTTATTTAAGTTTAATATTTTTAAGTTTAATTTTTTTTAAGTAAATAAATCTAAAACATTTATTTGGATGCACACGAGAATGATCGTACAGTTGCAGCGCCATCTTACTTTCCAGAGTGGTAACTTTTGGAACTATTCACGATTATAAACGTTTTCTCAGTTTGCTGCAACCCACTACTTGCATCATTAAAGTGGTTAAAACTTTTAAGTTAAATTTAATAAGTTTAATAATTAAGTTAAAGTTAAGTTTAATAATAAAATTTAATAACAGTTAAACTTTTGATTTGTTAATATGTTCCGTAGACAAACCCGTATAGTTGAAAACCATATAAATCAGACAAATTAAATAAATATTAGGTGATGGCAATTGCTTATTTATAGCTGTTTCATATTGTTGGAGTTTTGGACAAAACAAATCAGCGTGAAATACGTTTGCAAGTTATTTTAAATGACTGGGGCGATTATTATTTTTGTGTATTGTTTCCAGCCTTACTTTGTGAAACTCCATAATCTTGAAATAAATAAAGATTAATAAAGATTTTTACAGTTTTTATTACATTATAACCTGACAATATTGTTTCGACAGCTAAGCTGTCATTATTAAAAGTAATATAAATATTAACAAACACGTCGCTAAGGTAAATACAAAAAATAGGTAACTAGATAAAAAGATAAAAATAATCATAATTAAATATCTAACACTTCCAGTAATGGAGAATTACTGAGCTCAATTTATTCATTCATTAAAGGTACCCGGAGTTTGTATTTGTACATTTAGCAAAAGCTTCTAAAATGTCTAATTTGCATTTGTTATTACAAAAATGTACGAATTTATTATTATTTTGATGAGTCATTGTGTGGTGTTGTTCTAAAAGGTGTTTGGCATAGATTCTCAGGATCTCTATTTCTGTGACAACGCACGAGTTCTTTATAATTTGTACTTTTTTTTATTAATATAAGGTGTTTATTTATGTATTATTAAATGAGTGTTTTCTGAAAGTTTTTTTGTACTAATTGGAAACCAACCACTTAAAATTGTGTTATTAAGCTTGGAAAATGAAAACGACAAATTAAAGAATTATTAAGATTATTTTTTGAATAAGGTGGCGCTCATAACGCAACCCTAGCTCATTCGAATAGGTCAACCTTTCAATTTCCCTTTACCCAAATAGAATATTTTTGGGAACCTGTCTGTAGCGGCGTGGATAGCGACCTTAGCGCATCTCTCACGTACAACTAAAGATTTAAAAACAAAGCTTACCGGGACGATTCTTCTTGTCTATGAAAAACAGCTTCTTAATACCAAAAAGGGAAAGGAAAAAATAAGGAATAGAAGGATGGAGCTGGTGTCTTCAGAATTCTGTCTATCTGCACGAAACTTACGAGCACGCAAGTAAACCAACCAACAACGACAGGCGCAAAATGATAAACACAATAAAAATGATAACAAAAAGATAGTCGATACTTCATATTCGTATACCTATTTAAATGCGAGTATCTTTTTTAAAAATACTTTATTAAGGGGCGCAACCATATTCCCCGCCGCATTGAAAACACCGTTTTCAATCAATCACTAAAGAAAATTATTAAGAAAACTAAAAGTAATGTATATAACTTCTAATAAGTACAATACTCCCGAAACCCAAAACAATAAGGTTTATATACAACAATATAATAAATAAATGGCATTGCTAATAAAACAAAATAAAAAAAAATCATTGTGTTTGTAATGGACACAATTTAACAGCGGGTCTTTTATAAGTGCCGCCTTTGGTACAAACCGTAGCAACGCGTACGACACCGTCCGTACCCGGAAAAACTTTTGTTATGACCCCTAACGGCCATTCTAGAGGGGGTAGATTTTCTTCTATTAGAATTACCACCATACCCATCTTAATGGGCAAAGCAGGGATATTCCACTTTTGCCTGGATTGAAGCGTCGTTAAATATTCGACATGCCAACGCTTCCAATAAGATTGGACTAGTCGACCTAAAAGTAGTTTTCGATAGATAATATGAGATTGTAAGTTAATTAGACGAACTGGAAAATCCAACAGAGGCGCATTTCCTGAAAAATGTGCAGGAGTTAGCTCAATTGGATCTGAAAGATCCGAACTTAAATTATATAATGACCTTGAGTTCATTAAAGCTTCCACTTGCGTTAACACCGTGGATAACTCCTCAAAAGTTAAGATCTGATCCCCGATTATTTTAAGTAAAATATATTTGCAGCTTTTAATGTTACTCTCCCAAATCCCACCATAGTGGGGTGAGTGGGGAGGATTCAGTTTCCAACTTATTTGATTATCTAACAACTCCTTTTAAGAGCTTCATCATAGTTTGCAGATTTAATAAAAGCATATAAATCTTTTAAATCTGATTTGGCCCCGACAAAGTTGGTACCTTCGTCTGAGTACATAATACTGACTGGACCTCTACGAGATAAAAATCTTTTAAAAGCATCCATAAATTTAGCCGTAGATAGATCAGAGCACAGCTCCAGATGCATGGCTTTAGTGGTTAAACAAATAAACAGACATAAATATGCCTTTTGTGAACGATGACATTTATGTCTAGAAAAGGTTATACGAAAGGAACCAGCAAAGTCCACGCCGGTGTGCAGAAAAGCTTTGGTCTCATATACGAGAGGTGCAGGTAAACCGGCCATCATGGGAAAGGTAGCTTTAGGTCTATTCCGAAAACAAAAATTACATAATTGGATTCGTCGACGTAGTAACTTCCTACCAGCCAATATCCAAAATTTCTGGCGTAACACAGAAGTTAACAGAAATTCACCAACATGTAGATGTCGTCGATGATAATAATCTACGATTAACTCGACAAAATGACCATGATTTGGTAATAATATAGGGTGCTGATGATCATAGCCAATGTTCGCGTTTGATAACCGACCACCTACACGTAAAATACCTTTATCATCTAAAAAGGGTTTTAATTTTAGGAGAGTTCCGGAACTAAGTTTGCCGGATTGTAATTGTTTGATTTCTGCACCAAAATAAACAGACTGTACTATTTTAAAAAGCACCTCTTCGGCTTTAAGTCTGTCCGATAAAGAAAATGATTTATTTCTAGGTAAGATTTTCAAAAAACGCAAGACATAAATAGTGATGTTAATTAATTTATTCCAAGACGAACATCTTTCGATTACATCGTATAGAGCTGATGATGCTTTGACCACAACTAACGAAATTGTACTAGATTTCGTTTCTAATGAAACCGTTTCACTTGAAGAAATTTTCTCTATAGGCCACTCATTTGAATCTTGTAAAATGCAGGGAGGGCAAAACAACCAAACAGCCTGATGATACATAAATTGTCCTGGACTCATACCACGAGATACCCCATCTGCCAAATTAAGAGTACCAGAAATATGATACCAGTCTGCATTTGGTAATTCCTGTTGTATCTTAGCCACCCTATTAGCGACGAAAGTAGTCCAATGTTGGGGTGGAGTACTAATCCAATGTAGTACTACAGTAGAGTCGGATAACGCTATTATGTGGTTAAAGGATATGCGAGAACTATATGTTTGAAGGGTTAAATTTAACAATTTGGAAAGCAGCAAGGCCGCACATAACTCAAGTCGAGGTATAGATAAATTTTTACTGGTGCTACTTTCGATTTAGAACAAACCAACGAACAAGTTATTTGGCCATCGGTAACGGAACGAAGATAAACAACAGCAGCGTATCCCTTTTTGCTACTATCGGCGAATCCAATTACCGAAACTATACTATTTGACTTCACATTTAAATATGTTGGTATTTGTATGCCGGATAACAGAGGCAATTCGTATTTAAAAGTCGACCATCTTTTCTCAAGAGATTTAGGAGGGGTTTCATCCCAGCCTAATTTTAAAAGCCAAAAATCTTTGATAAGCAATTTTGCATACATTGTAACCGCTGCAATTAATCCCAACGGATCAAAGATTTTCGCAAGCACCGATAAGACATTACGCTTGGTGGGTTTTACATCAAATTCAGCTAGCCTTAACGAAAAATTATCATTGACTGGATACCATGTAAGACCTAAAATCTTAAACGTTTGATCAAAGTCTAAATGTTGTACTAATTTCAAAGATTCTGGTATTTTATTCATCAAAGATTGGGAGTTACTAGCCCATTTAATTAAGTCAAATTGTCCCGACTTGAACAATTGTATTAGCTGATGATACAGCGTTTCGGCCTCTAGATCATTGTGGACCGAGAATACAAAATCGTCAACATAAAAATGATTCTGGACAACTTTGGAAGCTAAAGGAAAACGTTTGGACTCATCCAATGCTAGTTGTTGTACGGTTCGCAGTGCTAAGTATGGCGATGACTTTACGCCGAAACATACCGTATTGATTTCGTAAACCGTTAAAAGTTGATCGGGTGAAAAACGCCAAACTAAGCGTTGAAATTTCCTGTGCTCTGGAATAATAAGGATCTGACGGAACATTTGTTTTACATCAGCAGTGAGAGCCACAGAAAAAAAGTCGAAAATCCAATAACAAAACAAAAATATCTTTTTGCAGTTTTGGGCCAGCGTGCAATAAATCATTTAATGAGAAAGAGGTATCAGTTTTGCTAGACGCATTATTTACTAACCTAATTGGTGTGGAACTACTTTCCTTAAAGATAGGATGGAACGGAATGTAATAACTTAACTGATTCAGATCTAGGTTAGGTAATAACGACATATGCTATTGTTCCAAATAATCACGCAGAATATCATCACAAGCTACACGAAGGTTCAGATTTCTGCCTAATCTTCTTTCTAATGCAAAAAATCTACGACAAGCAATATCATAAGAATTGCCAAGCTTTTCGGGCGATGCTTTAAATGGAAGTGCTACACAATAACGACCACGATCATCCCGATTATACGAGGAAAGATAAATCTTTTCACACTCCGCATCTTCTAGATTCAAAATAGAAGGAGAGGGGACATTTTCTATTTCCCAAAATTTAGATATAGTCAGCTCTAAAGAATTAAAGGTACAAAAGGTTTCTGTTGATATGGAGCCCTGCGGTAAGATAGGAACTTCACCCATAACGACATACCCCAATGTGGTCTCCACTGCCAGTGGAGCGTTTGAAGTACCGGTTACTTTTCCAGATTTTAACAGGCGTGCCATTAGATTAGCACCTATGATGGCGTCTACTTCGCCAGGAATGTAAAAAGTACTATCAGCTAAAGGTAAATCGGCCAAATGTTGCAACACATTATAATCGACCACTACAGACGGAAGTCTATCTGTGATCTTCTCGATAATCAACATATCAGCGGAGTACCTATTGTGTTCGTCAAACTGTGAGTAAAAATTCAAATGTGTACAACCAATAACAGGTTGTCTAGCGGCACCAATGGTTTATACTGAGGAAGAGATTTTATTAAAATCTAAACCAAGACGTTTCACGCGGTTGCGTGATAAAAAATTAGATTGACTACCTGTATATTCTAATAACAAACGAATTTGTTGTTTCTGATTAAAAATGTCGTAAACAGAAACTATAGCAGTAGCTAACAGAACAGTAGTATTACGGTAAGCATGATTGTCCCTATCATAAGCAGTATTAAGTAGGTATTGGGCCACCTGGCCCAGACAGAAATTGACATGCCATGTGGCATGCCAATGGCATGGCTCCTCCCCCTGCTTCTGATTGGCTACCCCCACTCCTGTAGCTCCTCCCCTTGCTTCTGATTGGTCGCCGCCATCTTGGATTTCCCCGCCTACTTCTCTCTGATTGGTTAACCCCCACCCCTGTAGCTCCTCCCCTTGCTTCTGATTGGTTGAAGGCAGCCATTTTGGAACGTCTGGCTCCATTCTACCACGCCCTGGCGCCAGGCTACCACGCCCGCCGCCATTACGGGAATCTGTATTACCGGCAAACTGAGTGCTACCAATAGAGGGCGTAATGCTACAATTAGTGTGTATTGCTAAGAGAGGGCGTCATGAATCGATCGGGCGTCATATTATCGATGCGTTGTGTACTACTACTAGGTGGCGTGTCATGAAGAAGAAGAAATCTGTATTACTACTACAGAGAGGCAACCATTTTATATCACAGCATCTTGCGTGCGCGCGCGCTAAATTTGAATCGGTCAATTTTAAATATTTGGCATTTTTTTTTTTTTTTTTAAATCTGTCAATTTTACTGCTGTCGTTTTTACATTTGTCATTTTAAATCTGTCAATTTTGCTTCTGTCATTTTAAATTTGTCATTTTTGCATCTGTCATTTAAATCTGTCATTTTGAATTTGTCATTTTTTTTGCATATGTCATTTAAATCTGTAATTCTTAAAGCAACCATCTTACCAGATTTGAATTTTAGCGCTAACTCTGGGATTGCATCCTTTCACTAAGCTGAAACTCTTTCTCTCTCTCTCTCTCTCTCTCTCTCTCTCATAGTATGACTACTTACCGGATTTGTAGCTTAGGATGTTCGCCGTCGGAAAGCTTCGGCTTTATTCGTGTACTCTGTCGCTGATGACAACGATCTACCTTTTTATATAGTCAACCCCTTCACCCTGTGCTAGTAAATGAAACAACAACAACAATGTTTATACATATTATTTATTTTGATATTTAATGGACAATTGTAACATATGATTTGACAAATTATTCATTACACAGTATGAGTTGAGATCATCGCGTAACACTTGCAAATTGTGCAAATATTTTTGCAGCCTATTTCTAAGATAGTTTATTTCCGCCATGGTGTTCTTAATACGACGGTGCAAACGTTGTTGTCGTTGACGTCTCCGACTGCTGCTGTTGCTGATATGATTGCAGTCGTGTACGTACGGCATCGATAAACTTTTGCGGATAATGTTTTATTATTTCTAATAAAATGAACGAGTTCAATCCACCACCAATTGCTGCTGCTGTGTTGTCTATTAAACTGGTAGCTGAGTAGTAACCGCATAACAGTTCGGACGTGAATAAAATTGAATCGGATGTCGGGAGCGATTTATAGGCATCTTCATGGCGTCTCAGTTGACCTTCTGCTACGTTCTCTATGTTTGCGTGATAGAAACGTGAAAAGTCGAGGTGACGTAACGTTCGAGCATGATGATTGATCAACGGTGCTAAATGCATTATAGACTGAAACTCGTAATCTTTTAAGGTTATAGTCCGCTGTGTATCATGTATGGCAACCCTGTTGCCGAAAAACTCGTTGTGAATAATCTCGATGTATACATTGTCACATAGATGGAATTTCAAATGTTTATCGCAATGTAGTACACTGTTGTCCTTGTTGCAACAGCAGCAACCATGAAAGAAATTTTTAAACAGTGCCTCGACTCGTATATCATACAGCTCGAACCAGTCCCGTTCCGACAACACCAATTCACCATACTCACATACGTTATTCACGCACTCAAGCTTCACTACCACGGCAAATTCTCCCTGGGCGTCGTCATCGGGCGGAATAAGTCCTACTTGGATGTTGTGTATATGATCGTAGTTTTCTTTTTCCCCTGGAGGTCTCGTAACATACAACGGATACTGGACAGCCCCGAGCAGCTGAACACGTACTTCACGTTTAGCTGCTGCTACCGGTGTATCTATGATGGTAAAGTTTGCTGATGCTGCTACAGCGTCATCAGCGTAGTATAGAGGCTGCTGCTGCGACAGGAACGCTAAACAATAATAATACAATAATCGATTAATATAAGCATAAACACACACACAAAAGTCTTAAACATCTTACCTGTTTCTTCGACTTCGTTGTTCCACCCTTGACCGTCGTCGTTGTAGGTACTTGCTGTTGATGATGATGATGCATGATCTGCAACATCCGAACCTTCTTCATCTAAAGAAGTAACAAAATAGACACAAATTAGCATACAAACTTGAAGTTTTATAAACAACAATAACTTACCTATTTCCAGAGGTTCGCTCTCACAGTTATCATAACAATAATTAGGACTGCTAGCCATCATCGTAATTGCTGTTGCTGCTGCTGCTGCTCTTGCACACGTACTGTCTACTGCTACACGCTAACAACGGTCGGCTTTATATAGTCACCTATACTTACCTAGATCCAGCGCATGCTCAGTAACACGCATACGGTAAACAGGCAGGCATCGCTGGCAGACAAGTTTCATCCTGTCGCTGACACGTCATCATCATCACAGGCAGGTGTTCGTAGGTAATTACCTCATTCTCTCTCTCTCTCAGTTATAGCTATCACCTTTTTCATACCTTGGTACAGACGGGTGAGAATAGTAATAATACACACATATAAAACATTAATCTTTTTTATTCTATGACAATATTTCTCAAAATTTTTATTGAACATCAACAAAACAACAATAATTAAATAACTAAACAACTATCTGTTCTCGGATAACCATGATAGAACATCTTTTATTCTACGACGACAATGTTTCTTAAAATTATTAAACAACTAGACAATAATCAAAATAACTAAACAATTATTATTAGGTTGAAATCTGCTCGGATAACCATGAAGACATACTCGTTTTTTCATGAAACATCCTATTGAATGCTTTGTACGCTTTGTTATGCCAAATATTCTTTTCATCAATGTCTTGATCTACTACTACTACTACTACATAATTGAAAAGAACAAAATCGCGTTTATCAGATCTATTTCATGAGTATGTTCCCCTGAGTATCCTCTTGTGATTTACATACAATCACCCTTAAGTTTCACCATCTTTTTTAATAATAATTACTGTACATAAGGTATAACTCTTGTCAGCTTCACTTATTATTAACTATATTCAATTATCCTTATTCTTATTATAACTACACTATACTGACAAAAGATGATTGAACAATTTACAACAACAACTAATTACCTAATTATTACATTCTTAAATAATTTCGAATATAGTATACACAAAGTATAAACCTAGACATCATCATCATCATCACTTATAATAATAATAATTACATCAAGCCGAAGGTCGATCTCTTGTGATTAACATAACCCCCGACTACTGCTACTACAGTTGAACTGTACATGTACTTATTACTATACAAATATTTTGCTACTTAAGAGTTAGATATGATACTACCTATACAAAAATTTACAAAACTTAAAAATACAACTATACTACTACTATACACATATCTATTACTACAACGATTGAACTGTATAATAATTATATACGTTATGATAATATTTTACTACTTAAGATCTAAATATAATACTACCTATACAAATTTTACAAAACTTAAAAATACAACTATACTACTATACACTTACATATATACAAGAGGGGCTTTAATGTTTATACACGTGGTCGCTTGTTGTTGTTGTAGCCGAACGGAACGGAATCAAAATCTTCTATACGGCGTCTCTTCGCGAACGTTATCTTATAGACTTTTGATTCCGCTCGCGTTACAAGCTGATGGTCAGCCGTACGCCGGATGTTGTTGGACTCTACAATAATCTTTTCGTCCATACCTTCCAGCAGTCTAAGCATGGACTCAAAGTTTATTTTTTGAGTCGTGGCGTGGTTTAGGGTGATGCCCTTGACCTTGACGACCACGTGTATCTGTCCCGTGGTCGGTGAATAAACTTTGTAGGCGTAGTTCTTCGGCCCGCCTGACACAAACTCTATAATATACGATCCGGGACCGTACTCTTCGAGCTCGTCTGTGAGGTCGCCCAGGAAGCTTCCTGTTGGTAGCTCGAAGTCGCCCGGCTTTGAAACCTGTATTTCCGTATATTACGGAATCTGAAACAACGAAAAAAAAATTAACTCTAATATAAACGGTGTTGATGTTTGATAGTACAATGACTTACCTGTGTCATAGTATAATACTCTCTCTCCTAGCTGATCCAAATAGGAATACAGCTTAAGACGGGCCTGTGCAGTGACAAATGCCGCGATGACCACGTTAACTGACGACAGAGGATCTGCTGCTTCCTCTTTATGCTGCCAGTTAGCCGCAATCACCTCGTCATTTATTTCCTGCACATGATTAACTTCTACGCCTGGGCTGGACAACAGGTCGAAAAACTCCTTGGACTCGCTGATTATGGCTGTTTTCGCCTGGTTCTCACGCTGACCAAATTTCCCTAGAATACAAAAAAAATATTAAGTTAAGAAAACTACATAAGGTTATTATAACTTACCCCAGAAGGAATTCAGCATCAGTTTGGCCAACGATCTCAAACCAGGGTTCTTGACGATCTTCAACGAATCCAAGGAGACTCCCTCGTTCTCGAAGTAGTCATCAACGTACTGTTTCCGGGCTCCATCGATACCATCCTCGCTGTTGTTGGTAGTTATTGAAGATGGCCAACCGCTGGCTTCCTGCTTCATCTTCAGGAACTTGTCGATGAAACCCGAAAACAGTCCCCCGGTCTTGGACGCTTTGTTGTACTGGGTTACATCGTACGACCAGATCTCTTGTATGTCCTGCACGATGTAACCCTTTCGTATGGACATTACCAGTTCGTCTAAGACCCAGGTTCCGTTGATGACTCGGTCCTCTACGCCGTGCTGACATTCGGCCTGGTTCAATTCTTCGGCGCAAGTGCGACATAGAGGGAACAGCAGCTTTTGATGCATCTTGACGGGTAAGACCGGATGGTATAGATCT
Source organism: Agrypnus murinus (assembly GCA_929113105.1). Taxonomy (NCBI): domain Eukaryota; kingdom Metazoa; phylum Arthropoda; class Insecta; order Coleoptera; family Elateridae; genus Agrypnus; species Agrypnus murinus. Next base: position 75,382,338 of record OV816030.1, read on the forward strand.
TGTGGCGGTAACATTGTACATTTTACCACGCCGTTGATGTTTTTCAGGCTCCCTTTATCCCTGATTAGATTTTCACAAGCCGCCTTGCCTACGTAAACTTCTGGATGACCAACTGGGAATTTGGCGTACTTGCATACCCAAGGATAAAGGGAGCATACATCTACATACCGGATCTTTTCCCCGTCTTTTGCAACTCTCTTTAATTTTGCTGCCCCTGTACGGCCGCCGTAAAATGCCTCTCTCGGGTTTAAGGTCGTGTTTACTAACAAGGGATGTTTCTCAACCTGCTGTCTGAATTCGGGTGTTAACTGCCTTCGGAAGCGACATTCCCACTGTTCAACAACCTCGTATCCTAGCGACTTTAACTTCTCTGTTGTGGCTCGGGTCTTCTCGAGCCTCATATCCATGGTGTCGCTAGGATCGTCGTGTAGAGGCTCGTTGCGACGGGTAGTGAAGCAGGTGGGACATCCATGGAAGTAACACCCGTGAAATTGAAATATGGTATTACCATACAGCCCGTCAACCTTTAACCCGCCCACGATAGCTTCTCTCTGCCTGCCGACGTGTTGAATCTCAACACCTCTTTGATGTTCTTCCAGCAACAGCCATTGGAGAGCTACCTTAGACTGGTTATTTGCGCGTCTATAACCACCCTTTGGTATCAGTCCAATGGTGCTTTCTTTGAGGAATTTCCTCCGGAACATGAGATTGCAGGCAGAGGCGATGGTGATGGCTTCCGTAAACGGGTCAACGTCGCATTCCTCAATAAAAAGATTCCTAAAGTGGATACAGGCTCTCTTCAAAATATCGACGTCTGTTCGACAATATTCGACCAGGTCACGTTGCATGTCGAACTCCGTGATCCCGTCCCTGTTCGCCTCGTACCACTTTAGGAACGCTTTACGAGCCTGGGGTTTCATGGTGTCGGGGCTGTAAAATTTGATGTCCGGAAGAGGACCCACGTAATGGGCATTCGCCTCGGTGTTAAAGAGGTGCGGGAAGTATCCTTTGGGAGCTGGTAGATCGAACGCTTTAGGCAAGTCAGCCAGAGCCATTGGGAAAAAGTTGAGCGAGTCGATAATCTTTAGATTATCTAGTTGCAGCAGCAGAATTTTTGAACCGCGCATAATGAGTTCCGGGTGTAATGAGGTGTTGGTTATAAGATAATTTAGAATAAATTGCGTATCGAAAGCTTGCCCGTTATGGGCAACTGCTACAACCTTTTTGAATAATTTCCGCGAGTCTAGTAGATAGTTCAAAAGCCGATCGATGCATTTTCCTCGCAAGATCTGTTCTCGCAAACCACATCTTACACAACTGGTAGCAGTTGATGATGAGTCATTGTTGTAACACTCAGAACAGACTTGCTGGAAAACACATAATTCGGCTCGTGGAGGTTGACGCCGGGCGCAATTTCTTTCTCTTGCCGGGTCTCCAGGTCGAAGAACACAAACAAGGTGTCTTGCTTTATGTTCCTAGGCCCGGCCGGCTGTATGTGACAGAAATGGTTTTCGGGTTTATGACTCTGACAGATCTTACAATAGATCTCCCCGCACACGTGAGCCTGCTTCCGGGTCTTGATGTTGATGGTTTTGAAACATCCCTCGCATTTTTTAACTTCCAGGCACGTGTTGCCCTCCTGATGGATGTTAAAGCAGGCTTGACTTTTAAAGTCTCGCCTGCAGTCCGGACACCTAATCAGCTGCGCTGTTCTTTCGCAGGGCGGAGAACTACCGCAGCCTACGCAGGACTTTTCACACCGGTGATCTCTCTTGTTGTTATACGGTACAGGACAGTGCTCACAGAAATAACGGCAGACAAAGGCTGAGGTCAACGATGTTATGACGTTATAATGATGCTCGTGATACAACAGCTTGATGTTCTTTGTTGCGGCATCATTATCAACGACCCCCTCAAAGATAAGTGAACGCCCTTTTGAGCCGTAGCTATACACTACTATCTTGTAGTTGGGGGCCAGGAACTGCTGGAACAACCTTAATTTATTGACCCCGGCTCCCTCCGGTGGAATGAAAGCTACTCCAGCAGCTCGCATCATTTCCTCGGCCTTTATCTTTTGCACTGTCTGATTATCACGGGTCTTCTTGTAATCAGCACTGTTATCTGCGTGAGCCCTGCCTACGACCAAAGCCCTGGGTAGGCATAGATTGTCACTGGTGGTGTTGTTAATCGTGACAATCCCTCTGCGACGGCTACACTCTTTGGCAAAGGTGCTGTACGTACCGTTACGACAGCGACCTTGTCCGGCTGGTAGTGTTACGATTGTAGCTATTAGTCTGAAGGTGTCCGAACTCAAGGCTTCAGGATCGCTCTGTAAAATCGATTCTAAAATGCCCCAGACATCATTGAAGGTGATTTCATCAGAGCGCCTGAGGCTCATGTAGCCGGGAAGTTTTTGTTTGAAACTATCAAACTCAAATGTGGCCCCTACTTTATCATTTGGTCGTGCTCGGCTTAGCACATCCCTTAGAATTTGGTTAATAGCCGTTTTAAAATGCTCCAAATGATCTTCATCGACTGGCGTAACGGCTACTTTAAACACCAGTCGATGTTTCAGAGTGCCAAATTTCTTGATGGTGGACACGTTTTCATCGATAATTTCGTAGAGAGAAGACATTTTGTACAGGAGTAACAGCAACAATAGCAAAAAAAAATATCGCACTTGCACACTTAACAAAGGCTAAAACAACAAAGATTATATGTTGTTAATTTAAATAAACATTGACTAATTACTATTATTAAAGTTTAAATGCACTGCAAGCTATTAAATATTATAAATTAATTATAAAGATCAATTTTAATGCAAATTAATAAAATCTTTTAGCCATTCTTAAACTTTTAATAGCAAGCTAATTTAAACAAATATAGAGTTTAAAATTGTTACTAAATCCCTTTGACAGATTATTATTATAAACAACAACAAAATAAGCTAAAATTGTTTGAAATATAACAGCAACAGGTAAGAAATCATATAGCGACAAATGGACAGATAAATCTTTTACCATTCACGAACTGCTTCTCTTAACCCCTAATTAAAAATAAAAAGCTTAGATGCTACGTGATGGTAAAAAAAATTGACGCAAAATAAACAATAACCTCTGAATGCAATGCAGGCTATTAAATATTATAAATTATTTGCTTTGACAAAAGTTAAAGAAAGATCAGTTTCAATGCAAATTAATAAAACCTTTTAATCGATATTACACTTTTTAACAACAATCTAATTTAAACAAATATAGAGTTTAAATTGTTACTAAATCCCTTTGATAGATTATTATTATAAAAAAAATAAATAAGGAACGGCTAAAAACAACAAAGATTATATGCTGTTAATTTAAATAAACATTGATCTAAAAAAGCATAACCTCAAATTATGATTTAAATAACTATGTTACAACCCCTAGATAAACAACTAATAACGATCACACTTCGCATAAAACAATTACTACTTTAATCGATAATCAAACTAGGGAAATTAAAAAAATATATAAAACTATTCCTGCAACTTAAATAATTATTTTAAACCGATTATGTTACAGTGTCGTGAAAAATCATGCGAGAACGAGATTGCCGATTATTATAAAAAACAATAATAATAATAAATCCTACCTTTTTGTTCGATTAAAGCTGTAGATTTCACATAGACTCTGTAGCAACAATTGGTAATAACAATCAAGAATGGCACAAATCACTTCAAACACAAACGTAATAATTAACAGTACGCATAAAAAACATACATGTGTTGATGTCTCGAGTAACCCCAAACAAGTGATTGTCTACTTCCGTGGTTGGCTTTATAGGTTCGAATTGTTGCGCAATATTATGCAATAAGCTAAAAATAAAACTCGAGTCAATTTGCCCGCTTAACAAAGGAACAAAGCGTTCTCTCCGGTGAACACCTGTGGGTCATAAATCAGTTTGAAATGTTTTTTTCTGCACCAGAGTTGACATACCTTCTAGATTTTATCTATTAGAATAAAAAAAAACGGTGTATCATTCTAACCCTCTGGGGATATAATTCATTCAACTGTCATACCGTTTTTTATTGAACGCAGGTGTGACGAATAAGTTATGACCCTGTCTGTATTAAATAAAGGTTACATTCGATATCGCCTTTTGTACTTTAGTGTCTTTCTCGGTTCTATTTGTGTTTAGATATCTGATAAATTTCAACGTATTGTGCGAACAGAGAATGCAATGGTAATATTATATTATTTTTATTAGGCAATAGACAGATTGTTGTCAAAATTCGATATGATTCCCTTTTAAGGATGTGTTTATAACTTTCACTTCATAAATGAACGAGGCAAGCAGTTTAGGTTTGATTTAATTGTGTGCCTTTTTATTTAAAGAAAATTCTATAAAATTTAAAGTGTGTTCTTTTAAATGCTCTAAGAGACAGAAAGGTCTTTTTACCTGGAAATAACTTTAGAAATCAGACCCGTCAACGTGCGAGATTTACAGGTACTTAATAATACAAAGAGTGATGAAATGTTTGATTATTTTGCTATTACAGTATATCAATATTATAATCTATTGAAACTTTTCTGTTAAATGTGATTATGATAAATCGAAAAAACCATTTCTTTAAATAGGTATATTTTTAATAAAAAATGTCTAAAGTATGACAAAAAATAGTTTTAATGCTCTAACGCAGTCAACCTTTATTTAGAAGATCGGTCACATAGATAAGTGCTACCTACATGGACAACGCAGGTGTTCTTTTATTCGTTAACGAGTTTCTTTGCTCAGGGTCTGTGTGTGTGTGTGTAATAAATTAAATGGTTATCAATAGTTACATCTAAAAGTTTAATTTAAAATTTTAATGTTATAGTAAATTATAAAAACGACACCGAGGGTAATAAATTTAAATTTTTATCTAATCGTGTTACATGACAGTGCAGGTGTCGATCCCTTTTTTTTAACAATACCCTTTTTGTTACGAAGGGTAATAAATTATGATTTTATCTACTCGTGACAGTGCAGGTGTCTACCTTTTTAATGATATCCTTTTGCTCCGACGGTAATAAATTTAGATTTTATCTACTCGTGTTACTTTGACAGTGCAGGTGTCGATCCCTTTTTAACAATACCCTAAAGAACACCTGCGCTGTAAATGTAGGTAGCACTTATCTATGTGACCGATCTTCGAGGGTAATAAATTTAGATTTTTATCTGGTCTCAAGTAATTAATTGACAGTGCAGGTTTTTTTTAACAATACCCTTTTTGTTCTGGTAATAAATTAAGATTTTATCTAAAATCATGTTCATTCGCGCAGGTTCGAAGTTTATAAAAGCTCAGTCAAACCCCCTTCCGTTTTAGTTTGGTCTTGACATCGGTTACGGTGATAGTAATATTGTTATTGTTTGCTTGAACTAGGTATGTTAAAATAATCATTTATTATTCTTGTGAGTGTTAAGTTTTTGTCTATTTTTTTACATAGAAAAAATGGATTTGCTAATACAACAATTGAACAAATCTCCCGTTAGCCAGAAGCCAATCAAGAAGTTATGTGATTACAAAATAAAAGAAATTGCAGAGATACTACAATTCAAAAGAGTCGTTTGCCGTGATAAGCGTCAAAGTGTGATTATTGTTGCTGAAAAGCATGTTACATTTCTACCAAAGCGAATCAGCGATAAGTTAACAGATCAAAGGGTTACAGAGCTTAACCAGCAGATTGAAGCTAAAACGATTTCTCTAGGTTTGATGTACATGGGGAAAACACACTGTTATGATGACTGCCTGTTTGTGGAATTAAATAAGGTACGAGTAAACATCAAGTTTATACAATAAACCCCTTTTTAACGTTCTATTGTTATTGTTGTTACAGCCCCTGGAACCGCAAATAGAAAACAGAGGTCAGTCCTGAAGTCCTCAAGCACCAGCATTCTATCAACATTTTTTATTATAAATTAAATGTAGCCTTAACACTATATTAATAAACATAATTTTTTTAATTCCTATATGGCTTTATTATTTCTTCTAGAAAAGGTAGTGGTGGAAACGTTTCAGCTTAGTGAAAGGATCCAATCCCAGAGTTAGCGCTAAAATTCAAATCTGGTAAGATGGTTGCTTTAAGAATGACAGATTTAAATGACATATGCAAAAATGACAAATTCAAAATGACAGATTTAAATGACAGATGCAAAAATGACAAATTTAAAATGACAGAAGCAAAATTGACAGATGTAAAATGACAGATGTAAAAACGACAGCAGTAAAATTGACAGATTTAAAAATGACATATGCAAAAATGACAAATATTTAAAATTGACCGATTCAAATTTAGCGCGCGCGCACGCAAGATGCTGTGATATAAAATGGTTGCCTCTCTGTAGTAGTAATACAGATTTCTTCTTCTTCATGACACGCCACCTAGTAGTAGTACACAACGCATCGATAATACAGATCCCTTCATGACGCCCTCTCTTAGCAATACACACTAATTGTAGCATTACGCCCTCTATTGGTAGCACTCAGTTTGCCGGTAATACAGATTCCCGTAATGGCGGCGGGCGTGGTAACCTGGCGCCAGGGCGTGGTAGAATGGAGCCAGACGTTCCAAAATGGCTGCCTTCAACCAATCAGAAGCAAGGGGAGGAGCTACAGGGGTGGGGGTTAACCAATCAGAGAGAAGTAGGCGGGGAAATCCAAGATGGCGGCGACCAATCAGAAGCAAGGGGAGGAGCTACAGGAGTGGGGGTAGCCAATCAGAAGCAGGGGGAGGAGCCATGCCATTGGCATGCCACATGGCATGTCAATTTCTGTCTGGGCCAGGTGGCCCAATACCTACTGTATTAGAACTTAAACTATGAAGAACTTGATTTGTACTACAATGCGGTTGATTTGTTTGGTTCAAGGTAGTATTATGAATATGCGATATTTTGGATTTAGGTGGCACAGTTTGATGTTCTGGCTGCAGATTAAAATGCAATAATGAATGGTGTTTCGATTTACATTTATTACAAACATTAGTAGATTTGCAAAACGAAAGTTTGTGGTTTGGATTTAGACAATTAATGCATAAACCTTTGTCTTTAACTATTTTAAACCTCTTGTTAGGAGTTTTCTTTAAAAACTAAGAACACTGCGATACAATATGAAAATTATCATTACAAATGATACAACTAGATTTTATACTATTTTTGGTACTGCCGATGTTGTCTGTGTACACTTCCTTAACTCACTGGATTCATTGACGAAACATATATTCAATATTATTTCGTAAATCCTCAAATGCATCTAAAAACGCGAACGAGAGCGCTTCTTCAGGTGTGATCTTTTGCTTTAAACAAATTGATCAGCAAGCTCACGATACTCTTCAACGGTTTTACTAATCGCGCAGGAACGAATTTTAAACTGTTCCAGGTTTTTAATATTCTGTTGATCAACTTTCAAGGCTCTACCTGCATCATAACATAATTGAACTCTTCTAAAAAGAGCTTCTCTTCTAGCGCGTAATCTATGTAGATCTAATTCTAATTGACTTTCGCTTTCGGTCATTGTATTAGATTTACAAGGAAACACAAATAAATAGTACAGGGAAAAATTGATAAATAAATTGAGTTGATAACACCAACACGTAGATTTTAATTATCTTGCAGCAATTTACAGTTTATCATAAAAGAACTATGTAATGACGATATTAATCGTAATATGTATATTTAACACCAAAATGATCGATATCTATAATAGTGAAAAGTGTTACAACGAAAATAGATATTAAAAATGATATTATTACAATAGAAGTCAGATACATCTATTTCCGAAATGGAAATAAATAACTAGTATTTATTAACAACGAAAGTAAACTGTGTTTAAATGCAATTTATGGATATGGCTGCAATTTACATTAAACCGTGATCTATTAATACGTAGATAGATAAACGCAATAATAGACAGAATTCCCAAATTAAAATTAGCGAAACGGACTTAAATGTGTTCCTGCTCGGGCGCCAAATGTACCGGCGTGGATAGCGACCTTAGCGCATCTCTCACGTACAACTAAAGATTTAAAAACAAAACTTACCGGGACGATTCTTCTTGTCTATGAAAAACAGCTTCTTAATACCAAAAAGGGAAAGGAAAAATAAGGAATAGAAGGATGAAGCTGCCGTCTTCAGAATTCTGTTTATTTGCACGAAACTTACTAGCACGCAAGTAAACCAACCAACAACGACAGGCGCAAAATGATAAACACAATAAAAATGATAATAAAAAGATAGTCGATACTACATATTCGTATACCTATTTAAACGCGAGTATCTTTTTTAAAAATACTTTGTTAAGGGGCGCAACCACTATCTCTTGCTGAATTCGACTGTCTAGCCGTGGCAATCAAATGGTTTTCAATCATGGGGGACAAATTCTAGATTAGAACACTTTGCTGCCCAGTCATAGACTTTACTTAATTCTGATTGTTACAACAAACAATGTATCACAACTCTTCAAAGTATTATGTTTCAATTATATTGCACGTTTAATTAAAGAAATTTTGGAAAAAGAAAAACTGCACTTAGAACTTCTGCTGTAAACCACTGAAGCGCAGGTTTGTGAAAACCACTCATATAACTGAGAAGAAAATTAGATGGCAGGTTTCATTTTACACTACTATTTTGAAAAAGCATATTCAAATACAGTCGGTCGTACCAAAAAGGAGTTGTGGTTGGTTGTTAACTCTAAGAAAACCGAAATAATTCAGTACCTATCTCGTGATACAGCCAAAAAAGAAGCTAAACGACTATTGAACTTCTCACTTTGATAACTAGCGTACCTTCTTATGGACAACAGGGTTGCCAAAGGTTTTGTGTTAAGCTATAAGCAGTACTTCTTTAATGTTGTAGTTTTAGCTGCATGAACTTGTATGCTTCCTATTGTTTGAAAAAGTTATATTTGCAGGTTTTTTTCTTACAGAAGAATTACAATTGGCTATCTTTTCCTCGCTGACTTCTCGAAATGAGACAGACGATCAATAAAATTGATCAATAAAATTACGTCATTCTCGTAAGTGAATGCTACCAGTTCTCACTTGTGTCAGGCAGGTGGCTATCCATCCCCTACTAGCTCTCTAGGCTACTGCTGCAACTATTAACGTGCTTATTCGTCGGGGTCAAGGAGTCATATTTCATCCCTAGTTCAGCTTCCACAAGGCGGATTCTTGATCTGCCTAGGAGTACCTAGAATTTGACTACCCGGCTTACCAAATTATAAGCTTGGTGAGCCTTTGGCTGTATCTCAGTTTGACTCTACCAAGAGTAAAATCCAGCTTTATCACGTGCAGCTTGGAGTTGTCTTGGATGGCATCGCTTAAAGGTGATCTCTCAGTATAGTCTTACTTGGGCTCAGACATATCGTCCAGACGCGGGAGGGTCCTTATTAGCCTTTCCGAACTAGAGTCTAGCCTTGTTCTGGAACCATCTCCAAACAAATGGATGGGAGCCCTAAGAACAGACCAGTCATAATAAAAAACATAGTCGTCATCGACAACATGATATTTTAAAATACTTACTGCCATTCCATTTTTACAAAAAGATAAGAGTTTTCGAATGTTTCTCAAAATGTAATTCCGGATGTCTATTAGGTCTTATTAAGGTCATAATTAAAAAGAGCAAAAGGTATTTATGAAACAATTTTGGAGATTGAGAATGGAACAGGATCGACCAGTTTCGGAAAAGTTTTCTTGTTCACGTTATATTCGAAGAACCAGAAATAAAGAAAGTTTATGTTTAATCTTGCTTATTGTTTCCAGCCTTGCTTTGTGGAACTCCATAATCATGAAATAAATAAAGATTAGTAAAAAGTCTCACAGTATTATACTGTGAAATAATACTTTGAAACTTTTTACTAATCTTTATTTATTTCATGTTTATGTTTAAGCCTGTATTATTTTGTTGACTGGTTAAATGTTGTCTTGAATGCTTACACAAAGATGTACAATGTAAGGGTAGGAGGAGGAATAGCAACCCCTACTCGCTAAATGCGTGAACATAATTAAACTCGATATTTTGATAACTCAGCAGTTTCACGATTTGTTTGATTTTCTGGTCTCATAAATATTCAAAGCTATGGACTTTCAGATACCACTGAAACGACATATGAATCAGCAACTTAGCTTATAATCCGGGATGGGGAGATTAAAAGATTTGTCGATTTAGTTTGCGATAAATTTAAGGTTTCAATAGTCAAAAAAAACAATCAATTAGGAGATACGCAGATTTGTGCAGCTTTATTTTTAAACAATTTGTTTTTAAGCCTTCTCATTAATAACATACCAAAAAACGCTAAAAAAAATCGCAACTTGTTTTAGGGATGTAATCCATTAATTTTTTACCATGAGGAAGAATTTGCAATCATCGTATACTTTGTCTACACCTTATAGGTAGGTATCTATCTATACTTCTCTTGTAATAATAATTTACATAAATATCAAGGGCTGCAAGTGCTCCTAAATATGTTTGCAGTCAGAAGATGATGTCAGGATTTTACTCAGAGCCGTTAAGTGAGGTTTTGAAAATTTAGTGCATTTTTACTACGCGAGGTGCATACAAGATTTTTTTTTACTATCGGAAAATGTAATCCCTTTAAAATCCGGCGATAGACGAGTGGTGTCAGAGCACCACTATTGCTGTATTGCAAGGGTTTTGGGTTCAAGTCCCACTTCGAGCTGCAGAATTTTTCTAAATTGAAAACTTCGTCCGCTTCAACTATGGTTGTGTGTGTGTGATTGTGTTGCATGCTAGATGGGGGGACATATAACCTTAGATGTTAATTTCTCGTAGTGCAGGCGTAACATAAAAAATATAATAATCTCTTGAACAAAATTTAATTTTTTTTAATATGATTAAACTAATGCATATATGTCAAGTAATGCAGAGTTTTTATTTATCATTTCTTTTTTAGTAAGCAACAAAAATTCATAAAGTATATATTATTACACTTAAGCTAAAATAAAAATACAACTAGTCAAAACGCAACATTGTTTGAATTGGCATTTTAAGATATAATTTGTAAATTATAGCAACGAGGATTTCTAGCTTTACGTAAAGCATGATGCAATGGGTTTGCTTTTTATAGCATTTTTATTAAGCTGCATAAAACATTTCCACCCTTTAGTTTTGGGTTTTTATGAACGCAGGACATTGTATGGCTTCCGTAGCTTGAGTTTAAGCTACCAAGCAGGAAATATAAGATGTAGTATCGGTATAATACTTCAACTTAAAGCTTCTTCGAGCTTATTACTTCGTAGTTCTACTATAACTTCTCATTATTACCAGTATAAATACATTTTTTCACTCTACAGAGATCTCTGCCAAAAGAGCTACATTAAATGCGAGTGAATTTACTATTTATATTTTATTTACTTATTTAACTAAATAAAATATAAACATAACTTTAAATCTATTAAACACATCCAATAGTTGTCGGATATACATTTAGTCCTTGGTTTAATTAAACAGTATTTTATTTTCATGCATGTAGTTGGTTTGGTTAGTGGTGCAAACATAACTAGCAGAAATTGCTAATAGACCCACAGCTATGTCATGTGTCTCTATTTTCTGCATGGAATCTGTAATTAGATTTACTAGCCATTTCACCATTGCGGTTCGAAACACTTTTTCATTATCGACAGTGCAATTATAGTGTTAATGTAGTTAACTGACAGAAGCTTTAGTCTTAGTTTAATTACATAAACGGTTTTAAGAATTTTATTTATTAACGGTAAATGAAACTTTAATTTATTTAATTAAAAAGCAACTACGTGAATTAATTAACAAACTTTGAATTAAAAATAAAAATCATATATTTATTTAAAAAAAAGGAAACTAGTCCGCTTTGTAAATTTGGAAAGGTATCTAAAAGGTATGTTAAATACTTATCCAGGAAATAGCAAACAGTTTTGTTAGAAAACTAACTAACGGATGTAGGTGCAGTAACGTCACCTAATAATAGTTATTTACGTGCCAAGCTTTGTAAATTAATTTTTACGGGTGAGTTGGAAAGTTTATGGGGCGAGCGACGTAGGAGCGAGTCTCCATAATCCAGCGAGCTCAGTAAAGATTAATTGCAAAGCGTGTCGCGTACAAAGTTTTATTTCCACCTTCACCAGCGTTTTTTAATAAATTGTATTTTTTTATAGAAAGACATGTTGTAATGAAGGGCGGTAGCACAATTTATAGCTAGGCGTTGTTATGGTGTTGTGGTTAAGCAACAAAGTAGTTTCCATAGCTTTTTGTTAATGAGCATTGTAAAATTCTACATGTCTCTTTTAGGAGCCTGTAAAGTTTTACAGAGCTGTTGTTGTAACTACTCATTTACTTAGTTACTATAAACGCCTGTAAAGTGTCATTTATTACATAGAAAGTGCATAAACATTATTAAAAGTTGAGGTAAGCGCACAACAAAAAGGTTTTTTATTGCCTTTAATTTATTTTCCTTGTTTATTCATTAAACTGTTAATACGTAGTTCCAACTAATCGCTAAAATTTCTAATGTAAGTTATGTTCAGATGATATCATGTAACATTTTTTAATGTTGGATACTTTTTTTATATTAGATTTCCTAGAATCTACTAGAACCAATCAAATAAACACATAAATCACTTATACCTACGTTAACATACCGCCCGGCAGAGACGTCTTATTGATTAAATTTTTTTTATCTCAAATTTACCAATTGTAAATAATAAGCAGAGAAGCATTTAAAAAAAATATAGGGCGCCATCCAAACTTTTTAATGTTGTTGTCTAATATTTCGAAAGCATCCACAAAAACTATTTAAAAATAAAATTTTACAAATGGTAAATTCGCACAAACTTCCGTCACTTAAACGAAGATCCGTCAATAGACAAATTAGACGGGTGGATAATCTCACGCTTCGAGACGTCACTGCAATTGACGTGAACTAACCCTGTACTAAGCTGGACTAAACTATCTTCTCTGCGCTTCGAAAGGATCAACTCTGAATTTGTTTTTAAGAAGTGTATGTGTAAATTTAATCAATCAAACGTATGTATGACAACCTGCATTACCAATAATAAAATTAACTACAATCCTCTTTGTTTAATAAGCAGTAAAACTGTCTGGCCAAATAAGACCAATCACTTGAAAGCACCTCGTTCTTTTGAAATTCAAAGGAACCCGATGAAGATTTGAGATTCTTTTTCCAAAATAAAATTATAAAATATTTAGATTATGTTTCGTTTGTACTTCGTTTTATTGCCTGCAAGCCAACATTAAGTTTATTTTTTAAATAATAATGCGTGGAATAAAGAATACGTGCCTAAAGTAAGATTTCAACCGTGAGAAGTAGATTTTGTTCGGACAAATGATGACTTTGACCTTCAGTTGGATACCACGAGATTAACATTAAATGAGACTGTCTGCATTTTTAAATACTTGTTTAACTGCAGGTGCTTTTCATACCCAAAAAACAAACCATTTTATGTTCTATACACTAAATTAGTTGCTAAGCAAAACAGAATAAATATCAGCCCTAATGAGCTCGTTAGAAAGTGCGGCAGGTGTTATATATGCATTGCACGCCAGCCAGTCAATGGCATTTTTCATACTTGAAAAATAATTTATTTTACCAGGGGTGAAATCTTTGTTTTTTCTAGTCAGAACCTGCTCATGAGCGGCCAGTGAGCAATTACCAACGAAAAGACAGATTTTAACTCAAATCATATCTGACATTTCTTTCTGCATTGTGATTGTTAAATAAAACAGTTGAGATTGTTAAATAAAATAGAACAGTTAAATAAAAAAATACAAGGTGTTTATTTTTATTCCTAATCAAAACGCACTAAACAAAAACTACTGTGCGCAAACTAATTGTTTAATTTTTTCCATAGCAGAGTAAACAGTGAAATAGTAGCATACTTTTATAAACATTAGGAGAAAAATATTTGTTTTTATACAACGTAACACGTTAGTGAAGATTTAGACAAAATTTTAGACAAAAAAGAAAATGTGTATTTTATTTAAAGTGTACAAATTATATGGTAGCAAATTGATATTGTTTTGAATTTTATTTTTCTAGAATTAACTTAAATAAACCAATAACTATTTCATTTTCTTTTGACAGCGGTAGAAAAAAATAATGTTTGCATTGTGGGGACAAAACCATTGTTTTTGGCGTGTTCGAATGACCTATTTGCTTTGATTCAACGGTCTCGGCTAAAAGTGACATTCTTACGAGTTACAATAAAACACTCATTTCCTGTACTTAATACAAAATTACCCACGTCCCTCTCCGGATTGTGGGACTTTGTTTTGACTACACTACTGCTAATAGAAAATTATAAGTTGTTTGAACAACATCCAAAATGGAATATGCGCCATCAGTATTAGGTTACAATCCTTGTTGTGCTCATTCAGCAGATGTCACGTTTTATATTGATGGTGTCATTTCTAAAGAATTTGCATTTAATCTTATTAGACTTAACACTGATCCGCATCTATCATACGCACTGTTCTAAAAACGTTATGCAAAATTTTCAAAATTTTCAAGTTCATTTAATCAAAAAATGTTACTAAGGTTTTTATGTTTCTAATGACCTTTCATTTTGTTGTGAACTTGAAAAAGGTCAGAAACTGAGGTCAACGGAAGAATGAATACAATTCTAGAGTTCTTTCTATTAGCCTAGCAGGGTTCACGACTGCTATCTTTATACGAGTATATTCTATTCTTATACCAAAAATTATATTTAATTGTCTTTTCTTTTAATTTCCGAAATCTTCTTTTAGGTTACATGATGTATGTCGTATTGAACTCAGAACCAAAAAATATTTTTCCGAATCGAGGCTCGAACTGACGTCATTTTAATATTGCAGCTTGCGCTTATATTTATCTAATAAACATCTTATATTTTAATGAAAAATAATGCTGGCCTAGCTCTTTCTACTCTACTTATCATTGAAATACGCTTTGGTACGTTTTTGATCTAATATGATAGTCGCACAAACGCAACACTATGTGAAAAGCGTGAAGAACGATGCGTCCTGGACAACTGCTTCGTCAGATAGCCAAATGATATACTGATATGATATGAAGAAATGCAGAAATATAAAAATTAAAAAACTGAAAAAATAAAGGGAGAAATACACAGCTAAGGTTTTCATTCTATATTTGTAACAAACTCAAACCTTACTTCAATATCTTTTTTGCTGCACATGACAGATTTAACCTTATAAAACCTTATTAACCTTATAAACATATATTGACGTAAAAGAGTAATATATGACTATTTTCTAGTTGCAAAGCAAAAATTTACATTGTTCAATAATGTTCAGAAATTGTTTGTAACTACAGTTACACCAATAGTTTTCTTCCAGAAGAAGATAAAGACTTTTACTGCAAGTTGCTCTGCATTTTTTATCGAAAATTGTATGAAAAACATTATTATTGTTCTTAGCATCTATAATATGCTCTACATGTCTTTGTTGGCTCCGCTGGGTAGATCAGAAATAATCTCTTTAGCATCTTATATTGTTATCTACTAACATAAGAAGTACTAGAATGATTTTTTTAAAATAATGTTCCTTTTGAAATTACTGTCAAATAAAACTGGAAAACAGAACTGCTCTTGAGTACTAGTTTACTATCTAGCTGTCTGACAGTTTACCACTACCGGGTTTTTGTTTGATGTCGCGTGTGAGCGATGTACAACGAGTGCAATAATGAGCTTAGACCTGTCCGGATTACTTAGTACGGACTATATAGTAGTAGCCAATAAAATTGTTTTGGAATTTTACTAGTGCATATGTTATCGATAATTATACTAGGACTATTTTTATGTACTGCTTATGTACCTACAAAAGGAATAAATAATCAAACTATGTGGAAGTTATAGTTCAACAGCATGACCAACCGAGTAGTGATAAAGTGGAACGCATGTCCATTCAGACGGTAGACCATATCAATTGAGCAACATCTGACTCAAAATCCTGCCATGATATCTTCACAAGCATTACCAAGTATTATAAAATAACCGCACTATTAATTAGGAGTAAATGCATTATTAAGCGACGTGTATTGCAATACCACCGGCAGAGAAATAGTACACACCATGCTGTAAAATTTTCCTGTCCTCATCAGGCTCATCAATTAACAAATACTATACATAATCTTTTGTAAACCGTCATCCGATCTAGCTCTTGGACTTCCGCCCTTTCTTCTTCTATTTAGAATCCAGTTCTATACTACTTTCGACAACCTATCTTCTGTCATGTTTTGAATATGGCAGAAAGTGGTCCGATATTTATTCTTTGATAGCATCAATTCAATAAATATTTTTTTCTGATCCTTAGGCTTCTAGTAATGCTGGATGCTAAAGCTCTTCTTCATCTCATTTCGAAGACTTTTTCCTAATTTCTCTGTTTTATAGTTTTCTTAAAGCTTCACTATCTGATTGATATAAGCCTGTAAACATTGTATTAATGCGTTATACATCTATTCTGACGTTCCACATACTTTATATTTCAACCGTTTCATGCGTAGGGATTTAGAATCGTTTAAAACTCGATCATTTCTTTCTGGGCAGCAATATCCTAATTAGAATGTCCTGATTGTCCTAAACAATGTTATAATCAGTAAAAATCTTCCCTTCTTATGACTTGTAGTATTTAAATCAGACTTGGTAGTAGAAAAAATTAAGATATACACAGTTTTTGTTTCACCGATTTTTTGTTTCAATGCATTAATAATGGGAATTTCTTTATACAGGGTGTGAGGGTGTATTATAACAAGGACATCAAACGGTAGTTGGATATCGATAAGACAAAAAAATTCCTACCATATTTTTCTTCTCGTAAGGGTAGTATTCGAAAAAAAAATGCAAATAAAGAAGGGTATAACGTTTTTAGCACATACAGTAGGATTTGTTATACATTCAAAACAAGTTCATTTATGTTTTGCTATGTTTACATTGCTGACTCTGCAACTTGCAACATGATTCTTTTTACAATACAATTCAATACATCAAGAAAAGGATATTTATGTAGGTCAAGCTATTGTAAACAATAATGTAAAATTCACCGGACATTACATCTGGAGTTCCCCTTACTAAAATATTTAGTAATTAATTAATGTAGTTGGTTGCGCTGCGCTAAATTTTATTATTTTAACACTACACGCACATCGCAAACATGTCACATCACGCACACACATCAAGTTTTCTGAAAAGAACTCATTAATTAAAAAAAGAAGAAAGTGAGTGACAAACTAAAGTGACGCATTTTCATTGATTTAATAATATACGCTAAAACTATATAAAATATTAAGAAAATTTAGAAGATCATTTAACCATTCGAAACATTACTAAAAACGCTAAGAATTTATATAAAAGAAGAGAGCAGCACTAATCTGCAGCTGCCCACCTACCCCACTGTCTCCCGATGTTTTAAGAACAAAAGGAACGTCGGCTTCTTCAAGCTCAAGAACCAGCAAACTGATAGATCGACCTGAAGCCACAAGTAAGTCTCTATCAGTACGCAACAGTAGTAAAACCAAAGCATCATTCGTTCGGGGGATTTCGGCATAAATTACGGATATTATAACCTAGATAGAATTCGTAAGTTAATT
The DNA here is from genome assembly GCA_929113105.1 of Agrypnus murinus. Classification (NCBI taxonomy): domain Eukaryota; kingdom Metazoa; phylum Arthropoda; class Insecta; order Coleoptera; family Elateridae; genus Agrypnus; species Agrypnus murinus. The sequence continues at coordinate 75,399,940 of OV816030.1, forward strand.
TTCATATCAAGCAATTGATTTGGTTTTTTAAATTAAATTCAAAGCCGCCCACACTAATAAAATCCACTTTAATCTAATTAATTTAACCCTATTAGGAAATCAACTGTTCTTTTTAATTTTTTTTATATAAACTCCTTTATTATACAATCTGTTCTATTGTACATAGGACAATAAATATTTAATGTGGTACATGTAGCAATTAGTGCAAGTAGCAGCTGGAGCTGGTACATGCTTATGGACGTGTAGAGTAAGGCTGCAAAAAGACACTCTATTACAAAATTTCACTAGTGTATAAAACAGGCGAGTATTTGAAAAGACAGAGAAGAGATTAAGAAGAAGGAGGAGAACATAACTTAAATTAATTTTGAATAAAGATTAACATTATGGTTAATACTAAGATTAAAATCGCATTGGAAGTTCATTGAGTTTAAATCGCTTTAGGCGTTTTGGTTCATCAGAATCATCCATTAAAGTATTCACTAGTTGGTTTGGGTGTACTGATAGTCGGTCTTTATATTTTTGAGCAGTTCGTTGTATCTTTTCTTGAATGGTGGGAATACACAAATCACTCAAGATCACTTTGTTTGGCACATACCACGGAGCACCGACTAAAGTACGTAGCACTTTATTTTGGAATCTCTCTATGATTGCCAGGTTGGATATGCTAGCAGTTTCCCATAGAAAGAGACCTTTTGTCAGATAGGTTTTAATGTGACCTTGTAAAGTAATAATTTGTTTTCTAGTGATAGTGCAGACCTCCGTCCGATCATCCAGTATAGTTTTCTGAATTGGAGTCCAGATATTTTGCGGAATATCTGTCGAAAAGTTAATAATTATTAACAAATGTGCTAAATGTACAATTTTGGTAATCTTACAGTACCAGACATGTAAGGTCACCAGGGTTGGCATGTTTAAAACATTTTGTTTAAAACTCATGTTTAAAACTAGTTTAAAACATCAAACTAAGTTTTAAACTATTTCTTTTTAAACATGTTTTAATCGTATGTTTAAAACATGTTTTTTTGTAATCGTTTTAACAGCTTTTTGAAAACTTTTAAGATAATTTTAGATTCTTATACTGCATTTTCGAATTTAAATGACCAGTTTCCATCTGAAACGTGTATTATTATGTATAATAAGCATCACAATTAGAAATTATAATATGTAAAAGTATAGACAATTTATTATTTGTTTATTATTTAAATCTATTTAAAAGTGGATCGAGGATTAGATTACATTGTATAAAATCAACTAATTTTGCTGCAACAACATTAAATTAATGTTAAATATTTCTTTAAAATGTAGAGCATTTAATAATGAGTTACTATAAATAACGTAAATCTAAATAAACAAAAATACCTTAGAACATCCTCCCCTATAAATATTAGCAATAGTCTTTGATACGTCATAAATCAAACTAATTTAACACGCACATTTATTTTTTGCAATGGATACACTTGGCACGAATTTTATGAGGTTCAACAGCATCTTTAATAAAATTGTTAAAAATGCTGTCATATAGGGCGCTTCGTGACCCGTCATCATGAATATATAATATTCCAGTGATTTTCTATTTACTAATTCTGCATTCTTTTCAGAGGTCTGAAGACACATTTACAAAGAATAATGATCGTTTCATTTCTAAATTACAATTTGCAAGGTGTTGACTTAACAAGATTTAATACTTTTGTTTTGGCGAGAATTGAAGTAGATTTTTATTAGGGTATTTTCTGTTTAAGTTACTCTATACTAGGAAGTCGTAAAATTCAAAAAAGTGATGATATAAGAATAAAAGGACTTTTATTATTGTTTCAGGCATGCATAATCATGATTCATGATGGTAATTTATATCCGAATTTAATAATATGTTTATTAAAAGCTTTCATTAAAATATTTCAAACTCTTTATTAGTTTAAAACAGTTTAAATCATGTTTTAAACATGTTTTTTTTATATGGGGTGTTTTAAACTCATTTTCGATAAAAAACATGTTTAATTTAAAAAAACAACTGTTTTTGTTTTTTTTGAAAAAAACATGTTTTTTGCCAACCCTGAAGGTCACGTTTAAATGAAACTAAATAAAATGCCGTTACAAGCACATGGCTTGCGAAAATTAAATATACAATGCGTCATCTTGCTCTGCATTCTAGTTTAGGATGAAATCCCTACGTCAACGAAGCGAAGCAATTTGATCTATAATAGTACAATCCAGCAGAAGTGGTCGCTTGGAAATGGTGGGTTTGGACTAGCAAGGACGCAAAAATACACAATAAAATGTGATCTCGCCATATTTGTGTGGCTTTAAAAATTCAAGGCTGCCCTTATACAGTAAATTTAATCATTTGTGTTATAATTTTATACGTACTTTTTTAAGAACGTCGTTCAAACTTACTAAAAATTTTTACTTTCTATTTTCAAAAAGCATTATTAAGATTTTTTGTTCCAATACTATGAGAAATGCGCTGGTCAAGGCTGGTGCATATCTTATCAACCACCCTGTATAAACACGAATTAACAAAAAATCTAACCTTCTATAGTTGTGCAAAAGTTGTTCCAGAAGCTTTGTAAATAGTTCTCCAGATTATTTATTTATGAATTCAAATTTACAAAAAAATAGATGGTTACAACAAGGCTGTTCAATAACTTGAATTATTAATTAGCTTTTTAAAAACAGAAAAGTTTTGTTTACTCCCAAGTATCTAGTTCAAATTCGAAAGGTAACTAAAAATTTTTACAAAAAAGTTTAATTGAATACAGGGTTTATGGTAATTTACAAAAGGTAGCGAGTAAAAATGTCTTTATGTAAATCTACCTAAAATGAGATTTAATTTAAAGTCCTAACCGTAAGCCCAAAATTCTGAACTTCATAAATTGCTAATGATGACAGCACAATCAGCTTTTACCGGCTTTCATAATTCAACTTTTGTATTTGTAACTTCAAAAACTTTTATCCTCCATAACATCTTAACTAAAAATTAAAAATCGTTATGTAAGGCTTTTGAACTACGAAACGGAAAATCGTGACAATTTTTAATGTAATGCAAACTGTTCAATATCGCTTGGCGACACGATCAAAGTAAAAATAAGTTAAAGTTGTTACAGTCTCACACCCTTGTCACGTAAGATGTTCGTGACAGATGCTAATAGATTAGTTTTTCCGCAGAAAAAGAGTAACCAACCCTAAAACATGCTTCGTTACATCCTTTTAACGATCACTTTGATGAACGAGCTGCTATTTTACGTGATTTAATCTTGAAAGTATGATAATAAAACATTAATATTACTTTGTTTTTTAGCAGGCCGATTTTTACATTGAATTTCAGTGGAATTGAGCTATTTTTGCATATTATAGTATAGCTCACAACCTCTTGTTCAAAATGTCTTAGGAGGTCCTAACTCTATAATAAACAGTTTCTGAGTTATAGCATGTTAAACTTGCAATGCTCAAGTTCTACGAATATCATTTAGAAGCGTTTAGGTGTAGTATATACTCCTAAACAAGCTTCCATTCTGCAAATAGTTGAAAATACTGCGAAGGGTAGAGGAGATACAAAACATAAGTTTTGTATCTCCTCTTCCCTTCGCCAAAAGGATAACCTTTTGTTCATTCGTACAGTTTTCCAGGTATTGTATACAGTTTGTTTGATTTGAATTTTACATGTAAAATCTTCTATAGATACAGTGATTCTAAAAAGTATGAATAAAAAACTTATTGAAGATGTATTATAGTTCAAAAACATGGTGATTTAAACAGGGAGTTTTATAAAATTAGAACAATTGTAGTTTATACAGGATTTATTACCAACATAACATATTGATATAATAATTATTTAATTAGGGTTTATATTTAAATAAAAAAATTGCCCTTAGATTTATGAGACTGTACGATACGATATTATAAAAATAAAGTAGAATTTATTTGAATATGAAATACACAACTCACTGCTTGCTTACCTTTAATTGAAATAAACGCTCCGGGTCTGGTCCACAACGGCCAATGACCATAACGGCCAATCGCTATTTTGGCTGTTGTGGTCATAACCACAACATAACGGCCAATTTGACCATATCGCCCAACTCGACACTTGACCATAACGGCCACCATGACAACAACGGCCAACTAAAAATTCCACCTTATCCGCCATTTTGACCACAACGGCCACCGATGCTTATGTATTGCCGTCGCTGGGAACGATGACCACAACTTTATTTTTATTTATTTATTTATGGCACCGATTGCTATGATCATTTGGCCGAACCTACTAGAATTTTGCCGAATCTGGGGGAATTCCACCCCCAGTAGGGATTTTTTAACGTGCCAAATATCGCATTGACAGGGTACCTACAGTTTTACTTCCTATCCGAGAAGAAGGCATGTTTTCTTAATTTTTCTCCGCTATGAAAAATTACCAGCTCGGTCGGGGATCGAACCTGCGATTCTTGGATTATGAAGCAAACCACTAACCCACCGAGACTGGCTTTATTTTTATTAACTCCCCTTGTGTCTGCTTAGCGCTTTTATTTGTCTTTGCAAAAAATTTAAGAAATAGATGTCAACAACCTCTAAATATTTCCAATTAAAAGGTTTTACTAATTGAAATTCTAAATTCATTTAATTCTTTTAAAACTATGGTAAGTAAAATTTGACATCGAAGAATAAATTAATCACATTATCATCTTGCAACACTTGTTAATTAATCACCTAGATTTACCAATTTCAAACACTTTGACATGTCACAAACATATCATTAACTTCCAAAATCTTGATATTGATTTGTTTAGATTTTAACTCATAACATAACCTTAAATTATTTTATGCTCTCCAACAGATTGTGCACTGCCTGAAAGATGAAATTGGAAGAGAACTGTGGAAACATGGCTGTCATTTTTACATGATTTGGTTGAAACAATTGAATGCAATGAAATTTTTGCATGAAACAAATGAAACTTTGACAAGTCATTTTAATTATTGTTTATAAATTTTAATTAATCCCAAATTAAATGGATAATCTTATAGGTAACAAATTCCCATTCTAATGGTATAGAACACTCAACATTAACAAACAACATTAACTTTATAAATGAATGTTAATGAACACAATCTCTTTAAAAACTAAATATCTTTTAATATTTAAATATATTTTTCCATCTTCGTGAAATAAACAAGCTACTGCACATCAGATACTTAAAAACCTTAAAGAAGTAAATTATAATTCAAACTTCACAGGTGAAGAAAGCACACCACTGATTAAACAAAATCACAGTTAAACAGGTAAAAATGAATAATTATCTTTCGCAAAAGTTAAAAAAAGAACAGAAGAGCTGATAAGCAGAATGTACCAGTGAAGACTCCCAAACTGAAGCATAACTAAATATGCAATAGTCAATAAAAGTGTATAGTCAAAAGCATGACGAAAAGAGTGACAAGTTGATAATAACACAACGGGGAAAAGTTTTTAAGAAGAAAATTTTAGGTTAAACAATGAAAGTGAAAGTGAATACAGGTGTGAAATCGAACTGAGGAAAAGTTAAAAAAATCTAATGAGGCTGTTATATATAGCCCAGGCCCCAGCAGTGTGCCTTTATAATAATTCAAAATGCAATGAGACTGATTAGATTGTCTATTTACTCTTTTTAGATACTTGAGCTTAAAATTGTGCGTTTATCCCATACATGTTATCGAAGAATAATTTTACTCAAAATATACCTTAGGGCCGGTATTATAAAACTTTTTACTTCCTAGATAAAATTTACTTTAACAGTAAATTAATTTATTCTGTCAATTTAATATGCAAATTGACAGAATAAATTAATTTACTCTCAAAGTAAATTTTATCTAGGAAGTAATTTAGTAAGTTTTATAATACCGGCTCTTAATCGATTAATTTTTTCACTTAATAACTTTGAATAACAGTATATTGTGTTACAAGTGTAGAATTTTTCACGATTGTGAAAAAATTGCGGCATAAGACCAAGTCGAATCCAGCAATCACACGAGTGTGAAATTGGCGTTTATGCAAGCGTCACACACTATACTTTATCTACAACCACAAAAAAAGTAATTAACCACCAAAAGCTAAAAAAAATATTTAACCAAAAATTTATACTCGCATTCATGTTTTTTACGTGAAATCTCGAGCAATAAATTAAGAGATGTAATATGAGTAGCTTCCATGATGGTTGGAGGTGTACAATTATACACTCCATTTTCGCATCATCAGATTCACTCATGATAAATCTAGAATTTCGAAAACGACAAGAGTAAATATCAAACTTTTAAAGACAATAGTAATAATACGTTTACAATCTGTATAATTTAAGTCACTCTCCTATTCAGTACTGACAGCTAAACAATCATATGTATGTACTCGTTTTCAAAAAGAAATTTTTTATAAACAATCACAATTCAAATGTCAAGGTTATTAACTCCTTTGCTGCGAAATGTAAACATATTCTGGTATGTAAACAAGGAAGGTAGATTGATTTAAGTGTACCCATGGCGCTTCCACTTGTGAATTATGTAGCTAATGATAAAATATTTCATTGTTTTTATTGTAGTTTTGCAATAATAATAAATAATAATATATTAACATTTATATAATAATGTAAAAAATTAATCAATTTTACGTTAATTGAATAACAATTTCATAATAACTTTATATGTTAATAATAACTAAATTATTTTAGATCGTCTATATAGGTGAACGGTATGAGTTCTGGCGTAGCAAGCAGACAATCCAAGGTTCGATTCCCCACCGAAGCGATAATTTTTCGAGATAGATTTGCATTCAAAATATAATTTAATGTAAAACATTAATTAAACAAAATAAATTTACATTCATGTATAACTTATAACTTTTATATTTGAAATAATTAATAATATTATAATATTACGGTCATTACCGTTCAGTTTAGAGATTGTGAGCAATGAGCCTTTTTCATGCTTACTAGATTGTGCAGAATGTGTAACTTTCTATAGTATTCGTAGATAACGATTATTAAGTATTTTTTTTTTAATTTAGAATAATTATATTTGACATACTATAAATTATACAAGTTGATGATAAATTGGCCACCATATTCAGGGGAAAGTCGGGTAATTGTGCTCATTCGTGATACTGTTGGCTCAAATATCGTAAATAAAATTGAAAGTTAAATAAAATGCTGGATTTTAAGAAGTCAAATCAACTAGTCCAAACTTAATTAATTTCAGTGATTATGTCGATAAATTAAATAAGTACACTTAGCTTTTCATTCCTACTTCTGTTTGTTTTATAATGCGAAGTTATACCTATTAAAACGTTTTAGAATTACTTAAAGAAGAAAAAAGAACATTCTGGAAAAAAATAATCGCTCACGTAGGCGGTCTTACCGGCAATTGATTTTTAAACAAATAGTAAATTTTTGTCGATACTTGGCTTTTACCTTTGACGAAGTTTTTGATAGTAATACCACTAAAGATATTATTATCGAGATATTATCGATACCGTTTTGTTGCTGTAATAATTTAACAACAGTGCAAAATATGTAACATTTCAGTACCGCTGGAATATTACCTCTTTTATTATTGGACTGGTTCTTAGGCCTCTGCTAGTATGTTAATGGGTGATCGCGGATTCAGTATGGATCCAGTACGGAGAAACTAAATAGCTAAGTCTATCCCGGTCTGCGACTCTCTTACCACCAACAACACTAAAGACCTGTTAGCAGGTTGTTGATCGGTATGGTAAATCGGTGGGTTTGTTACTCTGAACATAACTGGTTTAGTTAGCGGTTTTGGTGCGGGAAGCTGTGAAATATACAGCAATCATTATTTCTTTCAAAGATTATAAACTAATGAAGAAATCGTTTAAATTATTCAATCAAAACAACTTTATAGCGATAAATTCTCGTTAGGTACCGGGATAATACCGTATTGCTACGACAATAGACAAACGTCATTAAAAAATATGCTGCTATCAAAAATATACACAGTACATTAACGTTACTATACAAACAAAAAATGTCATTAAGGGACATAACCTTAAGAAATATCTTTATGTCTGGCGTGACTTTTGGTTTAGATTTATACTCATGAATTTATCTTCACTATTTTTTTCTATAACTTTTATTCCATTGCTGACGGTTGATTTTTGGTTAGCTTGTCAAAAAATTAAAAACGTCAAATCACGTTTGCACGCTGATTTGTTAGTCGATTATAGTGCACACATACTTGACGTTATTTATCTCCGTCAGTGACTATCAACCGTCTAACAGAATGTTGCTTAGCTAGAACGGTATGCAAATAACATACGTTACTAAATTAAAAAAACGCTTTTCATTTGCTTATACATTATTCTAGAGTGAAAGAGATGTTTCAGTTCTCGTTTATTAATTGATACACTGCAATTTTAAATTTTATAGACAATAAAATCAAAAAATATAATAAAAATAAAAAGATTAGTTCAAGTTTCACAAGCATTAATAAATTCTTAATCTTACAATTGTTTCGAAATTAAATGTCATTATCAAAATCAAAAATTCCTGTCCCCTCCACTTTCGTGTAGCTGCTTACCAACCAATCTTTTGTGCAAAATAAACAATTATCCATAAAATCAAAATGTCTTGTGTTATTACTTTTGATATTGTCGAGATTATCTAAATTATCAATATTATAGTAACCCTACATTTGAGCGTACTAAGAGAAATTTCAATAAACATCCTTTAAAAAACACCCACTGAAGGACAGTTTTCTAAAAAGACATGCAATCCCTAGTTTATGCAAAACTGATAGAATAAGGTAGAGTGCTGACATTTGATAAGAATTACTTTTTCGGACGGGATAAAATAGGTCGGAACCTTTATGTTTATTTTCTCCCGTTTAAGTATCAATGTATAGAATGTAGAGAAATGGCAGTGAAAGTGGCCAAACTTGAACACTCTGTGCTGTTGATTATGTGAGTAACTGTGACAACCACGCTTCTCTACAATAATTATATGTATTCTGCAAATAGAATACGATGCATGTGTCAATTCCACCGCACACTTTACATTGGCTGTAGATATTAAATCTGTGTAATTTCGATCCTTTGAAGGCTGCGAGGAATAGACTACTTTCTAAATTCTTAGAGCTACTTCAAAAAATGGAATTGAGAAAAACGGATAATAAGAAAGAGCGAGACAAACGGACAAATAGTGCTGCTTGATAGCATCTCAGAAGAGGACATCGATGAATCACAGTTCTGTGATGATGATGATGGTGGTGATGATGATGATGACTTAGATGATCTTAACTATTTAGGGGAATACATGGAAGGAGAGATTTGTTGCATTTTCAGCGAGATCTACAGAAACCGTGAGAAGCAGTTTTGTTACGTAATTGTGAAAAATGTCATATAAAGACTGCAGTGACGTGAAAAGCCCAATAAACTACATTATATGACTGTTATAATATCTCGACAGGCGTTAGCTATTTCTGCACGATGACTGGACTGGTGTCTTAGGGTTTACGTCCCTTACTTTAGGGAGGTCCCAGAACAAAGTTGGATTTTAGTACGAGAGAGATACCTACTTGTAAGGTTTATTCAGGCAGGAATCCCTTGATTAGTATTCTTGTGGAAACCGTTTCGTGTAACGTGTTATAATTCTAGATTAAATTTTAATGCAATTTTAAAGGCATTTATTGTAAATAATCTTAGAACGGCCCTGTACATCTAAGTATATTTTCGTTGGGTTAAAATTGCAGACAATATTTTAAATAAAATGTTTTTCGTTAAGGTGAAATCTCATCTAACGCGTTCTCACGCATATAAAATTGTTTTATATAAAACCAACCAGTTCTAAGGGTGAACGCCGTGTGGTCTGCAACCATGCTACTTTCGGATACTAGCCCATGTCCGACACCTCAAACGACTGTCCGCATCTCTATCATCCTGAGCTAGTCTCGGATAGTAGTGCATGCCCGATTCCTAGAACGACAGCCTGGCCGTTTACCCTGAATGTTAGAGGACAACATTGGTCCAATATTAACTGATATCGTAGAAAATGATGATCATTACCTCGCAGATCATTTGCATTTACAGGACGGAGCTCCGCATTATGCACTGCATGTTCGATAGTATTTATATCGAAGGCTTCCGGGTCAATGGATTTGAAGAAGGGGCGCTCTTGAATGGCCTCTAAGACCAGATTCATCTCGCTAGATTTAGTTTTGTGGGGCCATCTGAAGAATAAAATTTACGTAACGACACCGGACTTTTTAGCAGATTTACGACAACTATAATTACTGAATGCCGTCTAATCACACCACTAATGTTCCAGAACGACATTTTGAGCAGAAGCTTTGCTGCCGTGTTATCACTCGACAAATGCTACAAATGTGAAATTAAATTTGAATTTGTATTTCTAATACTAATCTAATAACTCGGAATCCAAAAAATAATACTGCAAAGCAAATTCATTGAGCTTTCAAATGGTATGTCTTTTCCCACCCCATGCTATTTAAACATTTTAAGGTTGAAAATGGCTGAACGGAAAAAGTCATATGACATGCACCCCTGCCTAATAAATTTAACGTGTCCGGCCGTTTTTCGAGAAATTGCGGTTTAGTGCTTCAAAACGAGCTCGTTTCGTTGTTTGGTAGGACACTCTGTATGTAATATATTTTGTTATAAAATATTGAAGCTGGTCCAATATTTTAGATTATCCCTGAAGTAACTGAATTCAAATGACAATAACTATTATTGTACATAATAATTATAACATAATTGATATGACAGTAATTATTATATTATAGATTTTTATTTGCGTCTTTATTTAAAGAGGGATATTATAAAACAACGTTAAAACAATATCAGAACTTGAAGAGAAATTCTAAAATGAAGGAATTCGTAGAAAACGCTTAGTAGTGCTAATATCATATGGCAAATGTAGATATACTTTTTAAATTAATAGTCAGAAAGGTTTGATGTAGGATTACTGTTAATGAGATTTTAAAAGTAATAACCGGTAATGACAAGAACGTCTAAATAATAGCAAGGTTGTTCCACATTTTGTAGCGCGCGTTGTTTTTGGATGTTCCGCCACTGGGTATGAGCTGACTCACTTTTGTTAGAACTAGTGGAACTGAGTACACGCCTTCCAAGTATCTAAAATATACTTCACCCTTTACCGTTACCCTGCAGGTGTTTCTATTCGTCAGGGTACTATACGCTCTTAACTGAAGACACTGAATATAAAATAGCACATGCACTATTGCGAGATAAATAATTGATACCGCAGATTTTTTCTGTTTATATAAGACTTTCTTGATAGTATTATGTTTCGTAATAATGCTATAAAATTTGAAACTGTCACTGTAATAATATACCAACATTTTTAAAAATCCGCCTACTATAATCCAACCGAACTGTTGTCGAATTTGTCAAAACAATAACTATGTGGAGAACGTTAGAGGGGGTTTTAGTATAAATAGCGGTAAAATTGAATGTTTATGTTGTTCGTTGCAGGACATCACTCGCAATGTTATGTCAAAACTGTGAATGGTCTGCGGCTTTGATATTTAAGTTGTTATAAACCATTTAAGATATTTATTTACACTTTTCTTACACGAATTCCTACTTTTAGTCAGGAGTCAGTTTTTTCAAAACAGCACTTTTAAGATTTAACAAAATGAAGAAAATGACTGGAATAAACGTTTTACATTGATTATCTGTGAAACTATGGTGCTTTTATTTTTGTAAAAGGTGTAAAAGAAGCAAAGAACGTATTTGCAAAACAACGTAAAAAGTACCACGTCTTGTTTTTGTTGTCGGTAAAGGGAGAGGGATTTTAACACGCTATTAATGCGTACTTGAAGCTACGTCTCACCCACGGTAATCAATATATATATTCTAATGCGTTTTATATATTGAATATCATACTTAGCGGCGTATTTATTTATTTCCATAAAGTCGCCTTGAAAGATCCCTTGGCGTGAAAAGTTATCCTTGTTTATTCTTTAGGCTGTTTACTGATCTGTTAACATTGATGTTAAGTTACCGTGGCTAAATGGGCAATGATCACGAAAAAGCAAAAAAAGTAGGAGTTCCGGTAAGAAATAATGTAAATAAATATCTTAAATGTTTTTTTGAACAATAGCTTAAATATCGATGTAACTATTCACAGTTTTGTCACAACATAACAAGTGATGTTCAGCAATAAATAACATAAAAATTTAATTTCACCTACTTTTTACTAAAACTCCATCTGCCGCCCTACCGCACGGTTATTTTTTTTAACGACAACTAAATTCGGCTAAACTTAGCGATGCATGAGCTAGGTTGAAAATGTTTGGACTTCTGTTGTTTTGCAACTAGCAACTTTTTTCTCGATAAGTGCAATATCATTTAAATAAAAATTCAACTTCAGATTTCGCATATTCTAACTTTTTGAATAATCGGATAACTTTCAGATACTAGAATATTCGAATAAATCCGATCTGACCCAATCTGTATCCGATTTTGGTTATCCAAGTTTCATCTCTACTAGAAAATATGTGTATATTGTTGCTAAAAACGTATAAATGTTATTTAAAAAAAATAGTTGATATTCCTTATACCCTTCGATTATTTGTTATTATAAAACATTTTATGAAGTATTAGTTTATAATAGAACGAAACAAGCAGAAGTGCTCGTAAACTTCAAAGCTGCAATCACGAAATTACAACATTTACTACTGGTGTTTCTCATTTCTATTACACATAAACGATCTCTGTTTAACAATCGTGTTGCCTTCATTTAATCAAACAGTAATTGCATCTGGAATACCATTTCATCACTTTCGACGTACACATGTCATTATTTTATGAAATATTTAATTATTGATCGCGAACTACTTATCTATTATTGTGGTTGGAGCTTTCAATAAAATTAGATAGGTACTATGATATTTGGCAAGTTTCTCCATTGTCCCTTAATTGCTTCCTTTGGTACATCGCCAATTTAGATAAAGTGCTTATTTTGGAGTCTCTGGCAATTCAATATTAATAACAATTGCCATCCATTGTACTTAGGTACTTTATTAATTTATATATCTACCCTTCATCGCTCATTGCCAGAGTTTAATAAATACGTTTTATGTATTCAGAGTTACGTAAATGTTTAGCAATAGCATATAATGTGCTGCTCCAGTTTGCTTTCCAACGCTTTTTCTGTAGGTAGTTTGAGCAAGTATAAAATTCGAGTTAGTTGTATTTAATTGATTTAATTATTACTTTTTTGGGATAAATACATAAGAATTTGGTTCTTACTGGGATTGTTGTCCAAAATCAAAGAAATGAAAAAAACCATGATGCCGAAGGTGGAGTGATCTGCAATTCCTTTGACTTGATTTGAATTCCAAGAATCTCAAGTGGATACCAAGCTTGTGTAAAAAACTAAATCCAAGAAAAACCAGATTTGAATGTGTTTTAGGGAGATTATAAAAGTCTCAAATTAACACGAACCTTTATGTGGTCACAGATGAAAGTAGCTTCTATTTTCACTGAGAAAATCACGTTACTGGAAAATTTAGTATTCGTATTGATGGCGATTATTAACGAGTGGTCATAATTTGTAGATGCTGCTTAGATTTTTCTTTACAGCACGTTGTAAAACTGCAAAGCTTTACATCGGGATTCTTCTTCAATGTAAGCTTCATAATAGTAGTAAGAGTTCTTGCACGGATCGGAACCGTTAATCTCTAGTCCTCTTTCTTTCATCTTTTGGCTACAGATTAATTAACAAAATAAATAAAAGTTTTTAAATGCTATAAGAAATAGCAAATTCAGAACCCAAGACCGAAGAGGAAAGTTAAAATTGAATTGTGAAATAGAATTTAATAAATCAATCTAAAGTTTTTTTGTCAAGCAAAATAAATGTATAAGTAAATAAAATATTTTCAAATAGGAGTCAGTATTTTGAATGTTGGTTAAACGAAAGTAATTTAAACAAATTAAAAGTAATAACAAAGACCTATAATAACTGGTAAATAGAAACTCAAGTTATTAAAAATGCCACGTGAAATATTATCAAAGCATTACGTAAACCATCAGTAAAAACTTTTAAATTACTAGAAAGTTTAGACGGTGTGTTCGTTATCCAACTGATCCATTTCGTTATCTGTTATCGTTATTCATTTAGATTGATTTATTAGAAATGTACAGTTTTCTATTCTTAGAAAATATCTAGAAACGTTCTTTAAAAACAACAAAATTTTAAATTATAGGTGGCAAAAATACATCAATGTCGAATGAATATTTGTAGATTTTGCACCAAATTGAAATTTTTATAAATTATAATTTTAATAAAACTATTAAAGTGAAGATTAATCAAAAACTGTGACAGACGAAAAACTGCTATGAATATTTGTTATTACCTTTTTCGATACCTGGTTCATTTCTGTGCGACAACTTATAGCCAAAATACCTTAGATAAATCCTAGACATGTGTGAAGTACATAATACTCATGCTTCGTGTCCATGTGTATATTAACAGCACTAAACATGTTTCGTTTAATTTAATTGTACATAATCGTGGGGCGTCTTCCTCATTTTATATTTTAGGACTGATGTTGTGTTAGTGGGAGAAAATTAGGAGGAGTAGTAATAGTAGTGACCACAATATATCAATGGGTACTAGTACACAACTACGTCAAATTTGTCTACAACCCCAATGCATTGGATCTAAAAAATCGATGGACCATCTTTGAAGCTGTAAATTAAAGGAAATAGCATGTTCTAAGTGAATGTCATATACACGCTGTTTGAGCTAGAAATAAAGTTGTCAAATAATGCAGTGGCCACTAGTTCTGCTGCAAACTACACATATGCATGTGTAGTGTACATATGAACAATTGTTGTCCATGGTACATGCTCATGATGAATTCCTAACCACCAGCTGTAATTTCATCTCCGTCAGAAAATGAGCCATTGAATGTTTTAAAGGAACAATTGAAGCTTTGACATTTCCTTTGTAAAGTTCCATGTTTTTTCTTTGCTTTTTCTTTTAAAGCTGACAGGTTTCACAACAACAAACAGTATCACAGGTACTAATCCAGTGTGTGGGAAGTACATATGTTTTAAAGTGTCTTAGACCAGATAGTGCTTTTATGATGTTAAACAGCCTTCCAGCATATGTACTCGTTCCAAGATGTGTAACTTATACTTTTACTGAAAAAATCAGTCCCACAAATCGACGTCAACATGTAACCTTAAAAATCTACTAAACAATAATACTTACATTCCACTTAATTAGGCCTCGGCTTAGCCGGAACAATAAGCACGTCTCGTACCTTGTTAAATTAAAGCAGGTTATGGGTGAATTGTGGTATCTGCAAATTCATAGAGCTTTTTGAGAAGGGCGCCAGCACAATTGATTTAAACCATTAAAATATTAACAGTAAAGTTACCAATAACGTTGCCCTAAATTTTAACACGAATCAGTCCCAACCGTACAAGGGCCGAATTCCTTCACTCCGCTATCATACAAGAATATCATTTATTTGTTCACACAATAATCCCTTTTCCAGTTATTGGATAAATAATGAACTAGAAGGTCTTTAATCGTTAATTATATGATGTATTACTATATATAATTAATAATGTTGTTACATAAAAATGAATAATAACTTGAACGATTCATAACTTGTTTAAAAATACCTCTAAAATCCAACCTTGATCGTTATTCAAGTTTATTAATTACGTGAAAAATTAAGTTCAGAATCTTATAAAAACTAACCTTGTGAACATTCTAATTCATAATTAAATTTTGATACAATAAATCAAGTAACGCTTTCACATAAAAATAGGATAAAAAGAACCCATCTGGTTGTTTCTATAAGCTAAATTTGTTTATAAACTTTTTTCCGTTAATTCGTTGCAGATGATCACCAGTGCGTTATGAACCCTTTGGAGAAGGCTTCCAGTTACTACTAGTAGGAATTCAAAATACTGCGGACAGCAAGATTATTTCTAATGCATTATAACTGATTTCAGTATATATTCGACATTAACATTATACAAAGGTGAAGCTCGCAGTTTCAACCATGAAGATTAACACCAAACTAAGATGTTATCAAAAATCGACACGAGGCTTAAAACGTCAACTTGAATTCAAAGTAGATATATCGTATCTGCCTTTGATAAATTTAATACAGTTTGTGATACTTCTAAATAGTTTTAATTTATATTTTGTGAGATAGTAAACTCTACATTTTATTGATTACATCAATAAAACAAAAAGAAATTTTAGTCAAATAATGATTTTATCTTTCAGATTGTAAAGAGAATGATTTCCGAAATAGACGTTCCGAAGCGTAACTTCGTAGTACAAAGAAAATTATAATTTCGTTATATTTCAAACTTTCAGACAATGATTTAATACTTTCTATATTTCACAAAACCATTTTGTGCACTAATTAAACCATGATTATTCGAACAAAAGGGAATTTCACTATTAAAACACAAAAGTTTAAGCAACACTAACAAATCTAACGTTTTGTACTGTCAACCCATTTTCAAGGAGAGAGGATTGTTTACCGCTACAACACGCGTTTATGGGTTGTTAGCGAGTCAGAATGTTAGAAAACATTTATGCCCATACAGGGATTATTGAAAAACCGATATTTTATAGTTGAAATACCAAACTAGATGGCACTATAAAAATATTATCAATTTAATGAAAACGGAGAACCAAAGTGATTTGAGAAATCGTAATTAGCAATTAAAGTGTTAAACTTAATCAGCAGAAGAAAAAATATAATAAGAATTAACTTATCACGAAGAAAAAATCGATAATTTTGCAGTCAATAATACTAATTATAATAGAATTAACTTATCACGAAGAAAAAAATCGATAATTTGCCAGTCAATAATACTAAACCTAGATGACGTTGCAAATCAACATTGAAAATCAAATGTTATATAGTATACACTATATACAGTGTCTTCTAAAGGACAATCCAATTACATTTTTATCAATATATGAGGTGATCTTAAAATAGAAAATAGGCAGTAAAACTGCGTGTAATAGATGGAAGAGCTGAATCTGTGTTTTTTTCGAGCATAATCAATGAGAAGAGACAAAATATTCGCAACTTTACAAATAGTGCGTCGGTATCGGCTATGGTAATACCAGCCTTATCGAAATGAGTGGCAAGAAGTTGAACAAGTCGAATTTAATTCTGAATATTGGCTAGGAAATCTATCTGTGGTATCGTAGTGTACACATTTCTGTCAAACACTTACATTAACAGATTTTATCTTTTCTGCTCGATGTTCATAGACCATAGCTTTGGTGCGCAGTTATTTGCTGTAGCCATCTTATTACATGCCACGGTTACAGTATTATATGTACACCGCCTATGCACATAGGCAATATTATATAATGGAAAGCAAAGGGAGTTTTCCAAATCGTTCTGCTCACCTTGCTGCTCAATTCAATCGGTATAAGCTTCTTAGTGTGCACTAAACATTAGTGCACCGCTTTTCCTTAGCAAAAACAGACACGTGCACATACGGAATATTAGGGGCTTTGATGTATTGTTCGGCACGTTTAAGACGATAGCAACCCACATTCGATAATCATTACAAGGCGCGACTACTTCTACTAGCGTCCATATACGAAACAACCAAAAGAAATATAGTGAATTATTTGTATTTTTATAAAAATGAAGATGTAGCAAAAAGAAAATTTTTATTAAAAAAATTAGAAGTTGATTTGATATTTAATGTGTTAACGTTGAAAAGTGTTTTTAAAATAATTCTTTATTCAAAAACACAAAAGACGGAGTCCTAGTTACAAAATGAATAGTTTACTGTTAAGTAAAATAAGTATTTATTCGTTGCTAATTATACAATATGCACTTGCATAATAACTTAAACACTATACAGCTTCAACATTAGACTAGTAATAATACTCAGAAAACCTAGGCAAACAACATCCCTGGATACCAGTTTCTAAGGCTTCTAAGTGTCGAAGTTAAGTTCAGAAAGCTAGGTAAACAACATCCTTAGATGCCAGTTTCTAAGCTTTCTGTACTGTCATCGCAACTTGAACTGAAGTATCTGACCAAAATGCGGTGTTTATATACCATGAAAATACTTTGTCAAGATTCCGACGTAGTGATAACATTTGTCTACATATCATACATTAGAATAATATTACAATAAAGTTTTTATAATGCATAACATTATCATACATTGTTATGCTAATAGATGCAACAGTTAGTATACATTAGAAAAATATTAAGATAAGGTTCTGAATATATTACCAGCTTTATCTTATAGGTGACGATAAGGTTTATACATCATCTTGTATGACTGCATACAGTTAGAATGTTAATGTCGTATCTTATGGTGACATAATTGGCAGCTTTTTATATTTTTTCGTATTTATTTCCCGATCGACGCTTCTGGTAGCACTCGAGTGTCCTTCTCTGTTTGATTAGGTTACTCACGATAGGATAAACAAAGAAAAATTTATTCTTTACTGCAGATGTTTTTTTGAGAAATAGAATAAGATATACGTTAAGATCAATTCATTTGAAATGTGGAAGCCTGTTATGCTTTTAATAGAACATGTGTGCAAATATTCCGTTCTACATTATTTCTTTCGAGTTTTCAGTGACGTTTATCTAATACCCTGGGTTAATAGACGATTACTCATTATGTACCTTACAGGTTTATAAAATAATCGAGAAACTTTTAAAATATTAAAATCTACATGACTATTAGCAGTTGTATGTATTGTTCATTAAGCAGTTCATTTTCATCTTACTTACAAAGGACATCTCTGGAAAGTACATAACTAAGATATATTACCTACCTTACACAAAAAAACAAAGAGGACTAGTAGAAGATAAAACTACGATGAGAATTGGAAGAGGAGCTCGTTTCTTATGTTCACTTTTCCTTTGAGTAATTTGGAACTTAAGAAAACTGTCTATAAAACGAGAAAACTGCGTGTACTAGTCTGGAATGTTAACCTCTGAGGTTCGTTTGAAGTGTTAATAATTATACATCAAAGGCGTAATTTATTCATGGAGGCCTTTTACAACTGTCAGGCTATGAGTAAAATTCGTTTCAAAATGTGGAAAACTACGTATTTTTATTGGAAACGCAACAAAAATGAAACTTAAGGAATGAATTTTTATATTGTACTTACTTTGTAGCTTTCAAGAGAAGAATACACTTTCTTGTCTTGTCTAAATCTTGGCAAAAGGAGATATGATGATATGGTTGGAATGCCGAGTTATAACTAATACAATATTATCCCGGCATTTTCGTGCAATGTTCCTGTAATTCAAGTGAACTACATTCTAGTGTAATTTGAAGAGGTTAAAATGTAGAAATTGTTTCTCGACAGTGAGGTAACCTTTTAGTGTAGTTTACAAGGGTAATTTAATTTTATACGTTTTACGTACTGAAGCAATAAAATGCTAGTCTTTTACACACGGAAAACTCAATAAAACTCGTATAACATAGAAAATGGCATTTTTTTATTTTCGTATTAATGTGTCCTATTAAAAATTATAAATTAAAAAACATTAAGTACACACTATCCAGATGTCATAAAGTTCAGTATTGTCTGTTGCATATTGCCATTCTCTAAACTAAACGTCAGTTTTATGCGGTTATAAAAAGTTTATGTGTTCTACATTTCCGCAAAGTACATTGTGTGTGCAGGTCAAGTGAAATATTTCAAAGCATATCATAACAACGGCGGGTGCCATTTTAGATGTATAATAAAAACATTTTCTTTTATGTATGAACATTATCAAAAATGAAAAATTTTGTAATTTGGAAAAACAATAGCTATTTAAATTCTTTTTAAATTTTCTGGATACGTTGATTTAAAACCGATAGTTGAATGCATATGAGCGGAAGCTTTAAAATAACATTTTAAATAAAATGGAAAAATACTCTGGGGTGTTACTTTTATGTCGATGATGGTTAAACCACCATAAATATATTTTATATTGCAGACATTTACTTGACGGGATGAATTCTCGATTGATATACTTTATTTGATTTACATTTAAAAATTTTGGATAGTAATCATTAGAGTATCAATAGCATTCAAAAAGTCTAATAGTACAACTTTAAAAAAATATATCGGATTTATTGCTGAATGAATTAGATTCTAGAAAAAGTGTGTAATGTACTCTATTGAAAGAAATTAAAGCACTTATAATAGTATCTCTCTCAGTTGTTGTTGAGGAAATAATAATCGTAACTAGCCTTGACATTTAGCCTTAAAATTAAAATAATGGTTACCAGAGAAGCAATATCTCTATTAAAATAATGCAATAGTGAAAATTAATACATTTGCATAGTTTCAATGGTTTTTCAGATTGATTACAATTTTTCATGTTGGGATATAATTATGTAAGCCAGACTGGTTTGTGATTTAAAAATAAATAACAGTGAGACAAAAAATGCAATCTTAAAGAATGGAAGTTTCAAGAGGCAGTTACGGTAAAGAGGTTGATTAATTCTTGTTCGCCGAAAGAGTAACATGTAAAATTTTCAAGAAGAATTTAATAAAACACAAATCAAGTAAATATTTAACAGTGTAAAACATGTGTTTAAAAAAGTCTACATTATTTATAAATGAAAATAAATAAGAGAAAATAAGTAAAGAAAAAATCATTTAAAATAATAAGATAACTTACTAGGAGACGATAGATCATCAAAACGAACATCCGGTACGAGAGAGCTTCGTAAATCAAGGGAGTGACAACTAAAGAAGATTAAAAGGAAATTAACTTGAACTTCAACGTACATTTGTCGTTAATGGTAAAACATCCAAAGGAATCAATGTAATGGATATGTACCGGAAATACGTTGCTCTCAGACCTCCCTACACTCCTCATCAGCGCTTTTTTATTAATTACAGAAAAGGAAAGTGTTCAACCCAAGTTATTGGAAAAAATACGTTGGCAAAGGTTCCTTATAATGTTGCGAAATTTTTGGCAAAATCAAATGCTACTGCTTTTACTGGTCATTGTATAAGGAGAACATCGGCTACTCTTTTGGGCTACTACATGGAGGCTGGAAATCTAGTTCAGTGGCCGAGAGTTATGTAGCTGAATCTATTGCAAGTAAAGTGCAAGCGTCGAATCGAATTATAGGAGAAAAATGTGTTTGTCAAGAACCACAAGTGGCACCATCGAGTTCCATACATCTACAAAATTCTGAAATATCATTAAATCACGTACTTAAATCATCGAAAGTGTTAGATTGTTCGGGTGTGACAATTCAGTCCGCTACTAATTGTACTTTTAATATTAGTTTAAATAAATAAATGATGTTTCTGAAGTTTACTACCGATTTTAATAATGTGTATAGATATATACACCAAAATGCATGTTGCTATAGAAATTACTTTACCTCCCTCGGGAGTTTTTACCTATTTTACCTCCCGTGGCAGCCAAAGATATACTTTGCTCCCTCAAATTAGGGAGCAAAATATCATTTTCCATAAAGGGAGGCGAAAAACACATTTATGTCATCATTTTAAGATAAACAAAAATCATGAATCATTGAATTTCTAGATAATGCTTAGCGTGCGATATATTTCTAACACACGCGTGTTATATGACTCATTTTCTAAATGTCAGTAGCGTTTGTTATTGTTCACTTACGTATGGGTTCGTAGGAAAGGTTATTTGACGTTATCTAGTTCAAACAGTTAAAACAATTTGTTATATGATACCAAAAAAAACCGAACCCGCCTTGCACAAATCATCAAAAGTTCAGTGATACACATGTATAATACCACTAAACCAAATTTATACTAATCTAATGTTTTTTATTTATTTCTACCACTATCCATTCAGAGCAAGTATATAATCCGTAAGAATTATATTTAGTGTTTATGTAATAGGTTACACGTCTGTATGTTCATGTGGGACATACGTACAGTATCCTATACCAGTGTTTCCCAACCGCCGGTCCGCAGACCGGTGCTGGTCCGTCAGAGATTTTTGCCGGTCCACAGAGAAATAAGAGTATTTCCAAAATTTTACAGGTAGGGTCAAATAGTTTATCAAGAGTTGACCAAGAGTAAACTCTGACTTGGCGCTATATACATACATACGTGATATGTACCGCGTCGGCTCCGTACCTATATCCAGTAATAGGTAATAAGGAGGATCTCCTATTTTAGAATTTTTAAGCGGGTTTGGCGCACATGGATCTAGGCATACCGGAAACCGAAAGAATTTTTGTCTTGCGTCCCCGATTAACGCGAACGATCAAAATCCGGGTTTCGCGGTTTCGAGGGGCCGCAAAACTTGCTTCGTTCTGGACCGTGTCGACGCGTTGGGTAGTTCCCGTCTGAGATTTGAAGTTTCGACCATCTCCAGTAAACCGTTTAGGCGGAGGCAGCCAAAAACGGTAGGCCGCAGCAAAAATCTGAAAAGCGGAATCTTTGCCAGCGCAGTACCAATCATTTCTACCGGAAAGATCTTTTTTGCCAACACTTCCGGGGGCGAGAGCTAGAGGTGATATGGGGTTTTTGGGAGCGATCGAACATGTGTTGGCGGCATTCGAAGTCACGCGGCCTGCTACGATCGGTGCATATATTGCTTTTTCCTTATCTTCGCTTTAAGGAGCTCCGCCTGTTTTCGAGAGGCGGTATCTCGGAAACTATAGGAGCCAAATCTTGGCGTCAAACAACAGGCAATCTCAAAATGTTTCTTTTTCAAATGCCGTGTAAAACCATAAAAAAAGTTACAGCCGAAAAACTCGAAATCTTCACGAAATATCACCGTCCCCAGCTTAATCGGGTTCCTAAGTTGAAACCAATTCTGGAGTTCTTATATGATTGCCTTTTGGGTAGTTTGAGTCCAGTCCCATTTTTGATCGCCACTTCCAAACCCACTCGTCAGCGTTTTCGGTTATCTCCCCTCCCTCTCGAGATATCGTGTTGTGATTTTGAACGTCCTATGTATCTAGAACCCGGTTATGGTCTGTGGAACCGCACCTCGCCCTGCGATCGTTTCTCCACGCTCGTTTAGCAAAAAGAGAAAAACTCCAGCCTCTCGGTACTCGCCGATTTCGGGCCGGTTCCCGTTTTGGTTGCTCGACGTTTGGTATGCGGGAAGCGGATGAGGTACGAATACGATTTTTGTTATTATAAAGAATAGATATTAATTTATTTTAGTATTCTTGTACAGTGTAAAAGTAAATTTATTATTATAAAATTTATTTTAAGAAATGTTTTCTTTAATTTTTTTACCTTAACAGTCTGCAAACGCTACATTGTTTGGCAGTCCGCGAGCGAAAAAGGTTGGGAACCGCTGTCCTATACCATATGGTTTGAAACTATTATTATTATAATGTATGCAAAGTTAAAAATATCTTATTAGGCTGGTATGGTTTGGTATTATTTTCTAATTTTTAATATTGTAACGTTCTTTTTAAATAAAACTAAAGATGCTGCTTTAAAGGTTTAATAAAACGACAAATATTCACAATAACTGATATTTAAACTTAACCAATTAAAAACACAAATTATGAACTATCAACGAACTTATTTTATCTACGATCAGAAAAAAAGTGACTACGTTTTACACGGATTTTCGTGAAAAAGGTTAACCTTTATTGTGCGAGTGTTATAAAATTTTTATAGCACGCTAATGTTAACAAGAGTGTATGATAAATGATTTATGAATATTTTACAGTGAGTACAGTCACAATTCTTATTGAATGTTTAATGATCTGCATGGAAATAAATATTATCTGATTATTAATTCATAATAATTCTAACTAATAACTACGAAAGTGAAAAAATATGTTGGAAAAAGGCTTTTTCATGGTTTAACAAATTCGTATGGATTGTAGATAATAAAGTAGTAAAGACTAAACTTACAATTCCAAGAAATAGAACTAAAATGTTGAAAGTTACATAATACCACAAAGAAGGTGTGCAGCTGTTTTTGGGTTCATTGAAATAAGAATAACAAAACAGTACGTAGAGTATTTACTGCTGATTTATATTTTATTACTGACTGCTATTGTGCGCATTTGAAAAGCCAAATAATATTGTTTACCTCCTTGAACTTCAAAATATGTTCCACTATTACATGTACTTTATTATTTTTTATTCACAAATCTGCAGACTTGTATTACACATGTGCCTATTAAAAGGATTTGAAATTGTCTTACAAATCAGAAATCACAAAGCAAAAATACCGTTTTTGAAACATAATATCAAACGAGAGGTTGTTCCCCAACATGTTTTGTTTATTTAATTTTGTTTATCTGTTCTTATTCGTGTGTCATGTGCATTCTTACTATTCAATCTAAAAACATTGGGCTGAACGTTGTTGCTGTTTTTCTTCAAAAATATAGAAGTACAAGAAAAATGGTAGATATATGAGAATAGTCTTTCTTTAATGTTTATCTAACCATTGTCAAAGTCTAACTATTCCTTAATAGGTCACCACGTATATCTCGTGCGATATGTTCCAAAATCGTTGCCGCGACTCTCCAATGTCTCGGTCTTTGCTAGATGTCTGCTTTTGCCGCCAACCTGAAATGTTGTCCCATTTATTACAATATTTAAGTTATATCCTAATTATTTTTTTACCTCCCCTTCCCCTGAATATACTTTCTGTCTCGCTCTGGTAAAATGTGAATCACTGAACATTTAATTATTCTCTCACAAACTTTCAATATAACATCTCTGATTTTTTGATTGACTAAATTATATCCAAGAAAGCGAGAAGGAATAATCAAGTGTAGATGTTTGTGAAAAGAGGTATAATAAAATTTCCAACTGACAAATTATTTTGAATGATAATTACTTGTCGACTTCAACATCTTAAGAGCAATACGGAGCTTCAACAAAAATTGAAGAAATACTTATTGTGTATTGGTATCTATTTAAATCCTTTACATAAAAGTATATAAAGTGACTTGAAAGGTATTATAGATTAAATTAAATGTAAATAATATATTTAGTGAAGTCAACGCGAATCCATGTAATTTAAGCTAATTTTTGCAAGATTCAACGTATAACATTGCTTATTCGTGTGGAATGAAGCTGGCAAGCGTACAACTTTTGACTTATTTAATATACATAAATTTGTGTTGGGGTG
Organism: Agrypnus murinus; assembly: GCA_929113105.1. Taxonomy (NCBI): domain Eukaryota; kingdom Metazoa; phylum Arthropoda; class Insecta; order Coleoptera; family Elateridae; genus Agrypnus; species Agrypnus murinus. Next base: position 75,425,044 of record OV816030.1, read on the forward strand.
AAATATATAACTAACAAGGGCGTTGTTATTTATGGGACGCATATATTATAAAGTAATCCTAGTTATTCCTCAAGCAAGTACTTTACCAACAATGAAAACTTTATTTTTAATTCCCAATAGCTCATTCATCATAGTACATCGACCTTTATTAGATTCAGGTCTCTGTAAGGTTAATTTCAAAGTCTAGTTTTTGTGTGTGTAATAATAGTTTTAAAATATAAAAAAAACTACGTTTTAGCAAATTTAGCAATTCTCAGCGATTTATTTCCATAAGGTTTCCCATAGTAACTAAAGTAACTATAAGGATAATTGTAGTAGTTGTATTGTTTGTTAAAAATATTCAATGATTCTTAATAGTCCAGTCAAATTAGAAAAATAGCAGAAAGTTAAAGTAAGTCTGTGGATTTTTGTGTAGGCCTTCTTTGTGGAAATAACCCCCTAAAAGTCAACGCCTGTAAGTGTTGAGCTCAAAGAGATAATAAGCGCAAACCACGTCCTCTAACGGTTTTTGTCCTTTTTCTCAGAAACTATTACATTTATCGAGATGAAGAAGGTTAGGTAAAATATTTAGTTCTATACCAAAAATGTTCAAATGGTTTTCGTATATTGCCTTTTTTTGTGTTATCGAAGAAAGATGTCATACATGCATGAGCAATTTGCACCAGTAAATTTGCTTTTAAGGAACTTTCGAACGAAAGTTTTCGTGGTCTCATATTCGTCATGAAGTATCTAAGAAAAATTCGTTGCCAATTCGAAACTTTCATCTGACTGGCACCAAGAATAACGATAATATCACCTGATCGATTTTGCTAAAGAGATGTTAAAGTTAAAGGTGATTGGGCCACGATTGCGTCCGGCTCTCAACGAATTTTACTTAACTAGTTCATGACGAATATGAGACCACAAAAAGTTTCGCCCGAAAGTTCCTTGAGCAAATTTACGGTTGCAAATTGCTCATCCATGTATGACATATCTTCTTTCTTCGATAACACAAGAAAAAACGTACGAACATTTTTGGTATGGAACTAAATAAACTTTATTTTACCTAACCTCTTTCATCTCGATAAACCTAATAGTGTCCGAGAAAAACGACGCCGACCGTTAGGGGGCGTGGTTTACCCTCATTATCTTTTCGAGCTCACCACCTACAAGCGTTGACTTTTAGGGGGTTATCTACCAACCCACAAGGAAGGCCTCTACAAAAATCCACGGATTTATCTCAACTTTACGCTATTCATGAAAATTTGTTCTAAATTGACTGTACTATAAGTAGATACGTAATATCTAGCAGACACTTCAATAACATGAGTTAGTCATGCTCGTTGCCTGAAATAACAGGGAGTTATCATAACTCATTTATAACTCTGGACCATTATCTGAACTTTATTCACAGGCGCTCTCTAACTGCTAGGAATAATACGTAAACTAACGAAGACATTGTGAATAAACCGCCATTGCACTATCATTAACCTCGCAACGTTACGAATGAATCACAATCTGTTACTTCTGCCAACTAGTATAGTTATGTAGAAAGTTGCAACAACGTTAATGTTATTGTTCAAGCATATTACTGTTTTCAGTGTTGTTTTGGTGGATAGATAAAATGACACGATTGTTCTAAAACTACAAACAATTTCTGTAACCCACGCTCTGCTATATGTCATTCCCAACATTCAAATATACATACAAGTAAATAAATAGAAAATTTTTCATATCTGTAGACACAAGCTGAAACAGTAATATTCTACTAAATGTCTCGTTTAGCATCTCTACTAAAGTGAGAGTGCTGGAAAGAATGTTGTCAATAATGATCGACTCAACCTTAATATAATTTGTAGCGAAAGATAGACGGCAATTGTAACCACAACAATTTCTAGAATTTTGGTTGAAATGTATTCGTTTGTAGCACAGATTTATCACAGAAATATCAGAAGGTAGTCAAGAACTCTATGGGTACGATATACTAATGCAGAATCCTAATCTGTACATACAGCTTGTTTTTCCGTGAACAGCTACGACTTAATAAACAGCAACGAGATAGTATTTCATGAGTTGTCTTGATTATAAATATTTATATGGTCGCTGACCATTAGTTTAAGCGCTCAACACGTCCCTTGTGGGTTCGACAGTAACTTAATGCAGTTTTAGAAATTTCTGTTGTGACAAACATGTTGTCCAACTCAGAATGCACTTTTTAATCAATTGAAATCATACAAAAGTAGATGGGCTAGGAGAGTTCGGCGGCAAAATCCTATGTTATTTCTTATGGAGGTCCAAGATAGAATTTTTGGTCAATTTCAAGGTCATTGGCGGTCTAGCGCGTGACCTCACCGCGTTCGCGTTATACACAGTCCAGCGTGTGATATTACCACGTATACGGATCAAATCTACATATTACATTATGATTGATGCCTTAGTCCGAGATCGTAGTGATTTTATAATGAAGACATCGCGGCATCCTAAGGCTACAACCGAAATGATTATACTTCTACGCTCACATCTGACTAAACATGTGATCATAATATTCAAATCAAACTTTATACGTTTATTCATCTGCCAGCCAACAGTATCAAGAAATTTAAAGAAACCTACAATAATCAACATATCTGCGAGGGTTGCAAGCTCGACTAACGGATATATCTATGTCGGTTACTACCCTTTCGTAAAGGGCTTTCCAATCTCAAGTTGATACTTAAGAAAAATATCATTATTGTAATATTATATAATTATGTTAATGAATACTAATCGTATGCTGACGGCACCAACTACACGACTGTACTCGCTATCTATTCTCATGTGTCAACATATGTCTATACATATAGGTATTATTTAATAAAGAGCTGTAAATAAAACACACAAATATGGTTTATACACTTTTATTTTATTTAACTATTGTACATTTCAAACTAAATATATATTTATTCATAATTAAAATGTTAGCTTGTATGAACATCATTAGTTTAAACTAAACTGCCTATTAAGAAATATTAATTAACAAGACAGAGTAAGGACTTTTAGCAAAATCTTACAGGAAAAGAATATTATAGTCAATCATTAACATAGAAACAACAAAGTAAACATATTTACATAATCATAATTAAAGTACTGAGTTATATGATTAACTTTATCTTATACTAAACTACATATTAGGAAATAATAATTATGAAGCATAAGGCTTTTATAATATCTTATAGGAAAAGAAGATTACATTCAATCAGGATCATAACATACAACATCAACTAGATATCATAATGAATATATTAAATATTAAAACATACATACAATATACAACAAACATATACACAGATTACATTAATATCTAACCTTACAGAATTTTATATTACATATAAGATTTTTCAGTAAGAACACACATCAGTCTACATCCATTAGTTCTAATATCGAATAATGTCCTAAAGGTAGAGTTTCATAGGAGCCAGGTATGAGGTAACGTTTATCATCATATGGGCTAAGAGCAATCTTTTGCTGAGTGATCGAATGAACATGATGCTTATCAGATAGGATTATATTTTGATGTACGCGTTTTTCTATATAGTTTTCGAGACATTCTACATAGTCTTCGAAGGTAATTTTCGTATAAACAACAGATTTTTTCACACCTTTTGCCTTTTTCGTTACATCATAATTAGATATAACATCGACGATTTCATCTTCTTCATCTTGTAAGCGATCTCTTAATACTTCTACTTCATTTTGCGAAATAAGAGTTTTTATTGTGTATAATTTTGATCGGAGTCCAACGTAATGAGTCATTGGTACCCCATTACATTCATCCTTCATTAGCCCAAGAACTTTTTTATTAACGCGCGGAATAGCGTATACATTATTGATAGGGTAATCGCTCGTATCAAAATACTGAAGGCAATCAAGCTTCATAGCTTCATAAGGATCCTGATTACGAATTTCATATATAAGAGAATCAGTATCAGAATATAACACAGAACACCTATCACCAAAAGTACTCTTCATATATCCATAATGGAAATCGTAGATGGTAGTCTTAGCGAGATCCAGAATGCTCATACCGACATAAATAGGTTTGTTCAGGTAGATTTCGGATTTTCTTAACTCTATTGCTACTAGATTCTCATTAAATATACTACAAGATTTAAATTCAGGCTTAGAGATGTAAGATTCAGCTCCATATCTACCTGCCCATTTAGTTACAAGACGTATATTTACCCGCTTCCGTAAATTCTTCATAGTCTTACCACAGACCGCGTTATTCATAAGCTTATAGAGATTCTTCTTAAACTCATTTCTTGCGTTTTGACGTAACTTTGTGTTTAAGTCGATATATGACTTTAGCTACGCCGATTGTTTAAATTTAAGCACTCTATGAACTCGGGTAATCTTCAACCCATGCTGCAACACCTAATGAAGAGTAGCCATCAACTTAGCTTCCTTAGAAAAAGATGCGCAAGGTTTTTCAGTCTTCGGATTAACATGCTGCGGACAGAAAGGTAGATCTCTATGAGTATCATGCAGTTCCCAAGGGTATTCCAGATCAATCTCTAATATATAACCTTTAGGAGCATTATCAGGAATGGTTAGCACATCAATACTATCTGATTTGATCCATTTAAAACCTCCATATGGTAGGTACTGCGACATCGCCCAACCATACTGATTATTGACATCATAGTACATTAAATAATTTTCAGGACTAGTCGGATCATATGTCGGAAGGTATTTATTGTTAGCTGTCGATCTCCTTTTAGAGCAAACTTGACTAAGACCACCTCGGATTCTGCGTTCAACAAAGAGAAATTGATCGAGATCGGTTAGGAGCTCTAACTCTTGTTTTGTATGCTTTAACATACAATCCCAAGTGAAACCAGGAAGTGTAAAGTAATGAGCAGGGTCTAACACATAAGTTTTCAAACAACTATTTCTGAATTGCTCAAAAACGTCTGCTAGTAACAGGATATCAGTTTTCATATATAGATCGATGTACTCCCTCAAACTGCTACAATTGAATTTAGACCATACATCTTTAGCTCTCCTGTACAATTTTTTGGAACACTTTGTGTTTTCAAGTTTATTATAGAAAGCTTCAATAGGCGGTAAACAAGTTTCACTAAACTTGTCAATGCAATCGATATAATCATAGGTCATTACACCCTTTTTTGTTAACATACTGAAGAGATCATGAGATATATCAGAAAATCGAGATTTCAAATTAGGAAAACTATGTAGATATGAAGCTAACTTTTCTAGGGAGGACGCCATAAATCGGAATGAATCGATAAACCGGAACTGAACCAGAGAATCGCTTATATGTTTAGTAAAAGAGATATACTTTTCTTTAGTTATAGGAAGTAAATCAACAACACCTTGCATTCTAGACGCTATATCGGCAATTATAAAATGAGCATCATAACAGCTTAGATTATGAAAGACAACAGGAATAACCCTTGAATCTTTGTAGTTAATATTACATTCTTCATGGGCAGATCCTCGATAATTATTTTCAGAAATTAGATGCGTATGATCACGTATTTTTTTATCGCCCGGTCCAAAAGGTTTTTCACAAATATAATAAGTAGATTTTCTAAATTCTGCTTCCTGTTCAGGTGTTATATTAATATCGTAAGGACAAAGAAATACTGTTTCCAAATCCTCTGCCAACTGCTGAATCTCATCGGAAAACCATTCCATGCAATTCAAACCTCGATGGGAACGGTAAAAAGATAATGAGTCATCATATGAGCATTTGACATAATAACCTACAGCAGCGGGAATGTGTTCTTGATACATATTTTTATTATTACACGGTTTCAGGATACTCTCCAAATCGGCATATATAACAAAAGGAGCTTCTCTTTATTTTTGAAATTCTTAAATTTTAACTGGTTCTCGCCTACTTTATGCATTTTGATAGCACAATCGTTGAGCTGCTGACAACCTTCAATATGCTTAAGTGAAATAAAGAATTGCAAGGAGTGCTGGTATACAAAGATTAATATCACACGTATGCTATGTAAGATACTTATAACTATATATTTTTTTCGTATTTGTATATTTTTCGAGTGATTTAAATTAATCGTTTTTATAATTAGCGTTAATTTGTGTAGTGGTTTCTTGTTGAGTATATCTAATTTAGTAGGTTTGTTCATTCATTTTTTATTATATTCGGATGCTCGAATAGTTTATTTGGTGAAAATGTTCGATATTTTTTAATTATAATCTCTCAAGTGGTTTTGTTAAAAAACACGTTGCTTTAAGCATAGGATGGCTAATTAGTAAACAGTATAAATTTGCGAAGTGATATCTTGTTGACTTCAGTTAATTTTAATATGAACGTTCTTCCCTTTTATATTTTAGACTCTAATAGATTTGTTTATTTATAGAATATGTTAATATTTTCAATTATTATAATCTTCTTAGTTGATTTTGATAAAGTTAATGTTAACACACTGATATATTAATTAAAACCGGTTGTGGGAATTAAATAAAATTAAATAAACGATATCTCAGTAATAATAGATTTTCTAATTAACTTTAATATGAGGAGAAATGATTTCGTTTTTAAATAGGTTAACTAGACCAAAAAATTCAGGTGAATTATTTGCTGTAACCAGAAATCTGTAATCTCTTTGGGAGAAGTGATAGTATTTGGTTTTAGTTTTGGGTTGAATGGAGGAGTTTTCTCCACAGAAGTACCCAAATAAAAGTTTAATAGTTCGTTGATGAACGTGGTGTATGGTTCGAATGAAAGTTTATTGTTATCTATAAACCTGATAAGATTCGAATGTAGTTGCAAAATGTTAGATGGCAAGTTATGAATTAGGATATTATATCTTTGAATCTCGTTGTCAATATGTAGGAAGTCAAAGTATCGATTAATCAGAACTATTGACATTTGTACATGCGAACTGTCAAAAATAGGAAATTTTACTAAATTTACTAACTTTGCCATATTGAAACGTAACCAATAAAATATTTAAGTTACTTATCTTATTTAAATGATAAAAAAGGATATTTATAAACTTCTGAAAGTCGAATGCTTGCGTGAGATAATCAAATAACCAATTCAAGGAACTGCAGGTTGCAGGTTGCGTTTGTCGGCAGAGACAGAAAACCAGAGCAATGGAATATTGAAGATATGGTGTTGATTATCTAAGTTCTTGTTTTTTAACGTCGGGCGTCACCAATGTAGTGTTTAGAAGACCAAGTGGGAATACAGGTTGCTTGTGTGTGGTCTTGTACATTACTTATATGTTATCTCTTGTAGAAGATAATCAAACACATGTAATAACTTCTATGAGATATTTATTTTTCGTCTTGTTGATTACTGTTGTCATGGCAATCACTTAGCATGCAATTCCTTCTTGAGCTAATATGGAATGAATATCATTACAGTACCGAACAACGTTGAAATGGTGGTGCGAGGCAACCTCCTAATAAAATTTCATGAAACATGGAATGAAGTAGGTGCAGGAGCAGTACATATTCAAGAGGGGTATCTTTTAACAAAAAGGTGTCCCAACTATTACGTGACAGGACTCGTAGTATGTTTTAAATACTCCTTTCAATTAAACCCCACAGAAATGCTGATATTGAAATTACTATCAGAATGCGAAGTTGGAATTAAACAGTTTAAAACCCAGGGTCAATCAATAGCCATTAAATTACAGGCTCAACTGAGCAGCATTAACCGCCCCACACAAGATTCTAACTTTTATTTACATGTATGGGATAGTGGGCATCCTACAGATATTAATGTCGAACTATACAAATTAATGCATAAATTCTACATAATAGAAGAAGTCCCTACAAGGTACAATATTCTCAAACTTTTCTGCGTCCTGGTGATTTCAAGAATTAGGAATTGGCTTTACCACTTGCATCAAAGAAAATTCTTTTGAATTCGCATTCAAGAGGGTCAACATGCACTTCGTTTTCTGTAGTGAGATAGAAAATTATGTCACAAACTGAATCTTTGCTTAAGTTATGGTCACAATGAGGTTCAGTTCTACATGCACTTCTGCACTACTGCTACAATCATAATACCACTTTGAAGTTGCAACGACTTTAGAGTAATTATAGTAAGTGGCAATACCGAACTAGATAGTTCCAATAAATAGTATAAACAACTACACAGTTGCTAAAATATTTCGAATTGAAGTAATTAAACCTATAAAGTCATCATTACATTTAGTTGTAGTTACGTAACAACTACTCAATCAAAGTTCCGATCTCAGTTACTGCTACTTAGCTGCTGCTTGGGAAAATGATCTACTTCATAGAGCTTTAACAGTATATTTATATATAATGTTTGTTGTTAATGTTAAAGTTTTTTTATACTTGTACTGTAAAGGCTCCGAGAAGCTCTAGGTAGTAGCATCCACATTTTCATTTAATAACGTTATAAATATACACATTCTCACTGTAAAAGAATATAAGAATTATATAATGTGTTCTTGGAAGATTGAAATAGCTAATTAATAAAGTTCAAGAGTTAATTCGATTGTGATAAGTTGAATAATCAAAATAGCATCAGTTTTCTGATATATATAAGAGTAAGAAATAAAACTAATAATTATTAGCTACAACGGGTGTATTGTGTTGGTTTAACCAACATATTCAATCAATACTATCAAACATAATAAAAATGGATTTATTACATCACATTATGTATTTGCTACATTTATATCTTAACTTTAAAAGATTAACCTATTTTTATCAAAAGTCATCAAGTCAGCATGGCCGAGCGGTCTAAGGCGCCAGACTCAAGGATTACCTTGCCTACTGTGTAGGTTGTTGAGCGTTCTGGTCCACTTTGTGGGCGTGGGTTCGAATCCCACTGCTGACAAACATTTTATAAAAGAATACTATATTAAACAAGATTACGACCAACGAAGTGTTTTATTTTAACTTAGGCTTATGCTTAGGGTTTATATTTAAACGTTTCCCATTATCTATTTCCAATAAAATAAAAGAAACAGAGTTTAGAAACATAAAATTTAAACAAATAAATGTATATTTATATATTAAATATATTACTTTCATTTACATGGTTTATTTACTTAAATTCATATAGATTTTAATAAAAAATAGCCAACTGCGTTTATTTTTTTAAAAATTTAATTCATTACTGTCAATATTGAATTCTTTATCAGGACGCTACAGAAGATTACACAAATAAACAATAATTATCTACTAAGCCATAAAAGTATTAGCTTATTTATATGAACGAATGCAAGTAATAGAAATTAAGCTTTTACTAAAACAACTAGCCTCTAAATATACGTATTTTCTAAATAGACTAAAATCTTATAAATATACGAACAAAAAAGTCTTAAAATATTAAATTTGATATTTTGGGGACAATTCTTGATTTTTGTTAAACGCAAATAGTTTCCTACATTTTTGTTAAAATATATGTGTATAAAAAACTCTCACTATTCTAAATCTTGTTTATTACTCGGATATTTTGCTCGGATAGTGTTATTCTAGGCGTATGATTAAAATAGTAAAAGTAGGTAATGCGCCACCTTAGGCAGACGTTTTTGAGGGGGATGCAATCAGGTGGTTAAGTGCGGAATCTGCATTACCGACATTCTGTATTACCGGCATTTGGTTCGTCACTTGGCTAAATGGTAGCGTAGTTGCTAGGGGAAAACAGATGGCGCCAGAGTCGTTTTACGTCAAATCTGGGGACTTTTTATGTCGATCTCTCTCTAATCTGGTTACTTTTTATGTCGATCTATCTCTAATCTAGGGATTTTTGTCTCGAAGTACGGAATCTGTATTACCGGCCTTGTATATTACCGGCATTTGGTTCGGCGCTCGGCTAAATGGTGTTAGTGTTGCTAGGAAAAAACAGAGGGCGCTAGTGTTTAATTATTTTCTTCACACCGATTACGGACGTTCTGCTAGTTGTTAATAGAGGGCGCCATGGTTTATCATTTAATATTAATAAAGTTCACTGATTTTCTCAAATAATTGTCGCCATTAATAATTTAGAGTTAAATTCTGTATTGTCGGCAGCATGTACACGTCTAAGTGATGGCGCCATGAAGGAATATCGACAAACTGTGTACTACTAGAGGGCGTCATGAATAAATCTGTATTACTACCGGTATGATGTAGAGAGGGCGCGTAAAAAGAGAACTGTATTAGAGACCCTTCAATTAGAGTCTGCAGCCATTTTATATCACAACATGTGGCGCTAAATTTGAATCTGTCAATTCTAGTTTTGTCATTTTTGCATATGTCATTTTTGCATCTGTCATTTTTGCATTTGTCATTTATGCATTTGTCAATTTTACAACTGTCATTTTGAATTTGTCATTTGAAGGAACCATCTTGAATTTCCCCAGATTTGAATTTTAGCGCTAACTCTGACCTATGTACTACCAATGGAGGTCGCATTAAAGAAACCTGTATTATCCTACGTACTGATGCTATTAGAGGCCGCATTAAAGAATCTCCTCTCTCGATGTCTCCTCTCTCACTCTCTCACTCTCTCACTCTCTCGCTCTCTCACTCTCTCCTTCTCACCTATTAGAGGTCGCATTAAAGATCCTTCTCTCTCACTCTCTCGCTCTCTCACTCTCTCCTTCTCATGAAGAAATCTCTATTACCGATTACGGACGTTCTGCTAATTTTTAATATAGAGGGAGCCAAGGTTTAAAATTTTATATTAATAAATTTACCGATTTCTTAAAATAATTATCGTCATTAATACTTTAATTACATATAATAATTTAAGATAATTAATTCAGCATTAAAAATCTAAATTCAGCTTTTAACGCAAATCACGGACCTACGTGATATAAACGAACCGTCAGTTTTCTATCTTTCTCTATCGTTATAAACTGTATATCTCTTAAAAATTTCTAATATTTACATCGAGAGATTGCTTGATCATATAGTTGATATATTAACTACCTACATATCATTCGCGGTATCGTTTGCATATCCGCTATTTAGAAGGAATTTGAATCGGATCCTATCACTAATATGCATTATCACCAGAAGAAATCTGTATTATCGACGACCTATGTACTACTACTACTACTACTACTAGACGGAGTCATGAAGAAATCTGTATTATCGACGGAAATACCCATGATGGTGACTTCAAGAATGACAAATTCAAAATTTTAAACGTTTTATCTAGCTGTCGTCGTCGTCGTCGTCAGCGCTTGCGTATTGTTGATTGCATTTGCAATGATTATTTTAATTTGCTTTTATTCACAATCGATACATAATGTGTTCATTACTGACGTTTAAAAAGTTAGAAAGTAGTTTATTATACACCATAGTCAATAATAAGTTCTCTTGGTTAGTAATGAGTTCTCTTGGTTAGTAATATCCATTACTTATCTTTTGCTCGTTCTAAATATTCTCAACAGATGGCAGAAGTTTTCGTATCTATCTCAAGGTCCGTAGATGCAAAGCAAGCTTTGAAATATAGGTCATCCCAATGCCGCCATTTTCGCGTTTAGTAAAAGTTGCAATACGGCTGCTATCAAAGCCGACACGATCGTCATATGAGGCGCATGACGTTCTAAAACGTTGAATTAACGCTTAGTATCCAACTGAAACATGTCGAGTTGTCGCTTATTTCTGTTTTCATGTTAATTAACATGTTCCGCCATTTTCGCGCTACTGATAGTGGAAGTGTATGAGATGACCTATATTTCAAAGCTTGCTTTGCATCTACGGACCTTGTATCTATCTTTACTTTTAGCAGGTAACAAACAGTCAGTCACTGTTTTGCAGCAATTGTCATTTTATCGCCACCTGAATCAAAACGCTGGTGTTGTGTCCTACATATATCAAGTATAAGGTATCAATGTAAGAACATAATTATGTACGATTGTGAATAAAATAGTATACATACCTCGGCGGGAAGACATTACGCGTCGAGCAATTGCTGCCCTTGGCGCTTCGCGCCTCGGGCAGCAACATTGCTCTCCGCGTAATGTTCTACTTCCCGCCTCGGTAAGTAATCTACTATTGCAATATAGTACGCATATTACATTTTAATTTAATAGCACTGTATAATATAATCACGTGGGCTGTATCCTATAAATTCAGTTTTTTGTTTTAAAATTGAAACTGACATTTCTCAAAAAATGAAATACTCCAAAATATATTTGTGCCGTTTTAAGTTTTCGCTACAAAATTTATTTGCCATCGATTTTTAAATTCTACAAAGGACCTGACGACATTCTTTAAATGGAAGAACTTTTGTCAACACTCTTACATTGAAAAACTAATTGAGAAGAAAATTAACAATTACCGTATTTGTGATAGGTATAACTAGCACCGGAAAATTAGTTAATAGTGCCTGTTCTAAAGGTAAGGTATTTAATGCTGATAACTTGTAAAGCAGACCGAGTAAATGTTTCGTCGAATTTCTTTAAATAAATTAATTACAATTTTATTATTGTAGCGCAGGAAGAATTTAGAGATGTTACAAAGTATTGCTGGAAACCATTCATCAATTTCGAAGACACCGCATGTTCCAGAGGATACAATTTCAAATTTTAAGTCAGGCCAACCAAAAACAAAACAATGTCCAAAAGCAAAAAAGTTATATCAGAAAGTTAACAAGTTAAAACAAACAATCAATAGACAATTTATTATACGTTTTGTAAAATAAATCAGGTACATTTTCATAAAGCTAGTTTAAAAGATAGCATTGTTTGCAAGATAGTTGGTTTAAACAACAATAATAAGGCAAATGTAGTAGAAATTGTAAATACAATCTGAACTATTTAACCAATCAAGAAAAATGTAAGTATTTGTTACGATGTAAGAATTAATTAATTTAAATAATTACTTGGATTTCTTTCTAAGCCAAAAGGAAAAAATAATTTAAATTCTTAAAGATGAAACCGTACAGGTAAAATGCATTTAAGATACTTAGCCCCAAAAATACAGATGGTGCACGAGTTATTCATCGAACAATGCTTGAAGTTTGCATTCTATATACGTAGTATATTATTATATTATCTATGGAAATAATTAAACACTAGCGCCCTCTGTTTTTTCCTAGCAACACTAACACCATTTAACCGAGCGCCTAACCAAATGCCGGTAATATACAAGGCCGGTAATACAGATTCCGTACTTCGAGACAAAAATCCCTAGATTAGAGAGAGATCGACATAAAAAGTCCCCAGATTAGAAAGAGATCGACATAAAAAGTCCCCAGATTTGACGTAAAACGACTCTGGCGCCATCTGTTTTCCCCTAGCAACTACGCTACCATTTAGCCAAGTGACGAACCAAAAGCCGGCAATACAGAATGTCGGTAATGCAGATTCCGTACTTAACCACCTGATTGCATCCCCCTCAAAAACGTCTGCCTAAGGTGGCGCATTACCTACTAGTAAAAATATCTAATATTGGCTATTGGTGTTTAACCTAAAAGAAGAAACTTTCTAAAATAATGTTCAATATTTTTTTGCACGTCCTATATATAAGGCTCTACTTTAGTCCCACAAAAGAGGGAGTAAAGTAGCACTTTTACTTAGAGTCACTGCATCTAGTCACCTAGGCTCTGCTGGTCGATCAGAGTACCGCAAACCGCCGCCATATTGGGACAGAGAAGGGTGGTTTTTAATAATGGACAAATTAAAACCACGTTTTACGTGTTTGACATATTAAAGGTTTGATCTTTCAGAATAAGAAAAACCTTTTAAAGTAAACGCGATTTGATTAAATTCAGTACAGAACAAATAATGAACAATTTCCAGCTTCGTTTGCCCCAATATGGCGGCGGTTTGCGTTACTTTGGTCGACCAACTGGCATAGATAACTAGATGCAGTGACTCTACTTTTACTCCCTGAGGGAGTAAAGTGTTTCCATGACAACAACAAAAAAAAGTAATCGCTGTACATGTTAGAATTTATTATCCTGAAACTATGTGATTTTGGCGTTGGCAGAGTTCAATTGTCCGAATGACATGTAACGAAATCTTCGGAAAAAATTTTCGAAATTTTGAATTTTTGCGATTAAGTCCTTTAGGATGTCCAAAAACTAGCGTATATACCACTGGACTAAAGTGCCTTTTAATCCCTCATGTGTTTATTAATAAATTCACATTCGGGATTAAAAGATGCACTTTAGTCCCTGGGTATATAATATACTATTTATTCTTTGCGTTAACAATATGCTCATTGTGATACTAAAAACCATTTAATAATAGTGGCTAGAGGCTATTAATAAATCGTTTTTGGAAACTATTTATTTTTCAAGATTGGTGACATTTGTTTTATGCTACATATACACACATTTAAATTTGATACATTTTAACCTCACAAAATGTGAAATGTCATTTGATAGTGTTAGCACACGTTACACGCAAAAATCACTAGATTGTAATGCAATGTTTTTAATAGATTGAATTTACAAATTTCTAGAAAATTAATAACGCAAAGTAGAAAAAATAGTATATTATACTTGTTTTAAAAGACATATTGTCGCACTCGTTCCTTTGGAACACTCCTCACTTCTCTCGTCGTGTCCCAAACAACTCGTGCTACAATAAACAGTTTAGTACAGGGTAATTAGCTCATATGACCTAAAAACAAAATATAAAGCTAAAAATTTGTGAGAATGTACTTAATGCTTTACTAAATAAGATTCGGTAGTCTTGCATCTTGTGCGTGATGGTGGGTAGCCGCCATCGGCCACTGTCTTGGAAATAAAGATAGAAATCTAAAGTTGACGAAAAATAATTATTTTGAAAATGAATTATAAAACGAAAACCTTAAATTAGTAAACACACGAATGGAAAATGCAAAATAAAAACACGTAATTGAAAGTATGCTGAATATATCACTTTTGCTGACTTATTGCAGTCTCTGCCTCACCTATAACAAAATAAATTGCCATTATATTGTTTGCATCTAATAAGACCCTCTAACATTAACAACACCTCCTACAACCTGACTTCTTGCTGAATCGAGCCCTACTAAGGAAATAATATTTCCTTACCATACAAAATAGCAAGGTATTTTGTTGTATTCCACGCAACACTTTCCGTTATACAGCCAATAGCATCCGTATATGATATCATTAGGTGAAATTACCCAGACGAATAACTACAGATGATAAAGGACTTCCACTTTCAGCTGCCAAATCGATATCTAAAGCCTTATTAAAAAGAGGCTGGTCGAAAGCTGCAATATATGTTTTTTGTCCTTGCTGCTTGCATTCTTCTAATGCGTAATGGAGACAAATATAGACAGTCGCCGGTTTAGTTGGTGACATATTTGCAAAAGGTATAGGACAAACTGCTGACGTTTGATATTCCTGTACTTAATTTCTCATTGAAACATCCATAGAACCACTCTAAGCAGGAAGAGAGAAATTAAAAAACTGGGCTACTCTAGCGGTATTGGGCTCCAATTTAATGGTAGAAACGCCAGAAACGCCAAACTTCCCTAAACTATAGTTTTTGGCCGATTATATGGTTTTAGCTTAAGGTTACCGTATTGCTCAATAGTTTCAGCCTTTGGAAGGTTTTTTGGTCGGGGAACCGGAAAGTCAGTATGCACAAAGTCAGCTTGTGTGACACACTCGATTCTTCCCATAGCATAGCATGAAATGTGCCATGGCCGTCAATAGTTCGAACATTATAGTCCACATTATCAAAAACAAATTGTACGAATGCATTGGAATCTATTTTTATTCAGTTATTTTAAGTCAAAGCATTTTCGTATTTTAATACTTTGTAAGGAACGGAAATGCCTACGGTGGACAACATATATCAATGAGAGTTCGTGATGCAAATTTTCTAGGTACGTATATATGTACCTAGAAAATTTGCCTAAACTAAACCTAAACCAATTTGCAAGGGCGACATACAACTCCTAGGTCGAGCTGCAGCTACGGTATTATAGAATTTCAAATTCGTCAATGTTAGGATAGTTTTCACATTCACACGCAATAGAATAAATATCTTCTTTAATTATAATTGCGGCTGCTTCAACTATTTGCGTTTACTCGTTTTTCGTTTTTACATCGTCCTTTATACCACCTATCATTAAGGATACGAGAAGCTGTGTCACGACTGCACACAACTGATAAAATGCAGTAGATTTTAAAACTTTCAACGAGTTCTTATTGTCAGTCAGATTTGACTTTCCTGGTGTTTTAGTGCCACACTTGCTGAATAACGCATAGCATGATTTATGGTATTTGGCTTCTAGCGCGACTAAATCTGTAACTGAGTTTACACCTGCCAAAATGGTATTTCCCCATTCGTCATTGCGCTCTTTACACACTTTAATGGCATTGTCTTTGACTTCACAGTTGAATCAAAAGAAACGGGGTTTTGTTTCGGATGGTTATAATCTGGAGGTTGGCCACGAAACAAACACATTGATTTAAAGTCAAATGACAAGCCTAATTTACGTAGTGTATGACCAGGTTCTTCTGAAGATTCACGCCCTGTTTCTTTCACATACCGTATATACATACCTACATTTTGTACGTACTTCGAAGGTCTCTTTATTTTGACGAAATACATGTACATCATTTCCAATAACAATTATTCACTTAATATTGTCAATTCGTTTTTACACTTTTACTATTTGTACACCAAGTAGAGGGTTTTTTTCACATAAAACGCACATTTCTGTGGTTTCCATATTTGCAAATCTTAAAAAAAACTCAATATACAGTTGCTTGAACACCCGCGAGACGCCCACTATGCATAATCGAAATGCCAGCTGCTATATTCCAGCATAATGTGCTAAACACGCGCCGACGCGCGACGTTTCTGCTTGCTCACGCATCCCCACCACCTGGAAAATACTGCAACACCCTGTATTTGGAATTAGCTTACTTAACGCTATATGTTTACCAATTTTTAGTTTTATAGTTTGTTTTAAGAAATTTTAACTGATATTGGGCTAATTACCCTGTACTAGTTGTGTTCAACTCGTATAACAATATACTAATAATAATATCAAAGATTTTTGCATGTTAATTACTTACTTCATTTTAAAAAATAAAGAAAACTAAGTACCTGTTTTCTATATCATCTGTAAAATAGGTCATATTGCTTACCACTAATTTTTTTTTGTATGGAACATTTCCATTTGCAATCTGTACAGATACAATAAGCAAAACTTATAATAGATTACATAAGAAATGGCGTGAAGAATAATGACATGATGTTGCAACAACATAGAGACAACTTAAAATATGTTAGCTTGACAGTATGAAAAACTATAAAGTAAGAACATTTAAAATCTATATGGTAAGTCCAGCGGCTTATGTCTATTTAGTCTTTCAGTATGATGACTATTGTCTAGTAAGTTGAGGATCATACTTAAATATTTTTCACTGTATTTAGTAATCACATTTTTCACTGATTCCACTTTTAGGTTGTTTAGTATGTCCGCGTTTCTTACAAAATAGGGAGCATTACACATTACACGTAGCACCTTAGACTGGAATCTTTCTATTATCTGTATATTGGAGTTTGCCGCTGTACCCCATAGTTGAGCACCATACGACCACACTGGTTTGAACACCGTATTGTAAACGAGAAGTTTATTGGAGAGGGATAGATTTGATGTTTTGCCAAGTAACCAGTAGTGTTTTCTAAACATTTTGGCGAGATGTTTGAGCTTTTTCCAAATGTGAGTCTTCCACGTCAGGCGCTGATCGAGGTGAATGCCAAGGTATTTTATTTCAGTTACTTGTGTCAATGGGACATTATCAATAAATACTGGCGGCGTATTGCCCTTGCGTAGGGTAAAAGTTATGTGAAAGGACTTCGATTCATTTAGTTTTACGCGCCATTTTTTGGTCCATTGAACGACTGAGTCCAGGCCCTGTTGAAGGCGGTTTACTGCTAACACCGGATCGTTGTCCGTTACCATAAGGACTTTATCATCAGCGAAAGTTGCAGTGAGGGAATGTTGGTTGGTGGGCATATCGGCCGTGTAGATTAGGTAAAGGAGTGGGACAAGGACGCTTCCCTGTGGTACACCTGATTTAATTAAATGAAGAGCTGTTAAGTATTGACCAAATTTAACTTGAAAATAGCGTTCAGACAGGTATGACTCAAGGATAACAAATGCACTATGGGGGAGGTAACGGTTTAGTTTGAAAAGCAGGTCTGCGTGCCACACTTTATCAAACGCTTGACTCTCGTCGAGAAAAACGGCTGTGCAATATTTCATTTCCCCAAAAGCTTGGTTGATAGCATCTACAACTCTATGAACTTGTTGAACAGTAGAATGGGCTGGTCGAAAGCCGAACTGATGATCTGGAATACTAGCTTTTTCCTCTATTAATGGCATAATTCTCTTTAATATCCGTTTTTCTAACAATTTGCCTAATATAGGAAGTAGACTAATTGGCTGTGGAAACTGACATTATGTGGGGATTTTCCAGGTTGTAAGTGTCAAGCAAATGTGCAATTACGTGCTATATATTTGTATCTTTGTTTTATTCATGTTATGTGTATATTGTTCTCTATTTCATCATACGTTTAGGTATTCAGTGATGCGTAATACATGTTAAAAGGACTACAAGGTGATAAATCTATAATTTTGCATCTACTTCGAAATTGCTACACGTACTAAGATCCAGTTATAGATATCTACGATTCTCAGTTCATGGCGCAAACAGTTTTACCTTTGCTTTTCACCAAAATGTTCAAATAATTTCTGGCAATTGTAGTCCCATAAATCATAACCTTTCGTAGTACGTATACTTTCTAATAAATATATATTGCGTAAATTACTTAGCTTTGTGTCATCTACTGCCATTAGTGGAAGAAGTTCTAATAGCGGCCTTAAAGGCATTTACTAATTTTTGGACGAACATGCGATCCGTAATAATCTAACTAACCTAACAAAGTGCATATAGCTATGCTTGTTTACTTCACCGAACGTCATTTCTGTGCTTGCACGGGAATGCCGATGATCTAAATTTATTTAATTTTATTTATTGTTTCCAGCCTTACTTTGTGGAACTCCATAATCATGAAGTAAATATTCAGTAAAGTAAGAAATTCACAGTATTTATTAAAATATAACCTGACAATATTGTTTCGACAGCTAAGCTGTCATTATCAAAGGTAATATAAATATAAACAAACACGTCGCTAAGGTAGATCCAAAAATAGATAACTAGATAAAAAGATAAAAATAATAATCAGAATTAAATATCTAACACTTCCAGTAACGGAGAATTACTGAGCTCAAGTTGTTCATTCATTAAAGGTGCCCTGAGTTTTTGTTTGTATATCTCAAAGGCTTCTAAAATGTCTAATTTGCGTTTGTTATTACAAAGATGTAGGAATTTAATATTATTTTGAGGAGTCATTGTGTGATTTTGTTCTAAAAGGTGTTTGGCATAATTAGATTCTTTAGGATGTTTATTTTTGTAATGACGTACGTGTTCTTTATATCTTATGTCAAGTGTTTGCCCAATATATACCGAACTACAAAAAGAACAATTTAAACTTCTAAAGAAGATGATTTCATTTATTTGGGAGTTTGGTGTTGGTCGCAGATGGTGCTCAAAAAGATGTGTATAGTCGAATTAACAAAGCAAGGAGTGCTTATATAAAACCGAGTAAAGTGAAGCGTGCAAGTAATCTAAATATTAAAATCAAAGTACGGATTTTTAATTCTATGGCGAAGCCTGTATTGTTATATGGATCAGAATTTTTGGTGGTTACTAGTGCAATAAAACAGATACTACAACTGTTTGTATATCATTGTTTGCGGGACATACTGAAGGTATGGTGGCCAGAAATCATTAGAAATGAAGAGTTATGGAGAAAAACAAACCAAACAGAGAAAAATATGGAGATAAGAAGGAGAAACTCTGGCTGGCTAGGGAACGTCTTCGTAAAAATGGAAGTGAAATCTGTAAGAAGATACTAAAATAAAATTCTGAAGGAAGCTGTTTTTTTTTATCTCGGCGGCTTTGCCAGTCGCCAACAGAAGCAGAAAAAGGGGGCATTCAAAAGGTACCTGTAGAAATACATATACAAGGAAACAAAGATGACAATTTTGGAACTGGCACAAATAGCAGTAGACAAGAAGAGTTGGAAGGACTGACTATGTAAAAACCCTATGTTCCTTAAGGGAATAATGGGACCTATTATATTATTATTCCTATACCTGCTTACTATGCCACCAACAATTCTCAGTCGAGTTTCACAGTATTTGCTGTGGAGCATTTTCACGAAATCGACATCTCTGCCTGTCTTTTTTTATGATAGGAATATTTATGATCTATGATGCAATGCCATGATGTATATTAAGCATATATGATGTATGAATTCAATATAGAATCTTATGGTAAGAATGGGTTGGTTAAGTCGATAGTGGAGTCCGAGGGGAAGTTAGCAAGAGAGGGTAAGTTAGAGGGGTAACACGGAAAAAGCAGTAAGACGGTGGAATCTAAAAGAGGGAGATAGGATAATTCGGAATTGGTGGGGAAGGGGTAAGGGGGTATTCGTTAAATAATGCATTTAGAAGTTTGTTTGAGAATGGTAAGCGTAGTATTTCCAACTGTTTTTGCTCGATTGCGTTTATTTAATAAATGGTAGATAATATTAAATAATCATTTTTGGAAACCCACACAACGTACATAAGGAAATCTTTCAATAGATTAGCCTTTTGATCGTCATGTTTGGACGGGGTTTCCCTAGTTATTGTTTAAAAAGGTTTTTAATAAAGATTTACCAATTTTGTTAAAATTTGTAATTGTTTAAGGAACGCGTTAATATTGCTAATTTTAATTGATCATTTAATTTATTATACTCCATTCCCCTAGAGGGAGTAAAATATTTAAATTTATTTTATGTTAAAATATCAAATCGCGAAACGAAAGAAAATCCTAAAATTCCAATATTCATCCAATAGTTTCTAACTATTTAACATACCGTGTAGAAAGTACGTGCAGTCGTGCATATTAAGGCCGAAGCATATGTTAGGCTGCCGGGAGCGGCTTATTAAGCAAGTCCCTCGCCGTATGTTGTATGTATTGTACATATATGTAGCTCTCGCGTATTTACCACATCTAAAATTATTCCCATGGCTCTCTTTTTTAATACCTGCAATCTATTTTTGTTTGTGTGTTATATAAATAGAATTTATTTAATTTTATTGAAAATGAGAATTAAAGAAAACGTTTGTATAATTTCTATGTAACTTGTAAATAAATATATTTTCCCTGTTAAACGGACAACTGCAAATATTTTTTTAATCGTAATTCCGTTTAATGCATTCTTTTATAATGTAAAAAAAAGTTTGTCAGCAGTGGGATTCGAACCCACGCCCACAAAGTGGACCAGAACGCTCAACAACCTACATTGTAGGCAAGGTAAACCTTGAGTCTGGCGCCTTAGACCGCTCGGCCATGCTGACTTGATAAGTTTTGATTAAAGTTAATATGTACATGTATAAATACAATCCTAAATAAATGTGAATCGTTACAACATAATTAAATAAAATTGTCGATGCCGCTAACCAGACCTTCTCAAATACTATACGCTTTATTTATAGAAATTTTTAGAAGCATACACTAGCTAAAAATACATTCCAAATGGTTCTATTAAAAAATAAGGCAATATTACGTACAACTAGATTTTTAAATGTCTCTTTTTCGTATTATTAACTACAGATCTAAAACCGTAATTAAAAACAAAATGAAAGGTCAACGTGATTACAAAAAATGATTATCACCACCAAACAAACATAAAGTATACCGGGTGGGGCAATAGTGTGGGGAAGTCCGATAGCTCCTAAACGGTAACAGCTAGAAAAATCGTTCTAATACGGATGTAAACAGTGGATAGAGGCGCATCTAGAGAAATTATTTTCAAATATACAGGGTGTTGCAGAAAAGTATGCACGCTTAAGGTAGTTTTTTTTTAAATAGAATTCCCCAAATATTTTTGCATGTTTAACACCTCTCTTGGCAGGTTTATTCATAACTAAAATTTTAGCGCCATCTAATTACCGGTTTAGAAGTTATAAATTTTTTTTTCAAAAGATTGAGTTTTACATTATCATACTTAACAGTTTACCGTTTTCACTGCCGCAACTGTGAAGACGAATTTAAGTAGGGATTTTGTTGCAGGGGCTTGTAGAGTGCTGTTCTTTAAAAAAATGGGCCCACCATGTACAGGGTGTTCAAAATGAATTTTTCAATTTAGAGAACTTCAAAGCTAAAATTCACAACTTTTTCAAATGGAATACCCTGTATATCTTGTACCTTTGTGATGCAGAATTAAATAACGAACATTTTTTGTAGGTATGTCCCTGTAGCTATCTGTAGCCACTTTTGTTTTATTAAGAAAAAATGCGAGAAGTACAAAATTAAAAACAATTATTTATTTAGTTGTCAAGTGTGTTGATTGTTTTTGTTCACCAAAACATTAAAGCATCTAGCAATTGTTGTGCACGTATGCAAAACGTACATTTCTCGCAGTTATCGACCATCAGTGTTTAGTTCTAGTAGGTGTTTTAGTTTTGAAGAACTTGTAGACATAACTTTTGTTTTGGGCGAGTCGGAAAGAAATTGTTTGCTTGCCCGCAGAATTTACCACCAACGGTATCCTGAACGGAGGCTCCCTAAAGTTCACAGCTTTCAAAACCTGCTCGATAGATTTGTGAGGACCGGCAATGTACAGTATGAAAAAAGTGAACGAATTACCAATGTTGTGAACGAAGAAAATGAGTTATCTGTTGTGCTGGCAACGATTGAGAATCCACATGTTAGTCAGAGATGAGTGAGTTCATCTGTAGGAATACGTAGACGTTCTGTTGATCGAATCGTAAATAAAAATAAATTGCATGTATATCACATTCAAATGCACCAGGATTTAACTGATGGCGATTTTCTAAAACGTTTACAGTTTTGTAATTGGGCCGTAGGTAAAATGCAAGACGATGATACATTCTTCAACAATGTTTTGTTCACTGATGAGGCAACGTTTCATAAAAATGGATTTGTTAACAGGCACAATTTCCATTATTATGCTACCAAAAATCCCCACTTTTTCAGACAACTTGATAACCAGCACAGATGGTCCATAAACGTTTGGGGGGAATTGTTGGAGAACATGTAATAGGGCCACATTTTTTTGATGGTACATTAACTGGAGCTATTTATCTTCCTTTTTTGAAGAACTATCTGCCACAATTATTGGCGAACCTTCCTCAAAGGATCCGAAATGGAATGTGGCTTCAGCAAGACGGTGCTCCACCGCATTATTTACATGCAGTAAGAGACCACCTAAATAATATCTACCCACATCAATGGATTGGAAGGAATGGACCCACTAAATGGCCGGTGAGATCTTCTGATCTTACAAAAATGGACTTCTTTTTATGGAGATATGTGAAAGAAATTGTTTATACAGAGACACCAACCACAATCCAAAATATGAAGGATATAATACATACTTTTAGAAGTATCACGCCGGCAATGTTAAGAAACGTGCAAAGATCGTTTCAAAGGCGCATCAAAATGTGTGTCCATACAAATGGGCAACATATGGAGCATTTGTTATAGTTTTTCTCTTTTATTTTACTTGAAAAACCTTGATTTTTTAAATAAATTATTTTTTAATTGTGTACTTCTTGCAGTTTTTTCTCAATAAATCAAAGTAGTTACTGATAGCTATAGGGA
The DNA here is from genome assembly GCA_929113105.1 of Agrypnus murinus. Lineage (NCBI taxonomy): Eukaryota > Metazoa > Arthropoda > Insecta > Coleoptera > Elateridae > Agrypnus > Agrypnus murinus. Next base: position 75,448,706 of record OV816030.1, read on the forward strand.
CGTATGTACAAAAACTGTTCGTTATTTAATTCTGCATCACAAAGGTACAAGATATACAGGGCGCTCCATTTGAAAAAGTTGTGAATCTTAGCTTTAAAGTTCTCTAAATTTAAAAATTAAGTTTGAACACCCTGCACATGGTGGGTACATTTTCTTTTAAAGAAGAGCACCCTACAAGCCCCTGGAACAAAATCCCTACTTAAATTCGTCTTCACAGTTGCGGCCGTGAAAGCGGTAACCTGTTAAGTGGGATAATGTAAAACTCAATTTTTTTTAAATTTATAACTTCTAAACCGGTCATTGGATGGGGCTAAAATTCTAGATATGAATAAACCTGCCAAGAGAGGTGTTAAATTTGCAACAATATTTGGGGAATTCTATTTAAAACAAAATTACCTTAAGCGTGCCACACTTTTCTGCAACACCCTGTATATTTGAAAATAATTTCTCTAGATGCGCCTCTATCCACTGTTTACATCCGTATTAGAACGATTTTTCTAGCTGTTACCGTTTAGGAGCTATCGGACTTCCCACACTATTGCCCCACCCGGTATAGGTATACTATAATAGTATATTAATAGTACTTCTAATAAAACTTTTCTATTCAGAAAGAATTAATACAATTTTTAGTTTACAATAACATTAATAAAAACAATATTGTTTATTTCTACATTAGCTAAAAGTATAGATGTTACAAATAAAGTTTAAAGGCTATGCCCGAGTGTGCTGGTGGTTTAGTTTTTTTAATTTGTCTGAAAGAATTCATGCATTTAAATTTAACTTGATTTTACTTATTTGCAACTAACAATAATACTTGGAACTAAATATTAAATTAAAGTAACTTAAAAAAAGCTTTTTTTATTAAAATAGATATGTTAATCGTTAGTATTGGTTAAATAGGGTTCCTCCACTAACTTTAAATATAAATATCAAATTAAAATAAAAAAACTATACAAATAAAAGATGTAGGTGCATTTTTATAAACTCAAAATTAGTATTCTTGTTCACACCCTAATAATAATAATAATAATAATAATAATAATAATAATAATAATAATAATAATAATAATAATGTCTATGTCGTCCTATGTAAATATACTATTACAATAATATATTATTGGAATATTCGGTTATTTCGACCCATTTTAATAAAACACTTTATTTATCCAATATTTCGGGTTGAATTTAAACTATTATCAAAGACTACATAGTAAAAAGAAACAACAATTAATTAATGTATTGCGGTGATATTTAATAATAGAATGAAAATAAGATATTATAAGAAAACTTTACGTTGAAGGGTGAACAATAACTAACTATGTAATGATGTGAGCTAAATAAACATAAATTGGAAAACCCTTTTACTTTGCAGGGCTAATAATTTATGCGGTTAATTAAATTGATAAAATCAATTGATTCGGCTGGCTTGAATAAAAAAAATTTACAACACTCCAATATCTTTTCCTTTTCCCAGTAGGCTAGTTCAGTATTAACTTGATTGAGCATGAGACTAACATAAATACCAAAATTACACTCTGCAACAGTTACAATGTATTAATGAGATCTTGGTTAAGGAATTTAAACACAAATCGCATATAATTGGTGTTTTGTTGAATATATCCCAAGTTTTCGATAAGATCTGGGTAGATGGATTAATTAATAAGTTACTGCATTTTAAACTTCCAGTAACTCTTTTGAAAATCCTAATACCCTTTTCTTCAGATAGAAAATTTAAAATAAGAATGTCAGTATTAGGATCTTAAAAATAATAAATGCTGGTGTCCCATTGGGTTCGATCTTTGGACCTTTGCTTTATAGTATTTATATAAACGACATTCTTACAAAGAATCAAATTGATACCTTACCTATAAACGTAGCATACTAGTTCAAGTCCAAGAATACTTCAATGGGTTGTCAAATTGGTGTGAAAAATCGCAGTTGGCTATTAATTCAGGTAAATGCAAAGTAAATCTATTTACCTTGAAAAGGACAGTGTTACGTGCTAATTTCGTAGCATCCCTATGCTTTTGTGTTAGGTTGTATAGCGTTTAGGGATTTTCGCATTTTCTCTCCTATTAGTTGCCTTTTTGTTTTCATTCATTTCAAAACATTCATTGAAGAATATTTAGTGGACATCGCCGTTTAATTAATCTTTTCCATTGTGTTGTGAATTGGGAATTGCATTGGTGCAGATCTGTGATTTATTGGTGGCGATGTTGCGAATTTAGATTGGAACCTTAATGGGATTTTTCCACTGTTCTTTTTTTTGAAGGTTAGATTCGCACGTGTTTGTAAGAGTTTTTAGGTTAACTTTTCTATCATTCAGTCTCTTATACTATAATTCTTTTGATAGGTTTCGATGTATAATCGTCGTTAGCCGCATAATGGAGGCGATATAATTATCTATTAAGGTCACATTACACCGAAGCTATTTATAAAGTGTTTGTTTGTGCATCCTGGTAATTTGATTCTATTTGGTACAGACCTTTTTTATTCTTTTGGGTGTATCTTTACTTATTTTATAACTTCCTGGTTGTCTTACAATAATTACATACACTGCGTTGTATATTTGGGTTGTTAAAAGACCCTTACGCTGACTCGGTTCCTGTTGTCTCGTTGGATTACGCTACGTTAGACCTGGTTGGTGACGTTCCTCTACAGTTCGAAGAACATACATCTGTATCGTGAGTTAGTTATACTGAAGCAACTATTTACAACAACAATAACGTCCGACAACCCTTATTGTATATAAAACATTTTTGTATATTTGTATATTATAATTTTATATGTTAAATGGTTTTTTCCCAGTGTGCGTGTAGCACTTATATTTAGTATCTGTTTCATATATATAATTTTATCACATGTTACTTATTTTATCACATTGTTAAGAATATTCGCGAGTAAATACGTATGACTTTGCTGCGTAATGAATTGGTTAAAGAATTAAAATCTGAGTTAACGATTGCGCAATCTACATCACAGGTATTCGCGTTAATTTACCGTGCCAGTTGCGTTTTGAGACTTGAAGTCAAGTCAGGTTAGAGTAAATAAAACGTTCGCATCAATCCTCACCCAGATCAAATTTGTAAATAGAAATCAATAACTTACATTCAATTTTTGCCAAGGCTATTTCACATTGATTAGTTTGTTTTAATTGATAATTTGTTTAATTAATAATAAAGCACTGTACATTCCTTATTTGAAGACTTATTATTTACATGTGTGGTATTTGGGGTTTATATTTTCAGCTATCGAGAAGCCACTATTGGGAGAAGTCGACCACATTGGTAGTAGTCGCAAATATATTGTTCTTTTCAGATTTTGTCGGCCAATACTGTAGCTATTTTAGACGATTCTTGGCGCACATTACAGAAGACCTTTAGTGAGACCCACGACCTCACACTAGTTAGCTGACAGCCGACAGATTTAACTGCGGTTAAAGGTTGTTACCGTTTCCCAATAAGCAGTCCCCATTTTGTGGGTAACAACAGTTGAACCTTCTATAATGCTACTTTAAACAATATTCGAATTCCAAGGAATCCATCCGATACTGCTATAATATATTTAGGCCTATATCAAGATAAGCGATTGAACTGGAGTTATCATATAAACAGAAAGTTAAACGAATCTCATGTCCCATCATTAATAAAACACTTCTGTAAAAATCAATTATGATCGATCGATATCTTCCGGACGCGCATCGACGCTAAAAATCAGAAAAATTGTCAACATTTAAAATTTTCGTAATTTGTTTTATTATTAAAATAGATAGAATCAAAACGCATTACTACCGTCAGTCGCAATGATGCGCATTGGTAAAATTGGCTCAATGGTTTTAAAAAGAACCAAAAGAAATACTGAAAGAATCAAGCGGAAAAATCGTTATATTCAGAGAACAAAGGGAATAGTAGACAAAAGTGAAATTCCGAGAGCTGTGTGCGAGCTGCAAATCAGCTGAAGTAAACTGACTGAAGAAGCTTCCCATATAGAATTTGCTGATGTCGAACAAACGGACCAATATTAGGTCAATATTGGCACCGTTATTACCAATCCTGGCAACCAATATTGGGACAGTGCAGAAATGATAACACCGGTAAGTACTTGGGCCATTTTACATAGCCGATATTGGCAGCCAATATTGGGCCAGTGTCGAAATGATAACACTGGCAAGTACTTGGACCATTTTACCTAACCAAGATTGGCCCAATGTTGTTGATATGTTGGTATAACTCTGGTTTCATACTGGCACAACATTGGCTGTATATCGGTAGCATACCGGTGTATAATAATGATCATTATTATATCTTTTAATTATATTATATTGTACACTGAGAAACATAGTTCGAAAAATCTATTAGTTTAAAAATTGTAGATCAAGAGCGCTAATATGACGACGGGGACATAACTTTTACGAACCATTTTTCTCAGTGTATAATATAATATAATTAAAAAATATAATAACGATGATTATTATGCACCGGTGTGCAACCATATCCAACGATATCCATCCATACTGTGCCAGTATGAGACCCGTTTTACCAACATATTAATATTATTGAGTTAATATTGGCTAATTACACACAGAAAAGAATACCTTGATTCAACATTTTATTGTGTTTAATAAACAAAGTTCTTGTAACAATTAATAATATAATACATTATAATGTTGGCAGTCATATAGATACAAATTAACAAATACATTATAATAGGTACTGTAGTGATAATTTATTCAGAATTGAGATTGTATGAATAAATATAAATCATTAATTAAAATGTAAAAAGGATATATCAATTTGATTTAAAAACAGCCATTAATGTCATACCATCTAATTAAAGTATTATCAAATTATGTAAATATTCAATTAAAAATAATGTAATGTTTCGTTGTTCGTAAGAAAAGGTTGATTTATGAATATCCTTGTACCACATTCTTGTCTAAAGGCTTGAAGGAATCTAAAACAAATAAAATTTACAAACAAGTAAAATAAATATTTACGATTTATAAAAATGAATGACAAAATGTAAAAGATAACAAAAAATAAGATTACGAATATTGTTAGTTATTGAACATTTTGTTGACAAAAAAATGTAATTAACTCCCAAGACAACATAATACACTCAGGAAATAATTACATAAGAATCATCTCCTACACGAAAAAAACAAAATAAAGATTAAATAAGATTCGTGATGTATAACGAAGGAGACATAATAAATTTCGTAACAAAAAATTTCATTCCAGAAATCCAGATTTCTTAAAGAAATTTCACATCTTAATTTAAAGGATCGAGCACAAAGTAAATGGAAAACGGGGTACAGTCAGATTGAGGTGAAAGCCAGGGTAGGAAGAACGAAAAAATTTAATTCGCTTGCAAAAGAATAATTCTTATAAGAATTTAAACATACTATCATGATTGAAGCAACAAGAGTTTGGATTATCTATAAATATATACAGGGTGTCCCAAAATGCTGTTTACACGCATGATCTCCCTTATTTGAAAAGATAAAGAAATCAACCAAAAACTATTGTGAATGACTCAAAATGGACCTTCAAAAAACATCCTTAAACGCTGGTTACATAGTGCAACGTTTAAGAGATCATGCCAACTTGATTAATTTTTCAAATTGCACATTCTCTTTATTTTTCATACAGAAATGTATTCTTCACTTTATTCTGCATATGGTAGTATGCCTTACTTAATTGTCTAATGTGCATTTAGGGGTTTTAAAAAATATTTGTTATAAATTGAATTTATCTTAAACTTAAAGCAAATGCTCAAAATACCCTCCTGTGGACTCTGCATGGGCTTTAAAGTGCCTCAGGAGTTCCCTTGTAGACACGGCTCTAATCGTAATATTTTTTGAATAAATAATTTAGTTAGTGAATATGAAGTGTACCATTTTCCGTGTTTCGCATTATAAATGATACATTACATTAAAATTTATTTCTATAAAAATGGCTTTTACTGTTGTTTTTTATGAAAGTTCTAAGTATATATATTTATGAATTTAATAAATTGATTAATAATATTGTAAATTGAATTTTACCGTTTGGTTGAACCTGGTCAATACAGTAGGCAGTCAGGCTTCCGGTAAGGTATTCTACTAGCCGCTAGAGTCACTTGTTCACTGCAACATGCCATGTTATTAGTAATGCGTAATAATGGTGTTCATAGTTATTTTGTCTGTATAAGTGTGTGTAATAATTAGTTACATTATAAGCGTAATGATAACAGTATATTACATTAGTTTCTTTATAAGAGGAAATTTTTATCGAACTAAAATGGTAAGTAACCTATCTTTATATATATAAACACATGACGGCATAACCTTCACGTGTCTTTTACAAATATTTATTTGTGGAAACTCTTTGATATTACTGTAATTTACATTTAGAAATTGACTTTTAAGCTAAGTATCTCAGAATTACTAAAAATGCACGTAAACCCTTTTACTTCTAAATCTCTCATTTTATATTAATGTTTATATGTAAGTATTTATTCTTATGGTTTCCTGGTTAAATAGAGTAGCCCTTTGCCAGAAAACTATTCTAATATAAATTTTAGTTATTTGTAAAATAAAGCAGTGTTTCTTTGTATATAAAAATTAATAAAGGCGTTTATTATTATTACATAATACAGTGGCGTCGTAAAGGGGTGGTTAACGGGCTGGACCTCCCGATTCTTTTTTATTATTAAAATCTAGGATATGTGAAAATCTAAGTAGTATTTTGATTCGGAATTTTTATAGAGTAGCTCCCCCCCAAAAAAATCCTAAATACGCTACTGACATAATACATACTATATATTTACATTTTTTAGATGCCTCGCCGATGTGTTGCGCCTAGATGTAAGTCTAATTATGACAGTCAGTTAAAAAATGAAAAAGTCAGGCAGTAACAACAAAAACCAAAACAACAGAACCTTGTGGATGCGAAGCGGACATCTGCATCTTCAGCTGTATGTACCTATCGGTACAAGTAGTGGATTGTTAAAATTAGAAATTGGTAAGATTCAAATTACAATTTTTTCATACATCATGCACTGTGGTCGTGGTGTATTAACCACAAGCATTATTTATTATAAAGGATTTTATAGATTAATAAAGTTAATATTTTTTTATATAGGAATGAATTTTAAAATTAAAAAAATCACTTCTCTGGTTATACAGGGTGTCCCAAAATGCTGTTTACACGCAATATCTCCCTTATTTGAAAAGATAAAGAAATCAACCAAATACTATTGTGAATGCCTCAAAATGGACCTTCAAAAAACATCCTTAAACGCTGGTTACATAGTGCAACGTTTAAGAGATCATGCCAACTTGATTAATTTTTCAAATTGCACATTCTCTTTATTTTTCACAAAAATGTATTCTTCACTTTATTCTGCATATGGTAGTATGCCTTACTTAATTGTCTAATGTGCATTTAGGGGTTTTAAAAAATATTTGTTATAAATTGAATTTATCTTAAACTTAAAGCAAATGCTCAATATACCCTCCTGTGGACTCTGCATGGGCTTTAAAGTGCCTCAGGAGTTCCCTTGTAGACACGGCTCTAATCATAATATTTTTTGAATAAATAATTTAGTTAGTGAATATGAAGTGTACAATTTATAAAAAAATATTTTTTCAACCCTTAAATGCACATTAGATAATTAAGTAAGGCATACTACCATATGCAGAATGAAGTGAAGAATACATTTCCGTGAAAAAAACATAGGGTGCAATTTGAAAAATTAATCAAGTTGGCATGATCTCTTAAACGTTGCTATGCAACCAGCGTTTAAGGATGTTTTTTGGAGGTCCATTTTGAGTCATTCACAAGAGTTTTTGGTTGATTTCTTTATCTTTTCAAATAAGGGAGATCATGCGTGTAAACAGCATTTTAAGACACCCTGTATATATTTATAGATAATCCAAACTCTTGTTGCTTGAATCATGATAGGATGTTTAAATTCTTATAAGAATTATTCTTTTGCAAGCGAATTAAAGTTTTTCGTTCTTCCTACCCTGGCTTTCACCTCAATCTGACTGTACCCCGTTTTCGATTTGCTTTGTGCTCGATCCTTTAAATTAAGATGTGAAATTTCTTTAAGAAATCTGGATTTCTGGAAGGAAATTTTTTGTTACGAAATTTATTATGTCTCTTTCGTTATACATCACGAATCTTATTTAATCTTTATTTTGTTTTTTTCGTGTAGGAGATGATTCTTATGTAATTATTTCCTGAGTGTATTATGTTGTCTTGGGAGTTAATTACATTTTTTTGTCAACAAAATGTTCAATAACTAACAATATTCGTAATCTTATTTTTTGTTATCTTTTACATTTTGTCATTCATTTTTATAAATCGTAAATATTTATTTTACTTGTTTGTAAATTTTATTTGTTTTAGATTCCTACAAGCCTTTAGAGAAGAATGTGGTACAAGAATATTCATAAATCAACCTTTTCTTACGAACAACGAAACATTACATTATTTTTAATTGAATAATTACATAATTTGATAATACTTTAATTAGATGGTATGACATTAATGGCTGTTTTTAAATCAAATTGATATATCCTTTTTTTTTTAATTAATGATTTATATTTATTCATACAATCTCAATTCTGAATAAATTATCACTACAGTACCTATTATAATGTATTTGTTAATTAGTATCTATATGACTAATAATGTATTATATTAATAATTGTTACAAGAACTTTGTTTATTAAACACAATAAAATGTTGAATCAAGGTATTCTTTTCTGTGTGTAATTAGCCAATATTAACTCAATAATGTTAATATGTTGGTAAAACGGGTCTCATACTGGCACAGTATGGATGGATATCGTTGGATATGATTGCACACCGGTGCATAATAATCATCGTTATTATATTTTTTAATTATATTATATTATACACTGAGAAAAATGGCTCGTAAAAGTTATGTCCCCGTCGTCATATTAGCGCTCTTGATCTACAATTTTTAAACTAATAGATTTTTCGAACTATGTTTCTCAGTGTACAATATAATATAATTAAAAGATATAATAATGATCATTATTATACACCAGTATGCAACCGATATACAGTATGAAACCAGAGTTATACCAACATATCAACAACATTGGGCCAATCTTGGTTATGTAAAATGGTCCAAGTACTTGCCAGTGTTATCATTTCGACACTGGCCCAATATTGGCTGCCAATATCAGCTATGTAAAATGGCCCAAGTACTTACAGGTGTTATCATTTCTGCACTGTCCCAATATTGGTTGCCAATATTGGCAATAACGGTGCCAATGGCGAGCCAATATTGGCCTGTTTGGAAAATTCTATATGGGTTGTTTCGTTTATTTTGATAGTAGAAAGGACGATACATTGTTTGTCGAAACAGTTAGTAGAAAGTATTTTCGCAGAACAATAAAGGAAGATCATTATTCTCTAACTCAGGAGCCTGGATCCAACTTACATAGGTCACGTTTTTCCCTCCTCAAGTTCAGCAACTGACAGCCAATAGTATATAAATTAGTTTGTACCTTGAGAAATTAGAACATTAATTGATTGAAATTAATGTTTCATCTTTACCTAGTACATATGCATGAATCCGTCCAAAAGGTTATTCTGGACAATTGGACTATTGGAAAATTCGAACGTATCGATTATATGATTCCTGAAATAGACAGGAAGATACTAAGAAAAGATCAGCAAAGTCTTTGCTTAAAACTAATTTTACATCGCCATCAGTTAAATCTGTAACAAAGGTTAGAATTCCACCACAGGTAGTTTTTTACACCCAGGCAGCTGTTTTCTAATAGAGCCAGAATAAATTTTTGATCATGTTGTCACACCATCAAGATACTGGAATAAATGGCGAAAAGGTAGTTCATTAAAAAGAAGTTGACATACACCCTATTGTAGGGGTTTTCCCACGTGCAATTAAATTTGTTGAATTACTGCATTTTTCCATCCTGTGTTGGTGATGGTGCCTTCACATCCGATCACTTTCAATTTCTTAAGGGATAAACCAAATTGCGAAAGATGCTATGTTATACTACTGGCTATGTCAGTTGCTGAAATCAAAGAGGGAGAAACGTTACGTATATAAATTAATCGGGGCTCCTAAATTAGAGAATAATGCTCCTACTTTATTGTTCTGCGAAAATGTTTTCCACTAACTGTTTCAACAAACAATGTATTGTCCTTTCTACTATCAAGATAACGGCCATAAACTTCTTTAGTCGGTTTACTTTGCAAATCAACTCGCACACAGCTTTTTTTATTCGAATTTTACTTTTGTCTACCGACACACCATACCGTAACCTCCGAGAAAATAGAGGCCACGAACAAGGCTTGTGTCACGTGATATGACGTCACGAATGCCGGCTATTGCAGTTTACATTTGCCGTGATCGTAGTCGTGTGAACTAGACTCTTTTTCGGAAGGTTTTCTTTCAAAAACTCTCATAAATAAGTTCAAATAAGTTAAAGTGTTAAATTAAAGGTGTAGAATTTCAGATTTACCTGATTTATGTGAAGACAATTTATAAAATCAGTGAAAAGAGACGGTTTCTCAATAGCCGTATCGAGTGTAGGCGTTGGCAGAAATGGCCGCTAAAATAACTTTCGGTTGGTGTCGTTCATAATATGATTGTGTATTGTGCCGTTTACCTATATAAAATACAATTTCATAAATATTTTGATTAGTTAATCAAAAAAGCCAACAGTTTGACGAGATACTTGGGTGAGTCTTGTTTATTTCATTAAAAATGCCTGATAAATGTTGCGAAGAATGAAGATATTGTGGCTCTATTTCCTGTAAAAAAAAACTTCTGCCGTTGATTTAAAAGAAATGATTTTAGAAGTAATTAAGATTGTAACCAAAATTGGTTTTCGGGTAATTTCTTTAATTTGTGATAATTACAGAATGAATCGAACTTGTTATCGACTTTTAAGTAGTACAAGCATTAAGGAAGAGTTAGTTACCTTGCTTTATCTAAAATGTTTCTGATCCGCAACAACAAATTTATTTACTTTTTGATACTGTTCATTTATAAAAATCTATTCGAAATAATTGGTTAAATCAAAAAAATAAAGAACGATCACTTGTTTTTTGCCATTTCGATAATTATATAGCATTATTAATAGCATTAATAATGCTATAGCATTATTAAATTAAATTGTTTAACATCCATTACTACCAATTCAGATTTTGTTATAAATTTTACCAACTGTGGTGAAAATGACTCTGCAGATATTAGAAAATATTTAAAAAATTTAACAAGAGGTGCTCTAAAACACCATCTGAATTATTCTTTGAAGTCTCTATTCAGGCGTATCAGATATTCAGTGAGCTTATTTCAGATAAATATGAAACTGAATTTCTAAAGACAGGTAAACAAAGGATTATTTTACGGGAATTGACAATGTTAAAATTGGAAAAATATGTACACGAAATCAATGAGAAATGTATTTTATGTAGCAAAACGTTGAAGTCGATATTGTTAAAAAATTGTCATATTCTTGCCAATATATTTCTCAATAACTATTCAAAAATAATCAACGACAAAATTAACACCCAAAACATGGATCTATCAAAGAGAAAACTGATTAAATTTAATGGTTAAGAAGTTATAAAACACATTCACGCATGGAGATAGGGCTATTGGCGAGGCCTCCATAATAGCCAACGCGTCTATCATGGGTACCTCAACGGTGACGTGGAAAACCCTATTCATTGTTTATCATAATATAAGTGCTTTTTTTGAAATAATATTCAGTTTTACTCAGAAATATACAAGTGTCTTTATGATGGGTATTTTACGTTTCGCAATTGTTAGCCGGTTTTCGTGACGTCATAATTGCTTGGTCGCGGCCTCTTGACTATCTCGGAGGTTACGACCATACCTGTCACTAGTTAAAGCTGTAGATTTTAATCGAACTCTCACCTGCCACTGCGGTTTTACTGATGACGTAGAAGGTTGAGGTTCAAATTCAAGGTCATCGTCGTCAGAAATGTCTGATGAACGATTTAAGTGCTCTAAATCACAATCTTCTATGTGTACGTCATTTCACTGAGGGTTCTCTGAATATCACAATTTTCCTCTTGATTCTTTCAGTATATCTTTTGGTTGCTTTTAAATCCACTGAGCCAATTCTGCACATGCGCATCATTGCACTAAACGGTAAAAATGCCTCTATTAGTCATTCTTCGAACTAGTTGCGCGACCGGTAAATATTAAAATACCCGTAATTTTTTAACATATTTATAATTTTAGTACTTTAAATTAAACGCAACAAACTATAGCGTTTTGATCCTATCTGTTTCAATAATTAAAAAAAAATTACAAAAATTGTCAAATTTTGTCAATTTGTCTACTTTTTTAACGTCGCTGGCGACCGGATGATATCAACTGATTTTTTTTTGTTTAAGTGATTTTTCTTCTCTATACTAGAGGCAACTTTTGCGCGCTATAGCGTTTCGAGAATAAAATTGTTTTTTCAAACCACCCTATTGTTCAATATGGAGCTCTGCCAGCTAAACGCATAAAAGTCACTAGAACCTATCTACAATGCAGTATGATACATTTATAATCAACAATAGCACTATCGGGTACTTCCAACGATAAATGAATGCGTTGCGAAGTCAAGATTAACTTTGTTTCAAAATTACCCAACTGCTCAGGTGCTGTTCACTTTCAACTATGAATTCCAAGGGCAAATCGACGATTAAGGAAGCGACTAGCTCAAGATATAATTGATTAGTGTTCGCGATGAATAAACCAGTGTAATACACATGTCTTAAAACAATATTTAATTATCATCAAAATACATCGATTTTAATCTCTAAGTTCTAAATAAAACATTAAATATAAAAACACAGTGTTTACAAGTGAGTTGAAAAAGGTCCTTGTTTTCAACAGCCTAGATATCAATTAATCGAACATCTTCGTGCAAAACAAAACCGTTTGTGTACCCTTATATCAAGGATGGTGTTAGACAACTCCGGTTTAATCGAGACGAAATCAGCTTAGAAAAGAAATCGAAGGAAAATAAGGCCGGGCAAAATGTGTGCATTGCTTAATCCTCTTGTACACTTTTTTATATTTCAGTTTTAGTAATAGAACAATTTCTGACAGACTTAATAAGGTACTGTTGTGAATGGCTCACAACTTGCATTCATTGCGTAGATACGGAATGGTACTAGGCAACAAGAATAATAAACAAGTCATATAATAGAAAAAATAAAATATCTCATAAAAGTTACTACTTGCGTTTTATTAACTCTTACAAGAGATATATGTAGCCCTAACACTACATTTAGTGTTAAACCATCGCTACATTTGGTGACCCGACGTTCCTGAAGAAGAATTTAACAGTACTGGTCTTTGCCTGCTGCACTGAATTCTCCAGGTGAACAACCGCTAGTTCTCCTTTCATCATCTGTCATCAGCTGCTACTCGACTCCTGCCATCGTGAGGTACTGCTACCTGCTTCGCTTACGTGACTTGTCGTAGCTGGTTGGAGGTGACTGTTGGAACTAGAACTGGTGCTCCTTCTCATCCGATAAGTTTGAAATTTTTACTTACTTATTTCATATTTCAAATGGCGACTGTCAAAGTTCCATTTCCAGTTTTTACGAGTAACGATATCGACTGTATTTTATTATAGTGGAAAGATACTTTACTCGTATGCTGATCAACGTTGAGCTTGCCAAATATAACTTATTAACACTAAACTTACCTTTCGACGTTTTAGGAGCTCATCGCGACCTTACCATTAACCCCCCTAGGCAACGACCATACACTACCTTGAAACGGGCAGTGATAAAATCTGTCCTAGGACCATGAGAATCTCGAATTAATAATCTTTTGGAGATTCTTCAATTCTCTGGTAGTGTCAAAGAACTACTTTTTAACATTAAAAAATTGGCAATCGATCTCGATTTAACTGAGGAATTAACCAAAGATTTTTTTAATAGCTAAACTACCATCAGAACTTAAGATTCAGTCCTTAAATTTCAATGACTTACCGTTAATATCCTTTGTAGAAAAATTAGATTTAATTTATTCTATGCAAAAGGCACCACAACCTTTAACTACTCCTGCATTAGAAGCTAAGCTAGACAATTTGACAACCAATCTTACTACCATTTCCAATGAGCTTTCTACCATGAACAAGCGACAATCCCCTGTAACTCCCACCATCTCTCCGAACTCAATATCTTCAGCATTTCAATAAACGCCGTACCATGCCTTCAGGCAATGCCAATTCACAATTACAACCGTGCTATTATCACAAACGCTTTCAAAATAATGCACGTAATTGTACGGGAAATTGTTCATACCAAACAAAAACCTAACTTCGCACTCTCCTGGCCTCCAGGGATGGACCCCATGCAGGGTTAATTCAATCCCTCCAACTTCTTCTTTAATTTTTTTACAAGACCTAACCTACAAAATTAATTTTGTGGTTGACACTGGTGCTGACTATTCCATTTTACCCACCCACGTTGCAGTTTCCTGTAACCAAAACATCACGCCTGCCAACCTTTCATTTATGGCGGTGAACAACACGTCAATTCCTGTGACAGGTGTTGTAACTTTGAGGTTACATTTCCCGATTCCTGGCCTACAGCCATGCCCCTGGAAATTGTATGTCGCTGATATATTACAGCCATTCTAGGCCTGGATTTTTTACAGCGGCACAACCTAACCATTGACTGCTTTTCTCGACGAGTCATTTGCAAGACAGATGTCAAACTCGCCCGAAACCGCAGCCAAGGTTGTCAATTTCCAGCTCCAACAGTGAATCCTCTCACTGACTGCTCTTCTCAGCGGGTCATTTGCACAGAAGATCTCCAGCCCGCCCGAACTCGCAGTCGAGGTTCCACAACCCCCCAGTTAAGACTGGCACTAAACGCAAACTATTTTCTGCTCAGGCTAATGTTTTGACTCCTCCTTCCGAGTCAATCGTTACTCCTGTGATTTATTCCCCCTTTCTTCCCCCTTTCTTCCCTTACCTTCACCCATTAACGTACCCTCTTCAGGTACTGTTAACAACATGTCTAGCGATCTTGATGTTTATAGCAAGATGCTAAACACACACTTCCCGGAGTTCTGCGCAAGTTCGACTACCATCAACCCGTAAAACATACTGTAGTCCATCACATTGACACGACCGGCCCTCCGGTTAAAGCACGCTGTCGCAAACTGAACCCTAATCATCTTTCTTTTCTAGAAGATCATCTTAATGAGCTCTTGGACTCTGACGTAGTACGGCGGTCATCATCTAGCTACGCTACGCCAATTCACATCGTCGGGAAACGCGCAATGGACACAGCAGAGACGCTACCTCCTGGTGACGACCAGGATATCACAGCTCCCATCGCCCCAACAGACAGTTATCGCTTGGTTGGCGATTATAGGAAACTCAATTCAGTGACAGTACCAGATCGTTACCCAATCACTTTTTTAACGGACTTTACAAGAAAACTTGCTGGCGCAACCATATTCTCGAAGCTAGACCTCCGAAAGGCCTACTTCGCAATACCAATCGCGGCAGAGGACATTCACAAGACTGCTATTATCACACCTCTGGGGCTCTTTGAGTTCAAACGGATATGTTTCGGACTACGGAATGCAGCCAGCACCTGGAGTCGTTTCATGGACACTGTATTATCAGGGCTCCCATTTTGTTTTTCATACCTAGACGATATTCTAGTCTTTAGTGCTGATTCGCAGCAACATGTTGAGCATTTACGCCAAGTGTTTTCCCGATTAAAAGACAATGGCCTAATTATAAACCTACCAAAGTGTCTCTTTGGAGTCAATGAGCTCGATTTTTTAGGACATTAAAAGATTGATTACTCAGCGATATCTGTGGCCATCTATGCACCACGATATTCAGAAGTGGGTCATATCTTGTGCTGAATGTCAGAAACATAAAGTTCGGCGTCATACGAAAACCCCTCTACAATCTATTGTAGAACCAGATGAACGTTTTACTAAGGTCCATCTCGACCTAGTACACCTTCCTTCTTCGGGAGGTTATAAATTCCTCCTTACCATTATTGACCGCTACAGCCGGTGGCCGGAAGCAATTCATCTGAAGGATTCTTCCGTGGAGTCAGTAATCACTGCATTTGTCGACAAGTCGGTGTCCCGTTTTGGAATTCCCAAGTATCTCACCACGGACAATGCAGGAATATTCCTTTCTCATGCATGGATCAACTTCATGGCCATGTTAGGAATTAAACACGTCAAATGCACGGCCTTCCATCCGATTTCCCTCCCGAGTAAGGGCGTTATCGAACGTTTTAATCGGACACTCAAGCAATCCATGCAAACCACAGGAACCTCCTCCTGGTTAACGAATCTCCCTTGGATTCTCTTGAGCTTACGTGCAACACTGAAATCGCACGTTAATGTTTCTTCTGCAGAAATCCTGTATGCTACCCCGTTACGACTACCTGGAGATTTCTTTGAAGAAGAACAACTGGCTGACGACATGAACCTCCCTAATTTCATAGCCAATCTCAAACGTCGTATGAGGAAGCAGAAGCATTTTTTTACAAAAACGTATTCCGGTCAGTCCTTCGTCCCCAGCGACTTGACCAACTGCACACACGTGTACGTTCGTAATGACACGCACACTATGGGCATGAAAGACAGTTACTTAGGCCCCTATAAAGTGTTAACGGACAGTTAAATACGCCACTTTAGAAAATCACACTGGCCCTATCTCTTTAGATAGACTAAAGCCTGCATATTTTTTAGATTAGTTACTTTATAATGTTAAGCCAAAAATGAACTGATTTCAAATGCTACGCGAAGGCATCTTTTGAAAACCTTTTATCTGTTGATTTTGAAAATTTGAACACTTTTCTGTTTTTTCTTTCTGTTTACAGGTTCTAAGAGTTGCCGTCGCAAGTTCCATACTGTTAGTTAACTTAAGTTTTTTATTGTATACTACTTAGTGGTGTTTTTGTACCTGGAGCATTTTACAACTTTATTCAAGTTCCTTTAAAATACTCCATTTTTTCTCCAAAATACTATTCCGTATTTTTTCCTTTTCATGTATTACCATCGTTTCAGACCGGGCGGGGTAATGTTGTGAATGGCTCACAACTTGCATTCATTGCGTAGATACGGAATGGTACTAGGCAACAAGAATAATAAACAAGTCATATAATATAAAAAATAAAATATCCCATAAAAGTTACTACTTGCGTTTTATTAACTCTTACAAGAGATATCTGTAGCCCTAACACTACACCTTAGTGTTAAACCCTCGCTACAGTACTTATGGTACAGAGTAAATTAAGTTTGTATCTAGGATGAGAAATACAACAAAAACGCAATATTGCATTTTTTGTGGGTGTTGTATAAAAAAGATATTATCTTTCTTTTAATTCAAAGTTACAGCTGAGAGCAAGATTCTTGAGAATTTTCTAATGGTAATATAGTGTTTGACTGGGAATATCGATTTTTTTCCAGGCACTTGTTTCGGGGTTGTGACTTCAATCAACTAATTTGTTATTGTTATAGTGTAATGACACCAAGCCGAACCAGACTAAACTATGACTTGTGCTTTTTCTTCTGACACAGTCTTCAATTTCTGTTCATACAATTTTCTTCATTGAGCAAAGTAAGAGATTTCCATCATCCACGATAACTACCTTATTGTATTAAAGTGATAAAGCTGTAACAGGCGACAAGATCTAGATATACTCTTAAGCACCTGTTCAACAGCAGAGAGTTCTGTATAAATTCCTACCATATTCTTGAACCCTTCTGCCGTACTGTTTTGAAATTTTCAGCCATAACTTTTACCGGTCACTTTTTTATAAATTCATACATGACGGCTCCTCCTCAAGTTCTATTAGTGTTGGGCCTAAACAAATGTTTGAATAATCTCAATTGAAATCTACTTATAACAGAAATCTGTTCCATGGGGAATAAGAAGTTTACATACAAAGCTGGTGATAAAGTTTTCTTGCATTTTAACCCACTAAACGTCTACTATAAATCTTATTGGCACTAGAAGTAGTACAGTAGAATAAAGAATTTCCTCCTATCGCAAATTTTGATTATACCACTACGACTTTTATGAACGCTTTTATATTTCTATATCAACCCCATGCGTTTCCAATCTGTGGATCCTGTGAACCAGAAAAAAATGAACTTTCTGTTTAATAAAAGCTGAATAATAACAAATACAAATAAGATATTGTATTTTAAAATTATCATTGCCATTACTCAAGCAGAAAGTGAAAGCTTGAAAATTAAATTTTTAACCTAAATGAGGATTTTTCTAATGTTTATCTTTACTGCAAAGTAATTTCAGTTTTATCAAAGCATACAGTATACATATTTACATAAAAAAAACTTTTTGGATGTGGATCAAAGTTATTTTATATTGCAAACTCTTTAAAAAAAATGTTGTTACATTTTTGCAATTAATCGAGAACATCTAGAAAGCAATTTTAACATTATATTTTGCCTGTAAGCTATTACAATCAAATTATAAAACTTAGCAAACTAGAACGACTCAAAACTAGAAAGAAAACAATGCAATGCAATACGAAAGTACAGACGAATTATTTAGTAGCAGACATTTATAAATAAGCAGAATCTGCCCTAGGCAAATAGATTCGAACGAATTGCATAAAATCCGTGTAGAAATGCAGCCATTAACGTATGTACGGAGGGATCAGTGGCGTAACTACGTAAGATTTTGGGCCCCTGCGAGATTACGTTTGCGCCCCTCATATACAGGGTGGCTGATTTTTCATTGTCCAGGTTATATCTGCTGAAATATTAAAGATAGAATAAAAAGCTAAAGAGAGACTTGTTTAGCATAACCTGATCTATAAAATAGAACAAAAAAGTTTTTTCACGGCCAATTTATTTTCCGGAAAAATATCCAATTTTTTAAATAGAACGTCCTGTAAACTTTTACGGAATAAAGTTTGCGATGAATTTCTCTTTACAATGATATATCACAAGTGGCTTTTTGCTTTTAAACCACACAGTCCACTGATGCATTTTCAAATTCATTTTATGTCTCACTTGCATATTATTTGTTGTTTATACCTGTGATACCAACTACATAACAACCAGGTCATTAGAAGCGGGCGTTATAATTCCTAACGCCCGATCATGGTTTACTTTACAATCGGAGCCGGCGTTATGTTCAATAGTAATTTGGATCATTAGGTCTGAAACTATATGTTTGCGTACGAGTGTGTTGCAACACAACAAATAACGAGTATTTGCACGTAGTTTCTGGGCGCATGATTCACGAATTCTTTTGTGCCGACTTGACTGCTGACAAAAGTTTCTTAGCTAAAATTTACTTATTTTTTAGATGTAGTGCTGTTAGGATATTTTCTGTTTTTATGTTAGTAACAACAACAAAAAACATTTGAATTTAAATTGTCATTTATCCGTTTGACTTTTGTAAATTTAGTAAAAGGTGTTACCATCCGACAAACATAAAAATTCCTAGTTTCATAAATATATAAACAACACCATTGGAAATGCCAACAATTATAAGTTAAAACTAATTTTCTACTTATACATATCTCATGAAAAATAAAATTTTATATGCACCACGAGCGTTACTAGATGATAATACCTATCGGGCAACTTAGTTGGCTGCTGCCCTCGTTTCGCTCGGGCATCAAACAACTGCGGGCTGCAAATGGTAACTGCGCTTGAAACACAAAATACTATAAAACTTAATTCCGGAAAAATATACAGGACGTTCAATTAAAAAAAAATCGGGAAAATAAGAAAAAATTCATTTGTGCTATTTTATAGATAAGGTTATGCTAAACAAGTTTCTCATTTAACTCTTTCCTCTGCCTTTAATATTTCAGCAGATCTAACCTAGACAATGAAAAATCAGTCACCCTGTATACAATTATACGTAGGTAACTTTTGTTAAAATAAAATATACAATAATTAATAATAGTTCATTACCGTAGAATAGTTCATAGAATGTTTTTACCTCCAATGCTTGTTTTAAAATTTCTTTTCCCAACAAACTATGTAGTTTCACAAATGCAGCCGGCGCCCTTCGGATGGTTGAGCACCCCGCGTCGCAGGGTCTGCGGGGGCGGTAGTTACGCCACTGGGAGGGATTGCACTTAGGAAAATCAATAGGGTTGCATAAAAGTAATTCCTTTTATGTTTAAAATGATTCTGCCAGTAAAACTTATTAAGTACTGAATTAGCAAAAAACGTATTTTCGTTATGGTATAAACGAACGTTTCACTAAAATATGATTCACATGAACATTTTTCGTGTGAATTTTGATTGATAGTATCGTGCAACTAAATCAATAGCACTTCTAGCACACTTAATATTATATAGATATCCATTTATTACTACTATTAATTAGATTTTCTTTATTCCATTGCAATTTCGAAGTGGAAAGTGGACACGCAAACTGTTTTACAAAATTAAATAATAGAAAAACCGGAGTTTTAGAAAAAAATAACCTGGAAATTTCTAAGCTAACCTCTACTTCAAACCTTTACAAATCAGTTTTCAACGATGCCTATTAGGTTTAATTCTTATAAGGTATTTCAAAAAGCGTAAATGTGCTAATATTATAGCCTAATTCTAGAGAACTTTTATTTAATTCCAATACGGGTAGCCAACATAATGTTGGCACCTGTAATGGATTATGTAATACTAATTGTAAGCAATAGAGTAACATATCACATTCTGAAATATAGTTACCTTTGATGATCCCTTGGATCCATTTGGATCGATGGGAAACTGCATGCCACCAGGTACTCGTATTCCGGAAGCCACTCGGATCACCCTATGATTGGTCTGCAGAGAGTCCTCTAGAGAGTCTGCAAATAGCTCTAGAACCTTTACTCTTAAGGAGTGTTGAAGCGAAAATATAGCCTTTCACGCTCAAGACAACTTCACCCTGAAACGAGTACATACCGGGAGTCTATAACGTGTAGAGGATGGATAGTAACCTCGCTCTCACCAGTGATGGGAGCTGTTAGCACCGTATGTGTAGGCAATGCGTGCGCGCTAATTGAGTGTATCTCAATTCGTATCTTAGTGATAAGACGGGACGGAATTCCCGGACGTTTATGCACATTTTTGAATCAAACACGGAAAGTATTAACGGCTTACTTAAAATTTTAAAGTAGTAAGCTTAAAGTAAGAATGCTACCAAACATTAATATCAACGGATTCCTTAGGATCTTGGGTGGGCGGAGCAGACCACTCGCCGTCTACTCATAGAACTGGCACAGGCATATCCAATCCGAGGTTTCTGGACAACGGATTACTCAGGCCAGAAAAAAATGTGCGATAGAGTTATACGAAAGTGTATCTCGACGAACACTTATAAACGCTGCAAAGGAAACTCTGCTAACATGAGGGACCGGTGTAGGTGGATTCGATTCTTACCTAAGACGAGGTCTTTTATGGTGTAAGCGCCCGCTGACTGACTGAATCTTATGGAGGAGAATTGAAGTGAGGTTTATCCCGTTTGGAAGGGGTAAATTCTGGTCAATGTGAAACTGCATGCCACTAAATAGTGTGTTCCGGAAGCAATTCTGATCACCCTATGACTTGTTGCATTGCAGTCTGAGTCCTGTGACATATCATGACATAGTGCCGAACGAAAAAATGGCGAATCTTGGTCAAAATACCAAAAAGGGTCTGTGGACCTATCGTCGAAGGTTAATCAAATGCCGAAAGAGGCTGTGGCCATATCTCCGAAAGTGGACAATACTCCGAAAGCATACGACGACGCCGAATTAATCTAAAACAAATCGCCGGAACATATCTGTGCACAATTGGCAGAACGCTGTCAAATCGCCGAAACG
Source organism: Agrypnus murinus (assembly GCA_929113105.1). Taxonomy (NCBI): domain Eukaryota; kingdom Metazoa; phylum Arthropoda; class Insecta; order Coleoptera; family Elateridae; genus Agrypnus; species Agrypnus murinus. Next base: position 75,470,563 of record OV816030.1, read on the forward strand.
TATTTATGCGCAAATGGGCAAACCTTGAAACATTTTATTTCTGTACTCTACATTATTCTAAATACTCAAAACATAGAAATATACGCCGTGCGTTGGACGTCACTAAAAACTCTATGAAATTTAAATTACTCAATACTTACTATAAATGTGAAATAAATAAAGATTATTAAAAGTTTCACAGTTTTATTAAAATATACCTGACAATATTGTTTCGACAGCTATGCTGTCATTATCAAAGGTAATATAATTATAAACAAACACGTCGCTAAGGTAGATACAAAATAGGTAACTAATAAAATAATAATAATAATAATAAAAATCATAATTAAACATCTAATACTTCCAGTAACGGAGAATTACTGAGCTCAAGTTGTTCATTCATTATATTACCTTTGATAATGACAGCATAGCTGTCGAAACAATATTGTCAGGTATATTTTAATAAAACTGTGAAACTTTTAATAATCTTTATTTATTTCATGATTATGGAGTTCCACAAAATAAGGCTGGAAACAATAAACAAAAAAAAAAAAAACTTACTATAAAGTTTATAAAAACGATCCTTACGTTACTTTCTAATGCTCCGGCTGAGAACATCTTAATTCTTAATCTAATAAGAATTCTTATGGAAGGAAAAGATAGATACATACAGTTACAGGTAATAAACATTAAAGTAAGAAAATGGTACAGGTAGTTTTATGTAAACTTACTCTAATCAAACAAGATATCCTTTAGTCCTTGTCGATACACTGTTCACATGTTGTAATTCTTAGGACTTTCAAAGGGACACGCTCACATAACGATGCCCTGGTTTCACTTAATCACAAAATACAAAACACTTCACATGATCGTAGCTATAAAACAAATAGAACTCTGGATTGTAGTAAAGATGCTGCAACAACGAACTGAACGTTCTTAATGGATATCACGAAAATGATTTCCATATTAATTTGGCACTAATCCGCAATACTAAAACTCTTGAACTGCAATAATCCCAGTAATTGATTTAATAGTTACAAGATTTATTCTTTAACAAAATTTCACTATTAAAAGGTTGTATCATTTCGACGTAATTTTTGTAAAGCTAACACAAATTCTGCTAATCTACTATATTACTATTAAAACGAAGACCCTCAAAGGTAAGGATTATTAACGTTAAAATTCCGAATGCTGTAACCTATCTTCTTAAATTTGCAACGAAAACAGTCTGAATTAAACATAAGTTCGTTTATCAAAACGAGAAGCTTTAAAATTCAATTCAATATTGAATTTTCCTCACAACTATTTTTTAATCTGATAAACTGAATTATTTGTGCTAATTTATTAGCACCGAAAATTTAATCGATAGCTTGATGCAAGTAAGCTTCCTGTACTATACGATACTACACAGAACGGTATTAACACAATTAGTGCTTTTCAAACTGTAACTTTATTCCATACATTAAACTTATAATTTAAGGAAAGCAAACTAACATAAAAATTTCACCGGGGGCTTCTCCGAGGAGAAAGCCTCGCTTCTCGACTCCATAAGTGACGCTTCAATCTAGACTGTATGAAGTTCTATTCAAGACTGCTTCGGGGATGAAGAATTCCTATATGCATTGTAAATAAACTTTAGGGGGGAATCTTAAACTAGCCTATTTCGAAATAGCCTAACTTTTATACACCATTCGGGAACAAGCATTAAAAAAGTTTCGAGAACATTCCATGTAATTTCAAGGAACTTCACCGTACCTAAGATCTGCTTACCGAAAAGAACTCGATATCCACACGTGTTTATCAACTATATATTCTTTGTCTGTCTTCAGAGAATTATTTTTTGAGAAATGAAAATTATCACGTAGAAGGAAATATAATTTTAACTGAATGTCATTTTATCTCTTTTGTTAGAAGGGCGGCAACACTTTTGAATATTTATAAATTCATTTTTATCTGGGGTCTTAAGAAAGGTCTTAAGTTAAGAAAGGACCATATGAATTAAACTGAAGTCTGCAGATTCTAAGCCAACGAAAAATACATTGTAGAATGCAGGACCGTGCCAGGATTTTTATTATTATTAACGCATACAAAATTACATATTATAAATGGGGAATTGTAACACGTTACAACCTGAACAAAAAGCCGGAAAGTATAAAACGATAGAAAAGAGATAGAGCTCTTTACTGAAGCTATATGTTACATACCAATATTGAATCTTTAATTTAAAAACATATCGTGCCCCAAGTTTTTGGCATTATTTTATGATTTTTATTTTAATGTTTCCATATTATTATGAAGTTAGAATACTCTACATGTGTTTCGGTTTGTTAACCTTCTTCTAGAGCTTGCTGGAGGATATTGGCCCGAGAAGCCAAAGTAACCGACTGAAGTCTCCAACCGATTCTGAGTAATCCTTATCCTGTTTTAAAAGTTTCTTAGAAAATAAATCTATTGGGAGTGTGTCCGTGAAACTTATCTGGTCAAAGACAATAATAATTATCGTTTAGCTATTATGTATGTATTTATTGCTTTATTAATGCTGTACTAATATATTTTAAGGTATACAATTGTTACAGACTACCAAAACTTCGCTAAATTAAAATTATCTATCATATTTTGTATTTAGATTGTTTAATTATGTAATTATTTTGTGTTTTTCTTTCTAAACCAATAGAAAAACTTATTTGCTAACACTATAATAGTGAACTTCGTCTATGCATTTAACGCAATGCTAGGCTTGTTCCTAGCTGTGATTATAATCTTAAAGGCAAAGCGTTAGTGATATGTGCTTTGTCTACCTATTTTTCTCTGATTATCCTGTGAGTTTATGAGATCGCAACGACAACTAACTTGTTTTACATGCAAACTACAAAAATATTGTTCTAGTCACTTACTTCCAGATATTTTTGTTCGTTTACCAATAATTCTTGAATGTGGTAATATGAACCATACTCGCAAAATCATGTTACACAATAATCTTACATACCTACTACATTTTCTTTACAGCATTTGAATTAAAGATGCAATATTGGTATGTAAGGAATAGTTGTGGTAAACAGCTCTGTATTATGTATTTTCTATTAGCGTTTTGTCCACGTTCGGCCATCAGTGCACAAATACGTTTCGGCGATTTGTCCACAAGATGCGTTTCGGCGTTATGCACGCGTTCGACATCCACCGATGTCTTTCGGCGACTTAACATCTTTCCGCAGTTTGGTCAGAGCATTCTGTCTGTGAGTTCGACAAAGTTGAGAGTCGGCATCGACGTTTCCAATCTATTCGGTGTCGTTTTATTCTTTCGGCGATATGTCCAGTTCATATTTATTGTTTATCTTATCGGTGAAATCGAAGTTCGCTCACCTACCTCAGAGTGAATTTACTTCCGACGTCCCTGGTCACAAACCATGCCCTACAATAGAATCAGTGAGCACACAATAGCTTATATTATTCTACTATTGAAAACAAGGCTCGGCTTATTGAAATATTAGGAGCAAGCTTGGGCTGCAGTGTGAACGTGTTGCAGACCATAGATGATGTTCCAGTCCGAGAGAGATAAAACAGATATACTCGTTTGTGGTAAAAGGAAGAAGAAATGATGTTATACTAAGCACCTCCCTGTTGAAGCTTAAGGAGAGGCTGAGTAATACTGCTCAGAACTAAGCGCGTATCATTCTAACACTAACTGTCCCAACCCACAGGAATAGTTTGCTAATAAAATCCCAGACGACCCCAAGTAAAGCCATTACTTTAAAATAAAAAATCAAACTAAAACCGCGAAAGCTCTTGAGAGATACGAGCATTAATGTCTATTGTGGGCTTTATAAAAGTGCAGTTGAACTTTAAAGCTGTATTTGAACTACACTTAATTGTATTAAATTCTACAATGTAAACATAAAGCATGTTACAAATTAGACAAGTTCTATTGTTTTAGTTCACTTTCAGTTAAGTTCAATTTGTTCTGAATACAGTCCGCTGGGTTACTTATGTAAATGATGGCCCATTTAAAAGAAATTTCGTTTACTTAATTAAAGGTACAATACCTCATACATACATAGCTAAAATATTAAATGTTCTAGTTTGTGGTTCAAATCATGTTACAAAGTATTACATATTATTCCTAATGTTGATTTCTGTTTCATTCTAGTAAATCAATAGCGTTTCTAGTAGATTTAACTTGAATATCAATTACTTTAAAAGCTGTGGTAGCTATCCATTTCTTTACCTTACATTTTGTAGCTGTATTTACAGAGGTATTGCGGTTAACGGCAAATCAGCACTCAGCAATAAAACTGTTAAAAAATGCATTTTCAATTCAACTATTTTTTTTTAATTAACATTTTCTATTACTCATGTATATGCGTGTCTAGTACATCTCTAGTTCATTTAGCATAGTACTTATTCAAATAATTTCATCGTATTGAGTGCATACTCAGACAACGAGCTCGAAAAACAACTGTTGAACAGTTACGGGAATAAACAATAATGACAGCTGGAAACAATACAAGTTTCAGGATAACTATTTCACTAGCTTATTCTATGCATTATTATGAGCGGATTATGTGTTTCATTCAACCTTTATATAACATTTTTCTATTTATAAAAAGTATGTAATAATACCCAGTAAATCAATAGTATAGGAGCCCTGTCTCACATGAATTGAACCAAGGAATATATTGAGGTGTTATCTAGATAAATAAAAATATGAATATAGTGTTGAATTGAAATGGCTAGTTTTAATAAAAATGTAACAGCTCAAATAGTTTTCCCTTCTCCCAATATACTAACTCAGGTTTAAAATTTGATAGAGCATGAGATAAACAAACTATAAATATCTGTTTGATACTTGCACCTGGAAGGAAAAAAACTTACTACCATTGCACTTGGAATTCTGCAGCTGGACAAACAGCAATCTTAAATTCTGCATATGAAGAAAATAAATGTATGCTTGCATAAACACTAAACCAAATAAACACATAGATAAACTGAAACACAGATAATTTATTTTTATTAACAATAGATAAAATATTTGTCAAAAAAGAAAAATAAAATAATTGTTTAAATTAAAAAAATTAGAAATAGGAAGAAAATCAGGAGAATAAACAAATTGAAATTGTTTAAATGTTATAACTTTGTTATTGAAAAACTTTTCACACAAAAAATAAATTTTGAATTTGAATAGAAATGACTTTATGATTTTGTGGTTCTAATGTGAACCAAATCCTTTTATTTTTGATTTACCTTGTATATAAACATCAACGAATCCACATCAAATATGTTTCAATTGGTACTACAGCATTTATCCAAACAGCTGATTTTAAAAATGTATACAAGTCGATTATCCCAATCAATAATGGAAACAGAAATCTTCTTGATTTAATTAAAATAAATAGTTCACAAATCCTTATAATTGTTGAAGAACGAAAATAAATCTTTAAATTTATATCATAGGTAACTATTCAAAACCATGAACACTTTGTTAAAATTTGACGTTGACTTCCAACGCAAATATGTTTACAATAACCTTCTTTTTATTTTAGAAAATTCGAAGTAAGTAGAAAGTGGATTCTTCCAATGCGTTTTATTGACTGAAATTTTTAATTTTTCGAAGCCTTTTTATATGTTTTTTCCAAAACAGTTGAAGAACCAGCGAAATTTCACAAACAACGGCACATCACAAATATCATGACGTCACTAACAGAAAACGTGTTCAAAAATAACACTAAATTAAATTCTAAAAAGACTGAAATGTCGCTGGAAAAATAACGATTAAAACAACATAGACACTTATAGTCTAAAATCAACATTAACTGAGAAAATTAACAAAAACGACCAACGGTCAAAAAATCTCATTCAAACTTAATTACAAAGAAAACTCATTAACTCCAGCTATACCTGTACAAGAAATGATTACATGGCTACCCAAAGTAACTCATACATATACAGTTTACATAGAAAAATATTTACAATAAAAGAAAAACTTAAATAAAAATCTATACTTAACTATCTATGTCTATACTACAACTCATTTATACTAATTAAAAAAGACTATACTCAAACTTGTCCAGCATACAGTCTTCCAAGTGCCTGCATCCAAACAATCGTTCAAAATATCAAAATAAAACCAACATTTGAAAAATTTAATAGATATCTATAAAGTTGATACCTTCATCTTTATGAACTCAACTCACCTTCTAAATGCAAGACTCCGTAAGCAAACTGTAACATTATAAATATCAAATTACTTATCTAATATAACTATTTCCAGTGAAATATGTACCCGAAACTGATTTAGTGGGAGAAACAAAATTCTGGTTTACGTTGGAGACTCGTAAAGCTCAAATCTAACAGGAAGATCAAACCTTCCAGAAAAATGGAAAAACCATCCTAACATGTGACTTGGGTTGCATAAAACATGTATTACTATAAATTAACCTAAATAATTTATATCCTTTTTATAAATTCAAACTTTTTATGTAAAAATTGAAGTTACGTCAGCATGAAACTCATCTTTCTATAATTTCTATTTAAAATTGATAAATCTTCTGTAACCTAACATGTAGCTTTTGGATTAAATAAACCTAATATCCTAGCATGTCTATCTTTTTATTTAATTCATGAAATAATTATATTTGTGTTTACGATCAAATCGTAGTCTTAAAATACTTCGAAATTTCAAATCGTCAAGTAAATTTTCAATCTGATGATTCTATATCATCCCAATATTTTCTATTTAATTTGTGTTTGACTTACTGTTAATATTTATTAGAATAAAATGATTTTAAATCATAAATAACCAAATAGTGATTTTTAATTACAATTTATATCGTCAGTGAAAACTAGTGTACATTACCCAGGAATTAAGAGATTTACTCTACCTCGCTCGAGCTGCAAACCATGCAGAAAAAGTAAATCTTGCGTCCCTTGTAATATAATATACTAGACCGGTCCTTATATGAGAATGAAGCTTTTTTTTTGTAAATCTTCAATGGGAGACCTGTCATTTTGATCTACTTTATAAAAAAGAATTACTGTAATTTTTTCAATTTTTTTCAGAATTTTCAGATTTGTGTCAAGTTTTAGGGGTTGCTATTACGGCTGGAAGTTTTTGAATTTCAGGGAAAATTAGAATTGTACTAACTTCATTTAAACTAGATTTTATTTATTAAGCATTTCATTACAATCTAAAAGACTTTTCGATTTATTATTATTTATTTCGATTATTAAACACGCCTATGAAGCTAAAAAAGAATTACAGTTTGTTGTTTATACTTCCTTTTAAGACATTAAAGTAGATTTTTTGAGTCCGTATATTTGCTTCTAAATTGCTTTACTAACAACAAGTATTGCTTATGTTCTTCGTCTTTTGCATGAAGTTTGTTGTACTCTTCCATCAGTAGTACTCCACGATCTGCTATATCATTTACAACTCTTAAAGAAACAGCTATTGCTTTATTTTTTATAAGATTCGTCTTCTTTTCATTATGTTACAAAATAAACACAAGTCATGGAAAACAACTATGTACTAACAACAATAAAGAGAATACAAAGGTTCACCATACGTAATGGTTATACAGTGTGAGGACGTACATGTCCTCCTAAATCTAACATAATCATGAGGGTGGTCGGAACCACCCTGCTCTAGCCCAAAATCTACAAACTAGGAGTAGGAGTTGAACTCCTGGTGATCTACAACTAAGCGATAAGGAACCTGGTCACAATTCCTCCATAACTAAGGTTTAGAGAGAGGGTTTTTAGCGCAACTCCTCATAACTAAGCAGACTAAGTAGTAGAGGGTCAGGTATTCAGCATCCCTGGAAGCCAGAATCTAGACCATCTACTATTAATTAATGAAAAGTTCATTTACCCGCTTGTTTCTTGATGAGGCTTCTTCTGAGTATTGGCACAGACTGACTTTTAGGCCAAACAAGCGGGTTTATATACTGCTGGACGCGGAAGATATTAGCATCGTAGTGGGAATCAGGTTTGGTGTTCCAAGTATTAAACTAAGGAAGCTCGCGCTTCCTGGTTGCAGGCTTGTGGGTAGTTTGCATTCGAGCTGACGGTACCAGCCACTAAAATGTGGGTTGAGCGGAAGTGTGCTGGTTTCTTCTGAAGGAATTTGCAGCTGCTTATAAGTTACGTAGGTTGCCCAGCATATACGGAGTAACGTAGGCAGATATGTTGCATGCCATTAATGCAACTTGCAGTTGAGATTAAACATAGGAATGCCCCGTCGTGGGTGAAGCGGGAGCGTTTCTTTGAAGGGCCGCGCAGCTGGCTCTGAGTTGTTGGCGGCGAGACCGCAGCTGCTTGACTAACGTGGGCAACTGAGTATGGCCCTGCACGATATATTGTACGAACGGAAGAGAAATTGAGTTTTGTATATAATATTGAATTGTAAATATTTTCGTTTGTGACAATTTTAAGAAGACCTCATTGTGTTAATTACTTAGTCAATAATTTCCCAGAATTCCAGTGTTTCGTGAATAGCACCTAGCTATTGCTTCTTCCGTTCCTGATGGAAGTTTTGGTATTGAAAACAATTGGTCCGAAGGAGTCAGAAGTCAAGACAAAGGAAAATCAGCTGAAAACTCGTTTTTTAAAGCTTGAGCTCCATTTTCTCTACTTTTTATTCTCAGACGCCGAATAGAGGATTTGTTGACATTGTACTCAGATGGATCACACCCTACGGTTTTAAGTCTTGTCAAACAATAGCTGCTTTTCTATTATTTAACTTTGTTGCATCGAGACTTTCAGCAACATTATTGTCTAGAATATTCTTCCTACCTCTTTTTTGGAAGGTGGATCGCAAGATGAACTTTGGTCTTTTTCATTTGAAGAACAGTTATCACTTTCAGACGAGCTAGTTTTATCTTCATATCCATCCGAAGGAATTGGTATTTGTTCAAAAAACAATATCTTATTTTCTTCTTCACGTTCTTTCATTTTTTCAAAACGATCCCTTTTCTTAATAGACTTTGATTTCTTCTTCAAACAATTTTTCAGATCAGGTTGTCTTTGAAAAAGTAAAAAATCTTTATCTTCTTGGAATTTGATCATATTAAGAGCATTAGCGTGAGCAATATCAAACAGATCTTGTAGAGCCATTCTCTACTCTTCTTCTCTCTGTTTTAAACTTTCTAAGCGTTTGGCTTTATTTCCCTTGTCCTTTTGTCATCCTTTAAGAGGTCCTTCAATTTTATCTACACGTGCTTGTTTAATCTAGTGGGAATCTCTTTCCTTTTACCAAAAAAGAAGCACATCACTAATAGTGCAGTGAGCGGAATCTCAAATATTTGGGTTTAATTTATTATTGTAATGGTAGAAAATGAGAACTTCTATTTTAGATGGCAACTTCGTTTGGCACAATGATGTAGACATTTGACCAACCCAAATAAAATGGGCAATTTACTACTTGATGCCTTTGGTAAAAAGTGTTATAAACTAAATATTATTGTCACTTTGATAATACTATTTCAAACTATTACACTATAACAACACTACAAACTAATCTGCATGAGTCAGGCTCGGGCCTCGGCTAAGTGTGAGAACAAGGGGAAATGGACTCTACTACATTCAGTTGTTATCGATTATTATTTATGTGTTTACCAGTTTGATGTAGAGTTTATTCAAATTTTGGAAACTTTCTTGAGTTTTCAAAACTTTAAAGCTTGGTAGCGACCCCTAATACGATTTTTAAAATCTGGAATTTTTATGGAAGTCCTTTTTTATGCCATAAAACAAAATAGGAGGGTGCCGCATCAAAATTACAAAAGTTGATCTATAAGGACCACTCGAATATACATACATACGAGTCCTGTTTCACATGAATTGGGCTACTGTATGTTTCCGAAATTAATATTTATCATTCAACAAATAATTATCAATGATTAAACGATTATGCCTTTGATTGTGCACGGTATTAGCAACAAATACACCATTTTAATTCGAGATAAAATATAAAATGTCAAACACAAAAGAGATTTTTTTTATCATTTTAGCGTTTCACTTGGCCAACTAAATTTTTGAAGGTACGACAAATAACAAATGGGTTTACATTGGAGAAATCTCCGTTGTACTCTCTCTCTCTCTTAATAACAAGATAATTAATTCTAGAATAACTGATAGCTACTCTTTTTCTGATTGTTTCAACTATGTCAATATCTGGGGATAATGTGGATTTTTTTCTTTTACCTGACGGAATATTATTGGCAATGTGTAGATTTTCACTGCTGGGGCCTGAATCGGGATTTAAAGGATTACAGGGGTTGTTAATTGGGATTAGGAGATTGAAAAGGGGTGGAGCCGGCAAGCTCTAGATTTAAAGATCTTCAGTTATAGTAGTACTTGTCATATAAACGAATCCCTAACTTAGGGGCGCTGCCCCGATGGTATACCCATGACGACGGAATCGCCACCGACACCAGCAAGTTCCTCTGCTGCACTGAGAATATGCCCTGGAGGGAGGAAAATTCAACTTCCTAGGGCTCTAGCCCCTTACAAGTCGAAAACCTTAGGGGATTCCACGCCTCTGACGACGTGGGTACCCCTTGCCAGGCCGGGAGTGTGCGGATGCTTTACTCCACTTTAGCCGAAGTGAAGCTACACCCCGCAGCGCCAGCCTTTGTTTCTAATCCAAAAACCGTAATCAGTTGCTTAAGCCTTTTTCATTGCGACCGTCATCAGAGAAGAAAGAAGGAAACTTAAAAGGTCTCCTAGCCCTCAAATATTCTAATAGCGTGGGGGCCTGGAACGAACAAGAGTTGGTCAAGGTAGACCGACAGCAAAGTAAAAAGGTACTTCACCCAAGACTAGTAGAAATAAGATGAAGTCAAGAAAGGAAGATATTCCTCCTTTATCCGGCGGTGGGACCGGCGGTAATGGACAGTGCAACGCCACATGCAGATAAGCAGTGGCGGCCTCTCGACCATCCTTGGCGGAGTTGTTTGTTTTTATAGTTTTAAACAATGGGAATGAAAGTCTACGATTTGCGAAAAGAAAGCCATCGTGTTTATGTTTTTTGAAAGTTTGACTACAAAGAGTTTGTTAAGTCAATTTGTAATTGCATGGGCAAGACAAGTTAAGTAGATCATTTTTTCGTACAGAACTTGTAAGCATGCTCCAGCCTTGATCATGTACGGTGCCGCGTCGGTGACAAACAGGAGTACTTTGTTGTACTGTATGCCGTCCGGCCACAAAATAGCTATCGAATCATTAAACAATTTTGCCACAGAACAATGATTGGTGCTCTTGAAAACGTCCATTGCTAATAGATAGGATTTGGGATTGTTCTTCGAATTTAAAACGCCAATTATAACGTTAGCCACGTATCTGAAAACAAAAATTTGATTTTTGTTTTATCGAACTACATAATTAGTCGGTTACAAACAATTAGCGCATAACAGTTATTTAAAAAAAATATATTTTAATCAAGCAAAAATATTGTTGTGATTAAATAAGTAACTAACAAAATAGAAAATAAAACATCCGTAAATTGCTCTGCTGTCTTTAATTAGTTAAATTTTACTAACAAAACGTAGGAAATGAAGTTTCTACGCACCTTCCAGTAGTGTCAGTAGATTCGTCAATGGAAACCCATATGTAGTTATCCGCTACATGTTTTCTAATTGATTTTATGGTCTCTTCGTATAAATGAGGTAAATAATTTTCCCTGAGAGTAGACTCGTCGGGTATTGGCATTTTTGAAATTTCTTCCAGAAAATTACGAAATGGTGAGTGATTAATTTTACTTAACGGGATATCTGCAGCCACTAATGCACTACATAGTTTTTTATTAAATTCGGTCGATTTGCTGGACTCACCGCGCGAATTATTAAGGTACCCCGGTAACAATGTTTGTTTTTTTTATTTCAGGGCAACACACTTTTGATGTCGAACCGTGTTCAGATGTTGTGTAACTTGAAAGCGTTTCGTTGCAGTCACTTTATCATCGCACACTGTACAATACAACACCTTATCGTCAGTTGTAAGAACACTGAATTCCTTAACATAACTTCGAAGTGTAACAGACACGGACCGTTTTTCTTTACCCATCTTTACACTCTAAAATTTCAAACTGAAATGCAATTTGCAATTTCTGAACTGTCTTAATTGATAGATTACAAGATTAGTAAACAAAAGTGCAGGCAAATTTTTCTATGAACAGGAAGTTGTCAAAGGGTCTTTGGAATTTCCTAATACCTATTTATCACAATACCGCAGGATGTAAATATTTAAATTTTAGTTGAAACTTTTTCTTTCTTAGAAAATATTAACAAGTACACAGATGGTTAAGGCAGTAAAATATTTTAAAGCCTAGTATTTAACAATAAGCTTAAATTATGGGTTTCCCCTAGACTAAACTAAGCCGCCCTTGGTTGGTTGTCTAAAATGCTAAAATTATTTAAAAAATATTAGAAATTTCATAATTAAAGCATGTAAAACGCTCAAAAAGTGGTAAAATATGCACACTCGTTCAAAAATGCTAAAATATGCATGCATTTATAAAAACCACCTAAATATGCATTTATATGCACTTTCAAATTGACATACGTGATTCATATGTGGCTTAAACATGTAGAAATATAACTCTGCATATGTTTGCTATAAGCAGAAAAAACATGCAAATGCATAGAAATCCTATACCTAGTTATTATACTATCAAGTATAAGATTAAATTTTCAACATATATCTGACGAAATTTTCCTTTCCTGGTATAATTCCTACATTTTCCTTTCTTCATTTTCTAGTTTGATTTTATTCTTTTTCTGTGGTATTTTCTTCCAATCTGTGAATGTCAACTTAATTGTGTGTAAATATCCCTTTCATCTCTGGCCTTTCTTCAGTCGTCTGGTTTCTACTCTTCTTTTTTCTTTCATTGCTTTGTGTATCCATTACTCACTTATGACAACAACAAGTCAAAGTTGCTGTTGAGACAGGCCAAATTATAGATATTTTGTTTCGTTTTCGTGACTGTCGAAGCAAGAGGAGCTATTTTTACACGAGCTCTAGGTCTTCTGTTAATCAGCTGATCGTAATGTAGGAGACTATCATCTTCCCCTTCCCCTGTGTTTCTCAGAAACACAAAGAACACAAAAAACAAATACAACACAAAGATTTTTGTCACTGTATGTAGTGACAAAATATTTGTGTTCTATTTGTCCCCTTAGCTTTTGTGTTTTAAATGAGGTTTTCCACTCCCGTTTTCTCTTGGGTGGAATTATACTTACAAGGTGTTCTTTGTTATCAGGGTTCTTGTTGCTGCAGGCTTTGAATGCATTGTTACTAATCGTGTTGTGGAACGTTTGGTGGTCATTAACAGACGACGGCGACGTAGCTCTTTGATCGGCAGGCGACTTATGATTAGTGTAGAGTGTTTCTTTTCATCGCTGTTACTCTAATAAGTAATAATAACTCTCCTAGTTATTTTTATTTATTTATTTATTATATCTTTTTTGGTTGGTTTCATGGTCCTTAGTTGTCTTGCAGTTCCATCAAGATTCTAGTAGGGTCAGTTTCTTCTCTGTCAATTCTACTTTTCAGCACTTGGGCTTGAATTCCCTGCTTTGCAGTTTCTATTTCGAGTGATTTTTTATTTTTTAGCTTCCCAGAACAGTTATTTTCGGATTTAATTAGCTATCTGTTAGTTACAGATTGTTTGAAATGCAGAATGTATTAATTTAGAGCTCCGGTAGCTCTTTAGTTTTATTGTTTTAAAAGTTCTTTGTTATATGTATCTGTTACGTTTACTTTGATGAAGAGTGAAGTTGAATTGAGTTACTATTTAAGCCTGCGGACTAGCTTATTGTGCAAACAACGCTGTTGGTGGTTATGTATACACTGTCGTTCACATTGTGTATGGTAGTTTGGTGAATATTCTTTTATAAATCCTGTGTATTGTTGTAGATTTAATATTGTGTATTTACTTGGATGTTAATTTATTGTATTAATTACTGTTTTACATGTTAAGTTTGCTAAATCTTAATTCCTATTGGCACTTCAAATTTTCTGTTATACAGTGTGTCCACGGATTGAGTGCACATAAGGTGTAAATGACAAATTTTTTTAGAGTTGGATCTTCATGTTCTGAGGATCGCTCCTGCTTAGTTTCAAACTAAGATATTGAAAAAATGAGCCAAATCAATTAATATACAGGGTGTTTTTTGGCCGAAATCTAAAAATTAGTCAAAAGTAAACTGTCTTTATTTTAGCAGATATAACAAAAATGTATTAGAAAAAGTTGTTTAGAATTAAAAGTTATGGAAGACTTTCAATTTTTATACAAATCAGCCTACTTTGGGTTTTTTCATCAGCACGAGATTTTTTATTTGTGGTTTTAATGACCCATGCATGAAGAGTAATTAAACAAAGTACTTGAACTTGAAAAACAAATAATTATTTATTAAAAAAATACTAAACCTAATTAACTAACATAACAAAAAGAAACGAACAAAAAGAAATGAACAAAAACAACAATTAAAGAGATTATTCAAATATGCTACCACCAACCGCTGCACATCGCTCGACTCGCTTAGTAAATGCTCTGTAAGCATTTTGAATTTCCTGAATTGGAATAGCATCAATTTTCTCTCTTAACCTGAGTTTCAACAGATTGAGGTCGTTGTTTAATGGAGCCGCGTAGACTTTCTGTTTAAGATAGCCCCATAAGGAAAAGTCCATTATGGTTAGATCGGGGCTTCTGGGAGGCCAAGGTATTGGACCATACCGTCCAATCCACCGCTCAGGAAATTGACAATCTAACCAATCTCCAACGATTCGTGTCCCATGTGATGGGTGACCGTCTTGTTGAAAGTATGCTGCCTGTCTATCGTTTAGTGGCATGTTATCCACATGATCATGATCCACATAAGTAGGCTGATTTGTATAAAAATTGAAAGTCTTCCATAACTTTTAATTCTAAACAACTTTTTCTAATACATTTTTGTTATATCTGCTAAAATAAAGAAAGTTTACTATTGACTAATTTTTAGATTTCGGCCAAAAAACACCCTGTATATTAATTGATTTGGCTCATTTTTTCAATATCTTAGTTTGAGACTAAGCAGGAGCGATCCTCAGAACATGAAGATCCAACTCTAAAAAAATTTGTCATTTACACCTTATGTGCACTCAATCCGTGGACACACGTATATTGTTGAAATCTTAGTTTTGCAGATATGCAACAAGTAGAAATATTGTCTATGCTTTTTATTCTGTGTGTAATATGAAAGTGTTATAATACTTTTTTGAGTTCTTGGCAACTCAAATCTGGCGACCCACGACCAGCGCTTCCTTTTAGACTAGCAACAGCAAGCGTTGTGTTATTAGGCAATATATATTAAATAAATGTTTGCACGAAATATAAATCGAGTTTTGACGTGTATATTTTGTTTACTGGTAATATTTCAATAAATCTTGCTGTTTTAAATATGAACTGAGGAATTGTGTTGATTAATATAGTTATTCGAAGCAAGTGTGTATTGCTGATGATTGTTGAGTCTTCTGGTGTTTTTTTGGTAACCATTAACTCGGTAGCTGAATAAATTGTAGCTGATTCAATTTTTTATTTTATGTAACTTAACGTATTTTTTAAAATTATGTAGGTACAATTATGTAATTATATTTTATTATAAATGTCAACAACAATAAACAAAAACTTTTACTCCTAGTTTTTTCCAAATAAAACCCAGCTTTCTATCTTGCAAACTGCCCAATACTGCCACATCCGAAAAACTATATCTAGTTGGTTATGGAAAACCAATTTTATTGCATGCAACAGTTTTTATTTTATTTGGGAAATTCGTAGCCATCTAGATGTAATGCATTATGAACCTCACTGTGTTATCTATTTGGTTTGCTGCCAGAATTGCACAGTCGTTCCACTAAATTAAGAAAATAAAAGCCAGTCTCGGTGGATCAGTGGTTTGCATGTTTGCTTCATAATCCAAAGATCGCAGGTTCGATCCCCGGCCGAGCTGGTAATTTTTCATAGCGGAGAAAAATTTAAAACATGCCTTCTTTTCGGATAGGAAATAAACCTGTAGGTCCCGTGTCAATGCGATGTTTGGCACGATAAAGATCCCTACTGGGGGTGGAATTCCCCCAGATTCGGCTAAATTCTAGTAGGGTCGGCCAAATAATCATAGCAATCGGTGCCATGAGGTACGAAGGATGCTCCTCCATCCTGGTTCCTCGCCCAAAAACAATCAAACAATCAATCAATCAATCAAGAAAATAAAATCTTTGATAGTGTGCTATGAATGCTGCATTTAACAATTGAATTTATTAAATTGTTGGCAATAATGTAATTTGAATTTATTGACACTGCACGTCTCGATTTTAGTGGTAGATTGAATTAAAAAATGAAAAAGAATTAGTCAACAAGTCCATTTATCAAAAGATTATTTAACAAAACATGTTATAACCGCCTGAATTATTTTTTTACTCATATTTTTTAGACACTATTGCGATATTTATTACTCAGAAAAAAACGTACGAAACATGTATTCACAGTACTTCTATTTTATGACATGTCTATTTTTATAGGTTCTGCCTCCAGGGTGTGGCTAGATGAGGGTTTGGTTATTTGATGTTGCCCTTCGTTTGACTTCCAAACTGTTCTAGGAAGAACTGTGGGTGCATACGAGCCATTAGCACGATAAATGGTTCTGAGAAGAAATGCATAGCAAACGTGACCTGATAAAGTTGCTATATTTAGCTTGTGCTCGGTTTGAAGGGGACTTTGGCACTCTAGAACTGACTTAGTTTAAATAACATTAACATTAAGTGGAATGTGATTAGAATAAATTATAATATACTATGGAATATAGTAGAAGAAATTACAATATATTAAACTGCATAAAATATATATGTAGTTTAAGTAAAAAGTGAATTAATGTACGGAAATAAAGAAAATATGTAACTCGCGCTATGGTTTGAACCAGACAGAAAACAAAAGGAATATATACTGCTTCAGGACCTCGGTTTTTATGATAATCAGTAGTTCACACGTGCTCCAAGTGTACGTGAATAAATTTAAAACTTTGTTTCGTAAGCAGGCGTGGATTCGACAATAAATTAATGGCTAAATTGAAAATACCAAATTTATAATTCCTACCACTCCCATAATTTTTTTTGGAATTGTCTGAGTGTTAATGAGTGATGAGTCTGTCAACTTTGCGAAGGTTTATTTTTTTAAATGTCTACTTCACGTCTTACGTCGTAACTACTTACGTCCCTATTAAAAAACGAGGTAACACTAAACTTTAAGGCAAATTTTGCAGTTTTTCCTTGTTATTGTTCAGAATGTCGTGAACCATGGCGGCAAAGCTATTACAACGGATCCGGAGTCTTTTTAGAAATTGCTTACCATCTCCAGTTTTGTATCTGTAGTTCAACAAAGACACCATATTTGACATTCGCCTCAGACAACTTAGAGAAGAAATCTGTAGCGCACTTGGAGACTGCTGATTCCTTATCTAGAATTGTGACAGATTATTCATGTCGGAACAGCATTTTACAGAGCCACGTAGTTTTAAGTTAAACCATATATTATAAAATAAATAATACCTTAGATGCGGAATGTCGGTATTTTATAAAACTCTTCATTTCTTCAAAAGTTTACCAAAAAAGTACTATATAGAGCCTATGAAAACCAGTATTTCTGAAATAAATCCAGGGAATTGTTCAGCTTATTGAGACTTTTGTATACAAGGTATTCAATTAAAATCCTTACTTTAGAATTAAAGTTTTATTTTTCAATTTCTTGAGCAAACTATTAGTTAAAGGCAGTTCTGAACAAGAATGTTGCCTTTTACAGGTGTTTCCTTAACCAGTTTTTTACAAAAACCAATAAACAGCCATTTTAAACATAAGTACATAAAGATTATTTAAGAACTGATAAAGAGACCTAAGGGACTAATTTCAGTAAGAAACTACCGTCAGATATGATACCTATTGATTAAGTAAACTTATTCTTTTTATTCAATTTCAAAAAGGGTCTCCAAACTGGAATTTATTTATAAACAGTTAACAATATTTTTAAATAATAGTCTTTGTAAAGACCGGAACATAATGTTTTTACTTAAAAATTCGTATTACAGTATGCTATTGATCACGTTAACATACAATCGTTTTGAAGAGTAAAGCGTTCCAAGGAAATTTTGGAAAGTCTTTGTAAAGCCAATAGCGTGCTTTTATAGTTGTTTATAGTGTGTTTTTACTACATTTTTAAATTTGTTTCATTTGACTTACAAAGGTATTTATGATCACTCAATAAATCAAAAATAATAATAAATTGTGGGTGCAATACCAGGTATTTTTTTCTAAGAAATAGTAAAAAGGTATGAGGTGATGAGATAAAGCGATTTAAAAAAGAATATTTGAATTATTGTGTTAGTACAGAAGCACTAAATACATATCATGCTTATTCGTTCGGCATTTTTGCAATTTTTTATAAATAACTAGCTTAAAGCTGATTATCTCGGTTAATAAGCCATTTAGCAAAAAAACTAAAGCAAAAACTGTAAACAAGTAGTATACTGAAACTTAGATTGTTCCCAGCTGTCATTTTTGTTGTTTCTCGTAACTAAACACAAGTTGTTTGTAGAGTTTCTCTGGATATGGAAGTACCCAATACGAAAGAATTATTATAGTAGAGATAATAAACTGGATGACAATAAAAACTAAACTGTAAAACTAAAAAGCTAAAAACTTAAATAAAACAATAAAAGTAATATTGGAAAAGTAGTATTGGAAATGCATCTATTAAGGCTTCGTTGCTGAGTTTACCGTTAACCAAAAAAACCTCTGCAAATACAGCTGCAAAATGTAATACTATAAAGAAATGGATAGCCACCACAGCTTTTAAAGTAATTGATATTCAACGTTAAATCTACTAGAAAAGCTACTGATTTACTTGAATGAAACAAATAAAAATCTACTGTAATAGATATTGAGTAAGTATTAGGTATTTTCAACGAACGAAAGTTCATTTATTAATTTACGATGTGCCTGCTTTTTCCATTTTTAAAATTTTCTTTGTATATTTTAATGTGCTTCTAAGAAGTATAATAGGAATGGTCCTAAGAAGTAATTCCATCTCAAATCGTTTCCCAGATATTCGTTAAGAAGTCTAATTTTAGTCATTAATTTCTTTAACACGTGTAAGTCTATATTTTTACAAAGCTTCGGTCAAATGATCAAAGAGGAGAGCAATTAATCAAATAGGTCAATTCCTCAAATAGACAATTGGTCAAAAAGGCAATTGATCAGATATTCGGATAATTGATCAAATAGATCATTCTTTAAGAATATAATAGTAAATTAATAAACATAACAATTGACGGAGTGATTGTTAGCGCTCTGCTCGTATTCCAAAGGCCGTGGGTTCAAATTCCACTTTAACTTGCAGGATTTTTTATATGAAGATTTTTGTCACCTCAACTGTGGGTGTGTATGATTTGTCTTTCACAGTTGCTTCCCCCGTAGTGTAAGACAGCTGCGCAATAATATAATAATAGGAAGATATTCAATTTTAAAAGGTACATTACTTGCAAATGGAATGATATTAAACACGCATTTATAAATGTATATCTAATGTAACATGCCTATTAAAGTCAGCTAAAATTGAAAATTTATCAGCTGAAAACATACCGGAAAATTATACCTTAAGGGAAAGGAACAAACCTATTAAGGTGTAGCCGGCCATAGTTTTTCAATAGGGCAATAGAAAGAAGGCAAACGGACTCGCAAAACGGAAAATATACAGAAAAACCAATTTTTGACTGTGTCCTTATTATATAACATGCAATTTCTAATGTTGCTCGTGATAATCAGCATCCGGTATATGAACCTAGAGAAATTCAAATATTTGTTTTTTCTTAATCACGTTAACTTCGTATTAATGGTATTTTTCGATAATTTCCATTTAAGAATGACCGTAAATCGTATAAAATTCTCTGTTTTGTTGTCTGTTTTATGACAAAAACTATTCCTGTTTAGTGTTGTTTGTCGGAAAGTTTTATGTCATTTATAGCTTTTACAAACAATATTTTTCCTTAAATATGATTGAGTCCAGCCACTATTATTTCCAAAATTTCTTTGAAGTTTCAAAATAAACAAAGTTTAAGTACATTCATCCTTTAAACCAATTTAATACTTAATAGAAAAGTATGTACTTGGTAATGCACCGACAACTTTCATTATTCTTTTTATTGAGTAATCTTTAATATTTTTCAATATATTTATATATGACTGCTTTGATAACTGCATAGTATATTGAATATTTGAGTGAAGTAACGTGACATATTACTTCACTAATGAAGTAATAAAATAAAAATCCACTCTTTAAAATAATAATTTTTGTTTTGGTGTTTGGTATTAGAACATGGAAGAATTGTCCCTGATCTTTGACATCTTCCAAAAGCATGTTGGTAAGTTCTTGGATCCTACAAGCTCCACCAACTCCAATAATTAAAGCAACCTTGAAATTAACATTACTTAGTAAGAATAATTTATGCATAAAAAGGGTACAGTACCTTCATTAACAAAAATTTATCATCATTTGCTTCTTGTAAAAATTTGCTAACATCTTGTTTAGTGAAAATTTGCGACTTTTTAGCACGATATCCTTCAGATTTTCTTTTCAAAAAGGCGATTAAATGCACGTATTTACTGATGTCAACATTCTTCTTCATTTTCATTATTGTCCTAATCATAGAATAAAAAGCCCAGAGACTCGATGATTTATACTGTTTTGATAAATGATCAAAATATGCAAGTAGAACCTAATACTCATGCGTAATATTTTTAACATTTTTCTCGTCGCACCATGAACTGAACCGTTGAAAAGCCATCTCGTACTTTTCTTTGGACTTCACTGGCACCAAGCAAGAAGCGCATTTGTCGCCGCTTCTTCGATATCAGAAGGTAAACTTTCTGAGTCACTCATGTTTACAATTTTCTTATTTTTACTACAAAGCACAATTTTTACTGATTATCTCAAGATGGCGAGCTTTGTTTGAAAAATTGTAAGCGGTTGCCATAGTGCTTACTGAACATATCCATAGGTCACCTTACTTTTGATGTAAAAAAAAATAGGCAAAAAATAGTAAAAAGATCGGCAGCATTAAATTTTCGATTTTCTTAATTTTTTGTAGTCATAGATAAAGTTTTGTATATCATACGTGGGCTAGAGCACATTACAGTAACTCGTGTGTTACAGATATTCGGCCTAACGCCCTCGTTATCTGTAATCTACACACTCGTTGTGTAATGATGCTTCTATCCCACTAATAATATAAATAACTATTATAAGCTTATATTTTCCATATACCTGGAGTTGGTTTAATTTTAACTGTTGCCTACATTTCCTCTAAGAAGGCATTTTTTATTCCAAAATTTAAATAAATGCATATTTTATGTGTATATGCACAATAACTACGACTGTTTCTACAAGACCTTGAAACCGAAAGAAAACCACAAATCACTAGTAATATCTAAGCAGAAAGAGATGCAAATGTATTTAAATTCCACCTCTACTGGAGAGGACCCTAATTCTAAGAATTTTAAATAACAAATTGTCTTATGTCTCGGGTTCTTTTCCCGGTGTTCAAGACAATAAAAAATTAACTAATTCCGGGAATCTATGTTCCGAAAATTCTTGGGTTAGAAACACCATATGTCTATAACCAATAACCATAGTATACATAACATTTCTGATGGTTATAATTACTCAGCTGTTAGAATATTTTTTCTGTCTGTAGAAGAGAGTAACATGTCAGAAAGCTAGGAAGACGTTAGAGGTGCTGTTGAGGAGAGACACTAATAAAGCCTTAATTAAAAAAAATCTTAACGACTTGATTAGAGATCTCAGTCTTGCTGAGTCCAACCGACGCGCGACATCGAGGCTCAGGCTGTAGAATTTGATGCATGAAAGCATGTTCGTCACGGATAAGAGGAATAGTCAACAAGCCTTTTGCAGCTTCTTCGTCGTTCAAGATGTATTTATTATGCATCTGCCACTGTGATCGATATGTTCGATGCGATCGGCATCGCCTGTAACCTGAACTAGTGGCACTACTTTATTGACAACTAATCTAGAAGCTCAAAGCTGTGCTGCCCCAAAACGGAAATAAGTACGACGCAACTAAAATTCTATATTTAGCTATGTATAAACGCTTTTATAAACATATAAAATACACATATCATTTTATAATGATATGTGTATAATTCACAGTATAGTTCACGTTGATACCTACAGGAGGCACCACAGTTATTTGATGGTGTTAATGTTATTTCGGAGCTGATATATAAGCTCGGGTGATGTATGTATAATTCGCAGACATGCTATCCCTAGCTGAGGAGAGCCAAAAGCTCGAAACAAAAAACAATAGTAACCAATTTAAATAATTTTTAACTTTTATATTTAATATGAACTTAGCAATTTTTTAAACACGTTTGTGTTTTTTGCGTATTTTATATTAATTACACGGTCTGACGTATTGACCGGGTTTTATTTTATTTTGTTTAGTATTGTAAGAGTATTTCTGCGGTGGGTATTTAAATTTGATGGTGTTAATGTTATTTCTGAGCTGGTATACAAGCTTGGGTGATGTGTGTATAACTCACACACGTGCTGTCCTTGGATGAGGAAAGCCAAAAGCTCGAAACAGCCGTCCTAGGGTATCGCTGTGACATACACATACCATTAGAAAGTGAGTAGGTATAATAGTTGTCAATTTAAACAATTTTTAACTTTTATAAACATTTAAAACATGAACTCAAAAAAATCCGTACACAGAAAATTCTTATATTATTTTTTTAAAGTGCATAGGCTACTCATATTTTGAGTGCACTTAGCAACAACTCTTATGTCAAACAGGATATAGTTGAACGCAATCTATACAGCCTATTTTTCAAAATGCCAATGAATAAAGAAAAGTACATAAGTTCATGTGCACAACCGGATGAAAAGCCAAATATGTCAATACGAGGAATAGCCAAGACGCGACAGTTAAATATTTAATGTGAAAGACTATCTGCAGTTGCGGAGATTCCACTGCCCCTTTTATATCCCAGGGAACAATAAACCAACAGATTTATAAGGAGGAGTGCCTACAAAAGAGACTGCTGTCTTTCTTGCAATAGCATACTAAGTCTACTTTTCTGGCCAAATTTGGCATCATAGCATTACGCAAGAGTAAGAGTGTACTGGAACGGCATGACAGCAACAATGTCCATTATCTCCACTATATTCCATAGGACTGTAATCTTTCAAACTTCCCTGAATTAAGACCTGGTAGAGAGGTATGTTAGAGAGGAGTGATACCAAACGACTACTAAAAAAAACTCTTGGAGAAGCGACTACTTGAAAATTTCAAAATCTCCAATAACGTAACAAAGAGCATGGCCCGGACTTTTACCCAAGGAGTCAGAAGAAATGTCAAGAAATTTGCAAAAGGAGTAAAACTTGAATAATTATTGTACGGCTTCAATTGTAACATTCTAGAAAATGCCCCACCAATAGGCGTCAATTTGTAACGATATATAATTTCGTCAAACACAAACTAAAAACAGATCTGTATTTACTGTAACATAATTCAACTAAACAATGTTCAAATTATTTTCATCATAGTTACTTACGTTACATAAAGTCTATTTGCCCCGGCAGAGACATCTTATTAATTCAAATTCGATTCAGGCGTGGGTGTTAATCCCATAAGCTTCAGATTAGATAACAGAGTCAGAAACAAGTAAAAATAAAGAGGGCGCCACCAAACTGATAGATGTTCATTTTCAAAGAGACAGAAAGTTCACAGTTTGTGAAATAACCTCCCTTTTAAAATTGATGTTAAAATAATCAAAACAAAACCATTAGTATTAAATTTTGATTGACAGAAACATCAGCAGTTTGTTGAGCCGAACTATAATAACGATATTTAAATTTGAAGTCTGCCTCTATATAATGAATAAAAAAATAGACAAGCATAAAAACATACAAATAAATTTAACATAACTTTTGCGATCAGAAATCAAATAAACAAATTTAAACATACCTAAACATACATAAACTGGAACATAATCCTAAATACAGTTCTCCATAATCCTGAGTAATTTGCATAAATTTCTCGCACAAAGAGAAAGCTCAAAACATACTCACTAGAGCATCTCATTATACATACACTTAATTTTCACTGAAAAATTGGCTGACTTGAAAAACCAATACGGAAAATAAATCTAATCGGAAAATAATGACATTTGATGTGTGTAGTGTAACCACTTTAGATTCTGGTGCTGCGACGGGTTTGTTTGCATCTATTTGTCAGGTGTTTGGATACATATTTTAGGCTCTGGAAAATTGCATACGTTTCGCCAGTAAAGACCGAGGATTCCTATAGAAGACAGTACATAAGAGAACCATCAGGAGTTATTATAACTGAACCAATACCTTCTCTACTTTTTGACGCATCGGTGTATAAGATTGTAGAATTTGTAAGGTTCGCGTACATTTCTTTAAAATGAGTATTAATTAACATATGAGGCACTGCATATTTAGAATAGATAGTTGAAAAGCGTTATGTTTATTTTTGGCATGGGAATGGTCCACGGGGAAGAATTGGATATAAGGTTTTGTTGCACTTTTGGTAACTTATAGAGCACATTATGGAATAGGTTATTTATTCTTTTGTAAAAAGGTTTTGCAAAACTTTTCATATTTTGGAATACAATTTTGAATCGGGAAGAAAAGGTATTTGCATGGCTTGAACTAGTAGGATTTACTGATTTCTTTTATCTGTTTTGGTTGAGTAGTTTTTTCCTGCTTATAAAACACCAGTCTCAACTTGTGTAAATAACCAAGGAAAGCTAAATCTACACAGTCATTTTATTTATTTATTTTTATTTACAGCACGAAATACAAATTTCTGTTTAAGATACGCAATTATTGTAGAGTGTATTGTGAAAAAAAACAGTAAAATAACTGGTGTGGCAAATGCCACACCAATTATTTTTTCCAACACTTTCAGGCAAGTGCCTGGAATCGTCTGAATGGTTGCACTTACAAACTATTTCAGAAAATATTTAACAACAAGAAGAAAAGTGCGTTAA
Source organism: Agrypnus murinus (assembly GCA_929113105.1). Lineage (NCBI taxonomy): Eukaryota > Metazoa > Arthropoda > Insecta > Coleoptera > Elateridae > Agrypnus > Agrypnus murinus. The sequence continues at coordinate 75,495,649 of OV816030.1, forward strand.
GAATTTTTCAACACTATTCAATGAATCTATTTAATAAAAACGAAGTGCAATATACCTTACCCGAAAAAATCAAACAAATAAGTTAAGGTGAATCAATTTACTTTTCAAAAATATAACTGTAGAATCCAACAATGTTCGAGGTCCACAAAGACCCTGGGTGAGCCTCAATTACAGATGGAACCCTCTTATGTTGAACAGTAGAAAATATTATTACCTCTTCAAAAATTGACTATTTAGAAAGCATTCAAAAATTTATTATAAAAAGATTCCTTTACAATATGTATAATGAGCCTAACCAATATCGATACTTAGACAATTATCAAATAATATTAATAATAATTGTGAGATTGTTTATCTACAAGATTAAACGTCGTAGATTGTATGCTAAGAAAAGTCTGTAACCTCGGAGTTAATGTAATATGATCTAAATTCTAACGAGATAACTTTATAAAGGACCAAAACTATTTAATGAACTGCCGGGAAGGTAACAGATTTCATAAATAACATTAATTTAGACATGCGGTGTAATTTTGCCAAAAATATATTTTTAGGTTTAATAACTCTAGTAACTAAGTGATAATAAAGTCAATATTAACAATTTATATATATATAGTTTCCCGTATTAAATTGTTAGTATATACCCACTATAATACTACTAAAACTGATACTAACATTTTTTATTATTATGTCGTTTATTATCCTGCCTTACCTTGATCTTAGGTATATCACATATTGTATTATAACGTTTCAATATTAGTTACTTTTAATAGTTGATGTCTATAATGTTTATACATCAATTATCATTATTAGATTGTATTATTCATTTGTTTACATTCATTTTCCATGTTTACAAATTAACATTGTTTTTCTGATTCACCAACAAATATTTAAGTTCAATCGTCCAGGTAGCCGTTTGTATCTAATATGTATCACATACCAATAATAGTTTCCTTTATAATTACATTTCCATAGTGTAGTCAGTACAAGTTGAGATTTAAAACTAGTAACATCATTATTTTTGCATTAGTATAATAAATATAATTTAAACACGAGCAACTTAAGATTTAAAGGCAACATTGAGAAACACGACAAAATATTAAAGTATTGTGGTGTTAGCTCGAATAAAAAATTGCTTTGTCCCAGTTTGGGATAGACAACAGTATTGATGTTACACCATATAAATAAATTTTATTGAATAAATTGAATTCAAAATTATTGAATTTACTAAATTGGCTAGCTGAAAATAAATAAAATCCGAATAGCTTTTGAAACACACTACCTGATGGCATGCAGTCTCCCATTGGCCACAATTTACTGTTCTCAACAGGGATAAATCTCACTTCAATTCTCCCCTGTAAGATTCAGCTGGCGCGTTGCACCATAAAAGATCATGTCTTAGGTAAGAATCCACCCACACCGGTCCTCATGTTAGCAGTTCTTCTACAACATTTATGAGTATTTTTCGAGTGACACTTGCGTATAACTCTACCATACATTTATCCTGCTATTGAGTAATCCTTTGCCCAGCTACTTGGAATTGGATAGCCCGTCACCGTTCTATGGGTGTACGCCGTGTGGTCTGCTTCGCACCTCTACTCAATGTTATCTTCTAACTCATTGTGTATGCTCCTGAGAATATGTTTTCCATTGATAAGATTACCTCATATTCTTCCTCGCTTCTTAATGACCGCGAACACAGATTACCAAATGGCCAAATCATTCCTTCACTGCAACTCGTTAAATATGAGACTTACAAAATAAGTGTTTGTACAAAAAATGTTGGGAATTTTATTTTCTTCAAGTTTGCTACACACATTTTTGTGATAGCAATTGGATAATTATTTTGAAAAAAGGTATTTTCGACGCGGCTCTTGCCTCCTCCCCTCAAGGTCGAAATATTCAAGTTTACTTGTGTCGCGGCCTAAACAACGTTATATTATTAGTATTTAATTGTAAGTTATTCTGTTTTATAAATATAATAATTATTAAAAAAAAAGGTTTATTTATGAAATATGTTAAACATTTTATTCTAAAAAAATTATTCGAACTGCATGGAATTTGAACCGTGGTTCTCTAGACTGAGTGCCAGTCATTCATCCACGGAGTCATGCTCTGTTGACATTTTCTACTTATTTAATAACTGTCATTTATCTTCCTTTTTTGTCTGTTTCTTTTTTATTAATTTATTTATTATTACTTCTCGATGATTTTTACAATTACTGTACATTCACTTTTTAATTGGTTAATATTTATTAATCAACAATTAATATTAATTTATTTACGCATGTAAACATGTTCTGAAATCTGAAATTTTGCGCGTTGACAAAGATTGGAAATTAGTTGCCATGGCAAGGCAGCCACCGCTCAAAGATTAATTAGTTTTGGCGATTATACTTCTAACAACAAAATGGCGTATAGGATTATCCTCAGATTTTGCACAGTGCTTAGTAAGTATATTTACAATGCCGTTACAGAGTAAGTTGTCTGAAAAATCTGCTAATTCAGATTGTCGAAAATCTGTATACCTAGCATCGGCTTTTAAATTATTTTGATAATATTATTTACAATGACTAACAAGACTCGATGTAGCGCGATTCTGTAAATAACAATAATTCGAAAAATCTATGGTTTCTATAATAACTATCACTTCAATTTATATTAGAGGTAAACTCGTGTATATGTAGAAAGAACCGCTTCGCGAGCATTCGAAAGGACCCTTAAAGTTAATGTTCAAAATAACAATGCGTTTTTTTATACTTTGTTGAAAACTTTTTATGTTTCTAATTATCTGTGAAGTATGTTATTTGTCGTAAACGCATTTCTATTCTATTCTATTCTTCATAGCTTTTAGTGTCAATTTCAAAAATGTCATCACTGAAAAATGTACTAGTGATGAAAATGTATGTTTCAATGTGCAAAATCAGAATAGATAAATCATAAATCAGATAAATAAAAATCAGAGTGTTTCGAATTTTTAAAAAATATTATCTACGTCCATTAAACCTAGACGGTTGACCTTATATCTAAATATATGGACATGTTAATGGTAATTCTAAGATACTTTTTAAAAAGTAGTTTTGGCATCTATATCTGCTTGAATTTTTCAAAAGTTATTATGTGGTGATATTGAATTTTAGTGTATTAAAATCAGTAAGGTAAAAATCAGAGAAAAAGCCTTGACTCATTTGCATTTAGTCAAGTGTTTATTGTATCTAACAGAAATCAGTGGTGAAGACAAAATAAATTACGCCAATAAGCGACTTGTTTCTGATTTAATGAGTTCATGAATTTATTATTGGACTAGGGCTAATCTCAAATTCAATAAATATGAAGCATATGCTGAAATAATTGCCGAAAGTATAGTTGAGTGGTTAAAGGGCAAGGCGTCAGATAAAACACTTCCAGCTATTGGTGGTGATTCTTGTAATGCGAATACTGGCTGGGAAGGATGGGTGATGCATTGTCTTGAAGAGCAGCTGAAAATAAAACTGGTATGGAGTGTTTTTTACAATTTAGACACCTAACAAAATCTTTAGATGGGGAAACGCTGAGCAACAACAAGTAGTCAGGACTATTATGAAAACTGCTGGGCTCCGCTACTGAGCTTGACAGCAACCCTAAGATTACTAAAATCTGTCTTGGTTCTGCTCTGCCTCAGCTTAGCGATGAATTGATTATCGACTTAAACACAGATAAATCTTATGTAACTAGCGTATTGTTACTGCGATTACAACTGGAGTTATGCCAAAAGTTCTAGGTAGCGTTTCTGGAAATAGGACCCGTGTCCTATTTCCAAATTATTTATAGCCACTGAGTTATAGTCAGCAGAGACGAGATCATTATATTCGAAGAGATAGGAGCCAGCTCATGAGTAAGAACAGAAGCAAGCAGGGTATGATAGCTTTCTTTAACTTGGCAGAATTGTAGTGAATAAACTTTACACGTAAGAGATTTGTGACATATTGTAACTACTGGGGAAAACCCTATACACGGGAGGCAGAACATTCCAGAGCGACAGCGTCATACACCCGCGAGAACATTCTAGTATGTTCTCTACACTTCCGTATTCATATATAAGGACCGCCGCGCGAGGAAGAGAATCAATTACTGTTCGACCGGTGAATTGAAACGTGTTTAGTGTAATTAGTAATCAAATATATTAGTGAATAAATAAATGTTTAATAATTGTTGTGATAATAAATAAATAGTCTTTTTATAATCTACTTTAAGTTTCTAAATATCTAGCATTAAAGTTCGTTAAGCAGTTTATAATATAGTGTTAAACAATTAGTTAAGATTAAATTGGTGTATGTAAATAATATTTCTCTTGTTAATAGACCATTAAACAGCATTTTTGTTATTATTTAAAAAAAAGTTACAATATATTAACAAACTACACATCCTTTTTTAATTAAAAAATACGCAATTATACCAAAATTCAAATGCAAATTGACCTAGGTAGGATTCACTTTATATTGTTTTTCAAGTTAGATTTGGATTCAGCATGTAAAAATTCAGAATTTCGTCACTAGTATCTAGTATCACTGAAGGATTTCAGAAGTAAATCCTGAAAATTATAATTTTGGTTCTGAAATTGACACGCCCTGTAACAATTCATAATAACATCATGTATTAAATTATAACAGCAATTAAACACTCTTTTTAAAGATCAGCGTAATAATATCTATAAAATAATACCAAAAATATACATAGAATTATTTAAAGAAAAATTAAGTGTGCTTAAACCTGGTAAGTGGCTTGTCCCAAACAGCTCAAGACAGAACACGTTTATTGGCACATAATTATGGTTTTTGGCGTACTATCGATATATCTGATAACTTTTTATTATCTGTAGTAATAAGAAATTTAATATATGATTAATTTAATATTGATTAAAATATGCAGTAGCATTAAGAATATAAGTATTGTAACGTTACGTTTCTGTCGGTTTCCAAATAATGCAATTTAGTATGCATATTTAACAAAAAACCCTAAATGCGGTCCTGTGTATTCATATATTTTCTTTCAATTTAAAATCACCGGTGGTATACTGCATGAAATAAACCCCATACAATATTAAAGGTCATCTCAAAGAACCACTCCAGACTAATACAATTGTTTTTATAACAATTGACGGATCTCATTTTAAACAAAGGTACTGTTTCCACACGTCTTAGTATCTACCATTCCATATTGTTTGTGGGAAAAATAATATTTTCGAATAGACTAGTCTTTTAAAATTTAAATTGTCAGCTATTCTCCTCAATGTGAGAGAGAGAATGTGCAAATATACTCATTTAAACAAGTTGAAATTCTATGAAGAAATATCATTCAAACCTCTCCTGCCTTAATTTACGATTTCCTTGTACGTGCTTATTACTAAATTTCAAATAAACACATCTGCGCTTCGAAAGATATGTCTGCAAATCTTGTTGTGAAACCCCGGGTTCTGAATTTTCATTGTGTAAAAATATTAATTTTGGTTGGCTTAAAAATGTCACGTCATTCCTTTATTGGTCTATTTGAAAGTGTACCCCTCTTAAAATTCCGTCTACCGTCGAAATATCTTTTGTTTTTACAGTCGGTTTACAGTCAGGGTTAAATAAAACAAGAAGAGAATACACACAGTGCGAAACGCCTTTACGTATCCGGCCGGGGTTTCGCTCTCCGTGTCATGAACTAGTATTTTTAAAGTTAATTGCCGAGGGCATTTTCAGAATATTTTTGTGACGTTTTAGTTAATGTTAACGTACACTAAATACAGTGATTGTGGAGAATTTATTTTTTTTACCGAAACCTAAAGTTTAGTACCGTATAGTTTCCCGATAAAAATATTAGAGTGTAATCAGTGTTTTGGTGGTTGCAATTTAGTTTTGCAATATTGTCGCTTAGTTGAATTCTCGTTGAATTCAAGTGAAGTGAAATCAAATTGATGTTTTTATAAAATCCCGTCCGGATATAATGTGAAATCGGATAATGTTAAAATAAAACTTAAATCGTATGTTTTAGCGGATGTGACTGTTAATAATCGCAGTTTCTTCTTCCTACAAGATAACTAAATTTCATTTAGTTGCCTGGTATCGGTTACGTTAAGAATGAACTTTACTAATGAATATCTCTTTGTACTACAATATTGTGAATTTTAATTCTCGCAGTTTTGGGTTATTAGTGAGTGCAGAATTTTATGAAGTTTCTAGTTTCTACAATTCAGTGGCAATTCTTTCTACCTGTGTTTGTAAAAGGGCAATATAGTGTAAGTTTGTTCTGATCTAGTTTTGTGAATTAAAAAATTTGAACAGGATACTGTCATTTGCTGACTCTTTGAATTCTGTGAACATTGCGTAAGTTGTATATTGTTTATGTATCGATTATTTGTGTCATTTTGGCGTATGAAATCGTCCCCATTTGCTAAGAGCTAAGAGCATTGTGACTTTACTTAATGATTTTTTTTACTAGTTGTTATCGTTTCTAGCTTTTTGGTTCATGAATAAACATAATTTTTTAAACTTAATTAGACTGAATAATATTGACCCATATACTTATGAAAGTCTTTTATATTTTATCCAACCTAACTTTGACATCACCGAATATGACTAACAAGTTGAATTAAATTTATTAGACCTGACTCCAGTTTCTGGTTAATGGTATCAGGTCATTATTCTAATTACCATCATTATCAAACTTTCATAATCAGATGGCGCCCAATTATATGCATTTTATTGTGACTTAAAACCTATATTATCTATTCTTTTACAATTTGAAGCTATTGGAAACAATACCTACGACCTGAAATTTAAATTTGTAAAGATATGATTTCAAGCTGTAGCAATCTTAAGTATTACCGTAACGTAAGTATAATAATTTGAAGATTTTAAATGTAACTTTAGTCCGGAAGAATAAGCTGTGCTTCATGATACGATATAATTAGTGTTATCTTCTTTACCAAACTGAATTCCCAGTTTGTTTGTTATATTTTACAAATACGAACAGGCTGTTAGATATCATTAACGCTAAAATAGACTACAGCTACTAATAACCTACCAAAATCGTCGCACACTCAGCAACAGATAAAGAACCTATTTAATAAAGCATAATTATAAAATAGTAAAAAAAATTTGATGTTATTTTTCTGTTTAATTATCAATTCCAAAGGTGTCTATGTAAAAGCTTAACTGCCCAAGCTGCGCAGATGGAATTATTTCCAAGACTCAAGAAGGTAAAAGTTCAGTCAGGAAAACTGACAATTTAATTCAATATTGATTCACCTCGTCAGTAGTAGAGGCCTTTCAATCAATGTTTTTAGAATAGCACCTCAGGACGCGTCAGCTTGGATTATTTAATCTTACTATTTTATATAATTAATTTAATACAATTATGTTAAGATTGCGATTACAAACGCAAGAAACAAGACAGCACTTGACTTATAAATTTTGAACATGTTACGTATTATGCTGATTTTCAACAGTTAGAGTTTTAGAGCTCTGTTCACGTTTCCTTCATCACATACGAGATTACATTTACTGGAACGACAATATCATCAATCTCCACAATAATTCAAGCCAAAAATGCAGACATAAAACGAAACTACGTACGTTAAATTGACTGAATATTATTGCTAGCATGTGACAATTTAAAAAAGTTTAGATTCAATCGCTTTCAGACATTCAGCGAACTCAATTCTTCAACGTCTGGGTTCCACATAGACGTATTTTATTTTAGCACATTTATCGAATACCACGTTCTCAAACGACTTACTGTATTCGGTTATCATAAAAGAACAAAAAATAATAAGAAAAACTAAAAAAAAGGGCAAAAGTGTGATTTTTAGGATAAAGTACAGCTTTTACTCTTATGTCAGATACTGGAAATAACTGAAGCTGCTTTCTTTGATTTCTTTCTAGCGATCTATGTAATGTAGCTTATAAGAAATATTTTACAAAAAATTATTTATATTCAGAAAGTGCGCTGTCGAAACTCAATCAATATCCCATCGATTCTTTTTTTGGAAGCTTCCTTTTATTTTACGTTTGTAGATTTATGGAACGCATATCTTCGAAATCCTAGCAGATCTAACCTTTAAAGAGAGAATCTAAATCCTTTAGTTTTGTTAAAAGGGAATTCTTTGTTCTTTGCGAATCAAACGGAACTCTTGTAATATTGTTCTGTAACTTGATTTTCTTGATATCTGCTCTTTGAAAATAACAGATCGGCTTACACTGAGAATAAGACGAGTAGTTCACGGTGAAATCAAACAAGATGTACGTCCTTTGATAGACCTTTACGAAATATCCATCAGTAGTAAAACGAGAATTACAGAAAAAGTGTAGTCGCATTTCTTGAATTTGTTTCTAGAGAAATATATCCGCTAAGCTCCTATTTCCTGTATGTAAAATGCATTCTTGAAATTTGTTGTAAGTAGGTTAAGGTAGAAATAGTTTTACCACAAATAAATGCAGCGCTAAGCTATTCTGTTAGTAAATTCTTGACATTTAAAGTAGAATGAAACAAAGAACTACAGAGGACTTGGGATAGAATAATTTTATTTGAAAACATTGATTTTTAAGCTGTATTAAACATATTCCTGATGTTTTTATGAATTAGAAATTTTGAGAAACAAACTCAAGTGTTCATTGCCGTTACATGTCATTTTTCCTTGTTAATTAAAACATTTAAGCCCGTTATTATCGCAACAATAGTGGCGCTTATTCCTGTTTACGTGCATTTCCATTGTCTAATATTCGAATTATATTTGTTTTACTTCCATTGCATTGGTTTGAATCGTTGATTTATGCCGTCAAGGTTTTCTCATCAATTTTCTTTAAGCAATTTAAGAATTATATCATAGAAAGAAATTTGAGATTTTTCGAGTTTTTTTGCATAGTAAGATACGCGGAGACGTACTTTCAATTAAAGGGCTTTGTGAGTTCTTTTATGTGGTTTTAAGATTGAAAATGTTCATCGTTTACTAATTGAAGATCTAGATTCCAAGTTTCCTTTTTTGGTGGTATTTATATCTGCTTTGACGTTTTGAGAGAATCTTTGTTTTTTCTACGGAGGTAAGTAAATACCTTATCATATAGCCAATTAGTAAAATTTTCCTTAGCGCCTTTAAAATTTTGTTATTTGGATTGACTTAATTATTTCCTAGAGTATTTAATTGGTCTATTGCTTTTCTTTGAGGGGGTGGAGAATATATCCCATTTTTTAAAAGGGAAGCAAGTTTTTTAATTAGGTATTGAAAGTTTTGATCAGTTAATATCGGATTCATTGAGAATAAGATTGCGCAAGTTGGTAAGTACTAATAAAAATATCTACTCTATTCACGGTTGACAAAATATGTTTATTATTCAGTTTGATTGAAAAGATTTTTAGATCAAGTCATTTGTTGCGACAGTTTATTTTTTAACCATTCAATTCTTTTCAAGCTGATTATTGTTAACTACTCAATCCGTTAATAATATTTTGATTACTGTAATGCTTGATATGTGTTGAAATGGGCTGATTGTTACAAAAATTAATTCATTCCGTTTTAATGTTAAATTAGATGTTTGCACAAAAAAGAAAATATTGCTGCATTGGTACGTGCAGCCAATTTTACATTATAGATGATTTTAGTCTATTTAATTTAATTTAATTTAATTTATTATTCTGAGATTACAAAACCATATATTACAATAAAATTACAATATTAATTTATTTGATATAATAATGTATCTCAAGGAGGGAATTCAACAATGTTGTTCTTCCATTCCCCCTTTGTATAATTTAAACAAAATAACATTATGTATTGTGAGAGAACTTAATGATTATAATTATAATTTATAATAAAAGTAAAGTTGAGTAAATATGAGAATAATAATAATAATAGTAATAATAATAATATCAGTATTGACTGATTGCGAAGTAGTACATCAATGACGATCTGCATTGTATTGCTTAATCAATGCTTTTTTGAATTGTTACCGACCCTAAAAAAGCTAAATAAAATGTTTTTTCAAACAAAATTTTTAAACGACTATTGCTTGTGCATAAAATAAGTTCGTTTCACACTTCGTCATTGTAATAGTCAACAGAATTATTTTAAACAAAGGTTAATTCCCGTACACATGCTAATACATATTTTGTATCAAAGATATAAAGCAATTTCTGATCCATTTTCAAGTAAAAACTGTAATTATCGTGAGCCAAATATATTGCAATAAATAATTTATTGCATTTGGAACTATATTTTATATTTTATGAAAACTGATTACACTAGAGATCGGGTTTTAACTGGATAAACACAGCTTTTACACAGTTTCTTGTACGTGCATGCATTTCTCATAAAATATAATGGTAATTGGATTCAATTTATGTTATTGGTTACAATTATGTCTGGCTTAAGGTGTGGTTGACTAGTACCTTCTTAGATAAGCGCTGTCTTTATAAAAGCTTTTAGAAAGCTTTTATAAATACCCCATAAAATTAGCTTAAAAGAAGTCGATGGTTGGGCGGGGTTTCTAAACTACCAAAAAACGCACAAGATGTTGATTCGGTAGCTGTCGTATATGTAGAGCCATTGGCCCAACCGCTAAGCAAAAAAGTCTATTAACAGGTTCGCATCACTAAAGCTGCATACTTAAATAATTCGGACTAGTTAAATAGATAATAATTGACTCAGTTCCTAGAATCTGATTATAGTACAGTTGATTTCAAATAAATCTAGGATAATCACTACGCCATAGTGTAAATGTTGACTTTTCTTTCCTTGATGTTTAATACATTAATACATGTATTGGTTCATGCGTTGTTAAAAACTAAAAAAGTACTCTCAAAATGACTTAAATCAATTTGCAATTAGCTGTAGAATTAAAATATCTATAAAATGAATAACCAGTAGTTTTATAAATTAGGCGAAGCCCCAATTGAAATGTAATTAGTATATAAATATAAATAACTTACCTAACCTAATAAATAATTTAACGTAATATGAATAAATTCATCCTAACAAATCCACTTATGGTTGACTTCCTGTATCATCGGTTTTGATGTTTTACTGCGACTGGCTTCAACAGAATTATAGCCCACCACAATGTCTATAAAACTACTCAAAACTCGCAATATTCATTTCGCGCTTGTTTCCAATATAAAAACAATAGATCTCTGAATATAGATTATTCTATATTAAGCCATAACACGTAAATACGACACATTTAATAATAATAATAATAATAATGTTAAATATAAATTTTCGTAATTTAATAAATATTAGACCAACATTGGAAAATCGTTACTAATAGTAATTGCATGTTACTATATGCCTGTGGGAGGGTTGACCCAGAACTGCTAAATTATCAAAAAAAAAGGATGTCAAAAATACAACCAAAGAAATCATAAAAAAGCAGAAATCGGAAATATACTAATTGACGATATAATTAAATATAAAATAAATCACTCGTCCAAAGTCTTAAACGGTTTGCTTGAATTTCTTGTAGTCTGGCGTACAAAATTGTTTTCCCAAAATCTCCCTTCTAACAAGATCCAACGAAATTCTCGACTAAAAATTGTTAAAACACCAAAATGATGCCAAAAATAGGAAAACTATATACATCATTAAATCCGCGTAAATGCGAACCAAAGTTTCTAAAACACGAAAATAAAATAAGAGCGAAATATCCAAGGGAATTCCTAAGCGTGGTGGAAACAGATCGCAAAAACTAATTAAGTTAGTAAAAACGATTCTTTATAAACACAGGCGCGGATCTACGGGGGGGATGGGAGAAATTCCCCCCCCCCAAGATTTTTGATATTATATACTTCAGTATTATAGTTAAATAAATTTTGAATGTAAAAGTAGCTAATGTTTATTAAATATTGTGCAATATATAACATTTATAAATAAATATACATAGGATAAAAACAAATAATGGTTGTTTAATTATGATTTATTTAAAACAATTATTTTAAAAAAATTTCCCTCTCCAAAATAATTGTCTGAATCCGCCACTGATAAATATAACTTACAATAAGAAAAAAAATCCTTAACCAGATGCAACAACCCTAAATAGCCAAATCACTTAGAAAAATAAACAAAGCGAAACTAACCTAGATATGAGACGCCAGTACTAATATCAAAATCTGCCAAAACTCCGAGGCAATTTGTAACGGATAAAATACTGAAGCCTAACGAAATAAACACGGATAACGCGGCATTTTAGAAGTATAAAGTGTTGCCGATAACTATAAATAATATACAGTGTGTTTTTTGTAAACGATAATATAGGAAATCCAATGGAATTTTATCATTTTCCTCGTAAGTTTGTACCCTTGCAAATGTAAGTAGAAATTTTGGTATCAATCTAAAGAAGAATTCATTTTCCGTCAAAAAAATATTAAACTTTATGAAGAAAACCAAAATCGATTTAGAAAAAGACTTAAAAAGCTTATTGATTTACTGATTTTGGTAATAAGTTATTAAAAAAAGCTGGAAGCTGAACGCCGATTGGTGTAGCGGTTAACGCTTCAGATTCGTAATCAAAAATCGCGAGTTCAAACCCCATCACCGTATACTTTTTTTTTTAATTGTATTGCTTACTAATTATTATTTTGAGAACTTTATTACAACGATTATTAATTTTTTTTATTGTTAGATATTTTTGCTACGGGGGTTTACCGTTATTTTTTGTACAATTTTAACTAACCATCAAAAAGGCAAATGAAAAAAGGGCATAAAACTAATAATCGTTGTAATAAAGTACTAAAAATAATAATTAGTAAGCAATACAATTAAAAAAAAAGTATACGATGATGGAGTTTGAACTCGCGATTTTTGATTAGAAATCTGAAGCGTTAACCGCTACACCAATCGGCGTTCAGCTTCCAGCTTTTTTTAACAGCTTATTACAAAAAGCAATAAATCCATAAGCTTTTTAAGTCTTTTTCTAAATCGATTTTGGTTTTCTTCATAAAGTTTAATATATTTTTGACGTAAAATGAATTCTTCTTTCGATTGATACCAAAATTTCTACTTACATTTGCAAGGGTACAAACTTACGAGGAAAATGATAGAATTCCATTGGATTTCCTATATTATCGTTTACAAAAAACACACTGTATATGAAAGTACTCAATACACAATTATTTCAATAACAATCTTTGTTATTGAAACAATATGCAATTAGTTTTCGTGATTTTTCATTCGTGCGAATAGTACCAAGCTTTTCCTTTAAATAATGAAGCAAGTCATTCCTAACCGAAATGCATTATTATACAGTGCTGTTTTTTACATTATAAACCGTGTGCTTTATCAAAACGTGTGTTTTTGCCAGAGAACAAAGTAAAAGGCTTAAATTGATTATTATGGCCACGTAGTCCCTCTTAAGCCTCTGTTTCGAACAATAATGAATATCCTTGTTTGTGTTTCAGAAATCGTAGACTCCTTTATTTTATGGATCACTACAGATTTCCTAGAATAGGAAATTAACAAATATGTAGTACATTTATTTATATCACAATATAATTAATTAATAAGTATGAATAAACTTACTTTTAGTTTTTAAACAAAGATATTTTAAAGATCTTTTTAGATTTAAATCTAAAATTTTGTTCGCAAAGTGACGTTTCTAATATTTATGGCTGTTTTTGATGTAGGTGGCGTTGCCTGTCGCCAACAGCCTCTTTGTTTTCAATTAGCAAATAAAATCAATTTTTTGATAATTTAGTTATTTTTCGTACTTATTCTCTCTTATTGAATATATTTAATATCATTTTTCTTTTTAATGGGAATTACTTTATGGAATAGGAATATGTCTGGAATATTTCTCTAAATTCATATGGACTAAGAATCGTATAGAAGACCTAGTTAAAAGCATACCCTGTAATATTCTTCTAGGTTTTCAGAATTATTTTATCCATTAAGAATTTCGACTAAAGATGAATTGCACCAACTGCAGGTAACATTAATTTAAGGTGAATAGCCATGGGTAATAATTGGATATGATTGTTTCAACAGATGTAAATATTTATAGCGAATAACCTTTAGTTAAAGTTAACTGACGTTGGTGCAAACAGCTCTGCGATATTTTCTCGAAAATTCCCAGCTCTCAGCTGGGAACAAAGCAAATAACATCCAACCTCGATAACTTACAAGTTTTATGGAAAATGTATATAGTAAGTTTGAGAAATACCATTCTACCAAAGCCAACTAGCCAAAAACATAGTTAAAGAACACTTAAGTTTCTGACACATCTGACCTTAATAAAAGCCGACCAAACGAATAAATTATTTAAACCGCAATTTAAATATTTCGAGGCCGGCCAACTATTGAATTATTCAAATAATGATGGTTTTCATGTAGTGTCGGTTTAAATTACACTGTGCTACAAATAAAAAAAATGAATACACAAGACCTCCTACCTATATAAACGGTTTGGTATTGAAGAATAAAGAATTTTCATACTTGCAGAATTTTGCCATCATTTTGAGTTTTTTCCCAGCCCGCTGAATGTACCTCACCCAGTTTTGGTGCCTTGCACTACTCTAATGACCAAAAGTTAGCCATTTGTAGTTACATTTTGGAAATCTTTTCTTTAGTGGGATGATAAGAAGTGTAGCTTTACAAAAGTTTAAAAATAATGAAAATCAGTAACGAAATGACTGAGTTATAGTCTAAAAAACAAAAAAAAAACTTTTTTGTAGGGCCTATATGTAAAACTGTACATCACTCCCTCAGAAAAGGAAATAAAGTGGCTGTTTTACTCCCTATGGAGTAAAGTAAAATAATCGCGTTATATTCAAGGAAACCTAACCTACTATGGTAAAATTATGTGATTTTGGTGTTAAAAAATTTCAATTGTCAGAATGACATTTAACAGTATTTTCGAAAATTTTGGGGATTTTGCGATTAAGTCCTTTAGGCCGTGCAAAAATAGCGTATACACCACAGAACTAAAGAGGCTTTTAATCTCACGTGTGTTTATTGCCCTGGTTTACGCTCGGGAGAATAAACTTCACATTCAGAATTAAAAGATGCACTGGCATATCATATTTTCAGAAATCCGACATGTTTCTGTATGTTGGGGTCCTTATTAAAAATCCAAGTTTACGACATTGGCGCACCACCACCATATTGAATAACGAATGAAAATTTCGACATTTCTTCGGTTTTCTAAGAATATCTTGTAAACGATGTGTTTTACAGCGAAAGTGGTTATTTTTAATTTTAAAGTAGACTACATTGGCCACACTTTGATTGTTGCTGAGATACAGCTAGGAGAGAATGGGAAACTATTCGTCTTGTTTTTGTCCAAAAAATGCTGCCATTTATTCATGCACTTTTTTATGTCGAGGGTTTACATCTCTATTTACAATACATGTTGACATAATTTGAAGAAAGATTGGATGCTGCTAAATACAACAAATTTACAACTGAAGGATAGTTCACCATCAGATGCACAAAAGAGTTTTGATCAGGTTTTGTTCTATAGTCATATCTATATCTATGGTCTATACAAACACTGATGAAGACGATGAAAAGTTCTGGAGGATTGACCCGTGATCGTGGACAGTGTGTTTACTCGATGGACTCTATAAATGGTACATCTTCGGAACATATTTAGATGGAGTTAAGAAATACTGCGATATTAACTCGGTAACATCTGCGCAACATGTGGACATGAAGCCTTTTCACATTACCCGAGATAATGAGAACATGAGTAATCTCAGAGACTGGTTTAATAAACACCCTTCATTTCCCAAAACTGGCTTGATTGTTAATGATGATCGGAATTACCAAAAACCTAGAAGAGGCTGTATCTGGGCAACTATTAGGTTGCGCAAAGTCATTCTGCACTCAAACTGTAGCAAATTTAGTCTACTTTAAAATTAAATATATCATATCTTCAATATATCAGCCCACGATCAGCGAACGCCATGATCGAAAGCTTGTATTTCTTCCCCAAGGGCCCCAACATACAAAACATATCCAAAAACCAAAACTAAATTCTGAAACCTTTATAGCTTGATATTCTGACAATTAGAAACGGTTGCAGTGGACGCAAAACTTGAATTCGACTTTTAAAATCTAAGGTTCTAGAACTTTCAGAATATAGCCTTCGATACCATAAAAATTTTGATCTCTGAAATTATAACCATAAATTTTTAATAATGGAAATTGAAACTCTGAAAATCGCACAAAGCTAAGGATTTTTTGAGATGTCGAAACTATGAATTAGTAATGGTTTACTTAGATCACAGAAGCTTTGATTTCAAAACTTAAAACTTATAACATTATCACTTCCGCTCACACTCTCAAGAGTTCATTATAAGTCTAAATATCCAAGTATCTGAGCGTTTGACAAAATAGTGGTACCACGTGACACTAATATGCAAACTAAAAAACTCACTAGCAGCAAGAATTTAGCTTCTAAATTAAATAACAATGACATTTTTAATGAGATAAAAAGCATAATAAATTTAAATCAAAACGCTTTTTACAAAATCACAAATAGAAGCACATCCAGCAATTAGTAGACAATAATTAAATTCAACTTTAGTTCTCTCATGGATAAATAATTAAACTAAGAAAATACAAAGAAAATGTTTACATTATTTCTACGCTCGATTATAGAAGAACATGAGAAATTACAAGAGGTTATTATGTTAACAAGAAATTCTTCCATTATATCCTACTTCATCTAATTTAATCCAGAACACTCTATAAATATAATGGATTGTCAATATCGCAGAAATGAGCAAAAAATCAATTTTCAATAGATGGTTCCATTATATTTTGTGGTATAATGAAGCAAAAGATAAAGTGGCCATGAAAAACTTTTATATTAGAGTTTGAGTTAAGGGTTAACGAAAAATAATCAATTTGTATCATTATTGAGGCATTTGAACTCATTCTTCCTCACTGTTAAAAGCGTTTGATGATTAAGGTAATTTTATTATTTTACTAATCACTGTACGTGTCATTTACCTTTCAATTGAGGTTTACTTGTTGAGGTTAAGCTGGTTAAAACTAAAATAGCTTATTAATATTTCAGAGTAGTGAAAGTATAAAAAAACGTAGGTCTCTTTAAAACATCCTTTGAATTTAATTTACCTTAATTAACTAATCCCCTAATTACTGCTTTCCTAATAATCTTCACTGTACAGATTCTATACTCCTTATAATTCTTTTACCAACAAACGAAAAACTCGTTTATTATTCACAAAAGTCTATGTGTGTGTCTGTCCTTTCTTACAAATTAGAGGATAGGTCATTAGAAGTACTATGTAAAAGTCGAAATTTGTATGTGAATTCTTTAAAGATGTGTTGCTATTTCTGTTGGAATTCATTCCGTAGTGTAAAATAAAATTTTGCACGAAAGCCTAGAAACAGCTACGGATTCTTTATTAGGTAAGGGATAAATATTGGACTTGAGCATTTTTGAGTTTAGGCTTGTTTAAGAGCATATAATGTGTTATAGACCGTACTGTTAATATTTTCGAATTTATTCGCGGAAATGGTTATTCAAGTACAATTCGAAATTTTGTGTCTGTTCGAAGTGTTTGTCATTCCAAATAGATAAAGTAATGATGTCTATATGGTCTGTATGGGTTTTAAAGTGGCACATAAGTATAGTCAAAAATATTTTACGATTAAAGCAATAGCCACGCACCTAATTCTTATCTGCCTTATTGAGCAATCGGTTTGCTTATGCGAAGAACCCATCACCACTGTTACAAAGAGTAGCTCCGATTGCATTACCTGAAGGATCGGTCTTAATTATTTGATTTAAGATTTATCTGATGAAAAATTTGGATACTACAAAATGGGGGGGAGGGAACAAGGGCTTCTTTTAACTTTTCAAATGCGTGGTTGCAATATAAAGTCTACTGAAATGGAATTTCTCTTCTAGTCAAGCACTTCAACGGGGTCGCATATGCGTAAATGTTGAAATGTATCTATCGTCTGTAATAGTTTGCAAATGCGTCAAACTGTTTCGCTTTTTGTGCGTATTGGGATCTGGTGAAACACTATTTCCGAAGAAATATGACTCAAATAAAGAACTTCTTTCGTTAAAAAGTTTCATTTACGTGGGTTTAATTTTAAGTTGACTTGCTCGGTCATGAATCTACTTGAACGAGGGTATAATTATTATTAAATTATTGTCAAAAACGATGAAATTGTCTAAGTAAATAAGACGAATTTTGTAATTTAGACCAGGTTTCAACTATGCCGAACAAACAATTCCATGCTGTTTCCATAAAAAATCATACAATAATTATAACAAGAGATGTGTAGACAATATTCGTTTATTGCTATAAAATAGTTTTAAACCATTTCTGTTAGAAAATATAAAACAGAACTTTATGACTATATTTGTGAACTAGAATTGTGCTTGAACCAAAGTAAAACTTGTAAAGTTTTAAACCAAAGTAAAGCTGCCGTTATCTTCGGTTTATTTTGAAAGGAATGTTGTTAAATTTTCTATATTTCACCTATAACTTCTCAAAATATTTAGTTAATTTTATAAAATTTACACGGTAAATAGTTAATGATAAAGTTACATTATCGTGAATATAAACAGAATATGTATTTCACTTTAATTAAACACTGAACTGCGTTAAAATTTATTCCCAAAACTCAACTGATGTGGAACTATTTTGTTTAGGTTGAAATATTTAACAAAAACTTCTTTTCGATTACCTAAAATGCTTTTCTGAATTTGTGATGCACACTTAAGCACCAAAATCTAAATTATTCTGTATAATTGATTTTTTTTATTTGTTGTTTGCAAATTCTGTTAAATGGTTGTTGCAGTTATTACCCAAACCAGTTAAAAAAACTAGGTCACTTGCTTTTAGTAAATTTTCCCACCAAATAGAATTTATTTATGTGCCCAATTCAGGACTGTATATTTTAGCGATTTTAAAACATAGATTTTACAAGCACTACTAAATTTTCAAAAACACTCGCTACAGAGTTTATAGAGGTAAATACGTCTCAGACCGTCTCAGGCCAAATTAGGTGAACTTTTACTTAATAATTATATTTAAACCTCAAACAATTCCTGTAGAAAATAAACTTTAAAAGTTTGCAGCTTGCACCTTTATTGTGTGCACGTACAACGATACGGTAAAACTGCAAAATCTTTCACTTAACTCAAAACTGCTAAAATCTTATTTGTTAATAAATACGTATTTTAAATAACCGAACTGCAGAAACCATTTCGTTCCAGACAATACGGAAAGAAACTTTAACAAAATTTTATGACTTAACAAATTTTCAAACGACTACAACTGAATTGACTTAAATCCCAAATTATACAAGGCAGATAACCATTCTCTTACGAAACTTGTTGCGTTATTCTCTGCTATCATATACTTTGATTCCCCTAATGGCGATGCTTAAAAAAGAAAGTACACCCCATAACAGAGGTTGAAAGAAAGAAGAGGTTTATCAAAAAGTTCGGAACATTTGTCTTATGTCACGATTGACCAATGACAAAAAGGCGAAATTTACCTTTTGATGAATTTCAAGAATAAACTGTGGTTGTTATTGCCCTAAAATGTTTCCCAAGCTTCCTTATAGCTATGACAAGTGAGGTGAAACGCTTTAATTATTTGCCAAATAGATCATAAATAAGTCTAGAAATCAGCTTATCTTTTAAATTTTCTTTAACGATCAACAATAAAAATTTTTATTAATTTCACTGCAAAGCATGAAAATTAAATTCCACACTTAGTAGTATTTTCTGTCTGATCCAAGTTGAAAGCAGATTTGCTAATGTCTTCAAATATATTAAATACTATCAATCTGATTATTATTTCTAATATTACCTGAAATTTTCTACTAACCTTTAATACTTTGTACATGTATGGGAGATATCTTAGTTTCTACAAAAAACAAACAAACAAACCGAAACGAATTGGAAGTCTGAAAGCAAGAAAGAAAAATCCGATATTTAGCAGAAACATCTACAATGAAAACGCTGGGTTTGGTTCTAATCAACATTAAAAGTAAATATAGTAATTAAAGCAAATTAGTTAAGATTAATGTTCTACATCTGTTGCTTATTATAATCGATATTTACAGTAGGACCACAATGATCTAACCCCTTAAGAAAATTAGCTTTCCGAAACACCCAACACTCATGAAATTATGTCTATACTTTCCAGTAATTAATTATTATTTATGAAAATTGCAGGAATATCTGAAATATAAGGACGTATCCCTAAAACTTTGTACCAACAAAACAAATGTGTTTCTTAATTTGTATTTATATAAATCCTTGAAACGTACTTTAAATTTCATCTCTCTGATAGAACGGATTTCTGTACCTTTTGGAAGAGGGTAAAAGTAAATGATGAAAGTAGCAGCGAAGCAACAGCCTGTTAAATGTGCAACAAGATTTTATCTAAACTTTCTGAAACATTACATTCCAGCCGCTAGCGTTTTGCGAGTCGAACTGGGTCGAACCTGAATTGCTACAGGGATTTGGCAGTAAATTTCCGTTTATTGCCCTTCGACGGCGATTGATTTTGAGTTGTTTCTTTACTGGCATAAAAACTTCCCAAGTTTTTGGCCACATAAAGCGCTTTAGTAATTTAGGAAAGTAATTTGGCGGTTCCCTGTCTAAATTTAGGGCTCTCACGTTATCGATAATATTTCATCGTCCCTTTTTTGTATTATGAGGTTATAGAGATTTGATGATGTGATAGAGGAGCGTTTGTTTTACATACACACGTACACAGGAAATCTGCGGTTTCCATTTTTTTGCAATTTACAAACCAGCATTAGCTTCAGAATCACACAGAACGATTTGTCAAGTGTCACATTTCAAAATGTTTTTATCTGATTAACCAACGACCGGAGGGGATTTTACGAATACAAATTGTGTTTTTATCCAATTCGTCTTTGTTTCGAATTGAATGAGGAAATTATGCTTATCTAAGGTTAAATAATGTATAGGGATGATGGTATTTGCACATATTTCGTTTTGTTGTTTTTTATTTTCAATTAGAAAATTTGTAATAGTATAGTGTAAAACTAGTTGTAAGAACGAAACTTTTTTATAAGTGAAGTTTGTTACTCTCCGGTTCGCGTCGTTCACCACCTTCTGAAACCTTATGAAAAAGTTTTTCATCATCATCATTTTCATTCATCACGTGTCAGTGTAGACAACTTCTTTTGCATTCTGATCTTGAAAGCTAAAGTAGGGAAGGAAATAAAAATTTGTTGATTATTATTATCTTAAAATCATAAAGTGGTATTTTCATTTTGATTTCCGATGAAAAGTCATGTCTCAAGTTCAAAATCAAGTATATCCACCGTACGACTACAATTTACAGACTGTTCATTGTTTACGTGTCTGCAATGTGCTACAGAATAATTTTCTTTTATTTTTAATGGACGCTATTTGAGAACATATACATTAACATGAAAAACCAATTTAAAACGCTCGTATTCGCTGTTTATAAACGAAATTTAAATCAATTAAACATACAACACAAACAAATTAGAAAGTAGGTAGTTATTTTTAAAAATTAATTACAATATTGTATTTTCGTACAAAATACGTAGCATACGTGATCGAAGCCAGGACGCTGCTAGGGAGTGGGGGCGGTGACCTGTTGGCAAGTAATGTAAAAACTATTTTGAATACAAAAATTCAAAGGTTCTCTGGACCTTGCTTCGATAGTTATAGCTAGACCTGTCTTAGTCTGCCCCCAGCCTCCATCAAGATAAAGAAAAGACGCAGATAATTGCTTGTACTCAACACAACTATAGTCCTCGCTATAGTTTTTTTCGAGGCCTTTTTTCGTTGCTGGTTTCTTATCAATTCTTGATAATCTCAATTGTTATCACATGATGGAACGTCGTTGCTATGCAAAGAGGTTTTCTCGTTTCTAAGCACGTCAAATATTAAGCAGAACTTCTTCGAACATATGTTGCCATTAATCAAAAAAGTGTACTTGAGATTAACTTTTTCTTAGGATAGATAGACCCTCTTTGCAGCATCTAACGTGGGTAGCATTTAACTTCATTAATGGATCACACATCTACACTAAGGATCGTGCTAACCACGAGGATCAAACTACCAGCCATAGTGTGATAAGAGTCAGAAGTAGCTAAAATTAAGCTTCAGTGCATTATTTGTAGAATTGTGCACTTGCAGACATATTCGGAAGTAAAATCTGGTGTACAAATCCGTCATGATATAAACACATTTCTATACCTTTTTCGACAATCTGGGGCAGTCTTCTGGGCGATCAATGCGTTTCCAGTATTTGCGATAACTTCGGTGTGTTCACTTAACTTAGGTGGGGGAACTATTTTTTAAACATTCCTAATGAATACCAAACACTATAAAACAGGGACAAATGCTTATGCAGAAAGAAGCCTTACTGGTATACAAATTTTGACGAATGTTTTCCAAAATTCAATTATACAGCTTGCAAACAAATACTCATTTGAGGCATGGTGTTGGTATGGTTTAAAATCATTTAGTTTATACAATACTTGAATGGTGTAAGTTTTATGACACAAAACATCTATATTTTTGCAGCTTTACTCTTTGCTTTCTCATGGTTCATGTTTTTTTGTACTTTCCAACATCTTAGAGCCAATTAACACTAAAAGTATACGTTGAGAAAAATAAATTCCTGTTTTCCTGATAACTTCTGAAATACGTGTTGATGCTATCGTCTTCGAACTTTGTATTAAAACGACAAAGATACAACTCCTTCCCTTGTCTGAATTCATTCTGTTCCGGCTTAATTCTTTCAGGCTTTCAGGCCAAGTCGCTAAGAAGATCTCTATATTCTTATTTTTATAGACAAACAATAAAATACCAACACACAAATAAATGTTCATATAATAATAACAACAAAATTCATTATTTTCTTATCAACACAATAAAAAAAATGATACCAAACTGAAATCTTTTTCTTCATATTCATTTCTAGATTCAAAAAGACTGATCTTTCACGTAAATAAAATTGAATGATTAATTGTTATACTATATTAGTTATTTTTATTTAATTATTTAAACTCCACTAAGAGCTAGATGGACCAACATCAAGATTTAGGTTATTTATCATATGAATCTCCAAATACAGAATTATTAAGGAATTTTGGGATTGATTTAATTAAATAAGAAGCAAAAATACATATTTATGGTTCATATCATAAAGACATTTTACAAATTAATAATTCAATTTTATTTACAGGAAAGATCAATTTTTCTAATCTAGACATGAACTACTATACTAAAACCAGAAAAACACAAAAATGATTTCCAACAACTACAATAATATTTTAAAAACGCAAAAGATCTAATTAATTAAACAAAACAATGTACAGAATAGTGTAGTAATATTAAAATAAATAATTTGTAACACATTAAATAATTTTTGATTTTTAAGTTCTGGGGAATTGCTTTTTAGAGATATGATATATTTTTATTTATTTTTTATTTAATTAACTTAACTTTATAATTTCTTAACCATAAAAAATATTTTAACTTATAATTTGTTTATAATTATTCTTTTATATTGGTATCTTCAGTTGAGTAATAAAATAAGTTTATTTTATTAAAATCTTACGGTTTATTTTACTTGAATCATTTTTTGCCACAACCATGTCCCATCTAGTTTAAAAGTAAAACCAATTGCTACCATCTCTAAACCCATTTTCAGTTAGCTGCTTGCTTCCATTTATATCAATATCAACATAAAATGTAAAAATAAACATTTTTAGATCGACAGTTGTACTAAGCTAAATCAATACAAAATATTGTTATATAATTGAATTCCAATACCAGATATTATTTATTAACAATCGGTAAGTGCAAACTTCCAATACTTTCCAAACATTTCCATCATTTTTATTAAAAAATATTTCTTTTAGTGAAATAACGAAAATTATTATGTCTTTTACACTTTTAAACAATTAATTTATATTGGATTAATCACTTTTTAAGTTTGACGATTAAATTATAACCTGAAAATCTTTTAACTAACGTAAACTAATTTCATTTATTTTTCTTTTTACTATAACCTTACAAAAATCTGATTTGATGCGCTTCAGAAAATGCATGTCCTCCTTTGAAGGTTTAGAGCTATCTTTCTGATAGAATGGCTTCCTTTACATACTTTTTCAAGAAACAATTGTATTTAAACACAAAACAATGAAATATGACTTCCAATTTTCCACTAGTTTATTCCATTTTGTAGAGCACAAATTCCAAATTTGATATAGTATAACATTTGGCGTAAATAATAGATTATTCACCTAAATTTTGTTGAGTCAATGACACGACATTGTATTAAACTAAATTACTAACATAAATTTATAAAAACAATTTTCCAGTGTTCCTTGACTATAAAACCATACATTACACCTTTTATGGTCTTATTTAAATATTTTTATGGATACTACAAAATACTATGCAGCCCAAAATACAGGAAGCACTGCACGTTACAAAAGTGTAACTTGTCAAACATGCTTTTTACATATTATATCAAAACAAACTGATCTATAAGATAATTAGTATCAATTATTCTGTCATGTCTATTTGACAAATAATCATGCGGCTGCGCCCTCCTGACTTTAACTTTCATAATGTAGCCGACAATTTCATATCTCTTATGAAATTACTACAGAAAATTATTGCTTGTGATGAGATAAAGTTCTAAACTGAGCAGCTCGAACAAGTGGCAGAGAATTTTTAGAGGTTGAAAGTACTTGTATAGTAGTATACCAAAGCGTCATCACCATGTTAAATTGGCAGCGGTTTTCTTTTTACTGTCTTCTCATTTATAATAGCAAAGGTATTAGTCATGAAACTTTAAGGAGGTTACAGCGGATCTTTGCGGGGTGAAGGGCAAGGGGATATCTCCTATGCTTTTACATAGGCTCTAACAAGAAATACCAATCGATAAAAAAATAAATTAACATTCTTAAAACTGAACAAAATCATTTTATTATGAATGCCTATAATGCATTTATTAATTATTTGTATATATTAAAATAATTTAAGTCGATTGGAGTGCATTTGTTTAATTGTTGAAAGTGTAAATATAAATGTAAATAGGTTAAGAATCGTGGCAACACCTCAAAGAAATCAATCGATTTTGTTGGTAGCAGTGTTAGGTTTCAGCTTTCGATTGAGTTGACATCCTAACCTCCAAATGTCAATCCCAAAATATAAGTGGAAACATGTTGAATGTTTTGTAATTTTGTATGCAATTACAGATGGGAATATTCTATTTTTTAACTTTTGTATAGTCTAAAGATTACAATCTGCTAAGCAGATACAAGAGATATATAAAAAGTTGTTGAGGTTTAATACATATATTTTTAAAATTAGTGTGTTTGTATTACTGATTTCGTGGATATTCTGATTGTGATGATAAATTGTATTCATCACATTGCAAAAGGTAATTTTACATTTTGCAATATTTCCGTCGAATTAACATTTGTATTCTGATATTATTAACGCAGAAGACTGAATTGTTCAACATAATTTGATTAATAAAATATATGATTATTAGTTAATACAATAAAATATAGATTATTATAACAGTCATTATATGTCATCTTTCTGTTCTGTTATTTGAATTCGCGCGCTATGAGGTGTTGTCACATCTCTGCTGTCTTTCCACATATGTCGTGAAAAATTCTTGTTTTGTTTACTTTAAATTATTATTGTGCATTAACTAGACACAAGATTTCAAAAATATTGGGCAGCATTGTTCTTCGAATATGAGAGTATGTCATTTTAGTTTTTTATCAGATTCCCTACATTTCTTCATCATAATTTTTCGTTAAAACTGCTAAAGGTTAGATGGTCTCCATAAGAGCCCATGTTAAATTCTGGATTTTATTTTCCATTTTTCTCGGTAATAGTACACAAGAAGATTATAAAAAAAAAGTTACCAAATAGAATAAGTGTCAAAGAACTCGAGGTTTAAATTTCACGTCATTCTCTACATTTTTACATTTCGCTGTATCCTCCTTAAATAAGACAATTATGTTCTTAACAAATGCTGTTTTTTATTTCAGGTTCTGAGCTAAATATATGAAGATTGTTCTTCTAAGGTAAAGTATAATCTTACATACTGCTTGTTTTATCTAACTAAGAGTATTCTCTTATACGTTATTAAGAGTATACTCTTATATGTAAGACAAATTTTTAGACACTGTGGCCCAAAATGTTCTACAAATTATACGTGAAAACTTTCATATTTGTATAATAATTTGTATTTTTGAGTATCCTAGCGCGAGTAAGTACTGCTGCTGCTATAGACCATTTGGAATATATTAAATGAGCGTACCAAGGCAATATAGATTAAATGATCTTGAGACAACACAAGGAGTTTCATGCTTTCATTGGCAGTACCTATTCTCTGAATGTGAAAAATTTTCCATATTTATTATGTATATTACCAATCTCTTCCAAGAGAAACGATTTTAAAAGCAAAATATAAAAATCGTGTAGTAATTATTATTTGTTTTTAAACAACCACCTTCAACTGGTAGGCACGAAAACCTCCGTAAGTTAACCTTGGCATTCTAATTTTCTTTAGATATTATTATTATACATATTATTCTTACATGTAAAGAAAACATGTTACATACGACTAACATCAAAGAACGAGCTGGATAAATGAAGATTTGAGTAAGAAAAGAAAGTCAGACTATGAGACTCAATCGACGTGTAAACATACGCCAAATTGTTTTAAGGACAAAAGCAAAGATCAAGACAAGACTGTGTAAAATATCAAGACATTACCTAAACCTTAAGGGTTCTGTAATGCTGTAATGCTTATGAAGCGGTTCTTTCTACATATACACGAGCTTACCCCTAATATAAATTCCAGGGATAGTTATTATAGAAATCAAAGTTTTTTCGAATTATTGATATTTATAGAATCGCGCTACATCGAGTTTTGTTATTTATTGTAAATAATATTCTGAAATTAATTTAAAAGCCGATGCTCGGCATAACAGATTTTTTTCGAAATTCTGAAAATAACAGATTTTTCAGACAAATTACTCTGTAGCGGCATTGTAAATATACTTACTAAGCACTGTGTAAAATCTGAGGATAATCCTACACGCCATTTTTTGTTAGAAGTATAATAGTCTAAGAGCCAGCGGACACGACCGCTTCACAACTACGTAATGGATAAAATCTCTTTTTTATCTGTATTCCTAGTATATGAGTAGAAAAACTCTTGTCTGGCAGGGCATCCCCTCTGATTTATTGACGAAGAGATCAAATAGTGTGGTAAGAAATGTTAGATTTAAAACACATGTGTAATGGTTTTTTAATTCTTATATAAATCAAAATACTGAAAAAAACGATAGCAAACTCTAGTAAGTTTGCTATTGTTTTTTTCTAGTTTTTTTTTTAGAAATAATTATATAGATCGACACGACCTACGGATTGCAACATGGAATGCCAATGGCATCCTGAACAAAAAAAAATGAGTTAGAGGGTTTTCTTAACTCTCAGAACATAGACATTTGTTTCATATCAGAGACCCATATGACAACCCATTCTTATCTTAAGATAAGAGGCTACAAAAGCTATCACACTATCCACCCTGACAATCAAGCACATGGAGGCAGTGCGATCATTATAAAGGAATCCATTAGCCACTACGAAGAATGCCACTTACAGTGCATAGACATGCAACTTACCATGGTGGGCATCAAGTCCACTAAACAAAAGCTGATGTTTGAAGCAGTATACTGTCCACCCAGACACAATCTTAAGAAAGATGACTATAAAAACTCTCCTACAACATCCGGGTGAAAGATTCATTGTGGGAGGAGATTTTAACGCCAAACATACTGACTGCGGAGCACGACTAACTACGACTAAAGGCAGAGAATTAAGAAAAGCTGTCCAAGAAACAAGATGCAACTATCATTTCACAGGTAAGCCTACCTACTGGCCCACTGATATTAACAAAATCCCTGACTTGCTAGATTTCTTGACTTTGACTTGGATTCTGATCACTCAGCAATCATCATGACGTTGAGTAAAACGATAATTAAAAAGAATGCCCGACCCACACTGGTTAACAAAACCACTGATTGGGAAAGTTTTAAACTTGACCTAAAAAGAAGCATTAACCTAAATGCTAGTTTGAAAACAACTGAAGAATTTGAACTAGAAACTGAAAACTTTACCAAACTCATTCGAAGAGACAAATTACTCTCTTTGGAAAACAACTAAGAAGATCAAGAGACCTATAGCTTCGATTCCTCCAATCAGAAAAGATAATGGTCTATGGGTCCGAGAAAACAAGCAAAAGGCTGATCTGTTTGCAGAATATCTGGCTGAGATTTTTACCCCTAACCAAGACTATATGGACAATACTTTAAACATTACCTTAGTTACCCCAAATGAAGTAGCGAAGGAAATACAAACAAACCTAAACCCGAAAAAAGTACCTGGTTTTGATCTGATCACTGGGGAAATCTTAAAACACTTGCCTAGAAAAGGTATAGTTATGCTCACGTACCTCTTCAATGCAACCTTTAGACTGAAATATGTTACAAGCAGTTGGAAAGTTGCAGAAGTAATAATGCTGCCAAAACCAGGTAAGCCGCCTAATGAGGCCAAGTCATACAGGCCGATATCCTTGCTGCCAATTATCTCAAAATTATTTGAAAAACTACTACTCAAAAGGATGAAACCACTAATTGAAAATAATAAACCAATTCCGGATTTTCAATTTGGCTTCAGACAAAAACACTCAACTATAGACCAGGTGCATCGCATTACTGACGTAATAGACCGCTCTCTTGAAGTAAAGCAAATCTGCTCAGCTGTTTTTCTAGATGTAGCTCGGGCCTTCGACAAAGTATGGTACGAAGGCCTGATATACAAACTAAACAAAATGCTACCAAAGCAATATGTAGAGATAATAACATCTTATATCTCAAACAGACTATTCAGAATTAAACAGGAAGATGATTATTCTGACCTGAAAGAAATAAAAGCGGGTGTGCCACAGGGTAGTGTCCTCGGCCCTATCCTATTTCTGTTATACACGAGTGATATACCAAAACTGGATGGAATCACAGTAGCAACATTCGCAGACGACACTACAATCCTTGCAGTAGAGAAGGAGCAAAATATATCCATTGAGAAATTACAAGCAGCTAGCACCACAATACTTGATTGGACCAAACAATGGAAAATTAAGCTAAATGAAGTCAAATCTACCCATGTTAGCTTCACAAACAAAAGGTTGGTAAATCCTCTGCCTTTAGAGATTAATGGTGCTATTGTGCCCTATGACGCCAATACGTAGGCATGACTCTAGCACCAAACTCCGGTGGAAAAGTATGTAAAAAAGAAAAGAAAAGAACTAGGACTCAAATACAAACAGTTTATTGGCTTCTTGGAAGAAACTCCAAAATGTCAGTACATAATAAGATCTCACTCTATAATCAGATCCTAAAACCGGTATGGTTATATGGCATCCAGCTCTGGGGCTGTACCAAAGATAGTAACATAAAAACCATACAAACATTCCAGAACAAGGTGTTACGCAACATGGTAGACGCTTCATGGTACATACGTAACTGTGATTTGCACCGAGACCTCAACATCCCAATGGTCAAGGAAGATATCAAGAGGTTTGCTGGCAAACACGAAGCCAGGCTTCACCTACGCGAAAACGCAGAAGCTCTTCAGCTATTAGACAACCAACATATTGTTCGAAGCCTGAAGAGGACCAAACCATTCGAGCTTGTGTAGTGCAGTGAAAAGCAGAGCATAGTGCGAGTTTAATAGTGGCTAAAAAAAACTAAAGGACATCGTCGGATGAACTCTAGTTTAGGTATTTAATTAGTTTAGTTTTAAGAAATTTCAGAAAAAAATTAATGGTTGGTCTTATAGACCAGTTTTAATAGACAGGTACCATAAGTGTGTATCAGGAAAATAAAGTTAAAAAAGATATTCGAACTGCAGCATGGGATTTGAACAGTGGTTCTCTTGTCTGAGATGCAGCCATTCATCCCACGGAGCCATGCTCTGTTGACGTCTGCATATTTCATGACATAATGAACTTTTTGTTTGATTCTCTTTTATTAATTTATTTATTATTCAGTACTTTTTGATGATTTTTACAATTACTAATTACTGTGCATTCTCTTATTAATTGGTTAATATTAATTTATCAACTATTAATATTAATTCATTTACGCACTTTGTTTGTGTTATGAAAAATCTCAATGTTTCTCTAAATATGTCCCTCTCCAAAAATAATGTGTGGTGAGGGACTAGTTCGACAGGTTCCCCTCCCGTTGTTCCCTTAGCGCCGCCTCCGAGCTGATGGTTCGGGACTGTTTAAATATAGCCTTAACAATACGAGTTTTCATAATTTATATACTCTAAGTTTTCTATCACCATCAGGCGACAAAAGTACATACATAAATATTGTATGTAATCGTAATAGGAAGTGTTATGAAGACGTAGTTTAGAACATTTTAAGATTTGTGTAAAACGAAATATAAAGAACAACGTAAACTGCGAACTAAATTTGTTACGTAATGCTTAAACTTTAATTTTTATTTTCCACAAAAAATAGAACGAAGCTATTGTAAAACGAAATCGAAACAAAATAAAGCCCTTTAATGCAAAAAGCATGTTTTAGGGTATTTCCTGAACATAAACCAGGACCATAAACCGAAGTGTCCCGTTTTATTGCTGATTTTGGTGGAAACCTATAAAATTGTCGTGGAAAATACAGTTAACAGGATCAGGTGGAAAAACAGAAGTTTTCGAAACAACCGCTTATACATTATTTAAAAAGCAATAATGCTACAAATAAAACAAAACTAAATATTTAATCGAATATTCCGCAAGAACTCTATTTCACTTAATCGCCATCCTTTCAAATTGTTGAATTGTTTGTAGACCCAACTTAATATTACCCAGTACGAACGAAAATGGGACGAAAGCTTTCTTTGACTTCAAAAGGGTTCATTAAATAAATGAGATATAAATGTCGAGGAAGGTTATCGCAGATTCAACCGGTAAATTTACAAAACAAACAGAAATTTAAGCTGCTCAGAATATTATGCTTGATTTATTATTCAACTAAAAATTTAGGCTGTCACAATACAAAGACTCAATATTTGGAACGTAGAGGATTCATATTCAAAGTTTGACAGCCCTTCTACTTTAATCTAAAATTAACGCCTCTTCCACTTTAAACTTTTCATAAGCCCTTATAAATTGAGTACAACCAAAAACAAATAATCCAGGGAAAAAATTGAATAGGAAATTCGCAAATATAAATTTTCTACGTTCAGAATCGGTAAATTTAAAATACGCTCAGGCCTCTTTGATCACAGAGATAAATTTAAATGTCTGCTATCCGAATATTCAATCACCTCTTTAGAACTGCGATCAATACACGCCATCTATTAGATCAACTTGTTAAATACAAATAGTTCAAGTGACTATCAAACTTCAAGACTCGACCTCTTTTTGTTCCTTTTATGGATTATCTTCCTTAGAAAATTCCTTTGAGAGTTCTGTGCACTATTTTATTTTTAAAAAGTTAGAAATTTGTTACCTTGTCTGTTCTAAAAGTGAGTAAATATGAAACTACGAGGATTGCATTTTAAAAGATGAGTTCCCCGAAAACAAGCAAGGATGCATTTGCGATTCGAGCTGCGCAATTTTTGTTTGAAAGCTTTTATCTTCTTATAGTTGACGAACGTCTAAAAAATATTTAACTAATTTGTTCGGCGCCGATCGACCGAATTCCTTTAACCTTTTAACGCAAATACGTCTAAAAACTTTCTTCGTCAAGCTGGCTATGATATGACACAGAATAGACGTAAAATAGGGCGGAGTATAGAACTCTTTTTTTCGAAATTGCATATCCCTGGATGTGAAATACTAGCTTTTTTAGGTCAAAATAAACCCACAAAAAATTCAGTTCTGTACGATGATATCTTCAGGACGGCAACGCAGAAGTGTCTTTATCAGAAATTGTTATCTTTTTACCTCAATATTCGTACAAAGAATATAGTAGAGTCATTTTGGATCCAAAAATATACATTTCAAAAATTATTGGTTATGTTTGCCTGGCAAATGTCAAATGTTTCATAACCTGACATTTACTTCATTATAATTGACCATAGCTTATTTGAATTGATTAATATAATAAAATTCCTAATTAGAGTAATATATTTATATTTTATTTGCAAAATTGAGAAAAGAAGAAAAAACTCTCAGCTACAAAAAAAAACTGTTAATGTCTCTTGTGCTCTAGTAAGTCAATTTCCATTAATTTAAATTATTTCCGTAATAAAAACACTTGAAAAGCAGTGAAAATATTTTGCTTTATTAAATCGTTTTATTTCAGAGTTATTACTCAGTAACATATTTTGCATATTTTATCAAATGGGCCGACTAAGAAAGATATTTCTAACTTCAAACTGTCGACTGATAAGTTTTATGTAAAGAATCCTCGACCACTTATTCCACTAAAGTTTTCGCAAATGTATGGCATACATTCAGGCAATAACATTTTTGTGTTAAATAAATTTATAGACTAAGTAAGAGATAGCTATTCTGAAACGTGGAGACAATGCATGATTAGAAGCAAGACTCCATATTACTAGTGAATTACAACTTGTACCTATCGAGATCAATCATGCAAAAATAAAAGATCTTCAAGCCCTTTGTGAAGTATTATCTAATATAGAACACAGTAGTTTCTATGATATTCTGGACACCAATGAAGACCCAGGTGACATTGTCGAGGGCGACAACAGTAGTGCTTACACATATTTTTTCTTTCATGCTAGAGATATGAATCTTTTGTTTAAAAAAGTATATATTTTAGTTTTTTTTTAAATCTGCCAGACCGATATATTCTAATTAAAAGACCGATATATTCTAATTAAAATATCTTATGTTTAATAAAAAAGTAACAAATCTGTTTTGCAAATTTTCGTCAAAAACCACAGATTTTTGGATTGTGTAAGAATCTTTCATAAACTGCACATAGTTCCAAATAATAAAAATTCTGGCCTTACATTAGTTTTTGGTTCTCCTAAGGGTTATAGTTTATTGACAAATACCGTGTTTGACATCAACCCTTCAATTGCAATTTATATTTCTTAAAAACTTGAAATAAATAAGAGAAATACATAAAAATTCTTCGATTTACTAAACATCATATTATTTGTCAAATTAAGGGCGATCTTTTCACCACCTTGTAACTTTATTTGGCAGTTGATTGTTATGGATACAATTGTAGAAACAGTTGTAACCATAGCAAGTAATCTCCACATAAATTTATGAGGAAGTAAAAAACCTGTCCTATTATTACCTAATTTTGTCAAACTTTGTGTTTTTAAATTGGCATTAGTGCAAATGAATCCAACCAATCAGCGTCAATTCCCGCGTTGGCCCAACTCTTATAAGTAATATAGAGTGACTCTAGAATATAGTAGAGTCACTGCATCTAGTTACCTAGGCCAGCTGGTTACCAGAGTACCGCAAACTGCCGCCATATTGGGGCAAACGAAGCACGAAACTGTGCATTATTTGTTCTGTATTAAATTTAATGAAATCCAAGTTTACTTTAAAAGGTTTTTCTTAGTCTGAAAGATCAAACCTCTAATATGTCAAACACGTAAAACGTGGTTTTAATTTGTCCACTATTAAAAATCACGCTTCTCTGCCCCAATATGGCGGTGGTTTGCGTTACTCTGATCGACCAGCTGGCCTAGGTGACTAGATGCAGTGACTCTAGAATATAGTTCTCTCCAGCGCCATCTACAGGTTCCTATAAAAACTATTATTTATTGATTTTTAAAGGTTTTTTTTATATTAAATAATATTTGACTAATAGTTATTTTTTTGCTATCATTAGAAATAACTAAAATAACAGTGTCAATACTTAATTATTCAGAATCCAACCTCAAGCTTATGGTGACGGGTCAGAACAGATCACAACAGATTAACGAAATGCGGCAGGGTAGGCACGAATGGGAAGCGTGCTTCTGCTTACTGTGCTCTGCAATATTATTTTCAGACGCAGTAATGTGCTTTGATGTGTTGGATGTGTTTTCGATTATGAAAGATAAGACACTTGTTATTGAAAAAAAATAGGATCCCGTAACACTAAACAAATTACTGAAGAACATATAATTATTGTTGCGAAGCCAAGTTGTATTTACCTAGGGCACGTGATACCTACGTCCGGAAGCGCCTATGAGATCAAGTCTTTTTCATTTCCTTCAAAATTCTTTGGGTAACAATTTAAACCAATTTGCTGCTGTGGGCTGTGACGGCACTGTAGTTAACACAGGTTTCAAGAATGCAATTCCAAGAATTTCAGTTTCAAGAATTCCGTTAGCATTGAAACTAATATAATTCGATTTATTGCATTTTTCTGTTGTGGATTAGGCTACACTTTATACTTTTATTTCAGCCTTGAATTATATTTTTACATTAAGAATTTTGTTGTGGTAATACTGCATTTTTCTAGTGGAATGTTGATAAAAGTCATTCGTTTTTTTCTGGCGAATGTTTAGATAAGGTGGTTGTAGAAAAATTTTATGACGCAGTTTTAGTGCTGATAAACGGGAATTTATTTTTCTAAACAATTTTGGTAATTATAATATTTTAGAGACTCTGTGAGAGGGATTTTGATGCCCGTTAAGCAATTCCACTAATAAACTAATTGATGTTTTGGGTTTGGGGTCAGGTTTAATCTCCTTGGGAGGGATCTATTGGAAATGTCAGCTCCTGCGGAAAAACTTATAGCCGTTTAACTTCTGAGTAAGTCCGTCGATTACCTTTATGTTTACTTTTCATTAATTCAAGTTGGTTATTACGAATTTTATTTATTACTGAGGCTTCTTTTTCTTCTTCTTTTGTTTTTATCAATAACCTTGTCTGTTCCGTTTTCCTCGTTGAGTTTTTGATATCTGGTTAAGAATACAATAGCTGCACCAGACGAGGAGTAAATTCAAGACACCGTCAATCCAGTAATATATTAACATCGCTGTAGGTCTCGACAACCTATTGCGAAGAATTGGTTGAATTCCTTAATTGAATAGGTTGAGAGCTAATGTTGAATTCCCTTCAATAAATGTTAGCGATCTAAATACCGACCAAAAGTACGAATTTTGTCTGGCAATAAGACAAGGCAACGTTTCCCGACAACTGGAATCCAAACAAGCTGAAAAAATGTCACATGCAAGATGGTTAACAACAGCCAATAAAACTGTACGTCACTACAGAAGAACTAATGATATGAATGAACTATGTATGAATTAAAATTATTATCAACGAAGTACGTAATTAATGTGCATGCTACCACCTGGTTTCTTAATAAGTACAAATAAGCTTTTTTTTCGCTCATCCCAAAAATGTTTTGATTAGAATGCTTGGTGATAACAGAAAACATATGCAAGAGCTCGTCTTGTATCTAATGTGTCGTGAATGAGCATGAATGTCAAACTGTAGAATGTCAAGTTCGCGCTTTTAAAGTGGCAGAAGTAAATTTTGAAGCTAGCGATTACACCGAGCTAATTAATTGGCAATCTGTTAACGTAACACCATTGACCAAAATTATCACCGAAGCAGATAAAATTAGAAGTTAAGCAATTGATTAATTAGAAATAAATTATACTTCCAAATAGACATTTTTGTTTTTGTTATATATATTCAGCCTGATTGGCAATTAAAGTAACAGTGTTAAGTGCCCCACTAATTGTAAGTGAATCCTGCGTGCAAAATGTTTTAGGAAGCCTATTTGATTTTTCGATTTTGGATAAAAAAGGCTTTCAAAATACTAACTATTTACTTAACATCAACAAAAATATAATCATACATTAAGATATGAACTAATATGAGCATTAAAAAATATAATAAACTAATAAAATCAACTTTTCCGCATTTCTACCAGCGAATTCTTTTATAACCTTATTCTTCAACTACATTAACTTCTATAGAAATAATAGCTAAGTTTGTCAACTTTCTCTGAGACATTGTTGACCTCAAATATTTATTATAGATGTGATTAATTTGAAAATGATCTTAAATAAAATTAAAAGTTTAAGCTAACCAAATTATTAAATACATTTAAAAGGTTATCAAAAATTATTTTTAATATTATTTTATTTTTATGAAACATTCTTTAGTTACAATTTATACATTACTGAAAATACCGCATAACAACTCTTTCTCATTAAACGACATAATCAAACACAGTTAAAATTTTAGTAATTGCACGCTTTCTCAGTTATAAGGCAACTGCATTGATAATTATTTCTCTTAACTTAACCCACAGTGAGGGTGATAATTATTTATTTATTGCAGAATAATTTTAAACATAAATCTTTACTCGCTGACTAATGTTGCTAATTCGTAATGCTGCATTAACGAAAGCAGATCATTTTCAATTTTTTCACTGTTTGAATCTTCCTTAGGTTGGCAAGTCGTAGGAATAATCTTCGTTGTTACTATGTAACGAACTCATTGCTTTGAATTTTTTTTCCACTCTTATTAGAGATTATGTATAACCACCTCAAAGAGTGGGTTCTCAAGAATTCTAGACGTCATATGGCCCGTTCTATTCTTGTGTGTCCTGTATCCATCCAAGGATATAAGGTGAGTTCTGCAGTCTATGCAGACCCAATCTTGCCTCTTCTTGTATTACATATAAAGAGGGAATAAGTCCAGAAGTGTCTACATTGTAGTAGTGGCGTTGTTCTCGTTGCCCCTGTAAGACTATAAGATTTGTCATACATTCATCTTAAAATAAATAAAGATTATTAAAAGTTTCACAGTTTTATTAAAATACAACCTGACAATATTGTTTCGACAGCTATGCTGTCATTATAATATTACCTTTGATAATGACAGCATAGCTGTCGAAACAATATTGTCAGGTTGTATTTTAATAAAACTGTGAAACTTTTAATAATCTTTATTTATGGAGTTCCACAAAATAAGGCTGAAACAATAAACAAAAATACATTCATCTAGTCACAACTAATGTGGTCTGCGATCTTCTGACAATTTTTTCAGTTTTTCGACTCCAGGTAAGTCTTGTAACGGGTACATTTTCCACCGGCATTTAGTAGGCAGAATTTTGTAATAAATTTTATTAAAAATCTTAAGTTTGGTCCTGTGGATCTCGCTTTATTTAAACAAGCATTTCATCAAGTAAATATTTCCTACGAAAGCACTTTTAAGAAAGGATTGTGTCATATTTGATGTAATTAAAGAAGTAACGTCATAAAGATATTGTCTTTTTCGTATCGTGCTAAATTGCTTTTAGGTATAATATCAATTACTTTGAGAGGCCTTGATAGAAAAAACTGTGTGAAGTGATTAGTCAATTCATTTATCGAGATACTTTTATTAACATTCGGAGAATACAGGACTCGAACATGAAGTTTTCTTTGTTAGCAAATTGCGTTTTAAAAATTTGTATGTCAGTATAGCGTAGGAATATCGTTTACAAGCCACATGCTGTACCACCGCATAAGTTTGGCGCGCGAATTCCAGTGGTCCTACTTTTTTGTATTTGAGTCTAGAATCCTATAGAAGGCCAAATAAAAGCGCTCTTGCCGTATAAAAACAGATGTATTCTCGCGGAGCTAAGGGTTGAGAGTTAATAAAAATGCTTGGCGGAGTTGAGACGGGGCCTTTTTACGATAGCCCGCTGACAGCGTACGGTCGAGAGCGGTCGAAATTAAAATGTATACACTTTAACCGGGGTCGAAGTTTTGATCGTTTGAGTTTAGATCAATAATGATTGATCGACTTTGAATTAGTGCTAACGGATTACAGTTCATTAATCCTTTAGAATTGAAAGATATTCTGTATACCGTGTGTTAAAGTTTTATTGTTGTGTGTTGCAACGTGAAAATTTTATTGAAAAGGTTTTACGTTGCATTAGTTGTGTTTGAAGGACTTGTAATCTCGTATTGCGTATAAACAATAGTGGTTTATTCCTTGGTGAAGAACTTGTAATAACAATTACTTTGTCTCGTCTGATCTTCAGATAAGTGCAGTTTATTATTAATAAAAAAAACTAAAGGAATCATTCAAAGCGATCCTGAATTTAGCGACAGACTCCTGTGTTTCTATAACTTTAAATTTCGCTGAAACTAAGTTAAAAACATTTAGTGCCATGAGTGATTAAAAACAATTTGAAGCTACAGAAACATTTTCGTCATTTTTCCAAATGAAAATAAATACGTCAGCACGTATAAGCAGTTTAAAATCTTGATTTTATTTGGTGAGCTCGACTTTGTTCATGAAATCATATGGGCGAATGACAATAACTAAATATTATCGCATTTTTGGTACGGAGAATCAACACTTCAATACAACACCAAGTTCAACGACAATTTCCCCAAATGAAAGGCCGAATTTCCAATTTCTACTAGACTATATGTATGGTATTCCACGAATTTGATGGATAATATTCACGGTACTGTAGTTTTAAGGATTTGTTTATAATTCAGTTAATTAAGAATCTCACAGTTAAGAATTTTTTCTTTAGGGAGAGCTCTCTTCGTTATTTAAAAATCTTTAAACTTTAATTTAATTACAAATCATTTATATTGATTTTGTCGAATTGATTTAATTTGTCTAATCTCATTTAGATATTTGTTTATAAATTTTGTCCAGAAAAAGACCAGTCAATACAAATTTTAATATTTGAATTAATGTGTTTGCACAATTTTTGTGGTCGATCCAATAAACTTTTTGGTTATTTCCGTTATCTAATGAAAAGTTTTAGATGAATTTTTATTGATTTATTCTGGTTTAGTTATAATCTAATGAATTTAGATTGGAATTGTAATAAATGTATGAGGTGTGTTTTATTTCTTATATATATGCAAAGTTATGTCTTTACCATTTTTCTTATTAAATAAATGTTATTAATTCAAAACTAAGGATCTAAAAAACGGAACCATATTAGTTATGAATGCTTAGTTCCATTTTTTTTCAACCATTTTAAGTAAACAAAATTTTTGATTCAACTAAATATTTCATTCATTTTCTGGTTAATGAATTTAATAATAATTCTAATGCTTATTCAACTAATATCGTTGATTGGGTATTCATATATCTTAAGCTTCATAACCAGATGGCGCCCTTTTAAGTTTTTATTTGTGTTTGAACCTTTATCTATTCCTTTTCACAATTTATACAGCTGTGGAACCAATACCTACGACTTGACTAATTAATTTGTAAGAGAGAGTTTAAATCTCAAGCTGTGGCAGACATTTGAGTTTTTAGTTACAGTAAGTATAAAGTATTTTTATAGTTTCGTTAGTGAGTATTTTAGCTTCGTTTCACTGGCTTCAACGCGGGGCCTTTTATTGTTATTTTACCGTGCAGATAAACACGTTCGTTTCAGTCTGGAAGTCTGAAGCCAGGTATTTTACTTCTATTGACAGAGTAATCTTTTACCACAAATGTATAGGAGTATAAGGTCCTTCACATATTTCTATAGCGTGAACAGTACTACTGCAATTTTTTAGAACGCTTGACGCTAAGGCCTCCCTGTTGAACCCATCTAGCTACAACGTTTAGGGCTTGTTGCATTCGCTCTTTGACCGAGCTTATGAATTTCCCCTCAGCAACTACGACTAGATCGTCAGCATATATCAAGGAAGTAAATCCTTCACTGTTCAGACATCCCCTAGCTACCTGCACCACCAAGGTTTGGTCAAGCAAAGATGAATACAACATCCTGCCTTTGAGCATGCAGTGAATGCACCTGCAGCTCACCTCCTATAGCGCATAATTATGGATCTTAGTGTAACACACGTTATTTTGTCAAACACAAAAGTCCCAGGCATAGGCTCCAATTATAGCATATTTAATTTCTCTACTTGAAATATGAACAGGCCCGTACTTACTTAAAGTTGCTAAATGAAATTTCTTAAACTGTAACTACAGATACGTTACTAGACTTATTTGCGCCGGCGGACACCTTATTTAATCGAATTCTACTCAGGTGTCGTGGGTGTTAATTACAAAAACTTCTGATTAGAAAAGAGAACACAGAAAACACAAAAACAAATAACGAGATAGATGGGTGCCACTCAAACTGGATAGGATGTTATCTTTATCAATTTTAAATAAAAAATGCGGTAGATTCGAGTCTAACATAGAACAAATCTCACATTTTACGATTGATATTAAATTTATTAAAACATATTTTTAATACTAAAGAATTTTAATAATGCAAGAAACATCAGTAGTTTATCGAGCCGAACTATATAAATGATAATAAAATTCGAAGTCGGTATATTGAATAAAAATTTATAAAAAATGTAAAATACAAGATAATCATAACTAATAAAATTCATAAAAAGATTCCTAAATACAAAAATCATTTTTACTAAAATTTACTTTAAACTTTGGGATTCAAACCAATTGCATCTTCAATCTTAAACAATAGAAAAAGTACTAAGACATTATTAATCAAAATTATTTTTGAAACTTACATAAACAACTTGACAATGCTGAATACAGTTATCCTTAAGACTTTATAATTTCGAAAACCGCAGAAAAATGGCTCAAACCATTTAAAAACTAAACCCAATGACCATTACACAAAACTTCGCATAAAAACTACTCTAGAACTAAAGTTGCGGGAAATGTGCTTTTAAATTTTAAACTGCTTTTCATATTTAACGACACACTTTAAACTTTGTTATAATTTCTAATACGGAATGAATTCGTTGTAGTTATTAACTTTAACGGTACTAAAAACTAACTTCTAACTGAACGATACGTAAAACTAACTAGAATGTTGCTTGAATTATTACTAAAGAGTCCTTGTACAGCATAATACGTAATATGATTATTAATAAAACGCGTAGATTTAACATAAATTCACTGTTTACTAGCTTAAAACTGATTTTTTAAGCCAATTCATTGTTCAAATGAGAGAAGTTTAACACTAAGCTCTATTCTCAATAAATTCTCCGCATAAAAAAACGGCTAGATTGTACTGAACAAGAACAAAACGGTAAAACACAAATTTACACCAACTGGTGCTAAACACAATTCACAATATTGAATTTATTATTAATTAATCACTGAATTATTTTTGTATTAACATATTCTGCGATACGGAACACTAAAAAAAATTTATACCAATTTTTTATATTAATATTATGGCAAAAGAACAAACAAACACGCCAGCCATAAGGCCGATGTGTTAACACCAACAGTCGTTGGGAACTGCCTCTTCATGGTGCAAACTTTCATGGCATTTAACATTTTTAGAGAAGGGTAATTCGAATGCACCTATCCGAAACTAGAATGATATCATCTTTTAGAAATAGCAAAAAGGCAAAATTTATTTCAGTGATTATTTTACTCGAATAAGCCCCAACTCATAAATTACTTTACCAGGCTTACAATGTGTTTTTTTATATCTGAAGGATTAACTGACTGATCTTATCTGCAAACATTTATAGTATTTGGGTCATTCTCAGGTAAATAAAATTTTCCTAAATCATCGTTCCTATCATCTATTTAAGTATCTGTGCGTTAAAAACGAGTTTATTGTTATTAATTAGAATTAACAAATAGTAATAAAGGGTGTTACAATAGTTTGGACAGATGTTAAATGTGAATGGAGCTTAAACGTCAATTGTTTTTTGAGGTTAGTTTTTTGTTTTGATATCTTCAGTCGTTTACAAATATAATCATGGAAAAGTTGAGCGTTGAACAACATGTTAAAGTTATTGAAGCCTATTACGAAAATCGAAATTCAAATAGAAGTGCATTTCGCGCTCATCGTGATTTTTTCGGCCCACATAATCGACCAACCGAGAGTGCTATTGGCAAAATTGTGAATAAATTCCACGAAACAGGGTCTGTGGCAGATGTTCGGAAGCCAGTACGTGCACGTGCAGGACGCTTGACCGAAAACTTTGCTGCCGTGAGGGAGAATGTGGCCGAGAGCCCAAACACCTCTATTCGACATCGAGCACAGGAATTGCATTTGTCCACGGCCACTTTGCATCGTATATTGACGAAAGATCTGTTGTTGCACGCGTACAAAATTCAATTAACGCAAGAACTTAAGCCGACGGACCATTTCAAGCGCCTAACATTTGCCAATTGGATACACGAACAAAGACAAGCGAATAATGAATTTTCCACCAAAATCTTCTTCAGCGACGAAGCCCATTTCCATTTCACTGGCTACGTCAACAAGCAGAATTGCAGAATATGAGCTGATAAAAATCCAAGGGCAATTGTCGAAACACCGGTTTTGTCGGATCCACAAAAAGTGACTGTGTGGTGTTCATTTTGTGCCGGAGGAATCATTGGACCATTTTTCTTTGAAAATGATGCTGGGAATTCGGTCACAGTGAATGGTGAGCGCTACCGCGCAATGTTGAACAATTTTGTGTGGCCAATATTGGATGATTATGACATGTGGTTTCAAAAATGGCGCCACATGCCACACAGCCCACGCCACAATAGTTTTACTACATGAGAAGTTTCCCGGGCGCATAATCTCTCGAAACAGCGAAGTCAATTGGCCACCGAAATCTTGCGATTTGACACCGGTAGACTTCTTTCTCTGGGTCCATCTGAAGAGTAAAGTCTATGCCAACAAGCCAACCACCATCCAGCAACTCAAAGACGAGATTTCATGGCACATTGATGAGATTGAGGAGCAATTACGCCGAGATGTTATAAAAAATTTCAATCGGATCGACGTGTGCGGCCGGAGCCGTGGCGAACATTTAGCGGACATTATCTTTCACACTTAATTGTAATGGATCAAATAACATGTTTCATTAAAGAAATATTCAATTTTGCACACCACTGATTTTTAATTAACGTTTAACATCGATCCGTCTTATTGTAACACTCTTTACAATTACAGCAAAGGTTCAGCAGGTCATAAACTAATGTTTTATTTTAGAATAATGATTAGTTTTCTGGAAAATGCCACATAAGTTACCTGTATCTATCCATATGTCAGAACCATTAACCTGATATTTTTATAACACGGTTTTAATTAGAAAATGTTCTGATTTAATTTTACTAAGCATTTTAGAATCATCTTCAAATAATAGTTGTTAGTTTTTATTAGAAGTTCTCTAAACCTTTTATAATTTAAAATTAAATGTATATCAGAAATAGGGATCACATAAGTTACTACGCGGTTTTTAAGAAAATAAATATTCAAAGCAACATTCCAAAAGAAATTTGTTGTGGATTATAAAAGGTGCATGTTTAGAGTGCTACTACCCAGTAATAGTTTTCTGAATAATATAGTATCTTATAAAATATCGGTATTACAGTTGCTTAAACCTGGAGAGTATGTTTAGTATCTGTCTCAAACGTTACAGGTATTTTGTTTTTATATAATAAGAAATCAATTAATTTCATTGTAAGAGAACATAATCTAAATAAACTCTTCGCAAATCTCATGTTCAAAAGTCCGATAGTTCAATTAAAAGTAGGAATTTCAAACGAATGTGCATAATGGTTACATAAGTTACCGTCACATATGTTACGGTACATTTAATAACGCAAGTGGTATTTATTTGTATTTATAAATATGCCCTGCTCTTAATTGATTTGAGCACAATAAACACTTTCTAATTAGTTTACTTAAGATCACATCCATATTTAATTTAGTTTAAACCTAATCCAGATGAAATA
Source organism: Agrypnus murinus (assembly GCA_929113105.1). Classification (NCBI taxonomy): domain Eukaryota; kingdom Metazoa; phylum Arthropoda; class Insecta; order Coleoptera; family Elateridae; genus Agrypnus; species Agrypnus murinus. Next base: position 75,539,352 of record OV816030.1, read on the forward strand.
TTTCCTTATTATACAGGGCCGTATTAAGGTTATTTTTATAAATGCATATTCAAACTTTCAACACGTTATGCTATAAAGATCTCTTTATGTTAGAGTTAGCCGTCTGGTAAGGTGGTAGAATGCTGTTTCTCTTGATAAACCAGCTTCGTGCGCAAATTGACCTTGATATAATGGGTTTTGCACCAGTATGTCTGAGAGCGATTGATCTGGAGTTACCGATCCAGGAACGTGAACCCCAACGAGTTTGGCCAAATATTTCCTTACATGTTTTAGTAAACTCTCCACTAGCAGTTTCTAGAGGGCTTCTAAAGCACTGGCAGTTCCATTCGGAGTCTGACACATTATAGGAGTAGTTTTAATTTTTTTTACAGAACCTCCTTCATGGCACTCTTTTGGCCCTTTTCAGTGATTTATTATACTTAATTATATATCTCCTTCTCTTAAGATTAAGTGGCAGTTGCCCTGTAAACATTGACGACTGCGTCTATCCCTTACTGTCACTGTCAAGGTTGTTCTAGATCTTAGAATTCGTATATACCAAGTTACGGGTCATGTCCACTCTCCCAGTTCGCTTTACGAGAATTGCGATAATTTTCTATCACACGATCTACACCTGCGCTACTCGGCTCGTCTGATAGGTAGCCATTTCTAACAAAATTACTGATAAATGACGTGCTCATTGTTATATCTATAAGTTCCCCTATAATACCCGGATTCAGAGCAGATGATCAATTGCGATGTCAGATCTCTGGAATGTTTCGCCAGCTCCTATTGTGTTTAGTAAATACTATTTACCGATTGCCCAAAACCTCTACATTTTCATTGCACAGTGTTCGCTTATGACCGCTTATCTGTTTCAGCAGACTTTGAGGACGTACGAATGCTGTTACTACACAACTTACGATACAGCTGGTATATTTTTAAAAGCTAATTTTTATCAAAACATCGATCGACTATGTTGCACCTACGTTTTAATAGCTTTGGTTTATGGCCTTGCGCTGGTAATGAAGGTGAGGGTAACTTTTTATACTAATCAGTAATTATAACCATGCATTTAAATTTAAGACCAGATCAGATACCAATTAATAAAATTTTTAATCTAAACTACTTTGGAAGATAATTATTTTTCTTACACTGCTTTTACCTTAACTTAATTTTTTTAACTTGCTACAGTAACATTTAGCAGTAGTCTTTGTTGGTTGTCCTTAACATTTCTGTTTCATATGCTGCTACGTTAGCATGTAATATATCTACCACACCATGGATTACAATGTCAAAAAAAGAAAGTTGGCAGAAGGGAATAACTCAAATGCAGACAAGCAGACAGAACAGAATTTTAACGCGTTCAGCATAAAAAAGAGAAAATTTATGATAGAAATGCTTTTATAAATAATTGTAAGAAATGCTGAGCCACCAGATGCATCACTTTTTTTGGCTTCAACGTTAAGGAAAGCCAGTAAATATGTGAATTGTTACCAGATTTACGCTGAAATTATCTCCCAAATCCTCTCTTCCTTTTGTTTGAAATTTTACGTAAATTTGCTCTGCAACAAAAGCTGTAGCCTCCCTAGAGAGAACAGTCGACGATAAAAATCGTGTATACGAGATTTAAAATTCTACTTCACAGATGAACCTAGGGTAAAGTACAAGACTTCGATGCAGTTTGCAAAATTACAATCTTAAACGTCGGTCGCAATAAGGTCTCCAGGGGCGAAGAAAATGCTGTCTAACAACTTGTAAACGACTATTCGAAGCAGCTGTAATTCGTTTTTTATCTAGAAAATCCAATGGTTGTAAAAGGGATTGATGGTGATGGAAAGAGGAAATTGACAGGGTCTTTTAGGTTCTTGTCCCTTACTATAAAAATGATGAAAAGTGAAGTTTTTTATACATTTTATAACTTTATTTCTGATCTATAAAGATAAATTCTATCAAACGTAATTGGGAAAAATCGAAAATCAAGGGTGGGGGAAGAGATTTTCCAATGATTTTCCTAGAGTTAAAGACGTAACGTAACATAAATTTAAAAAGTTTTGAAGGGAAATTAAAATTGTCATTTTTCCATAAAAAAACTTTTTTAAGTTTAATGTTACTAATAAAAATATATCTCACAAAAGAAAAACTCTTATTACAAAACGAAATGTGGAGTATAAAATGCATCCATTAAAGTCTGGAGTGTAAATCTTTTCAGAAGTTTGCCTGTCTACACTGTTTTAACCTTTCTCCTTTTTTGCCATTCGTATCGATTCACTACTTACTGGTTTACTGTCCGACAAGGGCAAAGTGTAAAACCCTCTTTCCCTTTAGCGTGGCAGTAAAGGTAAAACTCTTTCTGTCTGTTAATGTTTACCGAGATTTTTCGACCCATAAAACTGACTTCGTCATTTTAGGTATTACAAGAATGAGAATCAACGTTTGAAGCAATAAAGTAGGAACTTTCTGTATGGTGTTGTGTTTGCGTTAAACCTTCTTTGTTACATCGAAAATTCCTCCCTTCAAACCTAGTACAACAGTTAGAGCTGAGCTGGGTACAAACGGACGGGCTGTCAAAGGGGATAATTCATTATTTGCGTAATAAATTAAGCACAACAAGCACAAGCTTGACTTTGCCGTATAGAAAATTAAGCATAAAATGTTGCGTTTGTAGACGTTACCGTATAAACGCAAACTCAGTTACTACATCAGAGAAACTGAATTTCATAAAATAAATGTGACAGTAAAACAAATAGAAACAGTGAACAAAGATGTCGACTAAGTCGGTGAAGGTTTGTATTATTTTAGTATTTTTGAAGCATTTACTAAGTCAAGATTTGTCATAAAATCAAATAAAAGTAGTAAAAGCTTTTACACTTATTATTCATTTACCTAATATGTGTTTTAATCCAACATGGATTATTCTAAAACTGAAGAGAAATATAAACAAACATTATTTACAATACCTACTATTATGTCATATAGGGGAAAATTTAATAAAATTTTAATGGATACAGACACAAATGATGATTGTGAAAAGGTTGCCTTAATAAAGATTTTTAAGAGGCTGCGGCTAAATTTATTGCAATTGTGAAAAGTTTACGGAATTAAGAATCTCTCAGGCGGGTCGCTTTAAAAATATTATTAATTATTATAATTATAATGAGCAAAATAATAGAAAAACATATCCACAACTAAATCTCCCAAAATAATAATACCACAATTTTATTTTTATTATCACAACACAATGCAACGAAAAACAAAACAAAAATAATTCATACCAGAAAATAGATTTTTGTATAATGTGAGTTAAAAAAAAATAAAATGCCTCTTATTTATAATACTTTTTATTTATAATTCATACAAATTTAATACATACAACACAAAAGACAGTAATAAAGACATATAAAACTATAATTCAATACACAACCATGGTCCTCATCGGTCTTATCGCCCCATGTAATTAGAAAGTAAAATACCGAATAAATACTTAGGATTAAAAACTAGAATTTTACAAATACATATTAAGAACAAGTAAATGCAAACTATGATCGAACACATATAAAGTAAACAATGCAAATGATATTAAGGTTTAACATTAAGCTATAATACAGCATAAACAACCTTCTTGTTGCTGTGTGAAGCAACTTATTGCTTTTTATTGCCCCCAGACTTGGGTAAATCCTTCTTCTCTACAGTTTGAAAAGGAACTCCAGTTCGTTGGATTGTAACAGTACGATGCTCAATGCTTTCTTGATTAACACGAGGTGCTGTAATACTTAGCACACCATCCGAAGACAAATTAGATGCTACATGAATAATATCATGCCCTTCTGGTAAAACATATCTTCGCACAAAGTGTCGTGATATAAATCCATGCTCGTCCTGCTTATCCTCATGCTTTCCTTCGACAGTAATGGTATTTACACCACTAACCTTTACTGTTATTTCCTCAGGGGTGAATTGTTGCACTTCTAGATTTACTTGGAACTTGTCTTTATCGGCAGTAATTGTGGAACCAGTATCACTCTTAGCGGCAGAGGAACGCCATGGACGATAATAAATCGAAGGATTTCTTAAACGATGTTGGTTTTCTAATGGCGACAACATATCGTCGAAATTCAATCCCAAACCAAAATGTTGAAGAATACGAGATGGCGCATAAAATTATCACTGAAGAAAATTGGTAATTGAGACAGTTATTTATATTAAATTACCAAAGGAAAAATCTAACAACAAAATTCTTTCTTCAAAATAGTTAAGTTTCGTTTATTTGCATACAATTTTCTTTTCAAACAAATACTTAATTTTCTTTAACTATAAAAAATTATTTCTTAGGGAATATAATTTTTTTATAATTTTAATGTATTTTTATATCATAAATTTCTAATAACTAATAATAAGATTAATTACTACGAAAAACTCACGGTTTTTATTTATTAAGATTTTAATCCTTTCTTTTTTAAAAATTCATCGCCACAAAAATACAAATTATATTTTTATAATTTTCTGTTATCAGCTGCCTGGTTTCATTAAACTCGACAAAGAATTGAAGAAATATGTGTTATCAATCGATTAATAAATATTTTCAATTCCAAATCCATACTATACTTATACATCAAAGGTAAGTAAATAAAATTTTATATGTCTGAATCGAATTATTCTCCAGTAAAATTTTCATAAATTATTCTTGTTAGGAATAAGCAATCGTAGAATTAATTAATCACTTGTTTGTTTAACTTTAGGCACTTCTTAACACTTTCATTTTGTAATGGGGGGATTATTTGGCTCACGCGCCGAGTTGATACTTGGTACACTAAACTTGTACGGGTCGCAGCGATAGCGGGGTATCAAGTTACTTACAATGTGAAGCTGGGTGGTTTTCGGTGTCGGCGGTAAATATCGGACGCCAGAGTAGATAAAAATTGGGAGTTCTGAAACCACCCCCCACAACTGACCTTGTCCTTGAACCCAAGGTCATCAATATGGCAACAATGTAACTTCAAGGTCATCAATATGGCAAGGTCATGACCTTGAATCGATCTTTCTCTAACACATGGTGACCTTGAACCTATCTCTGACACCTAAACGTGGCAACACCGCATTCTCAAGGTCAACAATATGACAACAATGATTTGACCTTGAAGTCAAGGTCATCAATATAGCAACAATGTAACCTCAAGGTCATCAAAATGACAGCTCAAGGTTATGTTTTCAAGGTTATGTGTGTAAAGTTGGTAGTACTCAAGGCCATTTGTTCACGTTAGAGAGATGAAAAGAGAGAGCGCGTAAATAAATGTTGGTAACACTCGAGGTTATGTTTTTCAAGGTTATGTTTTCAAGTTTATGTGTGTAAAGTTGGTAGTACTCAAGGCCATTTGTTCACGTTAGAGGGATGAAAAGAGAGAGCGCGTAAATAAATGTTGGTAACACTCAAGGTTATGTTTGAGGTTGATAGTACTCAGAGTTGCATTTCAAGGTTATGTTTTCAAGGTTATGTGTGTAAGGTTGGCAGTACTCAAGGCCATTTGTTCACGTTAGAGAGAGATGAAAAGAGAGAGAGAGCGAAAGTAAATGTTCAAGGTTAAATACAATAATAATTTCTGAAGGTTTTTAGAAGTTGAAAACAATCTTAAGCAGACGTATACGATATTATACTACAATCTTATCAACTTTAAAATGCAGTTAAATTTAGAAACTTATCATCATTATTATAATAAAACTGAAATTAAAAAAGAATACTTTTATTAATAATAATTACAATTCATTTCGCATTATTTCATCGTATAAATATTTACAATTATTAATAGTACAATGACTATAATCTAACATATGATTAAAACAAGAAGGTTGCGTAATAATTTCTGATGGTTTTTAAAAGTTAAAAACAATCTTAAGCAAGCGTAAACAATATTATTATACGTTGTAAGATACGATAGTCTGGATAGAATTTACGCTGTATAATGCACAAATTTCATTTTAATCTTTTATGATAATATAATTACATTTATATGTCAAGGCCGTAAGAGAGGACGGACATTGTCAGCTCATAATAGTTAACGAAGCTCTATAAACAAATATTACTACCTTTGCAATTCCGTCTTTTTGGTATAGGTACCTGTTAACATTTATAAAAACAACAATTATCTTTATTACATTACAGCTCCATTGGCGGAGAAAAAATGTTCAAAGATGAACAATGAACGAAATGAATTATTAATATGTTTTTTCAATTCTTGTCTATGTAGACGAAAACTGCATTCATATAACATGATGTATCCTCAAGGCCTCAGCGAGGTATCAGGCTCGTATTTAAAAGAATAAAACCTTTAAAGCATTTATTTATTATTAATTATTGTTCCCTATAAAGACATGTTAAACTAATAGTAAACTAACAAAATTTTCATTTTCTAGAGATTTAAGATATAAGCTAGATTTACATTACTGAAGTATTTACTTTTGAAAGTTGACATTACAGCATGTGCACATTCTTTACAAAAAAAAGTTCGATTTTTCATATTCCTATGCCATCTAACACAAAAGATGATCGCTTATTTACCTTTTCACAATTTACATTAATGATTTTTGAAACATAAGCATTGTAAAAAATATTTAATCCTTTCAAGATAAAAATGAATGGAGATGTTGTTAACGATAGGAATGTGTAGAATTTCTTTTTAATGATGAGTGAAAGATATTACGATGTTCAATGTTCACTTATACACGATTAATATTAATTGCCTTTTTCACTAAAACAGTTGGACAAACACAATATTTATTAATCACAAACAAACAGAAGAAACGTCGAACACCCCCGTTGAAAAAGCGCGCGGTTCGATGCCAATAAAGTATTGTTAATTATGGTATGTTGTTGTTACTTCCTATTTGCATTGGTTTTTTCTTGGTTTCGTGTTTTTCTTAAAAGATGAATTATTTCCCCACAGTTTCTGTTTTAAACTACCTTCAAATTTTCACAAAACCGAAAAATCACCCCTTACACCTGACACCAAAACTTCAAAACTATAAAACGTATTGACAACAAGAAGTGGTCTTTTTGTTACCAGAACTATCAAACGACTGCCTACATTAAAAATTGCGTTCTGCATATCTTTTGACACAGTAAAATAAGTAGACGTCTGAAATGCTTCCATGAGAAAAGTCCTTTATCAGCAATTCTATTATAACAGGAAATAACGTAAGCTGTTTTATGAGGTAAAGTGAGTTTTTCAATATAATAATACGGAGATGTATTCAGAAAAAAACATTATGTGTTTCTCATTTTCTGAAATAATTATAACTACAACTAATTTATTTGGTGTAACACTTTCATTATATTTTTTTTCAAACTCCATAAAGTGATTTTATTTTAAGATAAATTTTTAAATCAAATATTTGAAAATCTTTATTGAGATTATAAGATCATCAATTTCCAGGTTCGTATATATTATTCATTGCAATCTTATGGAATTTAGAAACTTATCATCGTTAATATAATAAAAACACTGAAATTAAAAAAAAAGAATATTTTTATTAATAATAATTACAATTCATTTCGCATTATTTCATAGTACAATAACAATAATCTAACATATGATTAAAACAAGAAGGTTGCGAAAGTTTTAATTTAAATTCGTAGTCTTCTAAAATGTGAACTTTATGCCTCAAGAACTTTTTGAAGTATTCACCATTTTCTAATCCTTTACAGTACCTAGTGTGTATATGAGCGGTATCGTATAAGAGGATTTCAGACAGGTCTTTTAGGTCGACGAAGCCTCGAGTCCATTACAGCCCATGATGATTTTTTTCTAACCATACCGCTTGCCTTCTTAACTCTTCATTCAAACAGCGAAACGGGAAAGGTGGTTTGAAGAGGTAGTGACTTAGCCTACTACCATCCCACACGGTTAATTCTTTAGCAGTGAACTCAGGAGTGTAGAAGGCTTGAACGTCTACTACAGCAAACATTATAGTTTTCTTATAATAATAATAATAATAATAATAATTGCTACAACCCATAGCCTGGAAGCCAGGCCCCAGAAGCTATAAGCTTGTGCGGGAGAATGAGACCGGTGAATGGGTGGAGAAGGCTTGAACGTGAGTAATCATTGTAGTTTTCTTATGAGACCGGTGAAAGGTTGATACTCAACCTTGACGTCATGGAGAATGAGGCAATAAGCGATGGTGTCGACAGGGATATTCTTACGAGACTCGATATCCAACTTCACATTAAGTACTATGTTTTGAAAAGACTGGTTTTGTTTAGTGAGGTTCATGACAAAGATGGGACACTTCTTGTATTCGGCATAATCGAATAAGGGTTCGGCTTCCCGCTTACCATAATACCTCGAGTGGAAGTCTAAATACTCATCATAAGCAGACATATATTTGTTGTTTTCAAAGTCATAGTTTTGCTGTTCGTAAGGATATCTACGCTCGTTAAGGTAGACAGCTAAATTCTGTAAAGCTATATCATCAAAAGCAGTAGCGGTAGCAGCTCGATTATTCCTCTTGTTTACTTGAAATGCACACAATATCCATTGAGGTCTTTGGAAGCCGGTATTGCTTCTTACTGGCCACACAATGTTTTTGCTTTGAGGGAGACCAGGATAAATGTTTAGGTTACGTTCATGGAAGGCTATGGGTATCCAAACATTCTGATTTATTCCCTGATACAATTTAAGTCTTTCTTCATCGTTGGGAATTACATGAGGCACCTTCCATACGACTTCACTTAAGTTGATGGTGACATAAGTCTCACCGCTGTTGTAGCAGTCCACATCCGACTTGGCACGAACAAGAACCAGCTCTTGACGCATGTTTATGATGTCCCTTTGATAACCCTCTGCGAATCCCAATATGTGACTTAGGGGTATGGAAGCGCTAAACGATTTGTTGTCGGATGATATCAGGATGCCAACCTGTTTTCGTGAGAGCTTTAGATTGAGCTGTGGAGTAGGAAACTCCACCCTTGATGGCAGAATTTATGCCAGGAAGCCTACAGGTTTCGATAATCTGATCCTCAAGCAAGAATCTAATTTCATCAGAGAGGCACAGAGGGGCATTGTGAGTTAGCGTAAACCTCTTACCCGCTTCTTTAACTGCAAACGTTCCCTCTAGATAAGGCATGCTGTTGAAAGTGGCGGTAATTAGGTCACCTTTATCGATCACCAAACTTATTTCATCGGAATTGTTGAAGGTACTAACTTTAGGATGTACTGTTCTCAGGTTGGCTTCCACCTATTAGATTCGTATATGGAACGCGATGAAACACTTCTGTTAATGCTTCTTCCATGTCTTAACACCTTTAAGCCTATTGATTTCAGAAAATACGCTTGTGAGAGCGTGATGCTTCCTGTACAGCCTATCGGCTTACTATCTCTAAGGGGTTCACAACGCCTGCTTTTATAGAAAATCTGCAACCCCATGTTAACCCCGTGATCTTATGAAGCTCGGTATCTCATCTAACAGTTGTAATAACAACTCTTCTACAGATGTCTTCAACTGTAATCTAATGGTGACTTGCTCGTCGCCAAAGTTTACCAGTTCACCGTTCTGATCCACTAGTCTAAGGGTGATGTTATCGATGCTTTGTACGTTTATGGGTAAATATATAACGGGTGAGGGTTCCTTGACCAATCTGTAGCCTGGCTCCACGGAAATGTCAAATTCGTATTTAGTGTGCGATAATGAACTGTTCCGGTATGCTCCACCAGTAATGTTACACTCTACGTGTATGTCTGTTGCTTTAATTATTGGTACGTCCAAATCCGATGTATGCGTTTGATTTGCCTCTAATATGCGCCGTGAGATACCAAGCATGCGTCCTATACTATCAGGTTTAGTGAAATCAATGCTGTATATGGATTTTATTTCACATTTTAGAGTATTGTTGTTAGCTTTCAAGACAAAATCAACCTGATTATTGGGGCAAACGACTGACTGAATGTACTTGTTGATTTCTTCCACTTCGTACGCCCCCGAAGGAATAATGACCACTTTATCTTCGTAATAAAGCTTGTTGTTGCCGGGGAAAATGTTCCGTATTGAATTACAGCCAAAAAACCCTACCAGTCCCAAGACGTACTTATATCTTAGATTTAAGTGGATCGCAGGAAAGTAGTTACGGCTCAACACGTTACCTACACCTGTCAAGGTGAACGTTCGAGACATAATTAAGCTCGAAGGATATGCTTATTTATATAAGAACTTCAAACACAGGTGTCCGTAGATGACGGAGTTGTAGTTTTGTCCTCTATCATAATTATATCGAATGTCACATTCTCTAAAGTAGCGTATTATCTCCAGAGGAGGTCTTAGATCACCGAAACTGTCGTAATATGTTACCAAATTACCTCGCTTCTGGTAGGCTACCTAATGAGTACCCAAACCAATCCAAGTTTACTATTCCACTCTCGTTAATCCAAGGCTTGTTAGGTAACTTGTCTCGCATGAAAACGTTTCTGAAGTATGCAACACGTTTAGCATGTTTTCTTAAATCCTGATCTGTCAGAGGTCTCCGAGGCAGCCTTATTGGTTTTTTGAATAAGGTTTTAAGTAGAGAGCCGTGCCCAACTTGTGTGGTTTCAAGTAGAGAGCAGAGCCTTGTTTTCCTAAAGCGATCGATTCCATAGTTTTGTTATGTCGTTCACTTTCTTCTAACTGTTTCTTGGCAGCTATAGCATCGTTTACAGCTTTGGCGATACCAGAAGGCCCTCCCGCAATTGCACTGTGAAGAAGATATAGTTTATAACGATTGTAATTATTATCGTTATTATACTTACCCAGCCGCTGAGAGGCCAGCAAATAAGGGAATGAGAAAAGGTATGATCCCTCCTTGCTTCGGTATAGGGATGACTCTAGGAAGCAAAATGTTTTTCTTTCCTCCGATACTTTTAATAAACTTTTTAGCTATACTCAAAGCTGTCTTAATTGAGTCAGCTAAGGGATTATTACCAAACTTTACCGCTGCTTTTATGTGTTTTAGTAAACCTCCCTTAAAAGTTATGCGTCTATTACATTTCTTTTTTCTCGTCCGCTCTGATAGCTCGTTTAGCTCGCATGGTTGTGGTGACACCCCAGGCAGCAACCTTTTCACCAAAACTAGCGTCCTTAGACTTGACTCTCCGCCAAGCACGTTCCTGAAGAATACGGTCTGCATCGTGTCGAGACGACAGGTCTTTATGCTGTGAATAAGCGATGTCGTGTTGTCTGCAGGCTTCGTCCAAGGGATTTATACCACGATCTCCTCTAGCCAATCTCTCTTGAAGCTTTGTACCCGGACCACAAAATCTGTATCCGGGTATGTGAGCTTCGAAAGGCAATTTATTTATCAAGTTGTTTACAACACTTTTACCTCTATAACGTCTGGACATTTAGTGAGATATAGTGGGGGTGCGGAGGTATATATAGGGTCTCCCGCTTTGAGAGATCAAAGAGATGAAGTTCCATAAACAGATGCATACGTTATCCGTGAGCGATCATGGTTTCCTAGAACATGAAGTAAAGAACAAGCATGGATCTTTGCTACCAAACTCCATAAGAGCAATAATATGTGGACCTAGTAATTGTGGTAAGACTAATGTAATAATAAGTCTGATTGAATCCTAACGGATTAAGATTCGAAAATGTGTAGGTGTATTCTAAATCGCTTAATCAGTCTAAGTACATTTATTTAGAGCAGATACTCAGACCTCCTTTAAAATATTTTCCTACAACTTCGGACGTGATCGCTCCTAGCGACGCTAGACCCAATTCGATCGTGATATTCGACGACATAGCCTGTGATAAGCAAAACGCAATGAGGGAATATTTCAGCATGGGGCGACATAACTCGATAGACTGTTTCTATCTTTGTCAAACCTATTCCCGCATACCTAAACAGCTAATAAGAGACAACGCTAATATATTGTTGTTTAAACAAGACTCCCTAAACCTAAGACATGTGTTTGATGATCATGTGGGTACAGATATGTCTTTCGAGGAGTTTAAACACATGTGCTCGGAATGCTGGAAGAACAAGTACGGGTTTCTGATGATAGATAAAGATTCTGAGCAAGGTAGATACCGAAAAGGGTTCGACTGCTACATAAGCAAGTGAGGTCAGACGGAATAGACAGAAGTTGTTTAAAGCTGTACAGGACCTGTTTAATACAGTACAGGAACTGTTTAATACTGTACAGGAACTGTTTAAAGTTGTACTCCCTAATCTAAGACATGTGATTGATAATCGTGTGGGGCAGATATGTCTTTCGAGGAGTTTAGACACGTGCGTTTGGACTGCTGCAAGAACCTATACAGGTTTCTGGTTATAGATAAAGATTCTGACCAAGGTAGATACTGAAAGAGGTGTGACTGCTATATAAGCAAGTGGCATCATACGGGTTAGACAGAAGCTGTTTAAAGCTGTTTAAAGCTGTACAGGAGCTGTTAAAGCTGTACAGAAACTTATAACCATTCTCCTAAAGAATTACATTTATACATTTACCTCGGAAGCCAAATGATCGGAGAGCAGGGTATTGTGGGTTCATAAGATTATTTACTAAAAAGGCGCCAGGTATTTTTTATTATTTTCACCATTAAAAAAATACCAAAAATGGTCAGGAACACATGAAATGCGATGAAATGAAAAACAGACATTTGCAGCTATAGTTTAAGATATAATGAAATAAAAGTTAAAAAAATTGATCACAAAAAATATAAAGTTTTAATATGTATCACCTATGTACGTAAATTAATAAAGTTAAAAAATCTAAGATATGTGAATAGAACAAAAAATTATCACAACAGAACTAATCTGTACCAGTTACAGTTAAATAACTTTAAATGCATTAAGATCATAGAGATAAAGGTAAAAACTTCCAACAAAACGTATGATGGACTAGCTACATTAAGATATCTTCAAATTACGAAAATCTCCAATTAGTTAACAAATAATAAAATATATCAATTAAATGGTACCACCCAAATGATTTACACCAAGTGTACAATTGTTTAATTAAACATAATTTAGTTGAGAAATTATTTATGATAAGATGTATACCTTTTTTAATCAAATTAAATACCTATAATGGTCACAGGTCCACCAGAGGGATGAGTTTTTCTTTTTCTTTTTACATCAGACAAGGTCCGTTGTGCTGCAAAACTTATCAGTTGAAGATGATGCTTGGAGAGGTAAAGATGAAATTGTCGGACAGCCGTCCTTCCATAGTTCATACAGTTTCTCCAGCAAGCAAATAAATTACCAAAGAAAAAAACCCAATATTTAGTATTCCATTTTATACCATAGGTGATACTAAAAACCTAAATATTTCTGTTAGCAAAAGACAGATTTTACAGTTTCAAAAGCTACATACCTAGATGTAAATAGGTTTTCACATAGTTAAACAGAAACAGAATTAAACAAAAATTTAATTAAGAAAGAACTTAAAACATCTTTATGCTTTAGCTGCCAAAGCCTGAGAAAGATATCTCTAACAAAATTTACACTCCAGGTGTTCCTGATTTCTCTATCAATAAATAACAAGGAATAAAACCTTGTGGAGAAAATAAATTTTGTACCCGTTACACCCCCCCGATTGGTGCCAAAAAAATTAACGCAGTTAATTTTTATTATTTTCCTAACTTCTGCTAACAGCTTAAATAACTAATGTTAGTAATTATACCACCATACAATAACCCATCATATACCTAAACTACCCTTAGCTATTTACACTACGAGTAAGTCTTTATCAAAGATTGACAAAAAACTCTAACCACTAAAGCACTACCTCTCTGTAATATCAGCCAACAGAGATAATATCTGCAAAAAGCCAGTAAACTAATTTACCCATAAACAAACAATAATAGAAGGAATCGACTTCCCTTGAAAATAAATAATCGATAAAATCATTATTGTTATAGGATTATGCAGAGAGCATTCCGAAACACATGATTCATTTAGTGTCAGATCCAGTTTAACAAAAATTACCCTACACCTGTCCTACACCTAACAGTGCAATATTCCTTTACACTCTACATCATAAACTGAATTCTAAGATTCAATGGTATATTAAATTAATTCTTAACTCAATCCGGGATAATAATTCCATGGCCATGGCTAAATTTGTCTCTATCAAGGAAAATTCGAAACTAGACACAAGAAATATCATTCACTCCAATCTTTTGCACTTCTTACACGAGATCACTCAACCTAACTCTATCATACAATACTTTTCATTCACTTATGTCCAATTCGCATCAACATCTGTCTTTAAATCTTTCGTATGGTAACGACCAAGATCAACACCATCTTCTGACATCAGTCTATAAACTAAAGGTGAAATCACCTCTGCAATCTTACACTTTATATATTTAGGCTCCAACTTAGCCATAAATTTCTTCGAAGCATCAGACAAGATATAATTTTTCTTCCACACGTTATCTCCTACTTTATAAATTGGAGATTCCCTCTTCCGAAGGTTATAAGTATGGCAATTCTTTCTGTAGGCCTTATCAAGTCTAGTCTTTACATCTTTATACAGCTCGGAAAGCTGGGCCATATTTTCAGCGTACTCTTCCCGATTATAAGGCTGAAGATGATTAACATTAAGTTCTTCAATTTTGCCATATACCGAGCCATTCGCAGGAACGTACCTACCAAAATTAAGAAAGGAAGGGGCATAGCCAGTAGATTCATGTATAGCTGTTCGCAAAGCATACCCAATCTTTGCTATATTTCGATCCCACTTTGTATGATCATGATCTTTAATATATGAACGAATGGCTGTCTCTACAACTCGATTGACACGCTCTACAGGATTCACTTGGGGATGATACTTGCAGTTAAACCACAACTTGCACCCATACTCATTAGCCAATCCCTTAAACATATGACCAGTAAACGATGTGGCATTATCACAAATAATAATTTGCGGCGATCCATATACCAAAAATACTTGCTCCTCTAAAAATTTCACTATTCTCTTGGCAGTAGCTTCTCTCAGTGGATGCAACAAACAAAACTTTGAAAACCAATCTGAAACGACAAGTAAATAACGATTTCCCTGAGACGAACGTGGAAAAGGTCCAATTAAATCCAACGCTATCATCTGCCAAGGATACGAGACTTGCTTAGGCTGCCCCATATATCCTGGGCGTGCTTGATTGGGGGTCTTTTGAGCTAGACAAATTTGACATTGCTGAACGTACCTTTTCACGTCGATCCGCATGCGTGGCCAATAAAACAACTCTTGCAACCTGTAAAGTGTTTTCTGGATTCCCAAATGAGCAGCTTTAACATCATCATGGACCATCCGTAAAGCATCTAGACGATAGGACTCGGGGACGTACAATTTCCAAGCAGGAGAACCATTCTCCGTCTCAAAATATTTATACAGGCGGTTTTCACGTATCAACCACTCAGGATAATCATCAGGTGAACTTGAAACATTTTCTAACTTCTTACTGTAGCTTTTATCTAGCAGACATTTTTCAGGTTCCATTTCTAAGACAGCAACTTCCACATGAGCTCGGGATAAGGCGTCGGGAACGACATTTAGCGCACCCTTGCGATGTTCTATAACCATGTCAAACTGCTGGATTTTAACTGCCCATCTAGCTAACCGTCCAGAAGGGTTCTGTAATCGGTTAAGCCACAACAGACTGTGGTGATCAGTAATGACTTTAAAGTGCACTCCCTCTATATAAGGTCGAAATTTCTCGATACCAAATAACACACTTAAACACTCCTTCTCAGTTACTGTATACTTTTTTTCTTGTGGAGTAAGTGTGCGGCTGGCAAAAGCAACGGCGATCTCATTACCATCAACATCCTCCTGGGTCAACACGCACCCTAAACCGACATTTGAAGCGTCGCACTGGATCGTAAATAACCGCTTAAAATCCGGGCTGGCTAGAACAGGAGCAGACACGAGAGCTTCTTTAATTTTCTGAAAATTTTCGGTGGCTTCAGGAGTCCAAGAGATAGTTTGCTTTTTATGTTTTCCCTTTATCAATGATGTTATAGGTGCTGTCAAAGATGCAAAATTAGCAATAAATCTGCGATACCATCCACACATCCCTATAAAGCGTTTTACTTGAGTAACATTCTGTGGTAAGGGGTACTCCAACATTGAACGAACTTTGTCTGGGTCAGTCCTTAAACCCTCTCGATCGACAACATAACCTAAATACTTTAAAGATGATTTGCAAAATTCGCATTTATCAAGATTGATGGTAAGTTTTGCCTCTTGAAGTCTCTCATATACCTCCAGCAATATCTCCAAATGTTTTTCAAAAGTAGGTGTGGCGATTATAACATCGTCCAAGTAGACGAAAACATACGGCTCCAATGATGGTCCAAAAACGGCATCCATAAGCCGTTGTTGTGTCTGGGCAGCATTATTAAGACCAAAGGGAAGAACTGTAAATTCAAAAAGCCCTCGAGATGGTACTACAAAAGCTGTCTTCTCTATTGAGGAAGGTTCCAGAGGAATTTGCCAAAACGCGGCCTTAAGGTCAATGCTACTGAGATATTGACTACCTGACAATTTATTTAAAATATGATCAATCAAAGGTAGTGGGTACGCGTCGCGCTTGGTAACTGAGTTAAGACGACGGCCATCAAAACATAACCTATAGTCACCTGAAGATTTTTTCACAAGCAGGACAGGAGAAGCCCAAGCCGAAGAGGATGGCTGGACCACACCTAACTCCAACATTTTATCGAGTTCAGTACTTAGATGCTCTAGCATATACGGGGATAAATTATGATGACGTTGTTTAATTGCATCGGTATCACCTGTGTCGATCTTATGATGAATTTTATTAGTTCGACCTAACTTAGTTCCGGACTCCCATGATAATGTTTTAAATAGATTAAGAACATCCTCTAATGCTGTAGATTGTTTGGAATCCAATTCACATCTACAAATAATTTTATTAATAGCTGCCACCTCATTCACGCTATCATGACCACACCAGTCTCTGACCTTATCACCTACAGAAATGGTTCTACTCTCCCAATCAATCATTAACCTAAACTGACTGCAAAAATCGTTCCCCAATATGAGAGCATGGCGAATAGAGGGGACTAACCACAATCTCACTACTTTACATACCCCATCAAGAGATACAGGCACTTCAACATATCCGATTATTTGCTGGGATCTGCCCTCGGCTGTTTTTACATTATACGATGAAGACTCATACACATTCAGTCCAAAAATATTAACTAATTCTAACCCGTTCTCTCCAATTAAGGAAATCGAAGCACCGCTATCAACAAGCCCTATAACTTCTCGTTCATAAATTCTCACACTCACATGAGGTCTATCATCACACTCTTTATCTACAAATTCTAAAGATCCTACACGATTACCGGTTTGGTTACTGGTTTGGTCTAGCAACTGTGACTTCGAATTGCAACGCTGTTCTAATTCACGGGGAAATGAAGACAAAGGTTGTGATTTACAAAATCTCGACACCTTACGAAGCCATTCCTTCCAATCAGGACTATAGCGTGGATTTTTCCAAGCCTCGGTGGCTAAATGAGACAGTCGAGGTAGGCTCGGGGAACCGCACTGTCTCTTAACTAGTTTTTTGAACACCTTTTACAGTTCGGTTTGATTACCCCAGGCTGACCACAACCCCAACAGATAGGACCCTTCTTCGATTCTCGACAGAACTTGCGAGTGTGACCAGTTTTCTTACAATTATAGCACGTAATTTCACAAAGCTGAGCTGCTTTAGATACCCTCGACGAGGTTCTCGGAGACAAAAATGACTTAGGCAAAGATGAAGATAATTGAGGTTCGCTCGTAATCTCCTCATATGCAAGATCCGGTTCTAACAATGCTACATTTTTCTTAGGGGGAGGCTGAAATTTTTGTTGCGCTAAAAACGCACCTTCCAGGGATCTACAGATTTCTGATAACTGACTAATAGACCTAATGTCGCATAGTGCTAATTGAGTTTGAAATTTTGGAAGCAGATTGCGTTTCACGGTTCTTAACTTGACTTCTTCGGAAGGCGACTCCAATAATCGGCTAAACAAATTTAACATCGCCGCGATATATAAAGCAACTCGTTCACCCTGGCCTTGAGTTCGACTACGAATTTCCTGCCAGAGTTCTTCATCGTAATCGGACGGCAAAAAATCCTTCTTTAAAGCATTTACTAACGCATCCCAACTACGAACGGTAGACCTAATCGAACGATACCAAACTAAAGCTTGGCCCTGAAATAAATCAACTGCAGACTTGAATAGCTCATGTTTTGGCGTATTTCGCGCGATTCGTAGTTCTTCAATTCGTTGCAAAAACGCGTTTACTAATTTCCCATCAAACGTAACTCCCCATTTATGAACCGGTGTATATTTCGCACAAGATCCGGCAACGTTATTAGTGGAAATATCATGACTAGAAGTGTCAAGGTCACTTTGCTCTATTATTTCAATTCGCGTTTCATCCAGTGCTTCTACTACCCACGTCTGGTGCTGCTTATATTCCTCTATGTTACCTTCTGTATCTTCAGAAGTATCAAAACGATCTAGCCTTCCTAGAACGTGATTAACCTTCGTCTGTAATTTCTTATTTACATCGGCCCTAATACCATCAAAACTTTCCAACAAAGATTCAATATCCTTAATAGTAGTCCCTACTTCTAATTTTTCATTTTCAAAGTTAAAATCTGGCGTGGGATATTTAATTTCTCGTCTATTTATATCGTCACGCAGCCTGCGTCTTAAATTTTTGCGTTTTGTGTCTAGATCTAATCTATCAGACTTTACACCTCTCACGAGTAACTCGTGATTTATTTCAAAAAGTTTCAAAAAATTTGGTTCTAATTCATAAAAATTTGCCATTTTGTTCTCAACTTTCTTTTATAAATAAGGAAAAATTCTAGTTTACTAGTTGATAATTTTACAATAGAAAAGAAATCACTAAATATCTTAGAGGCAAACCTGATAATAGGCAATCTCAAATCTATGTAAATAGTATAAAGACTAACCAAAGGTTTAGTAGAAACCAAAAACTACTACTTATCCTTATTAAATTACTCAAAATTAACCCAATTGTCTAAACATTTCTAATAAAATCACATACTAAATAATTCTCGGGCCCCCACGTACAGGCGTCATTTGTATAACCATTCTCCTAAAGAATTACATTTATACATTTACCTCGGAAGCCAAATGATCGGAGAGCAGGGTATTGTGGGTTCATAAGATTATTTACTAAAAAGGCGCCAGGTATTTTTTATTATTTTCACCATTAAAAAAATACCAAAAATGGTCAGGAACACATGAAATGCGATGAAATGAAAAACAGACATTTGCAGCTATAGTTTAAGATATAATGAAATAAAAGTTAAAAAAATTGATCACAAAAAATATAAAGTTTTAATATGTATCACCTATGTACGTAAATTAATAAAGTTAAAAAATCTAAGATATGTGAATAGAACAAAAAATTATCACAACAGAACTAATCTGTACCAGTTACAGTTAAATAACTTTAAATGCATTAAGATCATAGAGATAAAGGTAAAAACTTCCAACAAAACGTATGATGGACTAGCTACATTAAGATATCTTCAAATTACGAAAATCTCCAATTAGTTAACAAATAATAAAATATATCAATTAAATGGTACCACCCAAATGATTTACACCAAGTGTACAATTGTTTAATTAAACATAATTTAGTTGAGAAATTATTTATGATAAGATGTATACCTTTTTTAATCAAATTAAATACCTATAATGGTCACAGGTCCACCAGAGGGATGAGTTTTTCTTTTTCTTTTTACATCAGACAAGGTCCGTTGTGCTGCAAAACTTATCAGTTGAAGATGATGCTTGGAGAGGTAAAGATGAAATTGTCGGACAGCCGTCCTTCCATAGTTCATACAGTTTCTCCAGCAAGCAAATAAATTACCAAAGAAAAAAACCCAATATTTAGTATTCCATTTTATACCATAGGTGATACTAAAAACCTAAATATTTCTGTTAGCAAAAGACAGATTTTACAGTTTCAAAAGCTACATACCTAGATGTAAATAGGTTTTCACATAGTTAAACAGAAACAGAATTAAACAAAAATTTAATTAAGAAAGAACTTAAAACATCTTTATGCTTTAGCTGCCAAAGCCTGAGAAAGATATCTCTAACAAAATTTACACTCCAGGTGTTCCTGATTTCTCTATCAATAAATAACAAGGAATAAAACCTTGTGGAGAAAATAAATTTTGTACCCGTTACAAACTGTTTAAAGCTGTGCAAAAGCTGTATAGGAGCTGTTTAAAGCAGTACAGAAGCTGTTTAAAGCTGTATAGGAGCTGTACAGAAGCTGTTTAAAGCTGTATAAAAGCTGTACAGGAGTTGTTTAAAGTTATACAGAAGCAGTCAGCATGGATGAAAAGTCTAAGATAATAAAGCAACATCTCATTAAAGTCCGTAAAGGCATTAAGAGAAAGTACAAGGAGTTAAATCAAGGACAGCAAGATACCGAACGATTAATCGAAGACATTTACAAGCCAATAGTGAACCCGCTGAAACAGATCGCTAAGAAGAGTGATCCTACCTTTCGATATATCCAAACGGAGAGGGAAGAACCTGTAGTTAAAAAACATATGCAAACCGCGACGGAACCAGTAATTAAAAAACATGTCCAGACTGAGCCTTGTTACGGGTCAAAATCTCACAAAAATCATACTAGCCTGTTTCTACTACTTCTATTCTTTTTTCTTGCCTAGTGACAGACTACTGTCAATTTTTTGTTGATTTGTAGAAGTTTCTTTTTTTCGTATCTTGAAAAACTTATCTAAGTCAAGTGGATGTTGTCTTCGAGTTAAGATAGATTGATTTGGATTTTGAAACTCACGCTTATGGAAGTGGATAATTTGGCAACCATACCACTCATTCGTTCTGCATAAGTTAAACATTAACTTGCCGTGTGTGTTAATGTAGTAGAACGTAGTCTTGTACGATTATAGACGCTGTTAAGTTTGATGGACCCTCGTTAAAGGGGTAAGATTTTAGAAATGTCATGCAGTTCTATTTGAATACAATTGTTAATCATTTCATATTTTATTCTAGTCCTTTTCTTTCCCATTCTTTCTTTTCGTTATCCTTGGCGCTACCTACTTTTCTGCCTATACTTGTGGCCTGGGAAACTTCATTTGGCTGAGAAATCCAGATCCGAAACTTAAAGGAACTGAGCCTGAGTGAAAATAGATAAAAGAAATAGAATTTGGCGAACTATTGAATTTACCTTGAGCTGTCAGATAAGAATACCTATATCCTTTTTTTTTATACTGAAGACTTAAGGTCAGAAAACATAACTTTATTATTTACCAATTAGTCATTGACTTTGTTTTGGACGTTAAAAGTGCTCAATTTATAAGTTTTATATTTTTTTTGTGTAATCATATACACCTTATAATTCACATTTGATGTATTGTAAGGCCACTCTTTGTAACGCAAGTTCATTTTTAATGAAATTTTTGCAAATGAGCAAAGATACTGACTACTAAAGGGAAATGCGCATTTTTTTACCATGGTCTGTTACCAAACTCCTCTTATATTAGTTTCGCCTATTTAAAATACTAAGAGAGGCTATTAGAGTAGTTTGAATTTCTTTAATTTACCTAATTTTTCTTTGAAATTCTCTACGTTTAATTTATAATTTTAATAGTTGACTGATACAGGTTAATTATTTGATAGTTCTAAAACCAGAGGTTACTTTTGAATTTTGTCAGTTACTACCTTTAATGTTCCCGTTAATGTACCCATAATTTAATTCTATGTGGAAGTGGTATGTAATTATGAACTTTTCATAGAATATGTTATTATAAGCTAATTGAAGTGATTGGGTTTCGATTTCAATTTCAACAATTCTGTATCTAGTCCCATAGATTAAACAAACATTTTGAGTTGGAGTATCTAGTTTTATTTGGTGTTACCTGTAGCCTTAATTCGGTACCTTCTTTGAGGTTTTAAGAAAGTAGATCATTTGGTAGTGATGATTTTGTATGAACATTCACGCCTAGTTACGCTGACGTACCTACTACCTGGCGCCCTCTAATTCTTGTAAACCCAACCCTACTCTCCGTCATCAGAGCTAGCACGGCGTAATTTAGAGCGATCCTCATCTACTGGTAACAACAATAATAATATTAATAAAAATAAATTAATTAAAAAAGAAAAAGTCTTCTGTTGTTATATTAGTTGTGTAGTAGTTGTTATGAGAAGAGGGCCAGATTTTTGAAACGTAACGCATTGGGAACGTTACGTTGCAAATATTTTTGGCGCCCAACGTGTGAGGCATTGTGTTTAAAGGGTGGCAAGCTTTACTTCACCCAAGAGTTTCGTTTAGATCACGTGTTTTTATTTGTTTTTCTTGTTACTTCACGAAGAGACTTGTTAGTCTTCAATTCTGTGTTAATTTGAATAATTGGATTGTTTACTTGATTATTAGTTTGAATTGACTTGCCTAATACGAAATTACTTGATTTTTTTTACCTGTGATACGACAACAATGGATATTAATCGATTATTGGTAGATGAACTGAATTATGAGCTAATGGTAAGAGGTGTAACTCCTGTTGGGAACGTACAAGAGAAGCGCAAGGTACTGCGAGTACAAATTAATATAGAAAAAATGACTCCTTCTAGAGTAGAGAATCCGAGGTTGAATGCTGTGGACGAACTTCGAATATGCCGAGAAAAACTTAGTTTGTTAGAAGCCGAGTTTCCCACGTTAGAAGTTCCAGTAACTAGTAATGATTATAAGCGTTTGCGAACAAGATTGTTGCATTTACATGGTCGACTAGAAAGGATCGAACCAGAGGAAGAACCCCTTCGAACAGAAAAGGAATTGCTGGTGAAAGCGTATTTACTCATGGTAAATGAACTGGAGGCTAAAATAACAACTGAAGAAATGGGAAAGTTAGACAACAACTTAATTGATTTAGATCCGGAAGTCAACCTTACCTCCGTGCAAGATCCAATACGATCATCTGACATATCCGAAATCCAACCCGAATCCGATATGAATGAGCTGCGAAGGTTTTCTTCGATGGTTTCCCTTACACGTAATCCTATTCCCTACTCCCCGATTACTAATAAAGGAGGCACGTTTCTTTCTCCAGACAATAGTACAAACAATTATAATCGATTGACCATAAATAAATGGAATATTCAGTTTGATGGAGAAACAGGTCTCTCAGAGTTTTTGGAACGAGTTGAAGAACTCCGGACGGCGCGTGGAGTTAGCAAACAACAGTTGTTCTATTCTGCTGTTGAGTTGTTTACGGGGCATGCTTTAGTTTGGTATCGATCAGTAGCTAATAGCGTAAGAAGTTGGGATGAATTGGTCTTGCGTTTGCGTGAAGCCTTCTTACCAGTTGATTATGAGGAAAGTTTGTGGGACGAAATACGTAATCGAACTCAAGGTTCAGAAGAACCTGTTACTGTATATATAGCAATTATGGAAAATCTCTTCAGACGTCTATCTTGTATGCCACTTGAAAACGTGCGAGTAAATATTATTCGACGAAGCGTTCAGCCATACGTTCAAAGGCAGTTAGCACTGCATTCGACACCTACGATCTCCGACTTGGTACGAGTTTGCAAGCTTATAGAGGATGCTCACTTAAGAATCGTAAAATTTCATGACCCGCCTACTTGTACAAAGTACACTTTAGAACCCGATTTAGCCTATAAGAGAGCAAAGAAGTTTTCCCGAATCGCTACTGTCAACACAACAGTAATAAACGAGAAACCTACAACGGTCGTAACGAAAGCTTGCGTGGACCAAAGAGACCCTAATGGGCATCTGACGTGTTGGAATTGTAGAGAAATTGGACATCGTCATCGCCAATGCAGAGAAACTAGACAAATATTTTGTTACCGGTGTGGAAAAGCCGAAGTTACCTTTAAAAACTGTCCCACCTGCTCAAATAAGGGAAACGGACGTCGGGGAAATTGAACGGTCGAGCAATATCCCCTCTGTTAACGAAAACATCGACCAAACCTATATCGAAAATAACTTACCTAGATACCAATATTGACTTTTATCCGAAGAAGATCCTGCTCGATTATATCTTAATGCATGCTGAGGGTGATCAAAGACCTTACCTGAAGGTAAGTATTTTAGGTCGAAACATCCATGGCTTACTAGATTCTGGAGCTACCAGAACTATTGTCGGTACTGAGGGATGGAAGTTTCTTCAAAATGTTGGGTTAAGACTTCAGTCCGATACTAAGTCCAACTGTACAGTAGCCAATGGAAAAACATGTCGAGCGATCGGAACCATAGATGTCCCTATAACCTTGGAAGGTAGAACTGTTTTAATAAATGTCGTTGTAGTACCATCAATATCTAGCCCCTTGATTCTTGGACTTGATTTTTGGAAGTCCATGGGTTTAATTCCGAATTTAAAACAAGACGTTTGGCACTTTTCTTCTGAGCCTTGTTCCGCCATAAATATCAATGCTATTGAGAGTCGCACCGACCTAACTCTCGGGCAATCCCAACAACTGCAGGCACTTTTGGAAGATAAATTCCAACGCATGGGTGATAAATTAGGTTTCACCACGGTAATAGAGCACGATATTGTTACCGAAACAGCACCTATCAAGCAACGATACTATCCAGTGTCGCCGGTGAAGCAGAAACTCATTGATGCAGAGCTACAGAAAATGATTGACTTGGACGTCGTAGAACCATCCACTTCGGCATGGTCGAGTCCTATCCTTCTTGTTCCAAAACGGGACGGAAGTTACAGATTCTGTGTAGATTATCGCGTTTTGAATAAAGCGACCAAAAAAGATGCATACCCTATACCCTACATTTCATCCATTCTAGATCGTCTACGTGATGCTAAGTACCTAAGTTCCCTTGATATTCGTTCAGCGTACTGGCAAGTGGGAGTTAAGCCATCTGCTCGCGAACTTACCGCCTTTACTATACCAGGTAGAGGACTCTTTCAATTTAAACGACTTCCGTTTGGGTTAACTAACGCGCCAGCCACCTTCCAACGATTAGTTGATAGAGTATTAGGAGCGGAACTGGAACCTTTTGTTCATGTGTATCTTGATGACATTATCATATGTTCTCCTGATTTTGAGACGCATCTTCGGATTTTAGCCCTAGTTTTCGATCGTTTAATAGCAGCGGGACTTACTCTCAGTCGAGAAAAATGTCATATCTGTCGCCCAGAACTAAAGTATCTTGGTTACGTTGTTGATAGGAATGGTCTTCGTGTCGATCCAGATAAGGTGCAAGCCATTCTGAATATTTGTCCCCCGAAGAACATTGCCGAAGTTCGTCGATTTGTAGGCATGGCCAGTTGGTATCGTAGGTTTTGTGAGAACTTTTCTTCGGTTATAAATCCCCTAACGGATTTGACAAAGAAGAATAGGAAGTGGAAGTGGACTGATGAATGTCAAGAATCGTTTGAAAGCATCAAACAAATGTTGGTCACTGCACCTATTTTGACACGACCCGATTTTAGTCGACCATTTGTCTTACAAACCGATGCCTCGTCCTATGGAGTAGGTGCCGTCTTGTTACAGCACCTTGACGATGGAGAAAAGGTTATTTGTTTTTTATCCCGTTCCCTTAGTAAGCAAGAACGCAAATTTAGTACGACGGAGCGAGAGTGTCTTTCTGTCATATGGGCTGTTGAGAAACTTCGACACTATCTAGAAGGCGTCCACTTTACGATTGTTACTGACCATTATTCACTGTTATGGCTAAATAATTTAAAGGATCCCACTGGTCGATTAGGTAGATGGGCGTTAAGACTACAACCGTTTGATTACGAAATCGTACATCGAAAAGGAAAAGAACATGTTGTACCTGACTTCTTATCAAGATCTGTTCCCGAGGCGGAAGTTTCACAGGTGTCTGCCGTAGACAATACTATTTCAGATCGTTGGTATGATAAAATGTGTCGCTTGATTAGAATGAATCCTTTGCAATATCTTCAATGGCGATTAGAGGGCACCAACTTGTTCAAGTACATTCGCTGTGATTATCCAGAACTTCGCGAACCAAATGATGTTTGGAAAATAGTAGTGCCAAAACATGATCGAAGGAAGCTAATTCAAGAACATCACGACTCAACGACCGCATGTCACAACGGTGTATACAAGACATACGAAAGACTTAAGAATCGTTACTATTGGCCAAAGATGCGGGCCGATGTTGCTAAGTATGTTCGATCCTGTATTATTTGTCTTCAGACAAAACCCGAGAACCAAGGACCTCAAGGTCTGATGGGTAATCGACCCAACATTACTAAACCGTGGCAGATGATTTCCATTGATTTATGTGGACCGTTACCACGTTCATCTCAAGGGTACTCCTATGTTTTAGTTATGTCTGACTACTTTACCAAATATGTACTTTTCCATCCTCTCCGTTCAGCAACCGCAATATCGATAACACGATTTGTCGAAGATCAAGTGTTCCTGGTTTATGGTTGTCCTGAATTTGTCATTTGCGACAATGGATCACAATTCCGATCCCGTGAATTTTTCAAGTTATGTGAGAGTTATAGAACGAAGATCCTTTACAACGCAGTTTATCATGCTCAAAATAATCCCGTAGAGAGAGTGAATCGTATACTCAAAACAATGCTTTCAGCTTATGTTACCGAAAATCATCGAAAATGGGACCAGTTGCTGCCCAAAGTTGCTTGCGCAATTAGAACTTCTATTCACGAAACTATAGGGGTGACACCGTTTTTTGCAAATTTTGGCAGAGAACATATTATTTCAGGTGATCTTTATAAAACCCGCCTACCAGAGCAATCCCATCCAGCAGTGCAACCGGTAACTGAACAACAGCGCCCGATGCATAAGAATTTTGCAAAACTCTTTGAAGATATTCGCAATAGATTGACCGAAGCACATCAACGAGCTAAGAGACGCTACGATTTGCGACGGCGCTCAGTGGAATATACCGTGGGTCAGAGAGTTTACCATAGGAATTACGCATTGTCAGATGCCACAAGACACTTCACAGCCAAGCTGGCTCTCAAGTATAAAGGCCCCTTTATTATTAAAAATAAAGTATCTCGATTAGTGTATGAACTAGTAGACGCTGAAGGAAATTCACATGGAATGTGGCACGTAAAGGACATTAAAGCTGAACCACCCGACGCGATGGACAGAGGAGCTCTCGATTAGAATCGACCTAATTAGATTTCCTTTCAATACATAAGGTTGTAGTAGTATTCTCGTAGTTACGTTTTTCTTATATGTTATAATATTTATTTTTCTTTATTATGGGACATTGATCATTGTTAATTCATGGAATTAACTCTTTTCCAGCTTGAGGGGGAGTTGTTACGGGTCAAAATCTCACAAAAATCATACTAGCCTGTTTCTACTACTTCTATTCTTTTTTCTTGCCTAGTGACAGACTACTGTCAATTTTTTGTTGATTTGTAGAAGTTTCTTTTTTTCGTATCTTGAAAAACTTATCTAAGTCAAGTGGATGTTGTCTTCGAGTTAAGATAGATTGATTTGGATTTTGAAACTCACGCTTATGGAAGTGGATAATTTGGCAACCATACCACTCATTCGTTCTGCATAAGTTAAACATTAACTTGCCGTGTGTGTTAATGTAGTAGAACGTAGTCTTGTACGATTATAGACGCTGTTAAGTTTGATGGACCCTCGTTAAAGGGGTAAGATTTTAGAAATGTCATGCAGTTCTATTTGAATACAATTGTTAATCATTTCATATTTTATTCTAGTCCTTTTCTTTCCCATTCTTTCTTTTCGTTATCCTTGGCGCTACCTACTTTTCTGCCTATACTTGTGGCCTGGGAAACTTCATTTGGCTGAGAAATCCAGATCCGAAACTTAAAGGAACTGAGCCTGAGTGAAAATAGATAAAAGAAATAGAATTTGGCGAACTATTGAATTTACCTTGAGCTGTCAGATAAGAATACCTATATCCTTTTTTTTTATACTGAAGACTTAAGGTCAGAAAACATAACTTTATTATTTACCAATTAGTCATTGACTTTGTTTTGGACGTTAAAAGTGCTCAATTTATAAGTTTTATATTTTTTTTGTGTAATCATATACACCTTATAATTCACATTTGATGTATTGTAAGGCCACTCTTTGTAACGCAAGTTCATTTTTAATGAAATTTTTGCAAATGAGCAAAGATACTGACTACTAAAGGGAAATGCGCATTTTTTTACCATGGTCTGTTACCAAACTCCTCTTATATTAGTTTCGCCTATTTAAAATACTAAGAGAGGCTATTAGAGTAGTTTGAATTTCTTTAATTTACCTAATTTTTCTTTGAAATTCTCTACGTTTAATTTATAATTTTAATAGTTGACAGATACAGGTTAATTATTTGATAGTTCTAAAACCAGAGGTTACTTTTGAATTTTGTCAGTTACTACCTTTAATGTTCCCGTTAATGTACCCATAATTTAATTCTATGTGGAAGTGGTATGTAATTATGAACTTTTCATAGAATATGTTATTATAAGCTAATTGAAGTGATTGGGTTTCGATTTCAATTTCAACAATTCTGTATCTAGTCCCATAGATTAAACAAACATTTTGAGTTGGAGTATCTAGTTTTATTTGGTGTTACCTGTAGCCTTAATTCGGTACCTTCTTTGAGGTTTTAAGAAAGTAGATCATTTGGTAGTGATGATTTTGTATGAACATTCACGCCTAGTTACGCTGACGTACCTACTACCTGGCGCCCTCTAATTCTTGTAAACCCAACCCTACTCTCCGTCATCAGAGCTAGCACGGCGTAATTTAGAGCGATCCTCATCTACTGGTAACAACAATAATAATATTAATAAAAATAAATTAATTAAAAAAGAAAAAGTCTTCTGTTGTTATATTAGTTGTGTAGTAGTTGTTATGAGAAGAGGGCCAGATTTTTGAAACGTAACGCATTGGGAACGTTACGTTGCAGCCTATCATGCATGCAGACGTAGCGACAGAGACCGAACTGCCCCAATATAGTCAGGTATATGAAAGTCTACCAGAAATAGAAGAAGAGGTGGAAGACGCTGATGATGCGTTCTTGTTGGATACCGCTGTAGGTGAAGAATTTCTGAATCAGTATGATCCTTTACCTAGAAAATATGTTGAAGACATGATAAAGGATACCAAGAACAATTTAGATCACACTTATGGTATTACATACAAAATGGAAACAGATAAATGAAGTATCGGGAACTCCGAAATCAACATCAGGGGACTCGATATAGAAATTAACGGAATTCGGTACAAGGATACTGAAGGCTTGTACAACCTTCTAATTTTCAAGACACCTCAGGACTATACGGAAAAGGATAAGCAGCAATATATGGATATCATTAATCGTACTAATGCCATCAGGCGAAATTACAGCGATACAGGACAACTTCAGGGTACACGCTCTTTCAAGTGGACACACATTATAAAGCCTAATCTCAGATCTAAATCGACTAGCGAGTATGGATTTAAGAAAGTCACTGATAAACCTATGGAATACGTGTATTGGAATGACCTATCAGAATTGATCGAGCGATTACGATTACTGTATGGATCTAAAATGGCTGGTCATACCGGTCACGACAATGAAATAACATCTATCATCGAAGAACTTAGAGAAGCAGGCATTGTAGAATAAATATCGATGGTAATACCTTAAATCTGTTAGTCAAAATGAGCATAGATAAGTTTGGACGCTATCATTCTGCACTCAAAGGGGCACGGCAGGGACCTCCAGGAATTGGATTCAGTCTAAGCCGTGACGGTCATTTTGATATCCGAAACAAAAGGCTTGAAAATGCGGCGGACCCGGTTAATGAGGGTGACGTCATAACTCTAAAACATTACTTGAATACCAAGTATAATTGCGATCAAAAGAGATTGGTGAACCTAGCCGATCCTAAGATTGATACTGATGCAGTCAATAAGATGTATTTAGAACATGCATGCAGACAAACCCTTAATCGTATACATACGGATATCGATTCGAAAATTACAATGTATGCAATAGCAAACTGTCTTCATAGAAGTGGTAAAGAATTTGTTGCAAGCAATAAACGAATTATTCAGTAAAAGGCACCGAAAGAAGATAATGATGCGGTCAACAAGGCTTATGTAGATCATTTGTATAGACAAACCCTCAATGAAACCCTCAAGAAAACCAGGATCGTTAACGTTGCTGTCCCTGAAAAGGATGCTAAAATCGCAAATAAGTTATATGTCGATAATATAAGAAATAGCATGTTCGATCGTCTTAACAGACATATAGTCGACGCCGACCAAGCCGTGGAACTCGCCAATTCGGCTATAGAAGTAGTTTTGAATTTTAAAAAAGATACTGTTAAAAAAATAGTTTGACTTGAGGGAAAGCTCAATAACGTAGAGGAAATTAAAGACAAATTATATGTTTATATAAACAGTCACATAACGGATACGGATAAAAAACATTTTGATATTGATAACTTTAAAACGTATATTAGTAAGCAGGTAAAACAATTAAAGAGAATCTTTAGACAAGGCAAATAAAGATGGAACAGGTGGTGCGGGAACTGCACAGACCGGCTAGACGGAATTTTCCGCGAAAGAGAACTATTATTAAGGGTTTCGATGATTTATGGCAGGCTGATTTGGGCGAACTTGGTTCTTATGCTAGAGAAAATAAAGGTTACAAGTACGTACTAGTGATGATCGATTGCTTCTCGAAATTTTTATGGACCAGACCCTTAAAATCGAAGAAAGGGATAGAGGTCTCTAAAGCCACGGCTTCTATCTTGAAAGAAGGTCGAGTCCCCGCTAACATGCAAACAGATCAAGGTCGTGAGTTTTATTGCAAAGAGTTTTCGGCTTTGATGAAAAAACACAATATCAATCATTACTCTACCTATAGCGTAAAGAAAGCAGCTATTGCTGAAAGAGTCATACGCACTTTGAAAAATTCTATATATCAGAACTTTAGTTTGCGTGGGAAATACAAATGGGTAGATGTATTGAAGGACCTTACTGCTAAGTATAATTTCCGCAAACATCGGACGATAGGGCTGCGACCTAGTGACGTCACCCCTACTACTTATGTTACTGCTTATGATGACATCAAAGTAGTAGGGAAACGTAAGTTTAAAGTCGGAAGTCTTGTGCGAATTTCCAAGTTTAAGTCGGCATTCGCTAAGGGTTACACTCCGAACTGGTCTACAGAATTATTTAAAATTACTAAGATTAAAATTGGAAATCCCGTTACTTATTAGTTAGAAGATTCAAGGGGTCAGGCTATACAAGGCCAGTTTTATGCGGAAGAGCTTCAGGTAACTACCCAACCGGACGTTTTTCTCATAGAAGAAATCCTTAAAAAACGTAAGAAGGATTTATACATTAGGTGGCTTGGTTTAGATAAATCTCACGACTCATGGATTCCAAAAAGTTCCCTGCTGTAAGATCCAACGACAATGTACAATACTTTGAAGCACTTGAAAAAGATAGTAAGTCTCCATGGATGTCAATGACGATCACCAGAAGTCGTTTCCAGCTACGAATATCCTAATTGGATACTATTTTAAGACCTATGCTAGAATCTAAAATTAAATATAGAGAAATGTATTATAAGTCCCCTAGTAAATTTATTAAATTACTTATAAGATGTGATAATAATTAAAACAATGTTTACTATAGTTTTGTTTTATTTACATGATTTGTCTAATTGATGTTAATAGGCTTTAAGCTGAAAAAAATATGACCGTGAGTTACAGGTCGACCACATAGTTTACATATTAATAAAAATATTCTTTTTTTAATTTCAATGATTTTTATTAGTGGGTTTTAGACAATTGTATACTTTACTACAGAAACTTTCCTCGCTTAGCGTGGATGATGAATAAGAATGTTACATGTTTAATATGTATTTTTAATAAAGCATTTATAAGCTCTTTAGTTTTATTTCTTAAATAAAAAAGCTTACATAGGTTAAATATTTATTTCCATTGAAATACAAATAATAAGCGCATATAAAAAATAATATACATATGCAAGATAATACAACCATCACTATAAAACTTTTATAATAATGATGATAAGTTTCTAAATTCCATAAGATTGAAATCCAACTTGTATCTTCTTTCTGGTTGTTAGCGAACAGGAAGCGTAATTTATAATATAGAAAGATCGATTGTTTGTTTCTTAAACTTAAATCCGCTGTGAAAGCACACTGCTCGTGGTTTACGAAATCTACGCTCATATGTGTCCATTTCTCGGGCCAAGCCTCTATATCTCGTGAGTCTGGAGGTTTCCCTACAGTGGTAAAATGAGTACACAACCACGCCTCCCTCGCTTGGTGTGGACACGTTACCAATACAGAATTGTTGTATACCTGAGCTAAGGTTAACAATAACGTTGTTGCTACTGCAGGCATTTTGGGCAGTTTATTTTTAAAGGAGGTGGATCGTCCACCTCATCCCCCGTCTTTGGAAAATGTTGATTGCAGTACTGATAACCCCATAACTGCTTTTAAAGTTGCTTCGGTAGTTTATTAAAATTTCTGGCTACTGCAGAGCCGCAATATCTCTTTAAGAAATCTACAGGTAATTCTTTCAGTTTCTCTGAGGTTAACAATCTGGTATCCATGTTCATACTGATCGCATGTAGTTTATCTAGCTCATTATATACCATAAGATTAAAAAATGAAGTTTGAAGCACATTTGTTATAGAGCGTAAATTTTATCCAGACTATCGTATCTTAGAAGGTATTATAATAATATTGTTTACGCTTCTTTAAGATTTTTTAAGAGGCGTGGGGGTCTAAGAATCGTTATATAATAATCACGTTCAAGCCCTCTCTACCCATTCACCGGTCTTGTAAGAAAACTATAATGTTTGCTGTAGTAGACGTTCAAGCCTTCTACACTCCTGAGTTCACTGCTAAAGAATTAACCGTATGGGATGGTAGTAGGCTGTCACTGCCTCTTCAAACCACCTTTCCCGTTTCGCTGTTTGAATGAAGAGTTAAGAAGGCAAGCGGTATGGTTAGAAAAAAATCATCATGGGCTGCAATGGACTCGAGGTTTCGTCGACCTAAAAGACCTTTCTGAAATCCTCTTATACGATACCGCTCATGTACACACTGTGTACTGTAAAGGGTTAGAAAAGGGTGAATACTTGAAGAAGTTCGTGAGGCATAAAGTTTACATCTTAGAAGACTACGAATTTAAATTAAAACTTACGCAACCTTCTTGTTTTAATCATATGTTAGATTATTGTCATTGTACTATTAATAATTGTAAATATTTATACGATGAAATAATGCGAAATGAATTGTAATTATTATTAATAAAAGTATTCTTTTTTTAATTTCAGTTTTATTATAATAATGATGATAAGTTTCTAAATTTAACAGCATTTTAAAGTTGATAAGATTGTATTATAATATCGTTTTTCTGAAATCGTCAAGAAAGCTTGTCATGACAGAACTCAGGTTGGTCATGAAAGTGTCACTTTAAAGACTAGTCACTTTCATGATTTTTACAAGACTCCTGTCACTTTACAAGACTCATCTGTCATTTTTACACTGAAATTGAATTAGAAATCGTCACTTATCTTATGAAACGTTTATTTAATATAATTAAAAACACTAACAATCAAATACAACAAAATATTTTTGATTTGTTGTTGATTCATTGTCATGGATATTAACTTCTCATACGACTCTGATGTTGATATATTTTTTCAGTTTAAATCTATTTTTAGTTTTGAAAAACGATTTCAGAAAAAATATAATACATCACTGGTCATGAAAGTGTCTCTGCTTGACTCGGAGGCTCTAAAGAGATACTCGGATGCTACGCATCCTCGTACTCTTCAATAAGCCTCCTCTTCTGCAAAGTTTCACTTTCATGACTTGTAATGTAATACACTATTACGTCTGCTTAAGATTGTTTTCAACTTCTAAAAACCTTCAGAAATTATTATTGTATTTAACCTTGAACATTTACTTTCGCTCTCTCTCTCTTTTCATCTCTCTCTAACGTGAACAAATGGCCTTGAGTACTGCCAACCTTACACACATAACCTTGAAATGCAACTCTGAGTACTATCAACCTCAAACATAACCTTGAGTGTTACCAACATTTATTTACGCGCTCTCTCTTTTCATCTCTCTAACGTGAACAAATGGCCTTGAGTACTACCAACTTTACACACATAACCTTGAAAACATAACCTTGAAAAACATAACCTTGAGTGTTACCAACATTTATTTGCGCTCTCTCTCTTTTCATCTCTCTCTAACGTAAACAAATGGCCTTGAGTACTACCAACTTTACACACATAACCTTGAAAACATAACCTTGAGCTGTCATTTTGATGACCTTGAAGTTACATTGTTTCCATATTGATGATCTTGAGAATGCGGTGTTGCCACGTTTAGGTGACAGAGATAGGTTCAAGGTCACCATGTGTTAGAGAGAGATCGAATCAAGGTCATGACCTTGCCATATTGATGACCTTGAAGTTACATTGTTGCCATATTGATGACCTTGGGTTTAAGGTCAAGGTCAGTTGCGGGGGGGTTCTGAAACCACCCCCAGTCCTGACCTTGACCTGGAATCTATCTTTCTCTAACACATTGTGACCTTGAACCTATCTCTGTCACCTAAACGTGGCAACACCGCATTCTCAAGGTCAACAATATGACAACAATGTTTTGACCTTGAACTCAAGGTCATCATTCTTGTTGACCTTGAAATTACATTGTTACCATATTGATGACCTTGAGTTCAAGGTCAAAACATTGTTGTCATATTGTTGACCTTGAGAATGCGGTGCTGCCACGTTTAGGTGACAGAGATAGGTTCAAGGTCACCATGTGTTAGAGAGAGATAGATTCAAGATCAAGGTCAGGAGTGGGGGGTGGTTTCAGAACACCCAATTTTTATCTACTCGCCAGTTATTTCGACGTGATATACTCCACGGTTACAGATAACTGCTAGTGGAGAAAACGTATTCCAAGGAACTTCTGGGGTCGTAATGGACAGCACAGTCTGGATGGCTCCACCGGTCTTCACCTGCTTTGACTAAGACACTCAGAAAGTGTAAAGGTGTTATCAGTAAATAAAACACACTATCAAAATACCAAACAGTTAACGATTTATTAATACCACTAGAGCTCCTACAAGCTCTACTTTAACCCAAATAATCTTACAGTTAATAACGGCGTTCCTGGCAAGCGGGGTGCAATACAGCGTAGCAAAAAGCAAACCAAGCTTGCGGGTACGATATCGGGTTACGGGGTTGGATAACGGAGTGTCAGACGGTGTCGGACGGATTGGCTAAGGCATACAAGAAATGAGGCCACCCGGAATACTCGCATTGAAGTCTCGGATAGGGTGGACGTCCCGGAATACCCTCAGTGAGGTCTCGGAAAACATACGTATTCATAAATATTCACTGCATATTCACGAAATGTATTTATATTTATATTGTCATAATAAAAATATATACCATTATAGAGTCATTTCATGTCAATTCAACCAAACTTGTCACCCGTCCCTCTCCAATTTTCTTCATACTTTACACATGTGTTCCCTTCCTTGAGTTGTAAACATGAGATACAGCGTTGCCGATTTTCAAAATATGCCCGTGCATGTTTATACAAAATACACAATAACTCGGCTTCTGCTCTCTTTCGGCTTTCTTCTACCGAGGTCTGGTGGTTTGTTTTATTCGAAAGAGAATAAAAAATTATATATTCTGGACACAAGGAAATCGACAAGGAGGTAAAACTAAAAATATAAAATACAGTAACGGTACCCACAATTAGACCATACAGAAAAAACATGAAGGAAAAATAAATGCCATGGAAATGAAACACTTGTGATGAATGAAAATATAAGGGAGAGCATCCAACAGACGCCAATAATCGAAGAAATAAAGAAGAAACAGATAAGTTGGTACCGACGTATAACCAGAATGGACAACGAGGGTCTACTAAGAAGAATACTTGAAATAAGGAAACCGATTAGAAACCGAAGAGGAAGACCAAGAAGAAGATGGATAGACCAAATAGAGGAAATAGGGAGGTCAAAGGGGAAATCTCTAACAGAAATGAAGGCTCTAGCAGGAGATGCAGGTAATGCAATGCAATGCTGTGTAATGTAGTGTAATGAAGCGTAATGCAGTGTAATATAATGTAGGTTCAGGAAGCATTCACTCCAGGTTCACGATACCTATTGAAGTACAACATGTAGTTTTGAATGTAATCAGTGAAAGCGATTATTTTAAGTGCAAGCTCCGATCTTACTTGTGCAACGTGTAGTAACGTAAGTAGTCGGTAAAAGCGATTATTTTAGTAAACAGTGCAATGATCTGATATTACTTTAGTTTATATCGACTGTTTTGGGATCATTTAAAATAGTTGCGATTAAGGCTATTTCATATATAAATATATTTGAATATATGAAGTTTTTAACTATCATTTCTAGAAAATAATTTCAGCACTTTCCTTTTCAACCTGATTAAATTTGAGTTTTCGAATGCGCTCACTGCAACTGTGTGTGGCAAGCTTTAGAAAAATTAACTAACATTATTTTAACAAATTCTAATTTTCACAGCTTCTTAAATGTAAATAAACTTAATGTTTGTTTAGCCTATACATATTAGTACTAATAAAATAATACATAGGATTTTGAGTTTTAGAAACAGAAACTCGTTACTTAACAATGAAAAGTTTACCAACTGTCTTTTACATAATCTGAAAGCTAAGATAAAGATAACAACAAACATACGTATTTTATAAGACGGTCCAACCCTTTGTTAAATTAAAATGAGAAGTAAGTGGAAAAGCAGCAAAAAGGCTCGAGGGTTAACCAAACAAACGCTGAATAATAAAAATTAAATTACACATTTTATCCTTCCCTCTTTTTTGGCTTTCCTTCGGTTACAGGTTTGTTGGCATCCGATTCCAGTCGTTACATAATAGTACATACTTACAGTAATTACCAACGTTCCATTAGGTATTTCTCGTAACTATGGGTAGAATATTATTGACATAAGATAATAGATACCTTTCCTTTGTCAAACATTAAATAGCCGTTCAATAAAAATCCTTGAAACGGGAAAGAATAATTACAACGGTGATTTCAGTTTTTTGTTGATGTACATAGACATAAAAGTTATAGTCATTTATCCTTCATATAACAAGTACTCCTAAAAGTTATTTAAAATTGCTCGTATTCGTTGCTTGTACTCGCAATTTAATTATTTAATTCTGAAGTTTATTATTTTCGAATAATATTCGAATAATATTCGAATAATACATTTAGGCGACGTGGTAAGAGGAAAATGAATTTGAAAAGTGTACCTCTATTGAGCTAAAAAGATAATGATGGCAATTTGGCACAAACATTGAAAAAGTGGTTTAGATCATTTGAATTTTACTTACAAGGAAAGTACATTACCAAATCTAAACAAAAGAAAGCCTTATTGTTACTTTGTGCTGGCTGAGAAGTAAAAGAAAATATTGTGGTGGATGCTGTAGTGTATCATTTTATTAATAAAAAAAATTCTATTGGAAATTTTATTACATTCGTTATTAAAATGACTCTTTTTTCGTAACTACTGGCGTAGTTACGAATTGTTTTTACGTACACACTCTCTAGTTGTTGAAGATAAAAACATTATAAATCTCATTTCTAGTATTCCTCAAATACAGAGGTGCTTTCATTCTACACGGAATGGAAAAATATACAACTCCAGATTTTGTATGGTTCATATATAACCGGCCTTGGTAGTGTAATGTCTAGCGTGCTGGACTTTCACCCTAGCGGCCCGAGATCGACTCCCGATGCAGGCAGATCTGGTTAAAGTTTTCTGCAGTTTTCCTTAGCTGTGACACAAATGTGGGATTTGCGCTGTTCCATCTGTAAGTCGGCTGCAGCCGCACGTAGGGCCTACAAAATAATAGTAATCGCCCCCTCCCTAACGCACAAGCTTATAGCTTCTGGGGCCTGGTTTCCAGCCTATGGGTTGTAGCAATTATTATTATATTATTATATACTCAGTGACGATCGGAGCAGACATAACTGCCGTATAAGATTATTACTTCATAAGATATTTGAACGGCGTTGTCATATAAGAGTTGTCGAATATTTTTTACGTTTTATAAAAATAATAGGTGTACTCAGGGAAGCTTAATGGCTAAATTAGCATACCATTTGGCTGGTATATAAAGTACATTTACCGAAATTTACAAAGCATGTCCAACTAGTTTTCTGCTGAGTCACAGGAGGCTCTGTAACAAAATCAGATTGACTGATCTTCGTTTGGGCAAACTTAAATTAACATTTAATAATTTAACAGGAATGCTCAGTGGCAGCGCCAGAGGTAAATGAGCAGGGGGGCAAAGCAGGGGCACAGGAAATATCTCGGTGGGCACCGTACCTTTCCAAGCGATCGTAGCGAGCGGGCGAAATTTTGACATTATTATCGTTTTTTTTTATTTAAATCTACCCAAATCTTCAGAGTTTTTGCTTTGGGCAAAATAAAAGTAACAATTTTATGATTTTTACAAATTGCAACTGTGAATGTCATTGTGGCTGTGAAAACGCGATAAACATCTGAAATGTCAGTATCTCACAACTCTTGAAGTCCTACTGAATGACGTTTAAAACTCTGTCTCTTTGCTCCCGTTCACAACCAGCTGTTACACTCTATTGGCAATACTTCTCCCTATTTTTTGCCAGTTTGCGACTGACGACTGTGCTAGCGTATGAGTCATACCGAATATGCAGATATTTATACAACGTTTGAATTTCCAAGTTAAGGCTAAGCCTTTTTCTGATTCATAATTATTAGATTTTAAATACAGGCCTACATAAGAAACAGAAATAAAATATTAGGTTTCCTGTAGTAATTTTAATTTGTACACTAAAACGTGAATTATACTGTATCAATATCATCATTTGTTTATCAAAGATGTTTTTTATTTGAAACCTGGGGGGCACCGGCAGGGGCACCGCTCAATGTTGGGGGGGCCCGCGCCCCCCCAGGCCCCCCCGTCGCGCCGCCCCTGGGAATGCTACATTAAGTTCGTACATGAATATGGTTTTGTAAGCATTTAAAAACAAACAGCAGTTGTATTTGTGTGAAATGTGAAGTAATTAGTGTGAAGGGAAAACAGTTAAAAATTAAGGTGCGGTGGGTCAGTAGGTGAGTAGCGGTAGACCTATTAAAGCGATAAAAAACGGAAGAAGTTTACAATTTTTTATAATTATTATTTTAATCAGTTTGTTTATTTAATGTTATTTCTTTTAATTATTTTTGTTATTTAATATTTATTTATTTTATTTCGTATAATAAAATACTTCTAATTAATGCAAACTACCATTTTTTAATAACATAGTACTACAAATTATGGGGACTCGCAACCGGGATTATTATGGATAGATAAGCAATAATAATTAAGACACGAAAAGTAAATTGATTACAAGGTGTTGTTGCAAGATAGTTACGTTTTAATCATTTCTCAAAGATCTAGTGATACCCAGACATTTACTGACAAAAAGGCCAAGTGTTTTGTGCAAGTGTTATTCAAAAATACTGTCTGCGTCGATCAAAGGACGTCCACCGTCTTTTATATTTCCGACACATAAGGCAATAAGTTCTTTTTTTTTCTAATTATTGCATGCGACAAAGTTCTCAAAATAGTTACAAATTAACCACAGTTTATTTTGTACGAATTTAGTACAAGGCGATGCTATAATGATGTAAAAGCAGGTTGAAGACGAAGATTCTGATAATAAAAAAAAGCTTTACGTTTATTTATTTCCTTTATGTTGATTTGAGGTTTGTGATGTGAAGTAATATAGAATACTACTTAATTATTCTGAAACCTAAATATCTTGATTGAAAACTAAATAAGTCAAAATCTAATAATAACCTACATGAAGAAAGTGTTGTTTTGGCTTGTTATAGTAAATTAGAATTGGTTTAATCTTATTTTGCGAAATGTTCGTTGTATAATAATGGCTACAGTTTATTGTTAACTGCACATATTATACGTGCCTTTAATGCAACTACTGTTTTTATGTTTTTCCCAGTCAGTACATAATAATTTTTGGTAGATTTTACAACCTACTGTAAATAATATACTTTGTGTCTTAAGATATTAGTGGGTAATCCCACTGGTCCGGAACATTGGTTGGTTTCTTTAGGTACATACTTGTTATACCGGTGAGCTTGCATTCTCCACAGTGGTAAGAAACCGCATAAATATCGTGTTGAGGTCCCGCAAGGATGGTATTATTAGTAGAGAGCGCGCATACACCACGGTGGTAATAAACACACAACTGTATCAAACTTTATAAATTGATTTATTAATATGTATTGTTAAGTTTTATCAAAAACTGATTGAACTTAAAGCGATGACTTATTTAGTCTGGGTTAGCATATTCTCAAGGAGGTTCCTACAAAACTCACCTTTCTTTTGTCTGTTAGGGTAAATCCATCCTTTCTACGCTCAAGCTTAAGTATAAGTTAATATAATAATATAATCATATTTAACTGTTCTTTTATTTGTGTTTATCTCTCTTCTTCCGTCCTTAGGTAAATCTTCTTCCGTCCTTCTCTAAGGTAGATCAATCGTTATCAGCTTGTTGTGGCATGTTATAAAAAGTAATCACAACGTAGGATCAAGTTTATTCTTTTTGTGTTATATTTTGAATTGTGAAATTTGCTATTTGCAAGGTTCGTATTGCTGTAGCAACTTTCCTTTTGGTAAATATTTAAAAACACACGCAGGAACTGTAACACGTGTTCCGTGTCCGTGTAGTGGTTAGGATCCTGGAATAAACCAAGCTTGTACAAGCTTGTCGATTAACAACTCTGTTTGTAAGTTTACAAAATCAATAAACAGTACTCAGTTATGTAAAATGCTAATAAGACGCAAGATAAGGAGTGACGAAACGATCTGTTGGTCATGAATAAGTTAGGCATTACAGAGGATCAAAGAGGAGGAGAAGAAGAAAACCGATTAGAGCTATTAAAAGATGAAACAGAAAGGGAAGCTACAAAACCAGCTCATAGAGAGAACAAAAAAAACCTAAAAATGTAATCTAATAATCGCCCTGTAGCTGTTGGGGGTCAGGTTTGAAGTTTTAAGTAAGACCCTTAGAGGTAACCTTCAGGAACAGTCTCAAGGAAC
The DNA here is from genome assembly GCA_929113105.1 of Agrypnus murinus. Taxonomy (NCBI): domain Eukaryota; kingdom Metazoa; phylum Arthropoda; class Insecta; order Coleoptera; family Elateridae; genus Agrypnus; species Agrypnus murinus. The sequence continues at coordinate 75,580,520 of OV816030.1, forward strand.
CTTTGACGTCATCAAGGTGGGACACTATGATGGTCCTTTGACTACATCAGCCAGTTTTGCGGGGGTAATAATTGATAATTAGTAGTTGGTCAGTAGGCCAGTTAAAACGATAAAAGGCAGAAGATTTCTACAATTTTATTCATATTATAATATGATTATAATCATATAATTATAATAACTTTAGTCAGTTAATTCATTTAATATTATTACTTTTATTGGTTTTTATTATTTTAGATTTATTCATTTTATCGCATTTTTGTCTCGTGTAAATAAATGATTAATCTTTAATTACATGCTATGGTATTTGCAAATACATTTTTTATTGTCATTTATAATACAGAGTTTGTATCGGAACTATAAAACCCTTTACGTCTTATTGAAGCGGTTCGTGCGTGGAATCTTGTATTATTAGCACGTTTGAGTGGACAGAATTCCAAAGAGACAACACATACTATATGCACTTTAGTTTGATTGGTTTTATTTTGCTTGAGAACTTAAATGTTTTAAAATGCGTATTTCAGGATTAAAAACAACACGGTGTAAATACTAAGCGTAAGTAAATACCCAAGAAAACACTGATACATAAACACTTAGTTAACATGAGGATTTCTGCATTATTTTAATTCCATCTCGGTAGAGTGCGTACTTTCAAAAGTCAATTAAAATTTTACTCTAAATCTTTCAGTTTTAATCTAAGCCATAATTATTTCAGTTTATTAAATAATCAGATTCTTGCTTAAAACTAAAATGGATCGATACAGTTGTTAGATACACACTATTTCCGTAGTTATAATTATTATATTGTTTTATTAATTTCTTTTAATATTATTAACATTCATACTTCATTAAGATTAGCATTACATATATCACCAGTTCACCTATTATAGCATTTAATCATTAGTTCATTTCATTTACAATCAATTATAAATTGTTTATCATTGACCTATTTAAAACTATTTATGATTGCCATACAATGAATCACAGAATTTCCATTTAATGTTAGATAAACATAATTGATATTAACTTTTAAATAATATTTTATTTACAGACAGCATATTGTATTTAGAAAATTTCCTTAATGAACGTTGAACTGTAAACTAATTAATAATAACTTTGTTTTCAATGCATAGATCACTTTTGTAGGCAGTTGATTGCCACCAGTCCTGAGAATAACCCAAAATTCATTTTCTATTTCAATCATAATAATAAGTATTAAATAAAATATATTATAGATTTAATAGTGTTTATTATCCTAAAATTAAACGAACACTACTGAAAGGAGGAAACTTGAGAAATACAACACAGTTCGATTAAAAAAAATGTCGCCCTGATAATAAATGGGTTATAAAAGCTTGAAACAGCGTTCACGAAACAATAACCATCTGTATTGGAATTCATATTATTTTTATGCTTGTTCGAATACACAACCCATTGTTTTACTAGCTTTATCGAATATATTTTTTGTGACTAATAAATATTTACGCCAGCTTATCTTTAAAACATCATAAATAACACATTCGTTCGGTATTACGGTGTATAACACACAATTTCAGAAAACAACCACGACATCCTTGTGTCATTATTTATTTATCAGTAAAAAAACTATTCAGTAGAAGCTAGCAACATTTTACGTTCTTAAACTATTCAGACGGACCAATATGTTTTGCGAATTTTATTAGGTATAGCTAAAAGTTTATGTTATTTTTGTATTATTTTGTATGTAGACATAGGATCTTTTGCACGTGGTTCAGTAGGCGTTGCTCATAGATTATAATAAATTACAATACATACAAGAAATAAATTACCATACTCTATATTGCGATGTTGTTGATTAAGCACTACGGTATAATAGAACTGGAAAAGACTGGTTTAAAACAAATTTCAACTTAAACAGTTTATTTTTCAGTTTCTCAATTACATTTGAGGCAATTTAATGACAGGTGTTAGTATAAATACATTCTATATGCTTATTCTGATTATTATAACAATATTTCATGCAAAATTATTACATTTTCTGATTTATTTATTACATAACCTAAAACTTTGAAAATAATTTCTGAACGGATTTTCTTAGTGGAACAATCTTATTCATTTGATGTTAACATGCAACAAAATTTACATATTTCAATTAAATGATACTGCTTAAGTTTGTTTTTAATTTTAGTAATACATATCCTTGTGCGTAGAAAGGAGGTATGAGATTTTCCTTTATTCTACCAGTCATTAACTGTAATCCTGATAAACTGCTTGCACGTATAACAAGCTCGCTAATCGCTCGCTTGTTAGGTACCTTGCTCGCACGTAAAGTTCTAAGTAACGGTCTTGCAAGGTAAATAACTATCACATACCTGTTTTACTCTTGTAAATTCAATTTGATCTATTTTAGTGTCGTAAGTATTTGTTATTGTTTTAAAAGTAATGAAAGGAGTTAACTAAACATGTAATGTAAAAATTCCATAGATAAAGGAGTGTGTGGGCATGATTGAAGAAAATTATTACAATTTTTAGTAGTCGTTTACATTTGTCGTCGGAATTAAATGGTACCTTTATTTATGTATTAAGTATCTATGTATTATATGTTTTTGGATTCAGGAAGTGTTCGACCCAATCAATTCCTACCACTAAGTACCTTTCAAAATTTTACACAACAAAATAATGACATCCAAAATCAAACACGGTTTCAATCTAATAATACCAAGTCACAAATCCCTGTGGACAGTATTATGCACTATCAAATCCAACACTAAATCTCCAAACAAATTTAGCTCAAAACCCTACAACGTCAACGAATCAGTCTGAAAAAGTGTTGAAAGGGACAGGGAAGAATCAGATGAAGATGATGAGAACTCTGTCAACAAATGCAAAAAGTCAAAGGTGGTAAACGAAAACGAAGAAATAAATTCAACGATCAGCCGTCAAACAACAATAATCAAACAACATACACTACAGCAAATAAATATTCAACACTTAGTAGTACCGAAACTAATTCGGAAATAGTAAATAAAGAAACAAAAACTCCAGTTACACCTAAACAGCCACCTATATTTGTGCATGGTGTGCTAAATTACGCCATGATGACAAAATAGTTGTTAGATGTAGCAGAAGCGGAGCAATACACAACCAAATGCCTAGCCGACAATGTCTTTAAGATAAACACATTAAACCCTGACATATACAAAAAATTAATAAAATATATGCAAGAAAATGACATTATTCATCATACATTTCAAATGAAACAAGACTGCTCCTACATGGTAGTCTTGAAACACATTGATCATGCAACACCCATAGATGAAATTAAAAACGCTCTTAAAGAGAAAGGCCACAGAGTAAGAAATATACTAAACATTAAAAGCAAATATGATAATGAACCGTTGTCCATATTCTTCATAGACCTGGAATCATCAGCAAATAACAAAGATATTTATAATGTCAGAGCCATAGACAATAAACACGTCGTCTTTGAACTTCCAAATACCGATATAGCGCAATACACAAGGTGTCAGAATTATGGTCATACAAGAGCATACTGTAATAGACCGTATGATTGCGTCAAATGCGCCGGACCTCACAACACGACAACTTGCACCAACAAAAAAGCACTCTCCCTACATGTATACTGTGTACGAAATCTCACCCGGCAATTTATAAATTTGCAATGTCTATCGAGAATTACAAAAAAAAACAAACCAAACAACCAACCGCCAAACAGTAAACCCTTTCAAATAACAGAACACAACTTTCCAATGTTACCAAATCAACAAAATAATCAGCATTTACCGAACCAACCTTTTTCCTCCTCAAGACCATCCTACGCACATAACCTAAAACAACACTCCTTTCAAAATCAAGACCTAAGTCTTCTACAATTTTTGGATGAGTTCAAAAATACAGCAAAACAGCATGATTTTAAACATGCTGAGTACAGTTATCAACAAAATTAATTCAATAATGGCCAACTTCATACGGATAGCAGAATGGAATGCCAACGGATTAATTAAAAAAAACTCGAAATTGAAATGTTTCTAAAACTCCATAGCATAGACATCCTACTTGTGTCAGAGTCTCACTTCACTGATAGAACATATATTAAATACTACACTACAATATCTATCATACTCAACACCCCGACGGTACTACTCACGGTGGATCAGTAATAATAATTATTCGAAATTCCATTGTACACTTTGAACTACCTCCATACCAAACTGACTACTTGCAAGCTACGATAATCCAAGTCAAAAATCTTCCAACTCCAATTAATGTATCAGCTATCTACTGCCCCCAGGCACAATATTACAAAACATATATTAGACAAAAAATCCATTTCTTCAAATGGAGGTACTTTTTATAAAAATATATAAGACAACTCAAAATCTCCTCCATAAATTTTTTTATTATAAACTTAAATTACAATTGTTTCAGCCTTCTCTAAATAAAGGTAAATCCTTAAAGGCCATCTTCAGATTCCATAATAATCAAAAATATAATGCACAATTCTTTACTTAAAAATCATAATTGGGAAAAATTCCTAACATTTTCTTTGAATGAATGGTTTTATTTTACATTTGAAAGCCCGAACATGGTGCTGATGTAACAATTGTAATTTAAGTTTTATAATAAAAATTTTATGGAGGAGATTTCGAGTTGTCTTATATATTTCTTATTACAAAACATTTTTCGCCTCCCTGGGACAGAAATTCATAATAGGCAGAGATTTCAACGTCAAGCACATACACTGGGGCTCATGCCTAACTACAACGAAAAACAGGTAGCTGTAATAATAGACAACAACTATAACTTTCTCTCAACGGGAAACCCAACTTATTGGCCAACTGACCAAAACAAAATCCCCGACTTCCTGGACCTATTTATTATAAAAGGACTTGGAACTTATTACATGAACATTACTTTCAATTATGATATAATGTCCGATCACTCACCATTAATAGCGACCATAAGCTTAACAATTATTCATAAAAAGCCCGCAGCCACATTAAGCAACAAAAAAACTAACTGGGTTTTATTTCAACATCATATTGAACAGCATCTAAACAAATATAAGTCTAAAAACTACAGATGAAATCGAACAAGCTACAAGTCATTTTATAACTACTCTACAATCGGAAGGTTGGAATGCCACACCACAACTTACCAACATTAAAATAAATAGTCCCAATATCCCATACGAGGTAATGGAAATAGTGAAAGAGAAAAGAAGAGCAAGAGCAAGATGTCAGCGCACACATAATATAGAAGATAAACATAAATTTAACCAACTAAATAACAAGCTCAGAAACAAGTTCGCAACGAAACTTTTCAAGAATACATAAAAACACTATTAACTCATGACAAATCCATCTGAAAAGCCACAAAAGGCAACAAACGCCCGAAAGCCCATATACCACCACTAAGAGACCAAGGAGGAAACTGGATAAGGACTAATAAGATCAAGCAGTCGATCTGTTTTATCAAAAGTTAAATAATATTTTTACGCGTGTGATTCCTACGTCACTGAAATCCAGAAAAAAACCTTATCAACCATGGTACACAAATGAAATTAAGTGTTTAATAAGAAGGAAAAGTATTCTTCATAGACTTAGGCATGTCGATCAAAACTATTACAGGAGCTACATTGAGATTAGGCGAGAGTTAAAATTAGTTACAAAAGCTGCATATGAAAATTATTTAAGGGAAGTAGAACAGGGGATATGTGATAACCCTCAGTCCTTTTGGGGGTATTTGAAGAAATTAAAGAGTTCAGGGGTATCTGAAGGTAATAGAATGACGTGGGAGGGTACACCCATCGAGCAGTCCGAGGTTCCCGATGTTTTTGGAAGATACTTTCATTCTGTATACGACAAGGACAAAGGTACTTACAAGACGGATGACAATGCAGAAGATAATCACTCAGTAGGAAGTACATTAAGTATAACCGAGATTAATAGTCAAGACTTTAAGTCGGCAATTAAACATTTAAAACCAAAGAAAGCGGCAGGGGCCGATGGGGTGCCACCCTATGTTATCAAAGCTTGTGCTGATTGGCTACAGCAACCCTTGCTTTTTATCTACAACCTGTCCTTAAAATCAAATACTTTTCCGGATGTGTGGAAAAATGTAATAGTTACTCCAATATTTAAAACCGGCGACTCCTCTTCCATAACGAACTACAGACCAGTTGCCATTCTTTCGGCACCCGCTAAAGTTTTTGAACATATCTTAAAAACAAAACTATCTAACTACAACTCTCCTTACATCTCTGAAGTACAACATGGATTTGTAGAAAAACGATCCACAATTACTAACTTAACTTGCTTCACAAACTATATTCATCAAGCTTTTGAACATAATAACCAGGTAGACTGTGTATATACAGATTTTGCAAAAGCTTTTGACAAAGTTAATCATGATATTTTACAGAAAAAAATGAAAAATTTTGGATTGTCAAACAATTTGTTAAACTTTTTCGCTTCATACTTGATGTCACGTTCATTTGTGGTCAGATTCGATGGTAACACTTCCGGTAAATTTACAGCGAACTCTGGTGTCCCACAGGGATCAAATTTAGGACCCCTTCTTTTTATCATTTTTATTAACAACCTACCTAAATGTATTTCTCATGCCAAAAGCTTATTATTTGCAGACGACTTAAAAATTTTTAAAACCATAAAGGAAAATAATGACAGTAAGCATCTACAAAATGATATAAACGAGGTACATAAATGGAGTATAGAGAATAAGCTACCATTTAACATAAATAAGTGTTCTGTCGTGTCATTTATTCGTTGGGGTGTTGCTGTCGAGTATGACTACATGATGAACGCAGAAAGACTAACACGTAACTTCAATGTAGTGGATCTGGGAGTTACATATAACCAGCACATGCAATTTAGGCAACATATTATGGACATGGTTTCTTCTGCCTTTAGGGTACTGGGGATTATCATTAGATCTTCGAAATATTTTAATAATGAAAGTACTCTTAGAACTTTGTACTTCACATTTGTACGGCCGAAACTGGAATACGCTTCAATAGTCTGGCTTCCTAGATTCTTGATGGATACACAATTAATCGAAAAGGTACAAAAGAAATTCCTGCGGTATATGTATTTCAAAAAACACAAACGTTATCCGAACTATCTAACTATTAGTACATTAAATCTACTACACGAGTTTGACTTTACATCACTTGAGAACAGAAGACGCCTACACTTAGCTATATTCTGTTACAAATTATGGAATTACAAAATTAATTGCTCGTTTCTTTTGTCTTCGTTAAACATAAGAGTTCCCATCAAATCATCAAGATCTAGAGATATTTTCTGTATGCCATTAGTCAAGCACTCTTATCACACTCCTTTGCTAGTCATGCAGCGGACTTTAAATTTACTATACAATTGCACTGAAATATACCTGGCTCAACCGTACGAGAAGTTCAAAAGTATTATAATCGAGATATATAAATACTCCTAGTTTTAGCTTGTTTCGATTCTTAGTATACCTACCTGTTATCGGTTTGTATATAACAAACCTGTGAGCTGGCAGCTTCTGAAACCCTACAAAGTTCTGCTTTCTGATATTTCTGTTAATTCCAAGCTGATGCATTAAGCATTCTTTTCTGAGTTAATTAAGTTTTTATACATATATATATATATATATATATATATATATATATATATATATATATATATATATATATATATATATATATATATATATAAATGTCTTTTTTCTACAATTTGCGTTACGTTTATACCGCATCAATTGTATCAATTGTATGTACTTACATATTGTATTCTCATGTAAAAAGGCTTACGCCTGTTTGAGAAATGTAAATAAATAAATAAATAAGGAGAAAGCTGATGCATTCGCACACCACCTGGCGAAAGTATTCAAACCAAACTGTAATATAATAAACCAGGAAATAGAAGACGAACTACAAACCTCTTTCCAGATGTCACTGCCAATACGAAAGTTCACTATTCCAGATATAGTGTCACAAACGGAAATATTTACAATTCAATATTATATACAAAACTCAACTTCTCTTCCGTTCACTCAGTTTCCCACACTAGTTAAGCAGCTGCGGTCTCACCGCCAACAACTTGTAGCCATCTCCGCGGACAGCTGTGCATTCTTTCGTAGAAGCGCTCCCGCTTCGCCCACAACGGATCTCAACTGCATTAGTTGGCATGCAACATATCTGCCTACGTTACTCCGTATATGCGGGGCAACCTACGCGATCTACAAACAGCTGCACATTCCTTAAGAAGAAACCAGCACACTTCCGCTCAACCCACAGATTTGTGCCAGGTACCGGCAGGTCGAATGCAAACTACCCACAAGCCTGCAACCAGGAAGCATGAGCTTCCTTAGTTTCATACTTGGAACTCCAACCCACTGATTCCCACTACGATGCTAATATCTTCCGCGTTCAGCAGTATATAAACCCGCTTGTTTGGCTTGAAAGTCAGTCTGTGCCAAGACTCAGAAGAAGCCTCATCAAGAAACAAGCGGGTAAGTGTCTTTTTATTAATTATGGCTTAGCTCTGCTTAGTATGGTGGGTTGCGCAAAAGCCCTCTCTCTCTGTTTAGTTATGGAAAGTTGTGACCAGGCTCCCACGCTTAGTTGTAGATCACCAGGAGTTCAACTCCTACGCTTAGTTTGTAGATCTAGTGCTAGAGCAGGATTGATTCCGACCACCCTCATGATTGTGTTAGTTTTAGCAGGTCATGTACGCCCTCACGATGTATAACCATTATGTATGTGAACCTTTGTACTCTCTTTATTGTTGTTAGTATATGGTTGTTTTTTACGAGTTGTGTTTATTTTCCTTCTACCTCTGACTACGTCCTCCAGTCACGAAAACTCCACGTAACAATAGAAAGTGAAATAAAAATGCTAAACAACAAAAAATCTCCGAGACAAGTCCTAATTACAGCAACCACACTAAAGCAACTGCCTGAGGCATTAGATTCCTGAGGATTCTCTTTAATGGACTCTTTCTTTAATGGACTTCTCATAAGGTTAACATACTGGCCACTACAGCTAAAATTCGCTCAGATAATTCTAATCCCCAAACCTGGGAATCCTCCCAATGATATCCAATCGTACCGACGCATAAGCCTCCTCTCAGTCATATCAAAGCTGCTGGAAAAGTTACTACTAAGGCGAATAAATGAAAACTTACTGCAAGATGACTGGCTACCCAACCACCAATTCGGTTTTAGACACTACCATTCGACAACCCAAAAATGTCACCGAATAACAAACTCTATACAAACATTATTTAATAATAAACTATTCTGTTCTGCTGTAATGTTAGACATTAGACAAGCGTTCGATCGAGTCTGCCATAGAGGGCTGTTGTACAAAATAAAGAAAACAATGCCACATGAATACCACCTCATATTTTATTCGTACCTTACTAACCGGAGCTTTCAAACTAAGATTGGCAACGATGTATCTCAGATTGAGCAAATAAACGCAGGTGTACCCCAAGGTAGTGTGCTGGGTCCAATGTTATACTTACTCTTCACCTCTGACCTGCCAACCTCCAACGACACCACGATAAGTACTTTCGCCGATGATACAGCGATCCTAGCTTACCAATCTTTAGAAATTCTGTTTTAAGCTGTTCGATTTAAAGTTTCAGAACTCAATCGAACCATCTAAGTTTTAAAAATTAGCGGAACAGACCATCACTCTTTAACGCTTTGATTAGTCATGAAGCAATTAGATTGTGGAATTTCATATAATAATAATAATAATCATTTAAAACAGAAACGTTACAGAAACAAATTCTTATGATTCTGAAGTTTCCCAGATAACTGTATTCATCAAAAGTAGACGTTTATAAGTAATTTTACTTGAAAGATATCTTCTTCTGTGATATAGCATTAAAAATTAATATAAAACGATGTTAATAAACGAATTCATAATGTCTTGCGCTGGCTTTACTACGAGACAATTTAGTGTTCTATTCGACTTCGCATGCCGGACATCACCAAGGTTAAAAATAAGCTAAACCACTGATGAACACTTGTCCGAAAGGTGCTTTTGTATACACAGATGCGAGGTAGTTAAAAGCTATATAAAAGGAATACAACAGGTTAGTAGCATGTTAGTACTATGTACATAGCAAACAGTAAACTTCCATTGCATAAAAGAAAAAGCTACAGACACTTAGGACACAATTATAATTTATGTCTGTTCCTACCAAAACCGACTGTCGAATAGCTTTATGAAACTCGCACTAAGAAAATAATTTTTTTATTAATTACACACAGATTTCTTATAAAGAAACGCAATTGAATTTATAATTATGTGTAAACAATTGTAAGTAAACCATAATAAATACATTACAGCGAATTCACTTAAAAACAATTTGAACATTTGTTATTCAGCGCGTTTATCCAAAATAAACAGAAATTTGTGGTGGACTACATCATGAATATGCAAGATACATTAAAACATGCAAATAAACTAAATACCTGTCTCTTTAGTGATCTTGTTACCAAACAACATTAATAACAAACAAGAAAACATGCTCATTCTGTATAGGGCCTTTGAGGGCCATTGAATTAAATTGTTTAATATTCGGTTTTAATAACGAAACGCATCGCTCAATTTAATACCACGCCCTATCCATCCGGAAAATTAACCGAAATATTCATAAAGACGGCTTGATGATTTCACCTTTCGTTAATTAGTCGTTAAATGTTTTATTACGAATGCTGTAAAAGTTTGCTTCCTTTGATTTGTTGGTTGGAGTTGAAATTAATAAAATAATATATTTTAGGAAAATTAAACGGTTTTTAGAAAATCAAAACGATATCTCTTAGTTAGCTGGATGTGTCTGGAAGTAAGTAAGGAATTAAAACTTAATTTGATTTATTACGAGACTGAGCTTTAGAAAGGCTAATTATTTTTGAATTAATTAAATACAAAACTTCATGCTACGCTGTTGGGCATTCTTTTAGGTTTATTTCAAATAACTGAAACTTTAAAATCTTCTGAAGCAACCGAAACAGCAAAATACGACCCAGCAGATTCTATCCTTGCTAAAACAAAGCTATTTTATTTTACAATGTCAATTTCCTAGAATTGTAGTTATACTGTTGGGAACTGATTTCAAATAAAAAAAAAACATTTGTAGCATTTGATTTACTATCCGTCCACCGAAAGATGAGCGTTGCGTCATCTTTGCAAGAAATTATCACAGAAAGCGTATTGTTGTGCTTTACTGTCTGTTCAGGCCCAGCTTGCACAGTTCTCAATTTTACTGATTTCTCGAATTGATATAAATCAAGTTTGCTATTACCCTGTAGCTTAGTGACATGTTTGTAAAGAAAAGAATAGAATGTCAACAAAAATAAAAAATCATATAAAATGTCAGATATTTACTCCATGTAAAAAGATGAATAAAATACCAAGATATTATGTTTATATTGTATATTGGTGATTTCTAGTCCCGTATTAATTGTATGTACAACAAGTACAGCTCTAAACCATACAGTCCATTTTTAGTTGAACCCCACATCGAAGGAAAAATTACATCACATCCTCAGTCAAGAAGAATCCCTCCCCACCCCTACATTTTGGTCCTTCGAGCCGGATTATCTACGACACTGTCATTATCTACGAGTATGACGAAGATAGCATTACATTAGCACTTCTCTGGGTCGTTGGAAGTTGATTTGACTAGCTCTGTAGAGTGTAGAATACGGAGTGGCCAACCTTACAAATAAATTCCTAGATCAAATTAACATATTGCCACAAAACAGCAAAAATAACTACATTTATTGGCAAAATTATTTATCGAGGAAAAAATTAATGTCGTCACTACAGATAAAGATGATCAATTTTAGGGATTCTTTAAGGTATTTCACAGATTTCTGATATAAAATGCCAAAAGTATAGGCAATGCTGTATGCTGTATGAACATGTGACTTTATTGTAAAACATGACACAGGTATCTCTGATACCTGTAGACTGTAGATTTGATTGGAACAGGTGACATTTGCTGAAGTTATTTGTTATTTACATGTTTTTTGAAGTGTTATAGTGTTTCATATTACATTTTAATATTATGTCAGTATAAGGGAAGACACTGCATTCGCAGTCTCATCAGTTATTCCTGAATTTACTAAACTAGTTCGAGAGGGAAAACGGAAATCGTGGAAATTTACTTCCTTTATTTTGTGTACAAGAGGTAAGAAACGTTAACTATTATTTATGATCATATTGTACTATAATTGTTTATTGCAGCGAGCAGCTAAGGCTTTAAAAATTTGTGCTTCAACTGTTAAAAGGAGCCGTAGTAGAAACCAGCGAGTTTTATATAGTCCTTAAAAAAAAAGACAACGCAAGAAGTTGAAAACTGCAGACCTAGCAAGTTCTTCTAAAATGGTCGCCAGAGAAACTGTATATAGTGAAAGTAAGACGTTTGATAATTTTTGAATTTAGTCTTTATGTTTTGTATAGTTTCAGAAAAAGCGAACATACAGAACGACAGACAGATAGACGCTGTGTTTTATGTATTAATGCATAATAAATATACAAGAGAAGAGATGGATAAGCAAAAATAGTGTTAATTCTATTATAATTAAGTACTTTAAAAGCATTTAAGTTGATTAAAATATTGAATAGCAGAGTTTTGTTAAATGTAAAACTGTATTTGAAAAGAATATATTTCTCCATATTGAAGGTGTTATACTGTTACAAAGGTTATAAATGAGTTAATTTCTTAAATATAAGTAAAACTGATTTCTTGTTTTTTAGTACTCGGTAGTTCTGTAAAACTAAAGCACGTACAGTACTAATAGGTAGGTATTAGCGAAATTCTAATTATTGGTTTTCTACTGAAAATGTTTTAAAACTTTCCAAAACAACAAGTATCTATATTAAAAATCTAAAAGAAGGTTACAAACGTCCAAAATTCCTTATCCCTAACCTCAAAAAATCACCTGCTATGACATTTTCGTAAACACGGTAAAAATCAATAATTGTCAAATTATGGATGCTGATTTGACTAGGAATTTTTTTATCTTATACTACACAGAGAGCATAAATGACCAGCGTTCATCTTTAGTTGGACGGATAATAACTCCGTGTAAAACCATAGCTTGACATGTTACTATTAGAAATCAGATTCGGCTTCTACACATAAAATACTGCATAAACACGCATGTAATTAGGAGATCAAGCGATACTTTAAATCCAAGAAGATGTATTATAACGCCGAGGCGCCAGCCGAGGCGTTATAAGATCTTTGAGGATTTAAAGAAGCTTCATCTCCGTATTGCATAAGTTGTTTTATTTTATTTCAATCCTAATTTCTCCCTTTTAAAATCCATCCGAATTTATTGCATAAAGAAACAATTGCCTTGTCTGAGTCATCATACGCGTAACCAAGGAGATAAAAAGCAGCATGTCACGTGTGGCTATAATGCAACATCAAATGATTTACGTTGTCAACAACAACGGAGATCAAGAACGTCTTGAACTCCGGTGTCATTGATAACGGAGATCAAGATATACTTTATATTACTAATTGTGGTATATAAACAATTGTTTGAAATACGAAATGAAATAAAACATATAATGTATAATGGAAGATCCCGAACTGCCTAAAAATTTGCTTAATTTAAAAATCAATCTATCGCAGCCAGTCAAGGCTGGTAAACTAGCGTTATATTGATAGAACATTGGTGCAGATATAATTCTGGTCGCACACTATAAATTCAGTATGAAACCTCAACCTACACCTGAGAAGAATCCATGCAACCCAATATTCGTACTACTACTAGAATATTTCAGGTTAATTAAATACTATTACCGATGTAGTAATATATATATATATTATTATTAAAATCATGTCATATTCCTTTTGTGCTTTCTAAAAGCAATAGATACTGTCATGATATTTACATGCTCTAATTAAAATAATGATTGATTGTCATAAAGATTAATCGGTAAATATCATTCATAGAGGGTACATAACCTCAATTTTAAAAATTTTGTTGCAAATTTGGTTGTAATTGTTATAAAAGTATTATACAACATTAATTAAACACCTATAATGCAGGTGTTTATTGGGAATCATGTTTAAAGTACATTATTATTAATCAGTGTTAAGGTTTTTAATGTGAATTTAATTTTGTATTTAGGCCGTTGGTGTTATATATTTTTATAATCAGGGAAATAAGGGCTTCCTATCTTTTCAATTTTGGATTTTAGTATAATTTTTGTAATTGTAATTCATGGTTATATTTTATTTGACAAGTCATAAGCGTCTTGTTTTAGGAAAACCGAGAAAAACTAAATTGTGTTTTGTAATAGTATAAATATAAGTTGGGTCCAAAAACAATTTTTTTTAATAGCAACATTGTGCTTGCAATTAAAACTAGTCTTTGGCAGCCTAACCATTAATCTTTATCTCATAAGTCTTAAGCTAATAAATTATCTGCTAGAGTCTATCCATTGATGTTATCTAGGTTTTTCTGGACTATTTGCTCATCACTCACTCGCGCACTATGCTCTGCTTTAACACTTTACACAAGATCAGATGGTTTTCTCCGCTTCAATCTTCGGACACGGTGTTGGTAGTCTAACAGTTGAAGAGCCTCTGAGTTGACGTGGAGGTGGAGTCTAGCTTCATGCTTGCCAGCAAACCTTTTTATTTCTTCCTTAACGGTTGGAATCTGAAGATCTGTATGCATGTCTGTATTACGAACATACCAGGGGGCATTCACTATGTTTCTTAATACTTTATTCTGAAATGTTTGAATACACTTGATGTTAGAATCACTGGCACAGCCCCATAGCTGGATACCATAGAGCCATATTGGTTTCAAGATCTGATTGTAAATCAGCAATTTGTTGGAGATTGAGAGTTTGGAGTTTCTTCCAATCAATCAATACTGTTGTCTATATTTTAATCCTAATTCCGCTCTTTTCTTCTTAACATGTTCCTTCCACCTGAGTTTAGCGTCCAGATCCATGCCAAGATATTTGGCATTCATCGAGTTATTCATCGATTAATATCTAGTAGTTGTGGTTCTGTTAGATTTTTGTTGGTGTAATTTACCTGAATAGATTTGAGCTCGTTGAGCTTAATTTTCCACTGTCTTGTCCAATCAACTACTGCGTTGCTTGCAATTTGCAGTTTTCTAATAGAGCTTTCCTGGTCTTGATCTACTGCGAGTAGTTCAGTATCATTAGCAAATGTGGCAATGACTGCTTCTTCCATCACAGGTAAATCGCTCGTATAAAATAAATATAGAATGGGTCCTAGGACACTGCCTTGAGGTACACCCGCTTTTATTTCTTTTAAGTCCGAGTACTCATCTTCTTGTTTGACTCTAAACAATCTATCAGATATATATGATGTTCGGATGTCAGCATGTTGTTTTGGTAACATTTTGTTTAATTTATTAATTAGATCTTCGTGCCATACTTTGTCGAAAGCTTTTGCTACGTCTAAGAAAACTGCAGTGCAGACTTGCTTTTCTTCTAAAGCACATTCGATGATATATGTTATTCTATGCACCTGATCTATTGTCGAATGCTTTTGCCTGAATCCAAACTGATAATCTGGAATTAGGTTATTAGTTTCTATTATTGGTCTCAGCCTCTTGAGCAGCAGTTTCTCAAAAAGTTTTGAGATTACTGGCAGTAAAGAGATCGGCCTATAGGATTTGACATCGTTAGGTTGTCTTCCTGGCTTTGGCAGCATGATCACTTCCGCAACTTTCCAGCACGCAGGGACATGTTGCAATCTGAAGGCTGCGTTGAATAGATAGGTGAGCATTACTATACCCTTTCTAGGCAGGTGCTTTAATATTTCTCCAGTGATCAGGTCAAATCCTGGTGCTTTCTTTGGGTTCAAATTAGTTTTTATCTCCTCAGATACTTCTCTTGGTGTAACTGGCGTGATATTTTGGTATTTTGGATTGTCGGTGTTATTCATATCTTGATTTACTTCTCCTTGGTTGGGAGTGAATATTTCAGCCAGGTATTCAGCAAATAAGTCGGCTTTTTGCTTATTCTCTTTGGTCCATGATCCATTGCTGTTTCTAATAGGGGGATAGACGTTACGGGTCTTTTAATCTTCTTGGTTGCCTTCCAGAGCGAGTAATCGGTTTCTTCATATGCTGATAATTCTTGCAGATAGAAGCTTATAGATTCTTCTTTAAGCTTTTGTATGTCTCTTCTAAGCTTTTGTGTTTTGTTGTTAAGTATGGTTTTGTCTGCAGGATCTCTCGATTGCTGCCATCTTCTTCTGGCTCTTCGCTTTTCTTTAACCAGTTCTTTAATCTCGGCTGGATAGTTTACCCCTTTGGTCATATGTACAATCTCTTTAGTATTGTTATATGCCGCTGTTTGGATAAGTCTGTTGAATCTTTCAGTTTCTTTCTCTAGTTGTTCAGCTGTTCTAAGGTTGATATTCAGGCAGATATTTTTCTGAAGGTCGATCTTGAAACTTTCCCAATCAGTGGTTTTGTTAGTAAGGCTGGCTTTAGCTGACTTTTTTATTATCTTTTCACTTAGTGTTAATATGACGGCTGAATGATCGGAATCTAGGTCAAAGTTTTCTTCAACTTCAATGAAGTTAGGAGATACTTTTCTCGTGATGAAGAAGTCTAGTAAATCGGGGATTTTATTGGTATCAGTAGGCCAGTATGTAGGTTTTCCTGTTGAGTGAAAATTGCAATTCATTTCTTGGACTGTTTTCCTTAATTCTTTCCCTTTGGTTGTGGTTAACCTAGGTGCCTCAAGAGGGTTAGGTAGTCTTCTTTTTTAAGATTATGTCTTGGTGGACAGTAAACTGCACCAACTCTCACTTTTTGTTTCGTTGACTTGATTCCAATCACTGTTAGTTGAATATCCTCTCTTTGCAGTTGACATGCTTCAAAGTGGTTGATCGTTTCTCTTATAACAACAGCACTCCCACCTTTGGCTTGGTTGTCAGGGTGGATAGTGTGATATGTTTTATAACCTCTTACTTTAAGGTAAGTTTGGTTTGTCATGTGTGTCTCTGAAATGAGGCAGACATCTATATATTGAGTGTTTAGGAAGACTTCAAGGTCGTGTTTTTTCTTTAGAATGCCATTGGCTTTCCAGGCAGCAATACGTAAGTCTTTTAGAGCCATATACTTATTTTGTCTTGGGTATAGTACCAGTACTTCTGGCCTCTAGTTTATCGAGTCTAGCGTTGACTCGGTCTAATGTCTTCATCATATCCTGCATAAGCTGCATCATAGATGGTTCGGATGTTAATGGGACAGGTGTTGACCCCGTTGCTTTCTGTTGTGTGGCTTGGGCATAAGATACCCCGGTTCTGATTGTATTAGGGATGGCTGATTTTGGTTGAGGAATACTTTTATTTGTCGTAATCGTATTTTCTCTCATTTTCTGGAGCTCCTTTGCAATTTTGCATCCCCTGTAGCTAGCAGGGTGAGCTTCCGAGGAATTAATGCACTTGGCTGGTGTGTCCCTAGTTTTAGTACATGCTGCAGTTAGGTGTTCTCCTGGGCATTTAACACAGTTTGGAGTTCTTCTACAGAATTTCCTGATATGTCCATATCTTTGACATCTTTTACATTGTGGAATAAGTTTGCTATTTCTTATTGCTTCTATCTTGATTTTCATGTTGTTGATGTGTTGTATATCATAGATTTTTTTGATGTCTTCCGAGTTATCAAATACTAACATATATAATGGCAAGCGAATATAGCTCACCTTACCGTTGGAGGACGTTCTCTTGAGTTTTTGTGTTACCTCATTGATCTTGAAGTTTCTTGCTTGTAGTTTTTTGGCAATTTCTTCCTCAGCAGTTGAGGAATGCAAGTTCTTAACCATTACTTTAATGGGTCTGGAGGTTTTGTTTTCATATGAATGCCATTCTATGTTAGTTTCGTTTATTAAATTTGTCAGAGTTCTGTACTCTTTATCAAGCTAGTTTTATACTCAAAGTTACCTGAGTTTAATTTTTCTCTGATTACATTATAATCCTCTACATTACTTAAGATTATTGGCGGTGGTTTAACTATTTTAGTTACTTTATCTACTTGCTTTTTAGGGCTTTCGTATTCTTTTTCTGGTGAATTAGTAGCTTTGCGCTTTTTATTTCTATTTTAGGTAGAAGTCAGTCTGTTTCTCTGGCAACTAGATTTTCCTCTTCATCTGAATTTTTGGGGCTGTAAGATTCCCTTTTTGCTAATTCTTTTTTATTTTATTGTGTTAATTGTGCGTGCAATGTACTTACTTGTTCTTTCAGCTGACTAATTTCATTCAAGGCTTGCTGTAATTGCATTTTTAGATTACTAATAGTTTCCTGTTCTGACGTTTGCATTATAGGTATTTTTATAGGTGTTGAACTAAATATTAAATTTAACATTATTCGGATTTTTAGTAGGAGACCAGAGAGTCCTTTGACTGTTTTCAAAAGGACTTACGTCCATGTCTAATATTACGTGTTATTATCACAATCAATCACACGCGTCATGTTTTTCTGGCCCACTTAATTTATTGCACTATCAACACTCTGTTATATTGTTTACAAACGGAGTACAGTTGCAAAGAACCTTACTCAACGAATGTTAAACAACTACTCAAAAAAACAATTTAGTAGCTAAATAAGACCAAAAGCAAAAGATGGATTCCTTTCTGCTACTCAAAGTATAAATCTAATATTAAAATTAATTAAAAAGTGGGGTTTAATTCGAATAATTGTGAGTCTTTCAAAAATATTGAAGGGAATAACAGTTTTTTTAAGCTATTGTAACAAGAGAGAAAAAGAAAGAACCTCTTTTCGAGCAACAAATGGTGTGTTCTACCGTATTCGAGAGAATGACGCATCGCACAAGCATGTAAACCAGACGCGGTTTATTCTAGCGTTTTCTAGAATACATAGAATGTTCCAGCGACTTCTGGTGCGATTATATGAGGGTATAAAAGCTGATTCGCGGATAAAAGAGAGGTAGTCAACAGCAAGTCATTAACTGTGTATTACAAAATAAATAGTGAATATAAATGTTGTATTAGAAATTCATAGTCTGTAAATAATAGTTTTTAATGGTTTATAATCATAGCGTTAATTTATAGTGTATTCATTAGTGTATAGAAATAAATATTTGTTTGTGAATAGACGATTTAAACAGCACTTGTATTATTATTTGAAAAAGAACGTTACAGTGATGTCAGGTGTGGAGTTTTAAAATAAATAAAATCTCGTAATAAACAATTAAAATGGTGATGAAACTATTAAAAGATCTCAAAGTAATAGACTTGAAACATGAACTTGAAGAACGAGATTTGGACACAACGGGCCTTAAAAGTGTGTTAATAAATCGGCTAAGAGAATGGCTTTTGGAGCAGCAAGAAGACCCTGAAAGTTTCCTCTTCGAAATACCTGGACCCGCAATTGATACTAATTTGTTATTAAGTAAAATAGAAGAGAATTCTAGAATGCTTAAAGAAGAATTATTGGAAAAGTCCGAAGAGAATTCTAGAAAGTCTGGAGAGAATTCTAGAATGCTTAAAGAAGAATTATTGGAAAAGTCCGAAGAGAATTCTAGAAAGTCTGAAGAGAATTCTAGAATGTTAAAAGAGGAATTACTGGAAAAGTCGGAAGAGAATTCTAAAATGCTTAAAGAAGAATTACTTGAAAATACTAAAGCACTGGAAGAAAATGTTAAAATGCTTAAAGAAGATTTACTGGAAAATTCTAGAACGCTTAAAGAAGAATTACTAGAAAAGTCTGAAGAAAGTTCTAGAAGGCTTAAAGGAGAATTGTTGGAAAATGTCAAAGCGTTGGAAGACAAAGTTTTCGAAGAATTTTTTGAGAATGCCAGCGCGTTAGGACTGTTGGAAGGTAGATTGGCGGAACATGATAGGGTAATAAAGATGGTAGAAGAGAAAATATCCCAAATGCAATTACCACCAACAACTAAGAAAGACGATATGACCGAAATGCTGGAAGATAGAGTGAGGCAACTACGGTTTCCCTCAACTTCTGAGTGGCCGTTTAATGAAGTAAAGAAGCAATTTAAAGAAGAAAAGGTTCCTGCAGTAGGGATAAAAGTAAAACCACCCACGTTCGATGGAAAGATACCTTGGTCCACCTACTACAAACAATTTGAGGCGGCCGCTGGGGCCAACGGATGGACAGGCAAGGAAAAGGCCGTTTCGTTAACTGTGGCTTTGCGTGGAGACGCGTTGAACGTCCTGCAAACAATCCCAGCAGGACAGGAAAATGATTATCAATTGTTAGTGTCTAGATTGGAGATGAGATATGGAGACGCGCATCTTCAACAAGTGTATCACGCGCAAGTGAAGAATCGTATCCAGAAGAATGGAGAAAGCCTGCAGGAGTTTGAAGCCGATGTTGCGCGGCTTGTCCGATTGGCGTACCCTACGGCACCCGATTCATTTTTGGGACAGCTTGCTGTGCAGACCTTCATTGATGGGTTAAGAGACGGGGAAACACAACAATCATTGAGGCTAGCACGACCAAGAACAACTGATGATGCGCTTGCTCACGCTTTAGAATTTGAAGCTGCAAAACAAGCATCCCGAGGTCACGGGCGTGTTCGGGCCGTTGTGGAGGAAGAAGAAGGTTCTAAAGATCACCTAGAAGAGTTAGTACTGAGAGTTCTTCGGAAGGAAGAAAGCCGTAAGAAGAATCATCAAGAAGTTCGAGGGCCTCGTTGTTGGAATTGCGGCGAACAAGGTCACATACGACGTCGTTGCCCTAAACCAAAACAGGTTCAGCAGTCGGAAAACTAAAGAAGGTCGACGAGTGGGGGCGAACGTTGACCTTGAGTAGAGATGCCCCGAAGATCACCATCCATGCCGTAACATCAAACGATAGTACCAGCAGTTTGTTCGTAGATGGGAAAATTGCTAATCGTACTGTTCCACTACTCATTGATACGGGGGCGACAAAGTCCATCATACGCCCTAACGTTCTACGAACAAGTATGAAGCTGTTACCAACAACTACTCAACTCCGTACAGCAACAGGTGAAGTGATACCAACACGCGGAGTGGTGAAGATGAAGATTGGCATTGGAAGTGAAGAACGTGATCATGAGGTGCTGGTAGCCGATATTACTGATGACTTCATCTTGGGAATGGACCTCCTGAGAAAATTTGGTTTTACGTTGGATATGAAAGAGGGTGTTTTGAAGGTCGGTAACGAAGAACTTCCGTTGCATCCACGAGAAGATCCGGTTGTAAGGGTTTTGCTGACTGAAGATGTGATATTGCCGGGTCAAAGCGAGATGGTTGTCGAGGCGGGTTTGGATGGAGATCTTCGGGTAGGATGTGTGCGAATGATGGAGCCTGTTTGTGATAAAAAGATCCATAGTGGCATACTGGTGGGAAAAGCGCTGATCAAGGTTGGAAAGAGAGTACCGGTGAGAATTATCAACGTTAATGTGGATCCGGTGACATTGAAGAAGAGTACCCTTGTGGGACAGTGTGTGCCAGTATTTCGAGTAGCCAGGTGTATGGCTGATGTTCCAAAACCAGTGCCCAAAGACCATGGTGGAAAATTAGTGGGTATGGTTACTAGTTCGTGCGAAGACCTTAACAGAACGGAAGTGAAAGAGGTACAGGGTTTGGTTCACCGATACCAAGATATCTTCGCTCTTGACGATAGCCAGAAGGGACGAACAAATATAGTAAAACATAAAATCAATACAGGCAACTCTATGCCTGTCCGTCAGCAGCCGAGGCGTCTACCTCTAGCAAGGCGAGCAGAAGCCGAAAAGATTATTACTGATATGGAAGAACAAGGGGTAATCGAGCCATCCAGCAGTCCATGGGCATCACCGGTGGTCCTTGTCAGTAAGAAGGACGGGTCAATGAGATTTTGTGTGGACTATCGGCAGCTCAATAACATGACCAAGAAAGACAGCTATCCCTTACCACGCATCGACGACACGTTAGATACCCTGTCTGGTTCACGATGGTTTTCGACTTTGGACTTGAAGAGTGGTTATTGGCAAGTTGAAATGGAACCTGAAGACCGGGAGAAGACCGCGTTCACTATTGGTTCCGGACTATGGCAGTTTACAGTTATGCCTTTCGGTCTATGTAACGCTCCGGCCACCTTTGAGCGTCTAGATGATGTGATTGTAGTCGGAAAAAAAAGTGTTCCGAAGACTACGTGGAGCCAATCTGAAACTGAGTCCGAAAAAGTGCCACATATTCAGAAAGGAAGTGAAATATCTCGGGCACGTCGTATCACAAAATGGAGTGGCAGCCGACCCCGATAAGATTCGTGCAGTTCAAGAGTGGCCAACACCGAAAGATAAACACCAAGTTCGTAGTTTTCTTGGGTTATGTACCTACTATAGGCGTTTCGTTCCTGGGTTTGCCAATATAGCGAAGCCTCTGACAGGGCTAACTGAAGATGGACGCGAGTATGTTTGGAGCGGAGAGTGTGAAACAGCTTTCCAACAGCTGAAGCGTGCCCTGACAACCGCACCAATATTGAGCTATCCACGGACAGAAGGGAAATTCATACTTGACACAGATGCAAGTAATCTGGCCATTGGGGGTGTACTTTCTCAGATACAGGATGGACAAGAAAAGGTCATCGGCTATTTTAGTAAGGTTTTGTCTAAAGCCGAAAGGAATTATTGTGTGACCAGAAAAGAACTATTGGCCGTCGTGAAGTCCGTCGAGCACTTTTACAAATACTTGTACGGACGGAAGTTTTTATTGAGGACGGACCATGCAGCGTTGAAATGGCTACTAATTAAAGATTTTTCAAAGAAAGATTGGATAATTCTGTAGCACTAATATAAACTTACGTAAATTATTCCATAAGCAAATTAATCAAGGCTACAATTATAAAAATTAATATTTTAGATTTTAAATTAATATGGAATCGTAAGCTAGCTGTATTGGTTTCACTTAATATATACCTAGTAAATTAAATATGTTTAATCAAATATAAATATTATTGAGTAAATATAACGGATTTATTTATTACTTAGACGCGTTGATTAACGTATTGCTTTATCTATGCTATATCTCCTAACATGCATACATAATTAAAATAACGCGTTAAATGCATTGATACCCCTAACAGTTATGCAACCAATCATACCTATTTTGACAGCTGGAAAATTAATTACATCTTAAATAAAATTTAAAGTTATACAAAAGAAGACGAATTAATAATTTTACACAATTGTATTGAGTTTGCAAAATCATGTTTTTGCTTATTAGGGTGTAAGAAATAATCATAGTTTTTATTATTGTTAAAACACTTGCGTTTACACTAATAAAATACTTAATTTTTATCGTTGTCTAACACACTTGTGCATTCAACATGAGCACGTGAGTAAGATTTCACATTTCAATGTGTTTGACGTGTTACTTTAATATTTGAACATACAAGCAGAAAATGTCCATGTTCAAAGATTTAAAATTCGCACTGTCTAGCGTAGCGTTAGAGATCAATATAGGACCTTTACGGTTGCTCATGATATAAAAATAATGAAAACGTATTGATGAATTGAATCCTCTGATATTTTTACAGGACCTAACCTACAAAATTAATTTTGTGGTTGACAGTGGTGCAGATTTTTCCATTTTACCAACCCACATTGCAGTTTCCTGTAACAAAAAAATCACGCCTGCCAACATTTCATTTATGGCAGTAAACAATACGTCAATTCCTGTGACAGGTATTGTAACTTTGAGGTTACATTTTCCAATTCCTGGCCTACCGCCATGCCCCTGGAAATTTTATGTCGCTGACATATCTACAGCCATTCTAGGCCTGGTTTTTTTTGCAGCGGCACAACCTAACTATTGACTGCTTTTCTCGACGAGTCATTTGCACGGCAGATGTCAAGCTCGCCCGAAACCGCAGCCAAGGTTGTCAATTTCCAACCCCCCAAGTTAAGACTGACTGCTCTTCTCAACGGGTCATTTGCACAGCAGATGTCCAGCCCGCTCGAACTCGCAGTCAAGGTTCCTGAACCCAACAAGTTAAGACTGGCACTAAACGCAAAATATTTTCCGCACAGGCTAATGTTTTGAATCCTCCTTCCGAGTCAATCATTACTCCTGCGATTTCTTCCCCTCTTCTTCCCTTACCTTCAAACATTAACGTACACTCTTCAGGTACTGTTAACAGCATGTCTAGCGATCTTGATGTTTATAGCAAGATGCTAAACACACACTTCCCAGAGCTTTTACGTAAGTTCGACTATCATCAACCAGTAAAACATACTGTAGTCCATCACATTGACACGACCGGACCTCCAGTTAAAGCACGCTGTCGCAAACTGAACCCTAATCATCTTTCTTTTCTAGAAGATCATCTTAATGAGCTCTTGGACTCTGATGTAGTACAGCGGTCATCATCTAGCTACGCCACGCCAATTCACATCGTCGGAAAGCGAGCAGTAGGCGCAGCAGAGGCACTACCTCCTGGTGACGACCAAGATATCTCAGCCCCCATCGCCCCAACAGACAGTTATCGCTTGGTTGGCGATTATAGAAAACTTAATTCAGTGACAGTACCAGACTGTTTACAGACTTTACAAGAAAACTTGCTGGAGCAACCATATTCTCGAAGCTAAACCTCAAAAAAGCCTACTTCGCAATACCAATAGCGGCAGAGGACATTCACAAGACTGCTATTATCACACCTCTGGGACTCTTTGAGTTCAAACGGATGTGTTTCGGACTACGGAATGCAGCCAGCACTTGGAGTCGTTTCATGGACACTGTGTTATCAGGGCTCCCATTTTGTTTTTCTTATCTAGATGATATATTAGTCTTTAGTGCTGATTCGCAGCAACATATTGAACATTTACACCAAGTGTTTTCCCGATTAAAAGACAATGGCCTAATTATAAACCTACCAAAGTGTCTCTTTGGAATCAATGAGCTCGATTTTTTAGGTCATCACGTTAATACACGCGGTATCAAACCAATGGCTTCCAAAGTCCAAGCTATAATTGATTACCCATTGCCTTCAAGTCAGAAATCACTCCGCAATTTCATTGGTTTAATTTCGTATTACCATAAATTTGTACCAAACTGTGCGAAAATTTTGGCACCGTTAAACTCTATTGTTATTCCTGGTAAAGCTTCGCTAAAGCCTGTCCAGTTAAATCATGAACAAATAGAAGCCTTTAGGCACGCGAAGAATGCTTTCATTACCGCTACTTTATTGGTACATCCGCGAATTAATAACCCTATCAGTATAGCTGCAGACAGTTCGTCTTCCACTATAGCTGGAGTATTACAATCTATTGTAGAACCAGATGAACGTTTTACTAAGGTCCATCTCGACCTAGTACACATTCCTTCTTCGGGAGGTTATAAATTCCTCCTTACCATTATTGACCGCTACAGTCGGTGGCCGGAAGCCATTCCTCTGAAGGATTCTTCCGTGGAGTCAGTAATCACTGCATTTGTCGACACGTGGGTGTCCCGCTTTGGAATTCCCAAGTACCTCCCACGGACAATGTAAGAATATTCCTTTCGCATGCATGGATCAACTTCATGGCCATGTTAGGAATTAAACACGTCAAATGCACGGCCTTCCATCCGATTAGTCAAGGCGTTATCGAACATTTTAATCGGACACTCAAGCAATCCATTCAAACCACAGGAACTTCCTCCTGGTTAACGAATCTCCCTTGGATTCTATTGAGCTTACGTGCAACCCTGAAATCACAAGTTAATGTTTCTCCTGCAGAAATCTTATATGCTACACCTTTACGACTACCTGGTGATTTCTTCGAAGAAGAACAACTGGCTAACGACATGAACCTCCCTAATTTCATAGCCAATCTCAAACGTCGTATGAGGAAGCAGAAGTATTTTTTTACAAAAACGTATTCCAGTCAGTCCTTCGTCCCCAGTGACTTGACCAACTGCACACACGTATACGTTCGTAATGACACGCACACCCTGGGCATGAAAGACAGTTATTTAGGCCCCTATAAAGTGTTAGACCGGACAGTTAAATACGCCACTCTAGAAAATCACACTGGCCCTATCTCTTTAGATAGGCTAAAGCCTGCATATTTTTTAGATTAGTTACTTTATAATGTTAAGACAACAATAAACTGATTTCAAATGCTACGCGAGGGCATCTTTTGAAAACCTTTTACCTGTTGACTTTAAAAATTTGAACACTTTTCTGTTTTTTTCTTTCTGTTTACAGGTTCCAAGAGTTGCCGTCGCAAGTTCCGTAGTGTTATTTAGCTTAAGTTTTTTATTGTAACTACCTATACTGCCTAGTAGAGTTTTTGTAGCTGGAGAATTTTACAACTTTGTTCAAGTTCCCTTAAAATACTCCATTTTTTCTCCAAAATACCATTCCGTATTTTTTCTTTTTCATGTGTGTAATACCTACGTTTCAGATCGGGCGGGGTAATGTTGTGAACGACTCACAACTCATATAATTTTGCATAGATACGAAATGGTACTAGGCAACGCGTATCAATAAACTAAGAGAGTCAAATAAATAATTCATAGATATAAAACTGTGTTTTATTCCGTCTAAAAGAATTAATAATAAGTGTAACATTAACACCGCCCAAGTGTTAACCCGTTATAGTACTTCACCCCGTATGAAAGAGGACGGGAGGGTGCCGGCGGGTGAGCAACGTGTTAAGTCAATTGCTCCGGCACTATGCCTGCGATAGCTAGTAGAGGGTGGATAGGCAACCTCGCTTCGACCAGTGAGCTGATCTAGTAGCAATTGCTGTACTGCCGGTTATGCAACTTGCGCGCTGATTGGGCGTATCCCAATCACTTCCTTCTGGAAGGGAACGTGGAGGTATGTTCACACGGGTACCCCTCCTAAAATAATCTTGACATTAAATATCCCAGCGTTTGCACTGCTTTATAGAATATAGTTCCCCTATTTTGTAAATAAGCGTCTCTTACTATTTTTTCTATTGTGATATTGAAAAGGATGCATACTAAGAAGCATCCCCTTCTCGCAGGCCTCTGGTACACTGGAAAGATTCGGATAGATCCTTCTAAGTTTTAACATGGCACCGTACGTTGCTCATTGTCATTCGAACGAGTTTAATTAGTTTCGTCGGGATCTTGTGCTTTGAAACGTTTTCGTACAATTTCTTTCGTATAACAAAGTCATATTCAGCCTTAAAGTCAATGAATAGGTGGGACGTATCTATACTGAATTCTTTCGATTTCTCCAATATTTGACGTAGTACAAATATTTGATCTGATGTTGAACTTGCTGGTCTGAACCCACTTCGGTATCCTCCAAAAAAAGGCACGGTATACGGTTGCAGTCGCTAAAAAAAGTATATTAGCAAGAATTCTACAGGCGACATTTAAAACCGTTACGCCCCAATAGTCTTGACAATTCAGTTGGTCTCCCTTTTTATTTAAGGGACATATAACGTCTATGCTCCACTCCTGGGGCATGCTATGGTTCTCCATACCTTGATTATAATTTTGTGCACTAGTATGACTATTCTACAACCCCCATTTTTAAAAAGTTTAGCTGGAATCCGGTCTTTTCCAGGAATTTGTTATTTTTAAGTTTCCCAATGGAATTCATGACCTCTTCTAGTGTGGGTGGTTCTAATTCTTTTGTCCTTGCTCTTTCGTCTAAATCTGACCTATTGCAGCCTCTTCGTTTTCTTCACCATGTTGCTCTAGTAGTTCTCGAAAGTGTTTGGCCCATCTTCGTAGGATGTCATCTTTGTCGATTAGCAATGTTCCATTTACATATTGACACATATTTGTTCTTGTCTTTACTCATTCTATATATCTTCTGATATAATTTTCTAGTTTTGTTCTAGAATCGGGAGCGTTTCAACTTTTCCAAAGTTTCATTGTATTGAAAAGCCTCTTTTTTGTTCTATGTATACGTTTCTCTTCTTTTCCAGCTTATTCGTATGCCTCCGTTAATGCTCGGGTGCTATGTTGTTGCATTCTTCTGTATTTCTCTTTTCTCATTTGTGGCTGCATAACATCCTGCATTAATCCAATCTGTTTTGCTCAGGGTTCTAACATCACCTAGTGTTTGCTTGGATGTTGCCGTTAATTCTTCCTGGCATCTCTTCCATTCATCTTTCACTGATGTCTCTTCTCTGTACTTTTCTAGCTGCACATTAATTTCATTTCTGATCCTCTGTTATATCATTGGCACTTTGAGAGGCTTCGTATTATGTGTATATCTGATTAGTCGTGCATATTTTGCTTTCCTTAACATTGGCTATCCTTGCTCTTATAACGTTGAAATTCACAACCCATTGATTGTTTTACGGTCACTGTTTAAAACCAAGCTTCGCTGTAAGTGTTGGTTGTCGCTGGTTTCCCTCTCTTTATCGTAAAGTCGCGCTAGCGCAGTAAAGCGCATGGACAATGATGCGGTAGGCATAACAAAATGGTGGCTTTCATTAGAGGATGAATGTGAGATGAAATAGGAATTTGGTTTGGTATAATTCGCTTTAGCAGAGAAAATCTCGCGTCCATCAAATCGGTCACTTGAATAGTTATACTTGATCGATCGTCGACTAGACGGAATAAACTCTGGTGTTAACCACTTAGATAACAAGTCCCTATCATTTGCCTAGAAGAAATCGTTTAATAAAAGACCTTTCAGTTTATCGAAAGGTCTTTTCTTTTGGGTTTCGTTCTTGCTCGTTTTTTTCTCTTCTTGTCTCTTTGACCATGGATTTGGTTTAACTGAAAGGTCTTCCCTTTTGGGTTCGTACCTGCATACATACCTACAGGGTTGTTGTACGTAACGCAAGATTATACCGGAAGAGGTGAAACAAAAAGCCCTAAGCAAGGCTTTTAAACCGTATCATCCGTGGGTCATCGAATGGTGGGATGTTTGTTTGAAACTGTGTGTATTTAAATATATTGTGTCATTTTATCTGTGTCCATGTAATTTTGATACGTTTATATAATTATATACTCATGCATGTTAGTGTTTAAGTACTAGTTCAAACGAGATCTCGAGTAGTGAAATTATCATAGGGTAGCTTTTAAGATTTATAACCAGCTGTGAAACAAATCACCATTCTGTCGATTTTACTAGACTTATTAAAAATCCTCAATCAGTATAGTTAATAAATAAAGCCCTACTTAGAACTTTACATTTCACTACATATTTGTGTTTTATTTATTTCTATTTATTTATTTTGTGGTTTTAATACTTGCTTTCCAGCTTGTAACCTGTAAGTATATGCACCGTACGACCAAAATTGTGGAAGTTGTCTATATGTTAGTAAAAGGTCTATTTCTTCGTTTATCTAATAAGTTTGAAGCTTTAGTAATGAGAATTGTTTTAAAACGAAGCGGCGCTTGTTTTTTTATCTTGTATATCTTGTATTACCCCGCCTCTCCCTGACTTATTGGGGTTAGCCGGCAAAAACTAAAGTAGTGTTATATAGGTCAAGCTGATACTTCCAGCACAGCTATATTTTTGGTAGGTTTGGTACTTATCTATATAAAAGTAGCCTTTGTGATTCTGTAGGCAATACTCTTAGCTTACTTCCCACCAGGTAGTAGTCTGAATCTATATTAGCACCTCTAAAACTCCTGACAACCAATAGGTTTGAAAAATACTTTCTATCTATCAAAATATGATTGATTTGATTATTAGAATTTCCATCTGGTGAAGTCCACGCTACCAAATATATTCTTATCATGTTTTTGGAAGCTGCAAAGTTTATAACTCGGTTGCCGTTTTCATTAGTAACATCGTGGAAACTAAAATGTCGTATCTGGGATTTATAGCCATTTTCTTTGCTTGTCTTCGCATTCATATCTCCTATTATAACTTTGATGTCATTCCTCGGACATCTGTCGTACGTAGTCCCGAGTGCTTCATAGAAAAGATCTTATTCTTCTTATGCTGATATTAAAGAACTTGCACTTTACTCGCAGTACACACATTATGGGGCTGACCGGCTTGAAATCCAGAATTATTTGTCTAACTTTCCCTGTTACTATGAAGTCCGTTCCAAATTCATGCTTGATTTGGTAACATGCCAGAACCTGTACAGAACATGCAGTGTTTTCTTTGGATTATATGTTGCCCAGCCCATCGTATATCTTGCAAAACTGTCTCATCCGCTTTGTATTTATTTAATTGTTTTTCGAATTCTTTTAACGCTTTGCTTTGGTAATGTTTTCTTTCGGTCCACGTGAAAAGTTTTAAATCATTGCCCTGAATTCGATGCAGAGGGTGCCGTCATAAGTTCCGTCCGGCATCTACTACTTCTAGTTTACCTTTTTTTACGGGATGGGATTGTTGGTCCCATGCTCAACCCTCCTCCATTATCCGAGCTTGATGCTTAAATCCGCGATTTTTGGTCAAATGACAGCTTACACACACAAGCCAAAACTTCTACAAAAAGACAATGATAGTTAATGACATAGTAAGTTAGGATATTCGTTTTATATCTTCTTTTATTACGTTAAGAGGACTTTCATTAAACAGCTATTGCGTCATTCTTTATCATACCTGTATCTATTTCTTTCCTATAAGAAGTTTGCTCTTAAATTTTTAAGATTTTGGCATTACCTTACCTTCAGTGTATTTATTTAGCTAATCTAAATTACTGTTTACTAAGTTACTGTTACTGAGTTTAGGCAAAACACATGGGTACACAATAGTCAGATAAAGGATATCTGTAAAACTGACTTTTCCATAGAATCTACTTAATTTTTCTTGTTTATCAACGATGTTGGAGATGATTATCTAATGTTGCATTTAAATTAAGTTTAGGCCAAAGTTAATGTAAGATTTAACCTAAAACAGACACGGTGTATTGTAATAGGGAGGTGTACAACTTTACCTGAGCAATTAATAGAAAAAAATGTGTTTTCACTCTAACGAGATATCACAATTGTAATAAGTTTACTCTATTTCAAAATTTCAAAGCTTTTGGTTAAATCATTTTGGTAAAGGATTGTAAAGCTGCTTCATTATTGTATAATTGTAAATATCTTAAACGTTGGTGCTGCTTTTTATTAATGATATCAGTTAAACAACATATAATTATGTTGCGGGATGGTGCGTACAACAAAATACTGTAATTGGCTGGAATCTTCATATTATTGATGTCTGAAATTACGCAAATAATGTTTGTTAGCATATAATATTTAAATGTGTCTAGATAGAAAAGTGTGAAAAGGTATTTTTATGTAAATAAGTGTAAATAATAAATAGTGTAAAAATTAGGTTTCATGGACAGTCAATGGAAGCCTTGTTGTGTATTGAAAACATAAGTGTTATATACCATTAGATTAGGAATTTGTTAATATATTAGTTTATCTAATTAGTTTTTGTGTTAAATAAAATTTATAAACAATAATTTCGTTATATTAATTTCAGTTGTCAAAATTGCTTTTGTTTTATGCAAAATTTGTAGCACATGCAATTGTTTTGGCAAAAAGATAAAACCTGGTTGTTTTTGTATGATTAGTCATTAGCCATGATTGTACCCTAACAAAGCAAACTTGTTCTAGATCTTTTCTTGTGCACTTAGTTTCATGTCAGTCGTTCCAATAAATCTGAATTTTGCGAATATAAAACCGTACTCAATCCTATAATTAACCAATTTATTTTTATTTATTTTATTGATTTCTTAAGAACATACTTAATAGCCAACGTTTTCATGTTTAGGAAATAATTGTTTATGGACAATTTCCTAAACATTATATTCTATGCTAGATTTCAAACTATAATAAATCACTTCCACGAAATTGACATCATTCTCAATAGCTCCATCAAAAAGTTTCATTTATAATATAAGGGAGAAAAATATATGAGTTTGATATTTATAGAACCTCACAAATATTTCTGAGAAATGAAATTTATAGAAAACTGAAACGAAATTTGTTGTAAATTCCTCTTGATGGTTGTATAAAATAAAAACAACATTTTAGTTTCCTATAAATATTTCTTTGCCTTAAATTTAGTATTCTCTTTCTAAAAAATACGTTTTATATGTTGTACAAATGTTATTTAATGAATAAAATACACATACACTGTATAACATAAGGAATGAAAAATATTTCATAGCGTACTACCACATCAAGTTTCTGTAAAACCTAGAGCGTGTATAAAGTTTTAGTTTCCACGAGACATTTTTGATAGAATATTGTACATTTATAATGGGGTTTGAAGCGGTTTTTGCTATAAAGATTTAAATTACCAATTAAAAGTGTTTTAAACTATTCTAGGAAAAATTTATCTTTACCTTCAAATTTAGAGAAAATTTAACACGAAAACAACGAAACGTCGTATTTGATATATTAATGGTGGCATAAATGTGCTAACTATAGAAACGGGTCTAAGTTACAGGCTCACACAGAAACGGTTGGGTGCTGACCACTGAACCCGCGACTTCCTGAAAGCTTTTAACCCTAAAAGCTGTAAAATTGGTGGCTCTCGAAGGGTTGAGACTAATATGTTTTATATGCTCAGCTATGGATAACGCAAGTGGACGAGTTAAATTTCATTTATGTTCTTTAGAAGTCTTGTTAAAAGCAAATCATGGGTAATACTAAGTGGGATAATAAAAGTAGGACAATAATATAAAGGTTACATTGTATATAAACAGCAACGCTAGTGTAGTTAAAACGAAGCTTTTGCTTTTAAAAGTAGGTAATATCACCACAATATTATAATTGTTTTAATACTTATTACCATTTGAGTCAATACAAATTGGTGTATTTGTTTAAGGTCTCTCTTTAAGTAAATTAAATTACTTAGAAATCTTGTAATTAACTCAAGTGTTTATAATGATTGTTAAACTTTGTTGATCGGTTAATGCGTACGCTAACGTGGAAGTATTATTGAGTTCCATGCTATTTGATTTACGACAAGGCCTTGACGAATCTGGTAGTTTCTATTTTTATCGCGAACGTTAATTGATTGAGATGAAAGGTTGAAGGGTTACACTAAGGAATTACACTTCGCTAATTTATTTTTCTCTTACCAATATGCAGTTAGAGATATATTTATACAGTCGACTTCAATTTGAATTGGCGGGTGTTCAAATGGCTTCCATGTATGATTTTTTATATTTTAGAATATCTTTCGCAAATTTTATTGGTATGTTAACAATTAAATAGCACCGTCTTCTTGTTGTGTTTTAATGCACCTGATCAAACGTAAGTGCAGATAAAGAACGTGTTGTCTTCTGAACAACGAATTTGCCTGCTGAGAACTCTTCTTCAAGGACAGTACAGAAAGCTTGCGTAGTTAGTTTTATCAAATAAGAAAAAACATGGCATCGGGATTCATCAATTCATGGATTTTAATTACTGCAAAACTAATGATGACAAAATTTCCAAAAGTGTCTGAACTATTACAAAAATAGTTGGATAAGGAGTATGGTAGGTAGAAATAGATTTCGACGTTGTCCGTATTTCACTATAGCGTTGTGGAATCAGTAGGTATGCTGCTGTTATTCAAAAACATTCTACGTCTGCTGTCTACCAATATACCTACGATTTGGAAGGTAATAGTGGTTTTAAAATAGTATAGTATTGAGTAACGATAGTTTTCGTTACTCAACGGTCGAGTTGGATTCGTGTTAAAAGAAAAACAAAGAAAATATCAACTATGAAGCTCGAATTATAGAAATTTTTTATAACTACTGTCACGTGGGGTTTTCGTGACTGGAGGACGTAGTCAGAGGTAGAAAGGAAAATAAACACAAGTCATAAAAACAATTATATAGTATATACTAACAACAAACAATATAATACAAAAGGTTACACACATTGGTTATACAGTGTAAGGACGTACATGTCCTCCTAAATCTAACATAATTATGAGGGTGGTCGGAACCACCCTGCTCTATCACTAAATCTACAAACTAAGCGTAGGAGTCGAACGCCTGGTGATCAACAAACTAAGCGAGAGTGAAAGCCTGGTCACAACTCCCCCATCACTAAGCAGAGAGAGGGCTTTAGCGCAACCCCCTCATGACTAAGCAGAACTAAGCAGTAGATAAATTAAAATGTACTAACCAGCTTGTTTGAAGATCTAGTGTTGCAGTCATCTTCAATGACTGTAAGCTCAAAGCAAGCTGGCTATATACTGCTCGATGCGGAAGAGATTAGCATAATAGTGGGAATGCGCAGGTTGGTGTTCTAAGTATGAAACCAAGGAAACTCACGTTTCCTGGTTGCAGGTTTGTGGGTAGTTTGCATGCGAGTTGACCATACCAGGCACCAAACTGTGGGTTGAGTGGAAGTGTGCTAGTTTCTTCTGAAGGAATGTGCAGATGGTTGTGAATTACGTGGGTTGCTCAGTATAGACGAAACAACCTTAGTAGATAAAATGCATTGGAATGGCCAGACGTGGGTGACGCGGTGGCGTTTCTTCGAAGGAATGCGCAGCTAGCTCCAAGTCGTCAGCGGCGTGGCAGCGGCTGCTGGAATAACGTAGGCAGCACCGCAGGCAACCTTGCACGATATATTGTACGAACGGAAGAGAAGTTGAGTTTTGTATGTAATATTGAATTGTAAATATTTCCGTTTGTGACACTACCACCAAGAACATACATTAGGATATTTACATATTGTTTCAAATCTTGTATATTAAAATCAGAATGTATTGTTCACAAATAAATTACCAGTATTTTTAACGCAACATATGTTCTCCGCAATCATTTTTTTAGTGTAATAATTTTTTTATTGCAATATTTGATTCTAAGTTTGAAACAACATTATTGCCGGCAGTAAACAGTCAACGTTGATCCAGGAAGAAAGTGATTTCATGAAGCTAGTATTTGATAGTTTATCTGCGGTGCAGGAGGATTCTTTGTGCTCAAAGAAGGATACACGAAATACTAACCTGGCGTTAGGAAAAAGAAATCTCCCAATCAATTAATCATTGAGTAGAACCATGAAATTCTGTACCTCTAGTAGCACTAAATTCTATTTAAATCAGTTTTTAAAACACAAAAAATACACAGTTAGGTAGCTGCATAATACTTAGCAAGCGCTGTTCAATGGATTAGTAGCTGCATCACATGCATTTATTAGTTAAAATTGCTAGGGAAAGACTATTTGTTTGTTTTTGAACAAGGAATCGCGGTGGCGGAACACATTTCGTACCTCACGGTGTCGGTTGCTTTAATGGTATTGGCCCTGTGTAATGTGCAGAAAATCTGATGATTCAATTTATAAAAATAATCCTACTACGGCCCTGTGAATATTGAGATATTTCGTTTGTGTTAAGTTAAATTCAATTTCCAAGTTCAATGGGTTCTTGTCGAATATCCTTAAAGACAGCTGCATTCAAAGTTGTAAACAATTTAAGTTAATTGAGTTTTCATTTCAATTCTCACGAGTAAAATTGTTTCTGTAAACGCAATTCTTAATAATTTTGCTAAATTATAAAATTTTATCCGAAAAGCACGTACAGATCTCGTATGAAAATAATTTATTAGTCTACGATAAATGAACTTAGTATAAAAATAAAAAAACCTTAGCAATCTGAAACTTAATATAGTTTGTCTATGTGTCAAGTTATTGCTTGCCATTTACTTTAGGGGTAGATAAGCACTTTTAAATTGTGCAGTTTCAGATAGGAATTCTGTCTTTTCTGTGTTGGTTAAAAATGCCGTCAAGTTTAGTTTGTTTGGAGAGTTTAAAAAATCTCTCTTTTAAATTAATAAAGTTCATATAGTTTTCGCATCTGTAAGTAAGTCTAATAGAGGCTCTGTAGAGCCAACATGTCAGCCTTCTAGATGGCATGGATATTTATTTTGATTATTATGTGAAGTTTTGTGTTATGACCAATGGTTTTAGTTTAGATGGTTTGAGCCATATTTATGGAAACTTATAACTTATGACCAAGTTGTTTATGTAAGTTTTAAAAATATGTATTAATATTTGTGAAATCTTTATGGTTTAAATTTTATTTGGTTTGGGATCGCGAAATTTAAAGTAATATGTAGAAATGATGAATGTAAGTAATATAGTTTTTAGTATAATATTTTCAACCTTTTTTGATTCAATAAACAAATTTTAAAATTTTTTATCGGTTAAATAAATCGGCTCAACAAACAGCAGATGTTTATTTTCTTAGCAAACTTGAGACTCTTATTCAAATGATATAACATCTATTCAGTTTGGCGGTGACCTCTATTTTTTTATTTGTTCCTGGCTCTATTATCTAATCAGAAGCTTTGGTAATTAACACCCACGACGCCTGAACATAATCTGATTTAGTAAGATGTCTCGGCCGGAGCATTAAAATCTTTAAGACTTTAATTATTGTTTAGAATTAATTTCTTTTTTGAGTAAGAAACGTAAGTTACACCTGATATAGTTGATATTACTAAAATCTTGCCAAATTTGCGAGAACTTCATTCCTAATCAGGATTTCTATCGTCCTAAACATCACATTGGCGCGTAACCTACGGATTTACTTCTTGGATGATTTAATTTTAAAACAGTCGAAATGTCTTGAAGACAATTGAACTGTCTGAAGACAGATGAAATGAGACACTTAAAATGAACTTGGGACAGTTGAAGTGTCGTGAAGACTGATTTTACTATTCATCTCGCAAGGGACAGGTAATGTGAGCGTTCAACACTTTCGTAGCTTCGTATGTTTTAACCTCTCAAGTAGATTGTATATAAACCATCTTTATTACGTCTTTGACCAGTCTTGTTACATGTCGATTCAAACAATAATCGACAATTAGGGCCTAACAAATAGCATGTAACATACACATTCGAAATTGTATGTTACAATGTATAACAGTTCAGTTTAATAGTATTCCGAGATTGGTAATTATAATAATTTCATGAAAATTATTATGTTTGGTTCTGTGATGATTTCAATAATGCATTGTTAAGTATTTTGTTTAAGATTATTAACGATGCCCTTAGTGGCTTTTATCTCACCCAATTTCGCACTTTACAGTACAACCTATCATTTTATCTCATAGATAAGGGATCGTTAAATCCGAACTATCGTTGTGGGAACGTAATCCTGAATACTATGAATATTCAATGTAAGGGTTTCTTGAAGTGCTTGTAAAAACCCCTAGGATAATCCGTGGTTTACCAAGCTTTTCTAGTACACATGATTGAATTTATTGAATTCTCTCCAATTCTTCCTTCATACTTCATTTTTATAGAATGTAAATAAGATTGACCTTTATGAAAAATTTGTTTTCGTTTAAGCGTAAATTTTATGTTTTTACCAAACTTTGATGTGAAGTTGATGTTGATCTATAATTACATCATTAGTAGCGATGATATATAACGTTTTCAATTAATTAATTTAAAATAAAAAGTGAATTTTTAATTATCATCATCAGTTTCAGCTTGAGTTTAGTCCGTAAACAGAAATTTAATTTATTAACTTGGGCTTTGAGCACGGACCCCTTTTTATGAAATCAATTCAACCTTAATTATCCTGAAAAAATAATTTGGTCATAAAACAAACTGTTGTTAGTGTATAAAACATCAAAAGAAATGAATAATAGTACGGTCAGTCAATATTATAAAAAGACTTATCACTTTCATTAACGCTTGGCTGAGTAGTAGTGAAACCTCCTCAGAATTCGGTTCCTTCAGCAACATCTGCCACCCTTATTAACGGGAATAGAGGAGCTTTCTGGGCACAAATCAATAGTTGAAACTACTTCTAACTGTTGCCTAAGGTCTGAATTCTCAATTCTAAACCAGTAACAACTCACGATAATTGATCATAATAATGTTAAGGAACCGCTGAAATAACAGATGTGTTTTCCTTATGCTAGATAATTTCAGGGCTCCTAGAGTAACCACACGTACTATTTTTGTTTTGAACATGTTTGTTTTTACGCGAGCGTAAAATAAGCTCATAAGTAATGAACAACAAATAGCATTCACAGTTTGACCACTTGCTGTTTGTTTCAAATGAAAAAAAGAGGAACTAAATTCTGTGTCGACTCGAAAAGAAAAGGTTTTACTGATTTCAGACTCTTAAGACGTCAGAGTTTATAGGTATAGATTCCACTTTTATTGTATTTATTTAGGGTGGATGTTTATTTTTCCTTTTTCCTTTCTTTTTACCATTTATTCCATACAGCTTTTCGCGAAGTAACGTATAAATATAAGGCGCTTTTAAATATTTCAAAAATAAACATCCGGCACAGGCATTGTATTCTGGTAAGAAAAGTTTCTCTTTTTATAGAAACACAAATGTACAAGTTTCTAATTACACTAGTTGACTTATATTAAATCTTTGTCTGAAGGTACAAGAAAATGACTTTTGGTTGGTTTACAGCACACCATTTAATTCCAAACATTCCGCTATAGATTTTTAACACGTGACGATGCAGCATGGCGCACACAGGGCTGAAACCCGATTCTAGCCGCTCAAAATTATTTTATAGGCTTAACTGAAAGCAAATGACTGGAATAGTATAAAAATAATCAAAACTGAAATTAAAAAAGATTTTTTATCCACTAGAACAGGATCAGTTTGATACTTTTATATTTTTCCCAAGAAAAAGTTATTTATATAATTATGTTATTAAAAATTTAGATAAAGAAATGCCATTTAAACGAATTCTTCTTTTTTCTAAGAAATATTACACAACTTAAAATACTTTTTTAATATTTAAATGAAATAATGTGCAAAAATTGTATTGCTAATCGTTTAATAACTATCCCTTTTCATTTTGACTGTATTTCAGTTTATGAGTCATTATACCTACATGTTTATTTTTAAATATGTTATTCTTTATACTGTAGCAAAACATATTAAAAATACAAACCCAAGCTCTTGCAAACTTTGTAAGTTATAAATCACAAAATAAAAAAGCTATTATCCGTAAAGTAAAATCACCATTTTAAACTTACCTCTTTATAAGCATTTTCAACACATCAATTCTGTTTTTGTAAATTATTGAAATCAATGAAAAATACACTTCCACAAAAAACCTTTCATGTTAACGAGCATACTACAAATATATCTACATCAGATTGGCGCCTTCGGAAGGGTTAACACTGAACTGCAGTTTACCGGAATTGTCGGATTTTTTTATGGTTATTATTTGCTGTAACGATAAACGGCAGGTAGTTACGAATTCAATAAGCTTTCTACTAAAATACTATTTCTTAGAATATCTCTGATTTTAACAATTGTTTTGGATTTTGACCAGCTAGAATCTGGTTTCAGCCTTGTGTGTGGTGGTTATAATCGAAATTATTGTAATGAAACGAATAACTGATTGATGTGCCGAATATTAAAATAACTAATACAAAACGGCATAAGGATCTGGTTTCTTGTTACTACAAGCACCTAGCTGCTCATGTTAAAAAGTTTATACAAAGATCTTAAGTTAAATGTCCTCACAAACGGTCAAAAAGTAATTTTTTTATATCTTTAGACATGTTTATATTAAAAATTTTAATCAATTTTTATAGTATTAACCACTACAACTTTAAACAATTAGTTTTTAATGTAATGTAAATATTTATTTATTTAGATTGCAATCGGAGGTTGATACGACACCGTTCGCCAATAAAATCCTTCCTATGACCCCGATGGATATTATTGTACAACCCTTGAGTCGCTCACGATATTGAGTAATTGACGCAACTGCTAAACGAAGAAGAAAGCTTTTAACGGTTTCACACACCGGAACCAGACAATGTGATAAGTACCCAGATAACACTCCCAAAATCTAGCAAAAACCTACCTTAAGCCACTACTTAACTTCTAAAGAGACCAAGTAATACATATCTAAACTATGTACATACATATTAAAGTACACAATTAAATAAGGAACAACAGAAAATCATAAATAAATAAGACAAAAGTGTTTAATGAAAGCTCCCAAATGCATCATGTACAAAATAATAATAATAATAATAGTAATAAGATTACTTCATGCACAAAATGCTTAATAAACTGACTAGCTATTATGAAGTAAATAATCAATAATATTTCATTTAAACTACAAGTGGTAACTTATAAATGGGACTGGACGTTCATTCATTTTACAAAAAGAGATTCATATTATATTTAAAATTCCTTTCATTTTACGGTAGCATTTTCGGATTTAATTAGCATACAAAAACGGTAAAGCTCTAATTAAAGCATTGACCGGTATAGATTTTACAGTACGATATTATAATACGATTTATTATATATTATTATTTTAATAATCAATTAAAAGGGGATATTAAACGACCCATGTTAAGTAGAAAAAAAAATGGAAATGATAAAAGTCCTAAAAACATAGCTTATACCACAAAAGAATCGTTGAAAATATGGATAAAAAAAGAGAAACTTATTTGGGATCTTGAATGGCTTTTAGAAAAGGTACAGGCAAGGTGAAATAATTTTCCCTAAAAATCCTCTTCACGAAATCCATCAAAATATTGAACCAAAACGTCCACAACGGTTGTATATATACAAAGTATCCTAGAATTAAGCAGAACAGCCACGAA
Organism: Agrypnus murinus; assembly: GCA_929113105.1. Classification (NCBI taxonomy): domain Eukaryota; kingdom Metazoa; phylum Arthropoda; class Insecta; order Coleoptera; family Elateridae; genus Agrypnus; species Agrypnus murinus. The sequence continues at coordinate 75,620,988 of OV816030.1, forward strand.
ATAAACACAAATATGTGGTCTATCTTTCAGGACAAAAACTGCCGTAAATTATAATAAATGCTTCTAAAGTCTAAATCGATTCTTAAGCGCAAAAAGTAACGCGTAACAACCTTGCATTCTAAAGTAACCTTAATTAGAGAACAATTAAATTTTAGTAACTGGAACAGGAAGTTTTATATTCTCCACCCTTCATGTTCTTCTAAATTCTCGCTTTATGAATTTAAACATGAATTTTATAATGAACACTTGTGAATTTTACACTAGATAGTATTGTGCTCCCACGATGCGCTAACCATAAAAATTAATTTAATTCTTACTCTTTCCTGGCTCTCTTAAAATTGTTTATGGGTGATAGAAAAAGATAGATTTTATATTTAAATTTATTGGTGTGAGATCTACAAAAATCACCCAGAAAGAAAAAAAGGGCGTTTTAAAATTCTGAATTTCCCGAACGGTTATCTAACAAAACAATAACCCAAAAATATTATTTAGGATCCGGAAAATGTCTGCTACAAAGTAAGCAGCCGTCGTTCAACTGAGTACAAGCACAAATAGAAATAAAACAGAATATTCTACAAAAAAAAACAAAAGTTATAGCTTAATTTATATGAACTTTGAGTAAAACGAGAATTAATAACTCAATCAATAAATCAATAATTTAACAGTTCATACACAGCATAGATAATAATCAGAACTATCTTCTAGGAACCCGTACGGTTCTGCTTCAGACGTTTAAAAATTTGATTTCCTTGATATTTTTAAACAAAACTGCAAAAAACAGTAATAAGGCAGAATAAACCAATAAATAGGTCTGAATTAGATAAGATAAGATTACCCTTGTTTATCACAGTCGGGAAAAGCCTTTTAACAAAATTTATAGGTTAAAGTATGCATAGCGAAAAGGGAAAACAAGGATTGACGGCTAAACTGGCTAGACGATAAAACTGCAGAAATAAAAACCACAAAACCAACCTCAATTTAAAATGACAATCTGAATTATTGGAGGGAGAATCTTTAATGAGTTCGCCAGAGATCACTAGAGGAGTGTTTGACTTGTAAGAGCGACAGAAAAACACACTCAATACCGACCGATGGTCGCTATAAGATGGTGGTTGTTGCATCTCGAGTCTATGGTAACTATCACTCTTTCATGAATGGAAGAAAAGGTGCCTCGACCTAGATCGCACGTTAGTGTCGGACCGAAGTACGGAGAGACTATCAAAGTTCATCCCGTCATTGGCACCCTAACCACTTGCCTATGGGAGAGCGTGCCGCCAGGTAGTCTCATGGTACAGTTAAAGATGTGGATCAGTCGTACTCGACTTAATTAGTTATCTAAGCTGACCTTGGATTCAGAGGTTCACAGAAGAGGTAGGGTTTTCTTCGTCCTTTGATTGGTGGGAGTGGTATCTTTTACAATAGGAAATTTGATACGGCTGAGCCCAAATAAGAGTATCTTAAGGGTTCACTTTTAAGGGTTGTTAAAACTAACATATAGCCTGTCGCATGAACATTTTAAACAACCTCACCTCCGCGCAATACCTTCTGCGTCATTACTTTAGGCAGAGTTCAACGGTGCTCTGGCGAAAGGTCACCAGACCTTTAATGTGGTAGGTGGAGGTGAACAAAGTCAATTCTTCAGCATATCCTAAGCCAAGCCTAGTTCACACTTGGGATGGACTCAAGTGGGCAGTGGTTAGTCCGCGTGCTAGACTAAGAGTAAAGGGACACCTTCGGTAGACGGACCCCGACGGGTGAGAGCATTTTAATAGCTCCAGCACTAGCATAAAGAGAACCTGTTTAAGAGAATGTTATGATGATTGACTAATTGAGTGTACCCTTTGTCCTGATTGGCTACTCCTGGCTAAGGAAAAGCCCCGGAAAACCAAACACCAAAAAAAATAAACAAATCCACCCGAGTCTCGAGGCGACAAATACATCACAAAGGTCGCGGGTAGTCCTTTTTGGTATTCTCCACAGTGCAGTAATCACAGAGCAGGGAAAAGATAATAATCTCCAACACAACCAATCTGAGGTACTTTATAGAAGCCCAGAAATTGTTGGGAAGAATTGCATTTTCTTCTTGCTTTGAAAGAAGAGCCAAAGGCTATTCTTCCTCAGTAAGAAGCCACCTTTGTAACATAGAGCATCCAAACACACCTGCACTTTATGTTACGGTTAACACGAGCAACATCGTTAGGCTGTAGGTAATAATTGGCATTATACTAGATCTGCACATAACAGTTCTTGACGAGTTATTAAATTTTGATAAACTTATTTACCTCACAACTGAGACCTATTATCGAAAATTACTGTTTTAGGTGCCAAAAGCATGGAGTAAGTAAGAATGAATTGGAGCAATAATGGAGGCTAACGAAGTGGCTAATTTTAAGGACATTGCGTTTTTTTCTGGTTTTGATCAATCAACGTTCTCGGAATCTTTAATTAGGGAAATAAAGGTTTCAATTCATTTTTGATTATGGTCAATTCGAACACTCCGTGGAACTTTTGCATTAGCAGGAATATTTCTTACTTGAATTAGAATGACTATTGAATGAATTATTTTTTAATCAAAATAAAAGTTGCGTAGTCTAGTCTACTTGCGTAGCGTTAGATGACAATCTTTAAGGAACTTATTATAATGCATTCGAGAACATTATATTACATGATAGAATTAAGCCTAGAAAATTGTATTTTGTTGTCTATGGTTTGACCTTTGCTGTTTGGAGTATTTATAACATATAAATGTCATCAACCAATTATTTTTATTAACTGTTTAAAAACTATTAGAGAGGTGTTTATAAGTTATGAACTATTAAAATAATAAATGTCAAAAATTTAGACTAGTTTTGTTTATTAAATACTATCCTTAATTGGTAAAGAAAGTTGCGGATTTTTGTAATCAACATCTTCGATACCTATAATCAACATCAACTAGGTGGAATCAATAAAGATAAATGAGAGCTTTTTAATTATTTCTCTTCAAACTTTTAAAACCCAGTAAAGTTTTTAATATTGGTGTCCAACGGAGTTGTACTTATATAGTATGCTCCTAAATATAACTGTTTAGATGGAATTTACCTTAAATGCTAGTTAAATATGCAACAGGTAACGGTAGCAAACTGGCAATACTTTACTTGTATACTTATGTATAAGTACCTTGCACAATGTGCATTTACTGAATTGTTCTAGCACTCATACTTCATACTACCTGACAGTTAGAAAGTTCTTGTAAAAATGCTTGTCATTTACACATTTTACAGTACAGTACACTATACTGATTTTTTAAAATGCTCTACATTTAAGTACTACATTATTGTTAAAGTTTTAATGATTTTCATTCTTTTGTTTAGACGCCATTTTAATTGATACAAATAACTCAAATAAAGCTATCTAAGTATAACAAGGAAAACTATTACTACCAGAAATACCTAATTTTAGACGTCTATTGATACATTTACAATAAGTTTAATTGTTAAAAAACAAAATTAAAATCAAAGAACGAGATTCATTTTCAATTAGATTTGGGCACAATAAAAGCTAGAACTACTAGTAGAGTGCATTGTCAAGTGCAGCAGGACGCGTTAAAATACTCAAGGCAATCACAGAAAGTGGAAAAACAACATAAAGAAGCTTCAACTTGTTAGACTGACTGTGAACAATTATTGTAATTTTAAAAAACACAATGAATGCGATTGTTAAAAAATATACGAACTTTTAAATATTAATCTTTTTTGTCTTATTTTTTTCGCGCTAGTGGAATCCATTTCAATTCAATAGAATTTTACATCATGTATGTACCTATGTATATACCTATATTTTAGAATTACCTTACAATCTTGAATTTTTAGTATTTAAAATTAATTGAAATTATTAACCGTGTCCTAAGTCAACGCAAAGATTCATCAGTTTAACTGCAATCAATAAACAAGTCATGTTTAATAAAATTATTGAGTTTATTGTTATATGCCTTACTTAATGGAAATTCATGATCATGCAATAAAATCAAAACAATTTCTAAAAGACTTTACCGTTATTCATTAATAACAAATTTTTAAAACTCAGTCGCCACCGAGATTTGAATCCAAGTGCCTCTAATCGAAAGACAGGATCTATACCACTTAACAACCGGGGTCCTAAAATGTAATGTGTAATAGGTTCAATAATTAAATGAAAACATTTTCTCCACTTTTTTCTGTTGCATTATGAGATTTATTCTTATATTTGAGTTATATTTGGTTATATGACGACCTGATTGTTTGTTATCTTACAAGTGCCACTATTACTTTTCTGCTTAGTGCGAATGGCATGTAAACAGCACATCAGTCTTTTATCGAGATTGATGTTAAATTCAAAGCGCGTACTTCAGCCAGAATGATGTGTTTGAGATTTACAGACGATTAGTCCTAGCTGATGAAAGTTCAAAAGTAGTGTCTTGGGATATCCTTTGCAAATTCCACACACTCTATAGATTTAATTATATTAATATTCCACATCCCTAGAACCTACAATAAATAATGATTATAACGTGATTTGAACCTTCCTAGATATGTACAGTATGTTTCACTTAAGATTTGTATCCTTTGGACCGGTGATAGTACTAGTCAATAGGGACAAGAATACCCTATAGCATTTTTGATTTTACGCACATCGAAAAACATTGCTAAGAAGGTCAATATGGGAAATGCTGGAAATAATAGTCAAAACAAACTGTGACAGCACCTAGCATCAACTACATCAGTGTATCAGATATTACGTTGAAAATGCAGTTAGGTACATCCAACCCCAACTATGATTATTAAATCAGTTATTATAAAAGATAGGTACTAATGATATTACACTTTTTTGTTGCATTTTATTTGTACTACGATCTACACCCTGAATAACCTGTCAAATGTGTCTGCCTATAAAGCCGTTTATTCCAAGAGAAGTTCATCAAGAAATAAGACAAGTTAATCAATACAAATAACCTGGATATGACCTAACCACAGGGTGAATACTAAATGAATTACCAAGAAAAGCTGTTATTCTACTGACGCCTATCTTCAACAACATGCTTAGGGCTGTCATATTTATGTGGAAATTCGCTCACATAATCATGATACTTAAGCCTAGAAAACCAATAAATTTAGTTGTTTCTTATCGCCCAATAGGATTACTCTTAATTATGTCAAAAATATTTAAAAAATTAATACTAAAAAGACTAACACTATATACCGACCTATCGAATCATATCGCCAATTCGACTTCCGTGAACCACATTTCACTATACAACAATCCAACAGAATCGTCAACCAAGTTGTAAGCGTCGAGGAGAAAAATTATGCTCAATAACTTTTCTCGATGTATAGCAAGCGTTCAATAAAGTGTGGCACGATAGACTGTGATACAAAATCAAGAATGCATTGCCCTCTCCATAGTATTTACTATTAAAATCATACCTGTACGACAAGTATTATCTAGTTAAATATAATACCACCCTCTCCAACCACCACAAAGTGTGCTCCAGTGTATCTGAAGGAAGAGAACCGTAGACCTGCCAACAACAGAAAATAGTACGACTGCCGCTTTAGACTGCAGACGGTACGGCCTTCTAGCAGTTAGTAAGAATCCTAACATAGCATCACAACATCTTCAGTACCACCTAGATATTGTCGAAAAATGGTTAACAAAGTAGAAAATAAAAATGGACCATACCAAATCAACCCAAGTAATCTTTACTACAATATGTACTGTTTGTCGTGAAGTCACTATCTACAATACACCAATACCCATCCAAACTGAAGTGAAATATCTTGGTCTGTATCTAGATCAGAGAGTTACTTGGCAAAAGCACATAAAGGCAAAACGTCAACAGCATAATTACAAACTCCGACGAATATACTGGCTGTTGTGCCGAAATTGTCTTTGGAAAACAAAACTCTCATCTATAAATGCATCAGCAAGTCTATATGGACCTACGGCATTCAATTATGGGAATGTACAAACCTGTCAAACTGCAAAGTCATTTAGCGTTTTCAATCACCGGCTTTAGGAATAATATCAAACTCACCTTGGTATATTTCAAACAAAACACTCTACACAGATTTACGAGTTTCTTTTGTTTCTTAAGAAATCCGGAAACTATCATAAAATACTGTGTCATATCAGTATCGTAGCAAAATAATACCATCAGAACTTGCAAGGACACGGAAACGAGTACGTTACCGAAATGGCAAATGCACCAAATGTTGTACGTAGACTTAAGAAACAGTGGTAAAACGATCTGCCTCAGTTAGACAATGACAATTGATACCACCGTAATCACCACCTTGTTAAGGCACAAATAGGAAAACCATTTTTGGATCGTTTCGTTACAAGTTCATTATACAGTATATCAAATTTACTTATTGTTCTATGTAATAGTGTAGAGGGCGGGCGTGTTCTAAGCCTCAACCACCACTGCTTTTGGGTGTGTAAAGGTGTTTGTATTGCATGTCAGATGAGGGACATATGACCCTAGCTGTTGGTTCCCCCGTAGTGTAGGTGTGAAATAAAGAATGTAGTGTAGATTGTAAATTATCATTTAAATAAACTATTATTAATTAACTTTGTGTATAGTATTGTACTGTAAAAGAATAAACAAATTACCTCTACTTTTAATTGTTCTCAGAAAACCGTTAAAAAGTTATCTAAATCAGTAAAAATTATTTTTCTAGTGTTCACGTTACTCTAGTCAGAGGAAATAAAACGAATTGGTACCAATATAGAGTGATTTGTCAACATCATAGTGTGGTATATCATCGAAAGTATTATTAAGCGTGTTAAATAAAAAAGATGAAGTTTGAATTTAAATAACAAACGTCTTGTCCCCCCCCCACCCAAGAAGAAGAAAAGCGTATGCGCAATATAGACACTAACAAAAAATGACGACAAGCAACAGCCGCATTCGACAACATTTAATTATTATTTTTAGAACAGTAAAATAATCTGGGCCAAGAAAAGTTTCATTATACTTCCCTTTAATAGCCTTAATGCTACAGAATTCTCGGTGAATTTTTAACCATGCTATTTTTTTGTTTATATATTAGAAATGAATATCTTGACCAACAACAAATTAAGAATCTATAAAGGTAACATTAGCTGTTTATCAGTCCTGGTAGTAACTCGCTGCCCTTGTCAACATGTACAGTTCATAAAAATGTCTACTTTCTTTCTATCTTAAAAACTTGACTCGGTAAAGAACTACTCGGTTAATTTCTTAGCTCATGTAAAAAGTAAACTCTATTTTAGGGTTGCCAACTTTTGAAAGTAGGAAGTAAGGACAATCAAGAATTTTCAGAAACGTTGTTTATTATATTCATTTACAATAATAAAGATTTTCCAATGCTATTTAAATGAAAACGAAACTTCAATGTAATAAACCGGACAATGTCGTTAAGGGTTCCCTTAAATGCTCGCGAAGCGGTTCTCTCCACATACACACGGTTTACTTCTAGTATAAATTCAAGGGATAGCTATTAGAAAAACTAAAGTTTTTTCGAATTATTGTTATTTATAGAATCGTGCCGCATTGAGTTTTGTTAGTTATTGTAAATATTATCAAAATAATTTAAAAGCCGTTATTCGACATTACAAATTTTCGAAAATCTGAATTAGCAGATTTTCCAGGGAATATACTTTGTGGGTCATTGTAAATATACTTATTAAGCACTCACGGTGATCAGGAAGGGAGAAGAAGTTCGATGAAAATGTCCGGGAAAACGGCTAATGAAGAAAGTTTCCGTATCATCTGGACATTAAAAATTCGCAAAGTTCAAAATCCTATCAGATCCTTCTTCCGAATTATCAACAATTTGATATGTAAAAACGAATTCCCCAGAGCTTCGACTGCCCATCGGTCGCTCTAAGTTCTCAGCTCACCTATTCCATATTGTGGGCCCAAGTCACGTTCGTTCAATATTATTAGGTTCTCCCGAGTCGTATCTTGAAGATAATTTGGGGCAAACGCCATTATTTAATTTGTTAAAAACAATTTACAAATGAAAATTTGACTTCCAGGGTGCAAAAGTTCGAGAATTTTAAAAACTAATTCTTATATAGGATTGAGTGTCAGATAGTATTATCTAAACCATAAATTAAATTATTTGTTAAATAAACAATTCAGAAATTGTTTAAACAAAATATTCCAATCTCAAAATTTTCACTTGAATATTATCAGGCTACAAAGGTAAATGGTTCTGCGGGTTCCGAAGCTCAATTCGAATATCTGTTTTGAAGATTTCCGATAGGTGGCGCATGATGGAAAAAAGTCCTCTCGCAAGCGAAAAACGACGTGAAGTATATATATATAGGAAACACAGATAATCGGTGATGATCATATCATTTTGTCCTTCAAAATGAATCCCACTAGTATCTGCACCCATGAAGATAATAGAAAAAAAATATGTGCCCCATGTGGTAGAAAAATTGTATTTACCCATGAATCTTCTTTTGTCATCAATGACAACCTAGAAAAACTGATAAAACAGTTCTTATCGACTCACTTTAATCAGAATGACGAGAAATATCCTTTGTCAATCTGTGGATCTTGTAGATTAACACTACGAGAATATGACAAGGAGATTTATAAAAGACAATTGCCATGTATGCCTAATTACGCGGATATAATTTTACAACCCATTACACGCTCTTCCGAAACCTGTAACTGTTACATTTGTTCGACAGCTAGATTCCGAGAACATGTCAAAACTCAAAAAGGAAGAGGCCATTTCAGAAAAAACATTGTTAATAAGGTCGATGTATCCAAAAGTTATAAATCTCCTGAGAAAGAACCGTCCTCATTCGAAGGGATAAAACCAAAAAAATCCTCAGATCATTTGCACCTATGCGGGAAATGTTTGCAGCGGATTGGCCGGGGTATACGACATGAATGTAAGAATTCTCGAGATAATTTGATGAAAATTATTGAAAAGCTCCCGGAGAAAACCCAAGAGCAGGTTGCTACTGATCTTATAAAGACAAAATGTACCTCTGAAGAAGAAAGTGTGCGAAAAGGGTCAAACGTTAATTTGACTATGTCTACGGGTGGACGGAAATTTAGATTAGCTGTTAATTCCTGCGACGATCAAAAAGTTGCTTTTGAAGAAACCCGGTTGGATGATTTACGGGTAACACTTGGTTGTTCAAGTAACCAGATGAGAACAATAACAAACTTTCTGAGAACCAGTACAGGGAGATTTTCTGTCCCGAAGAATTATTTGAAACATACCTCAGAGCAATCGAAGGTGTTGGGGGACGTTTACAAAGTAGACTCGTTTGAATTTGAATGTGAAGGTAAGGCGAATATGTCTAAAGAACTTCGACCTGTTGTATTCTCAAATGCTGGAGCACTTCTCGAAGCAGTTATAGAGGACAGAAAACTGGAAGGGAATTTTCTAATCAAACTTATGGCAGATGGAGGACAAGGTTTTTTTAAAATCAGTTTGACCATCCTCCCTGAAAATTGTTCTCTTGACAATTATGAGGACAACGGTCCCACTTCAGAAGAAGGGCCATCTTCATCAGGCAGCGCAAATGGACCAAGAAAGAGAAAAAGCTCTTCTTATCCTGCTGGAGGTGGCAAGGTAACTAAAAGAGGTAAACTCACTAGTGTGGATAAATTGATAATGCTATGCTTAGTACCTCAGATCAAGGAATCTTACGAAAACATGAAGCTATTATTTGAGTTGACTGGGATTAATGATATTCCATTCAAATTCGTCGCAGACTTCAAACTTCTATTAATTATAAACGGCCATCAAACTGCAACAGCAACCTATCCCTGTCCCTATTGTTACATCTCATTACAGCAATTGAGGAGAGAGTCTTCAACATCTCAGAATGTCCCTAATACTAACTCCCACACAGGTTCGAGCGACGATTTTGAAGTAGAAGCCCGCCCAAACTTGAGGACATTTGGAAGCTTGAGAGCTGATTATGAACAATACTGTCTTGTGGGGCAAAAAAAGAAATTTAGACTCTCATAGCACTGTCAATCCTCCTCTTATATCTGAAGAAGATTATACCTCTGTTCTGCAAAAATGCCTAATTCCCGAGCTTCATCTATTACAAGGGTTCGTCAACCATCTCTTTTGGCAAGGATTGGTCAAACTGGTAGGCGAAGAAAAAGCCCTGTTATGGCCAAAAAAATTACATCTAATTTCGAAATATTATCACGGTAATGCATTCGAAGGGAACGCTTGTAGAAAGCTTCTAAAAGAAGCTGATAAACTGAACGATCCACAAATTTATAAGGATGTAGGTATTTTTAAAATAATACCTTACATTGCTGCATTTAAAGCGATGAACAAGGTTGTAAATTGCAGTTTTACTTCTGGTCAAGTTGGTCCCTTGGTTGGCGACCATGTGAAAGAATTGAGAAAGTCTTTGGATGCTATAGAAAACCTATCCCGCACCTTGAAAATCCATGTCCTTCTCGATCATTTAGAAGAATGCTTATCATTAATTGAAAATGATAAAGGTTTGGGATTCTGGTCCGAGCAAAGCGGAGAGGCTATCCATCACAATTTTCTAAAGTTCTGGGGCCGCTACAAGGTGGCAGACATTCGCCATCCTACATATTCAACCAACTTATTAAAGGCTGTCATTGAGTTTTCTTCCCTGCACCTCTAAATACACATGTGATGTATGTTTCTTCTTTTTATTATTTCTAAAAGTCCAATTTTCAATAAAAAAACAAAAATTAAATAAATTAAAAATCCAAAAAAATTTAAAAAAAAATATAAAAATAAAAAAAACAATAAAAAAAATCCAAAAAAATATTAAAAATGGAGCCAGTAAACCACTACGTCCCCGTCGTTGGCTCTGGGTAAAGCCAAACGTGGTGTTTTTAAATTCTTGAAAGTTATAATAGTTTTTCATCGCAAAAACTTACTGGATATATAGAGCGTTGAGACCCTCAAAACCATTATCTTTATAGCCTGAGTAGAAAATTTTGAGGTTGCAGTATTTTGTTTAAACAATTTCTGAATTGTTTATTTAACAAATAATTTAATTTCTGGTTTAGATAATACTATCTGACACTCAATCCCATATAAGAATTAGTTTTTAACATTCTCGAACTTTTGCACCCTGAAAGTCAAATTTTCATTTGTAAATTGTTTTTAACAAATTAAATAATAGCGTTTGCCCCAAATTATCTTCAAGATAAGACTCGGAAGAACCTAATAATATTGAACGAACGTGACTTGGGCCCACAATATGGAATAGGTGAGCTGAGAACTTCGAGCGACCGATGGGCAGTCGAAGCTCTGGGGAATTCGTTTTTACATATATCAAATTGTTGATAATTCGGAAGAAGGATCTGATAGGATTTTGAACTTTGCGAATTTTTAATGTCCAGATGATACGGAAACTTTCTGCATTAGCCGTTTTCCCGGACATTTTCATCGAACTTCTTCTCCCTTCCTGATCACCGTGCACTGTAATCAATTAATAAGTGTCAGTAGTAATTGTAAAAAAATCATCAAAAATAATTAATAATAATAAAGAAACAAACAAAAAATGATAATAAATGACATTCATTAATGGATCAAAGCATGACCGACTGGAAGGCGCGATGGATTTACGATTTCAAAACCCTAGTTCTGGTAATTTTTGTAATAGAATAATTAATATATTTCATAAATAAACAATTTTTTTTATAATTATAATGTTTAGAAAAAGAAATAACTTACAATTAAATACTAATTTGGAATGCATAATCATTTAGTTTTATTTTTATTGAAAATAAATATACCTAGTTTAACAACGAGTATAAAATCAAGCGATAATTTTATATAATTAGTTTTTTTATAAATATTATATTTATAAAAAATGTTTATTTATAAAATAAGCAATTCATTAAAGAAACAAGAGAAAAAGGATGATAAATGACATTCATTAAAGAAGAAAAATGCATGAACAGACTGGAGCATGGCCGACTGGAAGGCGAGCTGGATTTCGATTACAAAACCTCGGGTCTATTTCAGGTTCGGGTAATTCTTTTTTAATAAAATATTTAATATATTTCATAAATAAACATTCTCTTATAATTATAAAAAAAGAATAATTACATAAAATTATCTCTTAATTTTATAATCGTTTAAAGTATACAAATAAAACTAAATGATTATGCATACCATATTAGTATTTATTTGTAAGTTACCTATTCCTTTTTATAAATATTATAAACATAAATAAATTGTTTATAAAATTTTATTAAAAAAAATTACTGGAACTGGGAACAAAACTCGGGTTTTGTAATCGTAAGTCCAGCGCACCTTCCAATCGGCCATACTGTATGTTCGTGTCTTTTGCTTATTTAATAAATGCCATTTACCACCATTTTTTTGTTTGTTTGCTTTTTATTATTAATTACTTTTTCTTGATTTTTACAATTACTAATTAGAGTACATTCCCTATTTATTTGATTAATAATAATTAATCAACAATTAATATTAATTCATTTATACCTGCTATTTCGGGTATCACTGCCTAAAAAATCTTAGTTTCTCTGAATCTATTCCTCTCCAAATAATGTGTGGTAGGGGCCTAGTTCGAGAGGTTCCCCTTACCGCTGCCCCCCAGCAGATGGTTTAGTACTGTTTGAATATAGTCTTAAATTAATGGCTCAATCAGTCTCATAATGATTACCATGAATGTCTTACGTGGGGTCCCCGTGTTAACATACCCCCCACGTTCCTTCCCTTGTGAGGAAGTAATTGAGATACGCTCAATCACCGCGCAATCGCATAACAATTGCTCCCAGTCACTCGCTGGTCGGAGCGAGGTTGGGATTGGGTAGACGACGACCAGTTTTATAATCATTCTCATAATGTGAAAACTTCAACTGCGGCTTGACCATTAATAATTTACTACATATACGTTTTTCTATTTTTTCTACGCTTTTAACCACAAATTTTCTCGTCCAGTAAATTATAATCTGTAGCTTCACCCATTTTAATTTGTATTTTTTAACAACAATAATGGACTAAATTACCTAACTTAGTACAGCTCATAGCAAATTAGATTTATTTTTCATGAACGATGTTGGGGGTTAATTTGAAATTTATAATTCTTGATTCTCGAAAGCTAATTTCAGTGATTAAAATAAAATTTAAAATTTTAATTGCATATTGAATGATTTTCGTTGATTGTTTTAAATAAGGACAAAACCCGTCCTTTCCTATGACAAGAAAGGACGAAGGACACACTATTAGAAAGAAAGACTGTCCTTCCGAAAAAAGGTCAGTGGGCAACCCTACTTTATCTAATTATATTACATTAATAAGAACTTCTACAAAAGCTGGTCAAATCCATTCTAATAGTAAATAATTGGTTTTAGGTTATGTGAAAAATATGCTATTCTCTTGAACCTTTGACTCGTTTTATGACAAAGGAATATTTTACATAATATTACAGAATGTTCATTACATTAGGTAACAAGATCACAACAAAGCACTGATTATTAGGACAAAGTAGGAACTACAAAGCTTTAAACAAGCTTTATTTAGATTTGTTTTATATAAGAAATGCCGCCAATTATGTTATCCACCTCTGATGTTGGAGGAAGCGGTAAATGATTATTTATTCATATTTATGATAAATATTCGTCTTCGGTCAATGAAAGTTAATTACCTACTTTGCTACGCTATATTTTAAACGGTGTTTCTTTACCACACATTTTATTTGACTTATGCCAATACATATTTCGGTAACGATGTTACCTTTTTTAAGACGGAAAATAGCGGTTGTGATATTATTATTAGCACTTAAGTTGCTGCTGTTGGAGATCACCTGGTGGTTATCAAATTGAAGGTTCGGTATCTCTACAATAAAGCACGGCAATTAATAGTTATCTATTTTAATTGTACTTATTCTTAACATTATATACCTAATTTATTAATTGACAGCTAAATAATTAATTGTTTTTTAAACTGCATAATTTTATAAAAGATCCACACATGTTTTACACGTATAAACCACTAAAAAATGGAAAAATAGTTTAGGTTTAGTTATTCATTATTTATCTAATTTATTCTTTCATTCTTTATTCTTACTTATAATTCACAGATATAACTTGTATATCAAAATACAACCCGTTAGTTTAGTGTTGCTTTTTTTGTATCATAAATTGTTAATAAATTAAAAACTATATAACGCTAATATAACAATTAAAAGGAAATTCCCATACCACTAACGGATTTAAAAACACCACCCAAGAGTTTTTCATTATCACTAATAATATATATAAAGATGAAAATAGTTGTACAAAAACGATGCTATAAATAAAGTTACATTTTTATCAAAACTAAACAAAACACCACAAGTAATAAGTGATTGAAAAGAGGTAAACTTAACCACTTCAGTGATAAATCGGAAAAAAGTGGTTGTTCTGAACGCAGGTACGGCTGTCTACTTCCTTCACTTTCAAGACACGGCCGCATACAGGGCCGACGAAGTAAAATTTGCTGTGGTATAAAGTAAATATATATATAGAGTAAACATCAGTCAAGAGGGTGGAGAGAGAGAGGTAACATTAAAAAATAATTCATGTTTCATAAACGGCGAATTCCTAATTCAAGCCCATTCTAAACATGCCCTAAGTATATAGTAACTAGTTAATATTCTTTAATTCTCGAATTAAATTAACCGGGCACACTCGCGGGAAATTCTAAAAAAGTTTATATGCACAGTAGGGTGGTCCTTATTTGTATGGGTAAGAAAAAAATTACAATTTCAAAATACGTACCCTCCAATTTTTTTACATTACATGATAGGAAGTTAACCTAAAAATTTCAAGTTGATCAGGTCATGTTAACCCGGCCCGCATTAAGGTCAAAGTTCAGCTATTTTTCACATAATGCGTATTTTCAGTGAAACGGGTGTAGCTACGAAAAAAAGCTATTCTTCCTTTTTTGTAGAAAATTTAATCTACTATAAATTTTGTCCGTACATAATTTTCGAGAAATAATCTGTTTTTGAGTTATGAAAGGAAAATCAGATGTAGTAGTTTACGGGATGTGCAGTTACATATTGAAAAATCTTTTGTGTTACTCATTTGTGATGCTTTTCTTTAATACTTCTGACTACTAGCATACTTCTAATGCCTTTCTAATACTTTTTACTGGAAATTATTATTAATAATAATAATAATTGCTGCTACCCATTACCTGGCGAACCAGGACCTAGAAGCTATGAAGCTTGTGCTGGAGGAAGAGGCGATTATTACTATTTCTCTGGACCAACGTGTAGCTGCAGCCGACGTAACACTGTAACACATTTGTGTTACAGCTAAGAAAAACTGCAGAAGACCAGATCTGCCATTACCGGGAGTCGAACCGGGCCGCTTGGGTGAGAGAAGAGCACTCTAGTCTCTGCACTACTAATACTATTACATATGGGTCATAATGTAATACCACCAATAATTAATAATTGTTATTCATCATTACAGATATAAAATATTAAGCCAGCCATATTTGTGTGAAAGGGTGCTGTATTGGTTTTGAAGACGCTGAGTTGTCTTTAAAATACGCGAAACTCACTTATTGGAATACTCAATTTATCCACAAAGTTCTTTTCTATATGTGGATTATTCCGTTAACCATTGCATCATCAAAGCAGGATATTCTCACTCACGTGTATGAAAACTGGAATAAGACTAGTGTTTTCAGTTTTCACGTGGACCAGCAATAACTGATAAGAACATTCTAGTTTCTTTTTCAGTAATACTTATTTTGGATCATAAGAATATTTCTGTAACTGTTTAGTTTGTTCGAATGGAAGTGCTGCGCTTGTGGTAGATCAGCGATTTGAAAAAGGCATGAATTCATCAACACGATTTAAACTGCGACAAAAAGTTGAAATAATTGTTTGCACCAATCAATTGGATAAGAACTAGAACAAAAAAAGTAATTTCTGCAAGCAAAGAGAAAGAATTTTTGAAGAACTAGATGATTTATTTGACATCATACGTGCCAATGCACTAGAAATTAAGAAGATCTTAGAAGACTTTGATCGATCCTACTGCCCGTGAAAAGAGTTTAGAATACAGAAAGAAGGAAATAAAATGAAAAAGAATGAAACTAAAAGAGCAGACAGGCACATGCTTTTAGACGTACCAGAACCTTCAAGAAGAGAAGAAACTAAATCAACTGATGTAGGTAAGATTAAAAAGTGAAATTCACGAAATGTTTTCAATAGGCAAGTAAATCTTTTTAGACTAGGTTTTCGATCCTTTAACTTTAGAAGCGTCAGATAATGAGAGTGAAAGAAATGAATCGATTTCAAGTTATACAAATTGGGACTTCAGGTGCTACAATGGACTCTACTACTAAGAGCAAATAAAAGGATCAGGAAACAAATTTTGACTGCACGAATTTTGTCAGCGCTAAATAGATGTAAAATAAGTGACAAGGATACCTGTCACATATTGTCAGCAAATGTAGAAGCCGTTTCAATAGACCCAAATGACTATGTCATGAACAGATCTTCCATCAGGGAATAGAGACCATATTTTAGCGTACAGTTAGCTAACAAAATAAAATTGTCATTTTTAGAAATCTATTTACAATTTGCAGTCATTCACTGAGACTCGAAACTAGAAGTAAAAACCAGAAGCATAAGGAAATTCAACAAGTGAGGAGCAAGAACCCTCAGCCTAGTCCACACACTGATCTCACAACTTTAGTAGCAGTTATCAGAAGGCTGATGTCACAACTGCACTGTTGATAAAATAGAAATGCTAAAAGTGGCTGCAAAGTATTTTCAAATGTGGAGTGCAGTGTTGGAATCGCATGTCTTGTCAATCTACTATATATTCCTCCGTGGAATTAACATTGATAGCGACAAGTGGCTTTGGTGCTATCTCTATTTGTCGTATACGTATGGCCTTCCCTTTCTAATTCCTAAGGTTTAAGACCAAGTTCATAGATATTTGTAGCAAGGGTAAAATCTGCAACTTTTAAACAACTTATACGAGCCCCAACGCATATTATTTCGTCTACTTTCATTTTTTGTTAAAAATCACCCCGCAATCTTTACTCCGAAATTCTCTTCTGGTTTAAAAAGTGACTCTTTCTTGTTGTCAGAAGTGAAGTACTGCAACTGAATCTACACCATGCGACATTTCATAAAATTCTATCAAGGGGTTTCCTTACACTGCTTCATGCAAGGTTTTTGGGTACTTTTGTCAATCTTCCCTGCAGAATTCGATGAAACTTGGCATAGAGTAGGCCCAGGAGTAATACTTCACTCTAGCAATAGCAACTCAAAAAACAAAAGAAACATGCTGGACAAGATTGCTGGATACAAAACATAGAAAAAATAACCACAAAATATATAGTATAATGAACATAGGTTGTAACATATTCAAATTCCCAATTTTATAATAATGGAATATTAAATGCATTAACAGCAAATAATCTTAGTTCGGCCCTGCGTATTTCAATGCATTTTAGTTGAGTTAAAAAACTGGACTTGACTTTATTTAAACCAAATAGTGTTCTTTTAAATACCTGGGGTTACCCTAAAATGTTTTCATACAAAAGACATTCCTTCTGGAATACAATTACAGGTAATATTGATTCTAAAATCAGCATGTTGACGTCTTTGTAAATGTTAAAGTTCAGTTCAAAGCATTCTCACGGTTGCAAACTGCGTCTCGTAGCAAAATTACAGATGAAAATTAAGTTTAAAAATACAGGAATAATATCGTTTTCTTCTAACAAAGAAATTTAATGTCAGAAAAGACATTCAGTTAAAATTTATTACTTTCCGTACGTGCCATTTTCAATTTGCACAATAATTTTTTCGAATCCAGACGTATAAAAGATAGTCGTGGCCACATGTTCAGTTGTGGGTTTTTCTTTGTTTGGCAGATTTAAGTATCTGTAAATTCCCTCGAAACTTCTAGAAGCTTTTTTTAATGCTTGTTCCTAATTGATTAGTTTAAAATTTCCCCCTTTTAAAATTTAAATACATACAGATTTGTATCCCCAACTAAGTTAGTAAAATTTAGTCTAGCAGTAAACAGACTGAGCGGAGAGAAATTTCACGTGTCACCTGGAGCTCCACTCGTAGGAGCTTCCAGTAGAGCTTTCTGTTATTTAGCGTTCCTAAAATTAGTTTTTAATGTATGGAACAAAGTTATAAGTTTGAAAATCATGAATTAGTTGTGTAAATACCATTTTGTGTAGTTCGTTCCAGTACAGGAAGCTTATTTGCTTCAATTTATCGTTTAATTTTCGGTGTTAATAAATTAACACAAATAATTTAGCTTACATTCGACTTCGAATTCAGTTACAAATAATATAATAATATAATAACACAGAATTAGTGTCATTCTTATAAAAGTTATTGAGCAGAAATGATACAACCTTCTAATAACGAAGTTCAGTTATAAATAAAATTTAACTAACAGTTGAAATACTGGAACGATTGCAGTTTAAGAGTTTTATTATCGTTAATTAGTGTCGAATTATTTTAGAAATAATTTTCATCACATAATTTAAGAAATCCTAGTTCATTGTTGCAGCATCTTTACCAAAACTCAAAATTCTTTCTGTTTTGCAGCTATAACTTATTATGAGGTGAGGTATTATACCTAGTGTTAAGTGAATTCAGGTAATTTTTGTGCAAGTGTTGTTTGTGACATTTTGAAGAATTATAAAATCTTACTATTGTATCAAGGACTTAAAGATACTTGTTTGATAAATGTAAGTTTATGTAAATGTGAAACTTATCTGTATCATTTTGTTGGGCATTTCTTGTAAACATATGTACTGTGTGTTCCTTTATAAGAACTTTTATTAGGGTATTATTATCAAAATTATTTTCATCAAAACCTTACTATTTATTGTCATTGGAAATAAATGAATATTTTATTTATAAATAAATAAATATTTAAATTAAATTACCATTTAAATTAATTTACCTTGATGATAATGGACCTAGCATTAATTGAAGATGTTTAATATAATTTAACTTGTTTTAACGTCAATCAAACTAATGTTGATTAGTTCTCTTATTTTATCTTTAATTAATATAATCTAACCCTTTGTTATTCGGGGGCATGATAAACTGAAATGACTTCAAATAACTGGCGCCCATTTCCTTTTATTGTGTCTATTAAGCCTTGCTTCTCCTTACAATTAGTATGTTATAGAAATCAATATCTACGTCCTGAGTTATAATTTGCCAAAAGATGTCTTAAAAATCGGAGCATTTATCGTTCAGTAAGTATCGTATTTATGAGCTTTTTAGTAAGTATTTGAATTTTTATTAAGGATACAGTGATGTTCATCGCGCGGCGTATATTTTGTTATAGTATTTCCAGTATAATTTAGAGTAATAATAGAGGTATGTTTTATTGACGCCTGATCGTGGGGCTTTTGCGTTGCGTAATCAATAATGTTTCAAGGTATTTTATAATTAATACATTAAACGATTGTATCTGTATAGTACTAAAATGTGATGTTAAGTTAAGAACTATATCCTATATTGCAAAATATATTCATTTGCTTATATATTTTGTCATGAATTCATTTTTCATATTTTAAATCAATGAAAGCTCCGCCATTTTTACCCCGAGACTTTTCATCTGGTCTACGAAGTAGCTGTTTCTTGTTGCTAGTGTAAAGTATTACTCGTTGACTTATTTTATGCAAAGTTTCATGAAATTATGTAGGGAAGTTTCCTTACACTGTCTCAAGATAGACAAACGTACCTAAAAACCTCGCAAGAAGCAATGTAACAAAACCCCTTGATAGAATTTTATGTAACGTCGCATGTGTAGATGCAGGTACAGTACTTCACTCCTGGCAACACAAAAGAGCCACTTTCAATACCAGAAAAAGATTGCAATTTACTTGCAACAAAATGTATTTCCAATTTCCAAAGTAAATAGGATATAAACCCAGAACAAGCTCGTTATAGCTAATATTGATTCATGATTAT
This sequence comes from Agrypnus murinus, assembly GCA_929113105.1. Classification (NCBI taxonomy): domain Eukaryota; kingdom Metazoa; phylum Arthropoda; class Insecta; order Coleoptera; family Elateridae; genus Agrypnus; species Agrypnus murinus. Next base: position 75,640,965 of record OV816030.1, read on the forward strand.
TAACAATAATTTTTATTAAATCTCTGACTTTTTGTTGTTGACATCATTACTCCAAGACCTGTCCATTAGGGTGGAACGAAAGTGGCCTTTTTAAATTTTTTTTTCTTTTAGTTTTGTAATAGTGGGGAAAAGTTGCCTTTTAGGTTCAAAAAGAAGAAGAAAAAATTTGATTACTATACTACAACACCTTGCGGTGCCGCAAAGAACTTATAGTTTGCAAAGAAATTTAAAAAAATTTGAAAAATTATAAACTTTGATAAATTATTTTTTATGGTTTTCTCGGACATATTATGTTACAAAAGATAGTTGTAAGTACAATTATAAGCATTAGAATTGGGAAAAATTTTCTGTAGCAGCAAAGTACCCATTTCTTTGAATAACCGGGTCAAGAACGTTCTTGAAATCATCAGAGAGATAGCGTGAATATGAGATATGCTTAAACAGATGTTCGGCGCCATAAGTACATGAAAGTTTTAACTTAATGTTAAACCACACAAGTGTATACTCTTTCACAATGTACTGAGCCAGAGTCTTAAGCTTTTCAGTTGGATTTTCAGTTGTCACATACAATCTAAGTATACGGTTTGCTAATGTAAGCCACCTGCGGCAATTTTTCGAGGGTTTCTTAAAGATAAATCTAGTGAGCAATTTCCACTTGATACAGCCATACAAATATCCAATAAATAATTCTGATCTGTACTTAAATCATTGATGTTCGCCAAAAGAGGAAGGTTTTTTCAATTGGCAAGAAAGTAACCACAGGAAGATTACCACAGTTCTCCGCCTCCCGCCCACGCCCCACCAAACCGCTACGGCGATGATTCATGCTTCCGGATGCCAGCCAATGCAATAGTTAAATTGTTTGTATATTTCTATTCATATTAAAACGCCTATTTGAAACTTTGTATTGCATAATCGAGACAAGTAAAAATCTTTGAAAAAGTTTCAAATGTGTGCTTTTATAAAATTTTAACTCACGGCACCTCAAAACATAATGCAAAAATTAAAAAAAAAAGATTGTATGTCTTTTTTGATATGAAAACTGCTTTTTTGGAAGTATTTGAAATAAAAAAAATATATTTGAAAACTTCTGAAAAACTCTTTACCGTCCTTGCGGCACCTCAAAACGTGCTCCAATATTTTTCATATTTTTTGTTTATCTTATCTACACCAAAAGGCAACATTTCCGCGCTATTACAAATTAAAAATCAAAACTTGGTTTTATCGTTCCATACTGTCCATTCCTTCAGTTGATATTTTTGATTGAAATAAGATGTCTTAGTAGCATATTAGTGCGGGTTTTAAGTAGCTCCTCCCACTTCAATTTGCTTAAGTAATTTTCTAACTTTAATATTTCTGAAACTGATATCTATTAACAATATGTTTAGCTTCAACCAATTAATTAGACTATGAATCTGTAGGTGAATTACAGCTACCTGAAAAGCTTGTTTCATAGCATAATTATAAGATTTCGGAAAAATTAACGTAAAAATTACTCCTCCGGTTGGTCCGAATGTTCGAAATCAGGAGCGTCTCCAGCGGTGTGCAAAGGTGTTTACGGCACACGTGCATCCGAATTTTAGGGTAGCCAAATAAATTTAAAATTAATATAAGTACTATACGGCGACAAATACCGGTAACAAATTCCAATCCATTATAAATAATAATGTCCGCTTATAATGCCCTGTTTGTTGTGGACTTCTTTATATCGTTCATATCACGGGTATAAGCAATTAATAATACGCAAGTGAAAAATAAAAATTTAAAAAACTTACTTCCTTGATTTAGACATTATTTTTGTAAGTATAGTGTATGAATATTGTATCAGAGTGGAATATTCTAAAAATTCATATTAATTCTTTAACTCTAAAACCTTTAAGAGACACTCGCTGGGAAAACCGTGTTGAGGTTCAAGACCATTACTAAATGAATTGTCTGATCTTTTTTATAGCTATGAGTATGATCAATCAAAAGGGGAGGGGCCAACATACATAAGAATTGGAGGCAGCAGTAGTAATCTTTCCACTAGGGCAACCAAGTGTGTAGGAACGCTCTTGTTCGAAATTACATACATTTCAAAGAGGAATTTATATTTCACAAGCGGCTGTTATTTGTTACAACTCCTTTTCATTTCCATTGGAGTTTTCGTAACCTAAAAGCCTTATTCCTAATTCAAAGACATTCATACATGCATGTTTTACTTATTTAAACAGTTCTAAACGTACATCACAACACCTACACCTACTAAATAAATTCCGCCCTACTGTAGACTTTAAGCATGTAACTTTATTATAGAGACAGCCACGTGTCATCTTTCTCAATTTCTCATTTTTCCCGGGGATACTTTACTTTTCTGATTTCGTATATATAGTCTCGTATGCCTTTTTTAAATTCGCATCGATAAATCAAATCTTGTTTTTGTCTTTTGTACTATGTGTTTTCTTTTTTGCCAGTCTGCTTGGCTCTGGCTTAGGATACAAGTTTCAATGGTTACTTCTTACTTGCGTTGTACAGAAGTTCTGTAATAAATTACACATTAATTTCCATAAATTCCGGTCTTATTTGTGTCTGTATTTTATATGCGCAAGGCTCTACGTTCCTGTTTTATTAGAGTATAGTTTTTTATATAAGATTTGATATTTCAGACAAATATTTATTCAACAAAATAGAATTATCTGCTTCAAAATGTTTTATTTATTCATCTAGACGCATGTAGGAAATCTAATTTTAAAAAAGTGCCTCTTAAGAGAATACCATATCATCCTTGTTGTACAATACAGCTGCACCCATTCCTGTCGTGTTACATTTTCAATATCATACACCACGATACATATTTTTCAAATTTTCCCAAACATGTTCAGCCAAATATAAACCTTTCCTTTATATTTGTCTGAGGGTTCTCATTTTTGCTAACCCATATATCTTGAAATCCGTTGGGTATCCTGTTATTGTACACAGGTTCCCTAGAGGTTGACATTTTGGAATGATAACAACTTACTCGAGAAGTCTACTCGAGTCGGAACTATGTGAGCTACCAAAGCGGTGACAAGATGTTAAATAAAATAAGAATGGAATTCTAGATATTTTTTTCGAAAAAATATTTTCTCTCGTGTACTTAATCACATTATCCTTCAAGATTACATGGCTAAAGAAAAATGCAAATTTTATAATTTTCATATTCTGTTTAACGAAGTTTTGCGTGCTGTGTTTAACCTGTCGTATTTGTGAAAATGTGAAATTTCATCTTGCTTTGTTTACGTCCGATGCAAAAGGGGAATGCTAAATTGCTTTTCATGGGCTGCTTACTTTTTGTAGTTCTTACGTTGTACAACTGGTAATAAAGTTGAATTTGTAAGATAAAAGAATGCAGTTGACATTTTTACTTTCATCTTTTGTGTTTATATAATTTCTGGTTGTGAATTCTAAGCTTAAAATGATAAACTAAGCCTTCATTTCAAAATACCTCTACAGTGCAAATCTAGTATATAAAAAGCAATTTTATTTATTAACACAGTGACTACTAATGGATTTTCTTCATGATCGTACAACCATCAGTGACTTATATACTATGTAAATGTAATAAAAATATTATCTTAGTCTATGAAACTACTCCAGACAATTTCTTATTATACATAATGTCGCGTTTGTGTTCCAGCAGGCGGTTTTTATATTTATGTGTACTTTGTCCAATATAAAATGCTTTGCAGTCTTTACCATAAATTTTATATACGCCAAATTTGTTCATCTTTTCCTGTTCTGAATGACGTACTTTTCATATGAAATGATTTGAAGAGGCAATTGTCACATTTTCTAACCTGTATACACTCTCTTAATCTAAAAATTCAAAACACAGTGGAAGTGGAAAAATAAACTTCTTAATTTCTTGGATAATGAGGATATAAAAGATGCGAGAATAATTAAACATTATTAAGCAGATAGCTAACAACAACGGCTAGAAGAATAACGATACAATAATAACATGGTAGGCTGCTATTACTTAGAGTCATACGGTATGACTCTACCTATTATTACCCCAGGAGATTAGTCACAGGTACTCATTTTCACTGGATGAGTCGACCTAGAATCTAACCCAGGGTACTTGAGATTGGTAGTCAAGCGCTATACCTAGTGAACTATCAGGCTTTTAAACAATTTAATACGCAACTCACTTCCAAAGTGCCTAGGAGGCATCAATTAATTAATTCATTTCTCTTGAGAGAATACCGAAGAGCGCTCTCAACTGTCCGATACTACGCTGCGCTTAAGTACGCTCTTTTGTATTTACTCACATTGGTGAGTAAAAATAAGCTATACGTTGTTTACGCAACAGAAATAGTTAAGCCCCTCCCCACAAATCTATGCTTGCGTAGAACAGTGAGCACAAATCAAGTTTCACACGCTACAAACTAATAAAAACGCGCAAAGTTTTCATTTAGTGTATTTTTCTTTTTTTAAATAAATGATAACAATGTTCCTTTATAAATAGTTATAACAATTATTTTACTATGTTGTTATATAAAGTAAAAATTGGTAAAAGAATTATAAAATAAACTAATTATCAGATAATCTAGTTGTGAAAGAATTAATTAGACACCGGATTATAATTATGTTTTAAGACATCAATACTGATAGGTCGCAGTACGTACTTTAATATACACAAATATAAACTAAGTCTTATATTTTAGGCAGATTAAGTGAAATAACAGCAAAGCGAAACAACGACTAAATAAATAACTGATAACAACTGTAACCACCAACAAAATCCCTGCAACTCTGCACTCCACATTAACTTCACCAACTTATTTAATCGGTGAGGAAATTAAAATTCGGAAAACAGATGCCCGTTCGTAAACGGTTCTGTTTTGCGCGAGTCTTCGTTGGCATTCAGTTACCCCACAATTAACGCCTTCAGGAGTTATGGAAGACATCCTCAACCATTACTTAAAACTAAAATTGAATTTCTCAACCACTTCTTGAAAACAACACTAAGCAAGGTAAAGGAAAATTAGAAAGGACTAATAAGCAAAAAAGTCAAAAACTTATCTCTCTGAAAAGCTTGGGTCCATGCACTGTATCACTGAAACAAAGCAAATAAAGTTAGGATACAAACCCAGTTCAAAACCTAGCAAACTGAATTTAAACACACCTTTAGACTTTTAAGTCTGATAGTTTTTATTTGAGATAAAAAAAAAACACCTTCGGTATACGATCATGACGGTATTACCGTCCGCAATTGTACGGTAATTTAACAACCTTTAGAAAAACATTTGTACTAAAGAGTTTTATTTTAAAATACTTAAGATACGACTTCCTCTATTGCCTGTTATCAACAGTTTTTAATTTCTCGTTCGAAAATGCGATTTCAAAATAAATTCGAGAACAATGCAATGCCACGATTTTTTGATGTCACTACAGCTCAAGTGATTGATGATAGGTGGAGACTCTTGTCCACTTATAAATTTAATCCTGAACAAATTACTAAAAGTGATGAAATTAATATTTTTTGGGGGAAACTACTAAAATTTAAAAATTATTTTGATAATCTAGTGTTTAGTACTATATCTCGTTTTGTTTTAAATTTGTTATCGGTACTTCACCCTAATGCTGCATGTGAAATGGTGTTTAGTAAAGTTAATGCAATTAAAACAAAAACACGAAACAAATTAATAACAAAACTATCAATTGCTGCCTTCTCGAAAGCCAATGCGGCGAAAAAAGCTAAAATTGCACTATCTCGTGTCATTATACTATATCTTCGTTCGTGGAATTAACATTGATAGCGACAAATGGCTGTAGTGCTACCTACATTTATCGTATACATATGGCCTCTCCTTTCTTATTTTTAAAGTTCAAGACCAAGATCGATAGATATGTGTAGCAAGCGTGAAATCTGCAACTTTAAAACACCTTATAGTATACGGCAAATACAGATGGCACCAGAGCTACTTGTCGCTATCAATATTAATTCCACGAACGAATATTTACTGGATCATTACATGCACTAGGTAAAGATGAAACATTTTTGACTAGGGGTAACTGCGTTTGAAATGCTGCATCCTAGTAAATATATTTTTGGAACCTTATTGGGACGCGCCAATAAATGTAGATGGTGTTGTACAACACCAAAATGTCTTCGATATGTGGTAGTTGATGGCATAGTTTTTAGTGGCTGTTTCTGTAGTTATATTTTAATGGTGATTGGAATTTTGACGATTAAATTTAATATTCGTGCTAGTATTTTTGATAATTTTAAATAGAACATTTAGCTTTTATAATTTTTGAAATATTATTAAAATGGGATTGTCATTCATAGATTCTTCTCAATAACATGTTTGTTGTACTGGTAATTTATTTTAACAATTTTATCATCATTATATCAATCATTAATATACATTTAAAAGGATTAAGAGCAAGATAATAGATAATTAATTAGAGTAGCAAAAGACTGGTTCTTCGAACCTTGAGCACTTTAATCCCTTAACTAATATAATTGTTTATATTGTGGGTACGAACCTTGAAATTAAGTACGCCATTTTCATAGTAAAAGAAAGCTGCTTTTATGTCAGGTTTTTCTTCGCTAGAATTAATTTAAAATTTGCATCGCGCAGTGGCGCTAGCTATAAGAACCACTTTAATATACACCGCGTAGTTGCGCCTCTGTTGTTCAATTTCATAATTAGGATACATACCCCGAACAAGCCCATTATAGTATATATGGATGGATGGATTCTCGTGCTTTGGGCTAAACTAGTTTGAAATATTTTTATATCTTATTGTTTTGTTACCTGCTTTGAATGCTTTACTGTAAAAAGTTTAAAAAGTAAAAGCATTAAAAATTTATCGAAAATTCTGGAACATTTGTATTACGTCACGATTAACTAATGACAAAAATGCGAATACCTTTGTGTTTGATATTTTTATCTTGACTTAAATACTCATAAATTCTTGGAATAAAACATGCCTGATCTTAAAAAAAGACATTATTCTTTCATAATAAAATACTCTTTATAGCTGTGATAAGTGAGATAAATGGATCCGTTACTTACTAAATGGGTCATAAATAAATCTAAAAATCATCTTTAAATTTGCTTTAACAAGCAGAAATATGTGAAATATTGCAATACATCGTTGTTTCCACTGCAAAGCGGGTGATATAAATTCCAGGTTTTATAATAGAGGGATGTTATTTTAATTCGAGATATTATAATATGAATGGTATTAAATCTTATTTCAACGACAAGAAAAGCATTCGACAATATTATTTATAAGTTCCTGAAAAATTTAATAAATAAATGACGACAGTATCTTATTTGTAATTTCCACAATGGATATCAGACGACATATGTATCTTTAATAATAGGTACTAATATGTATTAATATCATTATTATACTTATCTGTGTAACGACTTAATGACAAAAATTCGTTGATATCACTATCGGTATGATAACAAATTTTCATTCTAAATCATGTCACATAAAAGCGGAAAAGTTTTTAGAACTTTCAGCGTTCCAACAAATCTGTGAAACCAAACTTTATTTTATTGGATTAGGAAGGGACATACGTTTTATATTTGCAAGGAAATGTAAACTCTACTTTTAATGTTTTTTCTTAAGAAAAAAAGATCCAGCTTGTTTTAGTTTTTACTCTTAGTAAATAATTTGATAAATATGTTATAATTATAAATATCCAGGCTGAACTAATTTGTCAAATATCACATAGGTTTTATTACAAATGTAATTTACATCCTTTATGGATGGGATGTGTACGGCATCGAATGGTCATACTGCCGTACAATATAACAATAAAAAATTTAATTAAATAATAATTATTGACTTAAATTATATATTTCAGTATCGTTCGAAATGTAAAAAAATTATATTCCAAAGTAAAGCCGTGTTCTATAAAACGTTTAATTTTTTAGAAAGCTTTGGCATGTTTTTATAATAACCAAGCCTTGAATTGCGATAGTTCTCATATCAGTAGCAGTTGAAAGAGGTAGGAAGTGTAAATATTAGCACTACAGCAAATGATGACTAAGTTCTGTACTTCGCAGTTATATTCCTTTAGGAAACGTATATTATAATTATAAATTATTTTCATAAGTACATTTGATGAACCTTTATGTACCTACTTATAAAGTTGGGATAATTAAACTTTGGAATTATTTGTTTAATATAATAATTGATTAACCTACTGCATTATTTAAATAATTAGAAAACAGTAAAACAGAATTTATGTATTATTCAATTCGTCGGAGAAACAACTTGTTAAATTTTGAACATGTGTTGTCTATCTTAGCAATGTGTTAGAAAAAAATAGCCTTATATGCTCCAACTTTTACACTGTATTTTAGTAATAAGTGTGACAGAGATGAGAATCCATAATAAGCGTGCCTGCCAATTGAACTACGTCAATAACCACATCTGTCAAAATATCTTTACAGTAGTATATTAGAACATTTACAAGAACTTGCTCAAAAAGCAATACTAATCGATACATAATGGGAGGAAAGCCATTAAATTCGCAGTGTTATAAACACTTTGCCATTGAATCTGTATTTACAGTATTAACTGTATTAAGATTATAAAACATGCCCCGTAATTAGCTTTATCTTCGCCAGAAAAATCCAGACCCCGAAAAGGACCAAAGACTGCTGCGATAGATGACAACATTATTGCACACTTTTTAGGACTGTTAACAGTTTTTTTGGTTTTATGCACCACTCGTAGTTATTAAAAAAACTGTAACTCGCTCGACTGTGGTTTGAATTCAGATAAAAAGCAGTACCTTATAGTTTTATTTTTACTCACCTAACCAGATCAAAATTTCAAAAAGGATTTTAACTTTTCTAATGTTTTTTTTGTTTATATTAGGTTTTCATCCCAAAACTAGCGAAATTTGAAGGCTATATTTTATGATATAGAAATTGTAACCAGGGGAGACTTTACACTTTAATACACACTTTCTTTTTTGGAAAATATTGTGTCTTTAAAAAAGGTAACTTAAATAAACTTATGTAAAACATAACATATGTACTTGACTGATTTGACTGATGGTGACAGATTTCTTGTTTCTGAGAACTTAGTTTTTCGTGATTCGTTTTATATAAGACAATGAAAAATACCTTATATCTAGAGCTCTTTAGTAGAATATCAGAAAAATGTTGCCTTGCAAAAATTTCGATTATAAACTACTGATCTATTTCCACGAATTCATGAAAATGGAAGATGACCTTGGGATACATGATAATAAAGCAATGCTAAAAAAAATAACTTATCTAAAAAAAATTATAGATGTTCTTACAGATATAAAACTGAGAGGAGAAGAAAAATAAGATTCACTGAAAACGTCAAGAAAACGTGTAGATTTCAAAAAGATCGCCAAAAAAATCAAACCCATAATAATTACAAAACATGTGGTATCCAAGTCAGCAATATATAAGTTCCTTTAGAGATTTATGTGCCAACGCTGAAAACATCGTGATCATCTAACAGCAGCAGCTTAAAGAACTAAAATATTTTAAACCTGTTATGTTACCGCTGAATGCACCATGCACATTAGGGTAGCTCATATTTTGGCAAAGTCAAAATTTTATCGATCTCACCCTAAAATATGGTTTAGTTTGTTGCAAAAATGCGATTCCCAAAATATAAAAGTTTTTAAACAAGAACAATCCGTGTTGCTAGAAAGTTGAATTTTAAATCTATTTTAAATGAAATTTTAGCGTTTTTAAAGAACATAAGACTAAACTTTTTCAATTTTCAATGTTTTGACTTAAAAACTTGTACCTTATGGTTTTTTGGGGTCACAAGTTATTTAGTCATTTTTTTCACCGAAGTGTGTGAGTTCAGTTTCAGTTTCGTGTTTAGCGACTCCAGTGACATTTAAAAAGTTATGTCTTGTGTTCTCTAAAAACGCTAAAATCTAGGTAATCTAAAGTGCTAGGTTCTAAATATTCCTAGATTATTACAACTAAGCAAGAGAGGGCCTTAGCACAACCCTCTCATAACTAAGCAGAGGGGAAGACAGGTAATCGGCACCCCTGGGTGCTAGATTCGAGTCAACCCCCTAGTAAATAATAATAAAAAGGTGCTCTCCAGCTTGCTTGGAGATGTTGTAGTATTAGAGTCATTTTCACTGACTAAATTGTAAGTTCAAAGCAAGCTGGTTATATACCGTATCTTCATGAATATTGCGGAATCCTTATTGTATAATTTAATAAATTACAGATAATGAGATGAATATAGAAATGCATAATAAAAAGAAAATATAAATACATACTGCATATATTATTTCTAATAGGATGCAGACTGTATAAATGCATACATTATTTCCAAGGATATGCAGACTGTATAAATTACTTCCAATGAGATGCAAGCGCGTGTATGTATGTGGGTAGTCGTTGCAGTAACCTTGATAATATTTGTACTAAACGAATACAACTTGAGAGGTTATAAAAAGGGTTCCATTTGAAATAATTCCGTTTGTGACATTTTCATATTTCTGTACCTGGTTCGAGAGAAGATGATGGATGGCATCTTTTTGAGATGCTTTCATTTCGTGCCATGTTTTTGGCATAAGATTGATTTTAATTAAATTTGCAATGTGTTTATGAAAATTAGGATGATGTTTGTTGCAAAGTTTTTTCATTTAGTCTTAATGCAACTCATTTAATGTACCAATTGACGATACCAATCTGATGAACCAAATTACAAATAACGAAGATTATCGTGAACCCTGCTTCATCTACTACTCTAAAAAAAATTCAGGTTCTTTTGATCTAGTGAATTACTCACCACAACCTCTTCTACAGTAAGTTACATAGTTTTAATTATTTTTAGTTTAACAATTATATTCTTAGTATAAAAGTTTAACACCAGTGGGCAATGCGACTAACCCACTAAAAGGATGAGTGTGTAAAATCCACGAACGGCACTTCGAGACTCGAGTTTCGAGCTTGTTAGCTCTCATCGCTCGAAGATAGCCGCTCAATCACAATTTACAATGAGTGCTCAAAATGCCCTATATGTGAAGCAATGCAGACATGGGCATGTCTGATCATAGACTGTCGCACTCTTTCAAAGATGCCGTTCATGAAAATTCTTAATATGACTAAAACGGCTGGATCGAATCCACTCCCCAGAACTGGCCAAAGTAATTCTAACGCCTTAAAAAGTTAAAGCTTCTAGTTTATAATGACGGCTTTTTATCTTTTAGAAAAAAGCTACCGTTCAGCTTAGTGAAAGTCTTTGTTTAATTTGTGGATTGCGGATGTAAGTACGTAACTCACTTGCCCCCTATTGGACAGGAATTGAGATACGTTCAATTAGCGCGCCACTTACTCTTGTAAGAGCTGTCAGTTTTCAGTGATGAGAGCGAGATTACTATCCAACTTCTACTAGTATTCTACTAGTACCCGTCGGGATCCGTCTCCTGCGGAAGTCCCATCAACCCTTTTTTCACTGCCCGGCCGAGTACAACCTCAAGTGTCACTGGAGTATATTTCTTAGGACTGCCTAGGATTGCCTAAGATTTTGCCACCTCGGTCTACCGTAATAAAATCTTCGTGAGTTTTCGACAGCTTTACCTTAACACCAACCTTACCTAAAGCAGAGGCCCGTCATATATCAACGTGGAGATGAGGTTGTCCTGGATAATATACTAAATGTTAGCATGAACATGTACTTGCATCAACATCTCTTGAAAAGGTAATCTCCCGAGATAGCCTAGCTGGATTCAACCATACCGGATCCTAAAGAGACGGATATGCTACAGAGCAGCTCCACAATAGCTGATCCACAGTCGTGATTACACCAGGTAAACACATGGCAAACCTGGTTGCCTCTTGCTTAATAACCCTAAGCCAATAATGAGGGGGTTGCTGACCTTGCTAATTATACTTGCGTACTGAAGTCCAGTCTTGTTCTGAGACCATTCCTAAACCAAGGGATGGGAGCTTTGGGATCAATACCACACCTTGGGATAATGCCGACCAATACGATTTAATACATTAATACGGTACACTGCATGCCCATCTAAGGATATTTAAAGTGGAGAGCAAACATTGAAATAAGGTAGCATAAAATATAACTTTAAATATAACTGCAATAATAATAAAATAAATCAATAACATAAAACCGTCATTTAAACACGATAACTCTATATTGTATACGTACAGTATAAGTACGTACTTTAAATATACAATCGTTATTGAATAGCTTGCCTATATTCAATTTATGAGGTTTAATGCACCTGACAGTTTATCATACGGGATTATATCACCCAGCTTTGCAGAGCTACCGTCGAACTCAAAGCCGTCTTTAATTGAATACGTCTCCAATCATTTGGTTTTTCTTCATGGAAAATGTGAATGGTATTTAATTCCATTTTAAGTGTTATAATTTTGATTTTATTCAATTCTAATAATTTCTTTATATACTAATTTAAAATTTCGTTTTATTAATAATTAAGTTGTAAAAAAATAACAAATACAATATTAGTAGTAATTACTCAACTTATACAAATTAATAAATACAATAAATGTATGTACATACAAGCTTTATCTATATTCATTTATACATAATGCCCGAATTATTAATAGTGTATATCGAAAATAATCCATTTTATCTACCTACTATATAGTAGCAGATGCTGTTGTAAACAAATATCAGGAAAATAAATTCTCCACATAGCTTTACATAATATTTTTCTAGACATGTTTTTAAGTAAACACTAAAGATAACTAATAATAATTTACACAATGAGTTTTCCTTATCATACCTGAGGTTTCAGGCTTCATATTCTATCGGTTGATTTAGTACGCACTGTTCTAACTTATGATACAGAATACAGGGTGAATGATGATATTAAGAAACAAGCTGCATTTACGACGCTCGTAAATATCTAGTGAATTAACTTGATTTCAGAAATTCGATTTACTAGACCAAACATAATGATAGGATATAGATGGATGGTATTTGATTAATGTTTGTTGTTGGGAATAATAAACCCTCCAACACTTGATGAAAGATGAAAGGTTATAAATTAAAAATAATATATTATTGGTAAAATTCACAGACACAAAATCATTGTAAAACAGTCTGAAAATATACACAATTAAATATCACTTACTTTTATCATCAAAAAAAATTCTCCGGCTATAATTTCTAAACTGGAAAACAAGTTCCATAAATGCATGAGACGAAATCAGGCGGGTCGCTAATTAATTAGGAAGCTATTTAAATTAAATTTGTAAAACATCGTTATGGGGCCAGACAGAAATAAATAAACAAATACATTTCTTTTTAAACATTTAAGTGGATAATTTTATTTATGAACACACAATGTAAGTCGGCTGCACATAGGGCCTACGTAATAATAATAATCGTCCCCTCCCTCGCGCACAAGAAGCTTATAGCTTCTGGTGCCTGGTTTCCGGGTTATGGGTTGTAGCAATTATTATTATTATTACAAAAGAAATAAAAATTTAAAATTCATTAGCGAGACACAAAAACAATCATTAACACCTTAAATTTAAATCAATTAAACAAACGTGAAACAAAATCAATTAAATCTTGGTGTCAAATATATTTAACCAAGATAAGAATTAAGAAACATTCTAATTCTCTTTTCCTTTTTAATTCTTATCTGATCAATCCAACAATCTTAAATTATTACAAAAAAATATATTAAAATTATTAAAATTATTTGCGCCACACAAAAAGAATTAATCGCCCTAACTTGAATATTAGCAATTCCTGTAATAGTTGGTAAGATTACCTGATTATTTGTTGACAATATGAGCACATTCCAGATCATCCTTCAAATTGATTTTATTTGTGATTTACGAAGATAATTATAATTATTAAAGGTGCAACATGTATCTTCCATGACGTTAGTACATAAAATAATTCGGTTATTTGCAACAAGAGTCCATTACTTTCCTTTAATTCGTTCCATTCAATATAAAATTCTAAAAAGTTCCTTCAGTTTAGATCAGTATGTACACCAAATCAACACTTCACTTTTGTTTTATTTCACTTAGTTCACTTTGATTGTTCATTATATTTATTGTTAATTAAATTATTAACTTATAAAAAATTTAAGAACAAGATAATATTTGTCATAACCTCAGTTTTCTGACAGATAAAGTGACGTAAAATTCACCAACATAACCTCCAAATTTTAACAAAATAACATACAAACTGACATGACTTCTACTCTGTATCGAAATTTAAGAGAAAGTAACCAAATTATCGTGCTGTTCTTATAATAATTGAAAAACAATTGGAAATCGCTAATGATTTTCCTAGTTCAGAACTAGATTAATTTAGTAAGTTACTAAAAACAAAACAACATCTTTCCCACCAAAAACCTTTCTAACCAAATTGTTGAACATAAATTAAACTAATTGTTTAAACTAATATTATAAAATGAAATATGTAAATTTTTCCTTTATTTTGATACCTAACATGGCTATCAAAATGCAAAGTTAGAGTTAGGATTCATAGAGAACCATCTTGAATTTGCTCACAAAAATTCAAATAAAAACATTTTAACATCTTGCTACATCCTTTTTTTATCATAAAATTAATCCTAAGATCCTATCAAACAAAAATTACATACATTTTGACACCAAAGTTATAAATATAAACTAAATGTTAACATTTTAACAGGCCCTGCTGAAACGTTACAATTTTGGGATTTCAAAAGCCTAAACCTTCTCTATAAAAAGTTCCCCACTCTAACATTCTAGTGTCAAATGCACCCTAGAACTTGGTTAACAATATTTAACAGTAAAATATTTTACTTAGAAATTCAAATAACATTGAAACGTATCCATTTACTATGGAAAATTATGAATCGTCAAAGGACTAGAACATTTTCTTGAAATTTAATAATAAAAACTGTAAGTCAAGTAATAAATACTTGTGCATACCTAATCAATTATGCCATTTATAATTTTCAAAAGAAAACATGCCATAGAATGGCTTCAAAATTTCTAAGAGTGGAAGAGTCAAGCAATGACAGAAAATCGTTCATCTTAAAATGGAGTTGGTGTAATTTAAATGAAGAACCTGTTTAAAATTTATCCCTTATCATCTCACAGTGTTGTAGTGTGTATCCTCAACATATTTAAAGTAAAATTTTATTGTTTTTAAAAAAGAAAATTGTGAAATCCCTTGTTCACCTGCAACACATCGTGCATACAATATGTATGCATACAACAATATGTATGTTTAAACACCAAACAAGATATATTTAAATTTTATTTGATTAAGCTTTTGAGTATTTGCCAATTTATATTTACATTATATATCTTCTATTTATTTCAAAAGAATATATTAGTATCCGTGCTGTCAAACTCGCTTAAAAATGAATTCTGTGGGGTTTTGGGATTACAACCTGAAAATTATACCGAATCAAGCTTAGGTCCTAATAATTCTAAATATGAAATTTGTCAAAAATCTATTTATGCAAAAGACAGAGAAGAATGAATTATATTTTTACGAGTACTTGTAAAGAAAATATTCAATTAAATGTACTACAAAATGCTACTTTTCGAAAAACACGGTAACGCTTGGCCAGTCCGCGTGCCACTAGCAAGCAGCTCACTTTCTACGCAGCTCGATCTTACTTCCAAATTGAACATGTTCAATTTTCATTCATTTGATTTGTTTTCAGTGTGATTTATTTTATTATATTTACTTAACTCCAAAAAATTAAAAGTACCTACTTTATCATGTTTTGGGAATAAATAACTTTGAAATTAATTCCTGAAGAACTATGACGTTTTCATCTTCTGAAAAAGTGTAATGGTTTGTAAATTGTGCTAAAATAATAAGTTGATACTTTTCACTATCAAAACTTCCATATTTTGTTAATTATTTAGCTTGCATATCACTATTTATGCCATACAAGGTTTTGGCGAATACTATTTTTAGCGTCCGATATTGATTGCACCTCAAATTTAAGGATCTAGTTTTCCAGTTATTGACTCTCTTAATTCTATAACTTTCATATGTCTATTTAAAATTTTTTTGGTGGTACGAAAGCAGGTTCCTATTTTTTGCATACAATACATAATGTTCCATGATTTGAATTCAATTTAATTAACGTTCGGAACTGAAACATTCGGCAATGTTCATTGTGAAAGAGTTTCTGAAAATATGCAGTTGAATCATTATGCAATAAATTTAAATTAATAACCTATTTTACCGCAGTTTTAATTTAGAACTCTTAATCCAAATAATAAAATATCAAACACTAAAAATCCTAAAAACTCGCAATAAAAAATCGCAAATGAAGAGAATGCCTCGAAATTTAAACGAAATCTAAAGTGCGTACTAAAGAAAATATTATGTAAACGGTTGTTTCTTTTTTAAAAGTTTAGGAAAAAAAATTTCCTTAAATGTAATGAGCGCTGATGTTTAAAAGTACCCACTTATTATTTTTGAACAATTTACAACCTCTTGCACTTTTTCAGAAAATTTATATGTTCTTCAGGCAATGCGACATTTAATTTCAAAAAGTAAGTATTTATTCCCAAAACATGATAAAGTAACTTTTTGGAGCAAATTCAATATAGTAAAATAACGAACACTGAAAATTTGAAACTGAAAACAAATCAAAAGAATGCAATTTGAACATGTTCACTTCAAACGATGTGATCGAGTTAGATGGTGCTGCGTAGAAAGTGAGATGGAGCTGCATAGAAAGTGAGATGGAGCTGCGTATAAAGTGAGATGCTTGCTAGTGGCACACAGACTGGCCAAGCGTTACCGTGTTTTTCAAAAAGTAACGTTTTCTACATTTAATAAAATATTTTCTTTACAATTACTCGTAAAAATATAATTCACTCTTCACTGTCTTCTACATAGGTAGGTAAAATTTTTATAAAAAAAATACTTTTTTATTTAGATTTTTGTTTCGAGATTCGAGTTTCGAGAGGACAATGTAAACTGCAACAAATTTTAACTTTTTGTTTCGCACTAAAATCAAAAAGATGATTTTGTATAATTAAGATGTGTTGAATTCAGAGCTAAAGTCCAAAATTTTCTATCATGCACCGTTTTTCCGGGAAACTTGCTTTTAAACTTGCCGCAAAAACTACCTCAAACAGGTTAATTTTAATATTTTAGGAATTACCCATAAAAGAACTTCCTAAGAGTAATAATTATCATAAAGTAAGAGTGAAGAATATCAACATTTTAGTTAAATAGAATGACCTACAGATACAATGTTTTCGGTTATTTGTTATCGTGCCTTTTTGGGAGACCTCCGCTTGTAGCTCGCATCAGGAATGTCTTTAATTAGCTGCCAACAGTAGTCAGCTAACATGGTAGATGACAACTTTCATCTGTACCGTTTTTCCATGTCAGCAATATCCTGATGAAGACGTTTGCCGTGTTCATCACTTACGGCACTTCAGTTACTAGGAAACAAGTCCAAGTGGAAATGAAGAAAATGTATTTTCAGTGACATATTATCCCGCCAAGTTCAATATGCCTTAGGTCTTTAATTATATCTCTGTAATTTTCAGCCCTTACATTTTCTAGAAAATTACTGCACACGGTCTTGAATTCTGTCCAGGCCATTTTCTCATTGTCCAGTAATACTTCTTCAAACACTTCGTTTTCCATCAGTTCACGAATTTGTGAGCTTATAAAGATACCTTTCTTCAACTTAGCTTTACTTAATCTTGGGAATTTTTCTTTCAAATACTGGAAAGTCTACCCTCTGTGTTTAAAGCCTTACTCATTACTTAACAAAGTTTTTCATTAAGCCTAACTTAACGTGAATCGACGGTAACAAAATTTTGTCTGTTGTAACTAAGGGTGCATATTTGACAGTTTTATGCCCAGGTACTTTTCCAGGCCACTCTCTTACTTCATAGTGGTTTACCATGGCTCGGCTATCTCACTCACATAATAGAAAGTTGCAAAGCGTGGTGAAACCACCCTAGGAGTAATCTTATAACTCTCAGATCTCCACAGATTTGTCACTCAGGTTTTGCATAACCTATAGCTTTTAAAATCAAACTCACATTTTCATACGTTTATTTCATATAAATAGCATGAGCAATGGGCACAGAAGGGTACAAATCGCCATTGTGTAGCAACACTGCTTTTAAACTCAGCTTACATGAGTCAACGAAAAACGCTATTCTAGAGGATTGTAATGATCACTCAGTTCGTTCATTAATCCAGCAACGTCATTACAACACATTAGTTTGTCGCTTTGTGAATAAAACGAAACCAAAGTACGTTCACGTTGTCTGTATTCCGTCACTTTGACTCCAGGTTGAAGCAAGTTCCAGTTCCAATCGAGAGCTTAATACATCGATTCCCAAACTTTTTCCTATGGCGCCGCGCCCTCTTTTTGATATCATGAAATGCCCCCCCCCAATAATTAAAACAAAGACTTTACTGCAATAACATTCATTTCCGTGATTATATGATAGCTAGGATAGCATTTTACCCTAAAAGAAAGTAATTACCAAATTTGTAGTCAGCTTTCGCCGCTGAATCGTGTTTCAAGCCGATTGCTTGTTCTTGCTTGTGTTATGGAATGGTGTTTATATCAAAATTAAATGGATTACGTGCGAATTTATGTTCTTCATTGTCATATAAATTTTTTCTATGAGCTTTCACGCTCCCCTTAACGTTACTTCACGCCCATCAAGGGGGCGCCACCCCCCACTTTGGAAATCACTGGCTGAATAGTACAAACTTATATTTTGTTAAATTGAGATCTCAAACTAAATCATTGAGTTATTGAATTCATAAATGTCCAGATTCGGTGTCAGAAGGAATGTTTGACGATTCAGCATGTAGCAGGTCCGTTTTTTAGGTGGGTTGGGAATTGGTAGGGACTCGTCATGTGGTACTGGTCTTGTGACTGAAAAAGCATTTGGATAAACTATGGTATCTTGCTTTGAAGAGAAGCCAGCTACTTTTGTTAGGCAAAAAGTAAAAGACAAAAATATGTTAGATGATTCCCTGGTTCTCTCCATACCGTTGAAGTGGCAGAAACCATTAACTTATGAGTTCCAGGTATCCAGCGTTAAAGGTATCGTTCACATCTACTACAGAAGGGTGTAACAAGGGGTACAACGTATACAGGGTGTAACTAACATAAGTAAAAACCTCGTAATGAGGGGTAGCTGTGGGTAGCATTGTAATTTTTAAATACGCCCATTGTAACCACATTATATTAAAAATACGAAACAAGCAAAATACTTTTAAAAATTTCTAATAAATAAATATATGCCCCTACCAAAATCCAAGAGTGTGTCTTAATTTCCTGGTATTCCTGACAATATGATGACGATGGTAAAACTACGAACGACTAAAATAGAAAATATTTAAAAACTATACCGGGTGTAACTAATATAGTGCAAATCTTGTAACGAGGGGTACTGTAATGATTTAGAAAATACCAATTTATTATTATTTTTTAAATAATTGTAAAAATAACTAACTCAAATTTTAATAAAAATGTATTCATGTTGTGTATTCGTATTTTAGATGACCTCGCCTTAAAAAATCTTTGATCACCTCATCTTATATAAGCACCGGTACCATAAGTTATCGGACATATTGTTTACAAATACGAAAGTTGGTGTTATATAAAAATTGCTACACCATTGGCGATATTTAATTCGCGTTGTTTCCTGTACACACTTCACTGTGTATTTTTGCGGCATGGCTAGTTTCCACCATTTTCAAGCGCCCGCTTGTATTACATTGTACTACTGTAGATTAAATTGCTTCGCTTTCTTGACATAGTGGTTTTATGGTTACCTAAAATGCAGGTCTCTACTAATGACTAATAAGAATTAGATATGCACCATGTGCCAGAACGAAATATTTTATTTACAAGCACAGAATACGAAAGAAAGATTTGCTAAGGAAAGTCTGCGAAAGGGGATAATAAGAATAATAATAATAATTGCTACAACCCATGTTTAATACATTTAGCGTTTTTTATTATTGACACGTACAACTTACATTCTTTGAAAAAGTTTGGTACCGAGATCGTTTTTGTTAAATTGTAATGCTTATTCCTCGATGGATTCAGTTTTACTATTAATTTAATTAGCTTGCCTTATTAAGAAATCAAATGTTCTCTTTAAGTATAGATGTTTTTATTTTAAAGCTATTGTTAGACTTTGAATTTATTGGAAAATGAGCAACATGAGCAAAATGGCATGTGTTTTATTTATTAATTTATTCAAGATTAACTATCAGATTCTGAGTATTTTGCGTCATAGACAAAATCGTGCTTTATTGACAAATGATTTCAAGTTCAATAAACCTCAGCTCATGCGACATATGGAGAATGTCAAACAGAACGTGCAGAACCGGACTCAAAGTCATAGGAAGAATTTTCTCTATACATCATCAATTATCTCGAATTCAAGTATTATTCGTTATATTTGAGACAATCTGTATTATCGTTTACAAAAAACCGTATGTGTATTATTTATGTTAAGATTATCCCGCGAGTAAACTCGTTTACTATGAAGTCGTATAAAGTTTTGAACGATTCTATTATCTCTTGGAACATCTAACTACAATTGGCCAATCTTTTTTTGTAACTGGTAGCCGAGTCAGCATTGTTCGTGACGACATTTTATTGAGTTTTTCTGATTAATTTAATATTGATAAACAAATTGATGCCCTTTTAAGGAAATTGCCCGCGTTCGAATTAATTCATTAATTTATTGGTAATAATTATCTTGTTGGATATATAAATACCTACGTACTTAAGCTAGATAATGATTGCTACTGTTAAGTAATCTAGCTGTTATATTTTATATTATTTAATATTAGCGTCACTTGTTATATTTTTACGTCACTTGTACACTACTCTTTGTATGTTAAGATATTTGAGGCTATTATTTATGTGTACTTATAGTGGTTTAGTTCTTGCATAAAAATGTGGCGTTGAATTCAATTGCTAGTCAAGTCGGCTCTTGGTGCCTATTGAAACAGATATCTCATGAGAACCCCGACCTCGAGCTAGTTAGCCAGCAGGCGAATTGAATTAACTGCTGTTAATAGCTGTATACCGATTTCTCAATTAACAACACTTTCGTAGGTAACAACTCGCACTATGTAAACTTAATTTTCTAAAAAAGTGCAATTAAAAAAAATTCAAAACTAAATTTACTTTAACATTGTGAAAAATTTCGATGTGTATTAAACAAAAATACTTGAAATGAAATATAGAACCGTAAATGGTTAAAATATGTTACCCTATACATGTGTAATCGGTAAATATACATATATTTTCGTAATTATGATTTAGAGAAAGTCGTTTTTTCAATTTTTTTAGAACCTAAAATCTTGGTCACATTGTTAGAGTACAATTTGACAATTTTATTTATTTATAAAAAAAATTCGTACCCCTTTATACAAATAGGTTTCAGAATCAATTATTTACAAAAGTGAGAAGTCACTTTCAAAATTAATTAATTACAAAAATGCTATATTTAATTATATCTTTTACATTTACTTAATACTCCTCTAGAAGTAGATTGTAAATATGCAAATAAATTGTAAAAATAATTCTCACCTCTTTATAACCCATAGATCTAAGCGAAGATTGAATATATTAACAGGTTTAATATTTTAATGTTTATCTTTCCTTTTTAGAGTTTATTTAGGTAGGCAAAGTTTAGCAGGTTACTGAATTAAATTTTAAAAATAATTTTTACCACCTTGTTTCTTGTTAAACATTGTTCAATTATTAAAAAGAAGATTAACTAAAATATAAAATTTATAAAGTAGGTCTACTGTAACATTTAAAAATTAATTTGTGAAATTATTTTAATTCTATTTACTTATGATAAAATATTTAAAATTGTTACACAGGCAGTGAATTTTATTGAAGTCTTAAAAAGGTCTCATACTAGAAAGTTAGCAGAAGACCTAGACAAGGAGTTATTAACAAGACACTAGTTATCCGGATAGTTTAGGATATCGAAAACTCTAACAATGGGTAGATTCTTTTTTTTGTCATAAATGGATATGAAAGCCGCTTGAATGCATGGTCCTTCGTCTTCGAAAACAAAATAAAGCTTCATATGAAAAAATGTAGTCTACGATTTCACTCCCACACTTTATTTTGCGGGGTCAGGTTCAAATCTAACTTCAGGATTCGCCTTTAATTAACGATTTAAAAACTACAATAAATCATTTATAAGCAAATTGGAACATCAGATATGAAAATCTTCTAGTTGTAAAAATTAATAAAGTTTTTTCCACAAAAATAATATTTATTTGAAATTATGATATCCAATTGCGATTGGATGTATGATATTGGCCAGTTGGGATTTTTTCCGCTGCTTGCACTATTTCTAATTATAGGTCAAATGGTATATCATTCCATGTAAAAACATTCTTTCGAAGTCGGGTTTGTACCCGTCGCTTTATTTGTATTATGCGCTTTTGGTTCGTTTACATCAGTAGATAGGCAACAAGAGTTCTAGCCCAAAATCCCATGTTATTTCTTATGGAGGTTCAAAACGCCGAAAACGTGACAAATGATAGTGCGCCGACTCGCGACTCGAGGTCATCCGCTGTTCATCCAGACACGCGGCAGTAATTTCATATTACCTTTTTAATAATTATCTGTTATATTAATAATAATAATAAAACATTTAATATTTATTAAAATCCCTAAAAATTAATTCCCCTTCTCTTGGTAGATGTCTCATATAAAATTATTAGATTTTAAAATACATTTTCCGCGACTCGGTCCGGCGCGCGTATTAACAAAAGTGTATATATTCTTTCTAAGTGTTAACAACAAATCAAGGTAACCTTTATCATCAGTTTTATAACTTTCTTTTCTAAATACTGTTGCATAACTATTATAAATATTATTTCATCCATAGATCCGAAATATCAAATTATAGAATTATATTAGTTGAAGCGTCTGTAATATTACGTTTTCCATAAATACTAGATATAATTAATCAACTTCATTATAAATTAAGTAGAAAGCATTATATTTTTCAAGTCATTCCTTTTTATGAAAAACAGTTCGTAATAGAGTTTACTTTAAGGATACCTTATAACTACGCTTATCGAAAACAAATATAGACAAGCAGGTAACATTTTAAGAATTTTGATCTAATAAGGTACTAAACTGATTAGGAGTCCTTTACAAATTTATCAGGCTGAATGTAATTAGAAAATATATTCTATTGCTTACCAATTAGATTATTATATATGATGTTAACATATAATAAAGACACTAAAGTACTTTTACTATTATATAAAATTCGAAAAAAATGAAATGAATTGTATTGAGCAAACATGAATCGCTAGGAAAACGTTTAAAAAATCCCTTTTTCAACCTTTGCAATGTAAAAGCATGCCTTCAAAGCAATAAATAAATAACTTTCTTTTAAAATAAATTAAAAAGTAAAAAACATGTAAATATATGCTAAAATGTTTCAGATATGATTAATTAAAACATTCAAGTTTCATCACGTCTATAAGACATGTGACCCTATGACGTAAGATCATGATATTAGATATACGTTAGATAGCTTAAATATGAGAGTTTTAGAAGGATAAACTATTTAATAAAGCTATAAACGATAAAAATTATCGAAACAATTCTCAGATAGATTGGCATTTACCTGTAGAATTTGCCTGTCAGAACAAGATATTAGGCGGGTCATTAACTCAGTTGTGTATCTAGCATTCAATAATATTATAACAAACGCGCGATATAAACGAACCGCCAGTTTTCTATCTATCTCTACCATTATATGAATTGTATACCTTTTAAAATTTCTAATATAATATTTACGTCGAGAGATTGCTTGATCATATAGTTGATATATTAATTACCTACATATCATTCGCGGGATCGTTTGCATATCCTCCATTTAGAAGGAATTTGAATCGGGTCCTATCACTAATATGCATTATCACTATCTGAATTAACTATTCAAAAGAGAAAAACTGGTTCTAATGCAGAAAATATATAGACTTACCCCTTTGCGTATTTGTGCCAGTACAAACTAAAACGGGAAAACAATAACTTAATCACCAAGAAGGAATATTACACTAATCATCTTTTTTAAAAATTAAAAACCGGTCATTGTCTATACAGTGCAACGTACCGCGATAAACTGAACTTATTTTAAAAAATCTACCTTACCCTCGACGACAAAAAGGGAAACACCCTGAGGCAATATACATTCTTTTAAAAAGACACGATTTGACCTGTAAAACACTAGAAATTTGAGGTTTTATACCTGCTTCGAACCCCCAAAACAGGTGATTTTTAATGGATCTTTCTGTAAAAATTCTCCCTTTTCAAACTTCTTTAAAGGATTTTACTGTAATCAATATCATCTTAAAACTCTTTCTTGATATTTGCCACTTGATTTACAAAACAACATTTGGAGTGTATACATTTCACATTTTAAATTATTATTTACATATGTTGATTCCGTTTATAAATGAATCGTTGCTTTGGACACCCCGTTGCATTACTTTTTACATTTATTTATGATATGCTATATAATACACCAGTCACATTGAATGCATTATTACCTGTCCAGATAAAAAATTATTAAAGCATAGCATATAACTAAGTAGGGGATATATTTAACTTTTCATTCTAATCAATTTACAACAAATTTCATAAAAGTATATTACAAGCAGCAAAGGGTAGACCAAAAAAAACTCCAGAGGGCTGACTGAAATATTTGTTAACAGAATAATGATAACAATTAATAAAACATATAGCTACTGACCACGGCCTATTTGATAAGTTAACTAATTCCCAATAGTTTTCTCTCTCTAGTAATTAAGCCTTATCCACAATTAGTTTGTAACAGCTGATACACCATCCATCTTGAGATTTAATAACCTTACATTTAAAAGATTCAACATTTAAAAGTATACAAAAGCAGAATCTATTAGTCATTTCATTTAAATCTACAGCATAATAAACAGTTTCCGCATAGCATTTTAATATATGAACTGAACTGATTTATGTATCGTATTATTTAAATTCCACCTTATTACATCCAGTAACTCGGTAATTTTTCCTAGCTTTTAACTGTTTTCTCGGCGGTACGTGTAAACGGGATATAGAACGAAATTCTAACTCTAGATTTCAGTCTCAGTGCAGCAACTGAACGAGTAACACTTATCTCTCTTCACATCCATATTTAACCTTTATAATAAAAACATGTCTTTCGCCAGCGAACTTGTTGAAGAGTTAAGGAGACTTGTCTACGACTCACAGATAGATGATGATAGTAATGCTATCCTCAGAGCCTTAAAACAATGTACCATAACAATAAGAAAACTTAATAAGGCACTAGATTCAGCGTCATCATTGGGAGCGAAGAACCATCTATTAGCCTGCTTGGCTCAAGCGAAATCTTATCGAGAGACAGTCAAAGCCTTAAAAACTGTAGGCGAGGGATATAACCAGCGAAAAGAGACAGCCTGTAGCCGAGTCAAATGGTCAGACATGAAATCAGCATTTAAGGGACGTATGCGAACTGCTGCAATAACTAACATCAGGCATATTGATCTGAAGACTTTCATGGAAGACTGTTTAGTCATTTTTCAGAGACGTATGCTGAATGCGTTGAAGAAGGATGCGGCGTTAAAGGTGAACACGGCTTTAACAGGCATGTTTGAAGTCAAAAAAGGGGATACTATTATGGAAGAAATAAAATATATAAACACTAAAAATGTAGCCATATACCGATATAGTAATTTAGCCCAATGGTTCAAGATCAATATTCAAGATCCTATCCTTAAGGATCTCGAAGAGTTTCAAGTAAGTATAGACATTGTAGAAAGTTAGAAATAAACTAACACACATATATTTCTTTATCTAGCAAAAAGATAGCGGATGGACGCTTAAATCAATCATTAACCTCCAGCTCAATATCAATAAGTATACCCAACAGCTCGGCTCATCCTATTAAATCTGAAGCTCAACATAAATCACATAATACAGCGAGTGTACTTGAGGTCCTCTACAAGCGTCCGAAGAAATTGACGAAGATACAAAACTTGTTTAAAAGTGTTTAAAATGTATATAATTTAGATAATTGTTCTCATATTTATCCTGTATTAATAAAACTCAACAAATGTTTTATTGTCTTTTATTTTATTTTTATGTTTTATTCTGTAAGTTACTACAAGTCTACGAGTAATCAACTTATGCATTGCATTCGATGACCTAGTGACGGGGAGATAGGAGTAGGTACAATCGGTTTATGTTATGCTCCCTCGTAGTCTTAACAGAGTAATTATACTATGCAGGGGTAAGCACTATCTTTTTCCTTGAGGTTATGTTTTAGTTCGAGTTTAAGCTTAAATAACTTTACTATTGACGGCATAGACCCTTTATTTTCATATAGTAGCGACAACGATCGATCTCGCCGCTAGCTCAAAAGCATCAGAACGATGTTGACAACATTGACGATGACTATCTCAGTAGCCGGCATAGAAGCTTCTGCAGGTCTCGGAAAACTCCTGCTGCTGCTGCCTCTGGTAATGCTATGAAATAAAAACGTATCAAGATGATGGAGGAACTCAAAAGGATCATCTACCAGAACGTTTACTGTGAGAGGTAAAGAAATAAGAAACATATATAGAATGTATGTCGTTTATTTTATCATCAGTGTTAAAATATCATGTTACATATAATTAGCAGTACAACAAGATCATTTTACATAGTACAAATTAAATATTTACTTATTCTATGATTTTTCTCGTTTTAAGCTCTGTGATGACTGAAATTATTTCGTTGTCGTTTTCGAGATTGCTGCTATGAGCTTTCTTTGCGGCGTACAACAATTGTAGTCGATCCACTAGTTGATCAGGCGTACTCTGATGTATCCAATTCGGTTTCATCATCTTGTTTAACTTTTTGGGAAGACTAACCTCAAAGTCTGTAATTCTGTATAAATTTGGTCTGATTACATTTTCGTATTTCGAATGTTTAACGCTTATTAGTCGACCGTTGCGCCTATAGTCTTTCTTATGAGCATTAGTAAGTGAGATTATTTTCATATAGTTGTCGATATCTTCCTCTGTTGGACTAGGAGAGCTTATTCGTTTAAGCGTTAGTAAATTAAACAGGCCGGATGTTCCATTGAAAAGGTTGTTTTTAATTAAAATATCTTTTCCCTGAAACTGTACTCGCGAACAACCAAATCGCCACTCATCGATGTCGTTATATAGAGCGTACCTAGTTTTGTCTACGTTTTTGTTTTTTCCGCTAACTAATAATGCTCTATAATGGTTAGAGAATAATTCGTGATTCGTGATAATCTTTTAAGTTAGAATCGCATTCTTCTTCTTCATCATCAGCAGATGTAGCGAGAGATGATTGTTCAAGCTCTGGTGAGAGATTGATAGCAACGGTCTCCGATCGCGGTATAACACGATTATCATGAGGTTCTGCTTTATCACAGTGAAAGTAGGCTAATTTCTTACGGATAGCATTACGAGCGTTTATTACTTCATCATCATCATCGAGCCTTATTTCTTTATTTATGTCACAAGGTTCATTGGTATGCATACGTTTCAGATTCATGTCTTTAAATATTTCATTATTTCTAGGTGACGACTTATTATCAACAACTATGGTATTATGAACTGTGTTCAAATGACTTCTATAGTTATCAAGGCGTGTAAAATACTTTAAACAAATAGAACACTGAACTTTATACCCCTGGTGTATCTTCAAATGGCGAGCAAACCCTGAGCGTAAAACACTCATACAACATACGTCACACTTGCGTCGCTGGTTCATATCGACTAATAATTGATCATGAACTCCTATTTATATAACATGTTCTTCAGGTCACTCTTAATTAACCCTAGCACTACGTCTATCATCACCCGGTCAATCTTCCTTTATCATCACTAATTAACCCTGGCTAGCCGTCCTTAAGCATGAATTCACCCTTGGCACGGGTCAATGCTTCGATAAATACCTGAGAAACCCAGGTTATGAGTAATAATAATAATGTTTATGCGTCTGTTTCTCTAATCTACTAACTTTATCAATAGATCTCTTCGGTAGAGCTATGGAGAGCATGACGTCATCAGATGACAGTTACAAGCATTCAGGGATACATAGTTTAGAACCAGTGCATGATTCTCGTACACGAGAATTTGCAGACATTCAGGGTAGACATAATAGCGCCACATACAAATTTCTTTTTATACTCCAAATACCATCAGTATGAGATTCCTGTAATCAAAGATGGCTGCCAACAAATCACAGCGTAGTAGGCGTGATCCAAGATAGGTTAGGTTAGAACACGTGATGTTTCATTTACTAGCACGACTAAGGGCGAAGGGTGAAGCGACTAGTATGACTAAGGGTGAAAAGACTAGCATGACTAAGGGTGAAGGGTGACGAGACTAGCATGGCTAAGGGTGAAGGGAGAAGGGTGACTATATATAAAAGGTAGATCGTTATCAGCGAGGGAGTACACGAATAAAGCCGAATCTTTCCGATGGCGAACATCCTAGGTTACAGAGCTGGTAAGTAGTCATCCTATGAGAGAGAAAGAGTTTCCGCTTAGTGAAAGGAGGATCCAATCCCAGAGTTAGCGCTAAATCTAGGAATTCCAAAATGGCTCCTTCAAATGACAAATTCAAAATGACACATGCAAAATTGTCAGATTTAATAGGTTAGGTTAGAACACGTGATGTTTTATTTAAATTATAGCAAAATTGACAGCTTTAAATTTTAGCGCTAACTCTGGGGTTGGATCCTTTCACTAAGCTGAAACTCTTTCTCTCTCTCATAGTATGACTACTTACCGGCTCTGTAGCTTAGGATGTTTGCCGTCGGAAATCTTCGGCTTTATTCGTGTACTCTCTCTCGCTGATGACGATCTACCTTTTATATAGTAACCTCCCTTCGCCCTTAGCCATGCTAGTCTCGTCATCCTTCAGCCTTAGTCATGCTAGTCTCTTCACCCTTAGTCATGCTAGTCTCATGTATAATTTAAATAAAACATCACGTGTTCTAACCTAACCTATTAAATCTGACAATTTTGCATGTGTCATTTTGAATTTGTCATTTGAAGGAGCCATCTTGGAATTCCCTAGATTTAGCGCTAACTCTGGGATTGGATCCTCCTTTCACTAAGCGGAAACTCTTTCTCTCTCATAGGATGACTACTTACCAGCTCTGTAACCTAGGATGTTCGCCATCGGAAAGATTCGGCTTTATTCGTGTACTCCCTCGCTGATAACGATCTACCTATTATATATAGTCACACTTCTCCCTTCACCCTTAGCCATGCTAGTCTCGTCACCCTTCACCCTTAGTCATGCTAGTCTTTTTACCCTTAGTCATACTAGTCGCTTCACCCTTCGCCCTTAGTCGTGCTAGTAAATGAAACATCACGTGTTCTAACCTAACCTATCTTGGATCACGCCTACTACGCTGTGATTTGTTGGCAGCCATCTTTGATTACAGGAATCTCATACTGATGGTATTTGGAGTATAAAAAGAAATTTGTATGTGGCGCTATTATGTCTACCCTGAATGTCTGCAAATTCTCGTGTACGAGAATCATGCACTGGTTCTAAACTATGTATCCCTGAATGCTTGTAACTGTCATCTGATGACGTCATGCTCTCCATAGCTCTACCGAAGAGATCTATTGATAAAGTTAGTAGATTAGAGAAACAGACGCATAAACATTATTATTATTACTCATAACCTGGGTTTCTCAGGTATTTATCGAAGCATTGACCCGTGCCAAGGGTGAATTCATGCTTAAGGACGGCTAGCCAGGGTTAATTAGTGATGATAAAGGAAGATTGACCGGGTGATGATAGACGTAGTGCTAGGGTTAATTAAGAGTGACCTGAAGAACATGTTATATAAATAAGAGTTCATGATCAATTATTAGTCGATATGAACCAGCGACGCAAGTGTGACGTATGTTGTATGAGTGTTTTACGCTCAGGGTTTGCTCGCCATTTGAAGATACACCAGGGGTATAAAGTTCAGTGTTCTATTTGTTTAAAGTATTTTACACGCCTTGATAACTATAGAAGTCATTTGAACACAGTTCATAATACCATAGTTGTTGATAATAAGTCGTCACCTAGAAATAATGAAATATTTAAAGACATGAATCTGAAACGTATGCATACCAATGAATCTTGTGACATAAATAAAGAAATAAGGCTCGATGATGATGATGAAGTAATAAACGCTCGTAATGCTATCCGTAAGAAATTAGCCTACTTTCACTGTGATAAAGCAGAACCTCATGATAATCGTGTTATACCGCGATCGGAGACCGTTGCTATCAATCTCTCACCAGAGCTTGAACAATCATCTCTCGCTACATCTGCTGATGATGAAGAAGAAGAATGCGATTCTAACTTAAAAGATTATCACGAATTCTCTAACCATTATAGAGCATTATTAGTTAGCGGAAAAAACAAAAACGTAGACAAAACTAGGTACGCTCTATATAACGACATCGATGAGTGGCGATTTGGTTGTTCGCGAGTACAGTTTCAGGGAAAAGATATTTTAATTAAAAACAACCTTTTCAATGGAACATCCGGCCTGTTTAATTTACTAACGCTTAAACGAATAAGCTCTCCTAGTCCAACAGAGGAAGATATCGACAACTATATGAAAATAATCTCACTTACTAATGCTCATAAGAAAGACTATAGGCGCAACGGTCGACTAATAAGCGTTAAACATTCGAAATACGAAAATGTAATCAGACCAAATTTATACAGAATTACAGACTTTGAGGTTAGTCTTCCCAAAAAGTTAAACAAGATGATGAAACCGAATTGGATACATCAGACTACGCCTGATCAACTAGTCGATCGACTACAATTGTTGTACGCCGCAAAGAAAGCTCATAGCAGCAATCTCGAAAACGACAACGAAATAATTTCAGTCATCACAGAGCTTAAAACGAGAAAAATCATAGAATAAGTAAATATTTAATTTGTACTATGTAAAATGATCTTGTTGTACTGCTAATTATATGTAACATGATATTTTAACACTGATGATAAAATAAACGACATACATTCTATATATGTTTCTTATTTCTTTACCTCTCACAGTAAACGTTCTGGTAGATGATCCTTTTGAGTTCCTCCATCATCTTGATACGTTTTTATTTCATAGCATTACCAGAGGCAGCAGCAGCAGGAGTTTTCCGAGACCTGCAGAAGCTTCTATGCCGGCTACTGAGATAGTCATCGTCAATGTTGTCAACATCGTTCTGATGCTTTTGAGCTAGCGGCGAGATCGATCGTTGTCGCTACTATATGAAAATAAAGGGTCTATGCCGTCAATAGTAAAGTTATTTAAGCTTAAACTCGAACTAAAACATAACCTCAAGGAAAAAGATAGTGCTTACCCCTGCATAGTATAATTACTCTGTTAAGACTACGAGGGAGCATAACATAAACCGATTGTACCTACTCCTATCTCCCCGTCACTAGGTCATCAAATGCAATGCATAAGTTGATTACTCGCAGACTTGTAGTAACTTACAGAATAAAACATAAAAATAAAATAAAAGACAATAAAACATTTGTTGAGTTTTATTAATACAGGATAAATATGAGAACAATTATCTAAATTATATACATTTTAAACACTTTTAAACAAGTTTTGTATCTTCGTCAATTTCTTCGGACGCTTGTAGAGGACCTCAAGTACACTCGCTGTATTATGTGATTTATGTTGAGCTTCAGATTTAATAGGATGAGCCGAGCTGTTGGGTATACTTATTGATATTGAGCTGGAGGTTAATGATTGATTTAAGCGTCCATCCGCTATCTTTTTGCTAGATAAAGAAATATATGTGTGTTAGTTTATTTCTAACTTTCTACAATGTCTATACTTACTTGAAACTCTTTGAGATCCTTAAGGATAGGATCTTGAATATTGATCTTGAACCATTGGGCTAAATTACTATATCGGTATATGGCTACATTTTTAGTGTTTATATATTTTATTTCTTCCATAATAGTATCCCCTTTTTTGACTTCAAACATGCCTGTTAAAGCCGTGTTCACCTTTAACGCCGCATCCTTCTTCAACGCATTCAGCATACGTCTCTGAAAAATGACTAAACAGTCTTCCATGAAAGTCTTCGGATCAATATGCCTGATGTTAGTTATTGCAGCAGTTCGCATACGTCCCTTAAATGCTGATTTCATGTCTGACCATTTGACTCGGCTACAGGCTGTCTCTTTTCGCTGGTTATATCCCTCGCCTACAGTTTTTAAGGCTTTGACTGTCTCTCGATAAGATTTCGCTTGAGCCAAGCAGGCTAATAGATGGTTCTTCGCTCCCAATGATGACGCTGAATCTAGTGCCTTATTAAGTTTTCTTATTGTTATGGTACATTGTTTTAAGGCTCTGAGGATAGCATTACTATCATCATCTATCTGTGAGTCGTAGACAAGTCTCCTTAACTCTTCAACAAGTTCGCTGGCGAAAGACATGTTTTTATTATAAAGGTTAAATATGGATGTGAAGAGAGATAAGTGTTACTCGTTCAGTTGCTGCACTGAGACTGAAATCTAGAGTTAGAATTTCGTTCTATATCCCGTTTACACGTACCGCCGAGAAAACAGTTAAAAGCTAGGAAAAATTACCGAGTTACTGGATGTAATAAGGTGGAATTTAAATAATACGATACATAAATCAGTTCAGTTCATATATTAAAATGCTATGCGGAAACTGTTTATTATGCTGTAGATTTAAATGAAATGACTAATAGATTCTGCTTTTGTATACTTTTAAATGTTGAATCTTTTAAATGTAAGGTTATTAAATCTCAAGATGGATGGTGTATCAGCTGTTACAAACTAATTGTGGATAAGGCTTAATTACTAGAGAGAAAACTATTGGGAATTAGTTAACTTATCAAATAGGCCGTGGTCAGTAGCTATATGTTTTATTAATTGTTATCATTATTCTGTTAACAAATATTTCAGTCAGCCCTCTGGAGTTTTTTTTGGTCTACCCTTTGCTGCTTGTAATATACTTTTATGAAATTTGTTGTAAATTGATTAGAATGAAAAGTTAAATATATCCCCTACTTAGTTATATGCTATGCTTTAATAATTTTTTATCTGGACAGGTAATAATGCATTCAATGTGACTGGTGTATTATATAGC
Organism: Agrypnus murinus; assembly: GCA_929113105.1. Lineage (NCBI taxonomy): Eukaryota > Metazoa > Arthropoda > Insecta > Coleoptera > Elateridae > Agrypnus > Agrypnus murinus. The sequence continues at coordinate 75,674,176 of OV816030.1, forward strand.
ATATCATAAATAAATGTAAAAAGTAATGCAACGGGGTGTCCAAAGCAACGATTCATTTATAAACGGAATCAACATATGTAAATAATAATTTAAAATGTGAAATTTATACACTCCAAATGTTGTTTTGTAAATCAAGTGGCAAATATCAAGAAAGAGTTTTAAGATGATATTGATTACAGTAAAATCCTTTAAAGAAGTGTGAAAAGGGAGAATTTTTACAGAAAGATCCATTAAAAATCACCTGTTTTGGGGGTTCGAAGCAGGTATAAAACCTCAAATTTCTAGTGATTTACAGGTCAAATCGTGTCTTTTTAAAAGAATGTATATTGCCTCAGGGTGTTTCCCTTTTTGTCGTCGAGGGTAAGGTAGATTTGAAAATAAGTTCAGTTTATCGCGGTACGTTGCACTGTATAGACAATGACCGGTTTTTAATTTTTAAAAAAGATGATTAGTGTAATATTCCTTCTTGGTGATTAAGTTATTGTTTTCCCGTTTTAGTTTGTACTGGCACAAATACGCAAAGGGGTAAGTCTATATATTTTCTGCATTAGAACCAGTTTTTCTCTTTTGAATAGTTAATTCAGATAGTGATAATGCATATTAGTGATAGGACCCGATTCAAATTCCTTCTAAATGGAGGATATGCAAACGATCCCGCGAATGATATGTAGGTAATTAATATATCAACTATATGATCAAGCAATCTCTCGACGTAAATATTATATTAGAAATTTTAAAAGGTATACAATTCATATAATGGTAGAGATAGATAGAAAACTGGCGGTTCGTTTATATCGCGCGTTTGTTATAATATTATTGAATGCTAGATACACAACTGAGTTAATGACCCGCCTAATATCTTGTTCTGACAGGCAAATTCTACAGGTAAATGCCAATCTATCTGAGAATTGTTTCGATAATTTTTATCGTTTATAGCTTTATTAAATAGTTTATCCTTCTAAAACTGTCATATTTAAGCTATCTAACGTATATCTAATATCATGATCTTACGTCATAGGGTCACATGTCTTATAGACGTGATGAAACTTGAATGTTTTAATTAATCATATCTGAAACATTTTAGCATATATTTACATGTTTTTTATTTTTTAATTTATTTTAAAGGAAAGATTATTTATTTATTGCTTTGAAGGCATGCTTTTACATTGCAAAGGTTGAAAAAGGGATTTTTTAAACGTTTTCCTAGCGATTCATGTTTGCTCAATACAATTCATTTCATTTTTTTCGAATTTTATATAATAGTAAAAGTACTTTAGTGTCTTTATTATATGTTAACATCATATATAATAATCTAATTGGTAAGCAATAGAATATATTTTCTAATTACATTCAGCCTGATAAATTTGTAAAGGACTCCTAATCAGTTTAGTACCTTATTAGATCAAAATTCTTAAAATGTTACCTGCTTGTCTATATTTGTTTTCGATAAGCGTAGTTATAAGGTATCCTTAAAGTAAACTCTATTACGAACTGTTTTTCATAAAAAGGAATGACTTGAAAAATATAATGCTTTCTACTTAATTTATAATGAAGTTGATTAATTATATCTAGTATTTATGGAAAACGTAATATTACAGACGCTTCAACTAATATAATTCTATAATTTGATATTTCGGATCTATGGATGAAATAATATTTATAATAGTTATGCAACAGTATTTAGAAAAGAAAGTTATAAAACTGATGATAAAGGTTACCTTGATTTGTTGTTAACACTTAGAAAGAATATATACACTTTTGTTAATACGCGCGCCGGACCGAGTCGCGGAAAATGTATTTTAAAATCTAATAATTTTATATGAGACATCTACCAAGAGAAGGGGAATTAATTTTTAGGGATTTTAATAAATATTAAATGTTTTATTATTATTATTAATATAACAGATAATTATTAAAAAGGTAATATGAGATTACTGCCGCGTGTCTGGATGAACAGCGGATGACCTCGAGTCGCGAGTCGGCGCACTATCATTTGTCACGTTTTCGGCGTTTTGAACCTCCATAAGAAATAACATGGGATTTTGGGCTAGAACTCTTGTTGCCTATCTACTTACATCGTTGTTATGGTCACTGCCACCATCGCTTTCGAATTATTAATTAACAAAAAATATTAATTAAAACAAATAGAAAAGCAAATGTCATCCCCGGTGGATTAGTGGTTTGCATGTTTGCTTCATAATGCAAGGGTCGCAGGTTCGATCCCCGGCCGAATTGGTAATTTTTCATAGCGGGAAGAATTAAAAACATACCAGCTTCTCGGATAGGAACTAAAACTGTAGGTTTCAGGTCAATGCGGCGTTTGGCACGATAAAAATCCCTACTAGGGGTGGAATTCCCCCAGATTGGGCTAAATTCTAGAATTTAGAACTAGAATCTCTACTAGTAGAGTCGGCGAAATGATCATGGTAATAGGTGCCATGAGATATGAAGGATGCTCCGCCATCCCGATTCCTCGCCCAAATATAAATAAATAATAAGAAAAGCAGATCTGCCACTAAGGACCAGTTTTTCGATCTCTGGCATACCCCTGCTTTGCTGTAATTGTAGATTAGTTACTGTGAATACAATTGTCTTAATAAACGTGTATCTATGGCGCATAATATTTAGTTAAAGCTTACCAGAAAAAAACAGCCATAAGGAACAGCTTTTCAATTTCTGGTTAAAGCTAACAAGTAGACTAATCGACATAGATACGTTTTTGGGACAGCTAATTCTATCCACAGTAACCAATGTCTAATTTACGGTAACTAATTGAACGTGCTATCAGATATTCAAAAACTGACCTTGAACCTTATTTGAAGTTTCGGTGTAAGTGCGCGAACATTTCAGTACGCAAGATTTTCGTACTAAGTATGTATTAATTTGTTTTAAAATACAATAACAATAAAATAATAGAAGACATATTGCGTAAGTAATACATAGTAGGTAAGGAGTGTGTAGTAATCGTACAAAGTACTAGCATCGGGAGCTACCTGCCTGGTAGCGAACTGTAGTTTGTTTTTATTGGCTTTGTGGTATTTTCAACCCCCGTAATTTTTTAGCTGCATAGGTCATATTTCACCTTCTGAGAATGTCCCACAGAGTACACATTTGCTGGGAATGCAGAATGGATTGTATGGTAGATATGACTGTAAAATGGCTTAAAGCTGGCAGTATAAATTTTCAATGCCAATAGCGTCAAATGACGTTAAACAACAGCCTGCTTAATATTTACAACATACAGCAACCGAAGTTAAATTTTAACAAGAATACCTTTCTTAGGCACCAATACATACGAATTAAGATCTGCATCCGTTACATATATTAATTTAAAGGCCAGAATTTTTAAAAGTATTTTATTTATGAAATACAATCTACAAATGTTCAAACCATCATGAGGTTCTCTTCGTTTAGTTTAACTTGCAAACTTAAAGTCTTTTGTTGTAGAAGTCTTAGTTAAAAATAGTTTTTGTCATCTGTACAGAAGTGACTTACATAATTACAAAAACTTATAATATTCAAATGTCACAAAAGTGAAAACAACACATACCCTGATGGAATGACCCACGATGAGACAAACCAAATAAATATGCAATGGAATGTTCCACAGAAGTATAAATATTTTTGCAAGACGCCAAACTCTATGCAAGATTACTCCAAAACACACTATCCATTAAATGATAATAATAATAATTACTACAACCCATAACCTAAGCCAAGGCCCCAGAAGCTATAAGCTTGTGCGGGAGGGAGGGGGCGATTATTATTATTATGTAGGCCCAATGTGCGGCTGCAGCCGACTTACAGATAGAACAGCGCAAATCCCACATTTGTGTCACAGCTAAGGAAAACTGCAGAAAACCTTAACCAGATCTGCCGGCGCCGGGAGTCGATTCGGGCCGCTTGGGTGAAAGTCCGGCACGCCAGACATTACACTACCAAGGCTGTTACAACTTAACTTAACTTTTCCTATTAAAGTTAACTAACTATCTAACTATCCCTCTCATCAAACAATAATTTTTCTAAATTTAAGAAACAAACCATTTTTCTAAAGAAGAAACTGAAAGTGCTAAAACACAAAATTGACAAAAATCCAAAATTTTCCACGCCCCACGTTGTTAACGCCAAATAAATATGCGATGGAATGTCTCACGTGGAAAGCAGCCTAACAAATATGCCGCAATTAATATAAATTGTAATAAATTGAAGTAATAATAATATTGTAATAAATAAATAAATAAAAATTATAATTCTTATAAAATTTAACATCAGAAGTTAGATTTTACTTATTACTGATTCTAAATATATTTAAAATCATCTGCAATTTCAATTTTAATATGGTATGACTTCTATAAATAAGTTACGTAAATTCTTACCTAAGTTCTAAATACAAATAATATAGAGAATATATACTAATATTCTTGATTCCAAATAATATGGAAAGAAAAACACCTTCTTGCCTTTATTCTTAGTTTAAACAGTCCTTTTTGTGTTAACTATTTGCCATTTCTTTAAAATCATTGTTTACAATATTTAACTGTATACTCTTCAAGCTTAATAAATTATTTTATTAAATCCACTCCATTTCCAATTCCAGTATCTTTTTCTTTGTACCTTGATTATAATATTCCATAACCATATGTAATTCGAGAAAAACCAGGAGCCAAATAAATATTTCATATAGAATTTCAATACTATCCATCATGCAAACCAACGTTTTTATGTGTGAATATAACAGTGATTAAATCACTTGCACGTTTACTTTTATGGAAGGGTTTATTTCTGCACTTTTAATATTCGTTGAATGTTTTATTTTCATTAACGACGTATTATTTATTTTTTATTTTTATTCTGAAGATTTAATTAAAACAACATTTTATATGTACGAAGATTTATTGTAGTTAATTAATAATTACTAATTTTTGCATTTTTCTCTTAAACTTTTACAAATATAGTTGTTACTCCTTTTAAATAAAGTTGTATAATTTTTGCTATTTTCGCTTACAGCAAGAATGGTTTATTTAAAAATACCGGACTGTTTAGTGATATATACTAGAGTGACTAAACTTTTAATTTTTAAAAGTATTTACATAATACTTAAGACATAATATTTACATAAACTTGAAACAAATCAAATTCAAATATAAATACACTAACTTATTTACAAAATATCGTGGGCTTACAAGCAGAAGGCATTAAGTCCACGATATAATACTGATTATAAAAATATAGTTTAGTAATAAATGATACATACATTACATATCTGTATGTATCATCTGTTATTATTCATATAAATGCATATAATATTATTATTCAGTTTATGTAGTACAACAATTTATAATACTTTAAATTGGAAAATATGAACTTATCATACTTAAACCTAAAATAATTATTGCAATAGTTCAAAAATCATTTAACTATCAATAAGATATTATGTAATTACAAACCTTGTTTAAAAAAATCTTGTTCATTTCTATTAGTATTAGAAAAACATCTGACTTATGAAATATATATTTTAAATAGGCACTAAAATAATCCATTAATGTACGACTTTATGCAAGTTGAAACTATTGTTTCAAACCAAAATTGCTTAATTATATTAAATATTAATATATAGTATGTTGATAATATAAAATTAATGAATTTTGTTGCAACTACTATTTTATAAATAAATTTATTGCAGTTTTTATAGTTATTTACGTGAAGTGTGTCGCCCTAAAAATTAAATATCGTTGTTTTAAATTTTCTATGACTTGAGAATTTAAGAAAAATATATTCTTATTCTCATATCATTCATGTGGTAATTTTTTTAAAATTTTAAATTATTTGCACATTCGTGGTTTAAAGTCGGTACCTTAATACAGCAATAATAACTACTTTTCCTATTTTGAATTGGGTTTTTCTACTGTTTTATATATTTTTGAGTATTACAACCACTGAAATATAAAACTATAACTGCTGAAAATAACTATCGCACATATCGACGGGTTCCTGTAGACGCTAAAGCTAGTGTTGGAAGATTTTTTTCAAAAAGCGTAATTCCAAAAGTTAACACACCAGGATCTCCAGATGGCACCCTAAGTGGATGGACTTTCTTGAGCGTATCAAAATAATTTTTATAGTTTTTACATTTAAAAATATAAAATTTAATCTATAATTTTTATAGATTTATCAACCTTTGAAGCCCTGTTTACTGTAAGCTTTTATTGCAATATTGTTTATTATTAGATAATATTAAATTGTTTACTAATGAATAATTATTTTTTATCACTATTTATAAATAGGTAGTTTTATTTAGGGTAGGTACGGCCTAAGACAGTTAATAAACGGATGCTCTTATGAAATCTACTTAAGTCTATTAACCAAATTCATTTATACCTCCGTGATACAAGCGAATCCGCATTAAAAAAAATTTTAATTTATTGGTATTGGAAGGATTATCAAAACGTTAATTAAATAAACCTGTTTAATAAGCATCCCAATTCATTACCGACTGATTGACAGATCAAGCAGATTATCAATACATATGTTGTTCGGTAAAACAGTCAAAAAATTTAATTTTCTCTGTCGTTTCGGGAATGTAATAATACTACACAACAGATGTTCCATGCAACAAAAGCTCAACTCATCATATTTCCACCGTCATGTAATCAACCGTAGTCGACAAATAGAAAATCCCACAAGTGATCCTTGTCGACATTAAAATTTCTGCAGACTTAAAGATAACATTTTGAAATTTCAGCATGTACATGTCAAACACAAACGCTTCGGGTTAACAATTAAAAGGGCCATACCCTAGCAGCTTATATACTCGCATGCGCTGGTAGAATTTTTTTAATTTAAATAGACAGCTAAAACGAATTCTTCAAAGTGAAACAAATGGTTTAGAAACACAAGCTCGTTAACTAGACCATTTTCAGGCTTTGTGGGTTAAATAGGGATATAGTATATAAAACAAATTAAGAACTTCTGTCGGCGCTTCCTTTCCACTGGCATTGGTAATTCAGTTGAAAGCAGTAATGGTGTTTTTAGAAGCATACTCTTGTCTTTACGCAAAATTTTAATGAATAATAAGATCTAAATTCTAGAAAGTGAAATTGAATTTCTTTTCAAATTGTCCGTAAATCTTGCCTGATCAAAATCGAAAGTCCTGAGCTTCAATAATTTGAGTCTACCACTCGATTTTCAGACAGAATCTAAAGTACCTCGGCTAGAGGATTTGCATAAAGAGATTGAAGGATCCACGGGATGCATTAAACATAACACCAGAATACTGTCAGTTTCCTTCTATAGTTTCCTTTTGTAATGCAACGTATTTGATTGGAAAATTAATTTAGGGATATAGAACCGTAACATTCTATTTAAGATAATAAATCACGATTATCATTGTATCACACTGATATAAGCAGTGTTTAGTAATAATGGGCAAGGGATAATGCGAGCGTATTAAATATTGAAAGTGATTGTGTATATCAATCACACAACTGTTATCTGCCGAGTGCAGTTGTAGTCTCTACAAGTTCAATGCTATCGATCAGGATAATGCAATTAACATTTTCCGTCCGACATAATAAATACTTTATGGTATCGTTCTGCTACAAAAGTATCGATTTTCTGAGGTGTCCAGAATTGCTTTTATTTTCAAAATTTTCGCTTACATGTTTATAAACGATAGGTAAAAAAAGTATGGTATCGAGTGTACATCTGTTGTATCGGGACCTGAATGCGATTGTTATTTACTAACATTCCCAATATTTTGTATTTATCTTTTTATTTCTTTCTAGGTGCTTTAAGGCGTTATTTGAATTAAACTAAATTATAAACAATTAAACTTAGCAATCGTTTTATATTTCCTTAATCAACTTTTCATATATTTCAAACTCAAACATTCAAAAAATTACTTTAAGTTTTCCGTTGGTGTAAAATGTAACTATATAGACACTATGTATTATTACTACTACTACTTATTGTAGCATACAAATTAATCAGCCCTACAAATGAGCGACAAATTAGTTACTTACCAAATTTACTGGTGAATTACAATATCAGCAAATTCATAGAAGCTATGGAGAAGGGCGCCAGCACGGTTGATTTTAAACCAGTAAAACATTAGCAATAATGCTCTACAATAACGGACTTTTAGATCATAACATGAATCAGTTTCAATCGTACAAGAACCGATTTCCTTCACTCCATTATCACACAAGATTCTCCGAACTTTAATTAACTATTAGTATTACTATAATTAATAATATTGTTACTTAAAAATAAATAATCTCTCAAACGATTCATAGTTAAGTTAAACGAAAAGATTATAGGTTAGCTATCAAAAGAATATATCCCATTGACAATCAAACAGAAGGCACAAATTACATATTGTGTGTATTACGGTTGATTTTTATGATATGATTAGAAACATAGACACCACAACGTACAAACATGTTAGTTGGGTTGCACAACTTCCAAAGGAAATGATTTTTTATAAGACAAATTTTAGTTAAAATAAAATAATTATGCTTCATGTTGTTAAAGAAACACTCTATAGCACATTAAATAAAAAAATGATAAATTTTAAAGTTAATTTTTCTCTTAATTTTGGTAATTTTTCATGGTCAGCTTACGATTTTCTATGGTTACTTGATCTTGGAAGATAAATAAGTATTGAAACCGTTTTAAGGCATATTTTGCCTGAAACAGATAAGGTGCATGTTAGTGGAGGTGTATGCAAGTATTTATAGCCTTATCTGTTGGTTTAGTTCATAAAATTTGTAAAGATTTTCTTGACAGTTAACGATTTGGACAGTTCTCTCTTTCTCTCTCTCTCTCTCTCTCTCTCTCTCTCTCTCTCTCTCTCTCTCTCTCTCTCTTAATTTTGTTACCCAATGTAAAAAAGTTCAAAGTTCACTGTTTTTGTTTATCATTTGTAATTATGAATTGAACTTTTAAAAGGATTTATTGTTAAAACTATTCAAGTTTGATTTAATTTATTTATTGGATACATGTATATAGTGTAACATTCTTTTTCAAATAATAACACAAGTGCTGTTTAAATCGTCTATTCACAAACAAATATTTATTTCTATACACTAATGAATACACTATAAATTAACGCTATGATTATAAACCATTAAAAACTATTATTTACAGACTATGAATTTCTAATACAACATTTATATTCACTATTTATTTTGTAATACACAGTTAATGACTTGCTGTTGACTGATCTTCTTTTATCCGCGAATCCGCTTTTATACCCTCATATAAACGCACCAGAAGTCGCTGAAACCTTCTATGTATTCTAGAAAATGCTAGAATAAACCGCGTCTGGTTTACATGCTTGTGCGATGCGTCATTCTCTCGAAGGCGGTAGAACACACCATTTGTTGCTCGAAAAGAGGTTCTTTCTTTTTCTCTCTTGTTACACTGCCCCCCTCTTCAAGTCTGTTCTGTCCCAGAACAGGTTTTATGCTCTGGTTCCTGTAGAACGGGTCATGACGATATCGACAGTCTTCACCTCGACTACACGTTCCATTACGGTAGAAATAACAGTCTACACTCTTCGTTGGCCTTAATGCGGGTTGTGGGTCAAAATTGCAGAAGAAGATCTTGACGTCCGTACCTCTAAAGACAACTTCCAGCATGTTTCTAACGATTCTCCAATCCAGCTGGTCCCGTCCACAGCCGAGTTTGGGAACTGCCAATTTGTTAATTCCCCTGGTAAGCAACTCGATCCTCAAATTCCATAATGCCCTCCACAATATGAAATGGAAATCGCATATTGAGAACGTTACAAAACGACTGCGAGTTGTGTCGGCAAAGCTCTATCACCTTAGATTTATGCTCCCAGTATACATAAAAAAAAGAATTTATCAGTCTCTTGCTGAAAGTGTTATAAGGTATGCAATGACATGCTATGGATTCACATTCAACTACCACTTTGATAGTTTATTGAGGGTCCAAAATAATATTTTGAAGTCTATCGTAATTGATGTTAAAAATCCTGAATCATTTAATCTAACTATAGAGAACTGCTATAGTACAGTAGATGTACTACGGTTCTTTAAACTTAGAAACTCAATAGTTATTCTACAATTTTATTTTGATAGATATTATTTAATTCATTCTCAACATGGTTATCACAATAGACCTCAAACAAGATTGTATTTAACTCCTCGTATAAAAAATCATTACGGTATGGCTCAGTCTAGTTATTACATCCCCAACGTCTTAAATAAATTTCCGTTTAAAGAACTTACTTCGGTTTCTGAAATTAAAAATAAAATTAAAAGCTGGAATCCAACTACATAACGTGTGTTCTAGATTATGTTTATATAGTATTATATTGTGAGTGGGTTGCATGGAGGTGGATGGGTTTGGACTGGGATCATAGTTCCTAGACGGCTTTGATTACTGTTGATCGCCGCCGGGAACTGATCCTTGTTGGCTTAGTCCGCCTGTATGCGATCTACCGCATGTTAAATGTTCTCCTAGCTTTCCGTCAGAAATTAGTTATAAATCAAACTTTTCCACAAATAAGTCTTCAAGGCTTCGTAGGATGGGCGTATGGAGGTAAGGGAAAGGCTCGAGCAACTGGTCAGTGCTATTCTCTGACGAGTTGCTCGGAGGGGAGATGGGCGGCCTTATATATATAAAAAAAAAAAAAAAAAGTCGGCGTAACTCGGTTTCTGGTAGTAAAACTGCTTGGTTACCAAGTAGTAAATGGATCGGTCATGATCAGGCAAGCGTAAGGATTTACCAACAGAGGGATTTTGTTCTCGAAGTTCATTCAGCCGTCCAAATTTATTTCTAAACACTACTGCGATCCCCCTGGACATACGGAGATCCTCGGAGACACAGTGGGCAATGGAATAATCACCAGGGACCCGGAAGAGATCTTGTTGCATCTCAGTCGTGACTCCGAATCGCGCTTTTCTAGTTCCAGAAAACGCAGCCATAAATTCTCTAAAGGTTGGCTGATCATCTCCAGGCCTTACGGTATTGATAGCTACCTCAGCCTCATCTTCCAGGACTGCGTCATTATTTCCCTCATAGTGCGCCAGACGATTGGAGTGTACCACCTTTGGTTTCCCTCTTGGCAATTTCTGGATGCGATAAATCAAGTCATTTATTCGTTTCTTCACCTGGTATGGGCCCTCCCAATTTCGCTGTAACTTTGGAGAATAGCCACGACGCCTTTGCAGTTTGTATAACCAGACAAGCTCTCCAGGTTGAAACCCTCCTTCTTGGGCTCTCACATCGTACGTAGCCTTCATCCGGTCACTCGCGATTCGACTATTGTTTCGGGTTCGGTGGTGAATATCCTCCAACTTCTTCTTTAAGTTGATGACATAATCATTCCCGGCTACCTCCTGCTTTATAGGTGGGGATCCAAATTCCAGATCACACGGTAACCGTAACTCGCGTCCAAACATCACAGACGCTGGTGACTGACCGGTTGTTTCGTGGACCGATGCACGACAAGCCATCAGGAACAGATGCAAATATTGGTCCCAGTCTCGCTGATGATCGGAGACGACCTTGGCCAAATATTTGCCCATTGTCCGATTCATGCGTTCTACCATTCCATCGGACTGCGGATGTAACGGTGTGGTCCGAGTCTTGCGAATGCCCAACAATCGACAGACTTCTCCAAAGAGTACAGACTCAAAATTGCGGCCTTGATCCGAATGCAGCTCCATGGGCACTCCGAAGCGACTGAAAAACTCCTTGACTAGTACGTCAGCAACAGTCGCAGCTTCCTGGTTTGGTAGGGCATATGCTTCTGGCCATTTGGTAAAATAGTCCATTGCCACTAAGATGCATTTATTCCCATCGTCGGTTTCGGGAAATGGTCCGGCAATGTCTATAGCTATTCTCTCCAGAGGACTACCCACATTGTACTGCCTCATAGGTGCTCTTCGCTTCCCCAAGGGTCCGTTGCCAGTGGCACATAGTTCACATTTCCGACACCACTCCTTCACGTCTTCTTTACAGTTGACCCAATAAAAACGTTCCCTAACTTTCTCCAAAGTCTTTTTCACACCGAAGTGTCCTCCGGAGGCACCGTCATGGAGATGTCGCAATACTGTAGCCACTCGGCTTCTTGGAACCACGAACTGAGACCTAATGGTGGTGCCATCTTCACTCTCCAGTACTCGCTTCAGGAGATCGTCTTCCACCTTCAAGGACTCCCATTGGGCCCAATATGCTTTGAGCGTTCTGTTAAAAGGGCTGACGGCCTCCCAGGCAGGCCTTTCTCCCACGCGCTTCCATTCCAGTACCATTTTTAGTTCGGGATCAGCCTCCTGCTGTCGTTGCAATTCTTCCGGCAACCAATTGTCGTTGACGATGGTAGTCCTTAATACTTGGCAAACCCTCTCCTCCAAACGAGAGCAATGACGGCAATCCGTTGGACAGGGTCTTCTTGAAAGAGCATCGGCATTTCGATGACTAGTGCCCGCTCGATGTTCGGTGTCAAAATCGTATCCTTGTAATCGTTCGATCCACCTTGCCACCTGACCTTCAGGATTACGGAATTGTAGAAGCCATTTCAACGCTGCATGGTCCGTCCTCAATAAAAACTTCCGTCCGTACAAGTATTTGTAGAAGTGCTCAACGGACTTCACGACGGCCAATAGTTCTTTTCTGGTCACACAATAATTCCTTTCGGCTTTCGACAAAACCTTACTAAAATAGCCGATGACCTTTTCTTGTCCATCCTGTATCTGAGAAAGTACACCCCCAATGGCCAGATTACTTGCATCTGTGTCAAGTATGAATTTCCCTTCTGTCCGTGGATAGCTCAATATTGGTGCGGTTGTCAGGGCACGCTTCAACTGTTGGAAAGCTGTTTCACACTCTCCGCTCCAAACATACTCGCGCCCATCTTCAGTTAACCTTGTCAGAGGTTTCGCTATATTGGCAAACCCAGGAACGAAACGCCTGTAGTAGGTACATAACCCAAGAAAACTACGAACTTGGTGTTTATCTTTCGGTGTTGGCCACTCTTGAACTGCACGAATCTTATCGGGGTCGGCTGCCACTCCATTTTGTGCTACGACGTGCCCGAGATATTTCACTTCCTTTCTGAATATGTGGCACTTTTTCGGACTCAGTTTCAGATTAGCTCCACGTAGTCGTAGTAGACAGGGTATCTAACGTGTCGTCGATACGTGGTAAGGGATAGTTGTCTTTCTTGGTCACGTCATTAAGCTGCCGATAGTCCACACAAAATCTCGTTGACCCGTCCTTCTTACTGATCAGGACCACCGGTGATGCCCATGGACTGCTGGATGGCTCGATGACCCCTTGTTCTTCCATATCAGTAATAATCTTTTCGGCTTCTGCTCGCCTTGCTAGAGGTAGACGCCTCGGCTGCTGACGGACAGGCATAGAGTTGCCTGTATTGATTTTATGTTTTACTATATTTGTTCGTCCCTTCTGGCTATCGTCAAGAGCGAAGATATCTTGGTATCGATGAACCAAACCCTGTACCTCTTTCACTTCCGTTCTGTTAAGATCTTCGCACGAACTAGTAACCATACCCACTAATTTTCCACCATGGTCTTTGGGCACTGGTTTTGGAACATCAGCCATACACCTGGCTACTCGAAATACTGGCACACACTGTCCCACAAGGGTACTCTTCTTCAATGTCACCGGATCCACATTAACATTCATAATTCTCACCGGTACTCTCTTTCCAACCTTGATCAGCGCTTTTCCCACCAGTATGCCACTATGGATTTTCTTATCACAAACAGGCTCCATCATTCGCACACATCCTACCCGAAGGTCTCCATCCAAACCCGCCTCGACAACCATCTCGCTTTGACCCGGCAATATCACATCTTCAGTCAGCAAAACCCTTACAACCGGATCTTCTCGTGGGTGCAAAGGAAGTTCTTCGTTACCGACCTTCAAAACACCCTCTTTCAAATCCAACGTAAAACCAAATTTTCTCAGGAGGTCCATTCCCAAGATGAAGTCATCAGTGATATCGGCTACCAGCACGTCATAATCACGTTCTTCACTTCCAATGCCAATCTTCATCTTCACCACTCCGCGTGTTGGTATCACTTCACCTGTTGCTGTACGGAGTTGAGTAATTGTCGGTAACAATTTAATACTTGATTGTAGAACATCAGGGCGTACGATGGATTTTGTCGCCCCCGTATCAATAAGTAGTGGAACAGTTCGGTTAGCAATCTTTCCATCTACAAACAAACTGCCGTTACTATTCTTTGATGTTACGGCATGGATCGTGATCTCCGGGGCATCTTCACTCGCAGTCAACGTTCGCCCCCTCTTGCCAACCCCTTTTAACTTTTCCGACGGTTGTACTTTTCTTATTTTGGGACAACGGCGTTCTACATGTCCTTGTTCGCCGCAGTTCCAACAACGAGACCCTCGAACTTCTTGATGATTCTTCTTACGGTTCTCTTCCTTCTGAAGAACTCCTATTAATAATTCTTCTAGGCGATCTTTAGAACCTTCATCTTCTTCCAAAACGGTCCGAACACGTCCGTGACCTCGGGACGCTTGTTTTGCAGCTTCAAATTCTAAGGCGTGAGCAAGCGCATCATCAGTTGTTCTTGGTCGTGCCAGCCTCAATGATTGTTGTGTTTCTCCGTCTCTTAACCCATCAATGAAGGTCTGCACAGCGAGCTGTCCCAGAAATGAATCGGGTGCCGTAGGGTACGCCAATCGGACAAGCCGCGCAACATCGGCTTCAAACTCCTGCAGGTTTTCTCCATTCTTCTGGATACGATTCTTCACTTGCGCGTGATACACTTGTTGAAGATGCGCGTCTCCATATCTCATCTCCAATCTAGACACTAACAATTGATAATCATTTTCCTGTCCTGCTGGGATTGTTTGCAGGACGTTCAACGCGTCTCCACGCAAAGCCACAGTTAAAGAAACGGCCTTTTCCTTGCCTGTCCATCCGTTGGCCCCAGCGGCCGCCTCAAATTGTTTGTAGTAGGTGGACCAAGGTATCTTTCCATCGAACGTGGGTGGTTTTACTTTTATCCCTACGGCAGGACCCTTTTCTTCTTTAATTTGCTTCTTTACTTCATTAAACTCAGAAGTTGAGGGAAATCGTAGTTGCCTCATTCTATCTTCCAACATATCGGTTATGTCGTCTTTCTTAGCTGTTGATGGTAATTGCATTTGGGCTATTTTCTCTTCTACCATCTTTATTACCCTATCTTGTTCCGCCAATCTACCTTCCAACAGTCCTAACGCACTGGCATTCTCAAAAAATTCTTCGAAAACTTTATCTTCTAACGCTTTGACATTGTCCTGCAATTCTTCTTTAAGCCTTCTGGAATTTTCTTCAGATCTCCTGGAATTCTCCAGTATTTCTTCCTTTAGCATTCTAACATTTTCTTCGGACTTTCTAGAATTTTCCAAAACTTTTTCTTCCAATGCTTTAGTGTTTTCCATTAGTTTTCTAGAATTCTCTTCGGCCTTCCTAGAACTTTCCAGTAATTCCTCTTTTAACATTCTAGAATTCTCTTCCGACTTTTCCAGTAATTCCTCTTTTAACATTCTAGAATTCTCTTCAGACTTTCTAGAATTCTCTTCGGACTTTTCCAATAATTCTTCTTTAAGCATTCTAGAATTCTCTTCTGTTTTTCTAGAACTTTCTTCCATTTTACTTAACAACAAACTAGTATCAATTGCGGGTCCAGGTATTTCGAAGAGGAAACTTTCAGGATCTTCTTGCTGTTCTAAAAGCCATTCTTTTAGCCGATTTATTAACACGTTTTTAAGGCCCGTTGTTTCCAAATCTCGTTCTTCCAGTTCATGTTTCAAGTCTATTACTTTGAGATCTTTTAGCAGTTTCATCACCATTTTAATTGTTTGTTGAAATTATGTTTTAACACCAAAAATTTTATTCTTACAGAACTTTAATTAATTATTACGCGATTTTATTTATTTTAAAACACCACACCTGACAACACTGTAACATTCTTTTTCAAATAATATCACAAGTGCTGTTTAAATCGTCTATTCACAAACAAATATTTATTTCTATACACTAATGAATACACTATAAATGAACGCTATGATTATAAACCATTAAAAACTATTATTTACAGACTATGAATTTCTAATACAACATTTATATTCACTATTTATTTTGTAATACACAGTTAATGACTTGCTGTTGACTGATCTTCTTTTATCCGCGAATCCGCTTTTATACCCTCATATAAACGCACCAGAAGTCGCTGGAACCTTCTATGTATTCTAGAAAATGCTAGAATAAACCGCGTCTGGTTTACATGCTTGTGCGATGCGTCATTCTCTCGAAGGCGGTAGAACACACCATTTGTTGCTCGAAAAGAGGTTCTTTCTTTTTCTCTCTTGTTACAATAGTAACAAAATTTGATCAGGAAAACAATTTTGGGTCTACAGGATCTTCACTCCCAGTTAAATCTGAAAAAGAAAATGTATTAGTTACAAAGGTTTATAAAACAGTACAAACATTATTAACAGCAATATAAAAATAGTCTTGAGGACCATATAACATATAGTTAGTAGGTACATAATACAATTGCTTTATAGACAATTATCAAATTACTGAAATAATGATAAAGGTCAAGCTATTTTTTGAATAAAATTATAAACTATCAAAATATATGGAAAATAATTGCAAGAAAAACAATATTAAGTTACCAAGGGGTAGTGATGTAAATAAAAGTGGGAAATGAATTTAATAAAATGATAAAAATGGTTGTAAATGAGTTTGTCCAGTAAATAAATGTATAATTTATAAAGAAAATAATAAATAAAAGTTTAAGAAGTTATCCTGGGTGAATAGTGCATAGTTTATTGGTCAAAATAATTAAAAAAGAACTACAGGAGAAGAACGTAAAATATTAATTAGTATCCTACATACGGTTGTTTTCAAGAAACCAGCGACAAGTGAAGAAGAAGTTAGCAATAATGTTTCTTGCATAGTAATCAAAAAATGCTATTTAAGAAAGGTAAATAAATAAAAAGAAAATTCAGCTCACCATTTCAGTATTGACAGCTATCCAGCCCAGAGAACGGTTTTGGGAGTACCACAGCAGCAAAATCTTGAAGGGCATAACACCAAGCAGCATGCAGCTACAAAAGAAAATAAAGTGAATCACAGAATAAGGTTTGTGGAAATAGAAACAAGTGTATATAAAGCATATCTAGTGTTTCTCATAGAAAGAAAAATAAATCCAATTAAAAAAAATTATGGCCTAAAAAAGATAAATGGTTAAATTATAAATACAGAATTAATAAATAAAAATATGTACAATATAATAGGTACAATATTTAAATATTATAGAATACCTTATAGACAAAATGTTATAATTTGTATATTATATTATTTACATATTATTATTTACAGCCGTACTATAGATAAATTACACGCGTGTAACACAATGTTTATTAATCTTGCACGCGTGTAAATCTTTCTATAAGTACGGCTGATAATATTAAAATAATAAAAAAGTGAATCTTTACTACTAGGAAATCAACATTAGTTTTGAACAATTACCTATGAGCTCCTTTGTATGATTAGGGTAAATGACCCAGCCATCACCATCATGACCACTAGTTTCTGTAATTAAAGTTTTATTAAATTTATTATTGACACATTCTAATTTACATTACAAACCTTACCTGTAATTATAGAAACGACATTTAATGTCACTAATCACAATGTCAGTTCTTAAAAATCACACGTGAATTTTATAAACACATGTACGCCATCGCCGCCATCTTTGTAAGCTGAGTTTGGCCGTCAATACCTACTATACCAATGCGTAGAGCGCTGCAATAATTAAACTATGGAAGTATAATTTCATTATATACATACTTAGGGTTAGGTACTACATAGCAGGAACCAGAAACGGTTTTGCATTTAAATTGTTCCTTGTAAACCAAAAATCTGAAAATAATTTTATCTATTATTTATCCACAATTCACGTAAAAATAATTATTTTTGTTTATGCATAATGATGACTTAAATTACAATGGATCAACATGGCAGCTAAAACTTTTACATAAGATAAAGCTGAATAGACACAACCAGGAGTGGAAATTATAGTTTTAAAATCTTACTTAATTGCACAAGATCGTTAGAAAGATGCATCCTCTTCTATTTTAGCATATTTACTTTTATTGGCTAGTTGAATCTTAAAAATCATTGTTGTCACTTTCAAAGAGAACCAACTACATTCAAACACAAACAGTAAATAAAAGTGCTCACGTCCAATCGTGATTATTCGCGTTGGAGGTGGATGTTCGGTGGATGACACTCGCGAGGGTTAAATCGGTTTTGTTGGATATTATTAACACTCTTTAATGTTGTTAACATGCTAGAATAGTGAAATACATTTTTTGAAAGATGACTCTTACACTAACGAGAGTATCTTTACTAAATTCAAATGATTTTTGTACACCAAAAACATTATTTTTACCCATTTTTTAAATTAAGATAACACTCATAAGAAACCTGGTGCTGCGTGTTAATTTTAGTTGTTAATTTCATTCACATGAGTGTAGAAATTTACACTCAGATATTTCACCACACCAAATATGTTTTTCACCACCACTGCATTTTTTACTGTGTAGTTGCATGCGGTTAATTGTTTACATTTTAAGTTTTGATAGTTTCTGGATATCCGTGTGTCGTTTCATTCTCGAGGTAGGAAGTCATAAAAGTGAACACTGCTATATACTGCTATATACTTCTATAATACTTCTAAATTCTTCTAAATTAAAATTGATGTTTAACTGAATAATAGGTCACCAATCTAGAAATTTTAAGTCACCAACCTTTTAAGATGCAGGTTTTTTATAAAATAAAAATCAACATCAACTGGTTGGCTGTTAAATAAGTTTACAAAACTTGATAATGATAATAACTTCGACAACTACATCAAGACGATCAGCTTTATCAGCTCAGGATAAAATTAAGAGGTTAGAAAAAATAAATGCTCGATGTATACCTTTTAAAAGAAACTGAAAATCTCAGAATCTACTACGCAGCTCACGTTCCAAAGTTATACCTATATATCCCAACAGCCTCTCTCCCTCTTTCTACTTTTTTATATTTAGTTTATATATTTTATATATATTTACAAACTTGGTACGATTTCAATAATTCATGTTTATTTGAAGATACCTTAAATATAAATCATGAAAGCCTTCCTGAAGTAATTGATAAACTGTCTCTAAAATCTTAATTGTACAATTACCAGAAGACAATAAATGTGAATCTTCTTTCCATACCTTTTTAAGCAGTAGAGCAAGATGAAGGATTCTCTAAGAAGTATAAAAATTAAATAACTGTTAATTAAAATATTAATTAACGCAACATAAAAGAGGACTAAGTTTAAAGTATTCTTATTCCATGCCTTTTATCCTAATCTCTAAATGAAGAAAACTTTAGCATTGTTTACAAGTTTTATAAACATAAAATTTCCTGCACCAATGGTCGTAAAATATATTAAAAGGTAATGAAAAGCTTTTCAGGTCACGTGATAAATAAAGTTTATGACAGAAAATATGACGAGTTTTATTAAATTTGTAGCGATATCCAGTTACAAATCGTTCGGAATACTCGTCGACGACCTTAAAAATTGAAATAATGAAATCTAGAAGTTAATTAACTTGTTCGCATGAAGAATGAGAGGTATGATATATTTTTTTTAAAACAAGCGAAGATAAGGAGATTTGAAACACTTTTTCAGTCTCTGACGTTTGATATTCGCTTTTCTTCGCATATAAAACTGGTATATTGTAAAAGCTGCATTTCTGCTAACACTGAGGTGATGCACCATCCAGCTGTACCCACCATTCTCCTGACCCTACTACTCTATTCCAAACATTGACACTCCAATTATGTTGGTAATTATTGATTTGTATAATATGAGAATTTTGAGTATCATAAAAATGAAGATTAGGTATGTCTATTCACAAAACCAATTCCGTACATTCATCTGTAAATAGCACACATTTAAAAATTCTCATTTTCTGCAACTTGGTGTTGAGCCCACTGACAAAAAGTTATTATTCCTTCAAAATCATTTTAACGAAAATTCTCAAGGACAGAGAGGCAGGTTTGCAGGTTTGTTATAATTAAAAAAATGTTTACATTGTTTTATTTATTAAATTTTATAAAGTCCAACTGATCATTAACAAAAACAATAGACTTACTTAATTTCCCCCATCATCAGGCAGTAGTAGTTAAATATTTGAAATTTTAATAATATAAAAAGCAATGAGTTTAAAAGTGTAATGATTGCAGATTAAGTTTTTATAAAAGACGTTCAGACATCAATTACAGCGTTACGTTCCAGCATCTTTAATTTGTACAGTATTTGCTCTTTTGTTGGATTAGTGCGATGATTACTCTTTACCTAATACGGGCGATAATTCAAGTCATTAAAAAATTATAGTAGCTAAACTTAGTATAATTGGCTTTTCATAAAAAATTAAGCTTAAGAAATTACCAAAAAAAATTTATAAATTTTCGTATATTCAGAGACATATTTATATAGATTTTAGAAATCTTGGCAATACAAGAACTTATAACTTCAAAGCCTTTTAGGTTTATACAAATTTTAAAATTTAGTTTTGAATTTGTAATTTCTAAACTTTTATTCTGAATAGGTATATATTGCTGGCATAACTTTACATGATTTATAATAATGTTAAAGATTTAAACTTTGAGAAAGGGTTACATTATTAAGCAGTAATCTCTGTTTAGGTTAATCCATATAACAAATACCATAATACGTATAAAGGTCAGACCTGAATAAGTAACGTAAAATAAAATAATGATAATTTATTTGTCGCACTGCAAGTATTGATCAGGTGTAGTAATCTGTAAGAGTTAAACCGAGAGGAAAAAGGTTAAAAAGCCAATCTTTTAAATTGCTACCTTTTAAAACAAAACTTAATGAGTGATTGCCCTGAAACCAGATACCTGATTACAAGAGAAATAAATTTAAATACGTCCTACCCACAGTAAACTGTAAAACCGTATTACATTCCATTTCGTGCAAGTTTAAAATTGGGCTGAAATGAACAACCAGTGATTAATGATATCCCATACGTTACAGTAGAAGGAAAGAACACTAAGTAGTCCAATAAATCTTTGCGGTTTTCTTGCTACGCCTTTTCTAAACGAGTCAACAATGTTGGATATTTTTTTCACTTACTTAAGTAAAACATAAAAGATGCAACAAGTTTTAAAGGTGTGGTTGTCTGGAGCTGAATTAATATTCAAAATGAAACTTAGTTCTATTTTCTCTTGTAATACGTAGACCTACCTCTGACCTCGACTGCAAGCGCTAGAAATGCCACCCAATACTCAGCAGATTCAGACTGAGGTTAAAGTTCACGTCTTGACAGATGCTAGCACTGCAGAAAGTTACCGTAACCTCAACCTATTGGAGAAACCGTTGTTGTAATTAACCTTCAAAGGTGAAATTTCAAATTTTAAGCAAAATAAATTTTTCTACGTCTGTAAAATAAAATACAAAAGAAAGAAAAAAATGACCCGAAACAAAAAAAAGCAGAAAAGGCATGGTAATGGCGTGTTACAACACCAGCAGCTTGTTAGCCTACCATTCCCGACCCTACGCTTAATATACGATCAAATGATCCTTAATAAATCCTTCACTCCAAATTTCAGCAAGCATAATTTTAATGTTGAGAGAACAAGGGCTGGCAAAATTCGGTGCTTATGAATTATTAAAAATATTAATAAGGGAGTTTTGGCGATTATTCTGCGTTTTCTCTCCAATATAAGTACCAATCTGGAAAATTAAAAATAGAAAGAAAAACCTTCTAATCTGGTATTAGTTAAATACTCTTAAATTGGTTATTACAGGTTTGATTTTTAACCTGTTTTGAAATTATTTGCTTTTTACAGTTGTAGGTAGGAATAACTACAATTATTCTAACTGTATAGATGTATAAAACTGTAGGATGTGGTTGAGAAGTGTCCCCTTTATGCTTATTTAGATTTCGATGATTGTTTTCAATGGATTTTTTTCCAAGTGAATTAAATAGGACTCTCATTGTACGAGTTGTACATACGGGACTCAGGTTCATCGAGCTGGCCTCTCTATATAAACATAGAAAGGGTAGAAAAGGCTTACACTTTTGTGCCAACGATGTGCTTATCAGATTTTGGAATGTGCTGCATAAATAAATTGGATTTTCCCATTTTTATCCGTAAGGGCTAAGGGACCGCTCAAAAAGAACGTTCGCCGAAAGTAGTAGGGGGTTCACTCAAAACGAACGGCAGGGAGGGAGGGAGTTAAAATAATGCGAACGTTCGTTTTGTTCTGGGATCATTCAGAAATTTTAAACAAAAATATAAACAAATAAATAAAAATGGGATAAATTGCTGAATTTCCATTTACTTATCATTTGGAGGGGGGAGGGTACGAATCGCGAATGTTCGAGGTTCGCGAACAGGATGCAGAAAAGGACCTTTTTTTGCAAACGTTTTTTCTAATGGTTCCTGGGCCGACTCGCAGACCCCCTAAGATTTGGAAATCTGCCGATTTGACGATTGCAAAATGTAGTGCCTGCGTAGCGGAGTATTCTGCTGCTCAAACAAAACATTATACCAATAGGCATACAAATATTTTGGGTGTGCAACTTTGAAGGGAATTAACAACAGACATATGAATCTGGATGTTGTTGAAGAGGCAAAACTCATGGAGTATACCTAATAAGTTTTCCCCCACATTTGCAACCGTAGTCTTCGGTATATGGTACCCTTCGGTATGTGGTAACCTTCGTGTATGGTACCATCGTGTATGGTACCATCGTGTATGGTATTAGTAAAGCTAATAATGAATGATTAACGTCCAACCAGTAAGACGATAATTTAAACGTTTCAAAGTCTTTCACAAAACTTTCAAAAAAGACAATTCTGAAAGCTTTTAAAAAGCTCGAATCTGGCTTTTTGAATCCAACACATTTTCAGATGCTGATTAGATAATGTTGGTGGTAACAGATCGTTCTAACCCTAGTGTTTCTTCAAATAGTAATCAACGTGATGCTGCATCAACCTTCTTTTCGGCTGACGTCTCCACCAGTATATAAGATATATTTTATATGTAGCCTGAATTTGTTCAACCTTATCCAAAAGCAGAAACTCGAAAAACTGATCGACGTGGTAAGAAAAGAAGAAAACTCTGCATAGTTGCCGATACACCGAAGAACGGCTAAAAGAAGGACAAATACGACTAGCCTCAGCTTCCAAGCAGGTCATAGTGTCAGAATCTGATTTTTTTTAAGTGTTTCGAGAGTCTTTCGGTGAAGATAATCCGGATGAACAATTTGATTTTGATGTTGAAACAATTAAAGGTGGTGACTTCGTGATGGAATTTGCATTGTGCATTATGTGGGCGTGCTGTAATAATGAGAGATGCTGTGACATCAATTTTCTCAGAAAAAGTTACAGGAGATCAATTTTTTTGACCTAGAGTGGGAGATATTGCTTCTGTCCAAAAAGCTAACATCGTTCTGAAGCTTTCCGATCTTCGGAAAGGTAGGGCGAAAGAAGAAATTTTATTAAACATTCCTGATGATTTTGAGAAATCTGTTTTCTAAACGGCAACATAAATGGCGTTGCAACTTTAATACGACTAATACTCGTCTTAAACTTAAACAAAATTTATTTTGAATAAAACACTTACTTACACATTAAAACGAAACTTCTTGTCACCCCTTGTATCCTTTGGTTGGGTCGCCCTTGCCCGGTCTTATTAAAAATAGAATTATTTAATTTTTTTAAATATTGCAACAACTTTGAACATGTTGCAGTTCGGTAGTAGAAAACGAAGTAAAATCTTTACTTTATCATCGAATAAACATACAATTAGTGGGGGATTTATTGCATTTAGTTTCTCCAGTTAAGCCATCCTAAATAGCATGAAAAATATTTACAGGTGCGATAGTCTCCTTTTATACAATTTTGTGAGATGATACGTTTTGATAGTAAAGCTCCTCATATACTTACTTAAAATGCACCGTTAACAGATTTCTGTTAATATTTTAACTTAGTATTTAACTTAAGAAGCGTTAGCTTATTACCACGGTCACCTATGAGATCAACATGTCTGAGTGATGCAATTTCCCACTGGTGGGAGTGAAGTTGCCTATTCACCTACTAGTAGCACTCCAGGCTAGTACCGGAGTACCAAGTTGGTCGGACCGTTACCGCGTTTCAAAAAGGGAAATTATTACCTACTCGTATTTCAAAATAGATTTACGAAGTGGATTTAATGTCGATGAATTCGACGAGCTACAGCAACCCTAGTCACACAAGCGTTCTTTGAAGACGTAATCACACGATTTGGAGCACCGAAAGTCGTTATAATAGACAACGAAACTATTCCGTGGGTTATTGAAAGGTTTTGAAAAAATCCATAAGTGTACTCCCAGTACAGAGGTCCAACAAGACACTGAAAACTACGATCGCTAAATTTTGCGAGGAGGACCAAAGGGGGATGAGACCGATATCTATCGACTCTTATGATGGCGTTAAACAGCTCACAAAACGAGACAACAGGTTTCACATCAGCATTTCTGAGTTTTGGACGTGAACGTTCTTAACACTGTGCGCCGCCAGGAGGAAAAACTAGATCAGACCTCAATGGCACGATGGATAGAACGGATCACTGTAGCTGTCTAGAAAAAGAACATGTACATTTTCCGTATAGTCCGTACAAATATCAGCAGACCCTTTGAGGAACAAAGACCTCATTATAATCTTCGACGACGAGATTTGAGACCTAAGCTGCGAGACCGAGTTATGAGACGAAAAATTATTTGTCCTCGGCCGTTCAGAGTTTTGCTGCCAAACTAGCACCCAAATATTCCGGTCTTTATGCCATAACCAGACTACCATCCGCGGTAGTCTACAATCACAGACATGATTCCGAAAAAAGTTCTCCCGTATCCACGCCAAAGACATGAAATTGTTTATAAATAACCGATTGGAGGAACCCTAAATAGAAGCCATTTTTGCAATAATGAAGTTACAACACCCTCCATCGACTGCTGTCACAAATACAAGAGCCGTCCAACAAGCAGCCATAATTAAAGTGGATAAGCAGCAGGTCCAGAAGTTTACCAAAAAATATCCTCCGAGCCGTCCCGTAAATCCAAAACCTCTTTTGGAATTGGAACCAACAAGAAGGGCCCCAACACGCCTTAAACCGTTGGTCACCTGCCGAGAAATTAGACCAGTTAATTTCTCAGGCTCTAATTCCTAAGACTTTTGGCAAGAGCCGCTTTCGATATTATTGTCGTATCAATAGTAGGTGACCTTAAAAAAGATTTAAATCTTGTTCTGTAATCTAACCCTGATATACAAAGGCTGTGAATAATAGTTTGGTTTTTATATTTTTTGCGAGATCTTTTGTTTTGCATAACAAATTTTGTTTTTATTCTCTACTGACACGATCCGTTTTTTTTCTATTCTCTACACAGGATAAAACAAAATATTCAAAAAAATTGGGCGCACGATTCTGGATGTAGACTTTTTTTATCTTTCGAGGTAGAGGGAGCCATAGAGATTCCAAAATCACCCGAAATCAAAATGACACGTACAGACGGCACCCAAACCGACGTTTCGGCCAACAACAAAAGTAAAAATGGCCGAACTGTACGCTGTTATACTAAAAAGGTTACGCCATCGCCAACCGGTTGAATAGCTATTTGCGATGTAAGTTGGAGTGGATAAATTGGCCATATAAGATACGGCTGTGCTGGCTGTACTACACCTTCTAGACCTAAATTAAACAAGTTATATTTGTTTGAGTGGAATTGCATAGGATAACATTGTTTTGTAGATTAACAAATTATTTGTGGCACATTTACGTTTATGAACCAAATGTATCTCTCCAGTTAACGGTAAAGGTTGATACATATGTATTTTATGTCTTATAAAAATTCAGCGCACAAGGTTATACTAATAAAATTATATAAAACAAAATAAAAATTTTAAAAATTAGAATCATTTAACCAAATACACCATTCTATTTGATTTTTCATTTTCCAAACATTATTACCAGTTTGTTTGTTGGTAAGCATCAAACAACCACACGTTATCACTTTAACTTAACTTTAACACGAGTAGTGCAATCTCAACGCACCAACAACAATTGCCGAAACCAAGCGAATTTACTTGCGAACATTACCGATTTGAGAGCCTCAAGTTTAGAAGTATTGTATTTTTACAATAAAACGTTTAAAAACTTTTTAGAAAAATAAACGCACGTCTACATTTTATACATTAACAAACGTTTTACATTATATTATATTTGATGTTAAACTTTGATTAGCTATGTAATACACAGCGTATGCGTAAATTACCTTGCCGAATAGAAAACTTTTTATTTTTAGTTTTTGAAAAAAAAGTTACTCTCTAAAAAAAGTTTTGCCTCAAGTTAACATTACCAATGTATGCATCATATAAGGGAATTATGAACCTATTTATAAACCTTATCGCCACCTGCAAGATAACACTGCCAACATTCAGAAATCTTATCTTAATGCATTCTAATATATGTTAATGTACGTTTTAAGACGTTATCGTCACGTGTGTGAATGCAAACAAAGGATTCTTGAACACAGAATGGTATACAAAGACCGCAACTCTGTAGGATACTTCAGTTCGAGTTGCAATCAACGTCACTCAGAAAGCTTAGACGTTAGCGTCCAGGGACGTCACTTACCTAGCTTTCCGAGCTTAATTATCAGTTTAATTTTAAAACTACATAATATTTAAGTTATTATGCAAGTGCATATTGTAGAATTAACGAAGAATAAATATATTATTGTACTTAAATAAACTGTTCATTCTGGACTCCGTCTTTCGTGTTTTTAAATAAAGAATTATTTTAAAAACACCTTTCAACGTTAAGAAAAGTTAACTCTCACTTAAAACTTTAAATGCTGCCAGTAGAATTAACCTATTGTATACAGGGTGATCAGAAAAGGGTGGCTTTGATTTTAATGTTTGCATTTTCTTTTAAATTTTATTTCTGTTTGCGTTAAAGGGTACTCCTGCATTATGTATCCTAAAATAATACATTAAAATTGCATTGAGGCGGACTACATAAAACGTCGCAGTAGATAGGTAGATAATGATGTTGATATCAATTGACTTTCTGATGTATAATTTTTGTGTCATTGCTCTGATTTAATAAATGTGGATTTTTCATAATTAGGATTTTGATTTACAATTTTCTATTTTATTAAAGGAATAACTATGTAATTAATTTTTACTGATTTCCAATAATTATGCAGTAGCACAGTTGATTGCTTATAACGGGTGTTAGAAATCTTATCTTACGAAGCGTTCTGTGTAAACAAAATTAAGTGTCCTTGATTAATTAAGTTGTCTAAGACCCGTTACTACGTATAATCTAGGACTAACTGAAACTTAAGATGCGAAAGTCCCTAAAGACACTCATTCCAACAAAAACGTAAACCATATATGTACTGGGTCATTATAAAATTAAAATTATGAAATGGAAGCTTTACTAGTAGCCAGTCAACTAAAAGGACTGAAATCAACTATTGCTGCTTTAAATTATTCCTTGGACCTTAACGATTGAAGTAATTACAACATAGGCCTTCAATCACGATATGGTAATTACGGTTTATATGCAATCTTATTTAGCATATAATACCAGGGTTATTGTAGGACAGTTCCGTTTATATTACGAGGTTTAATATAATTACTAAGTCTCCTATAATTATACCGTCGTAAGGGGTCGCAAGGATGTGTAACTAAGTTATTGCGGTAATTCTAAACTAGTTTAGTAAATTATTGGCATAGTTATCATGACACGTCGACGTTCTTCAGCATATCTTCACATGCCTGATGTTTGACAGGAGATTAAGGAGCTTTCACACAGGATTAAAAGCCGGCGGTGCTTATTGAACAATTATGCCACAGCTGATTTTTCTCACGTAGCAGGAAATCAATTAGCCGTTGCCTTTAGGGAACGTTCGTGTACAGACGGAAGTCGTGAAACGAACTTCACGCACTGTTACCATTATAGGTTTACCCCGGAGAATAACGGGGATGATATAAAGAATTCTTTTTTCTTGCGAAATTGCTATGTATAATGTAATTTTAACTTTCTTTTCAATTAAGTCTTTGTGGTAAATGTAACTCGCACCGAAGAAGGACTTCTTATAACTAAAACCAACTTTTTAAAAAAATATAAGTTTAAAGCATGACATTTTCTCAACTTTTATGACAAGCTGAAACGTCACAATAAAGTTACCTTAGTTGGTAAATTGATGACAACAGCCCTTCGATTCAAGCTTTTAGTATATCGAAAGTTCCAGATTTGAAAGTTTTACAGTTTTAAAGTTCTAACTTCTTACATATACTTATCTAAACAAAATGATTGTTTTCGTAGTTTCACAATCTTTAAGCCTGGAAGGTTCGAGTACTGAACTGCATTATTTTTCCAAGTTACGAAACTTGAATGGGGAGTTACACATAAAACTATGAAACTTCAGAAGTTTAGATGTTTAGGATTTTAGAATTTTAGAATCTGAAGCTAGACTTTAGAGTTAAACTTCAAATTCAGGCCATAGTGCATGGGACTTAAGGGTAGAATTTAGATGGTTACTACTAAATAGGATGCAGAATAATTATAATAATTATAATAAAGCTTAATACAACGTTTTCATATGCAGCGGACAAGCTAAGTTAAAATAAACTTAAAGGGCACACCTGTAAATCACATTATCGAAGATAACAGTGCAAAACTAGAGTTAATTATACGCCATTCGGAAAGGCGTTTAAACCTTTCATACCTTTTAGTAGAGTACTAGTTTCATCATTCTTCTCATCGATCTTCTTCTTGATGTCGTGTAGAGTGGACGTGTTCTGTTTCGCTTTGTAAACAAATTTAAATATTTGTGAAAATAAATTCATATTTAATCAAAGTTATAAGAATACAAGTGCCCAATTAATAAATCTCAATATTCTCAATATTGTGAATTACTTAATTTCCGCATAAACCATTACAGTAAAACAGTAAACAGTTATTGTATTAATTTTCGTGATGGTAAACTGTGAAATTTGTTCTGTACCGGAATGGGACGTTTCGGCGCGGCCGATTCGGCACGACCGATTCGGCGCAGGCGGTTCGGCGCAAGGACGTTTCGGCGCGGGACGTTTCGGTGCGAAGACGATTCAGCGCAAGTCGATTCGGCGCGAAGACGTTTCGGCGCGAAATACCTAATCATAAATTTGACGTTGCTTTAACATAAACCCTCGGAAAAAACAGTAACTTTTAAATTTTATAAATTTATTCTGTCCGGACAAAAATGTAACCATCGAACACTGTAACCCGGTTTATGATATGTGAAAATACCGAATTAAAAAGTGTTTAAGGCAAGAATTAGAATTGTTTCGATGTCTTTCTGCAAATTATAATGTTGTTTTCATCAACTCAAATCCATTTAGAAATACTACATAACAATGAATAAAACAAAAATTTTACTAAATATTTATACCCTGGTCGTAATCTGACAGACAGATGATTTGGTCGCACAAACAAACTTTTTTGAAAATTTTAACAATTCTGTATATTCTTGTGCATGATACAATACTAGAAAAGAAATTAAATCAACCCCCACTTATAAGATGTGTCCAAACAAATTAAAAATTATGCCTTGTCGGAAGGGATTACTGATTTACAGAGAAATATTCCAATGAAGATTTTCTAGTAAACACCTGTGTGAAAGCAATTATTATTTTCGCATGTTTTATGTAATATTATATAACTTTTCTATATTCTTAGTCGTATTAAAATTGTTGTTTACAAGATAAAATACTCCAAATTGTACTGTTGTGTTCTGATGCACATGTTAAAGTTTTCTAGTAAGGGAGCGTAATTACGTAAGCATCATTTTATCGATTTTAAATCCCCACCCTCCCTTTGTAAGGAAAAATAAGAAAATTACAAAGCCCCCCTTTAATGAAATAATTAAGTTTTAAATTGAATATTTGGAATCACTTGTTACATTTCCTTCTATCGCCAGTAAAACAGGTTTACCTTGCTAATAATATAAAATACTATAACTGTGTCGTTGGTAATAGACATACGCTTATTAATTTTGATACGCATCAAAAGCATTTTCACTCTTTCGACTGCGAGTAAAAGGAGTTTCAAATGGATACCTAAATGTTTTATTTTCTTAGTTTTCAGAGATATTAAGATTAAACAGGATTTGCTTTTTCCAGCCCCCTGGTATAAAATATCTTTAGTAATTAACCTACAGCAGTCCATCGACACTATGATTCACCCTGTATATACAATATACATTCTGCATTGCTTATAATAATAGTTACAATTAAGGGCCGGCGGTGGACGAGTGATGTCAATGCATCACTCGTGTTCCAAAGGTCGTGGGTTCCCACTTGGGGCGACGGGATTTTTCTAATTGGAAAATTCCGCCACCTCAACTATGGGTGTGTGTATTCGTGTTGCATGTTAGATGGGGGACAGATGACCTTAGCAGTTGGTTCCCCCGTAGTGTAGGTGTGAAATAAAAAAAAAGTTACAATTTATATTACAACTATTGAATAGACAAATATTACCATTAGCCACCACGCCATATGTATACACTCTCACTGTAGCTCCAAAGATATTTTTAAAATGTAGTCTTCATGGTACATATGCATCAAGGCTCAAATAAATATTTTAAGTAATAACCCTACAGAAGTTTGTCCACAACATAAGTTTTGCCCTGTGTACTTTTCAAGTATGTATATGTAAGACTGCGGTTGGTTCTCTGTGTACTCTGCAAGTAATCACGTCTTTATTTTATATATCTGATCTCTTCTCGTATAATTCTGCAACGCTTGTATGCTGTAAGTTTTCTCAGATTAATTTATTTTGTTCTGCTAATATTTGAAAAATATCTAAGTAATGTTGTTTATTGTTTCCAGCCTTATTTTGTGGAACTCCATAATCATGAAATAAATAAAGATTATTAAAAGTTTCACAGTTTTATTAAAATATACCTGACAATATTGTTTCGACAGCTATGCTGTCATTATCAAAGGTAATATAATTATAAACAAACACGTCGCTAAGGTAGATACAAAATAGGTAACTAGATAAAATAATAATAATAATAATAAAAATTAATAATAAAAATCATAATTAAACATCTAATACTTCCAGTAACGGAGAATTACTGAGCTCAAGTTGTTCATTCATTAAAGGTACCCTGAGTTTGTGTTTGTATATCTCAAAGGCTTCTAAAATGTCTAATTTGCGTTTGTTATTACAAAAATGTAGGAATTTAATATTATTTTGAGGAGTCATTGTGTGATTTTGTTCTAAAAGGTGTTTGGCGTAATTCGATTTTTCAGGATGTTTATTTTTGTAATGACGTACGTGTTCTTTATATCTTATGTCAAAATTTCGAAGTGTTTGTCCAATATATACCGAACTACAAAAAGAACAATTTAAACGGTAAATGCCCGATTTCATGATATCATGTGTTCTGTCTTTAGCATTAAATAAAAATGAAAAAGTGTTAGTGTTGGTTTTAAATGTTATTTTATAATTGTTGGTTTTTCTTAGTATATGTGCAATTTTTTCTGATATTTTGCCAAAATATGGTATAGATATGTAATTTGTGTCTTCTGTTTTATATGTTATATATCCCATTGACAATAAAACAGAAGACACAAATTACATATCTATACCATATTTTGGCAAAATATCAGAAAAAATTGCACATATACTAAGAAAAACCAACAATTATAAAATAACATTTAAAACCAACACTAACACTTTTTCATTTTTATTTAATGCTAAAGACAGAACACATGATATCATGAAATCGGGCATTTACAGTTTAAATTGTTCTTTTTGTAGTTCGGTATATATTGGACAAACACTTCGAAATTTTGACATAAGATATAAAGAACACGTACGTCATTACAAAAATAAACATCCTGAAAAATCGAATTACGCCAAACACCTTTTAGAACAAAATCACACAATGACTCCTCAAAATAATATTAAATTCCTACATTTTTGTAATAAAAAACGCAAATTAGACATTTTAGAAGCCTTTGAGATATACAAACACAAACTCAGGGTACCTTTAATGAATGAACAACTTGAGCTCAGTAATTCTCCGTTACTGGAAGTATTAGATGTTTAATTATGATTTTTATTATTAATTTTTATTATTATTATTATTATTTTATCTAGTTACCTATTTTGTATCTACC
Organism: Agrypnus murinus; assembly: GCA_929113105.1. Classification (NCBI taxonomy): domain Eukaryota; kingdom Metazoa; phylum Arthropoda; class Insecta; order Coleoptera; family Elateridae; genus Agrypnus; species Agrypnus murinus. The sequence goes on from OV816030.1 coordinate 75,706,490, forward strand.
TTAGCGACGTGTTTGTTTATAATTATATTACCTTTGATAATGACAGCATAGCTGTCGAAACAATATTGTCAGGTATATTTTAATAAAACTGTGAAACTTTTAATAATCTTTATTTATTTTATTTCATCTAAGTAATAAGTGCAACAATTGTCAAATTTTAACATGCCTGTCTCCTTGCTGATGACTCCTCACCCTAACATGAAGATCTTTGAAGATCGGTAGAGCAACAATCGCTCGAACGACTTTGTTGAGCTACAATAACTTTGTTGATGAAATCCAGAACTACATTATATAAAAACGCGAATGGATTTTACCGGAACTACTTCGTGGGTTTCCTGCGAGATCTTGGATTTAAAATTGTAACCATAATTCCAATAAAAGTAACGTTATTAGGTATGTAGGGCTCGAGAACTAAAACAGGAATGCCAGTTGCATAAAATGATTTATCAAGGTTCAACCTTTATATTGAATTTCACGTTGCACAAGCAAAATTGCATAAAAGATTTTATGTCCTTTGAATGCACGCAGGTACATAAGAGTTCGGATTATTAATCGCAACAGGTTTAATTCATCAAGATTATTTATTTAGGGATCTGTATTTAAATATAATCATAATTAAAATTATGAGGGTATAGACATTAGTTATAGACATTATCCCATTACGTCTCGTATTTCTCTTTTTTGATCATTTTGAGTAAAATTTAAATTTTAAAACGACACTCTCTAAACTGTTGCAATTAAAAGTTATACCAAAAGATATTAAATTCAATTACATTTAGTTAATTTAATAAAATTTAACGCTTTTCTGACTCTTTGATTTGAGTTTTTAGCGCTTTATTGCACGCTTGGGTAGGCTTTTGAATTAAGCCAATTGAATTGAATGGTTGTCAAAGATACGTCACCTCCGCTATCGTGAACTTGGTCCATCTAGAAGCCAGAACGGACATATTGGTTTGATTTATCGTTGAGATATGTAGTGGTAAATGTTAGTTTTTAATGGATTTAACTCCTTAAATTGAAAATTTTGTGAGCATTTTTTGGTGTAATTTGGAAGTTATTATTTGAGAAGAGTTTGTTTTGCTGATTTATAGCAAAAATTTCAACTTTTCTTTTATATTTTAATATTGTGTAATAAATGGTGATTCCCTTATGTAATTTCAAAGGGGGTTGTTTTTCGTGTAAGGTTTTGAGTACAAGCAGCCTTTTTAAATTGTCTGGAATCCTAACAAGTACCAGGTGATCAAGTCGGAACACCACATACTCGATACTTTGATTAGATGAACTATTATGAGAGGGGTTTGACATCATTATTGATAATTTCTAGTTTCATATGGTAGCACTACAGTCAACTTAATATACTATAGGTAAAATACAGAAGAGTGCTTTTATTACATTACGACAAGCAGCTTTATCTAGAATCCTTTGTGCTGCACATCCGTTCTTTTCCCTATAAAGTGCAATAAGTTTTTTATAAAGAGTTACGCTACCTATATATCTACTACATTAACTAATACCTGTCGACTTTAAACACCTTTAAAAACTAATGTTTATACATACGGTGCAATTGAAATTATCGACACAACATCCTTAAGGACCTAATGAAGATCATTAGATTATTTTAAGGGCAGATGTGTAGTAAATTATGGTGACTATTTTGAAGAAAATTTATTCCCAGATTAATATCTGTATTTTAGTTTATTTTCTTAAACTCATTTACTGTTTTTACATTTCGTTAGTTTAAACAACGAAATGCTTCGCAGAACAAAGGCCATGTTTGGACTATATCAAAATTATATTAAAAAGTATAGGTGTGAAAGAAAAGATTAAAAGTTTATAGTAGTTGAACTCAGAATAGCGGCGTCGTGTCGGGTTGCAAACGATTCTAGGAATTAAATGGTTGAGATGGTAAATAATAAAAAATAAATTAAAGTGATAAATAAAGGAGGGGTTGATGTTGTTATAATACTACTATTATTTATAAAAACGTATTTTTCGAAATCTCTTAGCAGCATTGATGTATTTAGAGAAGCCTGGGAATTCAGTAAGTAAACTTGTACTTTCTATTCAATTATATTCAAAAAGGGGTTTCCATCCGGAAATATTTTTAAATAGTCTTCTTAAAGACCTAAACAAAATGTTTTGACTTAAAAACTCATAATGAAGTTTGGTCTTGATTACGTTAACAAGCAGTTGTGCTGCTTTTAAGAGATAAATGATTCCAAGAAAGTTTTGGTAGTTTTCGTAAAGACCATAAAGTGTGCTTTTATAATTGTTTACAGTAGGTTTTTACTACATTTTTAAATTTGTTTAATTTGACTTTAGAGAGAGATATTTATGACCACTCAATAAACCAGAAGTAATAAAATGTTATGAGCGCAATACCAGGTATTATTCTCTATTTAAAACTTTGTTTATTTTGAACCTTAAATCAATTTTTAGTTTTTTATATTTAGAAAAAGACAAAGACAAAGAATACGATACTAAACAGGAAACGTTTTACAATAAATGAGAGAGAAAAAATAATTTGATGGTAGGAAGATTTATTTATGTACTGCTGTGCTTTTCAATAAATATAAGTATAAATATAAAGTGATTAAAGGATAGATAACGATTTTAAAAACGAATATTTGTATTTTTGTGTTAGGTATGTAAAATTACCATCCGAAATTTTCTAAACTTCCTAGATCTAATCAGTATTTAAAATAATTTTCGAAGCAAGTTTATAACGAAATGGTAAAAGTAAACTGTCAGTTGTAACGTGAAAAGCGTGAAAAGTACTAACCAAAGTATTACTAGTTGTAAAGAAAACTCAATTATTTCCTAGACAAGTCCAATTGTAAAATCGATTTCACTTCAGATTTTCTATCATTTACCTTAAAAATAAAACAACTTGTCATAAAAATGAAGAGGCTAATAAACATGAAATGATAATATTCCTATTATCAGATTTTACAGAACAACAGAACTTTATCCATTATTAGAGAAGTTTCATCAAAACCATTCAAGTTTAATGTTTGAGTTTCCGTTGTAGCGATCATAATCAGTGACATTTCTAATGGATTTGTAATTTAAATTATTCATAATAAGGACAAGATGTTTTGACAGGTTTGGGCACTTGAATGATTGATACACGAAAACATTTAACAAATCCAATTTGCAAACACTTAATTAGTGGTAAAGAATAAAAACGGGCTATGAATGATGCTTCAATAATAAATGTAACTGAAGTTACTGTACTGTAATGTTCATGTTTCCAATACAATGTGAAAGCTGAAAAAAGTTCAGTTTTGTTCATGGTTCATTTATTCTGCGGCATTAACCTTAGTTTACTCTACTGAAAGTAAAATATTCACTTTCCCTGTAAACAGAACAACCTACTTTCGTAAATAATTAACTTCATCCAGATGGGGGTTTTCATGAATGACGTCACAAAAACACGGTAAGAATTCTGGTTGTATTTTTATCAAAGCGAACTTGACAAAAAGAGTAATCTTCCTAAAAGAATAAGCTGGGAAATTTGTTAGAAAGCTTGAAAAAAGGTAGTAGAGGGATATAAGGAAATACAAAATGTATATTCAGAAGATCACTGGTGTGAGTTGATTTCATAGTTTGAAGCATCTGACGTAATATACGCTTGCGTACGCGTCCCGACACTCCTCATCGTTCTGTAGTAAAAGCACAGCTTTACAAAGTTGCAGCAGGTAGTGATGCCGGGCGTCCTGTTGAGTGCTTTGTATTATTAGTGCGTCCTAATTGTTCCATTAGAGAGTTCGGTCGGGTTTTCTAAATAAAAAAACTCTACTAGTTGGACCCTTTTATTTTTTTATGGCCGAAGAAAATATTTTTAATGTGAAAATGTGAAGAAGGAAAAACTTTGACAGAAAACTACGCCGGTAAAAAGTTTAATATGTTAATAAGGTAAATACTAATTTTTCAGAAGGCTAAAAGTTATATTCCGAATATGAATTTTTCATGCAAATAATATGTACCCTTCAAATATTGGATTTTATCATTTTGTTGAATTGTACAACATAACACGTTATCTAGTCTCTTCACTATTCTGAACAAGATTGTTAGGAAATTGCATTTTAAACACTACAATGGTCCTGTTTAATGTACCCTTTTTTATTGTCTTGTTAAAAAATATATTAAATAAGGAAGAAAAATTCTAAAATAGATTATGGATTCGTATATTTAGCTTTTTTTTTTGGTGAAATTTTATTTGTTCGGTTTGCTAGTCCCCAGATTCTCATTATCCTTAAAGTTTTAACTTTAAAATAAACTTGATTGATTATGTATTTAATCGAAGCCTTGAAGTTTCAGATTTGAATGCATTGTCATTATACCGTTATATATTTAGTAGTTACTCATCGATGTTCTTTTATTTTTATTTTATTTAAATCCAATGATATTATTGAACTTTAATTTTTTAATAATGATTTCAAAAAACTTTTTATAAGTAATATATATGAGATGTAGATGCTATTGCAGTTTACGAGATATTTCATCTAAGGTTTAATTTAGATGCATGTTGATTTAGGTTATACTATTAACAGTGTATGCAGGGTGTATTATAACAAGGACATCAAACGCGGCAAGTAGTTAGACACTGATAAGAAAAACAAAAATTTTCGAAAAAAAAGTGCAAATAAAGAAGGGTATAATATTTTTAGCAGAGTAGGATTTGTTATGCCTCCAAAACAAGTTGTTTTATGTTTTGTTATTTTTACATTAGTGATTCTGCAATCTGCAACATGATACCATTTTACAATACAATTTTATGATGTCAGTCACAGTCAATTAGTGTAGTCAAAACAAGGCATCATTCGTTCGGGGAATCCTCGCATTGAATCACGGATATTATAACTTAATAAACAAGTAAATGAAAAATCTGGGCCAACGCGTGATCAACACTTGTGTAAACAGATAAAATGAGATCAGATTGCAAGCAAGATTCTGATATCATCTAAACTGTTAAAAATTTTAGCGACCGATGTGCGATATGACTATAGATAGGGACAACAGATGCTCATTTTCATTTTACCTGTCTTCTTAAAATTAACTTAATTAATATTAGTGTAATTAAATTATTATGATTTTTGATGCATTTTGCATTTTCTCCCTCGTTGTTTTTGTGACTCAGATTCTTCATTTTTTTGTTTAGATTAGCATCATTAATTAACACTAATTAGTAAATTCCATAAGCGATTGGAATTTGATGTGGAAAGTCCTGACCCAATTATTTCCTATTGAAAGTTGAGGCTAGATTTAATCAATTTTACAGTAAAAAGATATGCAAGGTCAGATGACTTGTAAAAATTAAAAGCTTTACACAATTTTGTTTATTTACGTTTTGTATCACAATTCGTCATTATTTGAGAAGCGGAAACACGATGTCAACAAAGCGAAGCAATTTAATTTACAATAGTACAATGTAACACAAGTGAGCCCTTGGAGTTGGTGTGTTTGGAGTAGCAAGGCCGTAAAAATAAACACTGAAATGTGATCTCATCGTGTTTCTCTGGCTTTAAAATTTCAAAGCTTGCACTTATACAGTTAACTTTATTTTTTATTAATCACATCAATATCACCATCAGCGCGTTATAATTTTATACGTGCTTTTCTAAAAACGTTTTTTGTTCCAAATGCCACCAGAAATGCGCTAGTTAACTCTGGTGCATATCTTATAAAACACCCTGTATTTATAGGACAAGAAATAATGTATATCAATAATGTTACTATTAACACTATATTTTGTAGATGTATGGGGTTTTTCCATTAACCTACATCAGTTTATTTCTAACACTATTTGTAATCCATTAACGGTCCCTTAATCTTCCATTACTCAATAACACTTTTATAAAAATAATAGTATGTTTCAGAGTAGGTAATCAGAAAAAAATAAAATATAGGAAACTATTCTAGATAAAACAGTCTGAATGTTTTTAAATACCAAGTACACAGATACACGTATTTTGAATACATTTGAAAATTTAAAGCGTTTGTGTATTAGTTTATAAATCAAAATATTGTGTTTAAAGATACATAATTATATTTATTTAAATGTACTTAAACTATATGAATGTATTTAGATAGATCTTTTTATAAACCAATCTTTATTGTAAACTAAAATCAAACTAAACTAAATAATAACTAAATTAATGACGCATAGAGTTTATGGTTTCACCGAACGAGATTCCAAATTCCTCTTTTCTTTTTGAAAAATATAATAGATCCTGCCTCATTTTGATGCAGCTGGAAATACCATCTATTTCAGTTCTACCATGGCCTCCACATTTAATAATAATAATAATAATAATAAATGCCTTTATTCTTCAAAAGGAACACGTACAAATCAATGTGAATTCCAAATGGGTGAAAATAAATTTAAAAAAACAAAAACAAAAATGCATATTCCAGTGAAGAATCACAGGGTGTTAGTTCAAAATCAAGGGTGTTAAAAAATTAACACAATGCCTAGAATTAATTCTGTGATTAACCCTCCCCATGCTAGATCCACTTAATAAAAAAAATTAATAATAAAAGTAGCAATACATATGAACATATTAAATTAACTAAATTAACTAAAACTTTATCATATACTATGTTGATTGTTATACAAATACAAACCATACTTAATTATAAATAATTTGATAAAGAAACTCTTGAAATAAGATGGAATACTGTTATAAACTTTAGAGATTTGGTATGAAAAACTCCTTTCGAACAAAGCCGATTTTTGTGTTGGTGGCGTAACTAATCCTTTAAAACGTAAATTCAAGGAATGCACGTCGGTACGAAATCTTATCTTATTGTACAAGTATGGTGGACACCGATTCAAGATGAACCCGTGACAAAATGCAGCTAGCTGCAACTGACGTCTATTTTGCATATTCAGCCAACCGATGGCTGATAACTTATGAGAAATCCGGTCATACTTTTTTATTCCAAAAATAAGTCTTAAACATGAGTTCTGTACCCTTTGAATTCTTTTCGAATCGTCCTGTGTAATGGATGGGCCATAAATTTGTGAGCAATAACCAAAATGAGATAGCACCAATGTCTCACAAAGAAGAGATTTAATTTGGATTGACAAAGAATGCCTATGAGGATAGATTAATTTTAAATTTGTATAAGCTTTTTTAATGTAGTTAGTTATCTGTGTTTTGTATCTAAAGGTATTGTCCATAATTAGACCGAGGTTCCTAGCTTCGTCAACAATGGGAATGTTATCGTGATTAATATTGAAATTAGCAACAGATCGTAATTCTGATACGTTTTTAGAATTGCCAAACCAAAGAATATTTGATTTAGATCCATTTATGATGAGAGAATGTTTCGTAGATATTTTTTAGATCGTTGTTAATGTCCAATATGGATTGCCCAAAGTCGTTTAAATAAAATGAATGGTACAGCTGTGTGTCATCAGCAAACATATGTATTGAGCAAGTACTCACGTGTTTATGGAAGTCAGAAGTATACAAGGTGAATAATTGAGGACCAAGTATGGAGCCCTGTGGCACTCCATTAGTCACGGGTCTATACCGGGAACATCCTTGTGCAAGCTGTACACATTGAAATCTGTCTTGTAGGTAATCCCTCAAAAGTTCAAGGGCAGACGAACCAAAACCGACATATTTCAACACTGCAAGAAGTACATCGTGATTTATGGTATCGAATGCCTTACTAAAATCGAGTAATACCAACACTGTTACCTTATTAGACTCGTGCGCTGTTAAAATATCATCAGATATGTGCGAAAGTGCAGTTTCACAACCGAATCCTGGACGAAATCCCTATTGGATATGGGATAAAATCTTATGTTTGTCCAGAAATTTCTGAATTTGTAAGTGTATAACTTTCTCTCGGATCTTTGAACACACGGGCAAAATGCTGATTGGTCTAAGATCTTTTAAATCGTCAACATTTGATTTTTCGGTAGCGGCTTAATTAAAGCCTTTTGCCATGATTTTGGAAATTTACTTTCTGATAAGCAATAATTAATAATGTGTGTTAAATAAGGTAGGATAATAGGACAAGATAGTTTAATTATATCGATATTTAGATCATCAGATCCTTTGGACTTACTTTTTATTTTACCTATAATGTTTGTTACATCTGAAATTTCAACACCCTCCAGTACAAATTCGTCGGAATCTCTAATCAATTTATTGGTTGTATAGTAATTAATCAGTTCACTGTTGCCAATTTAAATTGTAGGTATGTTATCGATAAAAAAATCATTAATTATTTCCGGGTTATGTAAATGAACTGGAATGTTGGCGCTTTTTGTTTTATTTATACCTAAGGATTTAAGTTCTTGCCATAGACGTTTGGAGTCTTTACTGCCAGAAACATAATTAAAGTAAGCAACTTTTTCGTTTTTAATCGCTTGTGTAGTTACATTTCGTATGGATTTATAATAATCCCAATGAGCAGGGAGACGAGTTTGTTTAAATTTTTTATACGCTTTATTTTTTAAAGTAATCATTAGTTTAATTGTATCCGTAATCCAGGGCGTCTTTTTATGGGTAATCCTAACTGTTTTAATTGGAGCATGGAAATCTAAAATTTCTAAAATACTATCTGTGAGGAATTTAACTTTATGATCCACATCGTTCAAAAGAAATATATTTTGCCATGGTACCAAACGTAAATCATTGTGGAAATCGTCAATATTAAAGTTTTTGTAACTTCTGATGGTCTTGTATAAAATATTGTTATAAGATGGTATCATGATCTCACAAAAAACGGTGTCATGATCGGAAAATTTAACATCAGAAACACCAGATTACCCACCAGACTATTGTCAGATACTAGAATTATGTCTAATAGAGTTTGCGAATTTGGCGTTACTCGTGTAGGAGAATCAATTAGTTGTACTAAGTTGACAGAATCGATAATTGAAGCAAAATAGACGCTATCTTTATTTTTGACTAATAAATCTATATTTGCATCACGAAAACAACACACGAAATCATGCATGGTAGACATCAGCGTGCAAGACTTCTCCAATTCATCACAGAACAACTGGCAGTGCATTGTTGGTGGCTTATACACAACCCCAACAACCTAAAGATATTTTATTTGATTTAAGTGTTATCCATACTTGTTCAATAATATTATTGGTATCAATAATTCTGTAATTGTACGCATTTCTCAAATAGATTAAAACGCCACCACCATGTCCCCGTCTGCCGCGTCTTATAACAGAATAGCCTCCGATATCAATCACATCATTTGAAATCATATCTGTTAACCAAGTTTCGCTCATCGCAAAGCAGTTTAAACATGAATTAATTATAAAATTTTGAATTGAGTTAAATTTTGGCAACATCGATCTATCATTAGCGTGAGCTGCTTTAAAAGATTTTTGTGACATTATTGTGTAAATCTAAAATTAATATATTTATATAACTAAATGGAACACAGATCCAACTTAAACCAAGTGACGTCTTTAGATAAGTATATATCTATTAATTGATGTGTAAAATCTCAATTCAATCATATCCAACTAAATGCAGTTCGAATTTAACTATGATAAAGTCTTTAGATAGGATAAGAAAGTAACATTATTAAATTAATATCAAATAAAATATATTGAATGTATTGTGTACTTAAAAGATATATGTATGAATAAATGCAACCAATATGAAATGTTAAGAGGTAGGCTCGCTAGACGTAAAAGGCATCCTATTTAGAATTTAGATATATATATATATATATATATATATATATATATATATATATATATATATATATATATATATATATATATATATATATATACATATAAGTTAAACAAATTATTTCAAATCATCTGAGGTTTTAATATGCCTTATTAAATTATCTATTTTAACTAAAATTTTACCTTCGCTGGTCCATACGTTACGACCATACTTCTTTACAGTTTCTTTAAAAAGCTGATGTCGTAGTTTTGTTAGGTCTTCTTTGATGACAACTTTGGAACCTTTGAGCTTGCGTTTATTCTGATAAACAGCGTTTTTGGTATTCCTACTATCAAACTTCACAATGATAGGCTTGGTTACTCCTTCCTTTGCGAATAAGCGATGACTGCAATCAATAGAAGTAGGAGGTAGATTTAGACCTAACTTTTCTTTGCATAAATCCAAAACAATTTGGTCAGTATCTTCATTATTATTAATCTTAGGGGAACGCCAAAGATACGAAGGCTATTGCGCCTAGAATACATCTCCGAATTGTCTTTAAATTGGATTAGTTGGTTTCTAGTTACATGTAATTCTGCTTTTAGTGAATCAACCGTTTGTTTATATCCTTGTATTTCTTTCTTAAATTCCTCAACCATTTTGTCTTTTAACTTTTCCACCAAACTATTAATTAGGGTATCGGAAGTTAGCACCTTTTCGACAATGTTTTTTATTCTGGCTTCTTCCTCAGAAGAGCAAGTGGTACGTCTATCAGAAGACATATTTTTTACACTTATATGAAACGATGTAAATACAAACTGTATAATAATAGGAACCCGCTTTAACACTTCTACTTAGTCGGACGGCTCATCACAGAATGAGCTCACTATCCGTATAACGAACCATGCCAAAACAATTATCTTTATGTGGAGAATATAAATTTATTCCAATAACTAGTTAAGTTCCAAAACAAATTTCCATTAATATTCTAATTATTTTGCCTAGCATTTTGCAAATACGTTATAATTTTTACACTGCTTTCTTATTTTCTTTTATATTTTGTATTATAGTACCTAAGTATGTAAATAATTTGTCTCCTTTTTTATGTTAAATTTATTTACTTGCATTGAAGATAACACAATTTGATTTTTAATTACACTTACCTATTCTTCTGTTTGTAACAGAAAAACAAAAACACTTGGATCACTATAATCATATCAGTCCAACTTGTCATGTAACTTTGATAAAACTCTGGGCTGTGTTTTGGGCTTAACATAATGACCTTTCATTGTCCATATCTAAAGGCTTTTGCTGTCAACTGGTTTAGATCAAAAAAGTTTACTAGTCTACCTTTCAAAACATAAACTGTAAAAAATACAAAAAAGTATTATACTTACTACCTATCGTACAACAAAAATCCAGACCTTATTCATCAGACGTTTTTATCTAGTAAAAACACATTAATTACGAAAAATTGGACAGCAGTTCATGTATGGTTGCTAATGGGGCTAATTTAGTCTATACAAAGCCAATACTTTAGCTGGACAGAAGGAAATTCTAGATTGACCTTAAAACCGCTTAATAAGACAACGTTAGTTGCTAGAACTAGTACTCTTTCAATTTTATCAAATAATATTTATTTCTCTATCCTCATCTACAAATTTATAACAAAACATTGTAATTACATAACACACTCTTCTTTACATAAAATATTAAGATTAGAATTAGCCGTTTAATTAAGTTCTATCGAGAACCATAACCTAAATTTTAATATTTTATTTTCGTTAAGAGACTTTTTAGATAAACAATTTGGTCTTCAGGATTCAACACATGCACTTATAGCTAATTAACCAAGTGTAGGATGCAATTACAACTGTTTAAAAAGAAATGTTTTATATTTCACTGCAGTTGGTAAGGCAGAAAGAAAATTGCTCATTGCCAATAAACAAACTCAGTTTATAATTAATATTTATTTGAAATCTAATCTAACACTGGCTACTCGTATTATTTAAATGTTATTAATAATATAATTAGAAGCTTTGTTTCTTAAAATTGTTACTCTTTTCATTAATGTGGTGTGATAAGTAAAATCTCTAAATTATTTTATTTGTTAAATGCAATGTTTTATTGGAGCTTTGTCGATTATTGTATAAAGTACTTGAACTCTATGAAATTCTCTTAGTTTAATTGGTTTTAAGATCTCTAAAACATGTTCCAAGATAACATCATCAACGTGAAGTTATCCCATGTGTAATTGTTTACTGTACATTATGCAATTTATCCAAGGAAGTTGTTAATTGTTATAATACAAATGTATCATGTGTTGTTGTAAGTAAGTTAAGTAAGTTTTAATTGTGTGATTGGCATTTTAATTACAGGCTCATATGATAAATTAGTGTATAAGTGTCTTATGTCATTTTGATTGGAATTTTATGAACTACATTTCTATATAATGAGTTTTTAGTAATTCAACCATTTTTATAATTCCAGGTATACATACTACATTTAAAAAAATTACAAATAAATCGTTATAATCATATCTTATTTAATAAATAACATGAATAAAATTTTTAATAATTGCCAAATATTACAGTTTAAATGTCATATATTTAAAAACAATACAAATCTGGATCACGTCATACAAAATATACAACAGTCATTAATCAAACGAAACAAAACCATACATGCAGAAACACCCATGATACATAGTTCAAATACATCAGTTCTTTCGTCCATTGTATTTTTTCTTCTTTTTATTATATTTTTCATTTCTATTATCAATTTCTTTTTTCTAATTTTTGACACTGTTAACAATTTTAACTTTTTCATATGCAATTCTGTAAGACAAATTGAAGTATGTTTTGTTAATGACTTAAACTTATCAGGATTCATTCTAATATTATATTTATGTCTATATTATATTGTAAACTGTTTTTTTTATTAAACTACTTTGTTAATAAATCCCCAAGATGGTTCCTATTGCCCAGTTTTTTATTATTAATAATTTCAAATATACAAGGAACATATTGGGTACCTTATTATTTAAATTTTGCTGACGTCACATACGTCAAATATTTGTTAATTTTTATTCGTTTTTCTAAAAGTATAAGTATGCCTGCGATGAAAAACCAGTCAGTTAGCGATATTTTAAAAAAGCAAGAGGATGTCTCGCCGCTAGTTCAAATTGTATAAAAAGTAAGGTTATGCAACCTAATATTTGTAAACAAATAATAAAAGTTAATGATTTTAATAAAAACAATACTTACCATATTTACGAATTCAACAAAAAAAAACTATTAACATTATTCAACGAATTTATTGGAACATTTATTTATTATAATTCGAAGAAGATTTTTGGAAATAGATTTATCAGCTGCCCTGTCAAATATTTGGTTGACAGTTTTGCAACATGGCCAAAGCAAAGTTCGTGTCTACAGTAATGGTGGAGATTTAATAAATATAAAAGACAAAAATTAACGACAGTTAAGCAGGACGGTTAATTGATATTTACTATTTTGTCTTTGTATATTCAATTAACTTGATCATCGGAAACCCACTTACATTATAAATCTCTACATCTTCACTTAATTTAGGATCCTATTTTAAATACATTTGCATTAAGTTTTTTAATTTAAACTATTTTGCTGCCAAAAAATGAAATCTCAGATAATACAGTTACAAATAACTTACAGACAATGAGTGTGTCAGTAATCCTTTCATACTAGTACTTTGATTGCTTCAAGACATCTTAGCACTCACAGATAAAGGCTTAAACTGACTATTAACAAAAGATTAGTGATCACAAACAACCAAAAGAGTCACAAATAACACTGTAGATTCACTAAACCCGGACTCTTTATAAAAGCTAAATCTTTGGACGTTGTAATAATTTTCCAAATTTTACAGATGATTATCATTAACTTTGTTTAAAAGTTTTAACTGCTACCAAATCAATGATCAGAATTGTTATTTAAACTGAATTAACAATGTACTTGTATTAGCCATTCTTCTAACGGAACTATGAACGGTAACTCATCATTACTAAAACACGTAACTTAAAAAACACTAACCAATGACTTCGGTAATTTCCAAAAAAACACTCCAACTTTTAATCAGTACTAATCTAGGTAAACACAAATTTTCAAGTTCTTAGAAGCGAGTTAGGTTGTACTATTTTTTCATTCGTTAATTTAATTCTTTTAATCAGAAGGGAAATCCGTCGCAGATTATTCTAGTATTTACTTCCACAAAAGGGATTAAATACTAAGCTCAAGGTACGGAATTGAAACGGTAAAAATCACAATTAACAACGAATCCTACTAATAACAGAATTCGGCAAATGCTTGCCTTGACGAACTTCTGCCCGCGAAAGCGATCAAGCGAACCCTTTGAGTCATGACTCCCTATCTTGACTGGACTGACTGTTCTACCGAACAAAAAATTCTTCATCTCCTACTAAAATTTAAGAGAGGTTGTTTGTTCCAACTAATCATACAATGTTGTTAACGTTAACAACTAGCAATAGATAATTTAGACGAAATTATCTCTTATATTTTATAAAAGATGCAAAAACCATTAAACTCAAAATTAAAAAACAAGTTTATCAGAAACATAGAACCGTAAACATTATGGTTCTAAAAGCAATTTGTTCCTTTGTGTAAATATTTAATATTAAGGGAATTTATCCCGAATTGGCTTATGTTTGCCTAGAATTGAACATAAACTATATTCCAGACAGAACTAAATTTATTGGAATGCTAAAAGAATTTGCTTTTATTTTGTGCCTTTTGTACAATATAAGAAACAGAAAATGCTTTGCGTACGTGACTGAAAGGTGAATATATTTAATAGAAAACGGTACATAAGTATGTTCATCCAACTAATAATTTTATTTGAACGTTTACGGAAATGGAGAGAATTTGTTTAAACTTAGAGCCGAGATTTCCATCTTCTAATATTTGAGATTATCTTCTTTATTTTAGCATTAATTGTCTAGGATACGATTGTAGAAACAATTGTAATCACGCCAATTATTTACTAGATACATTTATAAAAAGATGGGATATACCGGGCCTTAAATAACTAAATAAGAAACCTGCACAAAATCAACAACTACTAAATTACAATAAATGTTCAAAAAGTTCACCTCTTTCACTCTTACAAGGAATATATTTCTCATACTTTTCAACTTGTATTATTGTCTCTTTCCATAAAACTCCATTTTAGGAGTTTTAAGTACTTAATTTAATTAACTAATTTGTCAGACAATAAAACATTTAAATTATTGCATGACTGCGTAACGTCTCTTGGTAAACAATCTTTAGCATAAAGCATTACTAAATTGCTAAGTGATGATTTAATATATGCAACGGGATAATGTTATAGTGTTTGATTTATTCATTTAATTTTACACAGTTCGCAGTTGAATGTTCATTGGTAAACCTATTTGTATTAATAGAAGTGCATAAAACGGTTCGGTCGTTTGAGTGAATACCGCACTGAACCCTATCGCTAATTTCGGTACGTCATTATATTGTTTCCAATAAATCTTTAGAAGGAATTTGTTTTTATGAAAATTCTACCTTGTACTTTGATGGTTGGATATTTGAGAAATTTTTGTACTACCTTTTTCAATTTATAGTTAGCGATCAACGTAGTATTTTAATTCTTTCTCTGAGTTAAAATTTAAAATTTATTTACATCGCCCTCTAAACCGGTATAATGTACTAATACGAGGCTGGTTTGATAAATCCGTGCAAATTTTTTGAGTTGGCATCATTGTACTTGAACTAGCAAGGCTCTGTTATCTAGCATGCCTTGAAACAACACATGTCAAATTTCATGCAGATTTGACGCATAGTTTGTATGTGAGAGTAAGTTTTTTTCGTTGATGTCTGGCCTTCTATCACAGTGGAAAAAGACGAATTTCGTGTGTTGATAAAACATTACTTTCTAAGAGGCAAAACGCCAGCGGAAACTAAATCCAACCTAGACAAATATTACGGTGAATCTGCACCTTCACTTAGAATGGTTTATGAGTGGTTTTTAGATTTTCGTTGTGGCCGAAGAAGCACAAAAGATGCCGGGCGTTCTGGTCGCCCTGTTGAAGTGACTACGCAAGAAATTGTTGATAAGATTCATATGGTCATGGAAGATAGAAGATTTAAGGTGCGTGAAATTTCTCAAGCGGTACACATTTCGACAGAACGGGTACATCACATTTTGCATGAATGTTTGGGTATGAGAAAGCTGGCTGCAAGGTGGGTGCCGCGTTTACTCATTATTCAGCAAAAACGTGAACGAGTGAAGATTTCAATGCAAAATTTGGAGCTGTTTCAAAAAAATCAAGTTGAATTTCTGCGACGTTTTGTAACTGTTGATGAGACGTGGAGACACTATTATCAGCCAGAAACGAAATCACAGTCAAAACAGTGGGTTGCAGCAGGTGAACAGGCACCGAAGAAAGCGAAAACGGTTCCCTCGGCAGGAAAGGTGATGGCCACTGTTTTCTGGGACGTCCATGGAATAATTTTTGTTGATTATTTAGCAAAGGGTAAAACGATAACCGGAGAGTATTATATATCTTACTAGGTAGATTAAACAGCGAAATTAAGAAAACGGCCACATTTAGCTAAGAAGAAGATCCTGTTTCACCAAGACAATGCTCCAGTTCATTCATGTGCAATTGCCGCGGCTAAACTATTAGAATTACGCTACGAAATGCTTCTACACCCCCATATTCTCCGTATTTAGCACCCTCGGACTATTATTTGTTTCCAAACATGAAAACAATTTCTTGCAGGAACAAAATTTGGGTCAAATGCCGAAGTGATAGATCAAACAAACGCATATTTTGCGTTTGATAACTCTTATTTTAAGAAGGGGATAAAAAAACTTGAACATCGTTGGACCAAATGTATCAACCTTCAAGGAGATTATGTAGAAACGTAAAATAAAACTTCCACAAAAAAATACGTTTTCTTACTTTTTGCACGGACTTATCAAACCAGCCTCGTATATATCATGATACTCATCATAAAAAACTGCAATATTCCTTTACATATCCATCATAAATTCTTGCCGCTCAATTTCACGTTGGATCTCGTTGAAGGATGTACCAATCAGGTTGATTATTGCCTGAAGATGTTTTTCCGTTCGGGCCGAACATTTTTTTGTAAAAAAATTAAAAAATGCAAACTAAGTTGGAGCCGGTTAGAATCAGGCGATGAGTTAATTTCTGTAGATTGGTTAACACCTGAATTCAGTCCTGATCACATCACATCATAAGCAATTTCATATAAAATCAAAATCTAATCTGAATGTATGACATCTAAATTTTGAATGTCATTTTAATTATATAATACTGTAACTATATCAATCCTCCATCAGAATATCACATTACGTTTAATCTCGTTAATCCAACAACTTGCGTGTTTCATTCTAAAATATTTTTACTTCGGTCTTATTAGCACAAATAAGTGATTATAAATGGCGGAAAACGGAAGAACACTTTTTCAATAAGCTTAATATGATGGGTGTGGAATAGTATATAGACAACCATTGTCTAACACATAAAAGCATTATTCTTGCTGAGCCAGAATTTATATTACTATTATAGTACAAGGACTTTCTAACCTATTCTCTAGTAAGTAAAAAATAAAATAATAGCACAAAAATGTAATGTAAACTACCTACATATATCTAGCAAACAAACTCTTTGTTAGTTAAACAAATATAAAGAGAAAAAATAATTGGTATTGATTGGAAGAACAATTCACACTAAAAAAATTGTTTACAGAATTCATATTCATGAAAAAACGTTTTTGTAGATACTTTGAGGGTCTACAGTACGTAGGAATTTATGATCCCTAAAATGCTTTACGCTCTATATTTCTCATTTTATTTTAACACCCTACTTGAACCAAAATAAAGAGGAAAGTCTGTTCTATCCTCGAGCTTTTCCGGATTTGAAAAAAAAATTTTTTCATAAAAAAAGGTTTACAAGAAAAACAGAAAATCGATTGATTTTTAGAAAATTCTAAATTATTAACTAACCTTAATTTTGAAAAAAGTCACTTCAACGCAAAATACTTCACTTTGATCTTTGTTTAATTTTAATAGATGAATTGATAAGATCAGAGACGAATAATTAAAAATCAATTTTCTTTGGAGTTTTAGTTATTATTATTGGTGTCAAAAGAGGCCACTGCGGCCGCTACATTTGCTAAATACCAAACTTTGTTCTGCCTAGTATAGCATGCAGGTATGCGCGCGACATCTTTTTACACGTGTGTTTAAAGCGGTACGGGTAATTTTTTTAAATAAGGTGACCACAAAATGCAATTTACAATAATTACAGATAAATATAAATCATAATGTATCAACACCATAGCGGAATTACAAACTGCAAGATCTAATCTCAGTTTGGATAATTCTTTTATAAAATTACGAAATATTTAACATATTTTTAAATAAACAATTTGCTTCTAAATATAATATTTATAAAAAAGAATAATTACATAAAATTATTCCTTACTTTTATAGTCATTGTTTAAACTATGTATATTTGTTGATTGAAAGTAACAGTAAAGGATTAAACATACGATATTAGTATTTAATTGTAAAGCATAAATAAAATCTAACATTAGCTTTAATAGTACTATAGAATGAGCGTTAGCTCATCAAGCAATTGTCCCCTGTGCCTCGATGTGTAAAACGTTTAGTAATGCGTGTGTCGCAGGATTGATCCCTGCTCTGGTAACTTTTTTATTTAAACTTCTTAAAAAAATAATTATTTAATCAATTATTTGAATTATATTTTTAAATGTTATTTGTTTATTATTATTATTATTATTATAAAAAAAGCTACCGGACAAGGATCAATCCTGTGACCGAAGTGTTATGAAGCAAGCTCCTTACACATCGAGGCACATGGGATAGTTGTTTATTTTGAATTAATGTAAATATATATGTTATATACTTTAAACAATGACTATAAAATTAAGGATAAAATGACTATTTATAAAAAATTGTTTATTTATAAAATATATTAAATAATTATAAAAAGAGATTTACCCACACTGGGATTAGAACTCGGGTTTGGAAATTTAAAATCTAGCGCGTCCTGTATTCGGCAATGGTGACTGCTGTCATGAATTTTTTCTTTAGTGAATGTCTATTTATCATACTTTTTTGTTTGTCCCTTTTTTAATTCTTTTTTTACAATATTACTAATTGCAGTACATGACCTTATTAAGTTCATTAATGTATATTAACTAATAAATAATTAATATTAAGTAATTTACGCATGTAAGATTTTAAAAATCAATTCAAAATAAAAACTTTTGTTTGTTTTGGTGTTGGAATTCTATAATAAAGAAGTAAAATAAGTAGAAAAGAGTTGCGCATTTTCGACTATATATATTGGGCGTGTAATTTTAGCAAACGAATCCATCCACATTTACAAAAGATTATTTCGAGGTTGTGTTAAATGGCGAATGCTCCTGCATACTATAGACACTTAAGAATTAATATTAATTAAATCAGCAGCATTGAAATATCGTAGTACACACATCTCATAAAAACGTTATCGAACTGTTAAATGCTATTATAGAACAATTGTCCTGCTATATAGTAGGCTAAGCAGAACCGACCTACTGATGCAGAGTGCATTATTTAACTAAACTACTGATTATAATTTTTGTTTAGTTTTTATTAATTTTAGAATGCCGGCCAAATGATCATAGCAATCGGTGCCATGAGGTACGAAGGATGCTCCGCCATCCTCATTCCTCGCCCAAAAATCAAACAAACAAACTTATATTGCATTTGTATAGGTGGGACACAACTGTAACATTACAATTATGTAATGTATAAAACACATAAGAGAGGTTGGTTAAAAACACTGCCAGATCCCTTTAAAAATGAAACATGTCAACTTGACAAAATATATGTAGTATCATACAAAAAAATATTAAAAACTTAAGAAACCATTAATACTAAACGTTGCAACATATCGCTCGTTTCATCCAACCAGGAGTACCGTGCAGCAGTCGCACCAGACTGGGACGCATATTTACGCCAGCACCTTAGCTTGCGCGCTTGTGGTTGCCGCTTGAATTACCGTTAACTCCGTATAATACCAGAACCTTAGTGTGAGAAAAGAAAAGAACAACCCGGAAAACGCACATGAATACCAAAAATATATAAACGATAAGTTGGAAACCACAGTTTCCCCAGATTCGTGCATGGACACCTTAAATGACCAAATTTCGAAAATAATAAAAGAATGCCAAAAAACTGCCCAAAACCCAAAAGGAACAAAAAATTATCTCGCTAACAAAAGCAATAATTGAAGAAAGAAAAGGAGCAGCAAAAACACGGACGGAAAACAATGTAAAGAAATAAACGAAAATATTCAAAGCTATTAGAAGAGATGTTGTCAACTACAGAAACAAACAAATGTATCGAATATATCGACGAAAACAAAAAAAGGAGTGACATCAAGCAAAGAGGAGATTCTAAATCTTGTAGAAGAGAAGTTTTACGGATAACTATACAGAAGCAGGCGAAAAAAGAGAAGGATGATAAGATCGTAGCGAATAGCTTAGAAAAGGCATAACCAGTCAAGGATCTGAAAAGTTACCAGATATTTTAATGGCAAAGATTGTTGGAGAAAATAGTAATGCCATTCAACGTATACCTGTATTGGAGTATTATGGTGAGTAGTGGTAATGGCGCCCTTCGAAACCTATGAACCTATAAAACTTTGAAACCATGTCCCACAAACTATTCACAAGACAAAAAATAATAATTAGAGTGGAAAAGAAATTAAATATCTATCAACCAGAACAACAGGTCGGGCTTAGGCACGGTTTTAGAACAACTGATTATATTTAATGTATCAAAACACGTATAGAAAATCCAACTAAATACAATAGACCACTGACTTTCGCATTTGTATATTTTCGAGATAGCATTTGATACAGTCGAAATTGAGAAAAACAGAGAAATTCGTATAGACTATAGATATGCCACACTTATACATACATAACACCTATACAAATGTAATTATGACAGTCAGACTACATGAATACACGAAACCTATAAAAGTAGAACAAGTAATGAACAGAACAACGAACAGACAAGGTGACATTATTACCCAAATTATTTACAACCGTCCTAGAACAGGCATTGAAGTCGCTTAAATGACGCAACTTGATATTGCTTTCAGGAGAGTTAGCCAAGAAATAAATGCCAACAAGACTAAACTTATGACAAACGTGATATCGAGTGAAGCCAAAGAAATGACAAATATATATCAAAAAATATGTATATATTGAGAATATGACACTGCCAGTTTTCATCGGAAGAAGCGATGTTGCTATCCACCTTAACTCCATCCTAATCTACCCCTCCAGTCTAGTACTGAAGCTATTCTCAAGCAAAGACCTTTAGCCCTAGTCCTGAAACATGCCCCCTTAGTATGCAAAGTAACCACTTCCAGATCGAGCTCGTCCACTTGTAAACTGAGCTTGGCCTAGAATATACCTAGGCTTTATCTAAGATTTTCTTACCACGACCTACCAATTAATCAAAGGTAACATCCCCTTCAACCTAAAAAGGAAACTATTTGATCAATGTGCGCTCCTGATAATGGCTTATGGAGGAGACCTTCACACTAACCCAAAGCGCAGCAGAAATGCGTAAAGTAACCCAAAGAAATATAGAGAGATGAAAGCTTGGAATGACACTCAGGGGTGAATCCATCTGAAGTGGTCCAGAAAATAATAAATTGGTCTCTCGACTATTTCAAAAACGGGTAATATTTTTTGTGTTATCACCCCTAAGTATTGGTAGTTTGAAACCACTGTTATTTTATTTTTATTCCTTTTGATTAAAATATGGCAGCCATATTTGTTTCGTGGTGCACGAGGGTAAAAGTCGAACTACATTTTTTAGTTGAAGCATAATTTTCGTAGGATGCTTATTTGTTGCTGTAATTTAACCCCGAAGTTTAATAACGTTTTTGGAAAATTTCCACTCTTTAGGGGGCCATATCTCCAGATAAAGGTGAAGTCTAAGGGCTTAATGGTACACAGTTAGGGGTAGTTTATGTATAAAATATTTCAAATCTAAAACTTTACTATTTTGGTATTTATGGGCTTTTGAAGTTTTCGTTTTTTCTATTTTTGGCCAACTTTGTCCCTAAATATCTCCGATGGGCACGGATGGATTTTTTTATATTACGTGAGAATGAAGTACTATATGATGGCAAACTGTGGTAAAATTCTCAACTTTGATATTAGCCTGAGAACAGAGTTATGCCCATTTGAAAACTGTAAATAAATTTTGTAAATAATCATAAAACTCTGTTATTATTAAACCATGTATCTTCAATATACAGGGTCGCTGAAATGTATGGAAACGTTCGATTATCTTCTAAAGTAAGAAAGCTAGCGAAAAATGTTAAATACAAAAGTTTAAGGGTTTTTTAAGATCTATTACAATAAAGACAAACTAAGTATACAGGATTAGTCAAAAAGTCATGACGAAACAAAATTGCTTTTTTTAATGGAACGCCCTTTATATTATTCCACATTTCAAATTATCTCGAAATTCTAAACAAAATTGTATAGCACATCAATATACCTAAACTTAACCATTTTCGAGATATCGAACTTTGAAAATTATTTTTTACTACCTTCAAATTTATTAAAGAAAAAGCCCGAAATGATGGATATTTATTATGAAAATTACACAAGGTATGGTGATATGGATTCATATCCATATCACCATAAAAATGCATGATACGAAATAATGTATTTTTTAATTAATGTCTTGAATATTTTACATTTTATGAAAATAATAGTTAAGCCAGAAAAAAAAGAGAAAACAAATATTTTCTTTGGAATTCTATTTTATAAGGTGCTCAAAGTGTTCACTATTTACTTCCTGACAATAATGAATTCGCTGAACAAAATTTTGAAGTGAGTTTAAAAGGGCATTGGGAGGAATAGTGGAAATTTCTTGCCTTATCCTTTCTTCCAACTCTTCGATATTTTGCGGCTTATTTTTGTAGACTAGATTTTTTATTTAACTCCACAGAGAAAAGTCAAGCGGGGTCATATCGGGAGACCTAGCAGGCCATTCAATTGCCCCCCTACGTCCAATCCATTTTTCAGGAAAAATTTCATCTAGATATGCAGGTACTGCAAGTCCAAAATGCGGTGGAACCCCATCTGGTTGAAACCATATTTGTTCTGCCGGTAAATTGGGATTGTTATTGTTCGGGAATAATCGTCTAAAATAATATGCATATCTCGCAAAAGTAATAAATATCGTTCAGCGGTCAGATCTTCGTTTATAAAATAGGGTCCTATGACGTGTCCACCAATAATGCCACACCAAACATTTACTTTTTGGGATCGGTGGGTGTGAACTTCCTCCATCCAATGTGGATTTTGGTCTGACCAATACCTACAGTTGTGTCGGTTTACGTGCCCGTTTAAACAAAATGTACCTTCGTCAGAAAATTACATGTGGATGACAAAGTTGGTATTTTGATTTAATTTATCCATAATAACTTCGCAGAACTCGATTCTACGATCAAAATCGTCTTCACTTAATTCTTGTAGCAAATGCACTTTATATGGACGGAATCTTTACCGTTTGCAAATTTTTTGAATGGAATATCGAGTCATGTTATGATTTAAAGCCCTCTGTTGTGTCGAATTTATTGAATTTTCCACCACATCTAACATGACATTCCAAGAATTTTCTTCATTTGTGACACTTACTAGTCTTCCACTAGCATCATATTGTTCTTATAAGTATAGTTGTTTAATTAGAAGTATTATAATACCTTAAAGATTTAAAGATCACCTCTTCCAACTGTCGCCAACATCTTGACAGATTAAACTTAAAGCCTCCGTAGGACGAACTGTAATGATACACGGTTTACATGTGCGTAATTTATTACATAAAGTAAAAGATGAGTGTATTAAAAATCATAAAAATTAATTTAGTTATTATTCCAGACGTATGCACCTGTTTTGCTTTCTCTTCGTTAAGATATTGAGTTATTGCATTCCTTTCATATTTATGGTTATTTGGCAATTTTTCTGGAAAGCTCCAAAACAAGCAATAAAGTTACCGCAATTCTAATAATAAAAGGTTTTTAAACAGTTTTATTTAAAAACGAAAATCTTTATGGTATTTTAATTCTTATTAATTCCAGGAGTATGTTTTTGCTGTTTTAAAATACTTCTAATTTTTTTAAATTAGTATCTTTGTAGACATTATAATGCTAATAAGTAATAATATTTATTTCGTTAGATAATTATTGATTATAATCAACACAATGTAATGATCTTTTATTTACTGTAATTCCAGCAAATCTAAAAACGCTCATCAACCCTGCTGAGAGTGGGGCTAATAGCCGGGCTGATAATGAGTTGGGCCTTTCAGATTTCGTGAATTAGTATATGCAAAGTGTCATATAATTTACATGGATTCATAGGAAAATCGACCAGGGAAGAAAATACAAGGAAAAAGTACATATAAATATGTATTCTATTAATTGCTTTAGTTACAACTGCAAGAATTTTTACGAATGACATATGATTATATTATAGTAATAATCTAATAATTATCACTCAAAACAATGTTAGCACTAGAATAAAATAAATTTACTCAACGATACTAATGGAGATGGTAATGTATTGAAAATACATGGTTTAATAATGACAGAGTTTTATGGTTATTTACAAAATTTATTTACAGTTTTCAAATGAGCATAACTCTGTTCTCAGGCTAACATCAAAGTTGAGATTTTTACCACAGTTTTCCATCACATATTGCTTCATTTTCACGTAATAAAATCCATCCGTGACCATCGGAGATATTGAGGGCCAAAGTTAACCAAAAATAGAAAAAAACGAGAACTTCAAAAGTCCATAAATACCAAAATAGTAAAGTTTTAGATTTGAAATATTTTATACATAAACTACCCCTGACTGTGTACCATTAAAAAAAGTCAGCCCGAAGACTTCACCTTTATCTAAAACAAATATGGCCCCCTAAAAAGTGGAAATTTCGCAAAATCGTTATTAAATTCCAGGGTTAAATTACACCCATAAATAAACATCCTACGAAAATTATGTTTAAACTAGAAAATGTAGTCCGACATCTAAACAGTACAATGGTTTTTACCGTAGGTCTGTAGGTTCAGCTGTTCTTGAGATATCAAGATTTACATCATAAAACGCAAAAAACGTCGTGCACCACGAAACAAATATGGCTACCATATTTTAAACAAAAGGAATAAAAATACAATAACAATGGTTTTGAACTGCCAATACTTAGGGGTGACAACATGTAAAAAATTATCGTTTTCTGAAATGGTTGAGCGACCAGTGCTGGACCACTTCATATAGATTGACCCTCAGGGATAAAACGAGAAACAGAGAATTAAGAAGACGGATATATTTTACAGATGTTATAAAAAGAATAAGTAAAATAAAATGGAACTAAGCAAGTCATTTTGCCAGGATAAAGGATGAAAGATAAACATGAGAGATAATTAAATGGAGATCGCGAGCCGATAAACGAAGTGGGGGAAGACCACCAACACATTGGACACCTGATATCAAGAGGGTAATGGCAAATTGGATGAAAAGCACAAGATATAGAAATATAGAGAATTTTAGTGAAGGCATATGTCCAACGATGTGTGAAACAAGAAACTGGATAATCATAATGATAATGATACAACACAACTATTAGTATTAGACATATGTAGGAGTCAATTTCTGAGCATAAAGAGATAAAGTACCAAGGTTTCGCATGTAGTCATACACATCATCATGCAGTCCTTAAATCCTTTTTGTAATGTCAACGATAATGTGCGAATGGAGTTTGTAACTGTGGTATTGCAGTCTCTTCGAGTATACGGCGGGATAAGATAATCTTTTTCAGGAGTAAATAAAAACGCAAGAAAGTGTATTTTCGCTCCATTACTCATTGCTCTTTAATGGTCCATTTTGCAGCATTATGTAACATTCATCTAAGCTACACACTCATTTTTAGCCTACAGTTGTTGACAAGCAAGAAACCACTGCGAGTTTACATCTGCATTATTTCAGCGCACTTGCGACACAATTTGCGACTTTATTTGAACCTGACATAAGGTAATTGATGACATTACAATAATACGGTTTTGTTGTGAAAACTCTTCGATAGAAAAAAAAACGCTGGTTCTTGTTTATACTATTTTAATGACAACCCTATTTTTATTATTTTTACATTGCATTGCTTAGAAACGAGAATGTACTCTAGCCTTCTTTAGAAATTATACGTTTAAAAATACGTAACATTACAGCCCACCTTGAAATAACGTGGTATTTCAACAAAATAAAATAAGTATTTTAAATAATAAGATACTATGGTATCACTAATAGCAATTTAAGGCAAATGATACATTAGCATTATACATTTGAATGCACAATAAAATTTTCTGTAAATAAACACAAAATAAGTATTAACACAATTAAGATAATGTTTATAACACCTGATTATGAAAACTAGCCCACTGGCAATACACACAAGCGATGCACTGAACGTTTAATAGTGCGATTGCCTGAGATTCTTAAGATCACGTTCCGGATAACCCCATCGGATGCACGTTGGATTTCGAGCACCCTGCCTAAGGCCCAGCATAATGGGGGTTGGTCGTCCTCTTGTATAAGGACTAGTGAATCCTTCTGCAGTAAGTCGGCATGATTTCTTGACCATTTAACTCGACGCTGAAGTTCTGGAATAACGTCAGCGCTCCATCTTTTCCAAAAGATCTGAACAGTCTTTTGCATTCTTTGGTATAAAGATAAGCGATTTGGGTTAAGATGCTGGACATCATGTTCTGGGAATGCGTGCAGTGATTGACCAATAAGGAAGTGCCCAGGAGTTAGAGGAGAAAGATCGTTCGGATCGAATGAAAGAGGGCATAGAGGTCGCGAATTTAAAACTGATTCAATCTGAGCCAGAACTGTGGTCAAATCTTCAAATGTGAGACTAATGTTGCCAAGAGTTCTTTTTAAATGAAATTTTACGGACTTGACTGCACTTTCCCAAATGCCACCTTGATGAGGTGCATAGGCTGTTATGAACTCCCAATGAATTTCATGATTTGACAAGAAATCTGTAATAGCATGCTGTACATTATTTTTGTTAAGAAATTTATATAATTCTTTCAGCTGATTTGCTGCTCCAACAAAGGTTTTGGCATTGTCGGAAGAGATTGTACAAGGTTTCCCTCGACGTGCAATAAATCTTTTTAATGTATTCAAAAAAACTTCTGTGGTCAAACTAGAAACTAACTCTATGTGAACTGCTTTTGTCACCATGCAGACATAAATTGAAATGTATGCTTTTAAAGTTTTTGAACCTCTAGTGTTTCTGTCGCGAATCAAAATTGGGCCTGCATAATCTACACCGGTATGATAAAATACAGGTGTATTTGGTTGTAACCTTTTAGAAGGTAAATCACCCATGGGAGGATTCTTGGAGTAGGGACTCGCTCTAA
Organism: Agrypnus murinus; assembly: GCA_929113105.1. Taxonomy (NCBI): domain Eukaryota; kingdom Metazoa; phylum Arthropoda; class Insecta; order Coleoptera; family Elateridae; genus Agrypnus; species Agrypnus murinus. The sequence goes on from OV816030.1 coordinate 75,733,739, forward strand.
AACATTTTACGCATTCACGAATAGATCTTTTGACCAAATTTCTGCAAGATATAGGCCAAAAATAGTCTCTTAGATATGACATTAATTGTTGTGCACCACAATGTAATAGTATTTTATGGAAATGATCAATGATTAGATTAGTTAATTGGTGATTTTTTGGGAGTAAAACAGGATGTTTTTTGTTGAAAGAAAATTTTGAATTTGTCAATCGTCCACCTACACGTAACAGCTCTTTTTCGTCTAAAAACGGATGTAATGTTAAAAGTTTGGATGTTGACTTCAGACTCTGTTTTAATTTTATAGCTTTTATTTCATCAGGAAATGACTCCTGTTGGCAAATTTTAATTAACATGTCGGCTGATTCCTGCAATTCAGATGTGGTAAGAGCATTTGATTTTCTGGAATGTTTAGAATTTCTGCAATTGTGAATAAATCTGAGCATCCAAGCTAATATCCGTTTTAACCTTTGGTATGATGAATATTTATGAAACAAGTAAAATGTTTTAATACCATTTGATTTTCCTGTAATAACTAAAGAAGTAGTCTTTAATTCAGGATCGTTTGAATTTGGATTTGAAAATGGGCGTGATGATTGCCAAAATTCGTCACTCTGTGACAAAAAATCAGGGCCAGCCCACCAAAGAGAGTTTTCTGATATTTCGGAAGCTGATATTCCTCGAGAAATAAGATCTGCAGGATTATGTGCAGATTTAACATGATGCCAAAAATTGATTGAGTACAACTCTTGAACAGTTGCAATACGGTTGGCAACAAACGTTTTGTATTTATTAGGAGCATAACTGAGCCAATTCAGTACCACTGCTGAAGCTGACCACAAGTATATTTCACACTGCTCCGTCAAAGACCGTTGAACCTTTTTCATTAATTGTGCAAGCAAAACAGCTGCACACAACTCTAAACGAGGAATAGATGTTGTACTAAGAGGTGCTACTCGAGACTTAGAACAGAGTAACTTTGAAGAAATTTGATTCTCTGCGTTAATAACTCTAACATAAATACACGCACCGTATGCCACGATGCTGCTATCTGCAAAACCGTGTAACTGTACGTTAATTGATGAAGTGGGAATTAAACATCTCGAAATAGAGATTGAATTCAACTGTGATAATTGATTTTGAAAATTGTCCCATTTATAATAAATGCTTTCTGGAACACTTTCGTCCCATTGAAGCTGAATTTGCCACAAATGCTGAATCATTATTTTACCTTGAATAATTACTGGAGTTAAAAGACCTAACGGGTCGAAGAACTGAGAAATAGTAGAAAGCATGGTTCTTTTCGTAATCGAAGGACCTGAAGATTTTATTTTGATATTGTAGAAAATACAATCAGTAATGGAGTTCCATGATAACCCCAATGCTTTAGCATTGGTTCTTTCGACAATAGGAATTGTTTGAAATGAATTCTTTGCATCATTCTCATCATTAATAACTGATGAATTATTTGACAGAAATTTCCTGAGTGGAATTCCATGGTTTGCTAACATGGCAGTAATTTCTGCTTTGATCTGAATAACTTCCTCTATAGTTTTACCCGAGTATAAAAAATCGTCCATGTAAAAACTGTCCTGAATTATTGGAGCGCTTTTAGGGAAGTTTTGAAGGTTTGTTTCTGAAATATATTTCAAGCACCTAGTGCTCAGGTAACTTGCACTGCTTGTTCCATAAGTAATTGTATTTAGTTCATAAAAATCAATTGGATCTTGGGAATTATAGCGCCATATGATTTTTTGAAACTTTCTTTGACTTGGGTCAACTTGTATCATTCGATACATTTTTTCGCAGTCAGCTGTAAGAGCGACTTCATGTTGTCTGAATCGAATTAAAATGGAAAAGAGATCGTCCTGAATGACAGGACCAACTATCTGACATTGATTTATGGAAACACCTGTACTAGAAGTAGCGCTTCCATCAAAGACAACTCTTAATTTGGTAGTTAATGAGTTTTCTTTAATTACGCAATGGTGAGGAAGGTAAAATTCAGGTATGGTTTCAGTTGTTAATTCCCCATCAAAAATTGACATAGTAAGAGTGTTCTGATTTACATGATCTGACATCTTTGTCATGTGTCCTAAACTCTCATAAACGTACATAAATTCTGTATATTGGCTTTGCAATTGTGGATTTTTTTTCAATGTTTGTTCCAACTTGAGAAATCGTTTAAGAGCTTGATCTTTAGATTCTCCCAGTTGAGAAAGTTTTGAATTAAATGGAATGGAAACTACCAACCTGTTGTCTGAATTGTGAGTTATGGTTTTTGCAAAATGATCCTCGCAAAATCTTTCTTCAGGAGAAAGCAAGGACAACTTATTAACTGGTTGTACGCTTTCAATGTTCCAAAACTTGATCAAAGACTTGTGCAAGTTTTCATTGGAAATATGTTGATTAAGAATTACAGAATTTGAACAGGTAACATTTGCAATATTTTGTTGATTTGGACTTGGTGAGTAAAAATTACCAGAAATTATCCACCCTAACAAAGTTTTTTGTAGGACAGGTTGATTCTCACCTAATCTAATCTGACCTACGCATAACAAGGTATAAAAATGAGATGCTCCTATGAGGATGTCTATTGAAGCTGATATGTTAAAGTTAGAATCAGCTAAAACTATATTATCAGGTATATTAAGTTGTTCTTTTGAAAACCCGATTAATGGTAAATTCTCAGTAATCTTTGGAATGACGAAGCATGTCATTTCTGTTTGATATTTGTTATGAACTGAAGCGATTTTTATCTGAGTCATTTTTTGCAATTTAGAGGTATTTGAACCAATACCAAAAATTGTAGAATTTATCTGTTTTATGTTCAGATTAAGTTTAGAACATAGATTTTCTGAAATGAAATTAGATTGAGAACCGCTATCTAAAAGACAGCGTGCTGTAAACCATTTATTATCATTGGACCTTACTTTTACAATGGCAGTTGAAAGTAGAACTTGATTCGTGTTTAATGGAGTGCAAGACATAGAAGTTATTGTTTCGTCCTCAGTCTTATCTATTTGAATTGATTTATTCAAGTTATTATTCTGACTTTCGTTATTAGAATCTGAATCCTGATGTTTTAATGTTTCATTTCTGGATTTGGCAAAACATAGAAGACTATTATGAGGCTTGTGACAATGTTTGCAAGTTGAAGTAGAAGTACATTTTAAGCTACTGCTGTGCTTAAGGCAATTCTTGCATGTTTTTAATTCGGATATTTTGTTGAATCTGTCTTTTACTGATAATGTTAAAAATTTAGGACATGAAAAGATTTGATGGTCATTTTTGCACAATATACAAAAAGTCTGAGATTGAGAAGACACGACAAATGATTGTTTTGTATTATTCTGTTTATCTCGTGTTTTATAACCAGCCTTGAATTGATTACTGGAATAAGAAGACTTGGATTGACCTGCGGAAATGCTTTCTAACAATGCACATCTATCAGACAAAAACCTATGAGTTTCGTCTAAAGAAGGTATTTGTTTCACCTTAAACTTACTATATTCTGCAATGGTGTTACCATCGGCTTTTGCTTTCACTAGGTATGCTATTATAGAAGCTTTGAATTGCTCATCTGTAATAGATGCATTTTCTAAAGCACGCAGATGGCGCGTCATGTGGTCATGAAATTTACGTAATTCTGTAGCAGATCCCTTTTGTATTTTTTGATATTCAAAAATTGACTCAATATGAGAAAGAACTAGTAATTTCTCATTATCGTAACGTTCTTTGAGCATGCGGAATGCTACTTTATAATTGGCCGAAGTGGCAGGTAATTCATGAATAACTTCCTTTGCTGAATCCCTCAAAGAATTCTGTAAATATAAAAACTTTTCAACCTCTGAAAGTTTAGAATTGTTGTCAATTAATGCAGTGAATGTCTCATAGAAAGTGGCCCATTCAGAGTATGAACCTGAGAACGTTGGTATGTTCAAAACAGGTAACTTTACATTACGTTTACCTGATATTTCATTGTTGTAAAGGGAAGACTCTGAACTACTCAAGTTGTTGATTTTACATCTGTCCAAAATTAATGAAGCTTCACCTGTCAATTGTAAATATCTTCTATTAAAATCTCTAAGTGTTGGAATGTTATCTGAATTTACATCTAGAGCAATAGATTGAGTATACAAATCCTCATATTTTTCTAGAATTGGTTCAATTGTTGATAAACTTTTCTGTAATGATTTAACAGATATTTCATCGATAGGACTCAACTCCTCAATGGATCGCAACTGATCCTCAAAGTCATCGAGTCTAGAGAAAGTTACTTCAATTTTGGTCAGAAGTAATTTTACCTCTTTTTTATTTGCTTTTGAAGACATTATACTGGTATTTATACTGTAGTTATTAAAGAAATGTGGTGATTGAATGCTTATCACAACGTAAATTAAATCTGAACACACTAGAAGCTTGCTTGAATGTGATAATTTTGAATGAAATATGCGCAGCACAATAAACTGCAAAATTATTAATTTACCAGTGGCAGAACTTAGTTCGACCACAATCAGCTGAATTTATTGATTTTTTAAGTGTATGTAATTAAAATAAATCTTGACTGTTGTCAAAACTAGATGATTCTGTATGTATAAACTGTATAACTAATGGCAACAGATTTGTCTGTGTTAAAATGAAAATTGACTTTAGCTTGGATTGAGCTAGTCTTGTATTATACATGAACGTAAAGGGAAAGGGAATTGTTTGGACACTACCTTTTAGTCAAACCTCTGTTAAAGCAATCTACTCCAAATTCAAAATTTACTTGTTAACCATCTTGACTATGGTGTAGTGAAATAGGCTGCTACTTTTGGTTTATGGTAGTTTAATTCTGTATAGTGGTCTCCAGTGTTATCCAGATCAGATCAACCCGAAAACCGATGAAAATCCTGTTATTGAAAATTTGAATATGCTTGACGTTGACAAATGTCCATGCTTATTGTTGTCAATAATTTCTGTAGAGTAGGCCTTCAGTAGATGACGTAACTGCTAATGTCATCCAAAATGAAGATTAAAATTGAAGATAAACTCACTGGAAATTGCTGCAGATGGTGATTTAAATGAAGTCCAATAATAATATTCGACTTTTAATCGATATTTACTAAAATCCGGCTCGTGGGAACAGATATGTTGTGAAAACTCTTCGATAGAAAAAAAAAACGCTGGTTCTTGTTTATACTATTTTAATGACAACCCTATTTTTATTATTTTTACATTGCATTGCTTAGAAACGAGAATGTACTCTAGCCTTCTTTAGAAATTATACGTTTAAAAATACGTAACAGGTTTAAAAACGTACAGAATCTTGCACCCACAGAGCTTGTTTTTTTTGGTGAATTTATTTTTTTTAAATTTTACATTGCGTTTACAATCTACGAATTTACAATCTACTCTACATTTTATTTGTACAGAGTAATAAGTGAAATTTCTGAAGGGAGTTTAACATGAGTTAGTACCATCCATTCACTAATGCACCTAGTTCACTAGGTCTTCTGGGCATTTTGTTTTGAGCCGTCTTCTTGCTAGTGGTTGGTTGTAGAGTTCATTTATTAGCTTATTGCTGTGGTCATTGCTTCTTTCTCTGGATTTGTTGAAATGTAAAGCAATTACTTTGTTTATGTGGGGAACTACAAGGTCCGCATGAAGGGTATGATTAGACACATACCATAGTGCGTCTACTACCATTCGAAGTCTTTTAAATTGGAAGAATTGGAGTATTTTGGTTTTGCTCGGTTTGCTACATCCCCAAAGCTCAATTCCGTTAAAGATTAGTTTGGACAACACGTTGGCCAAAGGCCGACGTGTTCAGCCTTGAGAAGGGAGACGAAAAAGTACATCATTTTTATAAATTTAGGAGAGGGATTTCTAAATGGATCAAATATACCAAACTTGTTCTATATATTTTGGCACTGTGCGATAAAACTGCAAAGGGAGAGATACTGGTATCACTTAGTAGTCCGGTAATATGTAATAAATGCCATGTAATCAAATATAATACATAAATAACTAGACGCTAAACTATTTACAATATTAATTGCTGTTACTTAATTCTCCAATATTATATTCAGTGGTCGAAAGTATAAAAACTTTATTTATTTGTTTAATATAATAGAACAATTTAGAACAAACTTAATTAAACGTGACTGAATCTATACATTTCTGCCAAAGCAATGTTCAAATTCATTTGCAGAAGATTTGTAACAGACTTAATCAATCATGGTTAAATCTATACCATTTCACCAGAACAATGTAAAAGCTAACATGTAGAGAGTTCATAATAGATTGACTTTAGAACAACGGTTTTCAACCTTTTAATATTGGAGAACCAACTTCTCATATAAATTTTAAGCGCGCCACCCTTCCAATAATTTTTTGTAGTCCTAATATTTTTTTCAATATCTGTTTTGCTTAATTTGCCGATAATATGCGGCTACAAGGCTAAAATTCCGCATGAATAGCTAGATTACGTCACATTTGGCAACACTGTCGCTCCCACCGTATTTACATATATATTTTTTCTTATGTTTGTTTCAATAAGTTTTTTCTAATCTTTTACTTGTTTTTCATGTCTTGGCGCCCCCCTTTTTTATTTTGCGTCCCCTTAAGGGGGCCCGCCCTACAGGTTGAAAATGACTGCTTTAGAATGAATAAATGAAAGCATCTAAAAGTGCATACTAGATTAGTCAGCAATGTGGCTATCTTCAAAAGTACAAGTTCCAGATGATATATTATCTCTCAACTGCATTACATGTTATCTCGTACGTGACTCCAGAATTGCTTAATTTCTTTTATTTAAATCTACTTATGTGACATGTTTATAACTATAACTAGCTAATTATCGACTTCAATTAAAAATTATTATTAGTGTTTCAAGATAAAGTCATGTAGCGTAATGCTAGTATGCTATAACGTAACCTAATAGTGGAAATGTCCATATTTACAATTAGGTGAATGAATATACCTACAGATAGATATATATTGATTCCAAGATGAGAAATTAGGTATTCACTCTGTTTATAATTAATTATTGACTAATACCTGAATAGTGATAATTGAAATCCGCATGTATCAGATGTTTGTTATCCTGCTTGAGCCAACTAGATATGAAATTCAGACCCTCCGATGAAGTAATATACAACCGGTCAGATTAATAACGAACTGCGAATGGCAACATTAATGATTTGCTGTCCTTGTGTTATTGTTAATCAATAATAGATTAAGTACAACAGTGGATTAAATAGGTATATGTGTCAAGGTTTCATGCCTCTGCATAAGCTGATAAATACATGAAACTTAGTAATTTGAACATATAGAAGTAGGAGCTGAACACATTCATTCCATTTTTTATTTTTTATTTAAAAAATATCATTAACTTCTTGTGTCTAGGTCAACTAGATTAGTTTAATTTTAAATTTGTTGTTTTTACGCTATATATGTAAGTACGTAATATTTTGCAACACAAAGTTCAGTATATACACCAAGCTAAATAATGATCTGTGACTTTAAATTATGATTATGATTACCTGCGAAAGCTTACAAAGCTTGCTCAAAATTAGGTTTTCCGCTTATAGTGAAATCTTTAAATACCGTATAATTGTAATTGTATAATAGCGAATGTTTCGTTTGGTTTCAAAATTAAATGTTCTCTCGTCTCATTTTAAATAGCAGCTGTATTTTGGTTGCAAATACCCACGGGTAATATTTGAATGCAAGTTTATGTAGAATCATTTTTGTTAAAAACATTTTCAGCTCATTATCTTGTTACTAAAACTAAAAGCTATTTGATTTATTAGTCTACTGCAGCTCAAATACTATAGTCTCAAATTAAATAGTTTTGTATTTTTGTAGCGAACAAAATATTGTTTACAATAAAATATTTTATTTAGAGAATTTAAGCACAGAGAAATATAATAAATTTCGTTAAAATGTCAAGTTTATGATCTCATGTTTCTGATAGGTTTTGATAAGCACCTCTTAAATGTAAAATAACGCAGAAATTCTGCATTATCCTTATTGGATAGAAATATCGTCAAGTTTGATATTTATAAAAATTATATATTTTTTCGTACCCTTGTAAGAAAGTCTAATAGCGGTTCTTGGGTTTAAACACGTCGGCCTTTGGCCGGCGTGGTTTGTTCTTATTGCCATACAGTTAATATAAAAATTGGCATGTATCTTTTTGAGTACTTCGTATTGCAGAGTAGGTTGGTGAAAAATTAACTCGGTGAAGAGAATTAGTTATAAATTTAACATTGAGAATCTCATTTAGTACCAATATCTGTAAATCTGTGCATTTCCGTACCGTCTTATCAAAATTTTAGATTAAAAATGTTACCGTGCGTGTATTTCGGTACAATTTATCGAGAATAGAGCGTGTTCGGTTTTCTTGTTTGAACATTGCGATAGTTTGAATAATCAGATTAAAGTTGTTTACAGTAAAATTATGTTGAGGTGAGGTGTTTTTTATAATTAACTAATGCATTCTGTTTTCTCCAAAGGCTTCTTGATAAGAATTTAAGTAACACGTAAAACTCGAGCAACTTGCAAATTTACTTTTAATAGTCGTTCTAGTTGGTAAATATAGATGATGATGAATTGATTCAGTATTAAGATTTATTGTAAAAAAATAAACGATAGTACAAGATTCAAGGTATGCCTGCAACCTTTCGGGTTTGTTAGCAGTTTTTGTGATGTTTTGTGTTATGGTCATTGGGTGGGTTTTTAGTTTAATTATGGCTTGAGTCATTTTATGCAGCTTATGTAATATTTGTTTTTAACATTTTTATTTAATATACAGATTTAATTATCTTTAATATAGTTCGGCTCAACAAACTGTTGATGTTTCTTACATCCAATTTAAATAAAATTAAAACGTTAGTTTTTAAATTAAACATTTATTTAATTAATAAGTTAAATTACTTATTTAAGTAAGAAAGTATAATACCAATTCTGATTAATAATATAAAATTTGATTTGTAGTCAAAGCATTAAACATTTAATTTAAATTAACTTTTTTTATATTGTGTAAATTTTATTTGTCTATTATATAGCTTTGATCATTACGATCATAACAATCTTGATAAAAAATAGCAACGCGAGTTAACATTATAAAGTGTATGCAGTCATATAAGACGACGTATAAACCTTATCGCTGCTTATAAGATAACGCTGGTAATATACTCAAAACTCTATCTTAATATTATTCTAATCTAAATCATGTATGCGGATGTATGCCCGTTCTCAGAAACCTTATCTTAATATTATTCTAATTCAACTCAATGTGTGCTATATCCGGACAAACGATTCGTACGGTATATAAGCACAGCATTTTGTCAGATATTTCAATTCGAGTTGCGACGAGTTCGGGAGCTTTGAAACTGGCATCTAGGGATGTTGTTTTTCCTAGCTCTGCGAACTAAACTCAGAAGCCTTAGAAACTGGCATACAGGGATGTTGTTTACCTAGGTATTCTGAGTATTATTACCAGTTTAATATTGAAACTGTATAGTGTTTAAGTTATTAACAACGCATAAATAGTTATTGTACTTAACAGTAAACTGTTCATTCTGTAACTTGGACTCCGTCTTTGGTGTTTTTGAATAAAGAATTATTTTAAAAACACTTTTCAACGTTAAGAAAAATTAATGATTTACCACGACATTATTTCATAACCGGAGTAAAACAATTTAAAAACTTTGGCTTACCAAGCTGCGAAATTATTTTTCATTTGGTTATTTAATTGTACCAGAATATAAAGTTATTTACATTTTCGAAAATTTGTATTGGAATTATAAAATAACATCACAATATGTAGATGATTATATATATCATAGGTTACCAAATATTATTAAATTATGAAACAAAAAAATCTAGTTCGATTATAATAACGCTGGAAGTAAAATAAATTCATGTATGAACTTTGATAACAATTACTATAACCGAATTGGCTCCAACAATATGAAAAAAAAAATACCAAACTAAACACTGTTACGAAACTAACTATAAGAAAAATCGACTATTATGAATACTTACTCTAGTTGTAGAAGCGAATCTGAAATTTTGCGGCTAATATAGTTTGTTATTGCACTTATAGAGGATATGTTAAAACATCACTTAACTAAGTATGTCTCTGATTGTTCTATCAATAAAAGTCTGTTTAAAATGTTCTTTGCAGAATTTTATTTGCAGAAAATGTCAGAAATTTCCAGAAATTCTTTCAATTTTGTTAATAAATTATAAATTTTCTAATGTTTTACAAATTTACTACAGAGTGTTTAGAGTACCCTCTATCCGCATGTGGGTGTTAATAAACTTCTTTATAAAATATCTGATTAGCCGCTATAAATAACAAATATAAGCTAATAAATTCACCCTTTAATTAAATTTTGTTTCCCAATTTTCTCTACAGCACTAAATTTCTCCCGTAATCGATTAAAATATGAACTTCATGATATACTCCTGACATGAAGGCGTACGTAGCTATGCTAAAACAATGCATGAAAGATGAAGTTAATTTTTCTTAATTTCTGTTTACGCCTATGGTTTGACGTCAGTGTAAGATTCAAATTATAATTGTGCCAGTAATTTATGTAAAAGCTTTTAAAGTGTAATGGTGTTGCTTAAATGAAAGGTATCACAAGGAAAGGTTTGTTTGATGTCAATCAACATGTCAATCTACTTGCTTTATCAATTATTTAGTTTAGTATTTAATGCATTAAGTTTGAATTTTCATGTAAATGGTTACTTCCAAGAGATATAAATTTTTATAAATTTTAGTAAAAGTTAACTTAATCACTGGTCTCCTTTAAGGATGTTACTTATAAATGAGGAATGATTTCTTCAAAAATTTAATTTAAGAATTAATTACGATGGAGAATTAAATTATTATGACGTACCGGGAAATTTTATTTAACTCTACCTAGACATAAGGAACACACTACTCAATATACATACGTCAAGTCAAGAAGGGACAAGAATTAGTAGGACTAAAATGGAAGCAGCTTCCGGCTATCTGGTAATTTACAAACAGTTTTTCTGTTTATTTTTTGTTTTAATATTACCTCCTATATTAATAAAAATGTTAATGGGTTATTATTTGGAAGACACCCGGTATATTATAAAAAAACTTATTCGATGTTGCTTTGCAACGCCATCTAGATTTATTATTCTCGATTCAAATTATTGACTTTTTTCTTTGTGAAAAGTTAATTCTTATAATAATCTGCTCTTCGGTTAATTAAGTTTAACATTCTATTTGCTAATTATTATCGATGTTTCGAATTCTTTTGACTTTTCTTTTTTGTTAATCAATAATAAATCTCTGATTTGGCAGTTTCGCGCCAAGATTGATGCCTGAATTCAACCAATTAGAAGGTAGCATGTTGGTCGCGAGACCCACGCTTGTTGATTCGTTAGAAAGAGGCTTCTTTCTCGCCCCTTCTTGGGCAGACTGCGATTTCTTTGAGAATTTCTCTTTTGTTTGGATAATTATTGTGTAAATAGTGTACAACATGGTTCTGTGAAATACTAAAAGTATTAACAGTAGATAGGCAACACCGATTCGGCGACAAAATCCCATGTATTTTTAAAGGGGCCTCAAAGTTAGCGAAAAGATCACAAATCCAAGATGGCGTCGGCTCGCGACTCGAGGTCATCCGCGGTTCGGCCAGACGCGCGACAGCGCACACCTATATAAGATCTAGACATCTACGCGATTTCATGTTAAGACAAGCTTGTAGATCTATTGTAAATACAGCAAGTTAGAGGGATTTGTAGCATTATTATCTTAAACTTCAAACGTGTTTCAATTGTATTGAAATTGTTTATATTAATAACAAAGTGAAAAGTGTATATATTCTTTCTAAGTGTTAACAACAAATCAAGGTAACCTTTATCATTAGCTTTATAACTTTCTTTTTAAATACCGTAGCATAACTATTATAAATATTATAAACATTATTAGAAACATAGATCCGAAATATCAAATTAGACAATTATATTAGTTGAAGCCTCCATGATATCACGTTTTCAATAAATACTAGATATAATTAATCAGCTTCATTATAAATTTAATAGAAATCATTATATTTTCAAGTCAATTCTTTTTATGAAAAACAGTTCGTAATAGAGTTTACTTTAAGGATACCTTATACCTACGCTTATCGAAAACAAATAATAATAGGAAAGCAGATAACATTTTAAGAATTTTGATCTAATAAGGTACTAAACTGATTAGGACTCCTTTGCAAATTTATCATGCTGAATGTAATTAGAAAATATATTCTGTCGCTTACTAGTTAGATTATTATATATGATGTTTACATATAATAAAGACACTAAAGTACTTTTTAATAGTATATAAAATTCGAAAAAAATGAAATGAATTGTATTGAGCAAACATGAATCGCTAGGAAAACGTTTAAAAAATCCCTTTTTCAACTTTTGCAATGTAAAAGCATGCCTTCAAAGCCATATATAATCTTTCTTTTAAAATAAATTAAAAAATAAAAACCATGTAAATATATCCTAAAATGAAATAAATAAAGATTAGTAAAAGTTTCACAGTTTTATTAAAATATAACCTGACAATATTGTTTCGACAGCTATGCTGTCATTATCAAAGGTAATATAATTATAAACAAACTATAATTATAAACAAAAAAATAATTATAAATAATTATAAAAAAAAAATTTTTGTTTATAATTATATTACCTTTGATAATGACAGCATAGCTGTCGAAACAATATTGTCAGGTTGTATTTTAATAAAACTTTGAAACTTTTACTAATCTTTATTTATTTCATGATTATGGAGTTCCACAAAGTAAGGCTGGAAACAATAAACAATATTCTAAAATGTTTCAGATAATATGATTAATCAAAACATTCAAGTTTCATCACGTCTATAAGACATGTGGCCCTATGACGTAAGATCATGATATTAGATATACGTTAGATAGCTTAAATATGAGAGTTTTAGAAGGATATTTTAATAAAGCTATAAACGATAAAAATTTTCGAAACAATTTTCAGATAGATTAGCATTTACCTGTAGAATTTGCCTGTCAGAACAAGATATCATTAGGTAGGTCATTAACGCAGTTGTGTATCTAGCATGCCATAATATTTTAACAACCTTTTTAATAAATAACACAACACGGGATATATGTATTCAAATATGACCTCCCTTACTGATGAGTCTAGGACCTAGACTCACCGTGTCAAGGGTGAATTAAGAATAATCGATAAGATAATGGGCATCTATCCAGGGTTAATTAAGGATGGAGAATGATCGATAGATGATGATGGACGTAGTGTTAGGGTTAATTAATGATGAAGGCGTGTTGTGCATTGATGAATTCATGCTGAAGGACGTCTATCCAGGGTTAATTAATGATGGAGGAAGATCGACAGGGTGATGATAGACGTAGCGTCAGGGTTAATTAAGAGTGACCTGAAGAACATGTTATATAAATAGGAGTTCATGATCAATTATTAGTCGATATGAACCGGCGACGCGAGTGTGACATATATTGCATGAGCGTTTTACGATCAGGGTTTGCTCGTCATTTGAAGATACACCAGGGGTATAAAGTTCAGTGTTCTATTTGTTTAAGGTATTATACACGCCTCGATAACTATAGAAGTCATTTGAAAACAGTTCATAATACCATAGTTGTTGACAATAAGACATCACCTAGAAATAATGTAATATTTAAAGACGTGAATCTGAAACGTATGCATACCAATGAATCCTGTGCTATAGAAGCCAATAAAGAAATAAGATGCGAGGACGATGATAATGATGATGAAATAATAAACGCTCGTAATGCTATACATTATTATAATTAAAGGAACAAGAAGAAGAATACGGTTCTAGCTTAAAAGATTATCACGAATTCTCTAACTATTATAGAGCATTATTAGCCAGCGGAGAAAACAAAAACGTAGACAAAACTAGGTACGCTCTATATAACGACATCGATGAGTGGCGATTTGGTTGTTCGCGAGTACAGTTTCAGGGAAAAGATATTTTAATTAAAAACAAACTTTCCAATGGAACATCCGGCCTGTTTAATTTACTAACGCTTAAACGAATAAGCGCTCCTAGTCCAACAGAGGAAAATATCGATAACTATATGAAAATAATATCACTTACTAATGCTCATAAGAAAGACTATAGACACAACGCTCGGCTAATAAGCGTTAAACATTGGAAATACGAAAACATAATAAAGCCTAATTTATATAGAATAACAGACTTTGGAGTTAGTCTTCCCAAAAAGTTAAACAAGATAAAACCGGATTGGATACGTCATAGTACGCCTGATCAACTAGTGGACCGACTTCGTTTGTTGTATGCTGTAAAGAAAGCTCTTAGCAGCAGTCTCGAAAACGAAAACGAAATAATTTCAGTCATCACAGAGCTTAAAGCGAGAAAAATCATAGAATAAGTAAATATTTAATTTCTAGTTGTACTATGTAATATAGTCGTATTGTAATAGTATTTATATGCAATATGATATTTTTGATAAGATGACAAAATAAACGAATTACTATAAAAGCTTCTTGTTTCTCAACCTCTCGCTGTCTCAGTAAACGTTCTGGTATAAATCTGTTTCTAGACTTATTTAATAAGATTGCATAATTCTCTATGGATTTTATAAAGCAATTGATTAATTTAAATATTTTTAGAAGAGGTGAACCTGCAGAGTTTTGGGTAGAATACCCTTCCGCGCGCGAATTATAACAAGCAATACATTTCTTAATTTTTAATAATAATATTTTAGAGTGATTTATGTCTCCAATTGTTGTTTTATATGGGTTGTTTTATAGAGAGAATAGAATTTGAAAAATATGCCGCTCTCTTTAAATTTATAATAATAAGTTTTAATTTATTATATACACCATATAATTTTAGTATATTCAGAATGTTAACTGATGTATGTTCGATATCTGTTTATCGTATGTTTTTTACCCCTTAATATTATTCGAAGAAATCTTAATACCTCTGGTATAAATCTTCCACTTGAGGGTTAGCTTGCGAAATACGTTTCATTGTCTGCAAGAATGTATTAGTAATTGTCAAATAGTTCTTCGGTCAGCCGATTGAATGCCTTGTAAGGTTTGTTTTGCCAAATATTCTATTCAACACTGTAAAATTGTATAATACATAATCGGAATATTTACTTTCACGCTGGGTACTCACGTAATTGGATTACTCGAAGTAAATCGTATAATAAATATATCTGTGAATAATGTTGTGTATAAGGGCAAAGCGACCTATAATTTTAGCTAAAACAATATGTCAAATTTTGAAAATGCTTGTACCAAGATCGGTTCTATATTTTATATTATTCAGATGTAATGAGAAACATACTAATCTTCTCGAACCATATATAACTGGCTCGTTGGTCTAAAGCTATGATTATCGCTTAGGGTGTGAGAGGTCCCGGGTTCGAATCTTGGACGAGCCCTATTGTTTTTATATTCCGGATGGAATTTCATCAGATTAATTTGTAGTACTAGGTCATCGAATACAACGCATAAGTTGATTAACCGTAGACTTGTAGTAACTTACAAAATAAAACAAAAATAAAATAAAAGACAATAAAACATTTGTTGGGTTTTATTAACACAGGATAAATATGAGAATAATTATCTAAATTATATACATTTTAAGCACTTTTAAACAAGTTTTGTATCTCTTCGGACATTAGTAGAGGATCTCAAGTACACTCGCTGTATTATGTGATTTTATGTTGAGCTTCAGATTTAATATGATGAGTCAAGCTGCTGGGTATACTTATTGATATTGAGCTGGAGGTTAACGATTGATTTAAGCGTCCACCCGCTATCTTTTTGCTAGATAAAGAAATATGCGTGCGTTAGTTTATTTCTAACTTTCTACAATTTCTATACTTACTTGAAACTCTTCGAGATCCTTAAGGAAAGGATCTTGAATATTGATCTTGAACCATTGAGCTAAATTACTGTCTTGATATATGGCTGCATTTTTGGTGTTTATATACTTTACTTCTTCTATAATAGTATCCCCTTTTTTGATTTCGAACACGCCTGTTAAAGCTGTGTTCACTTTTAATGATGCATCTTTCTTCAACGCATTCAGAATACGTCTCTGAAAAATGGTCGAGCAGTCCTGCATGAAAGCCTCAGGCTCGATATGCTTGGTGTTAGTTATTACAGCAGTTCGCATGCGTCCCTTAAATGCTGTATTCATATCAGCCCACTTCACGCGATCTGTCTCTTTTCGCTGACTGTTGCTTCCACCTACAGTTTTTAAGGTTTTAATAATCTCCCTATATGATCTCGCTTGACCCAGGGAGGTTGACAGATGATTCTTAACCCCTATAGATGTTTCTTTTTCCAGTGCTCTATTGATTCTCCGTATAGCCGAGGTACATTGTTTTAAAGCATTCGAGAAGGCTCGAGAATTACCTTGTAGCTGCGGGGTTGTATGCAAGATCCCTTAGGTTATCAATAAGCTGAGTTGCGAATGACATATTTTTTCTTGTAGACGTTTAAATACGGATGCGAAGAAAGGTAAGTGTTACGCGTTCAGTTGCTGCACTGAGACTGAAATCTAGAGTTAGAACTTCGTTATATATCCCGTTTACACGTACCGCCGAGAAAACAGCTGAAAGCTGTGTCACCGTTGAACGGCTCGTAGATGGAACTTCCTTGTTCCGGATATCGTGAGTTACCAAAAAAGCTGTTAAAAGGAAAAGGGTTAAGAAATAATACGGCAGTATTATAACACAAATAAATCTATGATTATGAATATTAATCCAAATATATACCTTAACAAAGTATGATAATAGTTAAGGCAAAGTCGGAGACATAATGAGAGCGAGTGTCTCGCGTGAAGCGCTTTTATGATGACGTTAGGATGACGGTCCCTCCTCCAGGCTTGTGCTACATCGTAGTTGGCTGGCCGGATTCTCATATTGCAGGCTGCTGGCGTCCTGGAGCTGGTCGCTGGTGGTAACAGCTGAGAAAAATTACCGAGTTACTGGATGTAATAAGGTGGAATTTAAATAATACGATACATAAATCAGTTCGGTTCATATATTAAAATGTTATGCAGAAACCTTATTTTAACACCTTTTTAAGAATTTAAAAGATGAGGAAAAGATAAAGGTTCGAAGGGGATATAGTCTAGCGCTACCTGATTACAAGAGGCTTTTATACCTGGCCAGTATACGGGTTTTGATCATTTAACATTTATATTATGCTTTTATCGTTACTATTTTGCTATCAAGTCGTCCCTAATTATGTTTAAATGAGAAAACGTGTTATAGATCTGTTCAAATTCGATTGCCTAGAAAACGGGTAGATGTTACATCTCAAAAGTACGATGTAAAATTCAATAAAAATTGCGAACAGGCTTGCTGTTTATTATGCTGTAGATTTAAATGAAATGACTAATAGATTCTGCTTTTGTATACTTTTAAATGCTGAATCTTTTAAATGTAAGGATATTAAATTTCAAGATGGATGGTGTATCAGCTGTTACAAACTAATTATGGATAAGACTTAATTACTGGATGTGTTAAAATCTCTAAACGGTTTTACTATATACAAGAAGATATTATGGGAGAATTATTATTGTGATTTTTTCCGTTAAAATAAAATTAAAGATTCTATTATATATTTAAAAACATCTACTATGTATCAATGATCTGCATTCATAATTAAAATAATAAAATGAGTTGATATGTATTAAAATTAGATTATCCTTGTTAAAATGCATTACGGATAAGTTATTATTTCTTATTCAATTTTGACGTTTTAACATGGATAAATTTGTTTCGTCTTCACCTAGACTCATCAGTAAGGGAGGTCATATTTGAATACATATATCCCGTGTTTTGTTATTTATTAAAAAGGTTGTTATAATATTATGGCATGCTAGATACACTACATACAACTACGTTAATGACCTACCTAATGACATCTTGTTCTGACAGGCAAATTCTACAGGTAAATGCTAATCTATCGGAGAATTGTTTCGAAAATTTTTATCGTTTATAGCTTTATTAAAATATCCTTCTAAAACTCTCATATTTAAGCTATCTAACGTATATCTAATATCATGATCTTACGTCATAGGGCCACATGTCTTATAGACGTGATGAAACTTGAATGTTTTGATTAATCATATTATCTGAAACATTTTAGGATATATTTACATGGTTTTTATTTTTGAATTTATTTTAAAAGAAAGATTATTTATGGCTTTGAAGGCATGCTTTTACATTGCAAAAGTTGAAAAGGGGATTTTTTAAACGTTTTCCTAGCGATTCCTGTTTGCTCAATACAATTAATTTAATTTTTTTCGAATTTTATATACTATTAAAAAGTTCTTTAGTGTCTTTATTATATGTAATCATCATATATAATAATCAAACTAGTAAGCGACAGAATATATTTTCTAATTACATTCAGCATGATAAATTTGCAAAGGAGTCCTAATCAGTTTAGTACCTTATTAGTTCAAAATTCCTAAAATGTTATCTGCTTGCCTATTATTATTTGTTTTCGATAAGCGTAGGTATAAGGTATTCTTAAAGTAAACTCTATTAGGAACTGTTTTTCATAAAAAGAATTGACTTAAAAAAATATAATGATTTCTATTAAATTTATAATGAAACTGATTAATTATATCTAGTATTTATTGAAAACGTGATATTATGGAGGCTTCAACTAATATAATTCTCTAATTTGATATTTCGGATCTATGTTTCTAATAATGTTTATAATATTTATAATAGTTATGCTACGGTATTTAAAAAGAAAGTTATAAAGCTAATGATAAAGGTTACCTTGATTTGTTGTTAACACTTAGAAAGAATATATACACTTTTCACTTTGTTAATAATATAAACAATTTCAATACAATTTGAACACGTTTGAAGTTTAAGATAATAATGCTACAAATCCCTCTAACTGGCTGTATTTATAATAGATCAACAAGCTTGCCTTAACATGAAATCGCGTAGATGTCAAGATCTTATATAGGTGTGCGCTGTCGCGCGTCTGGCCGAACCGCTGATGACCTCGAGTCGCAAGCCGACGCCTTCTTGGGTTTGTGATCTTTTCGCTAACTTTGAGGCCCCTTTAAAAATGCATGGGATTTTGTCGCCGAATTTTAAAATTCTTTGTATTGCATAGTTACGCTTTGTCGCCCATTTTGGAAACCATCTCTTTGACCCCTTTGAAAGAAAATATTTTTATTTAATTAAAGTTTTTTCTTCTTTTATTTACGTAATCAATAAGCTTTTTTATACAAGATAATTGCTATTTATAGAGAAATCGATCCAGATGTTAATTCAAGTTGACGTTTCAGTCTAGTGTCCATTTGGATGATAATTTAGTTTGATGCGTGATCTTCATAGTTGAAATAGCGAGCTTCACCCTTACTAGTTTGGCGTTAATAACGAATGCACCTTCGTTCCTGATATTTATTATATTCGTTATCCTCTTAATTTGGAAGTTCTAAAGCTGCAATTGGATGTAAGGCATTTACAATGGTCTTGTCGTCCGCAATATTTTCAATACCTACTCGTGGCAACTGGAAGCCTTCCTCAAAAGGTTTCTATCAACCATCTACAACAATTCATCGGAAACAAATGTTTGTAGACCAAATTTAATTTATGGAAATAACCAGGTGGGTTCTTTATATCTTATTTTTATGTGGAAGCATTACTTAGTTCGTTGTATCAAAATTTAAGAATGAATTATTAGAATTATGTGTTATAATGTTCATAAAGTTACAATTTAATGAAGATCCATGATATAATAAGAAATCAATTTTTATAAGATTCAATTCCACAAGTAACCAATAATTTTATCAAATAAAAAATAACGATCAAAGTATGAATTTCTAAATATTTTTAATTTAGTTGTAACATCACTATTGTTAACTATAATAGGACATTATTTAAATAACAATTGCAGGCCTTCCAGTTCATTATTCACCGATGATTGGATAACGATTTTTATGTGTAATTAAATAAATAAATGATATTATTTGTGTTAGTTATTGTCTAATTTTTGTTAATATGGTATTTTTGTGTAATAACGGGGTGAAAAAATTCGGCCCTTGCATGATTGAGACTGATTCACGTTAAGATTTATAACTTCGTATTGTGGAGCATTATTGTTAATATTTTATTGGTTTAAATCAATCATGCTGGCGCCTTCTCCATAGGTCTATGAATTTACTGATGTTCCATTTCACCTACGATCTGCCCTTATTTAAAAAAAGAGAGGGAATTTAAGAAGCATAAATAAGTTGTATAACATAACGAGGGCATCAGATCAGAAGGGCGTATCCGCCAAAATTTTGATCTTCAATTTTTATGTCGTATTGACTTCTGGTATCGACCTGCGTGTTGTCACAAACGGGCGAATGTTTTGTAAGGCCAGATTAATGCCTTACAAAACATACGCCCGTATGTAACAACACGCAGGTCGATACCAGAAATCAATACGACCTAATAAATTGAAGATCACACATTTGGCGGATACGCCCCTATGATCTGATGCCCTCGATAAGTATTATAATTGACTATTAGTTTTATGGCAACAAATTGACGGCCTTTTTGTTATATTGCTTAGTAGACGTTTTGCACTTCTAAACAGTAGTGTAAATTAAGTAATTTGGTGACATAGGTTATTTGGCAATAATACTTAGAAAACGCACGCAAACGTCACCGCATAACCTATCGGTTTTATGTGGATTGCTTTTGCACGTATCTTACTCGTATAAGTGAATAAACATGTGTAAAAGCAATTCACGTAAAAGTGAAAGGTTCTGCGGTGACACAGTTTTAAATATTATAGATATTTAATACTATTGTCAAATTATGTTACTTTACCCTACACGCCAATTCATTTCAAACTCGAGTTTTATTAAATTTTCCAAGTATCTTTCAAAAAGATATAACATTCTCTGATTCCAGAGCAACGTCTATGCACTGCTACAGTTTAGTATGGTTCTATGGTCCAGTACCAATCGTTCCACCATTAGTTTCTTGGTCATCTTGGCCAGAATAGATTTTCACCCTTAATAAGATTGCACTCTAGTCTAGTACCAAATTGAAAATTGTTGTTGTTGTTGTTGAAAATTATAACTAAGTAATTTATATAGGAGTAGTTTTTATTCTTAATGCAAGATTTCGATCTTGCATGGAGAATCAATAAACGCATAGTTTGTTAACAATACAAACAGTTGGTTTTTAAAATAGCATATTACGAAACAGGAGCAGTAATAGTTACAATTAAAAAAAGTTAAGAAAACGAAACCCAAAAGGTGGAGTTTTTCAAATTTTCCGTTTGTTTATGCACTGAGCGGTGGGTATCGTATACAATGCGAACGCCGGCTGTGGAATACTTTAAATAAAATGTTTTTGGTTCATCTGAAGTCGAAATCCTTGCACAAGTAAATCTTATTTTTTAAAGACGCATCTTTTTTACATTAAAATCTTTTTTTTAGCCGCACCCCTCTTTTCGGCAATGACGCCATCATATGTTTTTAAATGACAATTCTTACTTTCTCTGCCAAATTCTGGTTGTCCTAGAAATTCTGCATAAGGCACAGATTTAATGATCTGACGTGATATTTTATAAGACTACATGAGCGTTTTAAATTGTTAAATTTAAAAAGAAACAATTCACAACAATACATTCTTGCTGATTTAATCAAAATAAAATAATATTGCAACTCAATAAACATAAGCAAAAATTAAAAACATTAAAATTATTAAATTAAGTGTTCAACATAGCAACAGCTCCATAACCTTCATGACATAAAGCCAGTCAATAGATGAACTCATTTCTAACATTTTGAAGCATTCTGATTTAATTTCTGATTATATCCTTTAAGGATGAATTAAAATCAATTAGAATACGCCTTACTCTCCAGGTTACTCCACAGGAAGAAATCTAGGGGTGTAACATCAGGTGATCGTGCTGGCCACTCAATTGCCCTACGCATCCCAATCCATCGATCTGAAAACACTGTATTTAAATATTTCCAAACAGCAACACTATAATGAGGAGAAACTCCATCTTGCTGGTGCCATAAGGTCTTATTAAGAATGTCGAGTTCCTTATGATCGAAATATAGCACGACTAAGGATGGAACAAGATTGTCCCTTAGTAGCTTCAACTATTTTTCTAAAATTAAAATTCCTTCCATAAAATAAAGACGTAAAATCTTATTTTCAACAATAAAGGCCCAAACATTTATTTTTTCGGAATATTAGGTGTGGGTCTCCATCATCTAGTGTGGGTTTGGGAAGTAACGACAGTTCTATTTGCTAACAGCTCCATTCAAACAAAATGTGTTTTTGTCAATGAAAATAATGTGACTGGCAAGAACAGGACTGGCATTGTATCTTCTCATCATGTTTTTAAAAAACTATTGCCTTTGATCAAAACCATCTTCATTAAATTCCTGAAGTAAAGTCACCTTGTACGGGGGGGGGGGAATATTTGGGTCTGTTCAAGTACTTGACAACAGAAGACTAATACCCTTTTATTTACAGTATTCCACATCTGGCGTGCGCACTGTATAAAAAATCTTAGACACGTTATTAATCATAACAGCTCTGTTATTTTGGTGTTTTCAACCGACAATATTTCGGTAAGTTCAGCTTACTGTAGCAGTCAACAGAGTAAGAAAAAATAATACTATGACAGTAGAAAAAAAAGTATATTCTGAAATTTAGTTACTTGGGTTATTCATATTGTTAAAAGACTAAACTACCAAGTCCATGTTTAACTAACAAAAATGTAAAACTTTTATACAACAGAATTAAAAAAAATTACAGGAAAAATGTTTTAATGAATTATAAAGGTGTGGTAGCGTTCAGCAACAATATAAAAATGTACAGTATTTTGAAAGTAATTCTAAGTAAGTGTAAGTATAACCTGCATAAAGACAATAGGATACTGAAATGCTACTGAAGTTGCATTCAGATTTTCTAAACTCGAAAGTAAAACTTAAAATGTTTGTTTAAGTCGGAATTGGCTTAAAAGGTCAGTCCATGAAAGGAATCCTTTTCTTTACTCTCAAAACAAAAAAAAAGGTTTCAACAAGGGTGCTTTCAACATAATTAAAATGTTAAAAATAAACTCGCCGTACCTCATAATAACAAGCAAAAAGTTTTCTTCTCGTTATTAAAATGTAGTACTGGCTGCTAAAATATTTATGGACAATCTTTAACAAAAAAATTCTAAATTCAGATAACGTTATAATTTAAAAGATCTTGTTTTAGTATCTCTATATTCATGGCATCATATGTCTTTTTTACAGCACGGATAGACAATTATCACAACTAAGAAATTTTTGAAATACTGTCAACAAATCAATACAGTTTACTATATAGAAAGAGATCAATTGTCAATTAAATTTTTTAGATTTAACTAAGTACAAACACCGATAGCATGATACCCAATTGTTCAAATCACCCTAAAAATATTAAAATGTCAGCATTCAATAGTTTCATTTACACACTTGTAACGATCCTTTATCCAAAGAAGATTTTTTTTAGCGGAATTGAACATAATAAAACAAATAGATCTAAACAACCTACCACGTATTTAGTTATAACGGGTTGGTACCCTAGTCTTGTAATAATCTTATATATTCTCGTAATTTCTTTTAAATGTCTTCAGGCGATGGTGTAAAACCCGACATCGCGATTAAGCTAATAAAATGTCAGGTTATATTTTAATAGATACTGTGAATCGTTTTACTAATCTTTATATATTTCATGATTATGGAGTTCCACAAAGTAAGGCTGGAAACAATAAACTAATAAAATTTACCTATTTGTGAAACTTAGCTTAGAAAGTGTTTTTATTAACTAAAATAAAATAAACTGAAAATTATTTAAAAAAAATAATAATAAACAAAGAATACTCATTTTTTTAAATTACCATTACTTACATCGAGAAACGATAAATTTTTTTATTATTAATTTAAAATAGTTTTATGATTCTGCATGAGCTATAAAATAAATGATGTTAAAGTACTACTATATTCGTCTCAAATTGCTATATTTATGGGAATTTCGCTCTGACGTTGCCAGTTTTATGCAGTGAGCGATAGCGTTGCCTATCTTTCAAACTAAACGGAATCCAGGAGATCTCAACAAGTCCTCACGTAAAATTTTATGTTATTTTCAAATCCCCTTGATTAATAATTTTACGTAATACTACATTATTTGTTTGTAATAGTACCAAACTTATCATCTTTTAACTTTTATCAGCTGCAGTAGTATAATAAAATGTGTATTAAATAAACATTTGCTTTTGGTGTGCATCACTCGTGTTCCAAGGGTCGTGGGTTTGAATACCACTTGGGGCGACGGGATTTTTCTAATTGTAAAATTCCACCATCTCAACTATGGATGTGTGTATTCGTGTTGCATGTTAGATGGGGGACAGATGACTTTAGATGTTGGTTCCCCCGTAGTGTAGGCGTGAAATAAAAAACAAAAAGAAATTCCGGGAAAATCTACGACTGTTCGATTTAAAATTTTATTACCTATCATGTGTCCTTGCGGTAGGTAAATTTAGAAAAATATCGTTAATTCAATTTTTATGTGTATACACTTCTGCTGCGGTTAGAAAATGACTTTCTAATTACTTTTGAATTTCTTCTAGTGTAGTGTTAAAGTATACTTTCTACTTTGGTAATATGGTTAGAGGGTAAGGCTTTTATAAAATAAAAGTTCACACATCTAAAATAATCAATGTATGTAATTTCAGATTCAAAAATGCAAAATGTCGTTTTTAATATATAAAGTGGAAAAAAGTTGGTTAACAATAAATATTTGAAAAAGTTTTAGAAATAAAGCAAACCGTTATTATTTTAATCAAACATCATTGTTTTCTTTAAATAAACATAAGGCTACAAATTCTTCATAAATAAAAGAGAAACTTTTACAAAAAAAATTATATAACTTCAAACAGCCAAAATTGAAATAATAAAACTAAAAATATAAAAATTAAATAAAAATACACTGTTGACTAATCTACTTCAGTCAAAACTTTAATATAAAAAAGAATAAAGCGAATCGGTCTTGTAGAACTCAAAGGAAGTGAAACAATAATGAACCGTGTTTTAAATATATAGATTAGTACTTAAATAATAATTGATCTATACAATAAAGTTCAATATGACCGGTGTATTTATTATCGAAGAATATACGATTGTCGTAATCTGATAGGTTTTATCACCAATAATGTAATCTTTATAATAATCTTTATATAATTTTCAAACGTATTTCAGGATGATTTGTTTTGTCCAACCAATAAATGAAACAGTTATAAATAAGCAATTGCCATCAGGCCATCATCTGTTATCTGTACAATTTATCAGCATTCCATGATTTTTAACTATGCAGCAAACTTATAATCGTGTATAGTGCCAAACGTTAACAACGCTGCTAAGTGAAAAGGCGCTGCAAGTGAATCGTCGTTATCGTGCATTTCCAAATAAATGTTTTAGATGTATTTATTTAAAAACATAAAACTTTAACAAATACAGATATTAAGTAGTGTTGACTAATATACACAGCGAAAGCTTCAATATAAAGAAATAATCACGTAAATCGGCCCAATAATAGTGGTGTCAGGGCATCACTCGTGTTCCAAGGGTCGTGGGTTCGAATCCCACTTGGGCGACGGAATTCTTCTAATTGGAAAATTCCGCCACCTCAACTATGGGTGTGTGTATTCGTGTTGCATGTTAGATGGGGGACAGATGACCTTAGCTGTTGGTCCCCCCGTAGTGTAGGTGTGAAATAAAAAAAATTATTATTTATAAAATATAAAATACGGAAAAATAAGAATGAAACTAGTATTAAATAAAAAAGATATTTTTAGCTTTAAATACATTTATATAAACAGAAATTTAAATCGGAATAAACGTCTTGTATAAAACTAACTACATAAAAGTAATAGTTGGACAAAATTTTTCTGGTCAGTTTCTTACTATTTTATCCTATACATTTACAAAAAAAAGAATAAAATAGCATCATATTAGCCACGCTGTCACCCGTAGTGCACCGCTGGTCACCCGCTATTTGACCAAACCCGATGGATGGGAATTCGAGTAAGGTTTATCCAGTTGGAGAACCTGGATCCAAGAAATCGTTTCGAGCCCTGGACTTAAGGGGTATTGACGAGAATACATAGCCTCTCAATGCTCAAGACAACTTCACCTCCAAAAGGTACACACCGGGGTTCTGCATAGTTAGTTTGCTGGTAGAACTAAACGAAGCTCTGACGAGGGCACACCAGGCCTATAATTGGTAGACCGGGGTGGCATAACCGTCTAAACCTGCCATATTGAGGTTGGTTTCGGTCGGGCAGTGGTCCCACATTGTGGGGAAAGTCCGAAGCTGGACTAGAGGCCGCCTCCTATGCCGGAAGAAGGGGTCTCGACAAGTGAGTACGTTTCTAACTCCGGTACTAGCCTGGAGAGCTAGTAGAGGTCTGGATAGGTATACCCCGCTCCCACCAGTGTGTAGCTCCTGCAGTAGCATTAGCGCGCTAATTGAGCGTATCTCAATTCGTGTCTCCGAAAAGGCGACTGTGGTGATTAAATTATTAGGTGCGCCACGTTAAAATAACGCTACACGTCTTAGTTGACTCTGGGGTATAATGCAGTTACAATATGTCCTAGATCATTACGAAATCAATAGTACATATTTGCAATATGATTGTGAATAATAGTAGATTATGTATGTTATTAGGAGTAAACATGAAGCTTTATGTGTTGAGCCTGGGAGTTTGGCTGACGAACGTTAATGAGGCAAACAAAACAGTCGAAACCTTGGAAATGCCATGGACGAGAAAG
Source organism: Agrypnus murinus (assembly GCA_929113105.1). Classification (NCBI taxonomy): domain Eukaryota; kingdom Metazoa; phylum Arthropoda; class Insecta; order Coleoptera; family Elateridae; genus Agrypnus; species Agrypnus murinus. The sequence goes on from OV816030.1 coordinate 75,760,640, forward strand.
TTATATTAGCAGTGGCAGCGATAGCGGCTATAAACTGTTTTAAAATTTGAAAACTAACACGTTCTAAGTGTACAAAAGGCGTCCTAAGCGTAAATAATTTTCTCTTACAAATCTATTAAATGGATTGAGATTGTAACCTAGCGATTGATACAATTTCTTCCGTATGAAAAAATATCCGGCTGATTTTATTTTCCGCACATATGGCTTTTATACGTATAGTTCTATAAATTCAATTCTAAATTCTTCATGAAAAAGTTTTCAGCCACACATTTCAGTTTTACGGCCGTCTTACCCTTAACTGTTGAAAAAAAAAACGTCTGTGACCTTTAGTATAATGCTGTATTATTCTGATTTTCGTCTCCTGTTCGAGAATAAACTGTAGGTGTGTAAACATTCTGCAATTGCTGTTATACACTATCACCCTTTCGCATACCGGGAATTTCTCCTCTTTTTATTCGCATTTTTATGCACTGTTATTAAAAATTCTGTATCACGTACAGAATCCGGCCAACGTATAAAAATATGCATAATTTCCAATGAATGACCAACTACAACTAGGACATTTATAGACATGCAACCTTTTTTATAGCGATATTATTTCTGCATTGTCACCTCCAAAGATTTTAATTTCAATGTGTGTGCAATGTACCCGGAAATTCGACGATATCAAAAAACATTTTTTTATTTTGTGACACTGACGCATTAGGTGATTTTATACGTCTTTCCATATTTCTGGTCAACGTTTCTGAGATACTTCATTTAAAGTGCGGCAATATGATGTTTGACTAATTTCTAATAAATCTTTATACACTTTCCGAGAGACAACAGTATTTCAGTGAAGCACATTACGTTATTTTACCTGAAAGCTGCTACTAGCTTATATCAAAACTGTTGGTGATATAGGAAAACTTATGCGAGAGACCTTAGGTTGCGTAATACCTAATTTGTTTACTTTTAGAGTTTTCTAGGTTTAAGATTATTTGCATCATTCGTGAATAACGGGAAAGGAAAAACCTCTGGAACAGACAGGCAGAGACGATATGGATTTTAGATTTTTGTGATTGTAATTTTGATATAATTGGATACTCGAGATACTAAATTTCGTGGAAATAACTGGAGGCTGATTTTCGAACATTTGAGTACTTAACTTATTCGATAAGAAGGAATATCATGGCGCATTTCTAGATCTATAACTTTATCAACTTTTAGAATTTCCCAAGTTTAAGATTTTAAGTTACCTGGAATTTTCGAGGGACGTATGAGGAAGGACGCTAATAAATCTGGTACAAATATTAAAGCAGTACCGAGTGGGTATAGCGGCAATCCAGGAAACTAAACAGAAGGGAGAAAGAACAATGGAAGTTGAAGGTTATACGTTTTTAAAGAGTGGTAAAGAAAGCAGAATGTTAGGGATGGGCTTCTTGGTTAACAACCACTTAAAACAGAGGATAATAAAATTCATACGGATTTCCGAAGAAATGGAACGAATCTATCAAAGTATGCCAAGAAATGATATAAAAGTACTGGTAGGAGACTAATGCGAAAGTGGGAAGAGAGAAAATGTACAAGACAATTGCAGGAGCTCATAGCAAACATGAAAATAGCAACTCAAGTGGACCATATCCTGATCGAGAAACAGCATGGTCAATACATTACCAAAGTAATAAGTTGCCGAGGAGCGGATGCAGACTCGGACCACTACATGGTGAAGATCCAGTGCAAAACAAGATTATATGGGAATAAGAAATGTCAACAACAGAAGATCAGAAAAAAGATACAACCTGGCAGATCTGCAAATCCTGGAGATTAAAACCAGATACAGCGAGAAGATAGAAGAAAGCTTAAAAGAACAAAAAAAGGTAATCAACATAGACGAAAAATGGGGACGAATAGAAAAAGGTATAAAGTTAGCCACAGAACAAACCTTACCGTTACATAAAGGAAATAGAAAGAAAAAATGGTTTAACTAGAACTGCGAAGACACACTGAAGGAAAGAAACAGAGCAAGAAAGAATATGATACGGGAGAGAACAGAAGAAAACATAAAAATATATCAAGAACAAAGGAGTAAAAAAAAAGATATTAAGAGACACCAAAAAAATTATGAAGAGGGGGAGATGAGAAAGTTAGAGGAAAAATACAAGGCTAAGGAAATAAGAAATTTTTATCAGGAGGTGAAGAAAACCAGAGGCAAAGCAACATCTAAGAGTATGTATATAAAAGATACGGTTGGGAATTTAATAGGGGATGAAAAACTAATAGTAGAAAGATGGCGGGAATATTTTAAGGATCTCCTGAACCAAGGTCAGAATGAAGACATAGAAGAGGCAGTAGAGGGAACTAATGACTCAAGAGAGGAAAGAGAAACAGAGGAAAAACACCAACACTGGAAGATGTAGAGATTATAATTCAAAAAATGAAAAACAACAAGTCCCCTGGGGAAAATAACATAGTAGGAGTACAAGTTCAGTATGGCGGAAAGAGACTAATAAAAGAAATTCACGAATTAATAACAGAAATTTGGAATAAGGAGAAAATACCAGAAAGTTGGACAAACGCGGTGTTAATCCCCATACATAAGAAAGGAGATACGAAACAATGTAAAAACTACAGCCCTCTGTAGTTTTTCGTAGTAGTAGTAGTGCGATCCCTATCGCACCCCTTGATACAGTGTACAAAGTCCTAGCGACACTAATATGAGACCATCTTAACAGGCAGACAGAGGGTATACTTGGAGAATATCAAGCACGTTTCAGAGCCAACAGGTCAGCTATAGATCAAATATTTATTTTGAAACAAATACAAAGTAAGTGCTACGAGTACAAAATACCTCTATATGCATGCTTTATCGACTTCAGACAAGCTTATAATTCAATAAACCGAAGACATCTATACAGAGGCACTAGGAGTATCGAAGAAAATCTTAAGGTTGATAAAAATGACACTTACATAGGGAAACAACAAGGTGAAAATGGGAGGAATTATATTAGAAAGTTTCGAAGTAAAACAAGGTTTAAGACAAGGAGACCCTCTATCAACTTTTCTCTTTAACCTACTACTAGAGGACATGGTACGAGAAAGCAACATAAATAGAGAAGGTACACTATTTCATAGTACCCATCAATGGCTGGCTTACGCCGATGATGTGGCGGTACTCTCAAAATCCAAAGGAGAGCTAGAAAAAAGAGTAAATGAATTAGAACGAGCAGCAAGAAAAAGAGGACTAAAGATCAACGAAGAAAAGACAACATATATGGTAATGGGATGCCTAGAAGAAACTACACAAGACCAGGAACTAAAAGTTATCATACAAAACAGTGAGGTACTAAAATTTAAAAGATTGAAAAGTGCAGTGTATCTTGCGGTTATATTTAATGAAAATGGGGAAGAAAAGGAGGAAATTAGTGCAAGATTAATAAAAGGGGATAAAAGTGCAGGAGCTTTAAGCAGTATGCGCCTTAGCGTGGTGCTAAAGTCTAAATCTATAAGACAGTAATTAGACCTAGTGCAACATACGCGTGCGAAATGTGGATAATGAATAAAGAAGATCAAAATAAACTAGCAAGGTGGGAAAGAAAGATGCTTCGCAGGATATATGGAGGTATAAAAGTAGAGGATAGATGGCGCAGAAGAACAAATGAAGAAGTCATGAGTCTATATAGAGAACCCAGCATTATAAGCGTGGTGAAGGCGCAGCGGCTAGGATGGTTAGGTCACGTGGAGAGGTCTCCATCCCATAGAAACATAAAAAGGTGGTACATGGAAGTTTCATAGGAAAGCGAAAAAGAGGTCGTCCAAGAAAGAAGTGGTTAGAAATGGCAGAACAAGACTTGAAGGATTTAAAAGAGAAAAATTGGAGGAACAAAACAGGAGACAGAAAAGAATGGAGAAGGATAATAAACAACACCCTGGGCCATCAAGGCCTGTATCAGCAATATATATAAGATTTTTCGCATGATTAGCGGATGCCTAGGAAACTCAATGCCGAATTTCAATCTTTTAGGTAACTAGAAAACGAAAGCACTCTAGGAAAATATTTTTATTTTACATTTTTGAAATTATTGTTTATTATAATTGACCATGGACATCTGAGTACCGAATTTCGAGGAAATTAACTAATAGCAATTAACCATTTTTAAATTTTTGGGTAACTAATTAGGTTTAGTCTATAAAAATTGCAAAAATATAACAACAGTGTCCTGCTTGGCGGTATGAAAAAAGGCCGAATATAGATTTTCACCACAATTGAACAAACTTTGTCTTTTAGCCTATTCGAATAGGATGGAGCATTTTTAAGGCCATAACTTTGCCTACTTTTATAATTTCCCAGGTTTAGGATTTTTTGCATCATTCTCGAAGACTCGGGAAACTCCATGCCAAATCTTAGTTTTGTAGGTAAGTACGAAAAATCTCTGGAGAGACAGACAGATATACACGGCTTAGATTGTATAGATGTATATTATATATGATCTAAAATGGCGGTTTGACGTCGTTTCACATTCTGTTCACTGAATGTTTGTAAGAAATAAATACAATTATACAATATCTCTAGATTGGGGCAGCAAAAACATTTATTTCTACTCATATTGTACAAAAGTAGATTATTTTCTCACTGTTACTCTACATGGAAATTGTAATTTCATCCTTATAAGTAAAGGTTGCATATTGTTGTAGAGACGACTAAATGATTAATTGCTCTCCCGGCGCTAAGTGATTCGTGGGCAAATTCTCACCTCATGAAAAAATCTTCTTGGCTTTATTGAAAAATTCTAAATTGCGGAGGGAGGAACGTCAAAATTACTCATTTCATGCGGCCGCTAGAACCCTTAGAACATTTTTGATCAGTTGACTTAAACTATTACAAAGCACCTATCACGTTGCATTCTAACAAAACCAAAAATGAAGATACATTTTTTAAACGGAAAAGAAAACATTAGTTTCTAAATTTCTAAGAATTCGGCTATTTAGGGCGGATGCATTGTTCATTGGTCAATAATTCATAGTTGTTGTTTCAGAGTGCAAAGCAGCAAGTTCAAGATAAGTGAGTGTGTGTGAGCTTGTGACTTATTAATGTGTGTAATAAATAAATTCCTAATTGTTGACTTGTATGTGATGGTTCTTTATAAGATTTGATTTGTAATTGTACTTGACTTCATAAGTCAGTAGGAGCAGGTTAACTGAATGATGCAGAGATTAATTAATAAGACGAATTATTGAGTTGCATAAATATGTTGTGAACAGTATTACTTTGTCAGATAACAGGTCTCTGATTGGTGTCTTTTATTTTGAGTGTCCGTGGGAGTGGGGGCCCATTGTCGGTAGGAATATGTTTACATACGACCTATCGGACGGGTTTGAATTGACGGGGTAACCCTTTGCGTTTACCTGGCCTTTGTTTTTAGAAATATTGGCGGCGGATGGTAGCGTCTCATTCGCATATTTTTCAAATAGTGCAAAAAGTGATGGGGTAACTCTTTACTTTTACCTTGCTCTTGTTTTAAGAAACATTGGCGGCAGATGGTTGTCTTATTCGCATTTTGGTTCTTTGTGTATGGAGGTCTGTCGGTGTCGATCCAGGACCAATGCCAATGTAATGTTGTTTTGTGTGACATCATTATTATTGTTTTTAGCGTGCAGTTGTATGATGCCTGTAGATAAGTTTACGTACAGAAACAAAAGGGTAGTTAGTGCATGAGTCAATACTTACTGAGACGTAGTATGCTGTTTATCTTTTATTGCTATAGGAACGGACCAGTGTGAATACCGATCCTCCATTTATTATAACTTTTAAGATTATTGTTGCATATTTTATTTTGTTTGTAATGTCATTGAATAGAGTCAAGTCTTTTCTTTTATTGTCTCTTTTTAGTTAATTACATTTGATCTCTTTGAACAAGACGTGTGAACGTTTATTTAATGATTTGTGTTTTATTTATCTTTATCTATGCAAATAAGAAAAGGATATTGGTGTAAGTCAAGTCTTTGTAAAATTCGCCGCACATTAAATACCTGTAGTTCTCATTATTAAAATGTTTAATTGATGTAGTTAAAACAAAGTAATTAAAACAAAGTGTCGTGTGATTTGGGGATTCCCACATCGCATCGCAGATATTAGAATTCGTTAATGTAATTTTCTAAAAACGTTGAATAGTTTTTGTTTTTTAAATTAAATTTAAAGCCCCACGCATTAGCAAAAATTCCCTTTAATCTAATTAATTTACATGATTAGTAAATCAAATATTCTCTAAAAAATCAGGTAAGTGATTCTGCTATTAGTCCTTGAATATAAAATTTGATAATTTTAAATTAAATAGTGAGCTAGTAAAATACTCTCATATTATTTTTCAAGTGAGTCGTTGTAATTAATAATTTTTTAAGATTATTATTTCTTGACACAGTCTGTTCTTCAGAATGTTACACATCAATAAATTCATAGATCAATAGTGAGGTTTACGTTAAACAAATGTTTTCGTATTTAAGTTCGTCGTTTAAGTTTTTTTTCTGTTTTGAATAGATTGGCAAGAAAGGGAAAAGTCTCTTTGCCCAATGAAAAATTTTTAAATCGTAAATGGTCAACCATAAATTACGTAACGCATATTTAGAAGAAATTTGGTACCCCGTCCCTCTCCCTGATACGCTGCTCCCTACGTAACGCTACTTTAAACCCATTTTTTAAGTTTCGTAACGCTAAGATTGATACCCCCCTTTCCTTTGTAACACTGCATAACGCTATCAAAGACAAATGTTATGTTTACACTTAAAAATTATACTTAAACATAAAAAAGTAAGAATTAACAAAATCGAAAATTTTAGATAGGTGTGTGTGATCAGTACCTCAATTGCTACCATGTTCTAAAGTGAGTACCCTACAGAAATTTGCAACATAGATAACTTTTTTGCTACAAGCTTTGTTCAAAAGTCTCTTTGCCCAATGAAAAATCGATAAATCGTATTAGAGGGTTGTCCTTTAATTTTGTAACGCATGTTTAAAAGAAATTTAATACCCCACCCCCTATAACGCCACATAACACTGCTCTGGATTCATTTTTTAAATTACGTAATGCTAAGATTAATAATCCCTCTTTCCCTTGTAACACTGCGTAACGCTATCAAAGACTCACCCCTCCACATTCAAGCTCTACATAATTTAAGGACGACCCTTAATTACTTAACGAATAAGTTATGTTTGCACTTAAAGACCGTACTTAAACATAAAAAAATAAGAATTGATAAATCGGAGATTTTATAAAGATGTGTGTGATCACTGATCAGTATCTCAATTACTACCATATTCTAAACTGATCGCAATTCTTTTATCTAGCTTGGATGTCACCGTTTAAATACGGTACCCTACATAAATTTGCAACATAGGTAACTTTTTGGCTAGAATCTTTGTTCAGCAAGCTTTGTTCAAAAGTCTCTTTCCCAATGAAAAATCATTAAATCGTATTAGACGGTCATCCTTTAATTACGTAACGAAGGTTTTGTATACCCCACCCCCTTATAACTCCCCGTAATGCTGCTCTGGACCTATTTTTTTAAGTTACGTAACACTAAGCTTAACACCTCTCTTTCCCTTGTAATACTGCGTAACGTTATCAAAGACTCCCCCTCCCCATTAAAGCGTTACGTAATATTTAAGGACGACCCGTAATTACTTAACGAAATGTTATGTTTACACTTAAAGATCGTACTTAAACATAAAAAAATAAGAATTAACAAAATCGAAAATTTTATAAAAATGTGTGTGATCAGTATATCAATTGCTACCATATTCTAAACTGATCGCAATTCTTTTATCTAGCTTGGATGCCACCGTTTAAATACGGTACCCTACATAAATTTGCAACATAGGTAACTTTTTTGCTAGAATCTTTGTACAGCAAGCTTTGTTCAAAAGTCTCTTTCCCAATGAAAAATCGTTAAATCGTATGAGACGGTCATCCTTTAATTACGTAACGCATATTTAAAAGAAGTTTTGTACCTCTCACTCCCTTATAACGCCGCCCCGTAACGCTGCTCTGAACCTATTTTTTAAGTTACGTAATATTAAGCCTAACACATCTCTTCACCTTGTAACACTGCGTAACATTATTAAAGACTCCCCCTCCCCATTAAAGCGTTACGTAATATTTAAAGACGACTCTTAATTACTTAACGGAAATGTTATGCTTACACTTAAAGATCGTACTCAAACATAAAAAAATCGAAAATCTTAGAAAGGTATGTGTGATTAGTATATCTCAACTGCTACCATATTCTAAACTGATCGCAATTCTTTTATCTAGCTTGGAACCACCGCGTAAATACGGTACTCTACAGAAATATGCAACATAGGTAACTTTTTTGCTAGAATCTTTGTTCAGACCTTGTTTTCAGAAATGTATTTTAACATACCATCTTTTCAAAACCATTTACCTAATTTCGATTCTGTTGGATCACTCATCAATAATATATTTCGATTCATTTTAGGATCTTCATCAGGGTACAATACCAAATATGGCAGAACTTTACGGAAGACTATTTTGTCATTAATTGATAACTTTGAAGAGTTTTACGTATAAGTTCTACCATATTTAATATTGTGTCGCTTAACTTTCAAATAAATTTAATAGATCATTTAAAAGCATTAACAAGGGTTGTCAAGAAGAGCAAGCTAAATATTGTCATGAGAGGTAGTGTAATTGAGAAAAGTGGTTGATCTGGTCGTAAGGCAACAATAATGACGAGAAAAACCAAAAAGATTCAAACATCTAGAATTACTGTGCAGTTTCATGCTCCTCAAACGCATTTATTACCTATCTATAATAAATTTGAGAGATATGAATCGGCCATTGAACATTGCCTAAAATGTTCAGTTTTACTTTTACTGCTATCACTAACACTCCTAAATAAATTAAAAAAGCTCGAGTGCTTGCATTTTGCAGGAAGATAGGTTTCGACGTATTTCTTGTTTGTCACAACTGAAAGAATTTAATGCATATTATTGCAGAATGATACTATAGATATATTAAATTCTGCCTACAGCAGGATTTTTTTTTCAAATTCCAGCTAGCATTTTTTATAAATTTAAACATAGCAATAAGCGTATTTTCAATTCAAGCTTTACCCATTTATACCTTATCATAAAACATGAAATATGCCAAAAGGTACTTTATTACTTATTTCTACATTCCCTAGTTTGCTGCATTACAGCAAATTACACTTAACTAGAAAGTTCTGCTTTTAGTTTATATTTTAAACATGCTTTTAGAATTCTTAAGTTAATTAATCTCTTAAGTTTTTCCAATTAACTTAATTATAAGTTTTTCTTTGAAGCAAAGTTTATCGTCACATAAATTATACTAATAGAAAGTTAAATCGCTTTCATAAATACATACCACTCCATATTTAACTAAACGTTATAAGAGGCTCTTATTTGGCTTTAATTCTATACTTTCATTATTTACGCAGATTATGAACATATCCATAGACTACCTTTCATAAGCATTTAAATTACTAAATGTGTATGCCTGGCAGTTTAATAATAACAGCGCTTCTGCAGACAAAATTGTTGAAATACCTAAACATTTTGGCATGTCGGTATTAATTTGGCAAACAAACAAAGAACAGTTCTGATCCTCTAATTTAATATGAACAGCTAATTTTGAATATGAAATAATATACGATCAATTATGGGGTGTATCCAATGGGGTGTATGGTGCTGGTAAGTTATTTTAAAAGGGTTTTATCGAATATACGATCTCTGGTTTAGAATTTCGATTATGTGTACGTACCTATACCTACATATACGACCACTTCAAAATCTAATTTATTGTGCGGATTCGGGGGTGTAATATCTGATGCTATAATTTACTCCTAGAAATATTAGATTGTAAAACGGGATTTATTTTATAGACGAATAAATTTTGCTGTTGTTAGTTTAAATAACTAATGATCATTATACGTATTACAGCGGAGGGTTCATAGAGTCCAAAGAGCGTTCAGAATTCCCACACCTCTTCAAAAGTTCATTTTAGAAAAGTAGATGATGAAAGAAGCTTTATTTCGAATATAGCTGTATATGGTTTATCCAAGGATTTACTTATTCTGAGAAGTAATCAATCATATTCTTCCAGATGCATAAGTATTTAGAATGTAATTGATAGTTAAGTAGCTTTATTTTTAGTCTTCTAATTATATTATTGGTTACTTACATACAGGTTTTGAAACATTACATGATATGAAATCATTTATTTCTATCAGTTCCTATAGTGTATACTTGCAAATTATTTATTGGGCAATGGTACAAATGTTTTAATTTGGTTGTTTAGTGTTTTCAAGAACTTGTGGATTTTTGTTATTAACTGTGAGATCCGTTCAACTGCTTCTTCATACGACAAATATTACATAAATAAATAACAAAAGCTACCAAGTTGTTAAATACACTAACCATTTGAACCAGGCTTGGAACATTCGCAAATATGGAAATGGAAGAGGCCATAGGAATAAATGATTTTATATTGTTACACAAGATTTAACACTCGCGGTATTTTGTCCTTGCGGTATTTTGGCCGCGGTATTCTGGCCGCGGTCAAATGTCCGAATCCGTGTCACAAGTATCTTCCTCTTTTCCACACATACATACGCACACAGACTTCAGTGAACTGAGCACTTGCATTGCGGAGCTTGTAGCACAGCTCCCATTATCACAACACAAAAGTACCTAATAAGTTGCAGAAGGGTCTGCGGAGTACATGGTAGTACACACACAACAGAAGCATGCATGCCTTTCTTTTGTAATTCCCACACAAAGTCTGATGGTGAAAGCAATCTCGGATAGCGCTGGTCAGCACAATTCCACTCTATGGTCTGATAGTGAACTCTACTGATATATGGTGTTAGAGACGCTCTAGTAGGTAGACATTTTTCTTCGGGTATCTCCTTTTTTGTAAACATTCATCACTTAAGTTACTGTTCCAATATCAGAGAGTTGTGTACCAAGGGTCTAAAACTTACACATATGAACTTTTCTATTAAAAATCAATCATCTTTAAGAATTTTTTTCAAATCTCCAAGTTTGCTAAGCACTTCTACAACCTTATATTTTGCAGTGTCGAAGACTTAACCAATGTGGTGTCACATCCGTGCATCTGTAAAAAATATTTAGATCACTACAAAGAAAGATTGATATAGATATCGGGTGAGTAAATGTACGGTTGAGTGGCAGTGATAATGCAAAATTATTTTCTGTCTGCTTCCTCTAATTATTGTTTTCAGTTCATCATTACTTTCTGAAGACCTTGCTATTTCCCCACCAGGTATAAACTCACCATAACCAAATAACCATTTCTCAGATAAGGAATCTTTTAAGTCATCTTTTGTTTTAATGTGAGAAAGCAGGATTTTTTAATAAAATCTTCTCAATGTAGGTTGTCCAACGGGACTACGTTTCTTGCGTACGAAAAAAATTAAGAGTGTTGTCTTATGCAGCCACTTAGACGCACTTTGAATGTTTCATTATTTGATTATTGTACTGCAATCCCATACAGGCTTTTTTCTTCTCCTCTATCATCGCAAAAGACACAGTTGTTTTTTCACGACGGGGTTTTCGACCATAAAGTGTATGTTGCTTCTTCAAGCTGGTTGAAGTAGCAGTAGTAGGATAATACTATACACTGTCCAGCCAACAGAAATAGTTAAGCCACGCCCTACAAAAGTGCGGCATATTTGAGGCGAGCTTTTTTATTGGTCGGTTTTATAAAACCCGTATCACAAGCATGCGAAAAAAGTTGCCTAATTACATTATCTAATTATTACTTTATTTTATAACTTGGCAATCAATTTTTACTTTTTATAGCAACATTTTTAAATTATTTTAATAATCATTTATTAAAAGAAGATCAACACCATTTACTTAAAACGAGAAAAGTATAGTAAATGAAAACTTAGTGCGCTTTTATTAATTTGTACCGTGTGAAACTGGCTTTACTCCTATTGGTCTACGCCAACATACATTTATGGGGGAGTGGCTTGACTATTTCTGTTGGCTGGACAGTGTTTAGTTCATAAATGTATATCTTAGGTCAATGTTTTCTTTAATTTGGAAGTATTTTGTATATTTTATGATTTTTTATTTTTTAGTTTTGTGCAACATGTTTTTAAAACCGAAGCATATACACGTCTCAAACCTCATTAAAATACAAGACAATTTTACTTATGAAGCGCTAGTTATATTATTAAGGATTTGGAGGCCAAAACTATTGAAAGTATCTTTATTGCAATAAAATACAAATCCGTCAAAACCAAATCTAAGTCCGACAAACTGGGTATTTATAGTCGGCAAGAATCTACACTTTAATTACACTTGTGTCATAATTAACTATAGCTTGTTCTGGCCACTTTCCTGTTGTAGTATGATTTTTACTTTTTGGATGGTCTTAAGTTTGTGGAATTTAGTTGAGTTTTAGTTCCTCTTATAGGGTGAGGCATTATGGGTTTCAGACGTTTGAATGAGATTTAAAGGTTTCTACGTCCTGATATAATACCGGACGTAAAGAAGGTCTCGGTTTAAAAAGAGAATGAAAACCTATGGCATGTAAATATTGCAGAAAGGGAAGGATAAATATAATATGACTTACAGTAAGTATAATAAGATAAGGGTATTTTATGTATAAATCAAGCAACGGTTACATACAACTTGCATATATAAATTTAACATTTGATGTAAAAATAATTTGTTTTGACATATGAACATGTGCGATTGATAATAATTTTGGTCTGTTTTTATTTGTTAGTTAATATTTCATTTTTAAACATGTTTTTGTTTTGTGCCTTGCTAAAAATAAAAGAATAGATACATGAAACAAAAAATTTCTAGACGTATATCTTAAATTCCTTGGGCTCGGTTTAATGATTAACACAGCAAACATCTCAGTGTTACTATTATAAAAGGGAACGACTCTGCAACACTATTATCCTGATGCAGCAAAAACATTTTACCCATTCCACTATCCAATATCCAACTGCTTTTTGCTTTTCGTCGGTATTAGAGGATGCGTGTAGTTTTAAATAATTAACACATAGTAGAGAGAAATGTCCTCTAGAATTCACTGTATACACTCTGTGTTCAAAAGTATACAGTGCTAATTAATTAAAATGCAATATACTCTATTGCTCTATATTGCATTTGAAAATAACCTATTAAAAGCAATAGGTCATTTCTACAGCTTAGAAACATAAGTTCATTTAAAAGTTGTAAGAACCGTAAACAAGCAGTAAAAAAATAAAAGGCCTTTGATAAAAACCGGATAATATCAGTGATTTATCTAGTAGTAACCGAGGTTGTAGTTATAAAAGTAACAGCCCACCAGTTGAGCATTGGAAAACAAGCACACGATAGCTCAAACCCTGAATTACTAAAACATTCAAAGAGAAACCTTTTATACTTTCGACATAAAATATACTCACTACCTTATCAATGTTTAAGCATTTTGATATCCCAATCCAACTCCGTTTTGTTCAATCCCTTAATGTGAAAGTGATCCGTTGCGTATATAACACCAACAATAAAAAAGTCTAGCATAAGAAAGTTATTCTTTTTTTTATTCGACTATGGCCTACAGCTATAAAAAAGATAGTCATGAAACTCAAATATCAAGAGGCCACCTTACAAAAAGATACAGATTGCTTAGGGGATTGATTTAGACGAGAAAATTCGAAGGAATCTTGCAATTTCGGAAATGCAGGGAATCGTAATTCGTTTCGGTTTAAGCTTTCGAGTTGTAAGCGGATATGATACATGGATATGTAACTAATATGTTTTAGATTGGAACTTTTATATTTCCAACTTCCCTAAGGCTACTACTAACTTACTTTGTATGAAAGCCTTTTAGAATATTGTGATAACTTTTTCAAAATTTCTTTTACAATAAAAATGTTTAAAAATAAATTTTTAATTGAAATTTAGCGTTAAAGCAACAATTTTAAATGGTTGTTCTCATTTAAATATAGCGCTAGTGTTAAAGCAGATATGATTCGAAAAGCTTTACCATAATGATGTTGACATACGTAAAAGCAAAAGCGAATTTGTTGTTTATGGAAAACAAATAGGTGTTGGCTGTCTATATTTGATAAAACTGTTCTATAAATAATTATCCTGGCTGGCGTTGTTATTTTTATCTTTATCTCGTTTGATTAAACGAGCCTTTTTAAAATGCGTAATATCCTTTAGAAAACTGAATGTAATAAAATTCTAATACGTATTGCGTTTAAATAGTACATTCTAATCCTAGACCCACTTTAGTAATGTTTGTCAGTATAGTAGTAGCATGTAATTAAAGATGGTATTTTGGATTAATTTACATAAGAGATTAGATTAAATGAATCAATCTAAAACAACGAAAAGAAATGGAAGGAATAATATTAAATAAACAAACTGATTGAAATGGTAATTATTAGGCATAGGATTTCTATGCATTTGCATGTTTTTCTGTTTATAGCAAACATATGGAGAGTTATATTTCTACATGTTTAAGCCACATATGAATCACATATGTCAATTTGAAAGTGCATATAAATGCATATTTAGGTGTATTTTTATAAATGCATGCATATTTTAGCATTTTTGAACGAGTGTGCATATTTTACCACTTTTTGAGCGTTTTACATGCTTTAATTATGAAATTTCTAATATTTTTAAATAATTTTAGTATTTTAGACAACCAACCAAGGGCGGCTTAGTTGAGTCTAGGGGAAACCCATAATTTAAGCTTATTGTTAAATACTAGGCTTTAAAATATTTTACTGCTTTAACCATCTGTGTACTTGTTAATATTTTCTAAGAAAGAAGAAGTTTCAACAAAAATTTAAATACTTACATCCTGCGGTATTGTGATAAATAGGTATTAGGAAATTCCAAAGACCCTTTGACAACTTCCTGTTCATAGAAAAATTTGCCTGTACTTTTGTTTACTAATCTTGTAATCTTTCAATTAAGACAGTTCAGAAATTGCAAATTGCATTTCAGTTTGAAATTTTAGTGTAAAGATGGGTAAAGAAAATCGGTCTGTGTCTGTTACACTTCGAAGTTATGTTAAGGAATTCAGCGTTCTTACAACTGACGATAAGGTGATGTATTGTACAGTGTGCGACGATAAAGTGACTGCAACGAAACGCTTTCAAGTTACACAACATCTGAACGACATCAAAAGTGTGTTGCCTTGAAATCAAAAAACAAACATTGTTACCGGGGTACCTTAATAATTGGCGCGGTGAGTCCAGCAAATCGATCGAATTTAATAAAAAACTATGTAGTGCATTAGTGGCTGCAGATATCCCGTTAAGTAAAATTAATTATTCAGCATTTCGTAATTTTCTGGAAGAAATTTCAAAAATGCCAATACCCGACGAGTCTACACTCAGGAAAAATTATTTACCTCGTTTATACGAAGAGATCATAAAATCAATTAGAAAACATGTAGCGAATAACTACATATGGGTTTCCATTGACGAATCTACTAACACTACTGGAAGGTGCGTAGAAACTTCATTTCCTTCGTTTTGTTACTAAAATTTAACTAACTAAAGACAGCAGAGCAATTTACGGATGTTTTATTTTCTATTTTGTTAGTTACATATTTAATCACAACAACATTTTTGCTTGATTAAAATATAATTTTTTTTAAATAACTGTTTTGCGCTAATTGTTTGTAACCGACTAATTATGTAGTTCGATAAAATAAAAATCAAATTTTTGTTTTCAGATAAGTGGCTAACGTTATAATTGGCGTTTTAAATTCGGAGAACAATCCCAAATCCTATCTATTAGCAATGGACGTTTTCAAGAGCACTAATCATTGTTCTGTGGCAAAATTGTTTAATGATTCGATGGCTATTTTGTGGCCGGACGACATACAGTACAACAAAGTACTCCTGTTCGTCACCGACGCGGCACCGTACATGATGAAGGCTGGAGCAGGCTTACAAGTTCTGTACGAAAAAATGATCCACTTAACTTGTCTAGCCCATGCAATGCATAGAGTTGCGGAAAAAGTGCGGGAAATATATCCTAACGTAAACTCTATAATTTCAGATGTAAAAAAAATTGTTTGTAAAGCTCCATATCGCATACAAATATTTAGGGAAACTGCTCAAGAAGTGCCTCTCCCACCTGAGCCTGTAATAACAAGGTGGGGTACTTGGCTTTCTGCAGCAGAACATTATGCAACTTATTTTGATATTATTAAAGCATTTGTAAATAAACTTAATAAACACGATGCGCTATGCATACAAAGCGCACAGGATGCTTTTAATACTAAGGAGGTGAGGGCAATATTATTGTTCGTTTTGACAAATTTTGTGCGTTTAGCTAAAGTAATTCAAAAATTAGAAAGCCAGGGAAATTCATTAGAGGAATCTCTTGAGCATGTAAAATTGTTAGGTGTTTCTTTGAATAAAGTAAAAGGGCCAAAGGGTTTGACTATAAAACAAAAATTTAAATCCGTTATAGACAAAAATCCTGGTTTTCACTTAATTAAAAGCATAAACGATGCATTATCTGGCCAAGACATTTTAGACGAGCTAAAACATTATTCGCTAGTCGAATTAAACAATTCATTGGTTGAGTTTCTCAAAATATAAAACAATATCTAGGGATAATAGGCATATGTTTACTTTTGAAAATTTAAAAATGTACGTCATTGTGAACTGTAACGCTCTATGTTTAGAAAATATAATTAATTAAATAATTGCATAGGATGTCTAATTAAAATAATTTCTTTAAATAAAATGTAAATAACGCTAATCGGGTGTTTTTTTAATAATGAAAGTGCATATATTTATTAAAAATTTCTAATAAACGCATATTTCATAATTTTTAAGTGCATATTTAAGTGCATATTTCACGTTTGTATAGTGCATAAGTGCATGCATATTTCAGCATTTTTAAGTGCATACAAATCCTATACCTAGTAATTATAATATGGTTAAAATCCTAAATGTTTTGCGTGTTTTATAATGTTCTTGAAGCACTCAACGCGCTCTACTGATCCACTGCACCCTATTTTCTAATTCTTATCTCCACACAAGACTGCTTGTACAGGGTAATAAATGCACTCGGGTTTATTAGGCGAAACATTAAGGTGAATATTAGTTCACAAAAATGCAAACTATATATTTCTATCTCAAAAAAATTTCATTAAAAATTTTGGGGTCCTTCAATAATTCACCGAACTTAAGTCGGTTCCGGCAGTCTGCTTGCTTAATATTACACTAGATCTTGTACTAAATTGTTCAGGTAAAATAATACCCAACGTATGTTTGTAAAACTGCAGTAAAAGGTAACAAAACACGCTTTAAAAAACTGTAATTGGAGTACTTATTAAATGTCATGATATGAATAGTTTATATTTCATAAAAGATTCTAAGAGATTATATTTAGAAATATTAATTATTTTTTATCCATTTTGTGTATAGTAATATTTATTATCTCATAGAACTGCTAGATCTTAATGACTAATATTTATGGTTTTAAATAATGCTGTCTGCACATCACGAAATCTTGACAATAGAATGTGATAGAACCAATGAATTTACATGACACTGAATGTCGGAAAGTTCTGATTAATTTTTAAAATACACTTTATATATCATTTCCTGTTAAAAATATGTTAGAAAACTAAAAAGAAAGAAAAAACATGAGAACAAAAGCACTTGTACTTATTGAGCATAGGGGGTGTAAAATATCGTTAATTAGTGGATTAATAATAATGAAAAACGATTTATAAAAATGTTACTTAAATAAAACTATAATAAGAATTAACAATTTATTGTGGGATCTGTAGGATTACGTCAAAAATTATAAGCAATGTTGTCCTTTTCTTGGAACAAGAATAATGAAATCTATCTTAAATAACGACTATGTTTGTTAATATTCAAATTTCTTGAAACAATATATAACAGTGATTAATTAACAAAGATTCTAAATAATATTCCGTTATAAAGTTGTTACTGTGAACTCGTCAAAGTACAAGCACATAAATGTTCTTCTAATGTTATTCAATTATAAAATAAAAAATAACAATCCTCGATTTTATTTACCTTTTAGATGATGACAAATCATATTACGATTCTGTTTTTAATGACAAGTTTACCTTCCGTAATTAGACCAATTAGGAATGCCAGGACTGGATCTTCAACTTCATTTTCTGGAAAACTATTCGTTTTTGACCTATACTTGTCAAGATAAGTTTACTCTATTACCTTCCTTCTACCTACCATTTAACGGATATTACTTTTATCCGAATCACTCTGTATATAATGACACTAAGTTGTTATTCCTAATGCATTTTAATTACAATTTTTTCTAAAGATCTTATAAAATTCTGAAACCTGTTTCTTCTCCAACAACACTGAAAGTAAATATGTTGCAGGTGTGATTTGAATACGAACTTTGCGAAATATGTGTATGATAAAAAAATCTGTAATTATCGGGAACGCTTTTTAAAGCATTTGATCATTTAGAAAGGATCTTTTTCCGTAAATAGATTATTTTAATAATTAAAATCTTGCAATAAAGTCAAACAAAACCATAAATACATAATACTTACGTTGCGATACTTACTATTAATGTTAATGATCCGGCCGAGACATCTTACTAAATCAAATTATACTCAGGCGTCGTGGATGTTAATCACAAAAGCTTCTGATTAGATAATAGAACCAAGAACAAATCAAAAAGATACAGAGTGCCATCCAAACTGAATAAGATGTTACATCATTTGAAAAAAGGCGGGAAATCAACAGTCTGGGAAAAGACCTCCTTTTTAAATTTACTTTAAATTAAAACTTTAAATAATTAACTGCCAACTGAAGCTGGAACATAACGGGAACTTTTCTTGAATTTTGAACTGTTGTTCAAACTCGACGACAGATTTTAAACTTGTAATTCTTTCCACTACGGAATATATTTATTTATGTATACTATCATTAAACTGGACTAAAGCGATACTTAAAAATCGAATTTGAATGTTGCTTGAAAGTCTTGATAGGCGTAGAAAACAAAATATCTTAGTTAATTATTATAGAAAAATCCAATAAGATTTTTTTCTAAAATATACATTTTAACAAATGCTTTGCAAGTTCTACCAGAAATAGCAAGCAATAAATAATTATTAATTTTGTTGAATACTAAAAAGTTTATTTCTATGAAATAAGTAAAGATTAATAAAAAGTTTCACGGTATTTATTAATCTTTATTTATTTCATGATTATGGAGTTCCACAAAGTAAGACTAGAAACAATAAATAAATAAATCATTTTTATGTGAGACCTGTACGTGTTTTTTGACCAAAACGAGGCTCATTATTTTATTATCTAGAAAAATTATCATGAATTTCGTCTGCAAGAACTATCTTCACTATAAGAAACGATATGACTACAATATTAATTTGAACTGTTTGCAATTTTGAAGGTTTATTAAAATAAAGCTGCCCTTAAATGTTTGACAAGAACGCATATTGAACATTGGGAATTGAATTTTACTTAACTCAAACATAATATCTAGCTATACACAGAGTCTCTATATACGTACAAGGATTATTTTTTATAAAACGAATACTTAAATTTTTAACACGTTACAAGTGTTAAGTAGACTGTTTTTGTGAATTCGGCTTGAGTAAGATTTCCGAGAAACTACGAATTTAATCGTCTTCTTCGGGATTTAGCTCGGCTGTGAACTATTTAGTACTGTAATCAATACGGTTCCAGTTCTAACAGGAATAAATAGTGCATCCATTTATGTCTATTTATCATGCGCTATGGCATCATAGGATCATGTATTTAAATGATATGTAACTCAAAGGACATGTAGACGTAGAATACAAATATTTCCCTTTAAGCATTATGGTTTACTTGTAGTAGTTAATACTACATCATTTAAATTATATACACCAACAACTGTATTAGAATTAGCACCATCGACTTCTGATTTACATACATAACTAATTTAAGCAACACAAATTTACATACGTTCAAATGACATACAGCAAATTCATACAACAAAAAAAAAACACCGTTCATGGTTATAATTTTTATTAATATAAATATGTATTTAGATTATATGAATTATAAGAGTTCGATAGACGCTTAAAAAGTTTTTTCTATTTAAGACATTATCTATTTATATCTAAGTAATTAATATTCTCACGTTACAAAATAATGTTTTGACATCCCCTTATAATTATAATGTGTCATAATAATTAAACTATACATTTTTGCTTAATTCTAGTACAACAGCTACCAACACACAAAATCACTTGTTAAATCAAAAAATAATAGCAGATTTTAATAGACGATTATTAATTACGCAGTGAGGGTGACTTTATGGGGATCTAACCTAATACCACTGGAAATCGACTAATTATAATAAATTAGTTAATACTTAGAAGATATATCTAATTAACTAACAACTTAACTACTAGCAATATACAGCGTCAGTCTAGTCGTTCCTGTTTGTTTCTACGATTTATAATTAGTCAATTTCCAGTGGAATAAAATGAAAAACATGAGCGAGCGCTCCTTCGCCTATTACGCCACACTATTGATATTGAGTGACACTATTGAGTAATACGTTAGTGGTTAGTGTTGGTTTCTTCTGACTAATTAGATGTATTTTTTGAATTTACTTGTGTGCTTTAACCAACCATAGTTGATAGATCTCCAGTCGAATTAGAGCAGATCACTTATACCATAACTCTTAACTATTACACAAGTCAACATTGTAGTCGAAAAAAGGGACGGAAATTAGGAGATTGATGAATAACTGTTGTAAGGATATGTTTTGAGAGACAAAGGTAAATAAAAATAATTAATTAACTAACCGACTTGGTGCGTAAGCAAATACTTCCTTGTCCGATTATTCGTCTCTTCGGTCTCGATGTTATATAACCACTGTAAAACAAAACACCATCCTGAGTACGTTGCTGGACCCCAAGAGGAGCTCCTCCAAGAAGGAGACGATTAATATAAGATCACTCACTCATTCACTACTCAATTAATGCTCTTTGTTTTATATTATATTATTCTATAGTAACTAAAAAGTAATAACTTATGGGGATTGCTTAATATCGCTCATAAAATAAGAAAATCACAGAGAATAATACAATCAGCAAAAGACTGTCTCATAACAGGTTAAATTAAATAAAGACATATAACATCACATTTTAGGTTGAGTCGGATAAGCACTGAACGCTTCCTTTTCGAACAGATAAGCACCGACTCCTGACAAACAGGCCCAGGAAAGCACCGAACGTTGCCTTTTCGAACAGATAAAGTCTGGGCCACGCATGCTCTCCAGCAAAGCACTGAACGCTGCCTTTTCGATCAGATAAATATGCTGGGGCAACACAAACATCAGGAAATATTAGTTAGACCCAGAACAGCACTAAACGCTGCCTTTTCGATCAGATAAAATCTGGGTCTCTATAAAGTCAAAAGGAAAGATATCAATTAGAGTAATTTAAAAGCATTCCAGAATAATTGCAAGAATAGCAAGAAGGTTTATAATACTGTCTAACCCTGTGGGTGTGGCTACTCAATAAAATCGACAATATAACTCACGTTCTCATTAAATCAACTCACTCCACAGTCACCCCTTAAAAGATGAACAAAATACTCGTGAGCGAACTAACTAATTAAGCAGTGGTTGTCTCATTAACAATAATTGTCAATTAGACCACTTTAAACACTTTTGGGTATCACACTCCACTTCACTCGTCGAGGTAAAATTAATGAATGGTTTACACTAAAAATTACGGAAGACTAGGCGATAAGAGTAACAAAACAGGTTGTTGAATGAAATGTTTATTACACAACACCCAAAATAAAAGAACAACTTAAATGTGTTTATGTCTTAAACAAAAAAATATAATACTTATTATCTAACACTATTAACCGCAAGTTAGATTTACTAATTATCAAAAACAAAAATTTTTAAAAGTATTTTATTTTTGCGTTTGCAATATTATTGTTAGTATACTTCGAGGTATTGCGTGTGGTGTTTGCATCTGAATTCGTCGTTGGTTTAGCTGCGGCTAGCTTTATTGGAGATCTTCATCATGGGTTCTCCTTTACTCTGTTCTCACCAATGTTTGGATGGAATAGTTACATCGACCGGAAACGGCAAAGGACCTGGTCTACATATAGACTTGTATTTTAGATTATGGACATTATTTTAATTTTAATTTTATTGCAACCAACAGAAAATTTCAATGACAGGTTACAAAAATATTACATACAAATAAATAAAAGTGATACAAACTGAACGAAAAAGTAAAATGTATCTACCAATGAAAAATAGAAAAGACAAACAGCAAAATACACAAAAAGTACATAAAAAATGATTAACAAATTAACAACTTAACAACTAGTTTTCATCCTACGGAAGAATCCCCGAAATAAAATATCAGGTTACGACGGAGGACTGCTTTAAATTTCTTTAACGATGTGCGAAATATATCACAATCCTTTAATTGATTTAATGTAGTACACATTCTATATAGCGGAGAATTCATAGCATAATATAATAAGTATCATATAATAGTTTTTCGATGAGTCACATAAAATAGTTCTGTGTTTCTGACATTATATTTAGGCACTTTAAAATTTAAGTTTTGCAGAATATTTGTCGAATCTAATAGACCTGTGATAACTTTGAAAATAAATAATGCACCAGACACTTTCCTCCTATCTTCTAAGCTAGCTACATTAAATTCTTTATGGAAACTTTAGCGGAATATTTTAAATTTTTAAAAAGGAAGAAATACACATTTATACCAACATGCAATAAATATAATAATAATAAAAATTACTACCGATATTATTAAAAAATTGTCTTATTAAATTAAATCTAAATTTTTAATGTTTATAAATCTTGATTTACAAATTTATATCAATCAAATTATCTTTTGTCAAACTTATTAGATCATTTAATAACCCTACAGGATAATCTAATTTAGTTGCTTGGAGGAAATCTCGTCAAAAATCCATTTATTTACATAGGTATGCTGAAAATAGTTTGTGACATTCCTAAGCAAATCCAGTATGGAATTTTAAAATTTATTGAAGTGATGCATCTAAAATTGCCAAATTATCGAATATTTTATTTTCATGAGTATAGTATAGTCAGTCAGGGTTTTGGTTCGTATGTAGTTGATTTATAGCTTTGTCGTAATTTTTGCATCATTTTGATCTAAATTTCCGGATATAAATCTAATCATACTACCAATTCCTTCAAATAGGGCTCGTTTTGATCGTAATGTGTAGATCATCCTCTATGCAAAAATTTATTTTCAATGTTTTTAAATTTACAATTTGTGTTTATGCATAAAGTAGTATGGAACTTCTAATACCGAAGTGTAGTATGCGATAGATTAATATATGTATGTAGTACTTAAGGTTACATATGGATCAGGATATAATTTTAAATCTAATCTAAAGATATAACTATAGTTTGTTTCCTCGATTGTATCACTACATAAATTCGAAATAACATTGATTGCTTTTCTACTACCGGTGCATATTTATTTATTTGTGCATTTTTTCTCCGTGCATTATTTTGTGCCATTGTCAAAATAATTTACTGCATAAAATAAAAGAATTATCAAAAACCTAGATTCATGAATGAATTTTAAAGGAATATTCTTGTGCAAACGACACTAATGTGGTTGAGCCTTGGAGCGGGTACGGTAGCACTATTGTCGTATGTACTTCCTGGACTTTTGATTATTAAAGCGCTAATGAGGGCTTTGTTCGACGTCGGGCGTCGCTGCAAGTACTGCTACGTACGTACGTTCGACTCTTCGACTTCATTGAACTTGTCGAAATTGAATGATCGTTCCTATCGCAGAAGGATGGCTTGCATTTAAATGTGGGTTTCCGGCCGAGTAATTGTGCGGTCGGGTTTCTTATGAGGTGTCCTTTCCAATAAACGAACACATCTGCGATTACTACCAATGTGGCTTGCTATTTCCTAATAAAACCTTGCAAACCTGAAACTTTCCTGAGTAAGAACTAAAAGACTACAAGTACACATAAATAATAAGTTACATAATCCTTTATTACAGAAAAGAAATAAATAACAAGCTGAGTACAGCAAGCTTTTCAGATATTAATACATTGTATCAGAGTGATTTTAAAGCCGAAAAATACAATATCAGTTAAATAATTCAACAATAGCAATCGTTTGCTAGCTGAATTAAGTAATTTATCACAATCAGAATAATAATAATAATGAATTAATTTGAATTACTGAATTGAGTTCGAGTAATTATACAAAAAGAGTATTAACCTGTTTAATAATTTTTTTGGCACGAACAATGCCAACGTACCTACTAGTGGCAGAATTGGCCAACCTTAGATGATACCAATAGTTTATAAAATTGTTAAGACTATATAATATTATAGAGTAAACGTGTTGATGAATAAGTGAAAAATGAATAGAATTAACCACTAAATCAATTATTTAACATGGTACAACTGCCTAATAATATGAGTACATAAATGCTCTAGTAAGTATTAATTGAACCATAATCAAAAGTAATACACAGCAGTGTAGCTCACGATTGTTGATTTCTAAATATGCTTATTTATTAAAAGGCTAGCTACTGTAGGACGCTGGTCCAATAAATGTCTATAATCTAAATGTCACAAATCGAACGGAATTTTCAGGAACGCAAGCAATAGTATAATTATTTGATTAAGGGTTACAAAATGAGCAACAAAACTCTCGCATGACAAAAACTTAAAATTTATCACAAGTATCTAGACTTTGTTTAATTAGTTATTTCTGTAATTAAAATTGCACTACAAAAGATTCATCTTCCAAAACGGTGTATCTTTGAAAGCTTTTTTCATAAAAACTGCAGGGTACTGTAGAATGAATTCCACTCTTTTTTTCGAAATTACTATATTAAAAAAATAAATAAATAAAAAAAAAATAATAAAAAGGAAACACCTAACTGGGTTTTCAATGTTGACATTTGTAAAGTCTTTTTCTATCAATGCTCTCAAATAATCTCTCGTATATCTCAAACAATTTAAAGACGTCAGAAGTTAAATCATGCTTTTAAAGTGAAAAAGCGTATGGGCTTAAAGGAAGTGTCTGTCGTCCGATTGTTAACAATTTATGTACATCATTTTTATTTGATACCTTTACAAACAAAAACTTTTATCATCACCAGTAAAAGTTTTACTTGAAAATTTCTCATACAATAAATTTGAGCTCTTGCAGAAGAAAAAAGTTTTCAAGTTTTCCTGTTTGCTCTCCAACAAAACTTTCTAAACATTTATCTACCTTGAATTTATTTATTTATTCATAGAGCCATTTTCCAGGAGAAACTTTTTAAAGCTGCATTTTTATGTTCTATTCGTATATGGATATAGGGCTGCAATAGAGAATAAGAATCTTTTTTGACCGTGGAAACCGTTAATAGAAGTGCTTTTTTAGAAGACGCGCCCCTTTAAGAACAGGTGCAAAATTCAGAAATATAAAGTACTTGCTGGTTTCTCATCATATAGTCCCGGAACACCTGTTTTCTTTTTATTTTATTGCAGTCAATTTAAAAAATATATGGCATCCACAAAATGAAACGTGAAAAGACTTACAAAAATAAACAGTTTTCCTATTACTTACGTACTATACCTACTATTTACGTTAGAAATGTAAAAAATAACCTGATTTCAGTTCAGACTATGCTATCCTGGATATTTCACGTCTATTGTACTAATACAAGGGTGGGTACACATACACAGCTATGTTGTCCTTATATTCAAAATTATAATTGTTCCAATCCTCACATGCTGCCATGTTTCCTGAGTGTAATACTTTTTCCTTCAGAATATATTACCACTTACAAAATTAAAATAAACACATTAAATATTGATCATTATTATTAGTAATTGTGTGAGTTGTGTAATTTCAATTTAATAACAGAAGTATTTCGAACCAAACTGAGTAGAAAAGTACACGTATGGTAACAGTGGTCTCTCAAATCATTGATGGCATGGTAACCAATAGTACAAAACATTGACAGCCAGTAATCTTGCTGCTGTACTAGGTACACGTGACAACGCGATTGTGAAAAATGTAATCACGAAAAGAGTAGAAACGTAGAAAGATATTTCCAAAAACTTAAAGCGCATACTAATGACACAGCAGATTAACTCCGTTGTCGGCGCTTTGATGTTTTTCAGCCAGTCTCGCATATCGTACACACGCCTGAACAGTTCGCCGACCTGTGTCGATGTGTTTCGTCATCGTAATAAAGAGCAGATAGGTACTCCGTACAATTATATGATTGTGGCAAGTAAAGTTTTCCGTAATTTGAAAACTGAACTTTGTTATATTGTTACTTAAAAAAAGGAAATATAAGTGTGTGTAACAATAAATTTGATTGACACCTTGTAACAATTAACTTTTAATGCCCGATATAGGCACATAACCCAATATTTATTTACAAAAAAGTTATTTACAAAAGTTAGTTACAAAATATTTATTTACAAAACTAAAGCATTAGAAGTTGGAAACCTTTTTAATTTTAATTTTAAGAAATTGGTTTGTACAAAAATGAACTTTTAAATGCATCGTTTTATGAAAACATTCATTAAAAATATATACAGAAAAATAACAGTTACCGATGATTTTTCAAAGGAAATCTGAAAAATTAAAAGAAGTATTTCCTGAAGTATTTACACAGCTTTTGGCTGAACAATGTCATACAAAACTCATTTATTACGGGACAGTACACAACATAAAACTAAAATTAAGACTAATAAAAGTGGCAAGTGACTAGAAGATTTGCCATGGTAAAATGAAGTGACGACATTGAATAACATTGATAAATTATATTAAATGACTGTAAAATATTGTACAATTCTGATTGCTAATGCAAGTTTTGCTTGAAAAATTATATAATAAATTCAAAACAATTAGTAAAAAATTTTATAGTTGTTATTTATTTATCGGGCACGTGTTTTAATACATGTAGCTCTACATAGCTACAAAGCATAAATGTTGAAATAATCTTATTCCTATGACAACGTAGATATTCTTACTTGTTAAATAAAATAAATTGTTGTGGAATAATTTTAGCACTGCTTCGAATTCACATCTAACATTTCCAGAATCACTTAATACTTTATCTTAAAATGCTATATTATTAATGCAAATATTTCTTTACAATTAAAAAACTATTTTACATTTGCTACAGAATATTTAACTGAATCAAAAATAAAATTACCAACATGGCCTTCTGAATTGAATAACCCGCACGGGGTTTATTATGGCCGTTCCGATTTTCTATTTGTCAAAAGAATGAGAAGGTGAACGTGAATTCCACCTGACGAAAACTTTCAAATGTAAATCTGTCACTTCTGTAGTCATAAATGTTATTTTAGTGCAAAAGGTTTTGTAGGTACAGAGATATCAAACGTCCTACTTTAGGAGGAGATGTACTACAATTTATCATTTTGCCTACCATCTGCGAAGAAAAATGTCCTAGTTTAAGTTTTTAGTTTTAAATTTTCTTCATTTGTGAAAGAATAATCGTTCCATGGAGTCTGTGGGATGCGTCACAGAACATAAGCAACAACCGTTCTTATTTTTTTCGGTAATAGTATATTTTTATTGGGTAATGGAGCACGGGACAGTCAATGGAGTAAAGAAGTAGAGAGGAATGTGAAATGCACTTGCTATCTTGCCATTATCTGTTGTAATAACTATTGCTGATATCCTAATAGTTTATACATACATTATTACATTCTACAAAATAAATTTGAATACCTGTTTTTAATAAAGTTTAACTTGTTTAAATACTACAATTAAAAATAATGTTAAAAACAAAGAATTAATTGTGTTTTGTTTCGTCCTTTTCGTCTTATGTCCTACTTTGATAAAACTCTTGACGAGACATTGTCCTACCTTCCGATACGAGCTACCATTCATAAGTCATACATATTCGGGTGTTTTAATATTTGGTGTTTTTTAAAGTTGATGATTATGCAAATCTGTATTTGTAGTATGATCCGTACAAATACAGATTTGCATACTCGTACCTTTGGCTCTCTGTCATCTAGTCGAAAAAATGTAAACAAGCGTTTTTTCGCCAAGATAAAACAACAAAAATAACTATAAAAGCTATAAAAATACATCATACCTACTGTAACTGAAAACTCAAAAAAATATCTGCCACAGCTTGAGATTTAAACTCTCTCTTTACAAATTGATTAATCAAGTCGTAGGTATTGGTTTCACAGCTGTATAAATTGTGAAAAGGAATAGATAAGGGTTCAGACACAAATAAAAACTTAAAAGGGCGCCATCTGGTTCTGAGCTTAGTTAATTACTAATTAACCATTCAAAGATGTTAATTGAATAAGCATTAAAATTTATTAAATTCATTAACCAGAAAATGAATAGAATATTTAGTTAAAACAAAATTTTGTTTACTTTTATATTTGTTGAAGAAATGAACTTAAGCATTCATAACCAATATGGTTCCGTTTTTTAGATCATTCAGTTTTGAATTAATAACATTTATTAACAGGAAAATAATTAAAACACAACCTTGCATAGATAAAAATAAAACACACCTCGTATACTTATTACAAGTCCAACCTAAATTTATTAGGTTATAATTATAGCAAAATTAATCAATAAAAATTCACCTAGAACTCTTCATTAAATTATGAAAATAACTCAAAAAGATTTGATTAAATCGACCACAAATAATGTTCAAAAGCATTAACACAAATATTAAAATTTATATTGACTGGTCTTTTTCTGGACAAAAATTTATACACAAATATCTAAATGAGATTAGACAAATTAAATCAATTCGACAGTATCAATACAAATGATTTGTAATTACATTAAAGTTTAAAGCTTTTTAACAACCGACGAGAGTTCTATTGATAATAGAATTTAATGAGCAAAAATTTATAATGAACTTCTATTAATTGAGAAACAATAACAAAAATGACTGCAAATTCAAACAAGAAATTTACCTAAATGAATAACACTAAAAACAATAGTCACAATACCTTTTATTTTTGGTAAGTCACAAACCAAAATCAACGATAAACTGCATAAAATTTGACGACAACGTCACAGCAAATGGAAACTGGAAGATTGGGATTTTTCTTTCATACATTAAAGATGTACGAGATAACCCTCGTAGAAACTGGATATGGCGAATTATAATTTGCAAATTCACCCCAAACGGCAGTAACAAAATGCAACCAAAGAGTTCCATAAAAGATTTGGCTATTAGTTTTGATAACCATTTCATAATTTCATTGTTTTCAAAAAAAACAATACACATAACCATTAATTCTGAACTGAATTTAGAAGGCACACAGCACGAATTATTATTTAGCCGAAATTTCGATTACAGAGAAAGCGTCTGTAAATATTAACTTATTTCTGTACAATAATTATTTAGACGAGAGTACGGTACTGTAGGCTGTCGTAACTTAGTTACACAGTAATAAGGGAAACTGAATTTCCCACTTTTCTGAAGCACAAACATCCGCAAAAATATTTAACGGAATAACTAACTTTTGTTAACCACGAATTATTGGTTAATTTCCGAACACTTATTTAAACGATAACTATTACATGTTGATTTTAATTAAATGCACCGACCATCCGAAAGTCGGTAATTGTTCAAACAATATGAAAAACTGAATTTAGAGTTTTCTTTCAAACTCCATTTTACTACAACAAAATGGCATTTTTAACACAAGATCGAACGTACGCTCTCGGAGTGCGATTTTGGAAGACAGGCCTCGTCTCAACATCATCTCGCGCTTTTATTAACTCTGAACCCTTAGCTACGCGCGACTACATCTGTTTTTATGCGGCAAGGGCGCTTTTATTTGGCCTTCTATAGGATTCACGACCTTACGTGTAAAAAACAGTACCCATTCTTTCGCGCTCAAAACACACGTGTGAACTAAAACACGGCTGACTTGTCAACAATATTCCTACACCGCATTGACTTAAGCTTTGAAACGCAAAATAACAGACAAAGGAAAGTGTATTTAGAATCGTATACACTCAAAATGTTTACCAAAATATTTCAATAAATGAGTTGACTAAGCGCTTCTCATGGTTTCTTTTCAAGGTTTCTTTTTGAAGAAATTGATATTATTTTTAAAATACCAGATAGCAAGATACGAAAAAGCGACATCAATATGACGTTACATTATTTCATTATAGCAAATACGAACCAATCCTTAAATAAAAGTGCCTTTTAGTTGAGATGTTTATTTGATGACGTGCTTGTTTAAATTAAGCGAGGTCCACAGGACCGAACTTAGGATTTTTAACAAGAATTAATACCAAATTCTATATACTAAATGCCGTTGGAAAATGTACCCGTTACAAAATAACCCGGTTACCATCGGTAATGTGAAAATGTCATTTCAACAACATAGGCTAAATTTGTAATAAATTCCATTTACTATTATTATTATTTAAGTTTCAGGCCAAAAGAGTAGCGTACTGATGCGTAACTAAATATGGCATTGCTTTTCGTTGTGTAGCAGACGGTTTCTAATTAAAACTTAATCCTATTTATGTCCGTGCAAGCCGAATTTTTAAATATTTTCTTATAGCTAAATCAAATTGGTCTATAAAATACATTTACCAATTTTCCCTAATTACGTTGTATTCGTACATAGAAATTGCAATCCTGGTAATGTATTGTAAATCTGCAATGATACAATTTGTTTCACAGAAAAGTAAACACTCAGCAATAATTTAATCGATTAAATTAAGTAATTTCGTTATTGTTCCATTTCTTTCATTTAATTATTGTCTTTGTTTGCTTTGATAAAGGTTTTAGTAGTAGATTTTGTTCTAAAATAGTTTGGCTTTTTATTGGGAATTTTTGAGACTGTGAGACTTGGATAATGAAATCCGCCTATATCAGGGCGTATTGAGATCTAGTTAGCTTAGGCCGGTTTCATGGATACACAAAATATTACATACCATAGCAACAAATAATAACGAAATCTCACGTCAAAAAGTCAAAGCATAGTTGTGAAATAAAATTTAAAAAAAGGATGTTGACCGAAATTGTAAAAATTGAAAAATTGTAGCATCGTACAATTGTATCGAGCCATCGTCAAGTACCTGTATTTTAAGTGGTTAAGAGGTAAGCAGATTTACGAAGATACGTTTAAAACTCTTGGCACCTTATAAACCCTTATCTCCCTCACATGCAACCTTGAAGAATTCGCTGCGTACAAAATTGATTGCATGCTTCAAAAGAGATATATTTTCCATTGAAAATAAAGAGCGGTAGGGAACGCCGATTTCTCTGTCCGTCCCCAAAAGTATCGATGCAAGTTTTTCAGACTGCTAAACTTTCATATGAACCCGTCTATCATATACTTTACGTCGATTTGGACATGAAAGAAATTTCTGTGAAATGGATCCCCAAATGTCTGAATGTTGATCAGAAGCGAGCAAGGGTGGAGGCATCGCGCTCTGTCTTGCTCACTTCGAAAAAGTTGTTGACTCTTAAGCCATGTTATTACTATGGAGGAAACTTTGGTACATTGCTACGACCCAGAAACAAGGCAGCAATCGGTGGAATGGAGACACTCTGGTTCTCCAAGGCCTAAAAAGCTCCGACCACTCTACGAGAAAAAATAACGAAAGAAGAATCAGAAAGTTGTCAGAAGGTGTTTTTGCAAGACAATGCCCCTGCACAGAGATCGTACATTTCAATGGAAATGGAAACAATTCGTAATTTAGGGTTCGAATACCTTGTTTACTCACCTGAGCTGGCTCCGTCCGACTATCATCTCTTCCCGCAACTTAAAAAAGTTTGAAAAGGCTTAAGTTTTCTTTCAGCGAACAGGTTATAAAAGTTGCGAAAACCTGGTTTACAAGTTTTTTCGAAAGGTCTATAGGCGTTACAGGCTCACTGTAATAAATAATGATCAATTAAGAGAAGATTATGTTCAATAATAGAATATTTTGAGTTTCAAATTTTGTTCGCTTTTATAGTAGCCTAAGACTCTTCAATATCTCCACGTACGTGTGTTCTTAGATGGAGTTGATAACATTACCGGTTTTACTACAAAAAGTTCCATAACGGTTTGCGCAAGACGTTTCTTGTTGCACTTTTCTATCTTTTCTTCTAATAATATAATTTATATGAAGGAGAAAGAAGGGTGTGGCACGGTAAAGACGAATGATACGAGTACACACGGTGTTACACCTAGACTGTTTAATTATTGATATACCTGAGTTGGAAAAAAAAGTTATCAAAAAGACCTTGAAAATAGCTTGTTCTTTGATATAGTCCCCTGGCAGTTCATACTTCATTCGATTTTTCTGTAACTACCTTAACCCGTTTGAAAAGAATTCTTTTGATTTATCTTCAATCCAGAATACCCACCAACTTATGACTTTTTCGTCAATTTAAAAGCTCTCCACGATGAAATTTCTTCAAAACTAGAAGCAGGTTCATGAACATGGTTCAGCTACCAAAACCCACAATGTTGGATGGCAGCCTGCGCTTATTGCCATGACTCTGCCTGGACCTTTTTACACTTTGAATTTTTAGGGCTGGAGGAAGTCTTACGTAGACTCCATTTTAAATTCAAAGAACTTATAAATGGTGTTGGTGGAATTCCTGAAAAGTAAGTGCTAGCTGCTGCTAGCCATAGCTTTTCGATTTACCTGTTTACGATGTAAACCGGTGTAAGGGGTGCTAGTGGTCAAACTGTTAATCAATACATATTGTGATGTTCACGTTTATGTGTGTTAGAAAATTTAATATGAGCATATACATAAGAATAGATAAATTTTGAAAATCATTATTGCACAGATGTGGTTATTAAGGATCAATCAATAAATAAATAAAAACAGATAAACTTACATACAAAGTCATGATGATATCCCAAGAATACAAAAATTTACTATATTATTGTAAAATAATGAATTAGAATGTAATAGCATATATTTATTATGGTATTTTGATACAATATTAAAATTAACAAGGATAATAAAAGCAAAGGATATCCTAGCCATAAGTCAACCTGAAAATTAAAAATCATGTAATAGTTTAAAGGTATATTGATTTTCTATTGCATATTTAAAATTCTCCCTGTACTTCAATAATAAGGTCTCATTCACTTCTATGGTTATAGACATTTTTTATAAGAAAACTGAAAGAATTACCAAAGATAGGGAGTATTTTAATAAAAGGGAAAAACACAGATAAAATAGTCGAAAAAAGAGGTATCTCGGGGAGATAATAAAAAATAATAAAAGGGGTTTTTTGAGTTAAGTATGAAAAATAAATAAAATTTTCTAAAAGAAGAAATTTGATTATATAATAGAAAAATAAAATAAATGTGTATCTAGTAAATGTAAACTGATAAAGTCCAAGAAGAAAATTTGTTAAATTAAAACATATAAAAGGAAAGTCCGGTGTTTTATTGAATAAAGGAAGAGTAAGAGCATTAAATACTGAAAACAAAATGAAAGGGGTTTGTTAATCATCAAGGTGTGGAAGATTTGAAGTCGTCATCATATTCCTGAAAAAGAAAATAATTATTAAGGTAACTTAATCATAAGAAAGAGATTAGAAGATACTTACTGAGGTGTTGGGGAGCTGGCAGTCATCATTCGGGTCCTAGATAAGAAGAAAAACATGAAAGCAGTTTATGAGGCAGTCCAGTAGTCCGGTGGTGTGAGGTCTGCTGAATCTACGCGGTGATCACGGTTCTTGGCAGAAAGTGTAGATTGTGGAAATTATAGGTTGTGAAAGTGGAGGTAATTGTTGGAAAAGGAGAAAGAAAATACATATGTCAAAATTTTAAGAAACTATTACACGGCCATACAAGGAAGACTTACCTAACGAAAATTTTACATGTAAGTTGACAAGGGTAAGATTTCTTTCCATTTTTAAATCCTAAAATAAAGGTTTATAACAATAAAGAGCTAATAAACAATATTATTCCTTCTTGAGAAATATTTTTATTGATAACTGTCAGGTTTGACATTTCAGTTATATGTGTCAATGGTTATTATTCATAACCAAACTTTATCTATTGAAAATTATTAACCACTGCATGAGTGTAAAAAAACTCTAAATATTTGTTGATAATATTTAACATTTCAATAACAGAATCCCATATTGAAAGGTTATAATAGGAGTCTCATATTAGGGTATAGAATAAAGTAATTTTATAGGTAATTTTTACGATTGAACATCAAATAATTCGACCCTGAGATCTGAGATATATAAGAATAAATAACAATTTTGCACGATACAAAAGTAACGTCACAATATATATTTTGATTCCTGTTGTGGTGCTAGCTTTCTAATATGGATGCTAACTAGTTGGTGCTACTTACAAGACATCTAGTGCTAGGTTCTCACTAAATTGCCCTCTCCTTCAGTTATGTCCCCTAAATATTTGCGTAATGGTATTAGCTTCCGCTTTGAGAGTTAGGTGCTAGCCAGTGGTTGCTACAAATATTTGTTTAATCTTTTTACAATATGCAAAGCTCGCTGAGTGGACCTAGTTTTCAATCATAGTGCTAGGCTTCTGTTAACTATAGGATATTTAGTGCTGGATTTTGGAACCGATAGAGCAAATTGGTGGACCTGGCTTGAACTTGGTTTCTCTCAATTTCATCCTTAAATATATTTCGAATGGCACTAGTGCCGGCTTTGGAATTTAGGTACAAGCCTGTGCTTACTACTTAGTTGATTTACAATGTAGAAAAGGTCACCTGAGTGGCTAGCTTTCAAACTTCAATCGTGTTGCGATTTCTAACATGGGTGTTAGCTTGTGCTAGGCATGGAAAATCTATTTTTGAAAGCAACCAGTAACAAAGTGGTGGTTGTGGCGTTAACTTCGACTTCATCTTAAATAGTTCTTAAACGGAAATAGTGTTAGCTTTAAGATTTTTCTGCTAGACGGTGCTAGATAAGGACCCTAGTGTTAGGTTCTGACTAACTTCACTTAAGAGATCGGACGCAACAAAAGAAAATCAAAAGATCTTGGTAAGTAAACACAGTATCAAGGTACTGAAATTTATATCGTAGTATTTATACCTGTTATATCAGTTTATTGAAGGTTGTATATTTATTCGGTGTTTTACAAAATATAATGTACTGCTATGATATCTTGCCATGCATATAATAATCATACAAAGGGGTATTTTAACTTGTTGATATTTTTTAGTAGTTTGATTTTGTTGTTCAAATGACCAACCAAAATACATATGCTATAACAGAGAAAACCTTTGCTAGATATAAGCATCATTACATACCATCACCTGCAATAAAAGAAAATATCTTAATACAAGGTTTACTATAGTGAACATAAAATAAAGGTTTCTAAGCACAGATAATTAAAATAATAATTTGTTATCTATTGATAAAAAGAAGAGATAAATATAGAACAACCTAGATACATAACAATAAAAATTATTAAAACAGAGTAACAAGAAAATTTAAAATGATAAAAATTTCTTAAGATGTAAAACATGTTAAAAATTGCATAAAATTTGTAAATTTGGATAAAACTGTTAAAAATTACGTTATGAAACTTTCTCCTTGCGAAACTGTAAAATTAAATGGTCATAATATAGAATCACATACAAGCAACTAGTCCCAGTGTTTCATTATATAAATAAAAGGAAGAAAAATAAGAAGGAACTAAATTTAATTAGCCAGGAGTGGAAATATCGTGTACAGGTTATATCTTCATAACACTATTTAGATTGCGATACCTGTCTAGCGAGAAAGCTGATAGATATGTCATGCTAAGGCTTTGGTTTGTCTGAAACATATAAAGAATAGAGGTGAATTATTAATTGTGATTGTGTACTTATTTCTAAAATAAAATATTTTCATATAAAATATCCCTGAATCCAATTTATTATTGAAAATTCTACATAATAAACAATTATATTTATAGATCCAATTTAAAAGTATCACAGCAATATTAGATCAAATTTAATATCTAACCATCACCGTATGTATTTATATATTTGGTTTCTAACTAAAGATAATGTAAAATCGTAAAAGCATTTCGTTACATAAAGAAAATAAAATGACTAATGCTTCATGTGTAATAACAGAAATTATAAATCAAACATGTATTTATTGCTGGATTCATTCTTGACAAGTAGACAAGTTGGAATCGACTACATAAATTATTGAGGTTGATATAACACAAACTGGGACGAACCTAAAGGGTTTTTTTGCAGGGGGGGTAACCTTAAAATTGCCAACTTCTTACGATGAAAATACCAACTACTAGTAAGAAAATATTTTTATTTGTACCTAACATTATATGAAGCAAAACTAGTATTTTACACAAATCTTATTTTTATTTAAAGCTCTCCAACGTGTATGCATGGCAATTAGATTAAATATAAAAAAAATTGTTTTGGGCACATTTTCTTATCTTCTCATTTTTCTCAAATTGTGAAATTGCCAACTCTCGCTCAAAATTATCAACTTTGAAGGGGGAGCTTCCCCTCCCATCCCCCCCATGAGTTCATCCCTGAACACAAACTGTAATTTCATGTCGATACGAAACCAACCTCAGAAAGTTGAAATATATAAAGTTGATCACGAAGGCTTTTAACATTTTTATTGATACCCAATCAACTCTTAATTATGATCTATTTCCACATTCTACTTATAAATAAAATATATTTATTTGAACAGCTAAAGTTTCTCCTTCCATCTGTAATTTGCAACAACTTTAATTCCGGGAAGATAGCAAGGAATTAAATCCTTCTGCAGAAAGGGATATAAAAATAATATTTTTCTTTTTCTTGTAAAGCCTGTAAATTTAAAAGTTTTATGAATTTTATTTTCACTTCATAAGGAAGTGGCAGTAAAAAATGTTGTTTCAGAATGAATTGGCTAATATAATTTAAGAAAAATATAAAACAAAGTGCTTTTATTTGAAAAATGTTTAACTTACAATTTATGTAGCTAAAAATATATATCCAACGACAGAAACTTACGCTACTCGGAAAACTTACTTTTGTATATATTGCAGAGATTGCGTGTTATATGAAATATTGGATGTATTGGAACTGACAATATTTACCTTCTTAACGTTTGTTTTCTGAAAATACACTACTGCTTCAATAAAAATACGTTTTTATATAGACATTGTTAAAACAAATAAAAAAAATAGTTAATAAAACTTCTAATGATAAATGTAACTATTACACTGAAACAAATAAAACTCAGGGAAATTATATTTATATATAATATATATACTTGATAAATAATATTGTGAAATAAAAATTTAGATTTTTAAAACTTCTTTTTGTTTAATTTGCTCGTCGACCAAAACAATCTTTATTAAGGTACATTTCAAATTTCAGTTATTTTGCAATTTGTCTTCCTAAGTTATCATCGACGGACACACTATAAATATATAAATATAAAAAGAAAGTTTTTAATACCAAGTGGTGTAATGTGTGTTAATAATGTATAAAATACCAATCTCAAGGTAAAAGAAAATTTCTTAATACAATAGTTTACTTAAATTACTGACTTGTTTTATCCAGCTGTACTAATTAATCAAAATAAATCATGACTAATTTAATAACATATCCAGTAGGCAAATTAAGTTTAAAAAAGATCTGGAGACCAGAATTTAATAAAGTATTTATTGGTAAATACACAAATTTGCTAAGTCGACAAATCTGACTTCTACGTTACAAAAACTACACTTTCGTTGCTCGGTGGTCAGGTACGTTATTGCTTGCCGGATGGAATAACTCTAACAAGGTTGCAGCTCGATGCTGTATTTATAGATTGTCCCTCCAGGATGTGGCTGGATGCAAGTTTCATTGTTTGCCTTCGTCCTTACTTTGACTCCCACGGTTCTGGGAAGAAATGCATAGCGGACGTGGCCTGATTAGGTTGCTATATTTAGCTAGCGCTCGGTTTCAAGGAGAACTTGGCACTCTAGAACTAACTTAGTTTAAATAACACTTACATTAAGTGGAATATGATTAGAATAAATTATAATATATTATGGAATATAAGTAGAATAAATTACAATATATTAAACTGCATAAAATATACTTGCAGTTGCAGTAACGGGCATTGTGATTTCACTAAACCTTGTTTCAAATTCCTCCTTTCATAATATAAGTCTTATATCTGAAATTGATATCTATTCCAGTTCCACAATGGCATGCATATTAAGTGCTCTAAATAAGGAAGCATGCCAAAACAATTACTTTTCGTTGAAGAGTTTTACAATCAGTAACGGCCAGAAAAGTCTAATAGATGAATGAATTAAAAAATATCAAATTACATTGGGCATTTTGAAAATACTTTCTAATTTATACATTGCTTTCATATTTCCTCTAATATTTTATACATTAGTACACAAATACTTCTAACGGTTTATTCGTTTTTGTGAAAATAATCAGATTTTAAATTTGGTTTTTTTATATTTGCAATAAAAATCAAACACTTAAGTCACTATAATCACGTATATTCAATTGTAATAAGATTATTTAGTGTTTTGTTAGTTCCACAAGTCTAAATGATCTGATTATTTAATTAACGAAGAACGCTAGTTATGTAATCAATAATATAGCATGTAAATTGTATATGTATTTGTATTGTAATAATTATATTTACACGTATTCCCTCTCGGTAACATAATGTAACGTTGGTAAATTCAGTTTGCTAATATGTTGTATTGTATAAATCCAACGTATCCTCATAAACACATACGTCAACAATTTTGTTTGAGCTTGTTAGTATAGCTTGTCTTGCCACCTGCATATTTGCAGATTTCTGTTTTTCATAACTACGCAGTGAGATTCGACTTACATATAACCTTTAGAACAAAGATAACCACACGTCTAAAAAGAAGAAAACCGAACCAATAAAACGGACCTCAGTACAACCAACAACAGTATTCTAAAGCAGTAGGGTTGCTAACTGTATCAAAAAGTGCAGTAAGTGTAGAGCCCAGCCTTGCTGTGTAGACTTGACTCGCTTTTATATGATATTAATTTAAAGCTATTATATAATTCGAATAGGCAAAATCAGGAATATATGGTGGATGGCCAACAATTTTTAAGCTAATTTTATTGATTCATTGTAAGGTAACAAATGATCTGTTTGCATGTGCATTATTTTACATTGCATTATCTAACTCACCTTTTGGAAAGCTTTCCACGTTGTTCTTCCATAACTTTGGTTTGACGTTTTGTTAATAAAGAACAGTGATGTGTTCCCGTCTTCGATGTTCCTTGCTGCAACTCATTAGTAAAATTTCGCCAATCCTTATGGGAAAACGGTGGCATAACCCTTCTTGCGAATTATAAAATTTGTTTTAGACCAAGGAGGACTTACACATCGTAACATACAAAACTACTCTTTTATTTTAAAGAATAAAAATTTCACGCATGGACGGCAATTTGTAACCAACTAACTTTGTAAAGAGTAATACTTATTTTATACTAAATTAGGCTTCGGCTTAGTATGAACAATAAGCTCGGCTCGTCTCTTTTAAATTAAAGCAGGTTGTAGGTAAATTGAAATGCCAGGAAATTCATAGAGCTATAGGGAAGGGCGCCAGCATGATTGATTAAAGCAAATAAAATATTAGCAGTAATTAATAGCTCTACAGTAACTGAGTTCTTGGTCTTAACGTGAATCATTCTATATAACACCAGAATATCAAACAACAGAAACATAAAAGGAAATAGATAACTCCAATAATATTATTTATTTATTTACATATTAGCAGAAATAGCTCTACAATAATGGGGTTCTAGATCTTAACGTGAATCAGTCTCAATCATGCAAGGATCGAATTCCTTCACTCCTTTATAACACCAGGATATCAAACAACAGAAATAAAAGAGGAAATATATTACTCCAATAATATTTATTTATTGATACATACAAATCTTTATCCAATCATTGTAGAAATAGTGAACTAGAAGGCAGCTTTGATGGTTATTAAGTTTATTAGTTACTTGAAAAATGAAATTCAGAATTTTATAAAAATTGATTTCTTGATTTCTTATCGTATCATGGATCTTCCTGAAATTGTATCTTTATAAACATTCTAACATATACTTCTAATAACTCACTCTCAAATTTTGATACAACGCCACCAGGTTCGCCAGGTTCTTAGAACCCTTTGGAGAAGGTTTCCAGTTGCCAGGACTAGTTACTCAAGATATTGATAATTCCTTACATTCAATTGCAGCTTTAAAGCTTCTAAATTAAGAGAATTAACAAATTTTAATAAATAACAGGATCGATGGTGCATCCGTTATTGAGGTCAAACGAACAAGTTCGCAATTTCATGAAGATCAATCATCAAAATAAATTATCATACAAAATGTACACTGGACTTAAACGCCAACTTAAACTAAAGTCGGGGTCGATTTCCCTATAAATAATAATTTTCTTGCAGAAAAAAGCTTATTGACCAAGTCAATAAAACGAGAAAAAACTTTAATTAAATGAAAATATTATTTTTCAAGATCGAAAGAGAAATTAAAATCAAATCAAGATGTAGCCAGTGCGTCAATTCTCTTCACGAAGAAATATCTAATTTTATTATATTCCAACACTTCCAAATAATGATTTAATACTGTCACAAGAGTATTTCACAAACCATTTGCGATCAAAAGAGAATTTTACTATTAAATCACAAACGTTTAAACAGCACCAAATCTAACGCCTTACTTTGTGAAAAGATTTTCAAAAACATGTTTTAGAAGAGAATTGTGTCGCGGGGTGAATTTTTTGCTAGAAAACCTTTATGTC
This sequence comes from Agrypnus murinus, assembly GCA_929113105.1. Classification (NCBI taxonomy): domain Eukaryota; kingdom Metazoa; phylum Arthropoda; class Insecta; order Coleoptera; family Elateridae; genus Agrypnus; species Agrypnus murinus. The sequence goes on from OV816030.1 coordinate 75,801,493, forward strand.
CATAAGGGATTATTTAAAAAATATATTTTAGTAGTTGAAATGTCAAACCTAGATGGCTCCATAAAAAATATTATTAAAATTGAATAATTATAACACCAATATACGATGTGATATTAAAGCAAATGTAATTAGAGAAAACTGTCTGTTAGATTTGTTACAACATTTCGACTCTTTGGACGTTTCTTTGGCCTTTGGAACATATTTAATAATGAATACAGGTTTCGTCCATTTTGATCAGGATTTAAGCTTTTGAACTTACTTATTGAAAACTTATCATTTTCTCCTATCCAATATATTATGAACGATTATGTAAAGCGCGTTCATGTGAGATCTCCAATATCTCTTGTATTGCTTTTACGTCGATTAGTCTTTTTTCCAAAATCAGATCATGAATAGCATCTTTGTTGATGCAGAAATCGTTTATCTCATTTATATGCCACAAGCCAGTGTTTAACGTGGAATAGGAACATTATCTGCTAATGATGTTAACGTGTCATTAAAATTGAAAGTATCATCTTGGCTTCTAAGAAACGATACAATTCGAAAACGACTGAACCTTTTGATCCAAAACTTTGCTTTTAAACTTATCAAATTTGCACATTCGTTTATTAGAAATCAGCAAGGCCAACTATTTATCAATATAAAGACAAACTGACTGGTGTGGAATTGGTAACTTCTTAACGTTACTACAAACCACACCTAGAATTCTGCTTCTGGACGAGAAATAAATTTTAAACTCTGTATTGAAATATGAATGGATACTTGAAACCTATATAAATAATAACAAATATTGAAATTTAAAAAACAGATTTTTATTTATTAAAATAAAGAAAGAAAGATTAAAAAGAAACTGAAAAACATAAATTATTTTGAGAAGACCACTCTTTAGTTTATTTAAATGAATTATTATTTTGCGAGATTTTGATCAGAAAACAATTATGAAACAACTTACTTTTGTTGTTAAAATTATCCTATATGTATCACTATACTTGTTCAAAACCTTCCCGCTGGAGACGCCGTCGGCAAAAACACTAACACTGATCCACATTAGCTGTACAATCCCTTCACTCGATATACGTTTGATTATAAAAGAAAATAGTTTCTTCTTTAAATAAAATAAAATGAATTAAATCGCAGTCCCTGTGATTGTTTATGAAAATGAAGAATGCTTTCCTTTGTTCCAAATTGTTCAGTTAAATATCAAACTTGAATATGATTGACGTTTTATTTGGCTAAAAAAGCATCTCATTAATTTAACCCAACTTTATTTTACAAATTTTGATCTGGAACCGAGCGTAGGTTCACCCTTTACTTTTTATCAACTGAAATTGTCCTTTTTCAAAAGTCCCTTTATATGTTACGCCAAAAAAAAACATCGAAACACACGAAAATTCTGAACATCGCCAAAGTCACAAATAAAAACATGTATTAAGAATTAACGCTAATCTTAATTCTAAGTAGATGAAAATATAGCTGGTAAAAGACAATCAAAATAACATAACACACTTATGATCTTAAATCAATATTTACAGAGAAAATCAATAAAAGCGATCAGCTGTCACAAATCTCATTAAAACTTAATTACATTGAAGATACGTAAATCTCCAGCTATCTCAGTACATAGAATATTTACATTGTTACTCAAGGTAACCTAATCATATGGAGTTCACAAATATTATAATTAAATACTAAAAAAGAATTATAGATCTGACCACTACGGTCTTATGGTTAAACGATGCTAATGCAAGTCCTGTATTAATAAAAACATAAATTGATCAAAACCTCAACCATTCTCGTCCAGGATACAGTACTCCAGGTGACTGAATCTAAACAATGATGAAAAACATCATAATATCAAAATTTCCAAAAATCAATGAACATCAGCACAACCGATATCTTCATTCAAATGTTGCTTACAAGCAAATATAGGGATCAGTAAGTCAATTGTGGTATAATAAATTTCAAGATAATTTTAACTATTTTCAGTGAAACATCTACCTGAAACTGACAGCCTTGTGGGAGAAGGAAGATTCTCATCTGCGTTATCTAACGTCAAAACTCAAATCCAAAATGAAGATAATAATTCAAGAAAAGTGGATAAACTACCCTAAACTTGTAACCTGTGTTACATAAAACATGTTTTATTATAAAACAACATAATTTACTCAAATGCCTTTTTAACTTAATCCATTTTGATGGTTTAAGATGAAAAGATCGTACTGCTATAAGTCTGTTTTGTACTGAAAATTCTACACGTAACCTAGCATGTAACCTTTTAAATAAATAAAACTAGTATCCTAGCATGTCTATTATTCTTTTTATTTTATGAATACTTTATATAAACATAATTTGAATATTTAGATGCTTCCGAAAACCTATCGTAGCCGTTAAATATTATTTATGTGTTGTTAAATAGTTAAATTGTCAAACTGATGATAAGATATTGTAACGTTCTTTTTAAAATAATAAGAAAAATGCTGTTTAAATCGTCTATTCATAAGAGAAATATTAATTTACATACACTTAATTAAAAACACTATAACTATAAACTATTTAACAAACTATTTTTAATGCTAGGTATTTACAAATTTATTTGAGAACTATTTATATTAAAACTATTTATGTATTACAATAATTATTAACAATTTATTCAGAGTACATTTCACTATGCCGGTCAAACATTAACTGACTCCTTCTACCCGGGGACTCAATTTATATCTTTCATAAGTTCTAGAACATACTATGAATCATACATGCAGCTGTTGATTAGTCACGTCGATAAGTCGCGCCGATGAGTCATACACGCAGGTGTTGATGATGAGTCATCCATGCAGGTGTTATTGATGAGTCATAAAGTTGATGACTCATACATTTAGAATGTTCGATGACGTCATATGTGGGTTTACTATTCGTTACAATATCATCCCAATATTTTGCAAAATAATATTTTATTTGCTGTAGATATTTATGTGCAAGCCTACTAAATTCTATATATGTTTTCAAATGTAGATTTTCTCCAATGCCATAAAATATTTATTTCATACTGTGTCACATTTGTCAGTCTTACGTCAAACCTTTTAGTCCAGAACATGCGATTTTACGGTCTAGTATAACTGTAAAAAACTTTAATCACAATCGATACATAATGTGTTCATTACTGACGTTTAAAAAGTTAGAAAGTAGTTTATTATACATCAGAGTCAATAATAAGTTCTCTTGGTTAGTAATGAGTTCTCTTGGTTAGTAATATCCATTACTTACCTTTTGCTCGTTCTAAATATTCTCAACAGATGGCAGAAGTTTTCGTATCTATCTTTACTTTTAGCAGGTAACAAACAGTCAGTCACTGTTTTAGCAACTTCTCGCTATTCCGGTGGTGTGCAACTTACATCAGTTTCACTATCAGGCATTTTAAATCGTGTAAATTGCAATTAGGAGCAATGTAATTAAATTTGGTTTAGTAGTGACACGAATTTACTTTGACAATTGTTGCAGAAATTGTCATTTTATCGCCACCTGAATAAAAACGCTGGTGTTGTGTCCTCATATATCAAGTATAAGGTATCAATGTAAGAACATAATTATGTACGATTGTGAATAAAATAGTATACATACCTCGGCGGGAAGACATTACGCGTCGAGCAATTGCTGCCCTAGGCGCTTCGCGCCTCGGGCAGCAGCATTGCTCTCCGCGTAATGTTCTACTTCCCGCCTCGGTAAGTAATCTACTATTACATTCTAGTATGACTGTATAAAATTTTACCGGATGCAAGTACAATCAATCAACTGGACAACGTTTTAGTACGTAATCAGTTACTATGGAAACTCGTTCTTCATAGATGTCCATATTTTGCATTCGGAAATTTATTTTATATAATTTTTTTTTTAATTAAACCAACATTCCAATAATTGCAGTATGAAATAAAACGCATTACGTCATACGTCCTGGAAATGGTCTTACAGTCTCGTTTCGATGTTCCGGACTCGGCTCCTTCGTCGCCTTGTCCGTAACATCGACTGTAAAATTCCATTTCCACGACTTATAACGTAAATTACTAGTAAAACACTGCAGAAAACTGCCAGTTATAACAATAAAATGACAACCGTCTACTGTTATTTCTCTGCAGAGCCTTACATCGTTTTATAGGTGTTGTATCGTGTTTGTAGGTTTTTCACTTAAATTATAGTTATTTATGTATTATTAAGGGCGTAAACAGGCTTTTTGGTGGAAACGTGATTTATAGCCCAAGGCGTGAGACATAACAGCAAGTTACGCCTTGAATACATACACTATTTTATGCACAGATTAAGTTTTTATCATAAATCTATTATTGTGTAAAAAATATAATTAAATGAGTATGTATGTATGTACATCTAAATGTTACTATAGTAAATATTTCAAAATATTTAGTTTCAGCTTATTTTCGTTGTTGACAAGTTTACAAATTATATTAAGAACAAATCAAGTTTTACAAGAAACAGCTCTGACGTTTAATTGACGTTTCTTTATTGCCCGACGTGCCATAAAAAGCGTTTATGTTTAGACGAGTCTAGCAATAACAGTGTAATTATTCTGTATCTATACATAAAGAAAAATGTTACAGGCCCTCTAGTACACATATTGAGACGAGTCAATAAATATATTTTTTCTGAAATAGTCCGTAAAGTAAACACTTTACGAACTCATTTGAGTATGTAAAGTAGCACTTTTACGAACTCAACTGTCACTTTTATTTGCGTTGTTTCACGAATTTCACGCATTCTTTATGTATTTGATGTATGTCGCTGACATATGACAGCCATGTTGACTTGGTTGCCTACTCTACCGTTATTAAAAACACTTTTTGAATTTTAAATTCTTAATTTCACGATTTCAGAAAAAACGTAATGTACACCTCAAAACTACAGTTGATTTTTTATCACTCATTATGGTTGTTCGCCTCGACTAACGCCTCGGAGAACAATTTTCATATTCGTGATAAAAAAAGTACAACGTTAATGCCTTGCTGTGCAAATAACTATTATTGAGACGCGTCAATAAATATAGATGGCGTTGTACAGCAACAAAATTAAGCAAAATGACGTCAGTACTACGATATGCGGTGGGTGATTATGTATGCAACCAATGTGATACAGGCTTTAGTTTTAAGATAACTTCCAAACCTTCCAGTTAGACAACTATTATTCTAACGCATAAATGGATTTTAAAAAATTCCGCTAGAATGCAGATCAATCGTTGGCGCGTCCCAAGGGTTACTTGATCACTTATGGATTGAGAAACGAATTATCGGCATCTGGTCATCACCGAGAAACCCAAACCAAGAAACCTCAACCGAGAAATCACAACCGAGAAACCATAACCGAGAAAACCAAAACTGAGAATAGAAACTACCGAGAATGCATCCATGCATTATGAAGTAATAATTAGTAACTTTGATAGATCTAACAGAGACCGAGGTGAATACATTGGGTGGAGAAAGGGAGAGAAACACCAACGGCGTAAACGATACGCTATGCAGCGGAGGTTAGGTTATAAGTTGGTAAGCTTGATAGATTTAACAGAGATCGAGGAGAATATAGAGGGCGAGGAATTAACGAGAAAGACCAACGGTGTAAAGGAAACTCTATGCAGCGGAGGTTCGGTTATAAGTTATTAAGTTTGATAGATCTAACGAGTGTCGGATACCTCTAGTAAAGATTTGGTATAAAGGATTTCTTTTCCTTAAATAATAACACGAGGTTTTTTTTAACGACCGAATTAAGGCTGTTTTACCCGATTCTGAAGATAGGGAAACGCAATGTAAACTATTTATTTATTTATTCAATAACCGCTCAATATTTTTTGATCGGGTTTTTACCAAAAATTTACCTACAATGTAGTGTATGATGTAATGTTTTTAAAAAATAATTTTTAACGTTTGAAACCATAAAAAACTTAATTTGCAATAGGATCGCTTACTATGCTTTTATTCATTTATTTATCAACGTATATTTTTTTAAACATTTTTCCCGTAATCTGTGCGTCAAATGCTATGATGTAATGTAAAGATTTTTTTTAGAAACGAAAATTTCAACTTTAAATTAAGTTTTTTATGGTTTCAAACGTTAAAAATTATTTTTTAAAAACATTACATCATACACTACATTGTAGGTAAATTTTTGGTAAAAACCCGATCAAAAAATATTGAGCGGTTATTGAATAAAAACCGAGTAAGTTTACATTGCGTTTCCCTATCTTCAGAATCGGGTAAAACAGCCTTAACATCTTCTTTGTGACGAGGCGCATTTTTACTTTTTAGGCAACGTTAATAAACAAAATTGTCGTTATTATGTTCTAATAAATCCACGGCAGAAACACGAAACTCCCCTACGTACTCCAAAAGTGACGATTGGTGTGCGATGTCGCCGCAGGAATTATCGATCCGTATTTTTTTTATAATAGACGCAGTGTAACATAATAATCATTATTGTGCCATGCTTCGGGAATTTTTTGGTACCTGAGTTACACAGTTTCATGGCTTTAATCACGATACATAGTTTCAACAAGATGGTGCTAGTACACATACAGATTGTCTAATATTTGTTTTACTTGTTTTACATAACTTACCTGCGTTAGTTATGGGCACGGCACTCCTTAGGGGACTACGAATTGAATAAGCTCAATTAGAGCGTCAGTTGCATTTGTAAGAGCTGCCAGTACTCCCTGGTAGGAGCGCGGTTGCCTATCCACCCGCTATTAGCTTTCCAGGCTGACCTGAGCTATTAACGTGCTCACCCGGGGTGCGTCTTCGAGTAAGTCTCATCACCCCTAGTCCAGAATGCGAATTTTCACACCCCGGACAAGTCCAACCTCAAGTGGAAGGGACTTGGAGACTGGGTTTGCCTAGGATATCCCAGAATTTAGCCATCCCGTTCTACCATAATGGGGCTTGGTAAGCCTTCGACGAAGCCCCGATCGACTCTACCTTGAAGTATAGATCTGGCTAATACCAACAGGTGGGGTTGTCTAGGTGTGAGAGGCTCTATATTCGCATCAACACCCCTTACAAAGTGATCCCCTGGAGCAACCTTCCTGGGTTCGGTCATACCTATAAACCTTAAGTCACCGAAGTGACTCAAACTACTGGTGTATCGCAAGGTTGCCCTCGCAGCATTCAATCCACTACAATCGACTACCCAGCACATGGCGATACAGTATCCACTTAGACAGTGATCAGGGGGTTGCTGCCAGGATAAACTTTGCTAGTATCACTCGCCTTCTGAAGTCTAGCCCTGTTCTGGGCCCAACTGTACATACCATTGGCACAACTGTACTATCATTATTTTTATTCACTTAAAATCCCTGTCTCGTCATTTACGAAGCTCACCGTATAGTCCTCTATACTTTCTGGCGTGTTACATTTGTCAGCTGTCGATTGCCTGTCTCCACTAACACTATTTCAGAAGCTGTTACCTGTTATCAACTGCCATCACCGTCATGGACCGACTGACAAGTTTGAGTTTATTGATCTTAGATGATTATTCATTTAAAGATAAAATAATGATGGTTATGGTGGTGACAACATTAAAAATGCTTCCGAAAACCTATCGTAGCCTTTAAATATTATTTATGTGTTGTTAAATAGTTAAGTTTTCAAACTGATGATAAGATATCATCCCAATATTTTGCAAAATAATATTTGATTTGCTGTAGATATTTATGTGCAAGCCTACTAAATTCTATATATGTTTTCAAATGTAGATTTACTTCAATGCCATAAAATACTGTAAAACGCTGCAGAAAACTGACAGTTATAACAATAAAATGACAATCGTATTGTGTTATTTCTCTGCAGAGCTTTACATCGCTTTATGGCGGTTAAACTTAGCCGTTGCGGTGCGCGGCATGTTTAATCTTTTATTTACAACTCTGATAATATTTGATTATATGCATTGCATTAGTAATGTCTTCCAGAAATTATACTCATTATCTGAAGATTTTTGTAAAAATTGGTAAATAATTTGATTGACTGTTAAAATATTTGATAGGGATGTAGAAAACAATAGTTTTACATCCAAATTCAAAACGCTTCAAATGTATAAATACAAATTTTCTTCACCTTGCGCTTACATCAACATATATTCTACTAAAGCATGTGAATTACAACAAGATAGACTCATGCAAAATTCATGTAAAGAAATGCTTTTTTTGAAATCTATAATACCCAAGTATTGAACTGACTCGAGATCTTAAACCTTTACAAGTATGGTGGAGTGCTACATATTTATTATAAGCCAGTAAAATAGAATCCGTTGGTGGAAATAAATGTTGGAAAGCGGGAGATCGTTTCGATCGCTTCGTTTGAGGTCAAATATAAGTATCCTAGGTTTGCACGTTCCCTCAACTCGAGCTTACCTGAGGGCATCAAAAGAACCACGAAATCTTCGGACCTTTTTTAGTTTTTCGCTTATAACGCCAAAGCGGTGCTTTCCAACGAAAAATTTACTGTTACAAGAATTAAAGAGCATTAAATTCTGCGTCGGATGAGTATCTAACCCTTTAAATTAGGTCCAGTGGTTTGTTCGAAATCGACGGTCGAGAAATGACAATTTTACAAATTTTCGATTTTCCGTCAGACCGGACGCCCAGAGGCTTTCCGTATAAAAAAACCCGTTGGACTCATTCTGATTGTTAATATAAGTCGAGAAATACCTAAGCTTTGATATTATAGAGGTTGCCGGAATAACTTAATGGCCATTTTTCTGTCATCCTCCATCATTTGTAAAATTGTCGTTTCTCGACCGTCGATTTCGACCATACCACTGGACCAAATTTAAAGTGTTGAATACTCATCCGATGCAGAATTTAATGCTCTTTAATTCTTGTAATAGTGAAGTTTTCGTATAAGCGAAAAACTAAAAAGGTCCGAAGATTTCGTGGTTCTTTTGATGCCCTCAGGTAAGCTCTAGTCGAGGGACCGTGCAATCCTAGGATACTTATATTTGACCTCAAACAAAGCGATCGAAACGATCTTCCGCTTTCCAACATTTATTTCCACCAACGGTCCAAAACGGGTCTAATTTTACTGGCCTATTATGTATATCGCTTACAAATACTTGGAAAGCTACAGTATAAGCCACACCACTTACTGAAATACCAGAAATGCTGTTTTGCTTTTGTATAAATTTAGTTGAGTATTAACTGCAAGCTACAAATGCACACAACCATGCAAGTACAACAAAAGCCTAATAGTAATATGGCCAAGATTAGATAACATCAGGTGGTGCATTAGTAAAAATCCTTATCTTTATCTAAATTTTAAGGGTATGCAAGAGGAAATCGCTTCCTAAAGTAATTGCCCAGCTGAACTACGTAGCTTACTTGTAATAGGATATAGTATTTCAGGCACTTACATAACTCCGCCCTTTAATTACCTGCAGCAGCAGCGTGTTGCTTGCAAGCTCTAAGTCATTTATTTTACACCCAACCGTTCAAACAAGCTTTCAGCACGTTCTACGTATGTTATAATACGATCTAATATTAGATTCAAGAAGCATTTCAGTATCACTTAGTTGTTAAATAAATTTTCCAAGAAAATTTGATCTTTCCAGCTTCTGTCGTCTGACGCTAGAGGAGAAGTTGGATACTATATTTTTCAACGGTTCATTAAAAACGCATCTGCTAAAAATAATTTATGAAAGCAACGCTTTTCTGATCCACCAGTGCACGTAATAAATTTCGTTCAAATGGTAGGTTTGGAAACATAAAACGTTGTTGTTTTCACATTTGAACTAAAATAAAACGAATATCGAATGCTGAAGTTGGTAACATCTTATACTGTTATACATTTATATGATGCAGAAATAATGGAACATGAGTGCTATATCATAACCGTTATATGAATCGCTAAAAACGATCGTATAACGTACAATGAAAAGACATTCCAATAAAAAACCTTCTTCAATCTCTACTGCCGTAAAGTTTTATTGCAAAAAGTAGGTTTAAATTAATTTTATGTTTATTTTTGCGACTCTTTCATGTTGCATCGTCTACCGGGGATTTTTCCCCCAGTTTATTACTTAAAAAACAAAATTGCAATTATGTTTTGCTATTGCAAATTATGTAGAGCTGCATCAAGATGTAATGAGTTATGTAATGATGCTTTGCATGTCTTTTTGCTATGTATTAGTAGTGATTTCTAGATCTTGTATAAAGGATTAAGTTCTGGAATTAAAAACTTATTCTCGACGGAAATTTTACAGAATGTAGGCCGGCAGTTAGAAATAATCCATTGCGGTGTATGGATGTGGTTGTAAAAAAGTTTAAGCTGATAAATACGTCCAGTAATATTTATGACTACTCAGTAAACAAAAAATAGTAAAACTTGTGGTAATTCTACTACAGTTATTTTTTAATAGGAACTTTTAGAGGAAAGTCGTTAGAGAACTAAGTTATCTTAAAAAATGAATTTTTAAATTATTCTAAAATCATTGTGTGTGAAATCATATGTAAAATAACTCCACCCTGGTTTCAACACTTTTAAGAATTGTTACACAGACAGAACCGGCCCTAGCCTTACTACTGATCTCACTGAACAATCTTTAATTAATTAGCGTTCCTCCTGTACCTAACTTTTCTGAACTCACTTACGACCACATTAGAAACTGAATTCTTACAATATTCTCCCCTTAATCGTATTATGAATTCGCATTAGATTTTTTATTTAATACGATAACAGTATCTTCGGATTATGACGAATAGGTTGCTTGATTTTTATATATTTCATGGCAATATTTACAATGTAGTATAAGCACCTATAGCAACTCCGATACTGTTTCAACGAGCTTGGTAAAATACTGTTAGACTATAAACTAGTATTAGATACTCGCTGTTTCCGTAGTTATAATTATTTTATTGTTTTATTAATTTCTTTTAATATTATTAACATTCATATTTCATTAAGATTGGCATTACATATTGTTGTGGATCATCAGTCGAGTGGTACTTTTCCATTTATTACCACCAATCTAATATATTTACTGTCCACTACAATCTAGAAATATAAATATTCTCAGGGATTATACATTAAATACTACGTGAGTTCACTAAACAACTTAGACTATCTTATTACTCTTCCTTCTTCTTTTTAATCTTCTTTAAATTATTTTATAAGTTTTATAAGTTACGATTTGTTTATATTTTATTTTAATTTCCTTTATCTTCTTTAATTATTTTAATTCTTCTTCTTTCTCTCCCAATTTAATTATTTTATAAGTGTATTATTAGTTTATATTATAATTTTATTTCATTTTTCTTCTTTGATAAGGTAATTAAAATTCTTTATTCTTCTTCTTTCTTTCTTTTTTATTATTTTATAAGTTTTAGTTTATTTTATTTATTATTTCTTTTTTTACAAAAGAATTAACAACTTCATTGTTTTATGTGTTTATTTTTCTTATCAAAATCAATAATAACAATTGAATCTCTCTATTTTATTTCGTAGATTAATGTTGGAAACGAAAGGAAGCAAGTACGCATCTACCAATTCCACAACAATATATCACCTGTTCACCTATTATAGCATTTAATCATTAGTTTATTTCATTTAAAATCAATTATATATTTTTTATCATTGACCTATTTAAAACTATTTATGATTGTCATACAATGAATCACAGAATTTCCATTTAATGTTAGATAAACATAATTGATATTAACTTTTAAATAATAGTGGTATTTACAGACGATAATAGTAAATTTCCTTAATGAACATTGAAATGTAAACTAATTAATAATAACTTTCTTTTAATGTATAAATCACTTTTGTAGGCAGTTGATTGCCACCAGTCCTCAGAATAACTCAAAATTCATTTTCTATTTCAATCATAATAATAAGTATTAAATAAAATATATTATAGATTTAATAGTGTTTATTACCCTAAAATTAAACGAACACTACTGAAAGGAGGAAACCTGAGAAATAACAACACTAGTTAAAGTTCAAGTTTAAGCTGAAGTTAACTTTGGTTTTGTTCATTGATGAAGATGCTGTTTATGGACAGCCAATCCCGTCGTATTTTACTCCACTTGTGACATAAATTGTGACACCGTCACAACAGGAAAGAACATGTATCTCTAACTCCAACTAGGAAGACAAGAAACAGCTGGTATTAACTTTAATCTCACGGAAGAGAACGACTACATCTACCACCGGATCTTCATAATATTGACATCAAGCCTTACCTACTCATCGTAGTTCAATTTTTGCGTTTCAATTTCGATATAGTTAGAGATTCGCAATAGAAAATTAAAGATGTGTATTTTTTTACTATACCAGAAATTAATTTTATCATATCGAACACAAGAGACAAGAATATGGCCATAAGAAATTTGTACCTCTGTCGCCCTGAAGAGGGCGCTCGTTTAATAAAATCTTTCGGGCAATCTGGCACACACGTGCGACTGTCAATTGTTTCTGGCTGAACTGACTAATGAAGGTTTCGTATCCTTTACATCATAAGGAATACCAAGATACCACTGCCAGAATCATTAAACAATCGAGTAACTTTCATCTTTTCCCTGAACTGAAGACGTGGTTAGGAGGACAGTGCTTCCAAACTACCGAGAATTTTCAAGACAACGTCAAGACTCATTTAAATGCGTTGGCGGCAACATTTTATGCAGACGGTATTGGAAAGCTTGACCACAGATACGACAAATTCCTCAATCTTTATGGTGAGTATGTCGAAAACCATAAGTATACAGAACTTTTAGAATTAAAATTAAATGAATAGTTTAAGCAGTAAGAATGTACCTCATAGGATGGATGCTTTCGAAAAATTGAGTCTGTCCATGTCCCTAAAAGAACATTTCTTGCATCACCATGTTAACTATTTTGAACGTCAGTTAGCCACAGAATCAGACGAACAAGGCGAAAGATTCTATCAAGTGCCTCTAACAATGAAAACTCGATACAAAAATATCTGATTGCTATATTACGTGATCGTAATTGGTGGCTGCGCAAAGATGTTGAAAATAACGATAGTGATAACAAACACATTAAATCATCCAACTTTGCAGACACAGGAACAGATAAAGAAAGTAATACCGAGCCAGTAACACTATATGCTATTGACAATGATAGTAGTGATCAAGGTTCTCCGCTAACATAACTCGCTAAAATTTTCATTGTACAATTTTTAAGAGAATTACACAGCCCCACAAAAAAGAATGTTCTGTCCTGCGAGCGAGACTATGGTATTCGGATGGACTTTTCGACGCTGAAACCGAATCCGACCTCAGAAAAGCAGATATACCTCAAAATCTCGCGCTAGAGCAAAAAACAACCCCCAAATGGAGTAAAACACTCCTGACATATGATGACAATAAATACATGCAAAAAATGGTTGAAAACCGCAAATGTTTTGTATTTGGAAATAAACCTCTGGTATATGATCAAGAACCCTTCTCCCTGAGGGGGTTAAACTACCCCAAAATGGCTCAAAACCACCCCTTAGATCAAAATACAATAAATACATGCAAGAAATGATTGAAAACCGCAAATATTGGCATATGGCCAACAATCCTCCTTCCTGAGGGGGTTAAACCACCCCAAAATAGGTCTAAGCCATCCCTTAGATTAAAATACAATAAATACATGTAAGACATGATTGAAAACCGCAAATGTTTTGTATTTGGCAATAAACTTCTGGTATATGGTCAAGAACCCTCCTCCCTGAGGGGGTTAAACCACCCCAAAATGGGTCAAAACTACTTCTTAGAACAAAATACAGTAAATACTTGCAAAAAATGATTGAAACCCCAACACCCCCCTTGCAAGGAGGGTGTTGGTCATATACCAGATGTCTATTTCTAAACACAAAACATTAGCGGTTTTCAATCATTTTTTGCATGTATTTATTGTATTTTCTTCTAAGGGGTAGTTTTGACCCATTTTGGGGTGGTTTAACCCCCTCAGAGAAGTAGGTTCTTGGCCATATACCAGAAGTTTATTGCCAAATACAAAATAGTTGCGTTTTTCAACCATTCTTTGCATTCTAATATTATTCTAAATATCACAGTCATAATATCACACGACAATATATCATGGTCAAAATACCACATGTTAATATATCACATGCAAAAACATCGTAAGGACAGAATATCTTATGAAAAAATATCCTAATACAAAATATCACTATTATGTTTAAAATATAATAATAATTTATTTTACTCAGTAAAAAACCTCTATCGACATTTAAATACTCATATACAAATAATTACATTTACGTTCTTATTTACAACTGTAATTATAGTATCCGCACAAACCATATTTCCTTAAACCTAACCTAACATTGTAATTAGATATATCCCTCGATATTAAATACAGTAGCACAGTAGTTCTTACTGACTTTAAGATATTTTTCATGAGATATTTCTTATTATATTAATACATACTATAATATTTTATTAAAAACAAAATTTTCTCTTTTTGCTTTAAAATAAAATATTTAAACATATAAAATTGAATAAATACAGCAAACTTTTTTACTAATGTAACCTAACATCTTAAGGTCCTGGGTTCGAATCCCAGGAATAATACATTGGAATTTTAAAAATATCTAAGGCTTCCAGGTCGACTCAGCCTGTGAAAATGAGTACCTGGGAAATCATTTCCTGGGGTAATAATAGGCGGTCGGTGCGTAAAGCTAGTCACTTTACCACCCTTCAGTACCGAACGGCTCAAGAATAGTAGCCTACCCTGCTATACCCCAATGGGCCTTCATGGCCTGTGAAAGGGGACTATATATTATTATATAACCTAACATCATAACGTTCTAACCTCAATGTAGCGATTTTAACATTGTTTTTCTTATTATTTTTGTTTTCTTATTGTTCTCTGAGTTATCCTCTACAACTCAGTACCATTGGTTTACCTGGGTTCAGAAGGGTCCGTATATCGAATAATTAATTATTATTAAATATAAAATTTTACTGAAAATAAAATTTTATTAAAATTATTAGCATGTAACGTCATTTGATATTTTGTTCTTGAGATATTTTGTATTATGATATTTTATTCTTGGGATATTTTTTATTATGATATTTTGTTTTATGTTATTTTAACCGTGATATTTCGTCGGATGATATTACGTCTGTAATATTTAGGCGTGACACCGTATTTATTGTCATCATATGTCCAGAGTGTTTTACTACATTTGGGGGTTGTTTTTATCTCTAGTGCAAGATTTTGTGGGTATATCTGCTTTTTTGAGGTCGGATTCGGTTTCAGCGTCGAAAAGTGAATCCGAATACCATAGTCTCGCTCCCAGGACAGAACTTTTTTGTGTGGGGCTGTGTTATTAAAACTTTGTAGCAATCATCGAAGAGAAAACCATTATTTTAAATTTAGTTTAATAAAAAAATAAAAAGTTGTCTCCGAGCTGGTATCGAACCTGCGACGGCAACAGCTTCAGTTTACTAACACCTATTCAGTTACGAAGCTACATCACAGAGCCTGTGTACTATACCTATTATAAAAATAGGTTGTACTTGTTTAAATGATTTAATTATTTATCTATTTTTAATATAAAAGTAAATACAATGGTTAAAGCTATGATTTCACAAATCAGGTTATTTTCAAAAGTTTTAAGAAAAAAGTGATTGAAAGAAGAAAAAATTGATTTTACTTACTTTTACTTCTATGTTTATGACAGCAGTTATCAATATAAGAATTACAAATGAAAAAAATTGAAATTAAACTCTTTTGATCGGTTGTTTTCATACCCACACACGTGCGGTTATGAAATTTGATCTGTATTGAAATTGCCTACTTTTTAATCGAGCGAAATGTGAAGAAACTGATGATTTACAACATGTAGGATTAGAAAAAATAATTAACAATTTCGTGCATCGTTCGCTCCAGTATGTCGTCGTTTGAGGTACTCTGATCCACCAGCACTACCAGCATGGCCTGGTTAATTGGATGTAGCGGACTCTGTTGTTAAGCGACCTACCTAAAGCGCCCTCTACAGTACGCCAAAGAACTAAATCAATCATACTTCGATATTACAAACTTAGCAAGTATATACTATATGCATCACCCGCTAAAGTATGCTTTAGAAAAGATAAATATATTTATTTCATTTCGTATTTCAAACAATTGTTTATATACTACAATTAGTAAAATAAGGTATATCTTTATATCCGTTGTCAATGGCACCGGAGTTCAAGACGTTCTTGATCTCTGTTGTTGGCAACGTAAAAATCATTCGATGTTGCATAACAGCCACACGTGACATGCTACTTTTTATTTCCTTGGTTACGCGTATGATGACACAGACAAGGCAACTTGCTTCATTATACAATAAATTCAGATGAATCTTAAAAGGGAGAAATTAGGATTGAAATACGAAATAAAATAAAACAACTTATGCAATTCGGAGATCAAGCTTCTTTAAATCCTCGAAGATGTTATAACGCCGAGGCGCTAGCCGAGGCGTTATAATACATCTTCTCGGATTTAAAGTATCGCTTGATCTCCTAATTACATAATATATATGAGATGTCTAGATTTCATCAGATTGAAAATTTATTAGACGATTCGATCCTAAACATAAAAATAATTATTTCATGCAATAAAATAAAATAAAGGATAGACATGCTAGGATGTTAGGACAAATTAATTTAAAGGCTACATGTTAGGTCACAGATAGACTCATTAATTTTTAAAATAGAAATCAAGCAGGGTAAATTGTAATGCAAACATAACCTCAATTTTTATATGTAAAAAAGGCCTGATTTTTAAAAAGGGTATCAATTATTTAGATTGTTTCTTGATAATACATGTTTATGCAACCCAAGTCACATATTAGAATGGTTTTTCCATTTGACTGGAAGATTTAATTTCCCTGATTAAATTCTAGGTCTACGATCATTAACGTAGAAAGAATTTCTCTGTTTTCCATGAGACTGACTCAAGTTCGGGCTGATATTTAACTAAAAATATGTAAATTAGGTCAATCTTGTAATGACCAATCTAGCACAATAAACTTACAAACTCTTATATAATAATCCAAAGCATTTATTTATATGAAGGTTTCGGTTTTGTCGATATGCTTCGTGTTTTACAAATATTGATTCTTATACAACATTTTTCACAATTGTTTGAATGCAAAGACTTGGAGGACTGTATGTTGGATAATTTGACTATAATTTGACTTCATTTAAGTTGATTTGAAAATGGATTTTGTATAAAGCATCGTTGGGTATATCTGATCGTAGAGAGGAATCTTAATTTGTGTTTTTCTTTTATTGTAAAGATGCCCTTGTGTAAATTTTATATGTATTAGTTATATAGTGTAATTATGTATTCATTTTGTAAAGGATGAAGCTGGATTTATTGAGTTTTGTGTATAATTAGGTCATAATGAGATTTGTTCATCGTCAATCGTTTTTGTCAATTATCTTCGTTATGGTAGACTTTGGAATATGAGTATCTTATATTGTTTTAATCGTTATTTTACCAGCTACAATCGTATATTTGTAGAATTAGGATTAGTGGTAATTTTTATCAGCTGTGTTGGATTAGTGACGTCATATAAAATATTCGCTAGGCGGTTGTTTGGAAAAATTGACAGAATCTTCATTTGTTTCGCCAAATCTTATATAAACCCCAGCTAAAATTAACAAATTCAGTCGATCAAAAGCACTTGGAGAATCCATGCTCGACTCGAGACCCAAAATCTGAAAAATAAGTGTGGTTATGTAATAATCATATGGTTATAATATATGGTCAATAAAAGAAAATTCAACAAAGTTTAAAGAATATTTACTTGAACATTTTAAAATTAAAAGAAGATTTATTCGTGAATCAACAATTATATGGAAGTGTGAACGAGTTGTTTATTGGATAAATTCAAGAAGATTTTATTTCCATTATTGATTTAAAGAATCGACGTATTTACGTTTATAAAATCATCTGACAGATTTGAATGCAGTTGTACCAAATTAAAATAATATTGGAACGAAAGAGATAAAGTACATCAAGATCTATTTACTTTATATACAAGGTTGGTCAAATTAAAAGGTTTTGATTTAATTTTTCAAAAACAAAAATTATAAAGGCAATCTGGATAATTTCAGAATTCATTTTTCTAACCTTAAAGGTTTTTAAATAATTAAATTCTTATTAATAAAACAAATTAAATTTCTCTATTAAAATTTAATTATCATAAACTAAATTTAAATATTTGAACATTTGTAAATATTTTTATTTAATTACATTGATTGATGTTAGTTTGCTCAAGTGGAGAACTGTTATAGCCCTATGTCAGGTTATTAACGACTAATTAACACACTTGAGCAAGCTTAGGAAAGAAATTCCTATTTTACTTTATTGTTCTGTTTTTTTTAATAATTTTCTTTTATTTTTCTTTGAACTTGATTTTCATTTATTTTCATTAATAAAAATAAAGACTGTGTTTTCAATTTATCTATGTGGTTATTTGATGTGTATACAAGCATCTATTTCTTTTTCTTTTCATATTTAGAGTTAGCTTGGTGTTGTCCAGTTGCGGAACTCCAAGTGTCTTCATTGTAAGTTTTTCTTTTCTTCCAGGTATAAGAATCAATAAGATTTTATTATTTAATTATTTCATGCTCTATCGAATTAAACCTGAGTTAGCCGATTGGGAAAAGGAAAAATATTGGGGTGTATTTTATTTTATTTTATTAGATTTCACCGTAGATATTTTATGGGTTACCCTGATTGTGGCGCAGATTAAAAATCACCTAAATATCAAAAATGTATTCCTCAGCCTCAAAAACCACCAGATACACTTCCCTCCAAAAAAATTAATTGGTTAATTTCACATTTTACTTATTCATTTGATTCATTACCTGAAGATCGGCCAATTTCAAAAATTGATAACTTAATATTCCGCACTAATATAATGAAATCGTTTTAGGAGTTTGTTATCGAACATGTCAGCTTTCTGGTGATTTTGGTTTCATTCCGTTTTAAACTGTTACTAGGAAGGTGCATTTTTATTATAATTTTAACCCTTCTGAACCACGGCATATCAAAATATTTGTATAAATTGTTTAACTCGAATGACCTGAATAATCTATTCCTTTCTCTCCTCAATCACTCATGTTTATACATTCAAATTGATAATCCGCTGATATGTTTGCTAGACCTTATAACATCTTCCACCTTACATAAGTTCGTCGGCCTGGGTGCGATCCCTGGTACCGGCGAGATTCTTCTTGTCAATAAAGCCTTAGTACAATTCGCCGTGCTGTCAGAAGAGCACGATAAGCAGTCGGTCTCGATAACCACATAAACATCTTTCTGTGGTTGTTGTTAAAAATAACACCCCCCTGAACCAATCACAAGTAAGTATTTACTTCAGTGGTTTGGCACTGTTAATTACAATTAACACTTAAATACAATATTGTAATATCACGAAGCAGAAGCTCCCGTTACCAATTGAATTTATAACTGAGTACTCATATACTGTCTCACAGGTTATAGTTCATGGTGAAAACACATCTACATACTACCCATATTGTTAATTAGTTTATGTGTATATATACAACAATGTAATTCATAAAGATATTGTGTTCCCAGCTAACGATTTAATGAATTATTAGTAAAACTGTTCTTTTGTAAACTCAAGCAAAGTTGCTAGGGAATCAATTATAAAAGAAAGAGTTGCCAATTATATAAATTTTGCCAATAAGAATTTCAAGGATATTCTGATTTTATTCAACAGTAAAATTTAAACAAACAACAACCGATCCTCCTTAATTATACCTTCTCTATTAAAGGAAAAAAATATTATAATTTTCCAGCTAAATTAAGGAATCTGAAAATCCGTTAATAAGGGCACGTTTTGTTACCAGTATCAAAAAATAAAGAATATTGGAAAACGTTTTCTTTGTGGTTTAAAACATTTAAATTTTCCGAAACAAAACCCAACGGCGATGAAATAAGTAGGTGCAATATTTAATTATAGGAAGGGATAAAGCATAAAAGAGGTAAAGCAATTATAAACGAGTCATTATGAGGGCCAAGTGGTTATTCTCCGAAATGTTATTGTTTATGAATAATAGCTTTGATTAGTAGAGACCGAGTTTTCAATTCGTATTTTGTTTCTGAACGGGGTTCATTAATTAACGAAAAATCGATGATGGCGGTCCGTTACACGGAATGTAGAAAATGTCAACCACTTAAAATATTGCCTTTAATTTCCTGTAAAAGTATAATTATCACGCACCTGGAAAAAAATAATTATTTTGTTAAAAAGATGAAAATGTAAAAATAGTTTCTTTGTTTCATATCACATATGCGCGTTTTTGTACTTACTTAATGTTTTTGTTTCAGGTGAGTTACATAACGAACATGAAGCAAATCTTCAAAACCATATTTACGATGCTTCTCCCAGGTCATACTAAATAAAATTGAGGTAAGAAATTAAAAAAAACTACAGCAATAAAGATATTAAAAAGTTTACTAACATTTTGAATTCTTTTAAAAATCTATTGATTTTGATTCTATTACAACAAAGTTGCATCTTATTTATATTAATACGTCGTATAGTTTATGAGTTTCTGTCAAGATCTTCATAAAACAGCGCCAATACCAGAACTACCAAGACTTCATGTCTCAAACGAAGCTTTCAAGGCCATATTAGTACAGGGTAATTAGTTCTTATGACCTAAAAACAAGAGAGAAGTGAAAAATGAGAATGTACTTAATGATTTACTAAATAAGATTCAGTAGTCTTGCAGCATGTGCGTGATGGTGGGTAGCCGCCATTATTTACTAAGTAAATAATATTTCCTCACCATACAAAATAGCAAGGTATTTTGTGGTATTCTACAAAATACTTTCCATTATATCATTAGGTGAAATCCACCAGACGAACAACCACAAATGATAAAGAACTTCCACTTTCTGCAGCCAAAACAATATGTAAAGTGAAATATAATATAAATATAAGATTAGTTAAAGTTTCACAAGTTTTATTAATATCTTAACCTGACAATATTGTTTCGACACTTTGTGTCATTATCAAACGTAGATAAGATTGATAAACAAACACGTTGCTAAGGATAAATACATACAGAAAAAAAGTAAGTAGATACAATACATACAAAAACTAAATATCTAACACTTCTAATAAAGGAGAATTACTAAGCTCAGTTTGTTCATTCATTAAAGGTACTGTGGGTTTATGTCTGTATATTTCAAAAGCTTCTAAAATGTCTAATTTGTGTTTGTTGTTGCAAAAATGTAAGGATTTAATGTTGTTTTGAGGTGCCATTGGGTGGTTCTGTTCCAAAATGTGTTTGGCATAATTCGATTTTTCTGGATGTTTAAGTCTATAAGAGCGTACGTGTTCTTTGTATCTTATGTCGAAATTTCTAGTGTTTGTCCAATATAAACCGAGTTACAAAAAGAACAATTCAAACGGTAAATGCCGGATTTCATGATATCTTGTGTTTTGTCTTTAGCATTGAATAAAAATGAAAAGGTGTTGGTGTTAGTTTTATAAGTTATTTTGTAACTGGTGGTTTTCCTTATTATAGTTGCAATTTGTTCTGATATCTTGCCAAAGTATGGTATTGATATGTAGTTTGTGTCTTGTATTTGAGTGTCAATCGGAAATATTCTTTTGATAGCTAACCTATAATCTTTTTGCTGAATTAAAGTGTCAATCATGCTATGGTTATAATGGTTTGCATGTGCTAATTGTTTGATGATTGAAAGAACAATGGTAAAAATCTGCTGATTTTGGTATCAGAGAGGTCAACGGACAAATTATACATCATTTTGTTTGTCTTGATGTGTGGATTCTAATGGTACCAAAAAAACAAGCTCCCGAGGGAACGGAACACATTTGTGAGTTTACACGAAAAGGGACCTTATGGAAGTAATCCATAGGATTCCTTTTTCCATCACATCTTTTAAATAGCGGAATATTAAATATGAAGTTAATCTAAATGATAGGTCAGGTGTATAAAATATAAAAATGCTTTTACTATGCATCTCTCTTATTCTTATTAATTAAAATTCATATCTGTTATCTTTTATTAATAGTAGTAAAAGTATTTGCCACACTTTATTCACATGGCCCATTATGCTGATTCTGGTAAAATAAATAATTTGTAACATCTATTAAATAAGGTCGTTTAATAAATTGAACCGAATTTGATATAAACTGATTTACTGAATGAAAAACTAATGAATCTTTGATGGCTAAATAATACTGTAGTTTCAACATTTATAAAATAGTTTACATAAATAAAATTAATTTTTCAGACAGTATAACATTCTCAATATTTATTTTCTATTATACAAGAAAATAGATGACATCAAGTGTTCAGGTGACAATACAGATTGTAATTATTATCTTTCAAGGTTATGGGGTTATGACCCATATTGTAAACATGATTTGTAATTTAATTCAGAATCAGTTTCACCAAATTCGGTTCAATTTATTAAACGGTCTCTATAAATGTGGCAAAATATTTATTTTACTAGAATCAGCATATCATTTTGATTAATTTAATACTTGATAATGCTCCATTTAAAAGATGTGACGGGAAAAGGAGTCCTATGGATTACTTTCCGTAGTTCCCTTTTCGTGTAAAACCACAAATATGTTAATAACTTCCGTTCCCTCGGGAGTTTGTTTTTGATTTTGGCCCCATTATAATCCACACATAAAGACGAACAAAATGATGTATAATTTGTCCGTTGACCTCTCCGATACCAAAATCAGCAGATTTTTACCATTGTTCTTTCTTTATCAAAATGTGATCGTTTCATTGGAGTAGTTAAGCTCGTTGTACTAAAGATCTATAAGCCGCTAGTTTATGCATTTTATGATGACATGAATCGTTAGGAATAGTGACGTCTGTGCTTGTGGGTTTTCTGTATATGGAAAAATCAAATTCATTGTTTGTATTAATTGTAATAGTTAAATTCAAAAAATTAATAGCTCTATTTTGTTCTGTTTCTAGTGTAAACGTGATGTTTGTGTGAAGACTGTTAATAAGAATTAAAAATTCATTGATAACCTCAAAAGAACTGCCAAAACAAGCTAAAATGTCATCAACGTAACGAAACCAAAAAATAATGTGTTTAGAAAGATCTAATTCAAATATTCGATCTTCTAAATTACCCATAAATATGTTAGCTAATAGAGGACTCAGAGAATTACCCATAGGTAAACCATCATTCTGTAAATAAATTAATATTATTAAAAGTGAAATAATTTTGACTGATACAAAGATCAAATAATTGAATTAACTCTAATCTTTTTACTAGTTCTACATTACTATTAACTAGGAAATTATATAACAAAAGAATACAGTCTTGTGGTGGAATCTTTGAAAACATGTTACAAATGTCAAAGCTTACAAGTTTTGAATGTTATTATTTCACTTATATTAAAAAATAATAATAAATATTTTTTAACGATCTTTCTGTGTTTCTTTTATTTATGGGTTTTTTTGCGGGTCTGTAAAAAATAGTTAATATAAAAAATTTAACAAATAAATTATTGGATGTCATTCTCTGAACATTTCTGAAGAGAAACAGAGTAGTCCGGTTGAAAAATATTGATTTTCTAGGATTCTATACCAAATCTACGAAAACGTGTTTTTTCCCATATAAAATGCGTGGTAAACTTTAAGGACTTTGAGGCACCCCTAAACATCGGCCGATTTCAAAATAAAAAAATAGGGGTACTTTTCTTTCAATAGACAATATTCCTAGTAGGCGAGAGCATAAGATTTCCGACTTTGCTTTTTTGTTGGACCACCCTATTGAACAACCGCCCTAATTTATTCAAAGTCTGTGTATGTTCCATTTTTTTAATTTAAAGTTTTTTTTAAGTTTATTTGTAACTTATTTTGTTAAGTTCAGTATACGTACAACAAACCTAGAAAATTTCATCTTTGAATGTTATTTACTTTTCCCATCATAATATTAGAAAGTTTTTTTTTTTACTTATTTATCAGGTTTACTCAGATTTCCATTTTTTGACATCCGTCTCTTGTTCACCAAGTGGAAGTTATATACAAATCCATTAACTTTTGGCACTTGTTAATTAAGCACGCTGAATTAAAAACTTTTTAAATTATTACACTTTGACGTATAACATCGATAAATCTATCCTCAATTTTTTTGATGACCTACATTTTTATTAATATAAACAGGACGTGTGCACTTTCTGCACGATGTATTTTAAAAAGGGCGATTGTCGAAAAAAGGCTGTCTATTTATACGATTTGACTAAAATAATTAACAAAGACTCTAGATATTACATGAATACAATAACCAAATTCTTATTTACAAACTTTCATTAAAGCAAAAACTAATTAAATAGTCTTAGAAGAAATTAAATTCCGAATTCAATGATATAATATAATACTTGTATGAATAAACAAAATAAACTTTATCATTGAGTGTCGATGACACACAATTTGTTTAAAACTATTTATTGACTTAGTTACCAAAAAATAGCTTTAGACGCCTTCCTATCTTCACAAATTTAAACATTATAATTTTAATAACATTATGTACATGTTTTTAGATGGAAACAAACTCAAATAATAAACCAGTTACAATATTTCGATGAACGCTCCAAAAATATAACATAATTACTTGTTGTTATAATGATGAACAACAAAATCCAGCCCCCTACATATAAGATTATATCAATTATGTGGCAAAGAAGCAGTTTTACAAACCTTCACCAAAATAATTCAACCAAGAACTTTAAAAATTTAAATTACAAGAAACTTTCAATATCGGAGAATCTTGTTATAAAGAAAACATATGTAGTTTTAACTAAATATTTGTATACACCCTAAATACAGTACACCTTGTCTGTTCTAGGTGAAAGTTTACATCATAATTGACCTAAACTTCATTAAATTTAAAAAATAGATTAACGTAATTCTATAGAGAAATCAGTTTTCCAGGTATCCTTTATCTGCCTATAGTGTTCAAGTGTGCATGTTAATTATAAATAACTAGATTATAACTCATCAAAGAAAAATTACTCAAAATTATTACTTTGAAAATCAATCTAACGTGTTATTTTGAAATTGCATAAATATGCTTATATGAATTTATTATGTGAGTGAATTCCTTATTCCAAGTTAAATATTACGGCATTAGGTGTAAAGGCTGCAACACAAAATAATCCTTTTCGTGAGCGGACGTTGGTCGTTGTTTTGGTGTTTCTATTTTATTCAGCCATTACGCCTAACGCAACACTTACTTACATGCGGGATTAGATTAGATGCATTATAAAGAAACTTTCACTAATATATCAGCAGCCCATGACCAAGTTTCAATTGCTATTGCATCAGTTATTTTTATCCTTTAAAATAAAACGTCACAAAGGTGGGATTGTCATTTGCAATTTTAAAGTCGGTGTTAATGGAGGTGAAGAAGTGTAAAGACACCCCTTAAAAAATCAATCACTTTTTTTTGACAAAATCGACAATTTTTATGGTTGAGGGAATATTTGAGATTCGAAGTTTTTAGACATCAAATTAAATATACCAGTGTATGTGATTGAGTGAGTTATCCATTGTCATACATAATAAATAAAACAAAAGAAAAAAATCTATTACTCAATAGAACTTTTCATCAAAAGCATTCAGGGTCGAACTTTTTTTTATAAAAACCAATTACGGACGGGCAGATACTAAAACCCTCTTTTTCTGTCACTGCACAATAGACATGTTAAAAATAGAAGAAAAACTTTCAATTACTTTCTCTGAAATAAAATTTTCCATTGTTCTATTGTAAATTAAGAATTTTCTTGAAACATTCTGCATTCATACCGTCGCTGCAACAATCCTAGTAATTTATTTTTAATTAAAGTCTTAAATGAGTTCCTACAGAAATTCACTTGTAACAGGTCACATCAACGGATATCCGGGTAGAAAAGTCTTTGGAAGTTTTCCGACGGTGCTGGTTATGTTAGTTTCTAATTAACCTTTTATTAAAAATTTAATATTACTATTTAATTAAACAGAGTAAAATATGGATAGATTAACCTTCTTAAGATATTTTTGCACTATTTTCCGTTACTAGTGAAACGCTAGAATAACTCGCATGTCCCCTCTGTAACAAATTAATTTTCAGTAACGGCATCTTTGTATAACACCAAACTTATTGTCAACCAATCTATTACAGAAAGAATTCTCTTCGTAGGAATTTCTAAATTTCTCTACCCTCACGCATAATATTATAATTAGATAACTACTACTTAGATAGTACTTATGTTAGTATAAATTTAATATTTTAATAAAAGGAAATTGTGTCATCAAGTTTGAATCTAATTTTCATAAATATACTCGTCAAAATTATAAAGTGACGGCAAGGACTCTTAGAATTAAATTAGTCTTTGCATCTAACACAAGATGAAATAGAAGCGGGTGTTTCGTGTAACAGTCGTATAAGGATTACGTACTTTCCACTTCCCTAAAAGGAATGTCACGCGTCATCTGTGTTTGCTTTTCCATTTTCATCAAACAACCTTGAATTATTATGTTCGCTTTCGTGCTAATTTTCTACGAAATTATTAGAGCAACGGCGTTCTTGGATTTAGACAAAATAGGTTTCTTGCTAAATAATCCTAAATAATGATTAATTAGTAGGAAATTCAATTTTCCGGTTTTCCTGCGAGGAATACTTTATTTTAGCGTTAATTACGTTTCGTTCGTACACTGATAAAATTACCACAAGTAAACTATTGTTGATTACAACACAGTAAACTTGCCTTTCCTTTCTTCATACAATTCGGGAAATGTATTCAATCAAAACTACAGTCGTATTCAGAGTTAGGATGTTCTATATGTTAAAATGCTTTGTCAATATGTTTTTCCCTTTATAAATCCGGTCCCTGTCTCACTCACCACCACTTATATAATTGCATTTAGCATGAAATAGCGGGCTTCTGTCCATTTCCTCGTTCCATGCCCAAATCAACTATGTGGTTGGACTCACCATGGACAGCAGGGTGGGTATGATGTAAGTGACTTCATATTAGTGTGTGTGTTAAATTTGTTTGTCAGTATGTCTTCTTTATAAGCGCGGCATATATAGGTTCCCTCCCCTACCCACGTATATGGTCGGACTAACATGAAAAGGCTGGTGAAAAGAGCATGTGGTAACTAGAATTCTCTGTAAGATATAATAAGTATAAAAGCGTTATTTAGTGTAGCCTATATAAAATTATTTTAATCATTTAATATAGGAACAAAATCTGCTGAAATTTTTTTATTTTTTTATTTTAATTTTTACTAATCCTCACTCTCCAATTCAAAATTTTTTATAATTTTGTTAGTCATGTCTCCCTCATATGACGAATAGTTTGTTCAAGTGAAGTTACTTCTGTAATCTCGGTTGTACGTATATGTATGATGAAGTAGTGTGGTTGGTCTAACCCGTACATAATCAAGGGTAGTTCGGTTCGGTATGAATAAATACTCAAAAGCTCTTTTTTGACACCTTTCAGCAGGACATTTAGTCGTGCCAACATTTAAACACATCTGCCTGTAATAATAGAGGCAGTTAGACACAAAGACGATTAGGTGCGAAGACCGCTAGCAGGTCTTTTAGACACAGATATACGTAACAAATGCTCTTGCAACTATTGCATTTGCAGTTTTGTAACAGTGTAGATATTTGGCTACAAAAGAATATTACTAGTATTTTTTGAAGTAATTGTTAGATGATAAGTTTGAGCTCGACAGTTTGGAATTGAATGTTCAATTAGATTGCATAATTGCCAGAATTCTAAAATATATCTTAGATAGTCCTTCGAAATTAGAATGTTATCCACGGTTAAATAAGGTTTTCCGTTATTTCTATATTATATTTCAACATTAACCTAGAATACAAAATTTTTAACCTTTAACTTCAGGAGCATTAAACAATTGCATCAAAAACTACTACCAACCTTACAAATAAATTACTTTACAATCGTAAATAGTGTTTGAACAGAAAATATTTTGTCAACTAAAGTTTTGTATACTGCAAAAAAACAAATGTAAGGTCTGTCTCGAAAAGTACGGAATCGACTTTGAGAAAGTCCACTTAAATAACAGAACAAGATTCTCAAAAACATTTGTTAAATACCTCATAAATAATTAGCAAATAGTATATTCTAACGTATATTGTTTGTCGGTAACTTAATTAATAAATCCAAAATCAAAAACAATAACCAATAATTAGTCAAATTTTATACTTGGCATGGAATTTTGAAAAACTCTTCTGCTATAAACTTTTCAACATTTATTGTTATATTTTTTGTATTGTATTAGAAAAAAAATGCGTACTAGAAAAGATGAGATTTTGAAAGACATATAACATCCTTCCAAAAAAGATAAAGTATTGGGGAATGTAGCTTCTGGGAAGCTTGATCAAACAATACAAATCCTAGGTCAAAGATTCAATATTGCGATAAAGCATGGTAGCATTTACAACAAAAAAGGTTTGTTACTAACAACTCAAAAATGTATATTAAATTACAATCAAATACCTACTAAAAGGTTTGTAAAAATACTCTATTAATCTGATACAACTTTTTGTCAATTCCATAAATAACCCAATAGCGTGAATATTATAAATATCTGTAAAGATTAGAAGACCTCAGGAGGCAGCAAAGACAAAACCTCGTAAAAAAATTGAAAATTTAAACTGTAAAAGATTTATAACACGATTAATCCACAGTCATAATGAAATATCTAGTATAATTCGCAAGTGATACTTCAGGGCACACTGTTCCAAGTTTATTGTACTCTCATCAGCTGGAGATAATCACCTGTGAAATCTACGCACATTAACCCGGTTTATTTACAAACCAATGACTAACATTAGTACCACATGGTACCCGATGCGACACCTATAAATAAAAAACCAATCGCTCCATGCAGTAAAATTTGACATCGAACTGTATGATGAAGTGTTTTTCTTTTGCAGCATTTGCCAGGGTGATTCTGATTGTATCAAACCTAGTAGTAGGTGCAAAAGTTTCTTGATAATCTTGTCTTTCAATTTGAGAGTATCCTTTGGCACACAATCCTGCTTTGTATCGATCAACTTCACCATTTGGTTTCCTTTTTACTCTGAAAACCCATCTGCAACCTATGACATTGTTTTCTTCAGGTGTATTCTTCAGGTATTTCTTAAATTATTTAATGTAGCCTTCTTCTTCGTCCATTCTTCATAAGGTGTTATATTTTGATTATTTGAATTTGTGGCTCTATTCAAAATATAAATAACAGTATTAACTGCCTCCGCCCATAAATATAATGGCATATCTTTTGTATATAACATTGATCTTGCCGATTCAACAACTGTTCGAATTTCCCGTTCAGCTTTTCCATTCTGTTCATGACAGTATGGCGCACTAGGTTCTAAAATTATTCCATTTTCACTCAGATATCTATTGGTAGTGTAATGTCTAGAGTGCTGGACTTTCACCCAAGCGGCCCGCGGTCGATTCCCAGTGCCAGCAGATCTGGTTAAGGTTTTCTGCAGTTTTCCTTAACTGTGACACAAATGTGGGATTTGCGCTGTTCCATCTGTAAGTCGGCTGCAGTCGCATTTAGGGCCTACGTAATAATAATAATCGCCCCTTCCCTCCCGCACAAGCTTAGAGCTTCTGGGGCCTGGTTTCCAGGCTATGGGTTGTAGCAATTATTATTATTATTATTATAAATCTTTATTTATGAATTCTAGGCCATTATCTGTTCTAAGGATTTTTATTTTTCGACCAAATTTATTTTGGCAAATTTTTACGTATTTCTTGAAACAATCGAGGGTGTCTGACTTGTGTCTTAAAAAATAAGCAGTTCTATAGTTTGTACACTGATCAGTTAAGAGAACAAAATAGTGACAACCACTTACGGAATCTACAGACATCGGTCCACACAGGTCGCTGTGAACAAGTTCTCCAGGTTCACAACTTCTGACCACTTGATTTGTAGGGCATTTTGTGCTGTTTTCCATATTGACAGCCTTCACATATAAAATTTGTTTGTCCTATATTAGTTACACCATCAACAGCATTATTTTTCACCATTTGTTCAATCGCTTTTATATTTATGTGCTCCAAGCGTTCATGCCATGTTTTTAGATCATTCTTTTCAGTTGCATTTACTTCTAGTGTTACAGAACAAAATAATAATTTGTAAATATTGTTATTTTTTCGAGTGCCTACAGCTTTTAGCAGTTCATTTTCAAATATCTTTGCTGTATCACCCTGTTTGATGACTTTCATGCCCTTTTTGGTGATTGTACCTTCTGAAAACAAATTCTTTCTTAAGTCGGGTACATACCAAACTTCCTGTAAAATTCTTTTCTTTCATGCACCATTTATCCAACATTCTATTGAGACAGAACCTCTTCCTTTTACAGGATTATTTCCCAGTTTTACAGAAAAATAATCACCCACAAAATTTGTAAGTAGTTCTCTTCTCCAAGTTATATGTGCCGAAGCATCACTATCTAATACTCATGTTTCGGTATCTACTACACTCTTGGCCACATCTTCCACGTTGAACGCTGAATAATTGCCGTTACTTTCTTCTCTCTGAAATCTTTTATTTTGTTGGTGAGCTGTCTTCTTCGACTGCCTTCGAGCTCTGCATTCGTTTGCATAGTGCCCTTTTTCCTGCAATTGAAACACGCTATCTTGGATCTGTTTGAATTTTCAGAATACCTTTTATTATTCCACTTTTTGTTGCCATTATTTTTTGTCGTTACAAATGCTTCTTCTGTTATCTCCATGACAGGTCAGATTATTTTCTTCATCTACCAATCTTGCAACAAGATTTTGCAATGTCTGTTTCTCTTCAGCTAATGACAGCCATGCTTGTCTAAAATTCCTATATTTGTGAGGTAATGTGCCAATAATTTTTGTCAACACGGCAGTGTCACTTATCTGATCACCTGCTTCTTTGATTTGCTTAGATAAATTTTCTACTTTTGCCATGTGTTGAGCTATGGTATCTGTGGATGACATCTTGTACGAATGAAATTGTTCATGAGCTATAATTTTGCTAGTTTCACTTTTTGTTGCATATATGCCCTCTAGTTTTTTAATCATTTCACTAGACGTCTCACAATTCTCAATCAGAGTTATTTGGTTTAAATCCATTGTTGCTATTATAACACACATTGCAACAGCATCATTTTTTATCCAGTTATTTAACTCATGTATTTTATCATTTGCAGGTTTTTCAGCATTTCCAGATGCAATTTCATATACTCCTCTGGCCTTTAATCCACATTTAACCTGAAACTTCCACTGCTCATAATTCTTACCATCAAATTTAATTATTGTTGTAGTTAAACCACTCAAATCTGTCATTTTTGCATACACAATGCAATTCACAATACAATGAATAAGTTCCCACTACTCCACTACTCTGTTTTTAGCGCCCATAACCTCTTGAAGTATTCAATAAAAGAGTAGTAACTATTAAATAAGTTTAATAATGGCAGTTAACAGTATTATCAAAGAAATACAAACTGAATATAAGTTTTATTACAACATCATTTGACATATTATTTTAGTAGTAGTTGTTTTAAACAACCACCTTCTCGATATACATAAATAATGATTAATGAAATAAAGCATGGAATATATTCTTAACAGTTTTATTAAAATTTATTGGATGGGATTAAGCCTAATCTTTGAAACTTAGCATACAGGGTGAATATTTCGTTGATCTCGAAAGATTAGACCATCTAAGTGACCCTCATCAACATTCATTACCCAGTGAAGTGAACCTTCATTTATTATAGCGACTTCTCTATAAATGCATGCTGTTAGTTCCTCAATGGTTTTAAGACGACTTACTTTCGCTTTCAAATAGCTTAGATTCTAGTTAGATCGATCGACCACACGGACCACGGTAAATATTCAAAACGTGAATTGATTTGGCCATTAAAATATTGCCTGATGATCTTCATTGAATTTCCAGCTGTATGAGTTGTCGCATTCTTCTGGAACAACAGGCCATTATTTAGTAATCTCCGTGTTCTTAATCCGGGAACAGCATAGGTTTTTAACATATGTGAGTAGAGTTGGAAGGTTACTGTAACGGAATGTCCTTTCGTCTTTGAAATAAGTATTGACCTATAATTCCAAACGATCCTACACTATACCAAACAATGACTTTCGGGCTATGTAGGTTTTTTGCTAACGCTTGCCAATATTTTCACCTGTTCAATGACTAAAATTTTGAAATGACGAAAATTACACCATTCTGCATAAATTCTGTGACGCCCAAGTCGAATATTTCTATGACAACACAATTATTCAAGACAAAAAGATGCTTTATAAAATAATGAATTTCAACAGAATCTTTGACAGGTATCTACTGGATGACTGCATGTAAACATAAATCTCAAAGATATACAAGATATCCATACATAAGCTTGTGGGGGAAAAAGACTGCAAAATTTGGTCGATCTCTAATTTGCTTGCATTCATCTAGAATGCTATGAATACTTTCTGGTTTTTTACTTAAAGTGTAGTTTACTTAGCTAGTAAAATTAATTTCTAATGCATAAATAATCAAGAATTGAAACAAGCATTAACTCGAAGATAATTGACAAATTTTATACTTGGCATGGAATTTTGAAAAACTCTACGGCTATAAACTTTTCTGAAATTGAAATTCTGGAAACAACATGCAGCTTCTGGAAAGCTTGATCAAACAATACAAATCCTAGGTCAAAGATTCAACATTGCAATAAAGCATGGTAGAATTTACAATAAGAAAGGCTTGTCATTAGCAACTCCAAAATATATACCAAATTACAATCAAATACCTAGTAAAATGTTTGTAAAAATACTCTTATAAACCGGTACAACTTTTTGACGATTCCATAAATCAACCAATAGCATGAGCATTGTAAACGAGAAATTCGCTGTAAAGATTAGGAGACCACAAGACAGGGATTGTTAAAAAGAAAAAGTAACTAAAAGCTCCGGCAAACTCCAAATTTGCCATTTGTAAATCTATTGAATCAGCAAAGACAAAACATCGTATAGGAATTGATAATTTAAAATATAAAAGATTTACTAAGACTATTTAAGACGATCAACCCAGAGTAATAATGAAATGTGTGGAATTCACAAGTGATACTTTAGGCTATTTTGAGTTTGTTGCACCCTCATCAGCTGGAGCTAATCACCTGTGAAACCCACACACATATTCCTGGCTTACATACAAGTTAATGACTAACATTTATACCAAATGCTAACCGATGCGACACCTATAAAGTTATGGTCTCTATAGGTTGTCAAAGAGAATATAACCGAAAGTTTCTAAGGTGCTGATTCTGTTGTATGAACATCTCGTTATCTGTTTAAAGATTGCAGCTTATCTAAACTCAACAGTAAAAGAATTATTCATATTTCAAATTTGTGCAGATTTCTTTCTCCCCAAACACTTAGAAAAAATATTCTTGTACCCTACTAGATCCAACGACGATAGAAATATATTTATAGTCATACCTGTAGCGAATGTTCATGTTGAAGTATGTCAAACGAATGCGTTTTCAAAACGAAAAAGATTTTGCATTGCATGCTCCCTCAAATTGGCAAAATAGCATAATCGGACAAACAGTCGAGGTTTAAAAAGTAACATCTCCCTACCACGCTTGTACAAACACCGAGCCAGGTTTTCTTTAAAAATTGTGGTATATGCTTTGTGATATATAATATGTGGTATATGAAATGAACTGTTTTCTTGTAAATCTACAAGACAAAATTCAACAATGAAACTTTTATTAGACATTTTCAACTTTTTCCGGAAAGTGAACGACTGCACCTAGATAAATCTTGTTTTAGTTTTTGGATAGCAATCCATCGCATCGTTCTCGACAAGCTTAAAGGTTCTCATAATTAATTTACTAAAACATTGTCCTAATTTTATTTCAGCCAAACATTGGTCTTCAAATTCGCCAGACCTTAATTCTTTTGATTACTAAGTTGGGACGCTTTACAGAGAAAAGTGAGCAGTATCCTGAAACCGTTTAAAAATAGGGAAGTACTGAAAGGGAGAGATTTAGATTTTCAAGAAACTATTCCGTGAGCAATTATGCATTGGAAAGCACGATTCAGAATGATCATAACTTAAAATGGGGAAAATAGTGTAATTTTATTGGTGAAACTAGTATACATGTAAACTCTAATACAATATATTGTATTAGAAGTGCTATTAATTAAATATGTATTGTAATTATGTAGACTTTTAAAATTATACTTTTAACAAACGCGCAGCTATTTTGAGGTTGGTAACATTCGTCATTGGACTCCAAAGTGTGAAGCGTTTTATCTAGGCCACCCGGTATATTTTTAAAAATTTTAAATTCTATTGATGGTATAGGAAGATATAGATCTACCAAAAAAGAAGTACTTAACGAATATCTCAAAATTTTTGACACAATTTTAAGGTCTTTGGAATTTATTTTCAGCAAGTTATTATTGGAAACGAAACAAGCTTGTTGTTATGTCATTCTAATATCTTCTCAGTTTTGGGGTTTAAATTGGTCATTATGTTTTATTAGATACAAATTTTCAAGAGCATCTTCAATCTTGTTGATCGGTTCCGAAACCTCAAATTGTACTATTCTTTGCGAATTAATTTATTAAGTTTTTAAGTAGTAGTTTCGTGTTAAGTTGTTGGACTTATGATTACAACAATTCTTGTATTACTCAAACAATTATTTAAAAAAATTAATAAAACTATACGTTGTTTTCTTGTAAATTGGAAAATCGCCAAAAAGTTTTATTTTGTTTTTTGATAATTTTAATATTCGTCAAAAATACCTACACCATTCAATATTATTAGAAAATATGCTCTGTAGTTGTTGCCTTCCTACTCCTTTAAAGCATTTTTAATAATTTCAAAATAATCCGTTACGCGGTGTATAAAAAATGTTAAAAAAGGAATTTTTATTGTGGGGAATAAGGGAAGAAGGGATATATTTTCAAGCTCGGTTTGTGAACGTAAAATGTCATTAGGAATATTTTTTCTTGATAAAATTTTTCTATATTTTAACAAATAAGGTCATCTCGATTTAAACACCTATTGTCACCTGTAAACTTTGACATGGCGTATTTCAAGTATTTTTGGAATCAGAAGTGATTGAACAACAAAGTGTTTTCCATTTAACAAAGAATATTAAAAGGTTTTCTCTTATGGATCCAACTTTATGGCACACACTGTATAGTTGAACACCTGCAAAATCTGCCGTTTCTCTTCATAGTTATTAATTTTCTTAATTTGTAAGAGAATCCTTTAAAATAAGATAATTTGTTAATTTTGTTTGCTGTAAAAATTTGTTTATTCTCTTATTATTTATAAAAATATCATATTTGATAAAAACATTTGCTTCGTATTGTATATTTCTTTATGCAGAAATTTGCGGAAAAACATTGATTTTAATGTTTGAGTATCGTAAAAACGAATGTTTTGCTCAATCGTTGTGTAAAAATGCTACTGTTCATAACTTTCAATAAATCAAAAATTTAAGAAAAAAAACTAGGTATCAGGTAACTACCATTAAATGACAAGGAGATTCATTAACATTAGCTGTTGTAAAAATTTGGTCCATTTCGCGAATTTTGTACAAAATCTAAGGTTTATGCATTAAAAATAACTTTTTATTACTATAATAAGACATAATTTCGTAATAATTTGCAACAATTTCAAATAAGAGTACAGTTTTAATATAATATAATTATTCTTTCCATTTAAAAAGATGTAACTATATTTACTAAGAAATACAGACAGAAACGTGATACCTTATATAAGAAAATGACGTGTTTTTAAACGGGCTTTAGCTAAACAAACCACGAATATGAACTAAAAATATTCTTGACAGTGTTGCCGCGAATTCGGAGGGAAGACATCCTTTAGATGCTTTTATACATGCGGAGGTAAACACAACCGCGTGGCGTATACATGTATATCTCGCAGCGACTCTGCAGCAATCGCTGGAACTAAAATGTATATAAATATACGTAAATAGGTCCAGTTTAACTCCGGCTAAAAATAGGTGGAAAATGATTCTGGAGGTGTCCTGATACCGAATAACATAGTTAGCGCGTTCGACTCCGATACAGACGTGCTGCCTCCGGATTTGGAGTCCGACTCGTACGCTGTATATAGCGTTCGGAGGTGTATAAGTACTAAAAGCATGTGTATATATATATATATATATATATACATGTTTTTAGTACTTATACACCTTCGAACGCTATTTACAGCGTACGAGGAGTCGGACTCCAAATCCGGAGTCGACTCGTCGGTATCGGAGTCGAACGCGCTAACCATGTTATTCGGCATCAGGACACCTCCAGGATCATTTTCCACCTATTTTCAGCAGGAGTTAAACGGGACCTATTTACGTATACTTATATACATTTTAGTTCCAGCGATTGCCGCAGAGTCGCTGCGAGATATACATGTACACGCCACGCGGTTGTGTTTACCTCCGCATGTATAAAAGCATCTAAAGGATGTTTTTGCCTCCGAATTCGCGGCAACACTGCCTAGAATATTTTTAGTTTATATTCGTAATTTGTTTTGCTGAAGCCCGTTTAAAAACGCGTCATTTCCTTATCTAAGGTATCACGTTTCTGTCTGTATTTCTTAGTAAATATAGTTACATCTTTTTAAATGGAAAGAATAATTATATTATATTAAAACTGTACTCTTATTTGAAATTGTTGCAAATTATTACGAAATTATGAATTATTACAGTAATAAGAATTTATTTTTAATAAATAAATGTTAGATTTGGGACAAAATTCGTGAAGTGGACCAAATTTAACAACAGCTAATGCTAATGTTCTTTTAGTGATGTTATAAAATTATTGATTTGTTGAAAGTTGTGAACATGGTTATGTCTGTTTGTGTTGTATAACAATACCAAATGAATCTTGTCACCATAATACACATAAAATAGCAGCCTACAGATCATTAGTACATAGAGCTTTAACTATTCCACTAACAAAATTAGATTTTACCAAAGAGATATCAACCATTAAACAACTAGCACATGCAAATCATTACAATCCGAACATGATTGACACTTTAATTAAACAAAAAGATTATAGCTTAGCTATCAAAAGAATATATCCCATTTACAATCAAACAGAAGACACAAATTACATCTATATTCATCTATCATCTATACCATATTTTGGCAAAATATCAGAAAAAATTGCACATATACTAAGAAAAACCAACAATTATAAAATAACATTTAAAACCAACACTAACACTTTTTCATTTTTATTTAATGCTAAAGACGGAACACATGATATCATGAAATCGGGCATTTACCGTTTAAATTGTTCTTTTTGTAGTTCGGTATATATTAGACAAACACTTCGAAATTTTGACATAAGATATAAAGAACATGTACGTCATTACAAAAATAAACATCCTGAAAAATCGAATTACGCCAAACACCTTTTAGAACAAAATCACACAATGACTCCTCAAAATAATATTAAATTCCTACATTTTTGTAATAACAAACGCAAATTAGACATTTTAAAAGTCTTTGAGATATACAAACACAAACTCAGGGTACCTTTAATGAATGAACAACTTGAGCTCAGTAATTCTCCGTTACTGGAAGTATTAGATATTTAATTCTGATTATTATTATTAGTTTATCTACTTACCTATTTTTGTATCTACCTTAGCGACGTGTTTGTTTATAATTATATTACCTTTGATAATGACAGCATAGCTGTCGAAACAATATTGTCAGGTTCTATTTTAATAAAGCTGTGAAACTTTTACTAATCTTTATTTATTTCATGATTATGGAGTTCCACAAAGTACGGCTGGAAACAATAAACAACGTTTTAGTAAATTATTTATGAGAACCTTTAAGCTTGTCGAGAACGATGCGATGGATTGCTATCCAAAAACTACAATAATATTTATCTAGGTGCAGTCGTTCACATTCCGGTAAAAGTTGTAAAGGTCTAATAAAAGTTTCATTGTTGAATCTTGTCTTGTAGATTTACAAGAAACCAGTTAATTTCAGGAAACAAAGCATATACCACAATTTTTAAAGAAAACCTGACTCGATGTTTGTACAATCGTGGTAGGGAGATGTTACTTTTTAAACCTCGACTGTTTGTCCGATTATGCTATTTTGCAACTTGTGGGAGGAGATCGGTAAACTCCTTACTGTTTGAGATGCTTATACTATTTTTTGTACGACCATTATGAATACAAACGTATTAACTAAGGAAATATCCCCGAAAAAAATAGATTTAAAATAATTTATTTTTGCCCTGTATATCCACCAAACATTAAGTAGGTTTTGTCGTTACCATGGATACGTTTGTAATTAGGTACTATTATTTTTGAATGTCACGATATTTGTCAAACTCGTGAGAATGAGTGAATCTGAAAACGAATATAATTGGGATATTGAAGAGGCCTGAGAAAATTTAAATAAACAACATACATTTTTTTAAATAGTCCAATTATTTAGAAGACAAATGATTTCTCGCGAAAGAGACACCTAAAGATCATGCATTTATTTTATAAATTACATATAATTTACTTACCGTTCTGTTTTTGACAGAACTGAACGGTAAGTAATTACTTACCGACGCGTTTTTGCTTAGTAACCAGTAAATATAACCTACTGTTCTAAAACCAAGTATGGTAAACAATCCGAAATCGCATGGTCGTACAAAAAAATCTTTTTCGTTTTGAAAACGAATCCGTTTGACATCATTGGACATGTACATTCGCTACAGATATGACTATAAATGTAATTCTATCGTTGTTGCATCTAGTAGGGTACAAGAATATTTTTTCTAAGTGTCTGGGGAGAAAGAAATCTGCACAAATTTGAAATATGAATAATTCTTTTACTATTGAGTTTATATAAGCTGCGATTTTTAAACAGATAACTAGATGTTCATACAACAGAATCAGCACCTTAGAAACTTTCGGTTATCTTGTCTTTGGCAACCTATAAGAACCGTAATTTTATAGGTGTCGCATCGGTTAGCATTTGGTACTAATGTTAGTCATTAGCTTGTATATAAGCCAGGAATCTGTGTGTGGGGTTCACAGGTGATTAGCTCCAGCTGATAAGAATGCAACAAACTCAAAACAGTCTGTCCTCCTAGAGTATCACTTGTGAATTCCACACATTTCATTTTTACTCTGGGTTAATCGTCTTAAATAGCCTTAGTAAACCTTTTATATTTTAAATTGTCAATTCCTATACGATGTTTTGTCTTTGCCGATTCACTAGATTTATAAATGGAAATTTTGGAGTTTTCCGGAGTTTCTAGTTACAGTCAGGAGCCGGAGAGTCTGGAACATTGGCCACTTTTTTTAATAACATCAATAACAACCAAAATTAACCCTTTTTATAGAATCTGTTACCATTAGATAACAAATACTGTTTTTACTTCTTCACCATTGCATTCTAGAACTGAAAGAAATAAAATTATAACAAAGATTTTGGAGTTGGAAGAATTTAAGATAAAAGTGGCCACTGTACCTACAGTGATGGTACAGTGGCCATTAGAGTATAGTACTGTGGCCACTACTGTGTAGAAGATGGGAATAGTAAAAACAAGTACATAGACATTTACAGAATAATGATTTATTTTGTAAAATATAGTTTGTATTAAAAAAAAGGCAACTTAAATTTAAAAAACCAGGCAAAAGCTAACAAACATTATACATAGATAAATTAATGGAAAAAACAGATTTGTTGTTCTAGTAGTGCCGCCTATTTTTACAGGTTGATATAAATAATGTACAAATTATCAGGAACATCTAGGAAATAATATCTGAAATAAATAAAATATTGTACTAAATAATAGTACAGGGACCAACATAACAAAGAAGTGGCCACTGTACCTACATTTAACATGGCCACTAATCAACTACATGTTTTTAATCATTTAATAATAAAATGTTTTTAACATCAACTCCATGTTTTTTAAAAGTAGGGAAAAATAAAAACTATCCAACACAATCAAAATATTATTATACCAATAAATATTTACATGAAGTAGGTATAAGCGGCCAACGCTAGTTCCTTTCGACGTTTATTTATTTAGCCACTAACAATTATTTCACTTGCCTGTTGTATTTTACTTCAAGTACAAAATTTCAGGTTGAGTTCGTTTTAAAATAAAAATCTTGAGATTTAAATGGAAATACTTTGTTAATATACTTAGTGTACTATTGATACATTCTGTGCTAGATGACAGCACCTAATCTTGAGCAGCACCTAATAAATAAGAAAATGGCGGGAAGGTGGCCACTGTTCCTGCATGGCCAATGTTCCAGACTCTCCCCTACTTTTTCTTTTTAACAATCCCTCTCTTGTGGTCTCCTAATCTGTACAGCGAATTTCTCGTTTACAATATTCATGCTATTGGTTGATTTATGGAATTGTCAAAAAGTTGTACCGGTATATAAGAGTATTTTTACAAACCTTTTAGTATGTATTTGATTGTAATTTGGTATACATTTTGAATGGATACGTCGGAGTTTATGGAGGATATTAAAGCTAAGGTGTTGAAAGTTCTAAGTAATGAGGTGAACAAGCATACCTCGATAAAAGTAAATGTGGAGTTATTTGGATATTACGTTCTCGAAGCCAAGGGTTTGGAAGATATCAAGTCCTTCAACACAAAGAATTCTGTTATCAGTCCAGGTTCTGATCTAGAGGGATATTACGAAAATATCACTGAAATATTGGCAACTAAGTCTGAGGAATTTGCAGAGCGAGAATCAGGTATGACATTTAAAACAGTGTGGAAGCGAAAACTTATGCGTTTTTTATGTTCCCAGGTTGGACGTTAGTCAGATTGCTGTTTTTAGAAGTAAACGTTAATAAGTTTAACCCTCTACGTGCTTCATCTTACATCCCCCTACCCACGCAGATTCGGAAAAAGGGAGCTGTCATTAACGTGCAGAATGAAGATGAACGATGCTTTGCTTGGAGTGTGGTTTCTGCTCTTATGCCCCCTAACGGAAGTGCTCAAAGATGTAACTCGTATCCGGATCCTAACGAGGTATTGAACTTGACGAATGTGGAGTTTCCGATGAAAGTAAAAAAATAGATAAGTTTTTGAACGATAATCCTCGAATTTTCGTGAACGTTTACGGTTTGGAAAAGATTTTTGAGAATAACGTTCTAAAGTATGAGGTAGTTGGAACTTTTTATTTTTCGAAAATTAAAAGAGAAGTACATGTAAATCTCTTATTGGTAGAAGACGATCACGGAAATGGGCATTATTGTTGGAGTAAGAATTATTCTAGGTTATTACACAAACAAATTAACAAGCACCATGGAACTAAATATTTTGTGATGGTTGTTTGCAATATTTCGCGACGTCTGCAAAATTAATGAGACACACGCAAAATGATTGTAATCATGTTTATGCTAAATTACCAAGCACTGGTTTGATTAAAGATAAGGTAGGAAAAGAAATTCCGGGGAATATTTTGAAGTTCAAAAATTTGTCTAAGCAGTTAAAATTACCGTTTGTCATATATTGCGATTTTGAGTCAATGTTAGTGCCTGTTCATACTACGGTGCCTGATGATGGCCAAGCATTTACCGTTCGCACACAGCACCATATCCCGTATTCTTTTTCGTTTTATATAAAATGTTCCTTCGATGACTCGCTTTCGAAATTTTATATTTACTGGGGGGATGATGCTGCAAAAGAGTTCACTAGAAAATTAGATGAGGAAGTTAAACGTATTTATCAAGATTATCTAAAACCGAAACAACCTTTGGCTTTAACGGGGGATGAAGAAAACGAATTTCAAGCTGCTACCACCTGCCATAGATGTAAATGGTCGGTTGAGAATGATGTTAAAGTTAGAGACCACTGCCACGTTAGTGGTAGCTTTCGCGGGGCTGCCCATAGTACTTGCAATCTTCATTATCAAATTCCAAAGTTTATACCCATCTTTTTTCATAATTTGAGTGGATACGATTCGCATTTGTTTATCAAACAGTTAGCCTTAGAAAAAGAGGAGATACAAGTCATTGCGCAAAACAAAGAAAAATACATTTCGTTTACTAAAGTCGTGCAAGTTGATGAGGTAAGAGATGCGAAAGATAAATTGCAGAAAGTGTTTCTTCGTTTAAGGTTTCTGGACAGTTTTAAATTTATGAGTTCGAGTTTAGACAAATTAGGAAAAAATTTATCCGATGAACAGTGTGTAGAAATTAGAAGAAAATTTGGTTCTGGTGAACTGTTTCGACAAATGCGA
The DNA here is from genome assembly GCA_929113105.1 of Agrypnus murinus. NCBI lineage: Eukaryota > Metazoa > Arthropoda > Insecta > Coleoptera > Elateridae > Agrypnus > Agrypnus murinus. The sequence continues at coordinate 75,843,833 of OV816030.1, forward strand.
AAAAAAGGTGTTTTTCCTTATGCGTATGTTGACGACTTTTTAAAATTAGATGAAACGCAACTACCGACTCGTGACAATTTTTATGATCAACTCCGAAATGAAAATGTAAGCGAAGAAGATTATAAACGTGCGTCCGATGTGTGGAAGTTATTTGAATGTTAAACGTTGGATGAATATTCCGATATATACCTAACGTGTGATGTGTTACTACTGACGGATATTTTTGAGAATTTTCGATCGGTGTGTCTTGAATACTATAATCTAGATCCGGCACAATATTTCATTGCGCCGGGTTTGAGTTGGGAGACTATGTTAAAACATACGGGTGTAGAGCTTGAGTTGTTAACCGATATTGACATAATCGCCTTGGTTGGTTGAGGTCTTATATAGATTTAAATACCCGTTTACGAAACCTAGCTAAAAACAGTTTTGAAAAAGATTTTTTTAAATTGATGCATAACAGTGTCTTTGGTAAGACGATGGAAAATATTGAGAACAGAGTGGACATAAAGTTATTGTCTCATTTTGAAAATTTTGGAAAGAAACGTAATGCCGAATCCTATATGGCTAAAACTAATTTTAAAAATGCTGCTGTCTTTACGGAGAATTTGGTAGCCGTGGAAATGGAACGAGTTTTAGTGCTTTATGACAAACCGGTTTATGTTGGTTTTAGTATTTTAGACATTTCGAAAACTGTGATGTATGATTTTTACTATAATTTTCTAAAACGTTTGTATAGCGATCGAGTTTCCTTACTTTATACGAACACAGACAGTCTAATAATTGAGGTATTCACGGAAAATTTTTATGAAGACATGAAACTGCACTTGGATAGATTTGATACTTCAAATTTTAAAAATGATAACTTGCACGGAATTCCACCAAATCAATCGGTGCTTGGTAAATTTAAAGATGAATATATAGGCATTCCCCTAAGAGGTTTTTGGGGTGCTAGCGCGAAAGCATATTGTTGCGAAACGATAAATGATGTGTGTAAAAAAGCGAAAAGAATAAAAAAAATGTTATAGAAAATGTATTAAAGCGCGAAGATTATGAAAATATCGTTGAGAATAAAGTCAGCGTTATTTTCTGTAAAATGTTTATCTTTAAGACAGAACGTCATAACATTCCGCCGTAGATGATAAACGGTATTTGATTCCTGGCACCACAAAAACCTTAGCTTGGGGGCACGTTGATATTGTTCCAGAAATGGTAAATGAAAATTTAGATATGCTTATGGAAATTATTGATGACGATTTACAAAGACAAGATTTAAGTCGATTGATAGAATTGCTAGAGAATGAATTGTAATTTTGTTATTATTAATAAAATAAATGTAACATGTTAAAAGCGTGTGTCAATGTTTGTCTACTGTATATAAATAATTATGTAAACGTGTGTTGATGTTTGTCTACTGTATATAAATTCAATATAACTAAATGTTGTATTATGTTGTATTAATTTTGTCTGCTGTATATAAATAATTATGTAAACTTCCGTAGTCTATAAAATCCGGGTGGAAATCATCAAAAGTGGTAGGGATGTAGCTTAAAAGCGTTTAACGTAACGTATTGCTCAGTGCCAATCGAAATGGGTTCAATCAAAGTGGGCTGGCAACATCATTGGGCACTTGAAACCACAGATAATGGTGAAATTGTGTTTTCTCGTTATAAGACTCACAATACTGGGTTGTTAATCGGAAAAGCTAGACTTCCGGATACTGTGGTTATACGAAGTCAAGATGATTTTCGATACACTTCCTGTGCAGAAGTCCATTATTTGTTAAAAAATGGTAACCTCATAAATATGAAAAATTATGGATGTACAGAACATGGTTTGTTCCAACATCGTCATACTATTAACTTGTTGCCTGATAAATGTGATTTTGTTCTTTTCAAATGTAAGTGCTGTACATCATATAGTTAATGGCGTGCTGCAACTCAACGTGCAGACGACAACCTGCAAGCCGGGTTCCCTGCTGTTTTGGTGCATTATCTGACTAGGGAAGTAAATGATAGTAATTGTTATATATTTAATTGTGAGTAATCATGTGAGAGAGATAGCTATACTGTGGCGTCACGTCTGTCTGCCTCAAGTGTCCCGGTGCGTTATCTGACTAGGGAAGTAAATGATAGTAATTGTTAAATGTAAATAATTATGTAATGTTAAATTTTGTTTAATTGTGAGTAATCATGTATCAAACATAAATTAGTTTGTAGTAACAATGAATAAATAGCTGTAATTAATATGGTGTTTTTTAATAAAACCATTAACGATTAAAAAAACTTTATTCTGAACAATCCATTACATGAGTTGTATATAAGTAGTATACATTGCTTAATGCACAATAGCAGAGTGAATGACGATGATAAAAGCATGATGGAGACATAGCTTAGAGAGCTGGTTCCTCTTCTAGTTCCACCACCTGTTGCGACACGAAACGTCGAATGTAGTTGCTCTTTTCAGACCCCTTCACGTAAACGGTGTCCGCCTGCTGAGTCAAGCGTTGAAGAATTATGGAAAACATAAACGGAGGAGTGAATCCTTCATTCCAATCGAGACAATGATGATTATGCATCAACCAAGTAGCTTGTTGGAGAAACTTGTGAGGTAAGTTGCGAAAGGTAAACGGAGGTTTGAAGACGTAGTGAGACACGTGATGTCCATCAAACACGGCTAATTCCTTGGGCACAAAGTCTGTGTCGGAAGTCTTGAAACTTTGAACATCGACAAACAGCATGGTCGATGCGTACTGCTATACTAATAAATGTATATAACGATTTCGTTTATAGTTGTCGTACTTGCTTCGTCAATGCGCTATACGTAAATACTCGATAGTGCAAAATGAGACAGTAAGCAGTAGTGTTCGCTGGAATGCTTTTGTGGGTTTCGAAAGTAACTCGAAGAACGACAGCTTTCCCTAGCAAGGAATCTTTCTGTCGCGAACAGTCGATGATGATTAGAGGTGTAAGTGCCTTAAATCTATCAGGAGCCAGTAGTGGTTCGTTGGGTTTGTCATAGTACGATCGTTGAAAGTTAGCATACATTCGTATAAAGTAGCAAATCGATTTTCGGCATAATTAATATTTAATTGATCGTAAGGATACCTTTCCGTATTTAAAAAAACCGTCACGTTTTGAATATCGCAGGTGTCGAATGTGCTCATATCTTTCTGCAACCGGCCATCACGATCGGTTTGAAACCCTATGATAACGTAACGGGGAGTTTCCAGAGTGGTCGATGTTTTAATAGACCAACTATGCTTATCCGTTTGCGGTACAGCGGGATAAATATGAGTTTCCCAGCTTCTAAATGCCACTTGAGTGTCAATATTTTTCCCAATATATTTTGTTAATGATAATTCTTCCGCCAATCCTGGTTGAATATGTGGAACTTTCCAATATATTTTTTGCAAGTTAACCTTAAGCTTTTCATTAGCATCGGTGGATATTAGAGCATCGACATCCGAATTGCTTCTAATTAATACCAATTCTTGACGAATATTCATAATAATCTTTCCATAGTCTTCAAAAATCCCCAACAGTGTTGATAAAGGTATGCAGGCGCAAAAATTACCTTTACTATCTAGCAAGGTGCTGGTACCATCCGGAAACCAACCAACGTTTTGTAACTTAACGCTTTCGTTCGAATTGTGGGAAAGGTAAGCTTTCATTGTGGTTGTTAGACCAACTTTTGTTACCGAATCCACAACTCCATTCATTTCGTACCGAATCTCACTAAAAAGATGTGCAATACCATTGTTTATAAATTTACCACTCGCTGATGGTTTACCATCTTCTTTCAGTACAGTACCTTCTACATATAGATAACTACGCGAAGGCAAAGTAGACATATCCTCTTGAATAGGTATTCGAATTTCGTCATTATTCTCAAAACGAGTGGTATAAGGTTGGTGAGTGTGAAATTCAGCTCCAACAATCGAGTTATCGACGAGCACTTTTTCGTTTACATTTAGTACATTCATTTTGGGATAATAAAGCCTAAGGTTTGCAAGAATAAGCGGTTGCCCCTTGTCAATTGAGTAGTGACCGATGCTTGACTAACCATTTTTCGCTTCGAACACGATCTTTTATAGCCAGATCGATCAGTGCAACATCGAGGAGTGTTATATTTGAGCACCATCATCGACACTCTTCAAATGAAGTCCTATCGTCACGGTTTCCCCTTGGAAATTAACCAAGTCCCCGTCTTGATCCAATATTTTAAGGGTAATGTTTGAAATAGTGTTGACATTAATTGGTAAATAGGGTGCAGTTTCAGGTGCTTCTATTATTTTGAATCCAGGAGGAACACTGGGAAAGAATTGATGTATCACATGGGCCGGTGTGCCATTAATATAATTCCCTGTTATTATATTACATTCTATCATTAGCGAGTTAACCTTGATAATCTTAACTGGAAAATCAGATATGTGACGTTCCTTAGCTTTTAAGATTCTATTCTTAAACCCTTACAATATCCCGATAAAGTGTTCAACTGTAAAGTCAATGTCGTGATCGGCTTTTATAATCGATTTTAGGGTGTTATCATTCGGTTCGATGTTAACAGACTCACCGTTTACTTGAGAATTAATGTATTGAGCTATATTAGCAAGCTCATATGACTCTGTAGGTATCTTTATTATTCTTTTACCAATTTAATAGTATGAATAGTATTAGACGTCTCGAAATTTGTCAAACGCATAACCCATTGTTTTTTAGCATCCAAATATATGGGAGGGTTATAAGAAGAAGTTAAAACAGAAGTTTTATCGGAGAAGATGAATGTTTGAGACATCTCAACATTCCCAGTAAGACTGCGGAAATTTTAAGGAGTGTTATATAAAAAGTTCAGCGCTAAATGTCCACAATTGTACGAATTTAGTTTCTGAAAAGCATCGTAGTTGTAACGAATAACGTTTAAGCTACCATCACTTTTAAAGTATTGAACGAGTTCTAGTGGGGGTTTTAACTGACCAATACTATCAAAGTATAATATATTTCGACCACGTTTAACATACGATGTCCAATGCGTACCTTCCCCATCTGTATCATCCAAATTCACAATTCCACATTCGTTTTTACGGATACGTTTCGGTAACCCGTTTCGCATAAAAATACCTCTGAAGTGTGGAATTTTTAACTGGTTTACGTACTTTGACAGATCGATATTGATCAGTGCTCGGTGTGGTAGCTTTAAGGGTAGTTTTTTGGAGGTCGTAAATACAATCCTAATCCTTTTTTGTATGGTTTCAAATATAATCCTTTTCCTACAGGCGCTTGCTCCATCGCTTTATTGTGTCGTTTCGTGTCTTCGAGAGCTGATTTCGCTGCTTTTGCTTCATTCACTGCTTTAGCAACCGAAGCTGCTCCCGTTCCTAAGGAGCCTATAGCTCCGAAAGCGGCAAATAAAGGAATGAGCGGTAGGAAACCACCTTGTTTAGGAATAGGTATAATCCGCCCTTTGGGAACAATGATACGTTTAGGTTTCAAGGCCGCTAAGGCAAGACGAGCAGAACGTTTTAAAGATAGCTTTTTTACTTTACCACCAATACGTTTTCTAGCTAATTTGATGGCGTTGTTGAATGTTAAAATACCCCTTCTATTCACTTTAGATCGTCGAACACCCATACCCAATTTTCTTTTTCCAGACATAATGCCGGCCACAGTAAGCGCAGCCGCTCTCTCTCCAAAACGAGCGTCCTTAGAACGAAACCTCGTCCACGCCTTCTGTCCTAATATACGATCAGCTTTATGACGTTCACCAAGGTTGTTAGTTTTTGAATAGACTATGTCGTGCTCTTTACAAGCTTCATCCAACGGGTTTATTCCTTTGTCTCCACGAGCAAGCCTTTGATGTAAACGGGTGCCAGGTCCACAGTAGTTATACCCTGGTAAATGTAATTCTAACGGTAACTTATTAATGAGAGTGTTGATCACTCCCTTCCTCTTACGAGTTGATTGACGTTTCTCCGATTTTCGCAGAGTACGTTTCATAACACATTACTCCTATCACAGGAGAAGAGTGACTGAAAGCTTGCTCCAACATCTTTATATATTTATACCCTTTACCCATATACGCTCTTTCACAACGTCTCGTACATGGAGCAGTTAAAGTTGGTGCGTCAGAGACAGAGGTTGTCTATTATAAATCGGGATAATTGTTCACCGACGCCGCAAGTTTTTAAACATAGTGTATTGTTGGGGGCAGGATGCAAACGCGGTATAATAGTAGGCAGTTCCAGATGTGGTAAAACCAACCTAATGATAGGTTTACTAGAACATCCAAACGGTTTACGCTTCGAAAACGTATATGTCTATAGTAAACCTCTTTATCAACCGAAATACGCATATCTGCGCGAGCTGTTTCGATCATTACCCATCGGTTATTTCGAATACGATTCTTCTGAAACTATATTACCACCTAAGGATGCAAACCAAAACTCAGTTATTATCTTCGACGATGTAGTTTGCGATAGTCAAAGCACCATACGTGATTATTTCTGCTGCGGTAGACATAAAAACATCGATTGTTTTTATTTATGTCAGACATACTCTGCAATGAAGATGATATGTGTGTGTCTTTAAAGTTGTCAGTGCTCTAATCTTTGCCTCATAAATAATTCATTAAAAGGGTATGTAATATTTCGTTTTTAAACACAGTTTTACGCATGGATACATATCAGACTATACCAAATTAGTTTTAATCTAAAAAATTATAATTAAAAACAAATTAAAATATCAGTATAAATAAAGAATAAAATCACAATTATCCATTGGCTTTATCAACTGCATGAAATTCCCCGCCTATCAGTAAAGGAGTTTATACACGAATTTGAGAATAACAAACATAAAATGTCTAAAAATGATGATACACTATTAAATGAAATAAAGAAAAATAGAACCGAATTAAAAAATACCATACAGGCCAGTGAGGCTAACGTGTTACTGAAGCTTGAGGAATTAAATTTAAAAATTAAAAATTTAGAGAAAGAAAACAGTGATCTAAAACGCAAGCTAGAAAATCTAGATAGGAAAAAAAGAGAAAACGGCATAGTAGTATTTGGTTTGTTAGAAAAAAATGAGAGCGTTTCTGTAGATTCAATCTGCGGAAAACTAAAACAATACATGGATGTTAATTTATCTATCTCAGACATTAATAATTTTTTCCCTTTAAAGAATCCACACAAAGTTGCTTTTAAGATCGATCTTGTATCAAAATTAAAAAAGAGAGAAATCCTAAAAAACTGTCCAAAACTGAAGGGTACATCTATTAGTATTGCGCACGACCTAACATATTTACAGAGAGAAGAACAAAAAATACTAAGAACGCATTTAAAACAAGCAAGGGAGCAAAATAACGAAAATTGCTATATAAAGGGAAACAAATTGTACGTTGAGGGAGTACCATATTCAGTGAATGAGTTGAGGAACAGTGAGGTACAAAATCAAGGCAAATCTTCTAGTGCACCATCTACACCAAACCCAAGAGAATTTAATAGGTCTAGTTTCCCAGATCTAGAAAATTATAACGATATCGAAGCAGAAGAAGTGTTTGTATTAGAGAACCAGAACGAGGAAAAGAAGAAGTCCGAAAAAGAGAAGAAACAAAGTGTGAAAGAACAAAAAAAAAATCCTTTAGTTTTAAGGTCAAAGTTAGATAGTACTTCATCATTTACTAACAGATTGCGCTCATCTCAAAAGTAAATATGTGATTATATTGCTTTTTAGTAGGAGTAACAAAGTAGATATAACTCGATCGATAACTTTCTTTTTTTTATATATACGAAACTGAGAAATTGATAATAGCATGGATCCATACATTAGGGATATAAATTATAAACCATTTAATACACTCGAATTAAGGGATTTTCAAAATTTAAATCAACAAAAATGTCTACATACTGAAAAAAATTTTAAATTGTTACATCAAAATATACGTAGCATGTCAAAAAATTTTGATGAATTTATAATTAAACTCAGTCAACAACACATAAATTACGATTGCATTGTACTAAGCGAGACTTTCCAAATTGAAGATTTAAATTTATATAAATTAGAAGGGTATGTAAATTATTACAGTGGGGGAGATATAAATAAGAATGACGGGGTTATAATATATGTAAAACAAGGATTTTCTCACTCTTCAAAAATAGTATTTATTGATCAATGTAAAGCAATACAATTAAAAATAACAGTAAATAATCACACTCATATTTTAATAACATCTATATATCGACCTCCTTCCACCCAAGAAGAAAATTTTATACGGAGTTTTGATCAGTACCTGCAAGAGATAGGAAACGGATCAGTCCACAGTCATTTAATAGTTGGTGATATAAATCTAAATCTATTTGAGGATAACATTCACCTATACAATTATCTTGATAGCCTCAGTATGAATAATTATACTTCACTGATTAATAAATCTACACGAGTACAAGGTAATTCAAGCAGCTGCATAGACCATATATTTATAAAAACTCAATTAAAAGACATAAATGATCATTGCACTGCAATGGTAATTGATGGGAATATCACCGATCATCGAGCTACTGTAATATCAATATCATCATTACTAAACAACCGCACACTAGCAAGTGAACCCGTACCAAAAGATATACTACATAACTATATCGATTATAAGAAATTAAGATCTGATTTATCAAATATCGATTGGTCGTTCTATTACACGGATAAAAATACACAGTCGTTGTGTACATTTTTTATTGGGAATCTTAAATTATTAATTAACCAGAATACCAAAGAAGTTAAAAAGAGCAGTAAAGAAAAAAAAAGAAACGAATGGATAACAGCGGGATTAGTAAAATCTATAAATAGAAAAAACTATTTATATCGTGAATTTAAAAGAGAACCCGAAAACGAACATAAAAAACAAGAATATTTAGAATACCGTAAACATACAGACAAATTAATAAAAATATCAAAATATAACTTTTATGAAAAGGAAATCAACAAAAATAGTCATAGCTCTAAACAATTATGGAATGTTATAACAAATATTGGTTTAGGTAAAAACAAGAAAACAAACAGAATTGACTCTATACTTACCGAAGACGGGTTAGTTGATGATGATGAGACAATGGCAAACGAATTTAATAAATTTTTTGTAAGCATTGGTCCGAAACTTGCGGAGAACATTCCACCGCCATCTGCAATACTACCCTGTGGGAAAATAGAAACAAAGTCTATGTTTTTAATACCAATAGAAAGAAATGAAATAAAAAAGATTGTTAAAGATCTGAAAACAAATAAATCGCCAGGGTTAGATCAAATAAAAGCGGAAACTCTTAAAGAAATTTCTGAATATATTGTCGATCCTCTGGTTCACTTATTTAATCAGATACTGTTAACTGGACAATGCCCAGACGAATTCAAACTGGCAGTTGTATTACCATTGCATAAAAAAGGAGACAGGAATGTTATTAACAACTATAGGCCAATCTCTGTGATATCAACAATAGCAAAAATTTTTGAGAAATGCATAAAAGAACGACTATCTAAATATGTAAAGTTGCATAACATTCTTTCTCCCTGTCAGTTTGGATTCAGAGAGGGTTTGTCTACAAATGACGCAATAGCCACTTTAGTGGGTGATGTGTACAAAGCAGTGGATGTAGGAAAGCCAACATTATGCATTTTCTTAGATCTAATGAAAGCTTTTGACACTGTTAATCACTCTAGTTTACTACGTGCGCTTGAAGATGTGGGCATTAGAGGTGTAGCACTCGATTTATTTAAAAGTTATTTGAGGGACCGACAACAAATAGTAAAAATTAATAATAAAACAAGTACAAAGAAAAGTATACAGTGTGGTATTCCGCAAGGCACAGTATTGGGACCCATATTGTTTAATCTTTACTTAAATAGTTTACTTACCTTTGAGAGTGCTGGTAAATTCATCAGCTTTGCGGATGACACAGCCGTACTATATTCATCAAATTCATGGTCAGAGCTAAAAAGTATTGTTGAGCAAGACTTTGCAAAAGTTATAAATTGGTTCAGGGCAAAGCTTCTCTCTATAAATTTAGAAAAGACCTACTACATTGCATTTGGTTCTTATATAAATAGTCTTCCTATTTACAATACTCTGGAAATAGAAGATAAAAATAATACCTTTATAATAAAATCAACTGAAAAAATTAAATACCTGGGCGTTGTAATTGACCAACATTTGCGATGGAACCACCAAGTAGAAAACATTGCCAAAACGTTGCGATGCCTTCTGTATAAATTTAAATACTTAAGAAGTTATCTGAACCTTACACTACTAAAGGTTCTATACTATTCACTTGTAGAATCGCGTTTAAGTTATGGAATTCTTAGTTGGGGTGGCGTCGCTTATACTCACCTAAAACAATTAGATATTTTACAGAAAAAACTCCTCAAAATTATTTATAAAAAAAAATTAACTTACCCTTCTAATCAACTTTTTAGTGAATTGCACATAATGGATCTAGCACAATTGTTTGTGTATAATATAATAATATTTATGTATAAAAATAAAATTATGCTAAGAAAAGTTAACCATAAACACTCTACACGCTACAAATCAGATGGAAAAGTCGAAACCCCTTTTTGCAATAAATCTGTGGGAAAAGCCTCGTATTTGTATCTCTGCCATATAATTTACAACAGTCTCCCCGAGATATACAAAAATTACATTCAAGTCATCAACTCATACAGCTTACTAAAAAACAGATTTAAACAGTTTATCCTCAATCTGGAAAGGAAATATGTTCGAAGACTAATTGAATGAATGGCTGTAAATCATCTATGAATTGTATAATAAATTAATGTTGTATATTAAGTGTTGTTTCAATAGAAACAACTAATAAACAGATTACAAAATTAAAGATTGAATAATTAGTTATAACTCTCTGCTTTACATTATAAATGTTGTAAATTAAATATTGTTTGTATTAAAATTAAAATTAAAATTAGTTAAGTAAAAAAAAAAAAAATTAATTCAAAACTCTCTGTTCATAGTTTATAGGTAAGAAAATATAATACAAAAAAAAAATAAATAAATTAAAAAAAAAAACTATACATACCTAAACAAAATAATTAAACGAAAATGTTAATATGTATAACACATGTATTAAAAAAAAAACATTATAACACACACTATCCAACTCATGCACAACCTATTAGGTCCTAATGAGTTCGTTCAGCGTTTGTTATAAGTTTGCGTTGTTAGTTAATAATAATTTTAGTATAGGAAATCGAATTGTACAAAAAAAAAAGAAAAGCATGATTAATAAACGTTATTATTATTATTATTATTATTATTATTAATACCTAAACAACTCGTAAGAGATAATTCAAATCTCATTGTCGTTTTTAAGCAGGATAATACTAACTTAAAACACATATTTAACGATCATGTTAGCGGGGATATGACTTTCAAAGCGTTTAAACGCTTGTGTTTACACTGTTGGAAGGAGGAATATGGCTTTTTAGTAATCAACCAAGATTATCCACTTAATGGGGGACGTTATCGAAAAGGTTTCGACTGTTACTTCACCATAAATACCGAAGACACGAACTAAACGTTTTAGTAAACATGGACAAGCGTGTAGCAGAAGACCTGGTTAAAGCACGACGTCATGTTAAACCTAAATACAAAAGTCTCAAGTCAGAAATTGCACGGTCAGAAGTGGAGCTACAACGCCGCTATCAACCTATCACTCAACCATTGCGTGAGTTTATAACCGGAGTTAAAACGGAATTATTAACTCCGAAAGAAAAACCCTAAAAAACGGAAGTTTCTTCTCCCATACCTACCTCGACTCCAAAATATTATAAACGACTTCCACCCGCAAGACGAATAGGTATGCCTCGCGAACCATCGCCTATCGCCCAAAGAATGCGCACTACTAGCGTTCCCTCACCTGATATCTCGGTTTTTGAAACAGAAGTCCTGGAAGAATCTGGGGCCCCAACATTGGATCAATTGAAAGAACAACTTGCTGCTGTTGGGTGGGTTCAATCCGGAATTCCAAACTTACATAGATGAGACCTTTTCTGGTAGAGCTAAAATTTATATGGAAAACATGTTCAGGGATACTAAGAACGAGTTCCATCACCATTATGGAGTACGATTCCATCCGGAATCTCAGCAGTACCTAATCGGAAACTCCGTACTCACTTTTGACAAGAACGACTTTATTATTAAAAAACCCTCAGGCACAATTTTTAAATATACAGGCACTCCTGGTTTTTACGAATTAGTATTTAAAAAAGCACCTATTGGATACACTCAATCAGACTTACAGAAGTATAAGGACCTTCTTACACGTACCAATGCTACCAGAAGAGGTTACATTGAGGGTGCACCGCTAGAAATATTCAAATATAATTAGAGCCCTTCTAACTACTCCTGAGGCAAGATTCCGAAGCGAGTCTACACCTACTACACCGGTCACGCGATTGAAAACTCGCACATTACCAAAACGTGGCATTGTACACTGGAAAACTAACTATAGGAGTGGAAACAGAGGTTGAGATTATATATAGAGATTGACGGAGTGGGGCATAGAGAATAGAGCTCAAGTATTAAACATAATCAAATATTAATAAGCCATATTAATAATACCATGCTTGCGGTTTCAGTATGCAGGAGTGGCTAAATATTAGAAAATTTTGAAACCTGAGTGTGCTGGCGACACCTTTTAAACCATTTTGTTGTATGTAACGAAATGATCAACAAAAAAACAGTTAATTAAGTGCAAATATAAAATGCTGCAAACATCTATAGTATTTTACGAAGTAATTACTAAATTCCTAATCAAAACTATTTGGCAATTAAAAGATAATCTTATGACATTTATTATATTACGTTAATGTAAACAAAGTTTAAAATAAATATGTAGAATGTCGATTTTTATAAAATTTATTTTTTTAAAATAAAATTTAGTTTTAAAAGTTAAAAAAGGATTTTTTTAATCAATATACAATCCACTCTAAATTATTTAAAAGTTTAGTTGGTTAACTAAATCCGAATGAATGTTTGTATTCATCTTTTATAAAACAAAAACAAGTCAGAACTCGACTCCACACTAGAGAGTTGAAATTCTCTGTGTTGCTGATATAAGTTTTGAAGCACTATGAAGCACTAATGAAGCACTAACGATTCCGGGGGCTCCGGACGTTTGTGCTTCCAAAGTGTCTGCCTACTTCACGGACTCCCCGCTTTAATCTCACTTTAAGCAAAAACGGCAACTTTTGCTGATGTAAGATGTGAAGCACTAGGAAGCACTAACGAAGCACTAACGCTTGGCATAAAAAAATTTAACTTTGAAAATAAGTTGCCTGCTAGCGTGAAGTAGGCAGGCACTTTCTTTTATCTCATTATAAGCCAAACGGCAACTCTTGCTGATGTAAGATGTAAAGCACTATGAAGCACTAACGAAGCACTAACGCTTCACATAAAAATTTCGAATTTTACAAATAAGTTGCCTGCTAGCGTGAAGTGGGCAGGCACTTTTTTTAATCCCATTTTAAACAAAAACGGTAAGTGTTGCTGATATAATTTGTGAAGCACTATGAAGCACTAACGAAGCACTAACGATTCCGGGGGCTCCGGATGATTGTGCTTCCAAAGTGTTTGCCTACTTCACGGACCCATTAGATTTTACATGTAGGTTTTAATTGAAACAATTTTTTTGATGCGTGATAGATGTTTTCAAGAAACTACTCTTAGCGTTACCCAGGAACGACGACGTGGATGTAGTAGGTTTCTGTTTCCTCGGGAGTGCTTGTTTTAGATGAATATCCTCGCCTCTCACCATCGAGACAATAATGGCAGAATCCTCTAATTGATTAGATGTTGCTGACCTCCAGCTACTTGACAGTGTCCTAATCGTACATACATGTTATCAATTACTTTCTCCAAAGTTTCTTGTGTTATCGTTCAGAACATTATATTATTATTTCCTTTAATTCATCGATGTCTGCAGGTTTTGTTTCGTACACTTTGCTTTTCAAATAACCCCAGTACAAATAATCTACAGGAGTAACCCCGACACCATCCCCGGCGAGGGGGTGGAGGGAGTCAACTTTGGTATCACTGGATAGGATTTTTAAAACTATTGAACACGTATTTTCTTATTTTTCAATCAAAGCTGTATTTCTCGAGATATTCTGCCATTTCCAAACGTTCGTACCTCTCTTCGATTTTTATCGATTAACATATAATTATCGATTAATATATAGCGCCATCTGTGAAAAAAATTGAGATTAATCCTAGGTCAAACTAATGTAACTTTTTTTGGAGAATCCCAATCTGCAATAAAAACTGGGGATTCCCATTTGAGATTTTGCAGTTATTTCACACTCCCCCCCCCACAGTGGCTGGTGATCATATTTTCGTACCACTGGATAGATTTTTAAAATATATTAAGCACGTATCTTTTATTTTTCAATACAAAGTGTATTTCTCGACTTATTTGACCGTTTTCAGACTTTTCGGACACCGATATGTATGTAGGGTTGAGCAATACCAGTCATTTTACACTTTCTCGCCACTGCTTAGAAAAAAAAGTCCATCCGACAATAACAGATTCTCGGAACATAAAAAAATTATTTATTCTCTATAATAACTTTTAATAGTGTTAAAAGATTTTTTTTAATTTTCAAATTGTTCACTCATTTATACATAATGATGTCTAAAAATTTTTGATGAAAAACCACATCTTTATAGATTAATGCGGTCTAACGAAAATTCAACATGAATAGCTCTATAGTATTGTAGAAAACAATAGCACAACCATTTTCTTTCCTTTCCACATCCTGTTTTTTGCAATTGAAAACACAATTTCAAGATTGCCACAGTAGCACAAATTTATTTTTCTAATTCCACTAGCGTTTACCCGTCGCAATAAAAATTAAATTTGCATTTAAGGCGAACTATAAATCACATTTTTATTGCAGTAGAGTTGTTGCAAAGCTTCGACAATCAAATTAAAGTCACCGTAAAACTTGATATAAGAACAAAATGTATCACAAAATTGCAGCCAAAACCCAAAACACAAAAAAACTTTAAACCTCAATCAATCCAATTTCTTTTTGTAATTTTAAAATTCATTGAAAAAGCAGAGCAAACGCGTCAATGACGATGATTAAAAGTGACAAAGCACTCTAAAGTCCTTGATATCTGGGATGAAAGTACGCGAGAGAAAATTGGGTTATGTTTTATAATGTTTTCGGTCTATAAAGATCAGAAATTGCTTACTATATCAAGGTAAACATTGGGTCTGACGGGTGTGCAGGACTAAATGAACCAGAATTCCTTAGTCTGACGTCAAACGGTGCTTCTTTGAAATTCTAAAAAGAAATATCTCTTGGAAAATTCTTATCAAAACCTTAAAAGTTAGAAGTCTTAGTAGTTTCATTTCGACGGGATGAAAACTTCATTCTTGCAAACTTCTGAACTTTTCTTTCATCTGAATTATCATTTTTCAAATATGTACCTATATATTATTTATTATTTGTTGTGTTGCACAGGAACATGAAACTGATGTGGCTGTAGACTGAAATCAAACTTAGATATGTATATTGAATTATGTAACTAAATTTGCGGTTTCAGGACGGCCTGTACTGATTTTCATCAACATGCACACCTAAGTAAATTTACATTGCTTTTAATAAGTTTAGTAGGTAAATTTGGCTCATGGAACTTCCAGTAATTGGGCCCTGCTTAATAAAACCATTACTGTATTGATTGCTTATCTTTTTATCAGAATATTGCTGTATTATTAAATAAACATGATTACAGTATATTGGAATTTCATAACATCAGCTGTTAAGGTTTATTATGTTATCAAAAATCTGTTTTGCAAGTTCATTTTGAAATGTGTTAATTGTTAGTATGTATAAGTGTTAGTGTTTGCCATACAAGAATATTTCTAGGAATACTAGATTACTTATTATAAAATGCAATAACTATGTACACATTGCATCTAATTTATACAGGGAAGCAAGTTTTATTGAGAATGATTTTAATTTTGGCGCATGAACCAAGTTTACTTATACTCTTATTATGATTTCATTAAAACAAAAAATATCACTGACTAGGGATGTATTGGCAGGTTCTGGCAGACTACCCAAGCAGCTACTAAGCAGCAGTAACTGAGATTGGAATTCTGATTGAGTAATTCTTACGTTACTACAACTAAATTTATGACTTTATAAGTTTAATTACTTCAGTTCAGAATATTTTAGTAATTATGTAGTTGTTTCTACTATTTATTGGAGATATGTAGTTCCATTACTTCTGAGTAACTTTTAACTTTGAGTAACAAGTATGTGGAACGATATTGCCACTTAGTATAACCACCTTAAAGTCGTTGCAACTTCAAAGTGGTATCATGATTGTAGCATGAACTTGCCCGAAGCTACTTTAAAGTTTCTAAAACTTTAGAATAGCACTGAAAGTTCCTACAACCTATCTAAAACCATTGCTTAACCCTGTAAAGTAACGGAACCTTACCGGGACCGTATTGAAAGTAAAACTTACGTTTTCGCTACCCAGGATAATCACTTTAAAGTAAACTACTCCATCTCCATATTTACTTGTAAAATGTTGGCGGCCATTAATCAATTTGCAATATGTTATGCCTGTTAATAGATGTTTTACTATATGACCTTCAATAAAAATAA
This sequence comes from Agrypnus murinus, assembly GCA_929113105.1. Taxonomy (NCBI): domain Eukaryota; kingdom Metazoa; phylum Arthropoda; class Insecta; order Coleoptera; family Elateridae; genus Agrypnus; species Agrypnus murinus. Next base: position 75,860,515 of record OV816030.1, read on the forward strand.
CAAATTGGTGACAAACTGTGCCTTAGGAATACTATAAAGATTGTTTCTATCATGTGCATGTGCATCGGCTCATATTTTATAAAATACATTTTTATTAAAAAATATATGTAAAGAAGAAGCATTGTTATTTTTCGATCTATCATCATCACATTTAACAGAAAAGTTGCAATGGTTTATAATTTTGGTATACTGTAATGACAAAATAATCAAACATTTCATATTTCATCGCTCTTTGTATTATTAAGTACGTATTACAAATAAAATAGTAATCCATTTTGTGACACGATCGCAGCATTAGTATAGAAAATTATAGAATATTTATTAAATTGCAAAAGTAAGAGAGAGGAACCACACGGCACGATGTGTCAAAGAAAAAATAAGTTCCACGAAAGTAGTAATTACTACGATGCAGACGCCAGGTTCCCGCTACGTAACCTAAACGTAACCGAAACAAAGCTGGACAAGTTCCAGAGAGGTTATTGCAACGTATCTGCTACCTAAAAATTGTTCCTCATTTTGGTTCCAGGCACGTAATAAAACCGTAGCAATTACGTGCTTGTGACTAATGGCAAAAACTTAATAGTTCCACCGGTAGTTTCTGGTACGTAGCGATGACTAAAAATGCTGCTGGGGCATTTCCAAAGGCAACTATTTACTTCATTAGAAAAATGTATATTCTGTAGACATTTATTATTATCGTTGGAAAAAAATTTAAGCTTAAATCTTACCTGAAGTCATAGACTTAGTAATTTTGGGAGTTCGTTACTAAGGACTGTCTCAGACCACTAAAAGGTGGTTGTAAAACAAAGTTCTAATGTCAAAGTTGAATAATTTGTACTTTTAACTTGTTGCTGTTAAGTAAGTAAAAGTAAGGCAGTATTATATGTATTTATTTTGTGTTTTATTCAAAAGGGAACGCATCAAGGAGAACGGCGAAAACTAATTGTTTCCTCACACCAGAAATCCCCAAAATATCTCATAGACAGTTTTCAAAGCTTCTTAATATTCCAAAGACTATTAGTGCATTGACAGTAGTCCTTACTGTTAATTGGAAATTTGGATCGGGAAGAAAACGAGGCCATTTGATCAAAGAGCTCAAAGGAAAGTGAAAAGAATGTTTCCATTAAATCCAAAAGTTTCGTCACTACAGAGGAAATATTAATAGTAATATATAAGTGATATTCAATATGATTTTATTGAAGAATGTTTGGGGTAACACCTATTGCCCGTGGTAGAAAATCACAATAAATCTGCGCTATTTTGCCTTGATTTTCTGGACTTACCGTAAAGTGGTTCTACAACTCTACGACTAAAACGCCATCAATATTGTATCGCGATGTACCCAGACTGCCCAGAGTTGAGACCTATCGCGAGATATTGGGCTCAAAATAAGACAAAATCTCAAAAAAAAAAACAAAAAAGCAATCTACCAATGAGCAAGATATTGAAAAAATACGGTCGCAAATGATCGTAATTGATATAAGGCAAAGTGGTGGAAAAATGTTAATGACTAATTTAAAATCTAAAGTTTTCTTTCCTATGGCAAGTAACGATTGAAAGGAAAGTATGTTCTTTGCTTTACTCTTAATTAATTAACAAACAAAAAAAGATCGAAATTTTATTTTTCAGTGACTTTTTTTTACTTATTTCTTCCCTTTTCTAATTGTATGTATAAATAAACTAATATCTTTTAAAACTGAAAGAAAATTCAAGAGAAGGTGTGGCGCTAAGAAATCATTAAGTAGACATTTTTATCATCATCAAGATTACATTTGGATTCCAAAGTATTAGTCTATTACAATTTTTTTGATCTTTTTCCACTTCGATTTTACTTCAGCGTTTAATCTAAAATTTTCTTCTTAAAATGCTTTTTCCCAATGTGTTATTATCAAACTTGTCACTCCTAATTTGGTCATGCTTTTGAGCAGCCGTTGTTTTTGGCTGTTCCTTATATGGTGCTGCTTCCGTTTGGGATACTTTATTGATGAATTATACTTATCACTGTTTATTTTGTTAAACTTTGGGAAAGATAATAATTATTGAAAATCCAATTTGATTAGGATTTAATTGCTGCATTCCAAGAAAGACCTTCCTAAATACAAGAGACAGTTTTTATAGACCTAGACCTCTTTGTTCAAGTCGATCCCATATATTTCGGCATGTCTTAGATTTTAGTGATAATCTTTTAATTAATGCAGAATTATCTTTTAGGCTTCTTATTTTACGTTACTCTTTTACGATTCGTTTTATTTTATGTAACGTCTTTTCGTTACGCAGCTGGTTTTTGCAGCTATTTTTGTAACGTTGGGATTTGTTTATCGGCTGCTCTTTGGAAAACCAGCAGCATCTAAAACATCAAGTGTAGTATCCATTCCAAATTACGTAGATCGAGAAGACAGATTACACAACATCCTTCAATATACAAATTTTTATTGTTAATCTTTTAAACGTTATACAAATTATTTCTCTTCTCTATTAGGTTATGTATTATATATGCAAGCACTTTGTTGTTATAGTATTTAACATTCAACAAATACTTGTTTTGTTTACACAGTTGCGAGAGTTTACTTTAAAGTTACCTTTTCTGCAGAAATCGTACGTATTACTACCCAAGTTCTTTTCAGATAATTTAAATAATTGACACTGTTTGATGCTAATATTTAAGAACTGTTTGCTAATTATCATAAAATACTGATTAATTTGATTTCAATTTAATTGAACTTGAAGGATTGATTTGGATTTAGGTCATGGAATAAAACACATTTATTTTTCTACATGTTTTTTGTTCACGTTTCAACACTATTTAAAGTGTCTTTATCAGGTCAAAGGAAAGCATGTGTTACTTGTTTACAAACAATACTAAAAGAAAGGAAATCGATACTAATTAGAATTCGGATAACCGTCTTTTTTTAATAACATTTGAAACTAAGATGTACAATAATTCAGTGTCTGAAGAAAGGTGACTTTCTGGTTACTTTCACCTTAAATAAAATTAAATGCTAAGCTCTTTTTGCAAACCTTAGGTGACATTTAAGAATAAGCATTTCAAACATGCATCCAATGGTTAATGAGTACAATCATGTTCTTCTTCACCCGTGTTTAGTAACTTATCTCGATTTGTTTTAAATTTGTTATCTGTACCTCATCCTGCTGTAATACTGCATGTAAAAGTGTCTTTAGTAAAGTTAATCAATTAAAACAAAAACACGAAACAAATTAATAACAAAATCTATCAATGGGTGTCTTTTCCAAAGGTAATGCGTCAAAAAAGCAAAAATTGATCATAAATATTTGTAGCAAGAGTAAAATTTAAACACTTTTAAACGCCTTATAATATACGACAAATATAGATGGCACCACAACCGCTTGTCGCAATCAATGTTAATTCCACGAACGAATATATAGCAAATTGATACGAGATGCACGCATCACGCATATGCACAAGGTAAAGATGAAACATTATCGTCTATGGGTAATTGTGTCTGAAATCCTCCATTTCTAATAATATATTTTTACAGCCTTATTGGGATGCGCCAATAAATATAGATGGCTTTGTACATCAAAATGTCTTCGATATGCGGTAGTTGATGTCGTAGTTTTTGTGATTTTGGCAGAGTGATTTTTGGCAAGTAAAATATTTAGATTTTATAATTTTTGAAATATTAGTAGAACTGGATTGACATTCATAGATTCTTCTCAATAATATGTTTGTTGTACTAGTGGTTATACATATTGAAATAAAGTTACCGCATAATTTCTCTTAGTAACTTGCCGCGAGAGTGTAGATCAATCTTTGGCTCAATACCCAAGAATGTTACATGCTATGTATTTTTATTATACATGTAAAAGGTTTAAAACAAACTGAAATAATAATAATAATAATAAAAAATACAAAACGTACACATCCCATTTAAATAACGATTCTATAACCAGTTCTAAGGTGTTCTTGAATTATGAAGGGGAAGTATACATACAAATTTTAGATGTCTAAGTATTTAAAAGTTGTGCTCCTATTTGTTATGCTTTTATTTAGTTATAAGTACAATAATGTATGTGTTGTGATATAGAATTTACGATTTTTAATCAATTTTACATGCCAAGCTTAACCAATCTTAGCCACAATTGTGAAACTAAAGGAAGCTTCTTTCTTCTAAGGGTGGAATTAAGAAAAATACAGACAATACTGTTGGAGATCTTTGATCCTTAAGATCTACAGACTTAAGCATCTCTCCGCTGGATTCTTGCATCATTAATCAAAAAATTAATACTAACACAAAAAACTTCTTTTGTTCACACTAACCGGTTTTTTATTATAATTCTTGGGGTTCAGATTTGGGGTTCTATTTGTCTACATTACTTGAAAGTAGCTGAATGGTTATAGGATTATAACGGACCTTTCCCTATTTATATTTCTATTAGAAAGAATTTTGTTTCTAAGAATCTGCTTAAACTAGGGATATTTGAGCTACAAAACGGCAAACAGTTTGTACGTGAACGTCAGTTTCAGTTGTCATTTTGTGCTTATCTACCATAAATACATACTACTTACTATTACGACTCTCATAAATTCTTTTTAAATCCCATAAGTATACATTTTATACAGGGGCCGCTTAATTGCATCGCCGCTTAATTGACTGATAAAAACGTCGTGTACGAACATGATTCTAATATAATGATTATAAGTGAAGCATACGTACTTAGAAAGGTGGTGACATAATTAAATATGGATGTCTACATTTCAGGTTTTGATACTTTTTTAGTTATATTTAGATTTAGAGTGTTAGAGATATAGACACATGGATACACAGAAGCTGCAAAACTGGTGGATTTAGAGATTTAAAACCCTTATCGACGTAAAAAATTCATATTTAGCTGACTTTAGTGGTATAGTGATTTTGTATCTAAACATTTCGTTTGCAGTTCTCAAGCACTTTACTTTGAATTGCAACTCATGCATTCAATCTTTCCAGGTTATATTGATTAACTTTAAATTAATTGGAAGGTGTAAGCATCTACCACTGGTATACTGTTGGAATCATGCGGGTAAGTGAGTGTTCGGCACCATTGGTAGTGAGTAGGCGTGTGACGAACCTTTTCGGGCATGGTAAAGGTGTCTATGGTAAATAGTAAGTACACAGATAGCAAAAAAGGAAAGAAATTGTAAAACTGCAAAGTATGTAACAAAGAGAAATAACAATATAAAAATATTTCTTATGCTACAAGTATTAAAAACAAAAAATAAATATTCTCAACAGTAATTTTTTTCAGATTATGAATTTAAACTAAAGCATCACTAGTAATGTACGGTAAAATACTGAGCCGATATTTCAATGCGAGTGCTTAAATGCTCTGGTACAATCACATAAATCAAAAATAAAAAATATATATTCTACAAGCCTGGTAAATTAACCTTCTCACCTTTAACAAAATGGTTCGGCTTTGTAATATTATTGTGGATAATATTACTATGGATATAAACCTGTATGAGATGAAAAAATGTTCCCCTTCTTTCACGGATTTCAAAAATACATAATAGTACTATACCTAACGTTTATTCTGTATAATAACTTTCTTATTCAATGTCGATCCAGAAACTTCAATAATAAAGTCTTAATTAACTTATTGGAACATTTTTAGCTAGATCAAAACAAAATTTGCAACCTAATTTGCATGAATCTATATTGCAAGGTGAAGACTCAGCTCTACAAGCATGGTTTTATTAATTTTAACCTTTCCACTTCTACAAATCGTGAAGTCAAGATAGTATGACATGAAATTCCAATAATATTTTCCAATTTAAAGTTATACAATTAACAAAAATTACAAAAAACCATCTTACATTGATAACTTTACAATGAAATTCAATTTCTTCAGGTAAACGGCTACAGCTTAATAACGACTTGCTTTTTAATATTCTAGATATTATTTTATTAGAACATTAACCAATACCTTCCTACGTTGAAAAATATGTAAACGTAATGTATCTCGTTAAGCTAACGATACGAACTGTTTCTTTTACAACAAAATTGAAAAATACATCTTTTATGTGTCTTAAGTGTAACTATGTCTATATAAAACTCGAGTGTATTCTATTATGCTATTAAAAATCTCTTTTCAAAAATTTATATTTTTTAAATTGAGGTTATGTAACCTCTAAATCGAGAAATTAAAAATATGCATGATAGTTGTCTAACAAATGTAATTCATTATACGTATTATATCTTTCTAGCGCAATCAAATATCATGACAATGCGCTATGCTGCTAATGCCCCAAAAACGCTACTTTAATATAGGTTTAAGAAAAGTGAGTGACGGAAATATTTATATGTGGTATCTAAGCTACACATACCAAAGTTTAAGAGGGTAAAATATTTTTTCCTTAGTCCCTTTTTATCCAAAGATATGAGTTTTTAAAAGTAAGCAATTTCATTTCAATATGATTATCATGTTGAATGCATGGAAATTTCAAAGGTAAAAAAAGAGTAGTAAAATTATCACAAAGAACTATAAGTAGGGATATAAATAAAATAACATATGTACATGTTAAAATAGCGAAAGACAAAACAATCTTTCTTCTTTTTTAATTCAAACTCTTTAGATTATGTCAGTAGAACCTGTTTATATACGTCATCGAAATTTAGGTAGAGATTTTTCAAAAAGGTCAAGAATGGTCTCTGGTGTTTTTGTTCTCTTAGAAGCCTTAATCGATGTACTTTCAAGTCTTGCAAAGGGTTTTCCGCATTCATCCGCCTAGATGTTATAATTTGCTTGAAAATGATCTTATGTCATTTAACAATATTTAATACTTCTCAGAATTTTTACTTTTAATGATTTTAAAATCTACCCTAACTATAAGAAAACTATGAAATGTCATAAATTATTTGTTACCAATAATCTCTTTTGTACTGATAACAAAAGGGATGTTTTAAATAACAGAAAATTTCCCATTCATCAAGACTAGGATGCCCTGGGGTAAGTTTTAATCAGGAAAATTCCAGGTAATCTTTAGATCAGTCATATACTCAGAGGTCATTTGCATGTCTAAAGAAAAATCACTGTTTAATAACAGGAGCTCCGCCGGTTTTCGCTGCACCACTTCGATCGAATCGAAACGGGTTCCTTTTAAGGCAGACTTGATTTTGCGGAAACAGGAAAAAATCACAGGGTGCTAAATCAGGCGAGTACGGCGCGTGTTCGAGCACTGGAGTGCCTCTAGCGGCTAAATAACGCTTCACAGACAGCGCGTTATGGGCAGATGCGTTGTCCTTGTGCAAGGTCCACGACTTGTTTTTCCACAACTCCGGCCGTTTCTTACGAACTCGCCCTCGCAGTGTTGTCAAAACTTTCAAATAGTAAGTTTGGTTTACAGTTTGACCCTGTGGCACCCATTCAGTCATCACGATGCCGTTGATATCGAAAAAAAACGATTAGCATGGCTTTAAATTTTGATTTCGACATCCTTGCTTTTTTCATTCTTGTCGATGCAGGAGTTTTCCAGTGCAAGGATTGCCGCTTAGCTTCAACATCGTATTGGAATATCCATGTTTCATCGCAAGTGATGATGTTTTCCATCAATTCAGGCTCTTCATCTAACCTCTCAAGAAAATCTGAGCAGATCTGTTGACGGACGAGCTTTTGTTCAGGGGTCACATTTTTTGGGACCAACTTCGCACAAACTTTCTTCATGTTCAACTCGTCATGTAAAATTTTTCTGGCAGTTTTTTTATCGGCGTTTACAGTCTCAGCAATTATCCGAATGCTCATACGACGATCTCCGCGCACAATTTCATTGATTTTGGTCACTGTTTGCGGAGTTGAAACAAAGACAGGTCGACCTGGACGATTGTCATCTTCGGTGCTCTTTCGTCCTTCAGAAAACCGTTTATACCATTCGAAAACACGCGCACGAGATAGAGAATTCTCACCATAGGCCTCTTTCAACAACTTATAGCACTCAGTCGGAGTTTTTTATTTAATAGCCAGACCTCGTATTACCTTATACTTGTAGAATCTAAAACAGACAATTTGTCTATCAACCCACATCACTGACTAGAACTGTATGTTATTAACAGTTCATTACTGATATAATTAAAAAACACTTTTCTAGTTAGTAAATCTGTGTAATTAGTGTTTCGCATTAACACCTTTATCTTCAGTTTCTGTGAAACTATTAGTAAAGTAAATTTGTTAACTAATTTATTACTACGTCATTACCTCTGTATTAATTGATATGTACGAACTAAATCGTAACAGGGTTAGTATCTAGTTGTTCACAGCTATCGATTTAAATAGATACTACACTAAATGTGCGTCAAAATAGTAATACATACAACTATTCAGAATTAATTACCTTCGCGAAATACAAAGTGTCGCCTATGTTGGTTGACATTTCAATTAAGCTTTAATCATCAAACATAGTATTCTAATTAGAGCAGAAGGTTTCTTTAAAATCAAACCATGTAAACATGTTCCAGTACCATGTGTAAAATCAATTACCGGTAATAAATTTTCTCACGGTAATCGTCAATTAATTATCGTTGGTAACGTTTAACTTCTAATCCACTACTCGTGTACCCACATAAATAAAAATCAAAATCTTAAAATACCCCACGCTTTTCCTGGGGCTTAAGAAAATTAACTACACTTATTGGCTAAATCAAGCAGGTTTAAGCTCCTTAAAGGACTCTAGGGCCTCCAGTAAACCAGTTAATCATCTACAAAAGGGGAGATGCGATAGGGATGCAATTTCCGTAGATAAGATGTAGGCAGTAAATTGAATTGTTGAGGTCAAGTAGTGTGTTCAGCGTTAAAAAGGTAGTAGGTAAGAGGAAAGAGAAAAGAAAAACTAACATTACCATCTCGAAGTAAGTTTCCATGCGTCTGTAGACAGATTGAACGCAGGTTAGACCAAGAAAACAATTTCGACTTCTAAGATTAATTTTCACTCTATCAGTTTTGACAAGATGTTGAATAGAAATTTGAGTGACACGTGTTTCACTTTCTTTCAAGAAGAGAAAATTGAAAATAAAAGCTACAAGATTTTATTATTTTATAGTTTGTTACCTTTTTTGTGATTTACAGGATGTCTAAACGTCGCGTCGCGTCATTTAAGTTTTATAAGATACATCCTTTCTATTCTTTGGAGAAAAGGTTATATAGACGTTTATAAAAAATAAAATAATCTTCAAAAGTGTGTTTACAGCTACACAGAAATAATTTATGGAGCACAACTCCCTTATCAACTTTTTATGACAAATTGATTGAAATTAAACTTTAAAAAATGGGGTACGAATGCTGTTATTTTTACTACGCAAGGATTTTATTGTTTTCCATAAATACTTTTTTATTAATTAACTTTCTTTTACTGACTTTTTAGTTAGTATGATCATAGACAAGCTGCAGTTTAACAACCGTTTTGTTTATATGCATTCTGAATGACTGTAATTAAAGTTCATATAATTGTTACTGATTTCATACTATATACTAACTGTAGTGCTATCTATCTATACAAATAATGCTTAAATTTTGCGAATAATTGTGCATTTCGATTAAATCTTTATGTAAAATACTTTATGCTGTAACGTACTGAAATTCTCAATTTTATAGAAATATAATTTTATATGTATAAATGATAAAGAAACCCTGGTACGGTCCTGCATTCTATAATGCGTTTTTCGTTGGGTTAAAGTCTGCAAACTTTGCTTTAAATTAAATAATGCTTTTTCATTTATTAAAAGTCGCCTTTACATGTTTACACAAAACCAAATCCCTTCTGAAATAAAATACAGACAATATTACGAAGTAAACAAAGTTTTTTTTTTGGTGTCAAAAGTCACCTCAAAACGTTCCCACAGTTATAAAAGTTATTTTGTAGAAAAGAACCTTGATAAAACTTAATTTACAAATATTTTAAACTAATACCGCCTTTCCTACAATGGATTCCAGTTCCTAAAATATTCTAGTTTTTATTTATGGTTTCCTGTTCATGCTTATCGACATTGTAATAAACACATTGAGGCCACGTGTGAATATCGAGTTCTTTTCGGAGATTTTAGTTGTGGTGAAGTCCCTTAATATTACATAGAAACTTCTGAAAGCTTTTTCGCATGCTTGTTTCTGATTGGATTAAAAAGTCACGCTATTTTGCTATAGGTTAGTATAAAAAGTCCCCTCTTAAGTTTAATTGTGATGATATAAAATTCAGATCCCTTAGTTCAGTTTTAGTTTTAACTAAATCATTAACTAATCAAAGAGGCTGGTGCCTCGAGGCTTCGCGCCCCGAGGATAGTTTAAAAGGGTTCTTACGGTAAATGTATCCCCTTATTACTAAGTATTTAGTTTCGAATTAGTGAATTCGATAAAAGATTGTCACGTGGGGTTTTCGTCACTGGAGGACGTAGTCAGAGGTAGAGAGTAAAGTAAACACAAGACATAGAAAAAAAACTATATACTAACAACAAAACAATAGGATACAAAAGTTACAAACATTGGTTACACAGTGTGAGGACGTGCATGTCCTCCTAAAACTAACAGAATCATGAGGGTGGTCGGGACCACCCTTCTCTAACATTAAATCTACAACTAAGCGAGAGGGAACCTGGTCACAATTGCCCCATAACTAAGCGAGAGAGGGTTGTAGTGCAACCCCCTCATAACTAAGCAGAACTAAGCTAGGTGATGGGTATAGTAATCAAGATCCCTGGATCCCAGATTCCAACCCCCAACCATAAAATGAATTAAAAGGTACTCACCAGCTTACTTGAAGGTCTTAACGTGATGGAGTCAATTTGATGACTGAATTCTACATTCAAAACAAGCTGGTTATAAACCTCATTCTTATGAATATCGCTGAAGCGTTATTGCATAAATGAATAAATTAAGTAGGATGACCAGAGTATATGAATGCATAATGAGATGCATTCTGTATATATTTTACCAAGGATATGCAAACTGTATAAATTACTTCTAATGAAATGTTGATGTGATGTGAAATAAAATGATCTAACCTTGATGTTATATTTGCACTAAACGGAATATATGTTGGAAAATTATAAAAGATTCAGATCGAAATAATTCCGTTTGTGACACTTACGTACTACCGTTTATGCCTCAATTTAAGTTTAGTCGTACCGATTTCATTGTTTGGAAATTAATCCAATACAAGGATTATTTTTCAAGTTTAGTTAATTTAGTGAAGAAAAATAATACCGTCTTGGTATATTGGAAAATTAGGTATAATTGCGTATTACCGAATAAAGATTTGTTAAGCAGCCTTCAAGTATGCAGAGCTAAAGTACCGTTACCATTATAATTCATCGAGAATTTATTCCGTCTTGGAATTTATTCCAAATAATTATGTGAAAGTTCGATGAATCTCGGTAAGACAAAATAGTTCAGAGTTTAAAATAATGTGTTCCCGCAACGTCCAGGTCAGCAGTATGTTATTGTACTTATAGCGTATTGCACATGAAGTTCTCCATTTGTGCAAGGAATTTTTGAACTTTATTGGACTAATGAAAATGTTTTAAGGTTATTGTTTGTAAGTTTTTTGCAAAATTTATTTGCTTATTGATGTGCTTTGTATTTCCTTTTTTATTTTTCTTTTTATGTTTTAATATACAGATTTCAAATTTATTTATTGATAGATATAGTTAGGCTTAACGAACTGCTGATGTTTTTTGTCAATTAAATTTTTTTTATTGTTTGATAAATGTTTGATTAACTTAACGTTAAATTTAAATGGGAAGTTATTCCCTTAACTGATGACTTCCCGAATATTTGTAAATCTAATAACATCCTCACTTTTGGTGGCGCCCAACATGTTTTTATTTGTTCCTGACTCCATTAATTAATTAGAAGCTTTTGGGGTTAACACCCAGACCTGAATTTACATTTGCATAATTAGAGATCTCAGCCGGTGCATATAGTACAGTAAGTAGTTAGTGATTTGTGTTTTTTTTATTAATATTACAGTGACAATCCATCGTGGGGCTTCATTTTTCTAGAGTGCTACAAAGCACAAAACTTAACGACTTTTTCCTTGGCCACATCAACCCCTTTATTGGAAATTATGCAATCAAAAATTTTTTGAAATTTTATATTTCAATATACTTGACCTTAGTTGACTTCTGGAGGTCAAGTAATTCACCGAATTCCTTTGATGGTACTAAAACACGTTTCAAGTATTTTTGGGAAAAAATTGACGTTCACATTGACCTAACTCATAGTGAGCATAATTTAAACATTTTTTCATGAGTTCTAAAACTATTATATCAAGCTTGTGTGAAATTGTCGGAAGAGGTTTTGTAATGCTTTTTTGTGTCATGTCTCGTAGATTAATAATAAAGCACAGACACAGTTAGCCTTAATTGCGTTATTTTCTCGTTTTTAGAACAAACTTATACCTAAATGTTAGCTGGGCATTTTCCCATTCTTTTTTCATTGCCTCTTTCTCTCATTCAATACGAAAAAAACAACTACTCTAAGGTGATGATTTAAACCCAGGATTGTATCAGTGCAATACTGTAGCAGGGATAATATCTCCGTTTTTCTGTATTTAACTATACAGGGTGGATTATAGCTATCGCACCAGACTTGACCAGTGCATTTCTAATGACATTTGGGACAAAAAAATCTTAAGAAACTTTTTTGATTGGAAAAAGTCAAAATTTTTAATAATTTTAAAATCCCCGTGATGCGGGGATTTCCGAAACGACGACGCCTTGTTTTGACTACATTAATTAAACATTTTAGTAATTTTGATGTCATCGTTTACAATGACCTAACCTACATCAATATCCTTCTCTTAATTATCGGCGTTCTTGAAGTTATCATCTGACTGACTGACCTCATTATTGTATAAAGGATCATGTTGCAGGTTTAGAATCAACAACGTAAACATAACAAAACATTTTGCTTTGAAGGCATAACAACCTTTACTGTATGCGCTAAAAGCATTATACCCTACTTTATTTGCATGTTTTCGAAAACTACGCTTTTTGAGAACAAAAATAATATAGGGATTTTTGTTTGACTTATCGATTTCTAACTACTTGCCGCATTTGATGTGCTTCTTATAATACACCCTGTATATATTTGATTTATATTTAACAAGTATACAACAAACAGATGTAAAACAGATTAGCATCTTCGTTGGCTTTGAACACTAGTCCAGTTATCTTTTAGAATAGACGGAAATTTGTCTAAGTACAACTAAAGCTCTAATTAAGTTTAAACTACTTTGTTCTAGCTTTTCTAAACTTAATATCACACGTGTCAGTGAAAGTCACTATCTTGGGGTCGATAGTATTTGTTGTCGGTAGTATTATCGGTATTCTCTGACTACTTCAATGTCTTAGTCCAAAGCTTCTACAGCAAACGGAATAAAAGGCGACAGGCACACACATACCACCACTATACGCGTTCTATGTATACTATTAATTATATTAGTAATAATTATATTAGTTATGATTATCAAAAATACAAAACTGTCTTGTCTTTGCATCTCTTGAGCTTATAAGAGTATTCGTTATGCTGTACCTAATAATTTTAGTCTTTAACACTCCTCTACAGTGAAACATTGCTTTAACACTTCAGCAAACAAAATAATTAAAGTCGAAAACAATAATCGATAATAAGTCAAACACTTAATGCTTCAAATACATAACGTTTCTGTAACGAACTTACTTTAAAACTTATAGCTCCAGCAGAGATTAAATCAAATTCTACTCGGGCGTCGTGGTTATTAATCACAAAAGCTTCTGGTTATAAAAAGAAAGTAATAATAAGTTAATAAATAAAAAGATAGTAGGCGCCACCCAAACTGATTAGAAGTTACATAATTAAACAACTTCGGGAAATCCACAGTATGGGAAAGAATTCTCCTTTAAATTTTACGATTTTCAAAATATGACTAGAAATTTCTCACTAAATAATAGCTAGATCAAATCAGCTTCTGTTGTGTGGGTATACTACTTATATGTTAGATTAATTTACTACGGAGATCAGACAAAATACCACCCGTAAAGACTTACAAAATAGCCTTACAATATAATCCCAACAAAAAAATTTTTTGGATATACAGGAAGAAAATAACACAAAATCTACATTGGAACAAGATTGTCTTAGATATAGCTCGTATTATTGTTTAGACATTTCTAAAGTATCTTTAACACTAGCAAAGACACTGTTTATCACACTCCACAAAGAAATAAATTTTAAAAAGCCATATTTTATTTTCAGTGACTGGAATCGTCAACTGCATTCATTTATTTTTAATTAGTATTTATTAAATCAAATATCTTCCTTGTCTTCTCCAATCCATTGTCTTTTTTGTACATTATTATCTACCTTCCGCCAAGGGACATTTCATTTTACCTCAGTTTTCATCTAAATCCCCCTGAAATTTCTTAATTATAAAAGTTTTGTAAACCTCAATGGAACGTTGCGTTCTTCATTGTTTTCTTTCTTTATCGCGACCTCCTTTTAATATAAATCACTCTTTCCGTCAAGTTTTTCCAGCGGTTTTTATGACGCAAATTGTATCTTTATTTTCCTGTTTAAAGATCGAGCGAATACACATTAAAGAAACCCAAACTAAACAGTGCAAAATTTTCTATCGGTAGGGGTCATTACATTACAGAGATAAGAATACACCCATTTTCATATGCACGTGGGAGTTTAGAATATTCTGAGTGCTTCTTCGTGTCCCGGATCTTAGTATTCCCATGAGTAGATTTTACGTATACATACTTTACGTATGAAAGTCAATTTTTATGACGTAAAGTACGCATAAACGAACCATCATGTGTTTCGTATTAGTTTCGATCGATAGCTTCTATTAAATCTGAAAAATACACTGAATAAGGAAAAGTGGGTAATGGTATACGTTAAATCTCTGGAATCTCTTTTTGGATTTACAAGGGTGCTTTTGGGGTAACAACTTCCTAATTGTTTTACATACTTTAAGCTGCTCATTATCATTCACGGTTCAAAAAAAAGGTTTTCTCAAGAAAGTTAAAAAAATCCTGACAAAGTAAACTTGTTGATAAGACTCACAGGCTTTATTTGAAAGTTAAACGCTTTCAGGACGGAAACAACTGGCAAAGAAATTCAAAGTAATTAAAATTGTCTAACAGTTCAACTATTTCATAAAAAATATTGTGTACTGTGATCTAAGGAATGTTTGAACGTTGGTTCCAATTTCTTACATGTACAGCTTAGACATTACTCTTTTTGTCTCTTTTAATTTTGAAAAGTACTAGTTTCAGATACAGTTGTTACATCTACTGCCTTTTGACAAATCCTAAATTTAAGAAATTGTGGTGTCCACTGAAGTGTAAAACAGATGCATTATCTTCTATTTAAAAATATTGAGAAATTTTGCTGAAAATGCATTTAACGTGTTCAAGTAAAATCTCTTAATATTGTAATGCCCATTGTAATGCTATAAATGATTGAAGCGAGTTATGTAATCAATAATTTACGTAAGATACGCAAATAGATACACTTATTTTTATTGTAATAATTATATTTACTATAATAGTTATTTCTTTGTATTTTAATTCTTTTGGTAATATAAATATTTTGTATGTAAAGATTTAAACTGTCCCTTGCAACTTAATATAGTTATGCAACTGCACAAAACCAACGTCATTTTCTGATATTTTGAAACTACCAACTCTATTGTTTGGAATGTATGCAATTATAATTAAAAAAATTAAACATTCCTTTTTGCTGTGAAGCCACGCTTTGTCGTCCATCTTGAATCTCTTTTCAAGAGATAATCATCGTCTCTTTATTTTTAATTAAAATTTCTTCTTGCTCTATTGATATAATGTATTCTAATTTAAAATCTCGGGATTCCCCGACAATGTAATTAGGCATTGCCCGTTTTGTTTGGGTTATAATAAATAAATAAATCAATAAATAATCAATAAACCTTTGTTTACAATATCGATCATTATTTATAGGGAAAGTTGATACGGACTTTAATTTAAAAAAATCGATCCACACTTTAGTTCAAGGAAACGTCAATATAGACTTTAGTTCAAGAAAATATTGATCTAGACTTGCAATTAATCTCCATAGCTGAAATTGCAAGCTTTACCTTTGTTTGTTTGATGTTAATGGCGAATATGGTTTTGCAATCGTTAGTATTTTGAATCCCTACAAGTGAATAACCGGAAGCATTCTCCAAAAAGGTTCATAATAACCTGGTGACCATCTCCAACGAAGTCATTTGAAGTAACGTGTGTAAACCAAATTAAGGTTATAGAAATAGCCAGGTGGGATATTTATATCCTATTTCTTGTGGAAGCGTAAATTAGTTCATTTTATCAAGATTTAAGAGTAGATTGTTATAAGTATGTGATAGAATTCTTAAAGTTGCAATTTAAAGGAAGCTTTTGATATGAGAATAAGTAAATTTTATGAGATTCTGAATTTAATTTTTCAAGTAAGATTAATCAACATCAAATCTAATAACGAGCATAGTACGAATTCTTTTAATTTAGTTGTAATGTTATTATAATTCATGTTAAGATATTATTTAAACAACAACTGAAGGTCTTCCAGTTTTTTTACTACCTAATGACTTTTTATATGAAATAAATAAATAAATGGTATTATTTGTGCTATTTCTTGTTTACTTTTTATTATGTGTTATATTTGTGTAATAACATTGAGTACTGGAATTCGGTCCTTGTATAATTGAAATGGATTCATTGTAGAATCTAGAGCTATATTCATAGCTCTATGAATTTGATGATGCTTCAATCAATGGATGACCTGCCATAATCTCAAAAGAGGAAGAGAGTTCTCATTTTATGGTACTTGAACATGTCAAGCAATAATTGAATAGAACGGACAAACCTTACATACACAATTTTGGCTATCAAATGAGAAGATTTTCACATTGGCATTTGATTTGGGAATGAAAAAAAGTGTTTACTAAAGAAGATAATTAGGACTTGAGGTTCCTAGTCGAGAAAAGGTATTAGCTTTAGCAGTCAATTTTAAAGGCGCTGCAAACGTAACTGACTGAAGATCTTTGCAATGATTTTCCAGGTAACTGCAGAGGCTTTGGTATGTAAGAATTAAATTATATCAGAGGTGTTTTACGTTCCGACTACTACATTACTGTAGCCGATTTTTCAATAAATTGTAGATAGTTCAAAAAAGGTACCAAGCTTCTTATCAAGATTTTGTAAAAGCATTTATTATAAGCATTATAAGTGTATAACCCTAAAACTCTTACAGAAGAAATATTTTCCGAAAAGGTTAAGGTAATTTATCTTTAGCTGAACTGTTTTTTAATACAACACAATTTATTGAATTTAATTCAGACGTTGTTAGCATGTATTTTCAACCTTTTATTAGACATCATTTATGTATTAAGATATAGATCTGAACAAAAACTGTCTTGTGAGTTTTCCTAACGAGCAAAAAGCTTATGCTTGAAATAAATCTGACAACCATTGGCGATTCAAATTGTTAATATAGCTAATAATTATTATTATTAACGAAGGGTGTGCTAATTTATGATCCGGCTTGAAGGATCAAAAAATGGTAAATAAGAGAATGAAGTATACTACAAAAAATATCTGTATTTGATATGAGAATGATTTACATTAACAATGGTGAACAAAACTAAAGCCAAAAAAGCAAGAATAAGAACAAGCATATAAAACAGTTTCTTGGAACAAGAATCACGCTGTTTTTTAATATAAGCAAAAAACGTTTGTACATCACAAAATAATAGCTTCCATCAATCTTTTAAGTGTTAATCC
Source organism: Agrypnus murinus (assembly GCA_929113105.1). Classification (NCBI taxonomy): domain Eukaryota; kingdom Metazoa; phylum Arthropoda; class Insecta; order Coleoptera; family Elateridae; genus Agrypnus; species Agrypnus murinus. The sequence continues at coordinate 75,878,304 of OV816030.1, forward strand.
CAATACTTTTTTTTGCGCGAATATAGGTTCATAATAGATCCGTAACGTCAGCACCCCTGCGTCAATAAAATACAAAATTTCTAAGCCTATACTTAAGTACTAATTAAAGACTAGTTTGTACCAACAAAAGAAATTGGTCCTATCCAAGTTTACTCGTAATTTAAGCTTTAAACGTGGGAGTGCTGGCAGTAGTTAAAGCTAGCACCGCCACTTCAATTAAATTCATCCACTTTAATTAAGATTTTTAGCCTGTAATTTAGTACTAATTAAGGATTAATTTATACCAACAAAAAATGTTGTACCTATCGCCGTTTAGCCGTAATTTAAGCTTTAAATGTGGGGGTGCTGGCATTAGTGTAGAAGTTAAGTTTTAAATGAAGGGGTACTGCAAGCAGTGTAGAAACTAGCACCCCACTTCAATGAAGTTCAGCCACTTAATTAAACTAAAAGATTTCTAGCCTATAATTTAGTACTAATAAAGGACTAATTTGTACCTATCCCCGTTTAGCCGTAATTTAAATTTTAAAGGTAGGAGTGCTGGCAGTAGTTGAACCTAGCACCGCCACTCCAATTAAATTCAAAAATTTCTAGCGTAGAATTATGTACTAATTAAGGACTAATTCGTACCAACAAAAAACTTGTAGCTATCTCTGGTTATCTTAATCTCCCTTTAATTTAAACTTTAAAAGTGATAGTACTGGCGGTAGATAAAGCTAGCACCAATTAAATTTCAGCCACTTCAAATAAATTCAAAAATTTATAACCTATAAATTAGTACTAATTAAAGACTAATTTGTACTAATCCCCGTTTATCCGTAATTTAAGTTTTAAATGTAGGAGTGCTGACAATAGTTAAAGTTAGCACCCCCACTTCAATTAAATTCAGCCACTTTAAATAAATTCAAAAATTTCTAGCGTGTAATTTAGTATTAATTAAAAACTAACTTGTACTAACAAAAAAAAGTACCTATCTCCGTTTAGCCGCAATTTAAGCTTTAAAGGTGTGGATGCTGGCAGTAGTGTGGAAGTTAGCAACCCACTTCAATTAAATTCAAAAATTTCTAGCCTATATCTTAGTACTAATTAAAGACTAATTTGTACCAACAATGCAAAAGTTGTATCTATCCCCGTTTAGCGGTAATTTAAGTTTTGGAAGTAGGGGAGCTGGCAGAAGCTAAAATAGCACCCCCTCTTTAATTTAAGTTAAAAAGTCTAGTCTACACTAAAGCAATTAACGACTAATTTGTACAAACAAAATAAAATTTGTACCTATCCTCGTTTAGCCGTAATTTAAGTTTTGAAGATAGGGGTGCTGACAGAAACTAAAGTTAGCGCCCCCACTTTAATTTAGTTCATAAAATTTTAGTGAACACAAAATTTCACACTGAAGCACTAATTAAAGACTATGCAACCCTTGTCCGCACGTACCCCTAATCTGAAAACTTAATTATAAATTATGGTTGATAGCGTCGTCGTCAGAGGCCAGAGGTTGAAGTGCTGGGCTAGATAATAAAAGAGTGCACTTACCTTATAATTTCTCTTTCTTACGGAAAGGGAGAGAGGTAATCCAAATAATATAAACACAGTTTATAATTATTAATTAAAGACGAGTTTATTCATTATCGTTAATTAAATTAGTAATTCAATTTATAACATTATTCACAACCAACATAAATTATTGAAGTTTTATTACTTTCACGTAGAAAGAAGTAATATATTGAATTTAAATAATTGAAAATTGAAAAATTATAAAACTTAAACCGAAAGTGAGTTCCTTCTCTCTTGATGACCTAATCAGAACTGACTTAAACTAAAACCCTATGTAAAAATAAAAACATTTGGAAAACAGTATAGATGACAAAACAAACTTAATTAATTTAACAGTGTACGTGTGTTTAATAAACCCTAAGACAAAACTTACTTTCTTTTGATTAATATTAGAAAAATGCAACTCTGCACGCCTTGCAGGAAGTCGCCTTATCGCATATGAAAGAATAAAATATAGAATTTCAGAGTTTTAGCAAAAAGGAAATGTTTTACGTTTTAGAATTTCCATTTCCTGTGGGAAACTAAATTTTGCAATTTCTTCATATTAGGTATGCAAAAACTAAATTTTAAATTTTAATAAGTTGTATCTTTGAGTTTATTCAACCCTAAATAAATATATTATTATAAATACAGTTATGATTTGCAAAACTAAGTAAATATGAACTTTAGCTAAAATAGTTTAAGAATAAATGATACAAGCTAATTAACTAATCAGGTTAGCTAATTATGATAAATCAATGTAGCCGTTCGGGTACCAACCGGGTTTTGTACCAATAAAATTCTCATAATTATCGCAAATAAACGTTATTAAAATCAATTGTTTAAAACGTGCCCCATGTCAAATGATTAAAATGATTGAAAATACAAATTTAAAACCAAAATAATTTGTACCAACAAAATTTTAATGACTATCTGAATGTAAATAGAATTTACATAATTAGATCTAATTCGTAATTTGAATTAGATAGAATTTTTTAAATTACAAGTATCACGAATTTACATTAATGCATACCGAACTACAACAAGAACAATTCAAATGGTACTTACTTTAATAATTAAATTAAAATAAATAATACTTGCTTTACCTAAGCTTATTATTAGTACCTCGGCTGAACTAATATAACTGCGGATTAGACTCGATATTACTCAAATTATATTTGGAGATGGATACATTTGTTGAAGTACTATGAAGAAGGGCGAGCACATTTGTTAAAATAATTTAAATAATTCGTTAATATTAAGTTTCCTCAATATCGGAGTTCAACTATTCCACGATTTCAAATATTCCAAATTCTTCGGTAACTCCAACTGGAAGTATCATGTAACTCCAATCCAAACAATAAATTATTTTGTGGGAATCCAAGTATAATGCTTGTACGTCAAACCTTATGGCGGAAACCATACGGTAGTGGAAGAAAGATATTCTAACGATAACTAAAAAAAAGCCTTGATGTAACGGGAAAACGAGGGGTTGTCAGAAAAACCTTGATGTACTGGAAAAAATTTAATGTGCCGAGAAATAACCTTTTAAAATATAACTATATTTTATTAGAAGAAATAAAAAATTAAATGGTCATATCGTTAATGAATATTGTGAAATCGTCAAACACAAAGGATAGTTGGAATTTTAATAAATTTATGTTTTAAAACACAAAACAACTCTTCTTAAAGCATGATTTCCAAATTACGCCTTTAATTTACACCAAATCTCCAGTTTAAAAAGAAAGATATATCGATAAAAACTAGTGATTACACGAATTCACCTATCGTTGTCTCAACACAGAACAGAAAACAATTTCTGACTGTAAATGGGCAAAGAATTTGCATTGCCGAATGTGACGTAGGTATCTTCCCCACCCTTCAATCTAAGTAATAGGTATATTAACAGGTGTATTTAAAATGTACTCAAAGCGAGATGAAAGACGCAGAAATTTTTTGACTTAATCCCCAATCACAGAACCGGATAATCGTTAGTACCATATATGGGATATTAAAATTTGATATCTTACAATTCGTTTAATCAAACTAGAAATCGCTTCATTGAAATTAAAATTTCACCAAAAAGGAAAGAATATTAATTTGGCAGTAATACCATATAATTATACACGATTCTAAATTTAGTACATACTGTCTTCTAATATAAGAACTCATCTAACTCGTACTGTAAACATTTATTTACCGGGCTAATAATGGATTTTGACAAAATTATTTGTTATACAGGGTGTCTCAAAAATAACGAACAATAACGCAGAGGGTTAAAGAGCGTCCGAGGTAGAATCTAAAACTGAAGAAAAAAAAACTCTACCTCCAAAAAAATTTTTTTGCAAATTTGTTAAAAATTGTTTGCAATACTGTTTGCTAATACGGTCCTGTTATATTTTGCATCAATTTGATAATAAATAATAAGTCATCCAGCATTGGGATAGTCAAAACATTGTAAAGCGATATGTGTAGAGTTAAGCAAAAATTCGGAGAAGTCGATTTAAAAACACGTATATTGGTCAAGGTCGCGTCTTTATAAACACCATGACATATCACCGTAATAAGCGTTTTTGTTATAAACGACATAGTTGCAAAAAAGTCCCAAACGTTTGATGATAGTTCATCGAACTAATAGTTTTTATTATCAAGAGTTTATTTGAAGGTGTTTTCCGTTTTAAATAAAATAGATTAATGGTAAAAATTGCTTATTTAATAAATCGTCATTGTATTTAATATGAATTTATCTATTTTAATTTATGTAAAAATCTACCTGTCCAAGATTTCAAAAGAAGCGACCCTTGTAATTTTTTGAGTAAACCACAATCGGGCCGCAAATTCAACCTGGCGGCGCTCTAATTATGAAAATGTTCTTTTTAAAAGTTTATTTTACCTTCTGTTTATTTTCGAATGTTATTACAGAACGTAAAAATATATTTATGTTGTGTTGGCGTCTCGATGGACACCAAATGTAGCGAAACAAAAACGTGACAGCATCAGGCCTCGTCATCGTAAGGCGAAGAACGGGGAATCAAAATGCGAGACCGCTAAGCAGGACCAGGAAAAAGGGGATATGCTTTTGGGTGTTCGAAGAGTGCGTTGATAATAGCAGATGCTGTTTGTAATATTGCTGCGAAGAATTAATAAAGTTGTTCATACGTTTGTGGTGGTTATTTCTTACTGTTATTTAAAGACTTAATTTCCTCATTACCCTAACAGTTGTGTATCCCTTTTTTAAATTGCGTTGCTTATTTTACATAGATCAAATTTCACTATGTGTATTTATGCGGAATGTTTAGTCCAAAATTTTATTTACAAGCATCTGTGCTTGTAAATAAAATTTTGGAATAGTAGTAAACTATTAGTTTTAAATATTAATGCTTCAGATTCTAGTAAAATGTATTAGCATCGCAGATTAGAAGAACTAGTAACGTAATTTTCTTATTAAAGCCCAACACGTTTTATGTTTTTTAAATTACGTTCAACGCCGCCACACATAAAGAATTCCCTTTAACTTATTGAAATATGATATCAGATGCTCTCTTTAAAGTAAGATGTTTTAAGCTGTTATTAGACCTTGAATTTATTTTAAAATAAACAAACTGCAACATGAGCAAAACGGAACGTGTCTTATTTACGAGTTTTTTCAAGATCAACTCATTCGGGTATTTTGCGGCATTGACAAAATTGTGCTGTATTGACAAATGCTGTAAAGTTCAACAAACTACAGTCCTGAGCATTAAGCGACATCAGGCGATTGTGGAGCAGAACGTGCAGGACCGGACTCAAAACTTGACCTTAAATAACTCGGAAAGTAAATACTTTAGAAAAAGAAGTTGTAGGAAAAATTTTCTCTACACATCATCAACTATCTCGTATTCACGTATTGTCCGTTATTTTTGAGACATGCTGTATTGCTACATAGCAGCTAAAGCAAGCAAACAGTTTTTCTTTTCCAGTACATTTTAGTTCAAAAATTAAAACACGTCGTGCACTGCTAAATTCCAGGGCAACACCTGAAACAAAGAAAACAAATATCAAAAGAGGAGAAAGCTGCAAAGAATAATGTATAAGTATATATTTCAAGCACGTTTGTATTCGAATTGTAGGCATTATTGAAAATGTATGAGCATAATGCTGAAAAAGTGAAAAACGTTGAGACAGCTTTCATATTTTCTTTATTTATTTATCTACTATTTATTTGACACTGCAATATTTCTTGAGCCACGTTAAAACAACAGAAAATTATCGCTTTAATCTTAACGCCTATCGAAAACCCATTTATTTGTGATAATAAATTTTATCTTCATTTTGTTTAGACGTTCAAGAAAACAAATCCAGATTTCGACTCTTACCTTATAAATAATACTCACAATAAGTCCTTCTAAGAAAAGTATTTATGGTTAACAAAACTGGTATAAGAAGAGTAACGAAGTATGTAATTAGATAATTAACTTTCCAGCTAAAATTCCGTCGAAACAAAAAGTTAATAAAACCTACTTAATTAACGGCTGAAGTTGTATATATACTTCCTGTAAAAATTTTAGCTGATAAAAGTTTGCTCTTGGCTCATTTTTAAATTTTTATAAAATATTCCATCTCCTCCCGTTATACTGACAGTGTTGTTTTTGAATTTTCCTCTCCTTCTCGGTACAAAACAAATAAGAAACTTACGACGTAAGAAGGTAAATAAAAAGTTCCGTCTTTGCATATTTTATTAAGCTACGTAAATTTACTCCCGGCGAAACCTTTTCTGCAATTTCACTACAATAATCAAACGTATAACTAATGCATGAGACATCAAAGACACACAAAAGGTATAAGCCAAACAAAATGAAACCACATTTTCCCGATTATACACTTCTAATCCTATAATTACGAGTGCGCATACTCAGTTTGGTGCGTTTCGATTTCGCTTTTCTAGTTTCCATTTCATTTTCAATTTCTCTAACACCGAAAGCTTTAGCTGCTTGATATGCTTGTTAAAAAGCGACGGAAATGCGAAGGAAACCAGAAATAGTATTTCTTTTTTCTACATATGAGAAAGTGGATGGTTTCTTAAGGTATCTGCAGGAGTAAGCATTTTCAAACTAAATTAGGGAATCTACCAGGAAGAAAAATATTTTCAGTGTAAAAAAAAAGAAAATTTTCAGCAAGCATCACAAAACTTTTGCAGTGATTTTCACAACAAAACCAAATAACCTAAGTGTATAAATTATAAATAATGTTTTTGATAGTTTATATTCTAAACCTCTTTTAGTTAGAGCAAATTTTAAACATAGTTTGAAACAAATGTTTACTTAAATAACTAAAATTATGTAAAACTAATTTGTAAATACAGCTACCTACACAGTATGTTACTACCCGAATTATAAATGGTTTCGCAGGTATTTTGCTGCACGGTAGTTTAGGTGTTTCCAATCTATAGAAAATCTAATCAAAGTCATTCGACATTCACACGCCGACCAAGCAGCAGGCGGAGCAACGGAAATCCAATCAGAGACGACGAAGACTTGATATTTATTATTATTATTACCATTTTCATTATTATTTTTGAGTTTAATTTTTTATGAGTTATCGTTTATGAATTTCGGCCGCCACCACTTCGGGTGCACTCACCCAACTAGTGGCCATCATAGTGGTCCGATCTGAGGCTTGTATTTGTCTTTCTCCAGATCGCACTCGGTCATATATTACGCATCGTTCGTCAATTCAGTTAGTTTTCGACGGATACACCTTTTAGATATGTTGCAGTATTATTGCAAAGGTTAAATTGAGAGTGACTATCACTTTTAAGAATTAAAGAAAAATAAAGATTTTGATGTGTTTCTCCTTTTTCACTTCTGCACATAAAAATTCCCGCAAAAAGGGAAATTTGCCTGTGGCAACACTGTTAATGGATACTAATAAATAGCAGCATTTTCATCGCAGCGCACCAGTCGGGGATTCCGGAATATAATTCTTGTCGAAATTTGAAATTATTTTCAGTTTTCGTACAAACTGTTAGACAAATTATTTTTAATAATTTAAATGAGTGAATATATCGCGTAACACAGGGGGTAGAGGTAAGCTTATATATTTTTTGTTTATAAATAGATTTGGATAAAATTGAATACGAATATGTTTCGGTACTTATTTATGCTTATTTGGATTTTACATTATAGGAATAGACTTTAAATCAGGCCGCCTACTACACTATATAGGAGATAATGATGGATTACAAGAAGGAGTAGGTTTCATCATACATAAAAGATATACAACAAATAATCAAAATTGAAAGTGATGAAATAAATAAAGATTAATAAAAAGTTTCGCAGTTTTTATTAAATTATAACCTGGCAATATTGTTTCGACAGCTAAGCTGTCATTATCAAAGGTAATATAATAATGACAATGACAGCTTAGCTGTCAAGACAATATTGTCAGGTTTTAATTTAATAAAAACTGTGAAACTTTTTATTAATCTTAATGATTATGGAGTTCCACAAAGTAAGGCTGGAAACAATAAACAAAATTGAAAGTATCTGTCTTAGGGTCTTTTATAAGGTACTTAAGATAAACGAAAAATACAACGTGAAAATCATTCCAGTATACGCACCTACTAAAGACCACAGTGGCGAAGAGGTTGAAAGCTTCTACGAGGACGTACAGAGAGCCATGCAACAGGATCCAACACACTATACCTTTCTGATTTCAATGCCAAACTCGACCATAAACTTGAAGATATGGAAAACGCCATGGGTTCTTACAGATACGGAGAGAGGAACGACAGAGGAAGTATACTCCTAGATTTCTTAATACGTCATAGGCTACATGCAATAAACTCTTTCTTCAAAAAGAGTGATCAGCGTAAATGGACCTGGGCAAGCCCTGAATCGACCTATCAGCCTGTTGTCCCATGTATACAAGCTGTTTATGAAAATCATAGCAAAACGACTAATCCAGAAATTAGACAATTATCAACCCTGCGAGCAAGCTGAATTTCGCAAAGGATATGGAACGAACGACCATTTGCAAGTCATAAAAACTTTAATAAAAAAATGTGTGTGTAATAGAAAAACCTCTCGTGCTAATTTTTGTAGACTATGAAAAGGCGTACAAACTATAGACTAGCAAAAAATGTTACAAGCTCTAGCAGAATGTCGAATTAATTATCGCTATATCACCATAATAAAGAACATATACGACACCGATACAGCATCCGTAATACTGCATGCCGATACAAGCAAATTTAAAATACAGCGGGGGTCCACCAAGGGGATAATATCTTGCCGAAGCTGTTCATAGCACTGCTCGAATAATGTGGAAACAAATAATCTGAGACAATATAGATGTTAACATAAATGGAGAGTACCTAAATCATCTAAGGTTCGCCGACGACATCGTTCTATTTCGGATGATATAGACAAAGCGAAGAAGATGCTGGAAGACACCAAGAATCAGGACGAGTCGGGCTTAAAATTAATGTCTCAAAACACAATTTATGACCTTGGAGGAAGCGAACGCATCACAGTGGGAACTAACGAAATGGACCAAGTAACATCTTAGAAATATCTAGGCCATGAAATCCGAGTGGGTCGAGATAATCAATGTGAGATCCTCAGAAGAATAAGTCTAACCTGGGCAGCGTTTGTAAACCTGAGAGAGACACTTAGGTCCGACCTACCCATATGCTTGAAGCGCAAGGTCTACAACCAATGCGTCTTGCCCGTGTTGACATATGGAGTCGAAACACTTACCTTAACTAAAAAATCTATAAATAAGTTCAGAGAATCCTAAATGCGGAAATACGAAGAAAAACGGGGGTTATCGATGCAGTAAAAAGAATAACATCCTTGAAATGGAACTGGGTGAGTCACATCGCCAGAGTCACAGATGAACGTTGGAGCATGAAGATAGTTGAATGGAGGCCAAGACAGGAGGCATATAAAAGCAGAGGACGACTCCAACGAGATGGACCGATGACATAAGACGCATCTGGACAACGTATTCAAGCGGCACAAAATAGAAATGAGTGGCAAAGTTTACAGGAGTCCTATGTCCTGGATTGATTGATTGATCATGATAATGGATGTTACTGGTCAGAATTAGTAAACCGCCTTGCCAAATTTAAATATTTTAAAAAATAGAATTTTTTTAGTAGCTGTTTTCGTGATTTTTTAAATTTACTTTGTTGATAAGGGTTGAAGCAAAGTAGAATTTAATGTATATCGTTGAAAAACGATTGTCTTTTAGAAACTAATCTTAATTTAATTAATTAAAAATTAATCCACCTTTATGCACCTCCTCCTCCGTAGTGGAGTAATATTATTCAAGAGGACCAGTCTGGTGTCAATTTGTTTATGTCTGTGTTATATTCTGTTTTAGTTTTGATGTTGCATTTATATTCAGGATTCATAAAAACTAGGAGTAATTCTTTTCAGAAAAAACTATTTCGGGACTCGATACACAATGTTAAAAATTTATACATACATTTTTTTGCAGTACGCGCTCTATATCAAGCTAAGTTGATTAATTTAGTTGTTTTGGCAATTAAAAATACTACTTACTTTTTACGATTAATCTACTCTCGACATTTGAAGAAGAAATAGCAGACACTTCAAAATATAACAGGAACAACACAATATACTATGTAGTTAGTAACATTCATTACGTATTCTTTACAATTTCAGATTAGAAATTTAAAAATTCCAAATGCAAGTTGGTCTAAGTAACAGCTAATAATTTAGGAAAGAAAATTGCAAACTTTCAGTCACTTCTAAACATAGTTTCTGTATCCTCGTATGATATAAAGGTGGCCATCTGTTTGACTTGATTTGATTAAACCTTTAGAATTAAAATATTTAGATATTCTTGAACATGAACATATTGAATAAAAATAAGAAGAAGCTAAGAAGAATTTAATTGATTAAAGTTTAAAAATCGCTGCAAACGATATTTTCTTCTTTTTATGGTTAATTATAAAGGTTGCTTGCTGTTGTCGCTCTTAAGCAACGTTATGTCTAGATGGTGGTATTTTCTCCGATTCGACACCTGGAGGATTATAGCTACTAGCAACCACACTGTATTAATGTATTTCATTGATAATTGTATTATTTAGTTTTCTGATTTAAATGGGATTTCCCCAGTGTGAATAACACTTAGCAACCTTTATATATAAGCTCTGTTAGAATTTATTCCTATATGTATAAACTTTGTTGGAATTTATGCCTGCGAGTGTGCCCGTTTATTTAGGTATCACAAAGAATACTAGCGGATTACTATCTACTTGGGGTATGCCCGATTGTACAATCAAGGTAGACGCGTTAACATTTCGTGAACTATTGTGTTGCACTGATTTAATTTTTATATATAAACAAGTTTAGAGTAATAGTTACGCTCGCGCAAGTTTCTTAACTTACTATTTTTGCACATAACTTTCACTTAAACAATTAACTAAATTTGTGCTAAAATTGTATAACCTTTAGTTAAAGTTGCCCAAAAGCAACCCTACTAGAGCTTATTTGCACTCTGTTTAACATTGCAATAAAGTAGTTTATATTTTATTTAAGGACTTATTATTGATGAGTATTATTTGTGGATTGTTTTTTGCGACGAAAGCTTGCAGCTATTTGGGTGCATTTTATTGGGAAGAGTCTACCACATTAGAAGTAATCGCATATGTGTAGTTATTTACTTATATGATAGTCGGCAGTAGACTCTATTTTAGCTATTTTCGGCGCCCATTGCAAAAGACATCTTGTGAGACTCACGAACTCACACTACTTAGCTGGTAGCCGACAGAATTAACTGTGGTTAAAGGTTGTTAACGATTCCCAATTAGCGACTAACATTTTGTAGGTGGCAGGTTTCAGCGCGGTAAATGCGTAGGCCTTGATAGATAAGACGAAGCATACCTAAAAATAATAGAAAGAGATAAAATTTAGAGATTAAATAGAGATGGAGACAAAAGAAGTGATTATGAATAAAGGCACAGAGGCTACGATGGATAGGCCATATATAAAGCAGGGATAAGAATAGAACAGTGTGTGACGTCTCGTTTTTGTCAGTTTTCAAATAATGAAATTTAGTATGCATATTTAATAAAAAATTCTAAATGCGGTCCTGTGTATTCATATATTTTCTTTCAATTTAAAATTACAGTTGGTATACTGCATAAAATATATCCTATAAAAAACTAAAAGTCGTCTTAAAGAAATATCCCAGACTAATAAAATTGTTTTTTTTTAAGAATTTACAGATTTTATTTTAACTAAAGGTATTGTTCTCGCACGTGTTAGCATCTACCATTTCATGTCGTTCTTGGGAAAAAGAATATTCTCGCATAGGTTTGTCCTCTAAATTTTAAATTGTCAGTAATTTTCGTCGATGTGAACGAGTATCTGTAATATTCCCATCTAAATAAGTTGAGTTTCTACGAAAAACATACTAATAAAACCCATTTGGTTTAAATTTATGACTTCCTTGTACGTGCTTGTCAACCAATTCTAGTTAAACAAATTTTCGTTCTCAAAGTGTCTGGTTTTTGCATGTGTTGCAGGTTTTAGTCACGAGTAAAGTCCCGAATTTTTTAGCGTTCTTTGTGTAAAATAATCAATTCTGATTGGCCTCGCTGCTTTCTCGTTGGTCTATTTGGAAGTTTACTCCCCTTAAAATTTAGTCTACTGTTAAAAATAATTTTTAAGAGAAGCAAGTCGAAGACAGACTCTGATACCGTCAGGAAAAGCTTAAAAATAGGGTCCGCGCGAAACTTTTGTCGCGTGCAGTGTTTTTGGACCGTTGCGATATACCTATCGAGGCCGGTTGTCGAGAGCACTTACAGAATATTTTTGTGGTACTTCAGTTGACGTTAACAAACAGTTGATATAGTGATTGCGGAAAATTCAGTTAACCGGAAATTAAAGTCTAATCTAGTACAGTTTACCGAGTGGCCGCATTTTAATTTTGTAAAGAATCTCGTTAAAGGATGCGATTAAAATACGAATGACTATTGTAGTCTAGTTAAACTTCTAACAAATTTAAGTGTTTCATAAAATATTGTTCGGATATAATTTAAAATCTGACAGTTTTAAAACCCAAATAAATAAATAAAAAGAAACAGATCGTTTCTTCTACGATAATTTAAATGAGTAATTTCATCCAAGTTGTATGGTTGTATCGGTTATTTGAAAGAGGGAATTCCACTAATGACTACCTCCCTGCACTACCGTATTGTGAATTTTAATTCTCGTAGTTTTGGGTTATTAGTGATTGCAGAATTTTATGAAGTTTTCCAGTTTCTACGGTTTAGTGACAATTGTTTATATCTGTGTTTGTAAAGGGCAATATTGTGTAAGTTTGTTCTGATCCAGTTTTGTGAATTAAACGATTTGAACAAGGTAATTGTGAATTGTTGACTCTTTGAATTTTGTGAATATTGCGTAAGTTGTTTATTGTTTATTTACCGATTACTTTTGTCATTTTGTTGCATGAAAACGTTCCCATTTACTAAGAGCTCTTTTGCAAGATATTGTGACTTTACTTAATGATTTTTTCAATGACTGGTTGTTATCTTTTTTAACTTTTTGGTTTATGGATAAACATATTTTTTAAACCTAATTAGACGGAATCCTATTGACCCATATAGTTATGAAAGTCTGTATTTATATATTTTTACTCAACCTAACTTTGACTTAACTAAATATGACTTACCACATTGATTTAAATTTATTAGATCTGACAATAGTTTCTGATTACTGGTGTCAAATCAATATCTTTCAAAAGAATCATTGATTTTCCTAATCAGATGACGCTCAACATATATGCTTTTATTGTGTCTTAAAACCTTTATCCATTTCTTTTCATAATTAGTGAGCTATTGGAAACAATACCTACGACCTGAAAATTAAATTTGTAATGATAAGATCTCAAGCTGTGGTAATTTTGAGCATTACCGTAACGTAAGTATTAATATTTTGAAGTTTTTATGAGTTTCAGACGTCCATCGTGCGACGTATATTATTTTATGTCTGAGTTTGACAGTTATAGTAATATGTATTATGTTTATGTTGTTGCCCAATCGCGGGGCATTATTAGATGAAGTAAAAATCTAGTGTTTCAAGTGAAGACCAAAAAAGATTTGAGAAAATTAGTGCGATTTAAAAATCTTGAATATATCAAAACTTATAGTTGCGAACTTGGGGTTTTTGAATAAGTTAATTAAAAAGAGTCCAGGATATGGTTATGAGCTATAGCCTTCCGACATACCGAATGGTTAACTAATGAAACAGAATAGAAAATAAGAACTAGACAAATGAGATTTAAAGGATGTGGTCCATGAAAACGCTCATAACCATTCTAGCAATAACGACATCTCGTATAGAATAATGTAAAACCTTTGTGCAGTAAAAATGTATTGAACTTGCAAGAACTTTAATCAAAAAGTTATTCAGCTGCACGTGTTTAAAATTGAACTGAAACTTTGAAAATATAACTTTGTTGTATATTTCTTGTGACATTTCTGCATCAACTATGTTTAAGAAAATGTTATTTGAAAAACTTTAATAACAGAGCGTTTGTTTCATCGTCTTCTAATAATGATTAAGTTCTGTAACTTTCCGAAGTTCTACGTCAACATTTCGTCATAAACTGCTTCCTTTATTCTACAATATTTAGCAAAAGGCAAATAATACTGTCGCTTTAAACAAAAAGGTAACCAAAGGGGCTTGATCTTTTGTATCACTAGGTGCTGCATTTCAACTAAATTAATAATAGCATCATCTTGCCGTTGTCGTCTCTAATTAAAACTTATTTAACTTAATTCTTGTTAATCAAACTATGATGACTATAATCCAATCAGAGATTATTAAATTTTCAATATGCACGTTTACTACTAGCGACAATTCTGTGCTCAATGAAGGCATGTTCAGATTGAATATGTATTATTATTACAACTGTACAACACGAAACTCAATCAAAGTGAGTTTCCAATGATCAAATGCAACTGAATGTTGATGGTGACCTCATTATATTATTATGGGTGAATGTTTGCTAAAGTGATTTCACTAATCAATGTTGCGGCTGTAACCCATTCGATGTAGGGTGACTGCATAAATTCTCCTGGTTGTGGCCTGACAGCTATCAAAAGTGGTTTAATTGATTTTTTGCAAAGTTCTATGTACATTCATATGTGTGTAAAACTTAAAAAAATAACATTATGTGCCAAACCATTATTATGGTAATTTCATGGCACACTTTAATTAACAAATTGTATATCGTGACATTCTTATAATTAAAAGGTCTTATGTTAGATTTAATGAAAACGTGTAATTATTATTCTAATTATTGATGTTCGTGCGAATGGTTTTTTGATAAGACATTTTCTTGTTTTTAAAGTTGCACGCAATGCTTATCTAAAAATAAGGGGATTAACTTTGAAAACTTTTTCGAAGATCATAATATTAATTATTGAGCTTAACATGTCAAGGTTGAACATTGGGTAGTACTTAAAACCTATTGTAATGATATTGATGATGATATTTCACTCCTTAAAGTGATGGTTTATTCATGCAAGGCAATCACGAAATACCAAGTATGTATGCATTAGTGTTAAAAGATAACTACGGAAACCTGGTCAAGACATGACGGTCAAAAGCATTGAAGGATTTCCCTATATTTACAACATTTGATGTGTGATTTCAATCCTTCGGATTTTCGTGAGAGATTATTTAAATAAACGCAACCAAACATAACCAGTTGAAATATCTAAGCCTAGCACACCTCTCTCCCAGCTTAGCCTCCTCTCTTCCGACATATATTCCTCTCTGGCTTACCTCTCCCCGCCGGTTTATTTTACATACATCCATACGGAAATTTTACCTTACGAAAAGATAAGAATAAAATCAAAAATCGATCTTGTTTAAAACATTCTTGAAAACGTCCATTAGTACATATTTCAAAAACATGACTATACATAGTGTTGACAAATTTCCTGCGCTTTATACAAACAATATGAAACTGATCTGAATAAGCAATTGTCATCAGCTATTATTTGTATAATTTGTCTGTTGTCCATAATTTCCAACTATTCGGGTTTTGTCTACGCAACATAGCAATTTTTTAAACATTAACCGTTTATAAATGATGGAAGTGGACGGGTGCATCACCCTTTTATATTTATAAGCGTGGGTAGTTACGAAATTTACCACCGTAGAAAGTGAGAGGGCGCCCCAAGTGAATCTCCGATTCGTCCATCTCAAATTAACCATTTTAGAGTTCTTCAAATTAAAAATATAAACTTAAAAAATATATAAAAATTAAGTAGTGTTGACTAATCTACACAGTGAAAGCTTCAATATAAAATAAGAATCGGTTAGATCGGCCCGGTGGAACTCTCAAACAAACTGGAACACAAATAAGCCTTGTGTTTTAAATATATAGATTATTATACAAATAATTTCTAATGTTGATTATTTTTATATTTTTTGCAGTTAGTTCTTTTTAAACCGTTTCTATCTAAAATTATATTGGGTATATCCATAAATTGCAACTTTATTAAAAAAGAAAAAAGAAATTGTTGAATTTATGTTTAATGAATCGATGTTTATTTGACATTAGATCAAGTATTCTTTTGTAAGGTGTGAGGTTGTAAGGTGTTAAGGGAGCTTCCTAACCGGCTAGCTCGCGGTGTTAATAAGTCCAGTTATGGATATTAAAATTTATAAATTTGAAATTTAAACACAAAACGTAAACCTGAAACTAACTGAATGGTTCAGACCGGCATCTTGGATCAACTGGTTGTGAGTATAACTATTTCCTTCGTGAAACTAACTAATCACCAGGAATTATTTTATTTCATTCACAAAAAACTCTAAAAGAAAGAAATTCACAAAGCTTCTCGCGTGAAAGAAATCATACTGCTCGCAAGATAACAAACGGGGAAAAAATGATTAGGAATTTACTAATGAGGAAGCCGAAATAAAAGCATAACCAAGTAGGGAATAATCAATAAAAAGGTGCGCCCATAAACACAACCATATTTGGAGTGCCAAAAATGATATTAAAACAATAGGGAAAGTTCAGTAAGAAAAAAAATTAACTTAAGCACTAAAGTGAAATTGAACTGAGGAAAAGCCAAAAGAAATTGCTACAATAAACAAATATGACAAAAAGCTATGTTTGAAAGTTTGTCGAGCGAATGCATCAGCACAAATTACTGGTCTAACTATATACAATATATCATCTTTCTTCAATTACAAAAACACCAAGAATTGTGCTATTAACATTTGGTTTTCACCGTTAGAATCTTGTAAGTCTATTCTAAATGGTGGTATAACTAACTCAAAATCCCTTTTTTTACTCCGACGGTACCTTTTTATAGCCGACTTCATATCTTTTCGTGCAACATTAATTTTTACAGATTTCTTTGCAAAACTATTATACTGTTATTGAAGATTGTTATTATTTTCTTATACTTATCATTGATAAGTTTGAAGCCTTTCGGGATTCCCATTGGCGAAAATGCAAATATTATGTTAAACGAAATGATGGAACTGGTAGTCTGATAAATACCGGTTAACGTAACTAATGACGTTATAAAACACGTTAATCAGTATTTTAAACAAAGTAACTAGTCCACCTGGATCAGTAGCTTGATAAATCTTGCCTGACGTCATAAAAGCATCAAGCATTATTTCAAGAAAACGACTATGCCCTTAGCAAAGGTACGTCATAATAACGTCAAAATCTGGCGATAACTCGTCAAAAATGTCAGTGTACTAAAACCGACGACGTGATGACTTCTACTAAATGACGTGCCACCATTCACGTGATATTATTTTTTTTCGGTGATAAATTTATTTACATTTTACCAGTTTCCAAAGTCCAAACTAAATGTTACAGAACGTCATTTTGTTACCGTGAGTAACCTTGGCATTATTCTTACGAGGATTATATTTTCAGTTTCTGTTTATTTGTCATAAAAAGCTACAATTTTACCGATATTAGTTTTTTATATGTATATATATTTATATATATATTTAGTATTTTATAATATATTTAATATCGCACCGAGCCGTGGCTCTTATGATGACGTCGACGATTCTGACGATGACTGCGACAGTTACTCAGTTTCCAATTCTTCACGTCATTTTTAGGAGTATTTGCTGTCTGTATAGTGTACCGGGACCGGCAGATAAATATTAGGTTGTCGTCGTAATGCATGTCAACCAGTATTTTATAAAGAAGTGTCTAACCTACCGAGGTCGGGAGACGGATAAATTTCCGTTGATGTCACAAAATACACGGATTGATACTATAGAAAATTCCGGCATCTTAGATTCGCTTGTCTGTTAACTATTTATTATTTGCACTTCCTGCCATTGTTGGCTAAGCAAAACATTGTGGATTGTGAAAAAAGTTATTAAAACGGTAAATAGCTTATTTGATAAATCAGATATTAATTAAGGCAATATTGAACTCAACCAAATAATATTGCTTTATTATCCTTATCCTAAGCACGCATCGGGACAGTTCAGTGGCAACAATCATAGCTGCTTTTTACAAAAAAAAAAGCGAAAACCTGTATTTCAAGCTTGAGCTAGATTACTTTAGTAAATAAGCACTTATTAGGTAAAATTCTATATGATTAATTTAATACCCTAAGTGTATGTCGGGATGTTAAAAGCTGACCAAGCCCATGATTCGAGTAAGTGCTGGTTTGTCGTAAACTATGTTTATGCACAGATGCATTATAATTAGACTATTATTGTAAGACTCATCTAAACAGAAAAGTCTTTTTTCCTACGACTATATCAGAAAGTAACTCATATCGCACAATCAAGTTGTCTAGAAAACCGAACATAACACACGAAAGTAAAACACACTAGTGTATTTTACTTTCGGATGTGCGATTTATTTTCGCAAATCTCACGTTCGAAATCTATGCAGTAAATAGCAAATTATATAAGTAATAAGAACCTGCTTATGTTTTTTTGACTATTTTGATACATTAATCATCTACTAACACAATAATTAATTAATTCTAGCCGTATTTATTTCATGAAAAACTATTGATTAGATATATTGAGGAATATTTGATAACATATTTTCACTGCACCAATTGTCATTACACTAGAAGAACTTTTCACTGCCAAATAAAAATTTTAATCTTGTTTTCCATTTCCAACAATATATTTTAATTTAAATTGCTAATGTAAGTTTTAATTCATATTTTTTAGATTTATTATTAAATTAGTTTCTAAAAGTATTTTTAAATAAATAAATAATCAGAGACGGCTTTGTATAATGTTCAATATGCGGTTGATAGTCTTTTGTTTAAAGACGCCATAATTATAAAGGCTAATTTATTATTGTTAGTAGCTAACTGTAAAGTTTTCTTTGGTTTAAAATGTTTGAAATGGTTAAAATATTGAAAACTCATTTTTAGAAACACCTTTTCACAACTCTCAAATTCCAAGAAATTTAACTAATTGTTATAATAATCCCCTTACGGATAAAACAATAATCAATAATACTGACAATATTCAAAACGCATTTACACACACGCCTTCACGCAATTCACAAACTCCAATTAACTTCACAAATTGTTACAATAATCATATAGTTATAAACTTTATTGGTGCTGAAAATATCATAAAAATAAAATTACTAAATAAAATGTAAATTGTTTTTTTTGTTAGCATTAAAATAATGTTTTCTTTGAAAAACTGCATTTTTCTGGTCGTAGGAAAAATAGTGTACATAACTTGGTGGAAAGCGTGTTTCTTACTCGTGTGATTACCGCACTCGGCTGACGCCTCGTGCGTAAATTTCACACTCGTATGAAAAATGCCACTTTCCACTCTCGTTATGTAATATACTATTATGGCCCAAGGGCCTCTTTATGGTCAGACGGGCAATAACGAAACGTCAATTAAATGTCAGAAGTTTTTTTGTAGAACTTGATTGGTCCTTAATGTAATTTGTAAACTTATCACCAATGAAAATAAACTGAAATTAAATATTTTGAAATAGTAACTATAGTAACGTACTTCGTATAAGCGCATAAGTATACGCACAGCTGCTTGATGTACCTACGTACTCATTTAATTATATTTTTACACAATACGCTATCGACACATCTGATTTGAGCGACGCACGCGCCATCTGCCGGATGGCGGCGTAAGTAAATCATATACATATTTGAATTTTACGTTTGACATAATGCAAATAAAACTAACGTAACATAAAAATTGTGCCTATTATTTACTATTATTCAGCGCCAAGCATGAGTATAATTGTATTGCAAGTACTATACCTAATTAAAGAATTTAGATACGGGGCATGAATTAAACGGTTTGTCGTGAAATGTCTGTGATATATGCATGTTTTCAAGCTGTAAATATAAGTATTTGCCGAGAAAAAGGTTTATCGAAGGGTTAAATGTTAGTTAAAAGCCCCCTGAAGCAGCTAATTAAAATATGACATAGTTAGTCATCAATTTGTTTTATGGGGTGCCCTCCCTGCATAAGTTTGTAAATCGTCAATTCTTTTAAGATACGATGACGAGAAAAAACTATTTTCATAGCTATGAAGGACTATCAGGAGATCGAACCTATGACCCTTGGGTTATGAAGTAATCATGCAAACTATTAATCTATCGAGACTGGCTAAACAATTGGGACGCACCAATAAATTCGCATTAAAAACTGCACTTTTCAACATGCAAAATAAGAGAGATATGAGCATTTAAAAATATTGCGCTTTTTTTTAATATTGCATAAATATAGAAATATTGTGGAAATATTGGTTTTAATTGTCACATAAATATTGAAAAATATTATACATAGCTTCGTCAAATTAGAAAAAATAGCGGAAAGTTGAGGTAAGTTCTTGGATTTTTGCATAGGCCTTTCTTGTGAGTTGTTAGATAACCCCCTGCGCCACCGCTTGTAGGTGGTGAGCCCGAAGAGATAATGAGGGTAAACCACGTGCCCTAACGGTTTTTGACTTTTTTCTCGGAAAAAATCGTTGAGAGCCGGACGCGATTGAGCTCCAGTCATCCTTTACCTTAACGTCTCTTCGGCAAAATCCACCAGCCGATATTATTGTTATTCTTGGTGCCTGTCGGATGAAAGTCTCGTATTGGCAACTTCATTCTTAGGAGAGTACAGTGTATTAGTCATTTTTTTATCCAACCCAATACGTACAAGGAATTTTGCCTTTTTCAAAATTCTAATTTCCTTTATTTATAAGATCTTGGCATCGAGTAAACTTTTTTCTAGAAAACGAAAATAAGAAAAAACGAATAGAAATGAACACCTTTATTTTCGCTTACACCCCACGACATAACATCCGCGTGTAAAACCTTTTTTTTTTGTTGAAATCCTTCATTTTTCAAAGCTGCTGTATTAACATTAATGATATTTTGTATATAATATATTGCGAAATATTGCTAACAGGCGCCACTATCGATGTGTCAATAGCGTATAATAGATTTGACATTAAAAACTTAATCTGTGCATAAAATAGTGTATGTATAGCGGGCATAACTTGCTTTTAGGGCCCTACAGCCTTTTCCTAGAAATAACGCTTCTGGCCATAAAAGCTTCATTATGCCCTTAATACATATTACTATGGGGTGATATACACATATAATAAAACAAATCAATAGTACAACCGTATATCACCACAATATTTTTTAAATAACAAATTTTTACCCCGTTACTAGCTCAAACTTTAGTCTCAGTAAAGTAATCGTGAAATATCTCTTTAATCTGTAATATTTAACTTTTCCCAATAGTTTCACATCAATAACAAACACTTATAATACAAAATTAACTAAAAATGAATTTTAATATCGGCACAGGTGTATGGACATTTTTAAATTGAATTGGCTGAGAAAACACACATAGAACTACAAAAACTTTATACAACTTACACAGCCAAGATGTTATCCAACGAAATTCCACAATAACATCATGAACCTACATTAATTAAATTAGAACGGTGGCTCGATAAGCCAATACGATGAATCGCAAAAGTAAAAATCACCCATTTTGAAAATTAAGCAAGGTAAGTTACTTTAATATATGCAAATCTACTCATAATAGCCCGTTTTATTATATTCTAGGTGCAATTAACCAAATTTGAGCTATTGACGGAAGATCAAGAAAACAATTCAACGTACCAATCTTGTATTAAAAATTACAATTATTAAATTATAATTACTTAACACTTAAATAGTATCCTTTTGTTGAAATATAAAACTTTTTATGCATGTCAACATAATGTGAATAAATTATTCCACTAAATAAACCCATTTTGAAAAATTATTTTCAAAATTTGAGGTTATGTAATGAATAGATCGGATCGTTAAATAATCTTGCATGAAATGTAAAAAATTGAACAGATAAACATTAAGTGTAAAAAGATCATCTGGTAAATAAAATGTATTAATGTCGACGTAATCGCATTCATTTGTTATACATTTGTTTTTGTACAGCTGTTATTTACACAGCACCTAAGGGAATTTTGACTGTTAACAACTATATATCTTATTAAACTTTTAATAAGAACAATGGTTGTTGATCTTGCTTCATTTATTACTTGTTAACTAAATTCTATTATTAGAAACATTTTTTCTAGGTATGTAACATCATTGCAAAACTTTAAATAAATGATTTCCTTGCGTGCTTCCAAAGTACATCATACCATCAAGAGAATTCCACGTCAAATTAGTTTTAGTCTTTTATTATAATCAATAACTATTACAGTTATTTCCTTCGCGTATTCAATATTGAATT
This sequence comes from Agrypnus murinus, assembly GCA_929113105.1. NCBI lineage: Eukaryota > Metazoa > Arthropoda > Insecta > Coleoptera > Elateridae > Agrypnus > Agrypnus murinus. Next base: position 75,900,614 of record OV816030.1, read on the forward strand.
ATTTGGTATTATTTATTACTAACTTCTGGAGTTTAAATTATCAGCGGAATGCAATACTATTACGTAGCGTATTACTATTACATTACATTGAGTTGATTAGTTTGTAACTCAAGATTTAAATTTTTTTAATTATTTTTGTTATAGTATTTGTACAAATGAAGATTCACTGCAATTTCGCCTGCCAAATTTAATTTTAAAGATGTAATAGTACAAAGTGAGTGAACGAGAAGTTATCTAACGAACGATTTCTGGCAGTGGTATAACCACTTATATGTATGTACTTATACTAATTTGATGATATACAATAAAGCAGCATCTAACATCATAAGTAAAACAAGTGTAATATTATTTCATATTTAGTTTTTACTAATCAAAAATGAATTCTTACTTAAGTATAATTTATTAATTTAGAAAAAGAGCTTTTCAATACAAAATAAGTTTACTATAAGCAACAAAATCTACCAAACTTTAAGTAAATAAAATATGAACGAAACTATAAAATAATGTTATCTGATAACCGGAAAGTAATTTGTTTTTATCAGCGACCTAACAATATAAATAAACTGGATTCAATTCATTTTTACTGCTTTTTAGTTAGCATGTTTTTTAATTTAATGTTTTGTGCAGTTCTTATGAAATCATTCCTTTCTCTAATAAGATTTTTATTTGATTATTATTCATTTCTTTTGTATATTTCGCTATCATTTTAAAGAACTTGTCACTTTAATATAAGTAACAGTAATGTCACGTGGGGTTTTCCTGACTGGAGGACGTAGTCAGAGGTAGAGAGGAAAATAAACACAAGTCGTAAAAACAACTATATACTAACAACAAAACAAACGGATTCAAAAGGTTACAAACATTGGTTATACAGTGTAGTGAGGTACATGTCCTCCTAAAACTAACATAATCATTAGGGTGGTCGGAACCAACCCTGCTCTAGGACTAGGTCTAGAAACTAAGAACTATGAAATCAGGTAATCGGCATCCCAAGATGCTAGATTCTAGATATTTCTAGATTACAACTAAGCGTGAGGAAACCTGGTCACAATTTCCCCATAACTAAGCAGAGAGAGAGAGCTTTTGCGCAATCCACTCATAACTAAGCAGACCTAAGCCATAATTAATAAAAAGACACTTACCCGCTTGTTTCTTGATGAGGCTTCTTCTGAGACTTGGCACAGACTGACTTTCAATCCAAACAAGCAGGTTTATATTCTGCTGAACGCGGAAGCCTTACTGTATAATTGAATAAATTAAGTAGGATGAGAAGAATATACGAATGCATAATGAGATGCAAACTGAATAGATTATTTCTAATGAGATACAGACTGCATGTATTATTTCCAAGGATATGCAGACTGTATAAATTACTTCTAACTCGTGCGCGCGTGGGAAGAGCCGCTACTTGGCCATTTAACCTTGATGTTATATTTGCACTAAACGGAATACATGTTGTACAATTATAAAGATTCAAATCGAAATAATTCCGTTTGTGACAGTATGTTTATCTTTTAAAACGACTACAAATTCGAAATTAGGCTATATTATTATTTGGTACTATCCTGAAAGTGTTAAGGCACAAACATTTTTAAAATGCACTTAATTTGTTCAGATAAATAGTTCAATCAGAAAAAAGTATTACCGTTTTAAAACAACTATAAAGATAAAAAAGATCCATCAATGTCGTCACGAGTCAGTCTCGCTGTTCCCCTTCAATTACTCTTTTCCGTAGCCGCGTTTGGCATGCGTTGTATAGGGCAGTGAGGCAACTTCTCACAAACTAACTTTGGCAATAGTGTGCTTAGATCATGTGTAAATACCTCTTCTTTTACTACCTGAAGTAGACCTTCTGCAAGTATCTTTCCAAATTTTGAAATTTTTGCTGACATTTGTACCTAACTGCCATTGAGTATTATTATTTGCTTTTAGAATCAAAGTCTGCTGTTGAAGATTTTTATTTAAAATAAGAAACTACATAAATAAATTACTATTGAGTTTTTGTATCACTTCCATTTAAATACATTCCTATGCATTGTATTTTCTAGTAACGCATCATTATATTTAGTATTATTATAAAATATGCTAAGTACAGCATTTCCTTATACTTTTTCCATGATTTGTCCACTGATCCTTTGCTAAATAATTTCTACACAGTCTTCGATTATGGAAAGATGATTTTCATATTTATTTACCTACCATACTCAAATACTCATTTGAGTGAATATTTGATATAAGTGTATGAGTGATATAAACTAGCACATAAAAGCCTCACAACTAGAGTAATTGTAACATTTAAAACTCTCAAAACACTAAACAAACGCATCACATAAAAAACTTCTACTTATGCAATAAAGCTTAAAGCTCCGGCTGAGACTACTTACAAAACCAGATTATTTTCGAGTGTCGTGGGTGTTAATCACAAAGACTCACTAATTTAAAATTAAACAACAATAAATAAACAACACAGCCAGCCTCGGTGGATTAGTGGTTTGCATGTTTGCTTCATAATCCAAAGATCGCAGGTTCGATCCCCGGCCGAGCTGGTAATTTTTCATAGCGGAGAAAAATTAAAAACATGCCTTCTTTTCGTATAGGAAGTAAAACTGTAGGCCCCGTGTCAATGTGATGTTTGGCACGTTAAAAATCCCTTCTTGGGGATGAATTCCCCCAGATTCGGCTAAGTTCTAGTAGGGTCGGCTAAATGATCATAGCAATCGGTGCCATGAAGTACGATGGATGCTCCGCCTGCCGGATTCCTCGCCCAAAAAACAAACAAACAAACAAATAAAGAACAATATGTAATCATGAAATATAATATAAATACAAAGATTAGTTAAAGTTTCACATGTTTCATTAATATCTTAACCTGACAATATTGTTTCGACACTTTATGTCATTATCAAAGGTAGATAAGATTGATAAACAAACACGTTGCTAAGGATAAATACATACAGAAAATAGGTAACTAGATACAATACATACAAAAACTAAATATCTAACACTTCTCTTTGCTTCTTCTTTGACCCATCTCCTTTTTGCATTTTTGATAATTTTTTCAGTAATGTAATTACTATTCTTGGTTGTGATGTTGACATATTTGGGAATGACTTGACGTTTAATACATTCTTGATTGAACCAAACATTCTGGCTAGCGATTCCGTGTTTAATCATCAGTTATATAGCTTGGCTTGTTCTTCCAACGAAGATGAAATGATAGCGTTTACTGTCTCCAGCCTTACTTTGTGGAACTCCATAATCATGAAATATAATATAAATACAAAGATTAGTTAAAATTTCACAAGTTTTATTGCCAGGTTAAGATAATAATAAAACTTGTGAAACTTTAATTATTAATCTTTGTATTTATATTATATTTCATGATTATGGAGTTCAACAAAATAAGGCTGGAGACAGTAAACGCTAACAATATGTAAGCCAGATGGTTTGTTATTACTCTTTAAATATAAATTTGTTTAAATATAAAAATCTAAACAGGATTACAAAGTGTGCCTAATTAGGGATCCCACTCTAAATTACACCGTTTTATTGCTACTTTAATAAAGATACTCATAATATATACTCATTTAATAAAATAACTGACAGTACATTCAAATTTATCCACAGCTATAACACTTATTAATTTTTGTTTCACACTTTAAACGGTACGGCTATAACAACACATGGCAGTTGAACTCTGAACTTTCTTAATTAAACAAATTTTTAAACTTCACAATTATTTTTACTTTTAAAATTATTACTTGATGGATTGAATTATTGTCAGAACCAAGACTTTTTGTTAATTGGTTTTTAAAAAACAGTGGGACATTTATTTAGTTCTTAGTGGATCTGGATATTATCTAAATTGAATCTTTATTATGAATTGTTTACGCAGAATTTCCATATAATAGATTCCAAATTAATGAATATTAACGAAGAAAATAATTCCACGCAAAAAGAGTTCAAGCACGTTCACAATTCACAGGGCCAGATTTCACCACTACCTTGCTATTTACTTATCACATCATATTAAATTTACCAAGAAATAGACGATAAACTTTCAGATTAAGTACAGGAACGCTTAAATTTCACTTGAAAATCAAGAAAGTTCTAACTAACCACAAGTTGGCTCTGACATCATTATAACCCATAACAAGATTGAATTAAATTTCCTCTTATATTTTATCGAGAAATAAAGGCAGATGCAAAGTTTTGCGAGAACGATGAACCAGAATAAAACCCAATCTATCTATACTCCATAAAATATAAGAAGCAATTTAAATAACATTTAATATTATATAAACAAACTGCTTGAACAGAAGTCCTAAATTGCTGTATAGTTTTGATACAAAGATTAATTAACATGCTGTAAAACAATTATTTTTTGCAAATAATTGTTGACTACATAAAAAACGAAATGATTTGAACTTCTAAATACGTGATCAAAAGAGGAACTTGATACATGTGGGAAACAAATTTTAGCTTTATACAAACAATAACCTATATCTGAAACTATAACTTGAAATAAACAACAAATAATATTCGAATTTAGCATTAAAAGGGAGTAAATTAAATATTTGTAATAATGAGTCGGTTACATTCTTCGATACAGACTTAAATAAAAATCCATCCTCTGATATATTTTTGCACCCCTTTGCGTTGCAACTGTTCGTAATCTTACCCAACTTTTAATGATGTAAAGTAAAATTTATAGCAATGGTTAATCAAGTGTGCTTTTGAAAAATTGACCCGCCAATTAAATATTATGTAACTTTTCTTTACTTTTCGTAATTTTCAACTCATCGTTGTAGTTTCTAATAGTGACTTACATATACCGTGTGTCAATTTGAAAACTACCCACCTCTAGTATCGCTAAACTGGCAAATTATTTCAAAAATCGCTGAGACACGTCAAATTTGTTTTCAAGGGGGAAGAATTTTGACGTATAAATTATATCGCCCCCTTCACCCCCCTGCCCGCCAGAGCCACCACCCAAAGATCTTAAATGGGAAAGGACATCATTTTGAAGGGCTTTTTATTCTCTACATTTTGGTGTGCCATTTTTTAAATTTGATTGCTGCGTTGCCAAGTTAGGCGTCTTTGAATAGTGCAAAATTGAATTTTTGTAATTATTTGTGTGATACATTAAACTCATAAATTCTCATTGAAACAGGTTTTGACCTTGGTTGGCAGGGGGGTGAAGGGGGCGATATAATTTATACGTCAAAATTCTTCCCCCTTGAAAACAAATTTGACGTGTCTCAGCGATTTTTGAATTAATTTGCCAGTTTAGCGATACTAGGGGTGGGTAGTTTTCAAATTGACACACGGTATAGTAATACAGAATCGTCAAATCATGATTGCGATTTCAAACAAATTTAAATGAATTATGCATCATATTATACTAGAATTAATCTGAAAAGAACAGTACTTTCCGAGAACTTACTTAAGTTAACGATGAATCAATAGTTGACGGGTCCATAATGAACATGCAAGTAGATAGATTCACGAAGTGAACAAAACATTTCAAATCACTTGGAATAGTGTTTTTTTCCCAAGCTGTGGGAGTTAAAAATACAATATTCCAAAAATAATCGCTGTAAATAACAGGTAAGTAAAATTTAAAAAAACCTGTTATAGTATATGCCCTAATAGACTATAAAAGGTTAAAAAAATCAGCTATTACAGTAGGTGCCGGTTATTTGAATCATTGGCTATTAGCGTCAACCGCTTATATTGTCACAAACGGAAATATTTACAATCGTACAATATAGCGTGCAAGGCCACACTTAGTTGTCCACGCTAGTTAAGCAGCTGCGGTCTCACCGCCAACAACTTGGAGCCATCTGCACGGACAGCTGTGCATTCTTTCGTAGAAGCGCTTCCGCTTCGCCCACAACGGATCTCAACTGCATTAGTTGGCATGCAACATATCTGCCTACGTTACTCCGTATATGCGGGGCAACCTACGCGATTTACAAATAGCTGCACATTCCTTAAGAAGAAACCAGCACACTTCCGCTCAACCCACAGATTGGTGCCAGGTACCGGCAGCTCGAATGCAAACTACCCACAAGCCTGCAACCAGGAAGCGTGAGCTTCCTTAGTTTCATACTTGGAACTCCAACCCACTGATTCCCACTACGATGCTAATATCTTCCGCGTTCAGCAGTATATAAACCCGCTTGTTTGGCTTGAAAGTCAGTCTGTGCCAAGACTCAGAAGAAGCCTCATCAAGAAACAAGCGGGTGTATTTTTATTAATTGTGGCTTAGTTCTGCTTAGTATGAGTGGGTTGCGCAAAAGCCCTCTCTTTCTGCTTAGTTATGGGAAGTTGTGACCAGGCTCCCACGCTTAGTTGTAGATCACCAGGGGTTTAACTCCTACGCTTAGTTTGTAGATCTAGTGCTAGAGCAGGGTTGGTTCCGACCACCCTCAAGATTATGTTAGTTTTAGGAGGACATGTACGTCCTCACGATGTATAACCATTATGTATGTGAACCTTTGTACTCTCTTTATTGTTGTTAGTATATACTTGTTTTTTACGACTTGTGTTTATTTTCCTTCTACCTCTGACTACGTCCTCCAGTCACGAAAACCCCACGTGACAATATGAATCAAAGTATGAAAATCAAACCCCTTTCTCTATTATCAAATGCAAACTTAAACAAATCATAATTATAATTAGGGCCGGCGGTGGACGAGTGGTGTCAGTACAGTACTCCAAGGGTCGTTGGTTCAAATCTCAATTTGGGCGACGGGATCTTTCTAATTGGAAAATTGCTCCACCTCAACTATAGATGTGTGTATTCGTGTTGCATGTTAGATGGGGGACAGATGACCTTAGTTGTTGGTTTCCCCGTAGAGTAGGCGTGAAATTAAAAAAAATATATATAATGATTAAACATAAATTAATAACATACAAAACTTCTTTTGCACTTAGCTTTACTGCATATTGTAATGCTTGTTATTGGAATTTTTCATTTGCCTACATTACATGAATTTACATTTATTACACCATTTACATGCTTTTAATGAATATAGGATTATAACCGGTCTTTTTTCCTTTTTATTTCGTTTCGGAAGAATGTCAGTTTTAGTTATTTGTTTGCGCGTATTCAACCATAAAACATATTACCTACTATTATGACTCACAGATTAGCTTATATTTTAAACAGGAGCCGCTTAATTGCATCGCCGCTTTATTGACTAAAAGATGCCGAACGTAGCCGCTTATTAGAATCACGTTCAGCGTACAGCATGCTAGACATCCAACTACAAAAATTAGGTTGATAGTGTTTATTGTCGTAGTATGAGTTTTTTACGTTTTTCAAAAGATTCTGTAAAGAATTCAATGAATTAAAATGCTTAAAAAAGATTTCAAGGCAGAACATCAGAATTTGAAATTAGAAGCAATGTACTTTTAATAAACAACTTAATGATAAATCATTTATAAGATCACTGGAATTTTTAGAATTTTATTAGTATCAAAAGCTCACTAACGCTGCTTCTCGATATTAAACTTTTTATATTTAAGATAATGACTTTTGAATTTTAATATTATTATTTTGTGTTTTAATATTCCAGCCCTTAATCAACTTTAATCAAAATTATTGTTATTACTACTATTATTACTATATTATAGCAAGCCATCAAGTTTATAGGAGGTAATTGTTATAGCTCATTACTGAAATAGCTATTTTACAAATGACAATGAAAAGGTTAAGCTTAATGAAATTCTCATTTAAGTCCTAATTACTTGAAAGGATGAATATCTATGAAGCCTACATTTCTTAAATGAACAAGTTAATATGCTTAATATGTTTTATTCAATATAAAATATATTTCCTATTTACAAAATTCAATTCATTTTAATTTTGACATTGTACAGCTAAATGAGTTAATAATAATTAATTAATTGAAAGACTTCCTTTCATTTTCTAAATATCTAAATTTCAAAGTAAATTCGTCTTATTTTTCTTTTAATCATTATCTTTGAGCACAAAAATAAAACAAGTAATTAAGAATGAATAATGGTCGTTTTTAACTTGGAAATATATTAGATTCGTAAAATGCGTTTTCTGCTTTTTTAATAAAGTGAAACAAGTCCAACGGGTAATGTACCCCAGTAAACAAATTAAGTTTACCGTTTAAACCCTTAAAAAAGATTTTTCATGTCTAGCAGAAAATTCAATTGCTGAGATGTTTCATTTTTTAACTGCCAAGTGTGTAATACATTCGACATATATAGGAACAAAAGGGTTCATTTCCATATTTTTATTGGCAATTTGCATACGGGGCGGGAATGATTTTAAAATAATTTTTCTGTTTTGAAGCTTTAATATTCAACACATTTTACGAGTGAAACGCAAAATAACAAACAAATTAAGCTTTCCCGTTTATTTACAGAACTGAATTTTACGCATGTTTGTATGCCCCAAGGAAAAATTATCCATTTCGAGATGATCTAAAAACATAAAAGTAACAGATTGAAATCCTTCCTGTTTTACGATGCTTTAGGATGCGCCAGAATACTATTTTTTATTGCGAAAAAGCTTGGAACAAATTTTTGAACTTTTCATTTCCTGACAAGTACACTCGTTCGTAATGTTCAAACGATAATTGTTGTGTGTACACTCAAAGAAATATAGGTAATCTAAAGTCAAGAAACGTGGTGTCTAAATCAAAATGATCCAGATAATTTTTAATTCTAGACATAAAATGCTTGAAGAGAGATATTGGATTATCAATTTAAGCATTGTTTTCTGCTATTCAGAGAAGCAAGTTTAAAAGAAGACTTTTAACTTCTTGTATCAAAAAAAGTATGCTTAATGTGAGAACAAATATGTTCTTGAAATCTAGGTATTGTTTTAAGCACTAAACCACTTCAAATAAGAATCTTTGCATTTTAAAAATAAACATTATTTTCTGCAATTTATACAGGTGTGTGCAAAAACAAAATTTTTAACTTTTGGTTTCAAGAAATTTTGTACTTAATGTGAGAACAAATATGTTCTTGAAAACTGTGCATTGATTCAAGCACTACAGTACTTGAGATAAGAATCAATGTAATTTGAAATAAGATATGTTATGCTGAATTAAGTTAGTTAACATTTACATTTCTGAAATTAAAACGTTAAATTCTTCATATTACAATAATTCTTCTGGAAATGAGAGTGCAGTGCAGTTAAATCAAGAACGTTAAGTGTTGCTTCTAGCTGCGTCGCTGTTTACACTAGTTCAATATTGCTTAGTTGCACTTTTTGTAGTTGGTTCTTTTACGTTATAATAGAAGCACGTGTGCGCTACATTTCCTGTGTGGTGAAGTATTAACCTTCAGTGATAACTTGTCAAAGGCAATGGGTGGACTGATAAATTATATCCAATATTATATATTTCGATATCAGAATGGCGACAAATAGAAAATTTGGGACAAAGAGATTGCCACAGGAAATTATTCGAAGAAATTTTGAGAGAATGGTTCCTTTACAAATATGTCACGTTAAGTGTGCTAACGGTAATCTTTCTATAACTTTAGTCATAATTAATCAATTAAAGTATTAATAATTACCGTTTAAGTGTGCTAACGGTAATCTTTCTATAACTTTAGTCATAATTAATCAATTAAAGTATTAATAATTACCGTTTTAGATTAATTTCGATTTCATTCGGCATAAACTATGCAGAAAAAAATGCTTCTGCTGCCTTTTCTCAACAACTGGGAGGTTTTTAAATCAAGATGTAAAAAATACGCTAGAAATATGCTATACACTGTATAGCAAGTACAAACGTACTTTGCTTAAGCTGGCAGCCTGGACTTATATGGAAATAAACGTTGTCAAGGTACATCTTTGTACTGACCATACAAAAAAAATGTTTTTATTTACTGAAGAATCCTCTTTTGTGGTATGTTTAAGATGTGATTCGAGACTGGCAAGTTTTCTATTTTGTAAAGAAATATGTGTATGTATTTTTCTAAGTAGTTGCATCTAAAATAAATCTTTCATGTGCCATTGTTTTCTTTTATTTTGAATACTAATTCCTAAAAACCAATCACTAAATTCAAGATAATAATGCTTAAAACAACATTTACTAATTTCTTCAAATAAGAAAGAAAATGCTTAAAACATCATTAAGTCATTTCTTAAAGTAAGAAACAATTAAAGTTAAAGTAAAGAAGTTGAATGTTTTAAATTAAGAATTTTCATGTTAAAATTAAAACAAATTCATGTAAAAATAAGAACATAATTTAAATAGATTATTCTACATTCAAGCTCTCGTATTCTTGAATTGCAAACAAGAATATTATTCTTATTAATTTCTTAAATTGAAACTAGAAACTTCTTAGGTTCTAAAACAGCATCAAAATTCTTAATTTAATGTACGATTTTCTTATTGCAAGTATTATTTTTCTCTGAGTGTACTGTACCACAAATAAGAAACATTTACTACGCCGTTATATTATAATATACAGGTGCCCATTATGTATGGAATATAGTATATATCACGGTAAATATCGACTTTATAAAAAAATTTGTTGTATAAAAGCTGTTTAACATTTTATTTTCCATAATAAGATAGCATTCAATTGTTTTTATTTCAGAAAACAAATGAGTAATGAATAACACTTTAATTTTTTTAAATAGCAATATTACCTTTCATTAGGCTCATTTGATAGAGATTTTTTTTCTCTTTTCGATGACCTAAAATCTTAGTGCCCTTATATCAGAAAATTTTTGAAAAAAACGTAAAAAATGTTTATTAAGTTAATTTCACCAATAACATGGATCTAGATATCCGAGATCGTAAAGTATCTCGAATTATTACCCTAAAATAAACAGATGTGCATCTACATAATGTACAAAACAAAACAAATGAACAAAAAACAAAATAAAACAAATGAACAGAAAATTATGTACGTCTCTTATAAAGCTTGAAGACAAAACGAAATTAGCAATAAAATGGTTTTCATGGCAATAAGTGTACAAAACGTTCACCATTAACTGCAAGGCAATGGCCCAACCTATCACGAAAAGCTTGAAAAGAATTTCTGAGCGATCTGGGAGAAATTGCTGCAGCTTCATTTAGTATTAGTTGCTTTAATTCGGTCAGATTCTGGGGTCGGTTTGTATACACTTTTGATTTTAAATATCCCCAGAAGAAGAAATCACAAGGTGTAAGATCCGGAGATCGGGGAGGCCACTTTACAGACCCTCTTCTGCCTATCCAACGGGCCGGAAATACCACATTTAAATATCGGCGTACATCTAAATGATAGTGGGGCGGTGCTCCATCTTATTGAAACCAAAGATCATCAAGATTTGCTTGGCAAGCTAGAATAATTTGCTGTTGCAATAATTGCAAATAACGGTCACCAGTTAGAGTACCACGAATAAAGAAAAGTCCAATTATGTGATCTGCACAAATTCCCACCCATACATTTAATTTTTGTGGTGTTTGGGTAGTATTTTGGATCATCCAATGGGGATTTTCAGCGGCCCAATATCGACAATTATGCCTATTTACATTTCCATTTAAACAAAACGTAGTCTCGTCAGCAAAAACAATATTATTAAGAAAATTTGGATTGTTGTTGATTCGCTCCATCATAAATTCACAAAATTCAACACGCCGATCGTAGTCATCTTCGGATAATTCTTGCAATAAAGTCGGTTTGTTCGGATGTAATTTTTCTGAATGTAATGTTTACTGTATTGAACCTTTACTTATGGCATGGTTTAAACTTAACTGACGAGTTGAAATGTTTGGATTTTCTTCGATTTCTATTAAAACATCGAGCCTTTTATCTTCATTTGTAGCAGACCTCTGCGGACCAGTCTTCACTAGATCTTTAACATTGCCAGTTTCCCTAAACCGTTTCAAGGTTTTGCTAACTACTGACTGGGTGATTGGTTCTCGATGTGGATAACGCTCATTAAAAATTTCACATACTTCTAATTGTGTTCGTTTGCGATCCCTATAACCAACCATAATTAAAATTTCTATACGTTCAGTTTCTGTTAAATGAACCATTTTTATTTTTCCATGTATCAACAACTTAATTAAGTAAACAAGCTTCTGTCACAACAAAAGCCTACAATCAATTGTTAAGACAAATGAAAGAGATCGCGGATATCTAGATTCATGTTATTGGTGAAATTAACTTAATAAACATTTTTTACGTTTTTTTCAAAAAATTTTCTGATATAAGGGTACTAAGATTTTAGGTCATCGAAAAGAGAAAAAAAATTTCTATCAAATGAGCCTAATGAAGGGTACATTGCTATTTAAAAAAATTAAAGTGTTGTTCATTACTCATTTGTTTTCTGAAATAAAACAATTGAATGCTATCTTATTATGGAAAATAAAATGTTAAACAACTTTTATAGATATATACTATATTCCGTATATAATGGGCACCCTGTATTATTTATTCTAACAACTAATTCATCAACAATGATTGCAATTATTGACTCAATTTATTGTATATTAGAATTTTCACTACAAATAGTATGTTATAACAGTTTTCTTTATCGCAATTGAACACTAGTCAATAACCACTGTTTATTAATATTACGGATGGAATGAAGGGTGCAGACCACGTGGCGTTCACCCATATAACTGTTTGGATTCTACTCAATCCCAGAAATCTGGGTAACGGGAAATACATTCAGAATTTAATGTGTGGTAGAAAACACACACGTAATGAAAACACGTAAGTGTTTTCGACAGATACTCATTAACGTTGTGGAGGAAGTTCTACTAATAGGTTTACTAAAGTAGACTCTTGCCATTTTAAGATTATTTTCAATTTAAATTTCTTTATTTTTTCTCGTTTTATTAGCATTTCAGGGATAAATAGCAAGTAATCTTTGAAATTAAGATTTGGTTCTTCTTGCTAAAGCCGTCTTTTTTGAACAATTATTCAACGATTTTAATAACATGCTTGTTTGTTGGTATGATCGCCCATCACTTTAGGTAAATTAAATTATTTTAAATAGACTTGTATTAGTTTTAAGGTTAATCGCTTACGCTAGTTTAAACTACGCTTGCAAACTGTTCTCTTTACGCAAAGCAAAACGATTCTAAATAAGTACGCATATGCAAATATACGCGTGACGCCAAACGCAAACCAGGGTAGCAATATTAGCAGGGCATATAAGGAAACCATGCCTGACGCGACCAAGGATGTCCAAGCGATGCGCTTTTTTATGTTTTTGTTAGTGCCCGGAAATAATACAACCCAGAATAGTCTAACGAAGTTACTTTATTAATAGTTATTTATTTTGGGTATACGAGTGATTATGCTTATCTTCCGTGCAATCTACGATCATTTGGATAAGCCGCCCACTCAAGCGGGAGCACGCGTCCCTTCCCTAACCGATATTTGACGTGCGCCGCTCCGTTTCACTCCTACTATTTCCCAACGCTTCGAGAGCACATATATAAAGAGGCGCGGCGCGCCCGCCGATTTATTCAATCCGCGTCCAGGAATCGAAGCCTACAAAAACAGCTAGGAGCAGACCAGTCAAGCAGCCCCCCCCCCCCAGAGAAGTAATAAGAGAGTAAGTCCTCTTGCCGCAAGTTCCGATTGCCTTTCCGCCCCGCTTTCATCTCTTGCCCCTTTCCGAAACTTCACTGCGTGTTTACCTGGGAGTCTTATCCTTTCATCCCTAGCCCCTTTCCGAGACGTCATTGCGTATTAACCTGGGAGACTCATCCTTTCATCCCTCACCCCCTTTCGGAGGCTTTACTGTATTTTAGTCGGGAGTCTCATCCTTGCATCCCATGCCCCTTCCGAGACCTCACGGTGTGTTAATCCGGAGGTCTCTTCCCGCTCTCCCTTTCGTCCGTTTCGTTCACCATTACCCGACACTCTGTTTTCCGACCCCGTATTTCGATACCGTTTGCACACCTGCTTATTACCGTACGCTGTATTGCACCTCGCTTGCTGTGACTTCCTTAGATAACTGTATGCTTTCTTTTAGTTTAGAGACGTTTGTTTGAGGTTCAATGGTAATACATATTATTAGGTTTGGTAATTGTATGTATTATTTGTATATATGTATTATTATTATTATTTTAAAACAGCCTTGGTAGTGCAATATCTGGCGTGCCGGACTTTCACCCAAGCGGCCCGGGATCGACTCTCGGCGCTGGCAGATCTGGTTAAGGTTTTCTGCAGTTTTCCTTAGCTGTAACACAAATGTGGGATTTGCGCTGTTCCATCTATAAGTCGGCTGCAATAATTGCTATAATTGGGCCTACATAATAATAATAATCGCCTCCTCCCTCCCGCACAAGCTTATAGCTTCTGGGGCCTTGGTTTAGGTTATGGGTTGTAGTAATTATTATTTGTTAGTATTAACACTCTCTTATTTAGTGAGAATTTTAGGGATAGGGTTTCTACAAAAAAAAAACAGAAACGTTGAAATATCTCAAAAACCACTGAAGTTTGCATAAAGAGCATTCCGGCTAAATCGACTCTACTAACACGTCCTAAAAGGAATACTTCGACTTACCAGTCACCTTCTATATGTGTCTTAGCCTTGGTTTATCAGTCTGATTAAATTCAATTCAGGTTTAAAATTGTAATTGTTATCATACTTGTAAAATGCATTGGCTGTTTGCTGGTTTCCTTGGTGAAGTTCTAAACTAACAAATGGCTCCTGTCTTAAACACTGACTTATTCTTAACGGAACTAACTTAACTTTAACGTAACTAAACAACTTAAACATTTAATTAATCTTCTGTAACTTTTAACTAATTCACTTAGTTAACTGCAAACAGCTTTATCTTTTACTACTTTTCATAATTAACTCAACACCTTTATCTTTTCCTCTACTTTATTTCCCTGACTGCATTGATCGGAACTGAAAAGCTAATTGCCTCGTTTTTTTTAAATTTGTTTAATTTCTTTTTCATCGCAACTTTTACAAACTCTATCCTTGTATGCTGGATGCTCTATCCGTTATTGCTTAAGTCACATCACTCTTTCCGTGATTGGTTATTTCTTTTCTATGAAAGATGCATTCCTTCTTACAGACAAATTTGCATTCCCTCAATCATTTTGTTATAGCTGAATTATGCTAAGTGTGAATTTATCGGAAATAGAATTTACAAAAAAATGCGATCTTGCACGACTAAAAATTAAATAAGCCAGAAATGGTACAATATGCTGTTAATATTTATAATCGTGGTAAAGTATCTTTTATTATGATTAACCCTGTGATAGTTATTTTTAAATAAAAATAATCTAGTTTAAACTTTCGCCGTCATACATTTAATGTTAATTCTACGATTTGCTTCAATCATGGTGGCAATTTCTTTGAATCAAAATTTGAGCTTAGTTTGATTCAACATGTGTATAGTTTATACTCAAATCACTGCAATTCAACTATAATGACCCAAAATTCTGTTTGCTTAATTGATTCCTTTAGTGCTTGTTGACGGTACCTGAAAATTAAATAAAAGGAATACATAGGATTCGAATTATAGAACAAATTCTATTTGTATTAATTTTTATTACAAGCTGTTACATTTGCCTTGTCTGAAATTTAGGACAACTTTTATGTCCTGCCATATTTCAACTATGGAATCTGGCATTTCAAGTGAGCTTGAAAAAAATACATTTCTGGACTTCAATAAATTTTCCTAACTGCTCGTTTCATTCTGAAACCCCTTTATTATGTTGTATATATCTTTTAAATTGTCTTTTGCTAAAATTCTAACATTCTTACAAAGTTTCAAATTACCGACGAACAGATTGCTTGCCTTTAATTAAAATAATGCTCATACTAAATGTAATGTAAATGTAAAGCGAAAGTGAAAAACCTCACTTTCCACAAATTCAGACTGTCTCAGGCGAGTCGCTTCACTGTGTAACCAAATTCTTATAATTAAGAGCAAAACACATTTACACAAATAAATCTAATTGATAATAACCACGCATATTTTATTTTCATTAACAAGTAACCATGAAACAATAAACACAACGAAAATTAACACCATCCATTCAATGATATATGATACTTGTGTGATTAAACAAAATTAACTTTACTATTTAATGTCGATGACACACAATTTGCTTAAAATTTTTATTGACTTAATTATCCAAAAATACCTATTCACACCTTCCTATTTTCACAAATTTAAACATTATAATTTTAATAAGATTATTTACATGTTTTTAGATTTCAATAAATTCTAATAATAGACCAAAAACAATATTTCAATTAACGTTCCAAGGGCGCAGTATAAGTACATGTTAGAATGATATCAATAACAAAGTGCAGTCCTTAGATTTCAGATTATATCAGTTATGTGATAAAGAAGCAACTTTACAAACCTGCACCAAAATAATTCAACCAAAAGCTTTAAAAATTTAAATTACAAGAATCTTTCAATATCGGAGAACCTTGTTATAAAACATAGTTTTAACTAAATTTTTTTTCAAGACAACTGGTTGTATATTTGTATACACCCTTAATACAGTACACCTTGTCTGTTCTATGTGAAATTTTACATTAAAGTTGACCTAAACTTCAATGAATTGAAAAAATATATTAATGTCACCCAAATCGTTAATAGGCAAGGAAGAATAACGAAATTCTATGGAAAAATCAGTTTTCTAGATATCCTTTATGCATGTTAATCTTAACGAACTATATTTTAATTCATAAAAAAATACTCAAAATTATTATTTTAAAAATTGAGGTTATGAAACCAATCTAACGTGTTGTTTTAAAATTGCATAAATATGTTGATATAAAATTATTGTGTGGGTGAATTATTTTTTGGTATGTTACCTTTTTTACAAAATATTTATAAGATTTCTTGATCTTTCTTTGGTAGATTATTAAAGAAAGTAATCCATTGAATACAAATTCTTATTTGAGGTTCGTTCCATAAGTCTTCATTACAAAAGCATAATTAAAGCAGTAAATAATAAATAAATTTATGTAAACAGATAAAGTATTTACGAAAATAACTACTACATATAGGAAGATAACTAAATAGTTATGTTCCTGTATGTAGTAGTTATTGTAGTAAAATTATTTTTTTACATATTTCATTTATTACTTAGTGCTTTAATTATGCTTTTGATATGAAGACTTATAAGACGAACTTTAGTAAATCGCAATCATTTCGCGCTTAGACGATTGATTTCTCACTGCTGTATGTACTATAGTATGTATACTGCATTAACAATGTATTAATTGACAGCCCTAAAGTGTCTAAGTTAAATATTTACGTTTCATCAGTGCAAGTTCATTTATTATTTTGTCATTAATTGCGTTTATAATTACTGCTTTGTTGTAAAGAGACTTAATAAGGTCTCCAGTATTTTTAATTTTTTACAGGTTTTAAATTTTCTTTTTGTACTGTTTTCTTTTACCCTTAACGATTCATAGCGCTTGACAAAAACTGTTCTTTAATTATCTTTATGAAAAAAAATTTAATGAGTGCATTAAACATATGCTGGTTTTAAGTGTATAATTTAGAACTTTCCCCTTATATTGTAGGTAAAAACGCCTAATTTATTACTGGAAAAAAGGTTATTGTTTTTTATTGCCAAAATTAATTTAAGTTAAAAGTAGACATACTTTTAACTTAATGGACTTAATGGACGCGAATGACAATTCGCGTCCATAATTCTTTTAGGTATACTTAATTTTTTAGAAAAATAATCAGTACGACTTAAAAATCAAACAAAAAAGGTTTCTAAATCCATAATCTTTGTCGAATTTGCTTTTTATAAATATATTTTTCTATAAAACTGGAGTAATATAACGTTATAGGTTACTGATAGAAAGTTTATTAAGTTAAGAGGTTTGTTGAACGCCACTGTGTTTCCAAAACCTCTTATCGTTGACTTTTAACGTAGATTTCCAAGTATAACAAATAGATTTGTTAATAGATTGTATTTTAACGTATGCAACCAGAGAGACAACCAAATACGTTGATTTCTTTTAGAACAGTACATCTGTTATATAAGTAGATTAATTAGTGACTACAAGAAGTATTAAAACAGATAATAGACAGTTAGACAGAAAAAGTTAAATAGAAGAATATGAGGAAAAGAAAAATATGAAAGCAGCGTCTAACATGAAAACAGGTTGGTAAATAAAATCACTTAACTGTAACTAAATTAAATGTAATCAGAGTAAATGCGTATTTGCAAAAATAAACTATACACTTGTCATCCATTATAAGGCATGTAACCTACTTTTTCTAACACAAGAAAACAAAGCCCACGTTGGACCGTCAGTGAAACGATAGTTATTTTTCTCGGGACGAAACAAAATAAATTACTTTACCTTCAAAAATTCTTAGGCAAACTGTACAACACAAAATGCTTAATACTTACTGTACAACTCAAGATTGCCTCGGCTTGAGATATCTTTCTACAAATTTAAATTCAGGTCGCAGATATTGTTTCCACAGCTCAAAATTATAAAAGACATGAGTTATAGGTTTAAAGACACAAGAAAATGCATATTTTGGGCGCCATCTGATTAGGAAAGTCCAATTGTTTTTTTATAAAGATATTGACTCGATACCAGTAACCTGAAACTGGAATCAGATTTAATAAATTTAGTTTAATTTTGTTTAGTCATAATTGGTTATGACAAAGTTAGGTTGAATAAAATATTTAAAGACTTTCATAAATATATAGTCCTGTAATATTCAGTTTAATTAATTTTAAGTGTAGATTTATTGATAAATGAAAATTAAAAAAATGAAGATTACAAATGAAACATCGTTACAAAATTTAAATATAAAAAATGATACCCAACTTCAGGATTATTAACGACAGGAAATAATACACATCAAAAAATTATGATCAAAAGTATTCAATACAAAAAATAATAGTTCGTCTTACAATAACATTACCCAAAAAATCCAATATCCCAAAATCCATTAAGTTAAAATCCCTTATTCAAATAGTTTAATCCAACTTCACCTTACAAAGCAATTGAACCAATATTGCTTTTTCTATCAATACAAACATCAGTCATCAAGCTCGGCCACTCGATGGAATTTAAAGAATCTGGAAATCTGAAACTAAAGCTCCAATACTGTCTCTCCTTTAGAACTAATGTTTAAAAATTCTCTTTTTCTAATAAAAAAATAAACATAAAAGATCAATTATTAAATGTTTATTAAAAACACTCTTCTTCAATAAAGGTAACGCCATACTTAAATGTATTAATTAAATACTATTTAATTTAAAACTTTCGATTTTAAATTATTTTAAAACGGAATACGATAAGTAGTTGATTTGCGATAAACTTACTGCGGTAAACATAATTATTAAGTATAGTAACTATATTTTGATCAAGCAAGATCATTCAACAAAGCTGAAATGTAGCCGCTAAACTAACTGCACTTTATCTATAATTCGATAACTCGTACGGAATTAATTACAGGATTTTGGTAAAAACGATTCTAAATTAATTACTGAAATTTATGTACCTTTATCGGTAATTAAACACACAACTAAAACATAGGAAAATGCCAAAAGCAATCAACTCTCTTTACGGGGAAGGCACCAGGCCTTCCGCGTGGCAAACGCCACTTCGCTCGGCTGTGTATTCAACCAGCCCCTATCTTAAACTATCTTCGATTGACTATCAACTAAAACTATTTCGCGGTGAAAAAATGATCTGAGGGGGGCGAGACTTTCATTAAACCAATAAAATTATCGCGGTAAGTTTATTAGCCAATAAAATAGGTTTACGTCATTTGTTCCAGAACAATCTTAACGAAAAAACTTAAGGGATTACCTTTTGAATCTGTACGCAACGGAAAGCAAATAACCTTTGCAGGTGCAGTCTAGACAGCCCGTTCCAGAAAATTCCTTTTTGTCGGTACTTTATTTACTAGAGCTTCAATGCAATATGTTTTAAAACTACAGATTCAAGGTGTATTGTTTTTTAACCATAAGGAAATTTCTTGTTAACGCTAATATTAGATTTTAGCCCTTAGAAACTCGGAAATAAAAACAATTTTGTTTTTCTAGAACACTCTATTTCCCGGCAAATAAGCATTTGTTTAGTGTGGGAATTCTACTAAAGTATAAGATATTGTTTACAAATATGTTTCGAGGTGACTCTTTTGTGCTTGGGGAAACATTATTTAGTTTAATGTAATATTTGCAGTTCCAACATAATTGAATTTTACTAAACTGCCAGGACCGTACTGAGATTTCTTTAATATTTCTTAGTTTCAAAAAAACGTAACATTACAGGCACAAGATTCAATTTTAATAAATGCTGTAAGTAAAGTAAGTTTCTATTAAAAATTTGTTATTGTAGGGATTTTGTCCTAATTTGGTTTACTTTGTGGTTGTTTTTTTACTTATCCTAGCATTTGTAATTTGTATATTTGAACTTCGGAAGCTTGGCTAATTGTCTATTTTGATTGTAAGCCCGTCTAGTTTTATACTAGTAATTCAGTTTCGGTAGTGAACCACTAGGAAAGGCTATCAGTATTAACTCTTAATTTTTAGTAATTATTAGCTATTAAGTCGGTATTTTAAATTCGAAACTCTACTTTTTGCAGTAACTAAGTGTAAGTAGGAAAGAGAGATAACTATGATGAAGAGATGGGCGATTTGCTTAGTTGCTTTTACGACTACGCTTTTAATTAATAGGGAACTGAAAATGTGGAATATTGTATATATAATGCAAAACAAACATCAACGTTGCTTTGATCTGCTGTAATATTAGGGAGGGTTAAATAGAATAATGGTTGAATATCAGTAGTTATGTCAGTTTCGCAATCATTCTAGGAAGCCCGAAATTTTGCATTTCCGTTTGTAATACTATTTGCAACATAGTTTTACTTAAACATATAATGAAATAAAATTTGCTATATACAGTTTTGAGAGGGCCTACTGTAAATTTGCTTTGAGAAATCTTGTTATACACTTTCATCCTGAACATCACCGTTGATAAATTAACGTTTTGGAGTTTCAGTCAAGTACTCGAATTCTTCCATTTAACTTGAAGTTACCGTTAATTCGCTGATTCAAATTCTATATTCATAATATTTTTATATAGGGTTAATAACTTTAAAGGATTACTTTAATAGTTAGTCCTCTATTGGACATAAAGATTAAAATATTCAAACCGCATTTTTTCAGTAGTGTGCTGCAGATTTAATTTAGATTTCACGATTAAAACTTTTATCGATACTGGTGGCAGTTGGCAGTTTTGGAAATAATTGAATAGCACAGTAAAATGTTGGATGATTTTCTTTTAAATAAGATTGAAATGCGTGAAATTAATATTATGCAAACTAATAATATTAACGTAAATATAAAGAACAAAAAAGTATTTCTACCCGACCTGGAAGACTGTTTTGATAGAAAAATGAAACGGTGCAAGCAATCATAATTATAATAAGAGTTAACTCTTATGAAAAAGTCTCTTAAGGAAAAAAGTATACCAGTCAGAAACGGCTCCATGATACACGTAACACCTATATTCATTTTAATATATTAAGGAATATAAGTTAGTGAGAATATACACAATAAGGAACAACAAAAGCGCAGATACTTTTTCATGGTTTAAGGTTCGGACGAGGTTCACAAAAGTCTAAGAATATATTTATTAGCACTTCACGTGCGTACTTAATGTACGTACCTTCGAAGTTTTTATATAGCAATTTTAAAGGAAATAATCGAAATAAGGAAATCCTTGAACTGCCAAATTTTTGGTGCTCGGTTTGCACTGCGCAACTGACTGATGCATATACAGACCTGTGCAACTTTTCCTACAGTGAGATTAAGAACCTCATTTGAATTTATTTCTGGGTTTGTACAGTTTATTGAATCGCTACCTATTCTGAGAAAAAACATTTTTGGGTTGAGACATTCATAAAGAATTTACTATAAAACGATTCAAGTTTGAGTTGATTTTATCAACTTGGTGGATGTACAGAACAAGATTTAGTAAACGGAGGTATTTTGGATTCATATGATCTTCACTGGCAGTAACGTCTGAAGGAAAGATAATGTATTAATTTAGTAAAATTATAAAACATTACATATCTCATTGACAATAATATAGCACTACAAAAATTTCCTTGACTAAGGTTATTAAGAAACTAATATCCGTCTTGAAATGCAGTTACATGGTTGACAATAAACAACAGTAAAATATGAAAAATAATTGCAATCTAAAATAATGAGAGTTACCAAGAGGGTAGTTATGTAAATAAAGAGATAAATTACTAAAAGAAAATGGTTGTAAAATTTATATTTTCTTTAAAGAAATGTTCTGAAAAATAATAAAACTTTAATAGTTTATCAAGTGTAAAAAGGCGTATATTTATTTCAACTATAAGAAAAAAATAAATAAAACAGTAGACAAGAGAGCAGTAAAAGTGAAGCTCCGTTTAACTAGACTTGCAAATCCCGAAGAAACCAAAACCTGAGAAAAGAAGAAAGAAATAAAATTTATACTTGAACGTTGTACAAAAAGTAACGTAAAAAATAAATTTAATTATGTGCGATTTATTTCAACGTTTCAGCTGCGACTGAGCAAACAATCCTGAAGGGACTTCCAGAGTCCATAAGCAGTAGGCACATTCATGAGTGATGATTTTCCAGGCAGCATGCTGAAAAAGAAGAATCATAAGTGAATCAAAATACAAGGCTTGTGACAAATGTAAAAAGTGTTAATATAAGCATAGCTAGTGCTCTTCTAAAGGAAGAGAAAACGTAAGGTCATCTTGAGATCAGTTTTGTTAAGGTTAAAAGAACTCATCAGAATTCCCTAGTAGATCAGTTTTGTAAAACTGCAAGTGATAAGCCACTTAACCTAAAAATAATAAAAATTAATTATAATTTGCAAATATCAAAAAAGAAATTAAAACTTACTTGATCGAGTCATCACAATTGTGCTATTCCCATTTTGGAGTTGTGTTATGAACCAAACGTCAAAATTGACATTTCAAGGTGTTCAGGGATTTCCCATTTAACCAAACCATCCCAAAAATCAAACAGAGATAAGCATTCCATTTGATAAAATCTCAATTCATGACTCGAACGTGAATCGTCGTGAATTTTCATAAAAGAACCCAATCGAGGATTAGTTATTCAAGGTTGGTCTCATAAACAAAGAGCATAATCAATAATAAATTTATAAGATTATTTACAAGAGATAGACATTGTACAGCATTTTTCTATGTAGTTGCAGATTTATAAACAAAATAAAATTTTGTAGTAATAATTAAAAGTCTGTAGCATTACAATATTTGCTTTATCAAGTTAAAGGACTTGCATTTCGTCGGCAACACTTCAAACCATCAAAGCTAATCTAGATTTTTAATAATCCCATACAGAAATCGATTTTAGTTTATTGGCGCAAAATATTAGCATCAAAATATAGCTCACGTTTTTCATTCAGTTTTCTTTTAATAATTGTTTTTTTAGCAAGATAACGTATGATGTCGATTGCTAAACTGTTAAGGTAGTTTGGATCATAGTTTGTAAGGAGTAGATATCTAAAATAAATTTTATAATTGTAGTCGAACATCGCCAATTTTGTAGAATTAACGTTTTCTAAAAAATAACCAAACTCAACATAATACAATCATTATAACACTTTTTAATAGCAAAATCTATGACAATGGATAGATGTTTTTGCTTATTTATTTAGTATTGATTGAAATAAAATAGATGTACACGGCGCGGAAATATAAATATGGCAGCGGAAATCAGTCATTTTTAGTTGAACGCTTTCTGCATCAGGAAGCGAGCGTTGAGTGGTAATATTCGCGAGACATTTAAAAGTAATTTCACTTTCCTACTCTTTTAACTATTATTTAATAAATTTCCAAACTAAATGTTGTTTTTCTTTACTTAAGAGCATGTGACGGTAATTTTTGAATAAACTATTTCACTCTTAATTAGTCCCGATTAATTTCTTAAAACCAATATATATTTTCAATATTTTAATATAGTAATACTTTTCTTTTTCTTAAAACCAGCAAGAACAACTGATATTTTTAAAGATATTTAGCAGTTTTATATTCACCTTTTTGATTTCAACTACCTTAAATTATTCCTTGGCATTTCAAAATTGAAAATTTTAGTTAAACTTAAAATATTTTGAAAGTTCACGCATGTCTGGCAACACTGTGAGCAGAGAACTGCGATGCGATCAAATAATGTTTCTATTTACATTTTCAAATTTTAGTTTTAACGAAATTAATTCCGTTTTGCGGACCGTAGCGCCATCTTTAGGTGTTCACTAATAAAATATAAAATCAGATTATTTAACTTAATTCGTTCAAATATTTTAACCAAAATCCTTTTAACTTGTTTGAATTTTTATTATTCGTGCTTTAACATATAAAGCCTGCATAGTGCATATTCGGGAAAAGCTGATTATTTGTAAATCCGTTTTATAAACATCGGCTTCCACTATCGTTAGCATTGCAAGTTCTCCATTAAATGTCAGAACCGATATTGCTGTAGCGCATCCTTTGTCATGCAATTTGCATTTATTACAGGAAAGCTGTAGCTTCATTCTCCTTGTATAGAATGTTTAATTTATGTACGCAACCAATGTCAGAAATTGTTTTAAATAATTAAGCCCTACATTTTGAATAGTTGATGTTTTGATTTAAGCCCTTAAGTTTATATGAATTATTCTGTAGCTTTGTAACATACCAAAAGTAAACCATACCAAAAGAAGCTGTTGCTGAATATTGCAGAGGAAACTTTAAACGTTCGGTATATATAAAAGCAAGTATATGTTAAAAGAATAGTGTGTACGTTTTAAAATTTCAACGGTGAAAAACGGAATCACTCTAAAAGTGCTCCATCGAAAGTATTGAAAAATTTCTCCCATTATGTTTAAATTCTGTAAAATTCTTCTGGTATCAATCCTTCATCAAGTCTGCTGAACTGCTGCCAAGAAACAAGCCTTTTTTATATTTTTGTTTTTTGCTTAGGTTTTATTGTAGTTCCAATCCGTGCATGCAGAAACTGATTTTAAATTTAGCATTTTTTATTCATTCAGTCAATAACGGTTTCCTAGACGAGCTCGATTGAATACTATTAGAAATGGGATATCTAGCCAAATATTTGTTCTTTAGATTGTGGGACTGAATAATGTAAATAGATATGCCGATGCAGACAGAACGTACATTTGTTTTCAAGTTCTGATATCTTGTGATAGATACATAACCCAGTATTGATGAAATTACAAGCAACTGAAATATCTTTTGAACTTGTACATTTAAATTAAAAGTAATTATAAATATTATGTAATCCCTATAGTTTTCTTGATTTTTGTCAGTTTTCCCAAATTATTTCAACATTCGTTATAGTTTTTGCAGTAATAAGATAATTTTGTCTCAAGAACAAATGAATATAACCAATTATAACAAATTGTAATATTTATCTATAACAACTAATTTTCAGGTGAGTTTCTATAAGGAATTGGTCGAATAGATATTTTCTCGTAAAACAAGTAAGATAGTTTATAAATCAACGATTTTTATAGTTATTAAATAGTTAATAAAGATCAAACAGTTAAATATTACAATATTATATTCCCATGTCGTTCCAAAAAACAAGTTTCAGTAAAAGAAATAAACGTGTCGTCCGTAATTGTATGGAACTCAATTTCTTATTCCTTTTGTTCTTTTCTTTGCTTATTGTTTATTTATTTTTTTATATAAGAAGCTCCATGGAATTGCGTGCAAATTGTTAAGTTCTAATTTTCTCAATATGGCACAGTCAATTAGTTCTTTGTCCATTGATGTAGCCTCTGTTATTCGTGTTTATTTTTGAGATAAGTTTTTACACCTGAAGGTAAAGCGTGACGACGGTAGAATGGATTCTTGAGTAACACCACCTTGAGGAGTGTAACTTATAAAAGTAACACATGGTAGAACGAAATAGTCATAGTTTAATGCTGATTATGTAAACTAGAGGTCGAAATATACAAAACACTTATAATTCCATTCCTATGGCCAGAAGATTGTCCGAATCACTGAGTGTAGGCTATTAAACTGGAAGAACCCGTTAAATGGTTCTAGCTCCATTAATTTCTATTAAAGAAAATCGCGATGGCGTTGTGCGCGGTACCAGCGCATGTTCTAAAATGGGTTCTGATACTGATTTTGTAAACTAGAGCTCAAAATATACAAAGTTCTTTTAGTTCCACTACTAAGGTCAGAAGATTGTCCGAATGATTTTGTGTATACTGTTAAATGGGACACATCCCGTTAATTGGTTCTAGCTCCGTTATTATCCATTTTAGACCTATGGTACCCTATGGTAATACTTTTGTATTCATAATCACACTTGTTAGCGATTTGCATACTTGAAACATAACAATCCAGCACATGTTCTAAAATGCGTTCTAATACTGACTTTAGACTAGAATTCAATATATTATTTTAAAAGCATCAATTACTTTTAGTGTTACTGCTAAGGCCAGAAGATTATTCGAATGATTGTATGTAGACCGTTAAACGGAACAGAATCCGTTAATTGGTTCTAGTTCCGTCATTATGCATTTTAGACCTTTGGTGCCCTAACAGTTTTTTATTCAAAATCACACTGGGTATCGATTTGAATACTTCAAACATAATTATCCTATTAAAAAGATCGCGATAGCATCGTGCACGGTACCAACGCATGTTCTAAAATGGGTTCTAATACTGATTTTGTAAACTAGAGTTCAAAATATACAAAGTTGTTTTAGTACGACTACTAAAGCAAGAAGATTATCCGAATGATTGTGTGTAGACTGTTAAACGGGACAGATCCCGTTAATTAGTTCTAGCTCCGTTATTATTCATTTTAGACCTATGGTACCCAATCATTTTGTATTCATAATCACAATTGTTAGCGATTTGCATACTTGAAACATAATAATCCAGCGCATGTTCTAAAATGCGTTCTAATACTGACTTCAAATATACAATCAATATATTCTTTTAAAAGCATAAATTTCTTTTAGTTTTACTGCTAAGGCAAAAAGATTATCAGAATGAATGTGTGTAGACTGTTAAACGGGACAAAACCCGTTAATTGGTTCTAGCTCAGTTATTATGCATTTTAGACCTTTGATATCCAAACACTTTTTTATTCAGAATCATACTTTCTATCGATGCTTACACTTAAAACCTAATTGTTCCATTGAAAAAAAAATGCAATGACTTCATGTGAGGTACCAGCAGTTCTAAAATGGTTCTAATACTAATTTTGTAAACTAGAGGTCGAAATATACAGATTTATCAATTGCAGTGTTATAGCCAGAAACTTGTCTGAATGATTGAATATAAACTGTTAAACGGGACAGATCCCAGTTGATTGGTTCTAGCTCAGTTATTATGCATTTTAAACCTTTGGTATCTAAACACTTTTTTATTCAGAATCACACTTGCCATCGATGCTTACACTTAAAACCTAATTGTTCCATTGAAAAGAATTGCTATGACTTCATGTCAAGTACCAGCAGTTCTAAAATGGTTCTAATACTAATTTTGTAAGCTAGAGGTCGAAATATACAGATTTCTAAATTGCAGTGTTATAGCCAGAAACTTGTCTGAATGATTGAATATAAACTGTTAAACGGAACAGAACCCAGTTGATTGGTTATAGATCTGTTATTATGCATTTTAGACCTTTGGTATCCAAATTGTTTTAATTCGGAATCACACTTTCTATCGATGCTTACACTTAAAACCTAATTGTTCCACTGAAAAAAAATGCAATGACTTAATGTGAGGTACCAGCAGTTCTAAAATGGTTCTAATACTAATTTTGTAAACTATAGGCCGAAATATACAGATTTCTCAATTGAAGTGATATAGCCAGAAACTTGTCTGAATGATTGAGTGTAGACTGTTAAACGGGACAGATGATGATTGGTTATAACTCTGTTATTATGCATTTTAAACATGTGGTACCTTGATACTTTTTAATTCAAAATCACACTTGCTATCGATTTTCGTACTTAAATTCTAATGATTCTGCTTAGAAAAATCCCAATGACATGTGCAGTACAGGGTAAATTTTATTAATGTCAACCCCTTTTGTTTTATTTTTGACCCATTCAAAAATTTTAAAAACTTTTCTTATGTGATTTGTGATAAATATGTCACTCATGCTAACAGTTTTGAAGTAGCAGTACAGCGTACAACGCACAGCATACCCAAAAAGTACGTTTTTTAAGTTGAATAAGTGTATATTGTGACAATTTCGAATCCTTGAGTCATATAGAACTTTTATGCTAACAGCAAGAATAACAATAACCAAAGTAGGCCGCAAAAACAAATGAAAATATTGTTAAATTTCATTATTTCTGCATATTGATGTTTTCTAAAGAGACTTTGATTATTTCTTTAGCACAATGTATGCTTTGAAAAGAAGCGCATTATTGTGAAAATTAAATTTATGTATTTTCTAGATTCTTAATCTAGAAGGGAATTTATTAGATTTACGGATAAAGCACCACCTACAAAAATTTCATTCAAGCAAATTTATAACAGGTTTATTGCTAATAATTCCTTGGATAATTCCAGACGGAGAAAGCATAGCAGTTTTAACGAAAGAGCGTGAGTTAGAAGTTTTATTAAAATTGACAGAGAATCGCGAGCTCCACTGTGTCTACAGCCAAACACTTAAACATTTCTCAATCGAATTTGACGAAAGTTATGAAAACAAATAATTACAAGCCATACCACCTGCCATTATTGGTCTTGTTTTTATTATTGAAAGATGAACAGGCCACGCTTACCTGAACATTCTACAAACCAATGTTGAAGATTATTTAGATGAGTAGCCAATATTGGATATGATAAGGGCTTCTTGGCAGCAAGATGTTAACGGTATGTTAAAAGAGTTATGTTATAAATATCATGTAATTTATTTTATTCACAATCGATACATAATGTGTTCATTACTGACGTTTAAAAAGTTAGAAAGTAGTTTATTATACATCAGAGTCAATAATAAGTTCTCTTGGTTAGTAATGAGTTCTCTTGGTTAGTAATATCCATTACTTACCTTTTGCTCGTTCTAAATATTCTCAACAGATGGCAGAAGTTTTCGTATCTATCTTTACTTTTAGCAGGTAACAAACAGTCAGTCACTGTTTTAGCAACTTCTCGCTATTCCGGTGGTGTGCAACTTACATCAGTTTCACTATCAGGCATTTTAAATCGTGTAAATTGCAATTAGGAGCAATGTAATTAAATTTGGTTTAGTAGTGACACGAATTTACTTTGACAATTGTTGCAGCAATTGTAATTTTATCGCCACCTGAATAAAAACGCTGGTGTTGTGTCCTACATATATCAAGTATAAGGTATCAATGTCAGAACATAATTATGTACGATTGTGAATAAAATAGTATACATACCTCGGCGGGAAGACATTACGCGTCGAGCAATTGCTGCCCTTGGCGCTTCGCGCCTCGGGCAGCAACATTGCTCTCCGCGTAATGTTCTACTTCCCGCCTTGGTAAGTAATCTACTATTAAATAATATATTTTGTTTTGTTTGTTGATTTACTTCATTGATTGATAATTATGCTAAGGTTATCACAAAAATATTAATCATACAATAACGCTTGCTCAAATGTATTCACAATCAACTCCTCGAATTTGGATTGACGAATACCACAAAGACTAGTAAAGCAATTATACAGTAAATATGCTCAACATACTCAAGGTATCGAAATTTGTTAAAATATGCAGATTTTTCCAGGAAAATGTGGATATAAATAAGTGAGCACGTAAATAGCTCTGGTACTAGTCTGTAGAGTTAGTAGAAGGTGGATAGCAACCTCACTATCTTCCGTGAAAACTGGAAGTACTCACAGAAGTAACCAACGGGCTAATTAAGCGTATCTCAATTCCTGTCCAAGAGGGGCGTGGCTGTAAGCCATCAGGCAGGTACCTTATGTCGCAAACCTGACAAACCTTATGGTATAGACAGTATGGTCTTAAAAAGATCTTTAGCCCACCTTCCTGTATTATAAATCCTATTTTTCTAATTTGCGTTTGTAATACGTTTATTAACGTCTATCAGTAGGAGTCGTTTATGGCTATCTATAAAAGTACACTGTACTTTAATGAATTATAGGGTTATTTAGTTTTTAAGGGTTGTATGGGTAATGCGTGGAATGTGACAACTTCAAACTGCAAGTATCTGTCACAATTGTCGACCTCCGATAGATTTTTAATTAATATCGTTGAATTGGTTCGCTGTTTGTTGATTGTTACTTACATGAAATTTCACTTGAAGTTATGGTCTATTTTTACTTGGAAAGAAGGTTAGGTTTTGGATATTCCTAATTAGTAACATAAACAAGCCTCGTACCTACATCAAATCTGCTTGGACAAATCAGTAAGTCCAATTCATGTTTGTAATTTTATGGTACTATAAACAAGACACGTATCATCGATTTAATCATCTTTGCTTTTTTTCGCGAATTTCGGGCGAAGTGCAAATTAAGTTGTCTTCGCTCATATTTTATTTATTTGTAACACTAATAAAGTAACAAAAGTAATAACTAATTTATTTGAAGTGACGGATGATGACAAATGATTCAAAGACTCAAGTGGGCGCCGAGTGTTACCAACTGTTACCAACTAACACAAAATTCTCTAGACGACCAAAATATATTTTTTTGTATTAAAATAAGAAAAAAGGGGGCGCAAATTAAAAAAAGTAGCATAAAATACTCGTTTTATAAGGGCTTTGGCGCACTCATCCCATAGAAAAACTCGCCTGCGGCTCGTTTTCTAACTTGGGATTCGTACGCCAAATCAACCCTTATAAAACTTGTTCTTTAATATACTATTACCATATTGTTCAGTTTATTAGTTGCATCATTCTTTAGGCCTTCAGTCTCTCAGATGGAATTTCATCAAGTAGCTTTAATTTCCATATGATAATTTTCCTCATCCCACTTCTCTATTTACTTATTCTTGATTTTCTACAATGTTTCTTATAATAATGCTTGATAGGCGCAGGCAGCGTCTGATATCTGATGTGATGATTTAGTCTCGATATTTATGAGTTATACAGCTCCTCTATGTATATAATCTATCCATCGGATATCACTTGGCCACATTGGTTTAACACACCTTTCTTAGTTGTCTGTTTAGTTCCCGCTTTGTTAAATATTTACTTTGCGGTTATGTACATTACGTCTAACTCTTATGTTTCTTAAGTTTCTTGTCATTTTTTAGCGCCGGTGTCCACATGCGGGAAACTCCCGTTGCGAGCTCGCAACGAGCTCGCTCGGGCCCGCAAAAATCAGTTCACACTACACGGTGAAATGACGCACAGTAAACAATCTACTGCCATCAGAAATAGATGTATATTGCAGAAAACTAGTTGTATTTGCTTATATTATCTATAAAATGTTTATTTTGTAGTTAAAGATAATTGTCGAAGGTTTTGTATAATTAAATAACACGTTTATAATTTAAGACAATGTTTATTAAGAAAGTATACAAACACACAAAATAAAACTTAACTAAGGTTCGTCCTATAATTCTTCATACCAAAAGCATAATTAAAGCAATACAACTACAATATATGTAGTAATAATTAGTATGTAGTAAAGATCTTAAGGGGGCTAGGGAAAGGTCGTGAATGTGGTTTTATTCGATTTATAAATCATTTGAAAAGCTTTTTTTGAAATCTAACGTTGCACAAGTGATTGTATATCAACAAATATTATAATAAAATAGCGAACGCCCTTTCAAATTAGTTTTTGTAGGTACTATCTTGGACAATAGTATTCTATTTTTGATTCAAATTTTCTTTTTAAATAAGAATAAAGTCCTATTGTCCAAGATAGCTAAAATTGACTTAAATACTAGATTTAAAAACTAATTTGAAAGCACGTTCGCTATTTTATTATAATATTGGTTGATGTACAATCGCTTGTGCTACGTTAGATTTCAAAAAAAACTTTTCAAAGAATTTATGAATCGAATAAACCGAAATTCACAAGCTGTCCCATAGCCCCCATAAGCAGGTAGATATTTCTAAATTTAATACTCACAATAGTAGCCCGAATGCCGCACAGTTATTTTCAGGTCGTAAGTAGTTTTATAGACTTTTATCAGAAATATGTTTAAAAACCCTAGTTATTTATATTAAGAAGATAAAAGTGAACCAAAACTAAATTTCTAAATAAAATGGTTTAAAAACATATGACTTAAATTTTAACTACATGCTTAATGCTTTCTATTTCCCTTCACTTAACAATACTTTCATCCTTTTCATTAAATTTTGACAAATAACACCAATAAACAGCTGAATATCTAATAATTCTTCAAAATTATAAAACTCACCATTGTTAATTCTATTACCATTCTTGCGTCAAACGCCCGCATGTGTGAACCGCACAATATACAACAAGGTATCTTGAGCCCGTACTTGCGGCTTGCGGCTGCGTCAACCTTGCGGGGCTGCAGGGATCTGCGTCAAGAAACGCCCGCAAGATGCTCGCTGCGAGCTCGCAAGGATGACGCACTATGTGTGAACTGCACCATTTAACTTATAGTATCGTAGACCGCATTTGCGGGCCCGCAGCGAGCTTGCAGCGGGAATTCCCGCATGTGGACACCGGCGCTTACGGTTGTTTTGTACAATCTTTCATAGCTTCCTCGGTAGCAGTATTTAGAGTTATATTGTTTTATCCATCTACAGGGTTGTTACAGCTCCGTGCTCTACGCTTGTTTATTTTATATAGCACATCCTGATTTATCCATTCCTTTTTTCAATTTCTCCCATTTGATCATTTAAAGTCTTCAGTATAAATCGCAACTCATTTTTGCGATGTAGCTATGCTTTGATTAGTTATGTATATCACTAGAAATTTATTGAGCATCTGGTTTTGCCCCCTATCAAATAAATACAGTTGAAGGTGCTGCATACATTATAATTTTGAAGCTAATTTCTAATTAAGTTTGGAGAGAAGTTGAATAAGAACATGATAAAACATGTGCTTTTAGAGTTTGGTTGGCAGTTAGGTCTTTACTGGGATACATTTTTCTTTTTTCGTATTTCGAACAATGGTCTGTAATAACATTTTTTTCTTCGATACCAACAACATCGACATCCGATCTCAAAAATGCTACAATTAATTAGAAAATGTAATTGCCTTTAGTCGAGATACTGAATTCAATAGCAGTAGCTGGTACAGCTCTAAGCTTTGTTTAAAACGGAGAAAAATACATGCAACTGTATATTCAATAAAAATAGATTTACAGTACCAGGGATTTAATCAAACTTGTTATATTGCTATTGACGTGGCCAACGCAATTTAATAATACAAAGCGAATGAAGTCACACTTACACGAACAATTATATCATAAACTAATAACACAAAGCGCAATTTGATTATCTTTCCTTAAGATTTACTTTGAACTCCTCGAATTCGCCCAACGATAACCTTTATCCTTTACAGGAATACATTCGAGCTCGTCTAAGTTGCCACAACGTTGAACTATTGGCAGCTACTTTGTAATTATTATAATCACTAATCGGTTTAGCAATTACAAATTGATTAAAGCTGATCTTTAATTTTAACGAGCAGATTAAGCTTGATTACTTATTAATTTTATGGCTTTATTGATCTCTACAACAATTTGTTCAGAGGATTTACGGTTCAATGGATACGTATATCATTAAAGTACGGAAATACTCGCATTTACTATGTACGTAATTACATGTTGAATATTTTATTTGGACCGACGCGATGGTAAAAGGCCGTGAGTCCAAGTCCCACTTAAGGCGACATATTTTTTATATGAAGAATTTGGCCACCACAACTATGTGTGTCTGTGTGTGTTTGATTTGTCTTTGCATGTTAGCTGGAAAACATAATGTATGACCCTCGTAGTGGGTTCCCCCCGCAGTGTACTGTGAAATAAAAAAAAAAGTTTTATTAAATATTTTTTTACTTCTGCAGCTGCTAATGCAATTGACGATGTTAGGAAACGAATGAGACACATCCCATAAAACCTTCTGGAGATTAATTTTGTTTAAAAGTAAGATACCAGAAGATTTCTTTTATAACCTGCCTTAACGTTTTACAAATATGTTTGTACTTTGTTCAAATACTCTTAACTATTAAACAGGTTTTTGAAGATATCCGATTAAAATATACAGTGCGAGTCAAAAGTTAGGAACACATTCCATAAAAGGAAAATTATTCATTTTTAGAAAAATTACAAAAACAGGTCAATTTTGTTTTTAAAGTTCGTACTTTTTTACATAATATTCGGATATATCGTACAAGGTGATGCGTTTAAGTGTGGTGTCGACATCGGCATTTTTTAAAATAGCAACTTCCATTTTTAATTTCATATTCTCACACTTCATCCAATTGCCAACCAGGTAATGTAATTTTTGCAATCACTGTAAGTTTGTTACCTGACATAAGGAAATTTTTGAGAAATATAATTATGAAGACGGGAAAGTGCACACTTAAACGCATCACTCTGTATATCCGAATATTATGTCAAAAAGTGTAATCTTTAAAAACAAAATTGACCTGTTGTTACGTGCTAATTTCGTAGCACCCTGTATAGCTATGCTTTTGTGTTATATTGTATAGCGTTAGGAATTTTCGTATTCTCTCTCCTTTTAGTTGCCATTTAACCATTTTTGGTTAAGTAACCTTTTGTTGATATGTCGACTGACACTTCGTTCCGTTCGTTCGTGAAGCAACATTTTTAAAAGAATGTTTTAGTGGCATCGCCGTTAAATTGATTTTCCCTTTAAGTTGTGAAATGGGAATTGCATTTGTGCAGATGTATAATTAATTTTTGGTGGTGATTTCCAATTTTTTAATGGTACCGTAAGGGATTTACCACTAGTTCTTTTTGAGGTTAGGAGCATGTTATTGGAGGTTCGTAGTTTAACTATTCTTTACGTTCAATCTCTTATACTGTAATTCTTTTGACAGGTTTCGATATTTAATCGATGTTAGTTGCATTTGGAAGCGGTATCACTATTTTACTAGGTCGCCTTCTATCTAAGGTACTTATTCGGAATTTGCTTGGTGCATTCTGGTAATTTATTTTGTTTGTTACAGACCTTTTCTTTCTTTTTTTATTTTACCTTAATTTCATACACTATTTCTTGTATATTTGAGTTGTTAAAAGACCACTACGCTGAGCTTCTAGCTTATGTACAGGTACTTGATTGCTGGTTGCCTCCTTGGATCACGCTACGTGCAACCTGGTTGGCTGCGTTCCTCTTAAGATTGAAAGAACAAACACTTGTATCGTGAGTCACTTATATTGTAGCAACTGTTTATAACAACAATAACGATTGGCAATCCTTTATTGTAAATAAAACATTACTGTATATTGTATATTATAATTTTCTGTGTTTAATAGTTTTTACCTAGTGTGCATGTAGAACCTAGATTTATATATCTATTTCATATATATTATATTATGAGTTTACATGTATAGAAACGTTTGCGAGTTAATACGTATAACTGTGTTCCGTAATGGAATGGTTAAACAATTAAAGTTTGAGGTTAATGATTGCACAATCTATAGCACAGGTAGTCGCGTTAATTTACCGTGCCGTTTTGGTTGGGTTTTTTAGACTTGAAGTTTAGTCAGGTTTAAAGTAATTAGTCCCGCTCGCATGAATTCTCACCCCTTTCAAATATGTATATAGGAATTAATAACTTACATATAATTTTTGCCAAGGCTATTTCACTTTGATTAGAAATATTACAATTAATTGATTCAACTGATAATTTGTTTTAATTGATAATAAAGCACTATTATTTATATGAGTGTTATTTGTGGGTTTATATTTACTGTTATCGAGATACCTATATTGGGAAAAGTCGACCACATTGGTAGTAGTCGCAAATGTCTCTTGTGAGACCCACGACCTCACACTAGTTAGCTGGCAGCCGACAGATTTAACTGCGGTTAAAAGTTGATACCGTTTCCCAATTAGCAATCCCCATTTTGTGGTTAACACTTTTTTGGAATTTTTTCAAAAATCAATAGTATATGAGTTTGTTCTAATGTACAATGTACAAATGGAAGTATTTTCTTTCTAATAACCCTTATAATTATTCTTTTTTAAATTTGGTTTTTATTTTTTTGCAGGTTTTACAGCCGTTTCTCGTGTTATTATTTTTCTAAATACTTCTCATATTATCTATGCATTTATATAAGTTCTTCATAATCACTACTAGACTAATAATTATAAAAGATATGATTTAAAGAAGCATAAAAAGAATATTCTTATTAAGTGCAATTTAATTTGTCAGTTCGAAAAGGACTCCGGTAGATGATGTTTAAACCGCTTTGTAACATTGCTTGTTGGCAGTCTAAAATTTATATTTAGAAATATCCAGATATTTATTACAGTTTTTAGAAACTAGATTTCAATAAAAAGTCTGGTTAAATAATGTAATCAACATATTACAATCAATATACAATAAATATAATTAAAAAAAATAAAATTTATGGGCACTATGGCTCGATGTGAAGCTCAAATTGCCCTTCTACCCTAAACGAGCATTCTTACCACCAGACCACAAAGATAACTTACTAGAAACACGAATGGAAGTCTTTCCTTTATGGCAATCCTTAAAATTATATTTTTTTAAATTTGGTTTTTATTCTTGTTTAGCAGATGTTATATTCCTTTTTTCATGTTATTGTTTTTATAAATCTTATATGTAATTTTCACACTATCTAGACATTAAAAATTAATTATTTTTAGTAATAGAAAGTTATATTCCTTTTATTTGAATGTATAAGGTGTGTTGCATACTGAATAGGCACGCATAGGAGGCGACGTATTATTTATTTATGTAGCTGTACATTGCAGTAAACATAGGGATTTTATTAATTGGTCCCGATGCAAATATTTTACAACCAGGTAGTATTAAAAAAATTAGATAAAAAATAGTGTTAGGCTATTTCTACATGCTTTATCAATGCTCTACTACATATACCATGCAGAAAATAAGTCAAACAGATAATAATATCATTGGTTTACTTGTTAACCACTACTTGTTAACTAGCTGCATTTTAATTCAGTTACTACATAATTATTTATGTAACGATAGCCAATTAAAATCAATGTTGTCAAGACTACATAATATGTCCGTCGCAATTATCTTTTCCAAATTATATTTCTTTCTAATTACGATACGGTAATTACCGTCAACTACTGAGAAGGTTTGTGTAAATTTTCTTGAAGGGAGGTGACACGCTGCAGATTTGAAAGTTCAGTTTACCAACCGTCGTCGGTTATTCTTTCTTTTAATAATCTGTTTAAATGGATAAAAACATTTTAAATAGGTTTTCATCATTTTTAGTGTTTCAAAAATTCATAATTTCCAAAATAGATGGCGCAGGTTGACAGACACAAAAATAATTAATGCGATGTTCGTATATACAGGGTGTATCTATTATAACTAGAAACCTCGGAATGGAAGCGTAGCTGTAATGATTTTTTTTAATTTAAAAATAGTAAAGAAGCAAAGAGATGACTCATTTTTACAGTAAAATAAAAAAAGTTGTTGTTTAAGCCAGCACATAACACGTGCATGCAAGGGTGCATTGATATTGCTGTTATTATTGTTAATCACATGTATTACTGTTTTAAACTAGGACAGTGAAAAATATAGTATATTAAGTATCAACAACAGTAAGGACAGTTTACCGATCGACGACAATGTTTGGCTACTGAGCGAAGCGAAGTCGCCAATATTGGAGGAGATCGGTAAACTCCTTACTGTTTGAGATGCTTATACTATTTTTTGTACGGCCATTAGGAATACAAAGGTATTAACTAAGGAAATATCTCGAAGTTGGTAACAAAATAGATTTAAAATAAATTATTTTGCCCTGTAGGTATATCCACCAAACATTAAGTAGGGTTTGTCGTTACCATGGTTATGTTTGTAATTTTATTTTTGAATGTCACGTTATTTTTGTCGTTACCATGGATACGTTTGTAATTACTATTATTTATTGGATATATTTCACAGCAAATTTAAATAAAAAAACATACATTTTTTATATAGTCAAATTAAGTATTTAGAAAATAATGATTTGGGGCCTGGCCACAACGGCCAATCACAATTTTGGCTGTTGTGGTCATAACCACAACAGCCTCTGTGACCATAACGGCTAACAGCCACCACGGCCAATTTGACCATATCGCCCAACTCGACATTTGACCATAACGGCCACCATGACCACAACGGCCAACTAGAAATTCCACTTCATCCGCCATTTTGACCACAACGGCCACCGACGCTTATGGATTGGCGACGATGACCACAACGGCCAAAATGACCACAACGGCCAACTGTGGAGTGTGACCACAACAGCCAAAATGACCATAACGGCCAACTGTAGCGCGTGACCACAACGGCCAACTAGAGTGTGTGACCACAACGGCCAAAATGACCACAACGGCCAACTTTTTTTATACTGTTAATTTGGTTTCATTGAAGATCATTTCTCTCTTTTAACTTACACTTATTTCAATAAGGTACGTCCAGAATTTAACTAAAAAGTAAACAGAATATCTACGAATCTGTCCAGTACTTAATAAAATCAAGGGGCAACATGGGACGTAACCCCAGAAATAAACCGCAATCATCCAAAACAGTATTGCTGCATACGTATCCGAGGGAAAATACAAGAAAACGAGTTCTTAGATTATTGATAATAATATTATTATTTAAATAATGATATTATTTAGATTATTAGGAATTTATACTAATGCTAAAAGCGTTCTAGCGGATCTTTCGTTATGCAACTCAAAGTCTTGGACTGAAAGCGCTGCAATGTTTGACTCGCTTGTTGCTCTCCATAATCAAATGCTATATCACCATATGGGTTTGATTGAAAACTTGTACACCACTAATTTATTTTCAAGAGATAATTTCGAATGTTGTCAAATTAGTCAGTATTTCCGGTTAGTTCTAGGGTTAAACCTAGTTGTAGTCTTTTATATCAAATATGTTTTGACCATGTAAGATGTCTGTCTAGATCAGGGGTTCCCAATGTTTTGCCTAGGTGGGCCTAATTCTAAATTCCAAAATATTTGCCGGGCCAAAAAACGTTTTATGAAAAAATACGTTCAAATCGATAACAAGTTTGACACAGCAGAAAGATTTATACTAGAGATGCACCGAAGCTTCGGTATTCGGCCAATTTTTAACAGATTCGGTTTTGGCCGAAACATTATGAAAGATTCGCTATTCTGCAAGGGGATCTTTTATTTTTTTGCCGCAATCTGACTTATTCGAGTGCATTTTAACTGAAAAACTCATTATTTAGCGTTTAATAAAAAAATTCTAAATTTTTAAAATATGTATCAGTATTTATTTAATAGTATTTCAAGCATTTATTTTCAAGTCCTGTGTAGACGAGGATGCAAAGGGAAAGGGAGCTTACATATATTGTTCTGACTAGAAGTTCAAAAATAAATTGAAGAGTCTGGGTCAAGGAAATCACGAAGGTGAAAATGCAAAATGCATCACGAATCTCGCGGCGATCACTTGACGAGACGCCGTAGCCGCGTGCTTGACTTAGATTGCTCCCGGAAAATGCCGAAAAGCTACTTTTCATCCACATAAATCTTTTTAAATTAAATTTTAAATACTGAAATTTTTTTTAATGCTATTATATTACGTTGTAGTTTTTTAATAAGCGTTGTTTAATGAAGTTTTAGACATGCTTTTTATGATACGATACTGTTTATTTTTTATTAATTTTGTTTAGTTACATTTTGTATTTTATTATAGCAAAATGCGTAGTAGGAAATGTATTTTTCGGGCACCAATGTTTTCTTTTTGTGACATAATTTTGTATTCAATAAAATTAATCAAAACTCAGATTTCTATTGTGCTTCGGCCGAATCTTCGGCAAATTTTAATAGCCAAATATTCGGTATTCGGTGATTCGGCCAAAAACCGCTTCGGCGCATAAATAATTTATACTAATTTTACGAGTATAACATAATCGTTCTTTATGATAATATATATTTTTATTACAAAATGTTTATTTAACACATTTCAGAAATAATTAAACAAAAATAACTAAATAATTTCTAATAAAAAAAGAAAAACATAATAAATTCCTCAAACAGAAGTGTGTGACTTGCGCAGTTGTTTTCTTTTAATAATTTCATTGAGTCTTGGTTCTAAGTCCGTTGAATGTATTCTTAACACCTCAAAATCTCAATTTGGACTAATACTGATCAGCTAATCAACATAATCAGCTGAGGGCGACCGTTAAGACCGTTAAGAGTAAAATAAATGTATACAATCTATATAATAATAAAATAATTACATTACATATAAAATTTAGTATTTTTTTAACTGGGAAATTTTTAATTATATGACAAAAATTATTTATTATTTAAATTATCTTTATGAGTTCTAAATCGCGGATGAGGTCTGACATCGCGGGCCACATTTCTAGGGTTTGAGGGCCGCATTTGGCCCGCGGGCCGCACTTTGAGAACCCCTGGTCTAGATGGATCCCTAGATATATGACCTAATCTTTATGAAGTAGTGAGTTTCCGTTAAGGTGAACTAGAGGGCAAATAGTTTTTTTAGTAGTATAGGTGGTCCGTGTTGATTTTTGTATATTTGCTTTAATGCGTCATTTTCCATCATCTTTCGAAAAGTCTTAGGTGGTTTTGTAAGTTTCTGAAAGCTATATCTGCATTAGTATGGGAAACCAGTATTGTCATGTAGTCCGCGAAGGTTGCTAGGGTCGTGTTTCTAGTTGAAAATTAAGTATAAAATCGGACCAGTCGCGCGACACCAGATTGTATGGGTAGAAGAGCTGAAGTGGCTCTTTATATTTCACGAAAAAGTATCTTTCACTGAGGTATGACGTGAGGATTTGACAGAAGGTATACGGTAAACATGTCCCCTGTCAAAGGCTTGGCTTATGTCTATGAATACCGCTGAACAAAATTTTTTTGGTCTCCAGATCAAACCTGATTTTTGGTGCAACTGCATTCTATTGTAGCGTATTGTCGACGAAATCCAAAACTTTATAGATTACAGTTATCATACGAAATCCGTCATACAAAAGTTCCTTTAGGAGTTTTCCAGTTATTAGGTCGAAGCCTGGGGACTTCAAATTTATTTCAGTTTCGATGACCTTAATTACTTCGCGCTTGAAGGAAGTCCCGTATGAATTTTTCTTCTTCAATGGTAAGAGGCGTAAACGCGATCTTTGTGGCGTTCCATAATACCAGTTGTTTTAGTTGCTGTTAGGGAGTGGAAATAGTTTTGGAAACCTTGATTTCTCTGCTCATCTAATAATTTCTTAAACTCTTTGACGGCCCTATTATACTACGTTTTATATCCCGGTGCGCGAGTAAGTAATCTATCATTTTTTTCTAGGAGCTCGTTTTCTTGTATTTTCTCTCGGATACGTATGCAGCAATACTGTTTTGGATTATTGCGGTTTATTTCTGGGGTTACGTCCCATGTTGCCCCCTTGATTGATTTTATTAAGTACTGGACAGATTCGTAGATATTCTGTTTACTTTTTAGGGGAAGATTTACATTTAGTTTAATTTTAAAACTGATAAGAACATCAAATTACGGAGTTCAAATTCAATGCAATAAACGTCCCCAAAATGGAAATATTTCAGTAAACAGGTTATAGAAAAAACTTTTGATGTTAAATTAACCACCCTGTAAACTAAAGTATCATGACTCTGTAAATCGTTAGAGTGTATTGAGAAGTATATGTACCTACCAAATTTTCAGCATTTATAACTTCTTCAACTTCACGGGGATGCAGTTGTATAGAGGTGCATTTTTCAATATAGGTAAGTCACGTTAAATCGGCGCTACTTTGACACACCCCGCTGTTAAATTCTGGACGTACCTTATTGAAATAAGTGTAAGTTAAAAGAGAGAAATGAGCTTCAATGAAACCAAATTAACAGTATGAAAAAAGTTGGCCGTTGTGGTCATTTTGGCCGTTGTGGTCACACACTCTAGTTGGCCGTTGTGGTCACGCGCTACAGTTGGCCGTTATGGTCATGTTGGCTGTTGTGGTCACACTCCACAGTTGGCTGTTGTGGTCATTTTGGCCGTTGTGGTCACACACCCATGTTGGCCGTTGTGGTCATCGTCGCCAGCGACGCCAATACTTAATCGTCGGTGGCCCTTGTGGTCAAAATGGCGGATGAACTGGAATTTTTAGTTGGCCGTTGTGGTCATGGTGGCCGTTATGGTCAAGTGTCGAGTTGGGCAATATGGTCAAATTGGCCGTTGTGGCTGTTGGCCGTTATGGTCACTGAGGCCGTTGTGGTTATGACCACAACAGCCAAAATAGCGATTGGCCGTTGTGGTCATTGGCCGTTGTGGCCTAGACCCAATGATTTTCACGAAAGAGACATCTAAAGACCATACATTTATTTTATAAACTACATATAGTTTACTTACCGTTCTGTTTTTGACAGAACTGAACGGTAAGTAATTACTTACCGACCCGTTTTTGCTTAGTAACTAGTAAATATAACCTAGTGTTCTAAAACCAAGTATGGTAAACAATCCGAAATAGCATGGTCGTACAATAATAAAGCTTATATGCCATAATCCGTCTTTTACTCGACGTAATACAAAAGATATTACAGTAATGAATTTACACATAGTAATTTATCACTTCTTAAATTCATTACTGCTTCCGATTTATTATTTCAGAATGAATGTACATTACAAAAATTGAGAAAAAAACGAACCAACTTCAAATAGTTCAACTTAAAATTCTATAACCTTAAAACAAATGAAAAGTAACCTAATTATC
The DNA here is from genome assembly GCA_929113105.1 of Agrypnus murinus. Taxonomy (NCBI): domain Eukaryota; kingdom Metazoa; phylum Arthropoda; class Insecta; order Coleoptera; family Elateridae; genus Agrypnus; species Agrypnus murinus. The sequence goes on from OV816030.1 coordinate 75,943,461, forward strand.
AAATTACGAGAATACATAAAGGTGAAGAACAAAAATAAAAGGTGCTCTAGATCTTAAATTCAACTAATAAAACGTTTTGAACGGAACACACCTAGCAATAAAAACTACTGAATGCCCCATCGTTGAGACTCTTAAACTACAAATCCCGCTTTTAGCAAAAAGCTGGTCAAACTGCATATTATTTTTTGCACTATTAGCACATTTATTCCTGTTATTTAACGATGTTTATATTAATAATAAAGTAAAAAGCTTGATATAAATGCTTAGTTTTTAATATCAACGGAAAACAAGTAGCATTTGAAATTGTCATAAAAAAATTGAACTGCTTGTTTTCATTATTTACTAGTAGGAGAGAAATAGTTATTTATGTATTAAGGGCATAAAGAAGCTTTTATGGCCAGAAGCGTTAGATCTCGGCTGACGCCTCGGGCTAGGAAAAGGCTGTAGGGCCATAAAAGCAAGTTATGCCCGAAATGCATACACTATTTTATGCACAGATTGTTTTTATCTCAAATCTATTATTGTGTAAAAAATATAATTAAATGAGTACGTAGGTTACATCAAGCCGCTGTACGTATACTTATGTGCATATATACGAAGTACGTTACTATAGTTACTATCTAAAATACTTAATTTCAGCTTATTTTCATTGGTGATAAGTTTACAAATTATATTAAGAACCAATCAAGTTCTACAAATACAGCTCTGACATTTAATTGACGTTTCATTATTGCCCGTCGGATCATAAAGAGGCCCTTGGGGCATAAAGAGACAGTTATGTTTAGATAGATCTATCAATAATAGTCTAATTATAATGCATCTGTGCATAAAAATTATTATTGCGTTCGGGATGCGATAGGGAGATAATAGTATGTTGTAAAGTTATTAGTGAAAAAAATAATATTCAACAATTTCCGATGCACATAAAAATAACTTTTGCCATTTTATGTTTATGATTTACTAATTTTATTATTTTGGCAGAAACAACTCAATTAAAAAATTAGACATTAATGAACAGTTCATATAATAATATAAAAACCGTAAAAATATCCAAATGGTATTAACCTTTAATTAAACGCTGAAAAAAGTTTTTTCAGATTTCTTTTTATTTCAACTTGAAAACCGTTTGAAGAAAGTTTAAAATTGAATTAAAATTAGTTTTTAGGAGTGAGCTTTTAGTTCGAATGACGTAACGTCAGACAAAGACCTCACTCAAAAACAAAGATGAAACGATTAAGAGGATGTGCTAAAGCAAAAATAAAACTGCAAGAGCTATGGAATGACGTCACTGGCATAATGTAGTGGTGCAAAAGTTTGAGGGAGAGAAGATATATTACGCTTGCGTACGCGTCTCGACGTCCTCCTGAAGAACACTGATTTTACAGAATTTGTAGATTCGTAGCTCTCGTCCTGTGGCGAGGACGTGTTGCGTTGTCATGTCACGTATAATACGATCATTTCGGATACTCCCTCTTCCTTTGTATGCGTAAAATCGTAAAAAGATATTCAGTGCATGAAAAGGAAAAGAAAAGTGTCGTGAACATACATGCGAACTTCTGGTTTTAATAAACTTGTAAGTGCTTGGATAAATTTTCCTAATGTTATAAAAGTATTTTGTTTGTGAAAAACTGACACTTTGTAGCTTTTTTTTATATATAATTTTTCCAACAGAAACAAAAGAGAAAAATAAATTGGGAAATTATTATTTCAGGAACTAAAGAAATTTTATATATTTATCAATCCATTTATTTACCTAAAATATTAGCAACAGGTTCCCCACATTTTCTTCGTTGTAAAGTATTTTCATAAATTTATTTATTCATAGCCTGAAGGAATAAAGTTTAGAATTTCTTATATAATTCGGGTTGTTTTATGTACACTTTCCATCGTAACCATTATTACACGGCAGTGCTATTTGTTTAAATGTTCGTAGCCTCGAAGCAATAAGGTTTTAGCAAATAAACAATTCACGTATCGTGCTGTAAACTGAAGCCTGCATATAAAATTCGTATTTATATTTGATTTGTGTATTTATCCCAACAACATTAATTCAACTTTATGTAACATATTTGCCAGACTAGATTGGCGTGATTATACTTACAGAAAAAAATTCTAATCTTCAGCTAGAAATTATGCTATGCAATACTGAGATGAACTCTAATAATTCAAAACATCGCATCATGTTTAGGAAAGTATATTTATTAGGATATTATTATTTATTGCTTTAGTGTTAAAGGGATTGTGAACTATTCTGACGACTACGTTCTTACAGTTGTGGGGTAGGTGTAGTTAACTTCCATGCATCCTGAAAAAAAAAGGTTTCTGGCAGAAAAGACTCAAATTCTCATTTTTTTGTTTACATTTAGAACATTTTCGGACAGTTAAAGTTATGGTTCAATTCGTGTGCAGAGGCCTAAGAAACATGAATATTTTCCAGTGCTTCATCTATAAGGTTCTGTTCAACTGTTTTGAAATAAACAAAGTTTGCCTGATTTTCCGTTTTTTTCATTAAAGTCAGTGACAGTTGTAAGAAGTTTATATTGCTTTAGATGTTGGAAGAAAAATATTAATATGATATGGTAAGTCAATTTAGCCCTATCTATCTAAACTGGAGCTCTACGTAGTTCATTGGAATCAGAAAGACTAGACAGACCTAGATCAGAATCTAGGAGTTAATTCGACGAATTAATAAGACTCTTTATAAATACGGTGGTTTCGGTGTTGATGAAGCAGTGAAAGTTTTTATATGCTTAGCGATAATTTATTATATATATAGAAGAGGTCCTATCCATGTGCTTATTTATTATTCACCGTAGACCGTATAAAATGTCTGCGTTGAAGTCTGCATAAAGCGTGATGAAGTGAATGAACTTTAAATATCTGATATTTTTATTTATCAAACAATTAAGTTTTAACTAACTCTATCTCCCATCTCCACATGTAACTGTCAGACAAATTAAATGAGACTCGCATAGGTAATTGAAAAATCAGCTGCACTTACAGGTGATTGTTGCGTTGTCTAAATATATCAGAAACAAACTTGGAAATAAGTATTTGTGATGAGATTTCTTTAACTTTGTCGGTTTTATTTGAATTAGGAACAAAATAAGGTCTATAAATATTAAAATTATAAAAAAAAGTATTAACTAAATGACGATAATTCGTAATAGAAATAATCTATAATGATTTCTTTTTAAATTAAACGTTTAAAAGAGCGGAAAATCAGATTTTTCATTTTTAGTTTGAGCCTTTATAGATGATTTTCTAAAAAAACATGTTTTTAATTAAATAAGATCTTTTTTTAACAATTAATATTAAAAACCAAAAACAACAAGATGTAATCGCAAGAAGAGACAAGTTTGGTTTAGTGGTAAGAACACTGTATTTCTGTGCAATTGATCAACGGTTCAAATCCCGATATTGTCTTGTAGCGTAATTTTTTGGTAGTTTTATTTTTTTAAATTAATATACGTACTAAGAATTCAATTCGAATAATCGAAGAAAAAATGTATATTTATCGAATAGCGATTTAAAAACCTTCACCTGCATTAAGAGGCACCACGTGTAAAACTGCTATTAGCTGTGAAGTTTTCTAAAAAATTAAAACATAATAAAATTAGAATAACACTATAGCAACAACACAGAAATATACAAATTACAAATAGAAGAAAAACACATAAAAAGCATGTATACTTACAGTTGTATTTAAAATAATGTCATTGATAATAAATGTATTGTAACGTTCTTTTTAAAATAATAACAAAAGTGCTGTTTAATCGTCTATTCACAAAAGAGATATTATTTAAATACACTAATTAAAACACTATAATTATAAACTATTTAATGAACTTAAATGCTAGATATTTACAAATTTATTTGAGGACTACATAAAAACTTTTTATGTAATATTACAACAATTATTAACATTTATTTCTTCACTAACATTCGACTACTAATTTACACAGTACATTTCAATACGACGCCGGTTAAACATTAACTGAGCTCCTTCTCCCCGCGACTTCAATTTTTATCTTTCATATAAAGTTCTGCAACATACGATGAATCATACATGCAGGTGTTGATGAGTCATACATGCAGGTGTTGATGAATTATACATGCAGCTGTTGATGAGTCACGTCGATGAGTCGTGTCGATGAGTCATGCAGTCTCGAATATTCGACGGCGGCGAATAGCGGGTTTTCCCCATTTCTTACAGTATGACCTAAAACCTTAATCTAAAACGCATTTCTTTGAAATGTGTAGATTTCTGGAATCCGTGTATAGTTGAAAAGTTGTATTAAAAATAAAATAACATAATAAATTAAACTTTCTTTGAACATATAGCTAGCAATCATAATAGTATCACATCATAAAGATATACCGCATATCCACTCGCGTATCGGAACTTTGAGCTCGTTAAGCTAATCTTGAATATCACAAACAATATTTTGCCGAGGCTTGTCGATCACCATCAAACAACAAGTAGGGATGTATTAGATAAAATTATATTATTGTGGAAAGTAAATTTTCTAAAAACTGATAACTCTTGTTATAACAGTAGTAAAAGAAGAAATAGAATTGTGTGTAAGGACAAAATTAATTTATTAATTTAATTAACTTTTAATTAACTAAAACTAAAGCTTTGTTGTTAAAAAATTCTTTATTATAAAAATTTTGTAATTTGAGGACTGACTGCCAATAAAACATATTGTATATAAAATATTATTACGTTTCGCCTATCAATGTGGTCTTTCTCAAGTAGTTTGATCATTAGTGAGAAGTTGTTAGTTAAAAGTTATTGATTTGAAAATAAAACAGTACATTTAGATTTATGAACGTATACATTTTTTTTATTTTATCATTATAGAGATTTTCTTATTTTATTTGTTGAAAATTTAAAAGTTCATTAGTTAGAATTGCTTTATATAATATCCAACGAAAACTGTTTAAATGTAACATCAAAACGTACCGTCTCAATTCGAGCGATTGTAAAATAATCGTATAAATAAGTGTACGAGGACATTTTTAAAGATTAAATAATTTTATAGAATGCAATGTAAATACATTTTTAAAATGATCAAGTTATTTTATGAATCGCTTACTTCATGCACAAGAAATTAACTAATATGTATAACAAAAAGCACACAAAATACCTTACATTTGGCACATACTCACATATTTATTCGTTTATTATCATTATTACAATAATAATATTTAATATTTGCCATAATTTAATTCTGGTTCAACATAACTAGAAGATCCTTCTAACGAATAGACAATTACAGGAATAGAGTCTTTTCGCAACCTATATTTCATACGGGGCCACTACACAACGCACAACAAAAGTTTTACGGCTCTGGTGTTGGTTCGCTTGCGCGTATTAAGCATTAAACTGCTGTCAACGTACTGCCAACGTCTCGAGAATCGGCTTTCAATATTGCTAGAGTAAGCCTACTGATTATTATTATACTGTGATAGTATAAAACTAGAGTTTATTAGAAAAAGCTCACAGGAAGCGGTTGATTTTACACGTGGTCGTAAATTGCTATTCAACAAATAGTATACATTTTTTGTTTTATTATTCGAATTAGATTTTTAAAATTCAATGTCTTTTTAGTGCGTAAATTCATTTAAAAAATAAATTATGCCACTAAACAAGATCGGGATTTGCACCGGTGATCGGCTGCACAAAAATACGTGCTTTTACCATTAAACCAAACTGGTTTCGCCTTTATAATCAATCCTCCTTGCCTCTTCTTATGATTACATCTTGTGTTTTTTTTTTAATTTTTAGTATGAATATATATAAATTCTTTATTGAACCCTGACCAACAGTTTCTGAGTTGCCAGATGGCACAGGGTAATTTACATTACCAATAATATCGAACAATACAAACAGTTAAATTAATTATTTCTTTTACTTAGCCTCATTATAGTTGATATTTCTTTATGAGTTCAATATTTAACCTTCCACTACTCGCGCGGTGATTCTTCACGGCAGTACTCGCGTGGGGTATCTAGATACCCCACTTTAGGAATGCCTATTTGATAGCTTTTTTGATAGATAAAGCAATAAAACGCGTTGAAGAGTATTATTATTTATTCAAAAACTCAACTTTATTTTATTGACGATAATAAAGTAAATAAAGACAAAACACGAACTTGAGTAAAAAAAACATACAAAATTTCTGAATGAAATAAAAAGCAATGTCAAAGTCACATCAATATTGGTACACTAATCACTATCAGTTGGTTGCTCCTGGGTTTCATTGACACATTCATCACAAACTATATTTTGATGGTTTTTACAATTGAACCGTTTACATCTGACACAGGTAACAGGGGTTTTTTGCCCTGCTTCTTAGGACATAAATGGCACCGACCTCTGCCTAATTTTGGTCATTTTTTTGCTATATTTTCTTCTTGAGCACCTGAAGATTCGCTAAAGTTGATTAACATTTTGCACTTTTGTCGTCTAATCTCTCTAGGTATGTTTGTCATGTGAATTCGTTTCATTATTTGAGGCTTGATCAGTTCCAGGGAAAGAGACAGCAAAAAGCTTCTTTATGGTTCCTCTTTCCTCCATTTTGTAGTATTATTTTTGCCTAGATAAAATAAACCACGGCGATCTGCAGTTTCTTAATCACTTTCATCATCATTCTCGTCTTGATCTATTTCCTGTTCCGTATCTGATCCGTCAGTCCTTGTCTCTACCGCATCATTTTCAGTTTCATTGGGATCGTCTTCTCCGAAAATATCTTCATTTTCTATATTTGGTACACTACCTTCTTCTTTTTCTATTTCTTCCAGCCATCTAAGCCAATCTTCAGGATTTGTGTTTTGTGTCTTCGATTTAGACCCTTGTTCTGTCATAGTCTCGAAAGACCTAAAAACAATAATATTTGGCAATTTCTAACTGCAAATATTCACACCAACGTATAAGCAAACGAATAAAATGCACGTATACACGCACACAATACACAAATATTTCAAAAGAATGTTACCTACCTTAGCATTATTGTTGGCAGAAAATAATTTCTTGTAAGATAATTTAAAAACTCGCGTGGGGTACTTTGATACCCTAGACTACCGCACAATTTTTTTCTTGATATTTGTAGAGAGTGTTTGCGATGCGCTTGACACGATTGTATTTAGCATACTGCTAGTGAGGAATACCTAAAACGTCGTTAACATACTTCGGGAAATTACCGAATTATAAGCGCTTATACTACATCTAGGGTATTTAAATACCCCGCGCGAGTAGCGGAAGGTTAAATGACTAATTTATTTTGTCCCTAATTCAAATAAAACCGCCGAATTTTAGGCCTTGATATATTTAGGTAACCCAACAATCACCTTTGGGCCCAGTTGATTTTTCTAACTATACGGATCTCATTTAATTTGCCTGACAGTTACATATACACTGGCTTTTAAAACAATCGCATACACTTTAAAAAATTCAAAAGTAACCGAGCTTTTATCTAGTTTTTGCTATGTAAACGTGACTTTTTCGTCTTTTGACAATACATTTTTGACGGATAAATCTGTTATTGGGAAAATAAATAAAATAGTTTCAACTGCTTGGCAATGACAAATTAAAAATCAAAACTAGATGTACGTGATTTTTTTGCAAGCCAGTGCACGTATGAAGATCTCCAATCTGCAAATAGATTGGATAATATCTACAGTGAATTCTTAATAATACCAATGTCCTTATATTATGGGTTCTTATCGTTCTTAGACTTCGCTTCTATAATTTAAAAAATGGCGAAGGGTAAATTCCATTGCCATAATAAGGTGGTATTATGTAGATCTCGAATGTCGACAATATAAATTTCAGAAAGCTTCATCAATATTGTAATGAACGCAATCAGTCCTCTAAACGCCGCCGTCGAACGTTCGAGACTGCATGAGTCATTAACATTTGCCAGTGTGGTTCGCCGGCACCTGCGTGTGTGATTCGTCAGCGTGAGTTATCGACGGCACGGCAAACAATAGACCATCTAGAAGAATCTAGTGCATTTTCTAGAAGATTGAATGCTGTATATAAACGCGGTCTTACACGGAAGAAGGATTAGTCAACCACGAGCAATTAGACGTGTTAGTAGACGCAAGTGGTAATAGATAAATATCTAAGTAGAATATAAATGTGTGTGTGTAAATAGTACGAAATAAAAATTGTGATTAAAGATAAATAGTTCGCTAATAGTTAGTTTATAATTGTGTTTTGTAGTTAGTTAAGATTAAATTAGTTTGTGTTAAGTGTAAATATTTTCTTTATTAATAGACGATCCAACAGCATTTTGTTATTATTTTAAAGAGAACATTGCAATATTATGCACTATTAACCTGATAGTGTAGTTTTTCAGAAAAAGTTTGAATAAATTTTAAAAATAAAATGACATTTACATACCTATATTTCACTAAACTGTAAAAATTCTGATTCGGACGAATTACATATTATGCGGTGAGGTCGAAACGTGAGGAATAAATTCAGTATTTTGAAAATGCTTAATATTTTACGGAATCGCTCGGATTCATCGATTTTACTTTTTTCTGAGTTTATTTTTTAAAAACATCATTTTTATACAGAATGTCTGAGGAAGAACGAATAGAACTCTTTCTCCATTTCACTGATGGGCCATCAAGCTCTGACTTAGTTTTACTATTACGCAACCCTACAAAAGAAAAAATATTGTCTGACCCGGGAACGTGACTATGGTATTCCGATGTATTCTTCAGCGCTGAAACAGAATCCGGCCTCAGAAAAGCACATATCCCCTTGAAAATCTTGCGCTAAAGCAAAAAACAACCCCCAAATGGAGTAAAACCACTCTTGACATATGGTGACAATAAACATGCAAAAAATTGTTGATAACCGCAAATGTTTTGTATTTGGAAATAGACCTGTGGTATATGGCTAAGAACACTTCTCCCTGAGAGGATTAAATGAACCCAAAATGGGTCAAAACCTCCCCTTAGATTAAAGTACAGTAAATACATGCAAAAAATATATGAAAACCGCAAATGTTTTATTTTTGGAAATAGACCTCTGGCATATGACCAACACCCTCCCCCTTAAAAGGATAAAACCATCCAAAGATGGGGTATAATTACCCCTTACATCAGAGTTACAATAAATAAACGCACGCAAGATAAACTAGGTGCAAATAAATATCGCCAAAGAAAAGGTATGCAAATAAATACAGGCATAGAAAATGCATGCAAATAAATACATCGACAGTATGCCTGTAACACCTCGTAAGTTTGAATCGTCTAAAAATGACTTTGTCCTGTTTCTGATATCAGAGGTCCCTGCGGATTCGTGCAAAGTGTTACGGCTGTTAGACCACTTGCCTAATATAACCTACAAGAAATTACAACCCTTTTGAAACCTTCCAGACTCAACAGACCTAACAGCCACAACACTTTGCGCGAATACGCAGGGATATCCGCCCGATATCAGAAACATGACAAAGTCATTTTTAGACATTTCAGAATTACGAGGTTTTGCAGGTATACTGTCGATGTATTTATTTGCATGCATTTTCTTTGCCTTTATTAATTTGCATGTATTTTATTTTGCGTCCGTCTATTTATTGTATAAGGGGCGATAATAGGGGTAACCCCTGATATAAGGAGTGGTTATACACCATTTTGGGGAAGTTTTACCCTTTTAAGGAGGGGGAGTGTTGGTCATATACCAGAGGTTTATATAATAATACAAAACATTTGCAGTTTTCATTTTTTGCATGTGTTTATTGTATTTTGATCTAAGGAGTAGTTTTGGCCCATTTTAGGGTTGTTTAGCCCCCTCACGGAGGAGGGCTCTTGGCCATATACCAGAGGTCTAGGTCCAAATACAAAACATTTGCGTTTTTCAACCATTTTTTACATTAGGGTGGAGTGAAAATACGAAAGTTGTAGTTTATACTCGGCTTGATGTGGGATTAATGCTCTATGGTAGTTCGTTGCTTGAGGTAAAATTTGAGAACTATATCTCGATGCTTTGTACTGCCCCAACGCGAATAAAGATTGCGAAAATTTATAAAAAAATTAGAACAGATGAATTAAAACTTTTTATTTGTATCCAATGTAGTATAGTAGTGATATAATTCAGAAAAAAAACTCAACAAACATTTACTGCACAAAAAGATAAAAAATAAGACTAAGTGTAAGTAAATAAAAAAATTAAGAAATTTATACATTATTCTTTTTTGTATTAAAAACAGAAATTATTTTGCGGGGTTCAATTCTGGGGGCTCAACCATCTCTATTTGAAGAACCACATACAGCTGCAGATGCCTCAGTTACTTTTTCGCACACCTTGTGCGTGACAAGGGGATAACGCTGCCTCACGCAATAGTTCATTTGCATCTCATGCATGCATTTCAATGGCATTTGGGATTGATTCTTTACTCAACGTTTTAGACAGAGATTTTCCTGGGTTGCGCTTTGCCAAACTAGGAGAACAAATTCCTGAGTTAATTGCTTGACAAACATCCAGCAAATAATGTTGGTCGGTACTTAAAATCTGTAATAGATTCTGGTAGGTTACAGTCCATTCTTTCGAACTGGGAAATTGGGAGATCTTCGATTTTTGCAAGGTGTTCTACAATAGCACCTACAAAATCATTTGGTCCACTTGTTGTTCCATCCAAACGTTCAAAAAGGTGTCGTAATGGAAGTTCATTAGTATGTAACTGGCAAATAAACCACTGAATGGGTCTTTTAAGCTCCAGTTCCAAGAGCCTAATCGCACCGCCTTTTTGACCAGTATTTGTAACTGTACCGTCACAACCGATTGCTACGAGTTTCTGGAGATGAGCTGACTTTGTAGAAAGAAAGTTTAATATACCTCGTTTAATTTCCCGAGCTGTTCCAGACGCTAGAGAAACATGTCCCATATATAACGAACCAGGCTCCTTTACTAATGATAAATGTTCTTCCGTTAAAACTTTACGTCAACCGTCACTCATAGTAAAAGTCTTGTCTCTGCGGCCATCAAAATATACGCCAAACATATTGCAGTCAGTAAATGTGGATGAGGATTGACATAATACATTCTTTCTTGTATTTGCACGAGCTCAACGAAGTCTACTTCTATTTACTACATTAGAATAGTTGCCTTCTTTTATCACTCCAATGTCCTGTAATTTAGCAGAGACGATTGCAGCCGCAGCTCTATCTAATAATCCATACCGATCTAATACTCTTGCCACAACAGGATATTTTGTTCTAACGCTTTCTTCTTCATTTTGCACTGTTTTCTTAGATACGTGCATTTTCTCAGGAATGCAAACAAATGATTCTTCTGATATGGAACTTGACAAGACTTATGGAAAAGAGTAAGAGAGAGTAAAAAAAATAAATTAATAAAGGTAATAAGAGTAAGAATAGAAATAAAAAAATACATACGTTTTTACCATCAACAAACTCTAAAGCAGTACTACATGGCGGTTCAGATTGTTTAGAAATTGTAAGCCTGATTTTGTGCCCCTGTCGTTTCCGTTTCCTTTCAGTCAATGACAATTATGTTACTTCCGACTAGTAACCACATCAACACCGCCTATCATCATTTTTCTTCCGCTTCTTTGGTCATTTAAAAAAGTACGTTCCTTGGTAGGGATTTTTCGGACATTTGGGCGTTGCACATGTAAACGGCAATTGAGAAACTTGTCACAACATGTTCTCGGTCTCACGTCGACAAATAGTGCTAGATCAGCATTTTCGATGACTCTAATTTTTGATAACTTTAATTTTCGATTTATTAAACTGTCCAATACCAACTAAATTTAAAATTGAAAACATTTAACTAAATAGGAGTTATGATAATTTTGTATTTTTTTCCCACATTTTCAGAACTTTTAGTCATGCGGTGGCAGTAATAAATACCAATATTTTTGCCTAATTTTTTAACACAATATTATTAATACACTAGAGCACCAACTCCACTCCAAGCGAATTTAATATAAAGGAAAACATATTTTTTTATATAAAAACCATCTTATAGTTTTTTCGACATTTTCATAACTTTTAATCATCTGGGGGCAGTATTAAATATCAATATTTTTTTTTTGGTATTTTGACACAACATTACTAACACACTAGAGCACCAATTCCGCACCAAGCGAATTTCATTTGAAAGAAAAACTATTTTTTGATATAAAAACGCTCCACCCTATTTTACATGTATTTATTGTCACATATGTCAGGAGTGGTTTTGCTCCTCCCTCCTTTTGAGGATATATATGCTTTTCTGAGGTCGGATTCGGTTTCAAAGTCGAAAAATACATCGGAATACCATAGTCATGTTCCCAGGTGAAAACATTTTCTTGTGGGGCTGTGTTATCAGTTGAAGATGAGTTCAATAGAACTTTTTTAGCATCAGGGTTACGAAAAAAAACAGCTAACATAGACGGAATTTTCTTTGCGCTCATTTTAAAATTTACTATTAACGGCAATAAATACAAATACAACCCAGAGCAACCGCTCGCTGTTACATCCAACGACTATCTGACTAAGATAAGAAGACAAAAGCTTCAAAAATCAAACACGTACTTGCTAACCGTAGTTGTAATGGATGCGTTCAGCAGCTACAACAGTTTCAATAGTTCTTTCTGCTGAACGCTTCTTACCATGCAACATGTTGCGGTAGCGGACGCTATTTTATCGGTCACTTTCAAAGTTTAACTTTTAACGTTTACAATCATTTTCTAAATAGCCATTCAGACGCCGTGGTAGACGAATAGTGTCAGTGCATCACTCGTGTTCGAAGGGGGCTAGGGTCGATTTTTCTATTACCTTAATTAGAACCGGAATTTTCCAATTGTTAGAAAATTCTGCCGCCTTTTTTAAAATTTGAAAACTTAGTAACCTTCATCTTATAGTCATTGAATTTTTAAACCGTAATTACCACAAGAAAATTATTCTTTGAAGTTTCGATAACTTGCAACCTTCAACCATCAACAGAGCCGAGTTCTGAAACCTTGTTAATCTCAACTTTTATACTATGGTACTTATGGAATGTATAGGTCCATCGTAAATAAAAGACGCTATTTAATTATAAATTCCATTTTTATTATAGCAATATTAACAGAGTATTATCAGTAAGTAATACACTTAATCAATCAATACTTAATACTATCTGTTTGGCATGGCAACCACCGCATACTATATGTAGTTTCCTACAGTACTCAACAGGTTTGGACAATTTTCATCTAAACTCAAAAGTCTGAAATTAAGAAACCAAGATATATGTAAATTTTGAACATTCACTGACATTATCAGTAATACTAAAAGGTCAAAACCAACATAATACATATATGCATAAATGTTAGTGTACACAGAATATGGTTAAGTATTCTGCAGTCTCGTTTTTTAAATGTTTAGTAAGGTTCACGCCCTACACGTAGTGATAGGTTTATAAATAATACAGGAAGAGAATTAACTGTAATGTCCACTAAAGTGCAATCAGTAGGCAAAAATGGTGTAATACACTGCTGTCTTTGGTCATATTCGGTCGCTTTCGGTTTCTGACTTCGATTACCTTTTTTTCTAACAAAGAAAGTTTTCGAAACAAGTCAATATGCACTGTTTCTAAGTACTCAAAGCATTGGTAAGGAAGATTTGCCTAACAGTAACGTGAGGCTGACATTAGAGATTGTGAGCAGATTTCTTGAAATTAAGGATTCTGGGTAGAAAATATGTCGTTATGTCTTATATTTTTCAGTTCAGTATCCCATTTCGAATTTGTTCTGTAATCACTAACGGATGTCAATAACCGAGTTGAAAAGAGAACTAAACTTTGGAATTATGTATCTTCGTAATTAGTGCTTAAATCCAACTTCAAGTAAAAGGTATCTTAATGAATTCAAAATGAAAATTTTCTGACCGAAAGGTTGAGCTTGTACGTCACTGATTAGGTTGAAGATTAGCATCTAATTTGTTTTTGAGAACGAATCAAATATTCTTTGAAGATTAAAATAAAAAAAGCCAGTGTTTAAACTTTTAAGGCTCTAGATGGTTATAGCCTCGTACTTCAGGATGTTCCTTCCACCTTTCATCAGCATTGTATTCAATTTTAACATATTCTGTAGATTAGAAATATCTGAACTGTCTGCGAGCTGCAAACTACAAAGCCATAAAGGTTATTAGGCCAAACTGAGGCAGTGTTATGAGCTAATTTAATAGATTGAGAAATCTAGCATTCCAATTAACAACAGAACACATATTCAGAAAATTACATGCCTGTGTGATTGTAAGCCAAAATACAGTATTTACTTTTTTGATATTCTAGAATGTAGATGGTCTACGAGCGAATTTTGTTGGTGATGAGTAGGAGTTGTAGTGTGTAGTTGAATTTTGTGAAGAGTTAGGAAATCTTTAAATATGTTTTTATTAACTTGTCCATTAGCAATAATTACATTTGGGGCTGTGAAGATGCATATCGACAGTATACCTGCAAAACCTCGTAAGTCTGAGTTGCCTAAAAATGACTTCTCATGTTTCTGATGATCTCGGAGGTCCCTGCGGATTCATGCAAAGTGTTGTGGCTGTTAGATCACTTGCATAATATAACCTACAACCCTTTTGGAACATTCCGGAGTTTCAAGTTATTTTTGCTAGATCGCTGGCAAGTAATTTTTAGACAATTCAGACTTACGAGGTTTTGTAGGTATACTGTCGATATATAAGTTAGTAGTTCTTCAATGACATCTATCAGGTTATGAGAATAAATAGAAGCAAATAGGGAAAAGGCGTCGATTATGGTCAAATAACTTTTATTGCCTATTAGAAAAATATCTAAATGTACTGTATAAAATAGTCGATTAAGGTTTGGTATTAAACATATTTTTGAAAAATTCTAGCATTATTTTTGTAATATTTTAAAATCGTTTTACACTATTCTAAAGTATGATTGCGTTAGCTATTCGGAAAACGTAAACAAATCAAATTCAAAGATATTGGTGGGGCCGCTTAATGGCTAGTGAATTGCTAGTAGAAGGAATTGCCCAGGTTACTGCAGAAAACTGACAAAAATGCATTGAGCACACTCTACAAATAGAACAAATGTGGGATCTGAATGACAAAGTCGATATTTTAGTGGAAAAGATAACTGTTACAGAGAACAGCGGGGAGTCGTTTTAGACACGGATTATAGATAGTGATAGATAGTATAACTAATAAGTAGATAGTAACTATAATTATTTCATAGTGGGCGTTTACGTCGTAAAAAATGTCCTTTTTAGGACAAATCAAAAAAGTCGGTTTTGTTATTGGAAATAATATGCAACGAGTCTAATTTAATTGTGATGTCAAACATTTTTATCGTCATTTTGGGTTTTGCGCACTAGAACGTATACTCTAAGGAATAACGCATCATTATGTAAACGTAGCTTTGAGCGATCACCTCACCACTGCTTGTTTACGCTTTCCGAACAGCCAATGCGAACATTATTTGTCTTGTCTATATCATGTTGGGTAAGAAATAAATATTATTATTGTGATTGGTACGTCGAATAATTCAGTAATATCAGGGGTGCTAGCTCTGCTTGTTAGTGTGCTATCGATATTAGTGAAGGTTTCTGGTTCGTGGGTGTTAATTATATCGTTTTTGACGTTCATAGGATAAATCTGAATGCGTGGTAAAGCATCAGCTACCTTTTTTAGTTTTCCTGGTAAATAGTTTACGTCAAAGTCATACTCTTCGAGTTTGAGTATCCAACGGGTTAATTTTGAATTTGGTTCTTTTAAATTTCTAAGCCAAATTAATGGTCTATGGTCTGTGTATAATTTGAATTTTACACCGTATTTAGATGCATCAGGTGTTAATACAAAAATCTTATTAAAGTCCGGATATTGAAGTAACAGTTCATTAATTAAAATTTGTTTGCAATTTTGAAGAAATTTCGGGGTGTGTACAATTTTACTATTCATTTTGAGACGAACAGTTAAGGATTTAGTTATTTTAGAAAAGTCTTTAACAAATTTTCTATAATATTCGAATAGTCCTAGAAATGATTTTATTTCTGTTTTGGTTTTTGGTACAAAGAAATTTTTCATGTCTGAAATTTTAAAAGGGTCAGGTTTTATTCCTTCCGAGGATATTGTATGACCAGCATATTTTACGGATTTATCTAATTGAATTTTGATACTTATTTGATTGTCCACATCGATTAAAAACATTGTTTAAGCGGGTTATGTTTTCTTGTAAAGAAGTAAATAATAATATCGTCAAGATAAATGATCGTCGAAATTGAAAGTGGCGCTCTTCATTCGAAAAGGCTGTTTTTCGCGGTCTATTTATTCTATTTTAATTTTCTGGAAACTAAATGCGAGATTTATAGCGAGAGTTAACGTTATCACCTGTTCGTTCAATTTACGATAATCGTTAACAATGCGCCATTTTTGATGTCCTGAGGCGTCTAATTTCTTAGTAACGACCCAAATTGGAAAGCTATATGAACTTTCCGAAGGTTCTATAATTTTGTCATCTAACAGTTTATGAATTTGTTTTTTTTACTTCTTTTCGATGCACATAAGGGTATTTACATGTTTTTGTGAAAATGACTAATCAGATATCACTTATACATAGATCTTGTTTTATTATAGATAACATTAGCTTCATCGTTTCAGTGGCATTGCAAAAAGGTCCTTCAATTTATCGCATAACTTGTAATATGTTGTCAGTTATATGTAAGAATTAACCACTGCAAAACCGTATTTCAAATTACACTTGCACACTGCATATATATTCCTAACTACTTTCCTACCCCGTTCCCTTCCTTCCTACCAACATTTGATTTGAAGCTAACATTTACAGATATATTGAATACAAGGATATATAGTTACGCACTATTGTGTTTAGGGTCAAAGTTAGAACACAGTGTTCAGTATGACAGCAGTGTTACATATCAACCAACAAATGAAGTTAGATTAACTTTTCGTAGACTCCAAAGCATATCTAGCCGTTTACGCAAAAGTTTAACGATAATGCAGGGTTAAATGCTCAATAAAATTATACTTACCAAAGATAACAAAAAGTTTAAAAAGAATTTTTATTCTCAGATTTCTGACAGCGACTTAAGTCTTTTTCATACTAAAAATATTATAGAATATCTTTTCAGATTTGGTTACAAAATTCAAATTTTATGTTCCTAAGGGAATAAAACTCTTTTTATACCTAAGTCCTTTTCTAATTAAAGTTGTGCCTTCCGATTTGAAAGCTAATTTTAAATTTTATATTAACGAAGTTTGGGTATTCGTCTGGGATTTGTTCTACTCTTCGTTATTATTTATCACTTTATGCCAGAACAATTTTGTTTCGACGAATGATCGATTCACAGTACTGCGCACTTTGAATCCGTCTCGATTATATGCAATATTTTAGCTGAAATTCAGTCCTGCTTTACATAACAAAAAAGGTTACTCATAAATATATCACTATTGTGTAGTAGAAATAAACGCAAAGTAGCTCTCAGAATATTTTAACTAATGACACTACAGATACTTTCAGTAATTTTTATGTCTCGAATAAATTATACGAATTTGTCGAAGATAGTTTCAAGAATATTATGGTAATACTATGGTAATGGAAGTTAACAAGCAGAACGTACATTTAGTTGCATATATACGTACAGTGCCGCTCATTTGAAAGTGCACGACTCTTTATACGTAAATATTCTAAAATGACATCGTGTAAGTTAGGATTTCATGGGCCATGCGTTTATAACAGTTGCAACGGTATTAAATGTTTTTGCTTATTTTCAAGTACTTGTTTAAAATACATCGTGTTTGCTATCATTTTGTTTACTTCCCTTAACCTAGGCATTATCGCAATATTTCGGTAAGCAAGACTATGACTTTATTAATTGAATGTGCAACTGACAGCAAAACGACAGCTATAAGTGATACTTGTTTTTTATGATCAAAGGTAACTAAAGGTCATGATTATACCAGGTAATTAAAAAATGGGTATATCGTGCACTTTCAAATGAGCGGCAGTGTACATTATAAACTCAAGCTTCTTGAAAATGTTTTTCCTTAGTAACTACTTTACAATTCAATTCGTTCCATTTTTCTCTTTGGAGAAGAATGGAGTCTTTTCCAAATTCACATTCTAACTCTAGATATTTATTGCCTTATAAAATAATATAATTATTGTGTCCTTACTGTACGTAGCTCTTTATATCTGACTTACTGACCCCTTTCCGCCTAAAACTCTACTGCTTATTTCTTCATTAAACTTCCAATTATCAAGCACCTTTAGCTTTGCTCCTCCAAATAATCATTTCTGTCTTTAAGTTGGACTACTTTCATTTTATTCATCAGCGAATTCCGGTTCCGTCTATGCCAACATCGTCTGATGATTGATACTGGATCTTTAACTACACACTTACCACTGCCACTCTTTTTGCCTATTTGAAACCTGTATCTATTAACTTTTGTACATATACACTGACGAATGCAAACTATATGAAGTATCGTGGTTGTACTTGTGTCTCACTGGCTATCTTTTCTGTTTCGTCCACATTTGAGGTTGGACTAGGCCAGGCAGTCGAAGTCCATATGTTGAACTAGAAGTAAAGGGACTTCCTTGGAAGGCGGATTCCGACAGGCGAGCGCCTTAATAGCTCCACCACTAGCCTGAGGAGCTAGTCAAGAATGGATAGTACTCTCGCTTCCACTAGTGAAAACGGGTGGCACTCACTTAAGAGATTAACGAACTAATTGAGCATATCTCAACTTCTTTCCCAATAGAGGGGGCTATGGGGATAAGCCAAACGCAGGTTAGTCACGTAACTCTACAATAATAAAAATGAGAATACAGTATAATAGAGTAGAGTATATAGTATATAGTATAATCTTCAATACTACCTTTATGAAATCTAGAAGTTTACAAGAATATGTCCATAGTATTCAGCTTTCATGTAAAATTCAATACTTATCTACGAACATACTTTCTATATATGAACATTATATGATATTATATATCAACATACTTTCAAAACTTGATCTGTTAAAATTACCGTGCCAGAGATACTTAAACATATTACCTTTTAGGCACATTGGCCCCAATTTCGAAAGGTTTCTGATGCATACAATTTATCAAATTTTAATTATACTTTAAATTCATAATTACCTTAAAAGTGTCTTTACAATTTTGATTTTGTCATTCCTCAAAGTTAATATTTGAAATAGAAAAGCATACTTTATGCCACATTTCCTTGACATATTGACCATTTTTTGGCAATACTTTGTAGTTTTCGACCATAAAGGAAAGCAAGGTACACTTTTTCTTTCTGTTTCTTATGAGTTCTATCAGAAATTATAGTTTTACGAGTTGTAAGTATGAAATGTAGAAAATGCCACTTTTTTAAAAGAAGTTTTTCTAGTCCTTGTCTTCCCGTCAACACTCGATCGCGCATCTCAATTTTCTCCGTAGCTCCATCATGCTTTTTTGAAGCTACTGTAAAGTATTTACGTATTTTCATTCACTTTTCTCCATAACTCCATGGTTAATTGCTTTTAATGTTAGCGTAATATTTTGAAATTGCTTTTCCTATAGGTCACTGTGATAATTACAATGGATTATTAACGAAAATGCACTTATTGCGGCAATTGAAAAGTACACCATTCAATATGTTTTGACAATCGGAATTATAACCGTTTTTCTATGAAAGATAATAATTACTTATGGCGGACTGCTAAGACAAGCGTAAGGCCGATTGTAAGAACATTTACATAGCCCAATTGAACATATCATACTTAGAGGTCTTCCTTAACCTTGTGTTTTCTTTCCTTCAGTTGTGTTTTTAAATATTCAATTAATCTTGACAATCTATATAAAAAAAACTTTACAAACTACTTTTATTAGTATAACACAAGGGATAAATGTTAGGTCTTCAGTTTTGATGGATTTTTACCAAAGTTCTCAACAAATCTCTAAAATCACTAGAAATTTAAAAAAAATTCCTGCCCCCGGAGAGCCTGCGCTATTCACTATAGCTGTTTAAAAGTGTTTATTTACACTAGAGCGTGTAGCACACAAAACCATTTTTATATTACTGCGTTTTTTACACAACATGAGTTTGCTATCTTACAGAAATATCTGACTTCTATTGATGTCTATAAGTACCAGAAGGTACTAATTCTGCTAATAGCTAATATAACGCCCTTGATATTGAAAACGACAACCCAGATAGTTGTTTCACGGATGCTTCCTATTATATTTATTAGTTTCATAATCACAACTACCTGATACTGTAAAACACAAGGTACAAAAAACAAAACTTGCCTGAGGAGTATCCCTCCCGATCCTATTCTTAGCTCCGTCTCCTTAAAAAATACATACATACATAATCTTTCACCTCTTATACCTTTCGATGTCGAGGTGTCGGGCTCACCGAGCCGCAGAGTTGATATGTGAGACGAGGCAACGGAGCCATGTAGGCAAGTACACTGCGCTCGTGGCTTACCCATCCGAGTACTGACCGGCACAAACTCGACTTAACTATGTTAAGCGATATAAATCCACCGTAACCACTCTGCCGTATTGCCGATTCTTAAAAATTTAAATGTTGAATCATGTAAATAGGCATTTCACAATAAATGTTTCTAATTGCAAAAGTTTGTACAAAAACACCAATTTTAAAAGTTAGTTATTTAGTTTAAATAGCCTTGGTAGTTTAGCGGCTAACGTGCTCGTATCTCACCCAAGCAGTCCGGCAGATCTGGTTAAGGTTTTCTGCAGTTTTTCTTAACTGTAATACAAATATGTGATTTTGCTATACCAGCTGTAAGTCGGCTGCAGCCGCATCTTGGACCTGCGTAATGATAATAATCGCCTTTCTATCTTGCACAAGCTTCCTAGTTTCTATTGCCTGGTTCGCCAGGCAATGAGTATCCTTAGAAATTATTATTATTATTAGTTTTTCTGACTATAATTAACTCACTTGCAGCTAAAAGTTTCTTAATAAAACGCTGCTGGTAAAAACGAAATGTAACTTATGATACATAGTATAAGTTTTTAATGTAGTAAAGACTTTTCTATACTACTTAAATATTTATGTTTCCAAAGTTGCTTTATCGAATAATTTCGTTTATTATTATTTGCTGTAGTCCACTAAATCTAGGATGTTTCATAAACCCTAAAATTTATATGAAATGCATTGGAAACTATGCAACAAGTAATTATTTATTCAGAAGCACCACATTAAACGACATGAATGTCTAGAATTCAAGCTGCAAGTTGCAACAATCCTCGAGGAACTGAAACCAGACATTACAAGTTATTGTAATCAGCGTAAGTACTGAGCAATCATACTAACTAGAAAATTAGTTGTTTACAAACTACAGAAATTAAATTCCCTGTAAATTTCCTGCAGAAATGATACACTGAAATTAATTTTATTTTTCAATTTTATCACATCAAGCCAGCAAACAGTTGAGAAAAATGTATTATGTAGAGTTTTTGTTGATAGCCCAGTCTGAAAAAGTAAACTCAAATATTTATACAAATTCTTGTGTATGCAGCGTAACTATCGGCCTAGACGCTTTAATGGCCATCATTAAAATGAAATATTGCTAGAATTAACGTTTAATGAATTGTACGAATGAGAACTGTTAACTCAACCTGTTATGCTACTCCAAAAATTATATATCGGTGTGTAGCTCAGTCATTTTAACGTTTTCTAGTAAAAAAATGTTATGTAGAGCTTATAAAGCAGGCGTGTGCAATGAATATTCTATTTATTAATGCTATACAGACAGAAATTTTTTTGCGTATACTTTTACATATTAATAGACATGTTCATGCGTTTTAATAACACGCACATATGCAAATGCAGTTTTGTTTTATCATTTAATATTTACATTACTTTGTGTGTTTCAAAAATATGATTCCACATGCATAAATGATCTTTTTATATTCGTTTTAGATAGCAGGCAAGTTTAAGACCAGTTTTCTAACAGTATTGGAATCGACGTAAAACGTATTTTATGAAGCTATTACCGTTAGCTTTTGCTTAATCTCAACATTTCTGCTAGCTTTTGCTTAATCTCAACATTTCTGCAAGCATTTCACCTACTTTATGGTTTTCTGTCAAGATTATGTTGAGCACCATCAATGTGTCTAAAAGAATCCCTACAAAGCAGAACAGCATGTTATGAGCTTTAGAACGTATTTGAACCTGTTAAAATTTGAATTTAGTACATGTGCATCCTTAAGATTCTATAAAGTAATTGTAGAGCAAATGTCATATCTACCCACATAACTGTTCTATTAGCTTAATTTTTAAAAAAGATGAACTTATACAGCACAATCCACAGTAGCAGAAACAATTCGCATTTCTCCATTTTGAATAAAAATATTCTGACGTTGTTTAATTGACTCTTATAGATTCTTCAAGAAATGTTTAATTAGTACATCTAAAGTAGAAGAGTAGCACATTTAAAACAGAAACCAGCTATCTAGTACTCCTTGCTGGGAGGCGTTTGGTTAGATTATAGGATTATATTAGGTTAGCGTAGTACTGTTTAACGAGATCCAGTAAACTTTTCCATTCTGCAAAGGTATTTGTTCCAGCGAAAAGTTTATTTAACAGTAAACAAATGGACAAAAGTTTCAAATTAAGGCTAAAACTTGACTAATTAGTAATAGTAGGCGAAAGTTAATGCTAAAAATTAAAGAACATTACAATTGAGATGAGGACTCTTTCAGAATCTATCCCAAATTGACGGAATCGCAAGTAATTATTCCTCCTGACATTTACATATTATTGTTATCAGATAAATTAAATAGTTAGGTTAATATAAAGTACTTACAATTTCTTAGAAACATTAGTTAAGTTAAATATTTTATTTAGCCCTATTATTAATTAAATTTATTCATTAAAAGTTTGTATTATATTTAGCAGTATTGTTACCAAGTTATCACTGTTAATAGAAGTTAAAATTTAAATTGCATCAATCTTTGTAACAATGTTTCATTATATTGTAATACACATTCAATTTTAAACCTAAGGAATATTACCTTTACTAGCCGTGTGATAATGTCGCAGTAGAGACACTACATTCTATTGCATCAGCTAAATAATCGTATTTTCAAACAAGAATTATATGTGTATCATGTTGACATCTGACTGTGCTGTTATAATAACACTATCAATTAAAAGCTTTAATTACCCTGATAGAATTGGATCGTTGAATGAAGAACTCGATTAATAATGCACCTGGTGTATACAAGATTAGGTACTTATCCTCTTCTTAATTGTTTACCCTCTTCTACGAAAGAAAGCTTATGCTCTTGCTTCAATAATATATGGCTCAAAGGGGAATCGTTCGATGAACAGAATACTGTAGTGGTTGTTCGTATTCTAGACCTTGACAAACTTTCTGTCAATTATAAGTCGTATCGCCCTACATTACTACTGTTATGTATTACCAAGACTTTTGAAAGAATGATTTATAGTAAATTGGAATGATGACTGGAATCAAACAATATTATGCATCATCATCAAGATTACGATTTTAGATCATGTAAAGGAACTATTGACGCTCTAACTGATCTTGTTTTCAGATATTCAGACTTGTTTTAGTGAAAACGAATATTTGGATGCAGTCTTTCTGAACATCGCAAATCCCTACAATAATGTAAATCTGGGTATTCTGGAACGAAAGATGTTGGTTTGGGGTATTTCTGCTCAAGTATCCAGAAATATTTGTAATATGTTCAGAAATAGAAAATTGTTTGTTAGACAAGCCAACAATTTTTTGGTTGGCTTAAGAACTACTATCATGGTCCTTCACCAAGGTTCTACTCTTAGCCCGATTGTTTTTAACCTATGTTTTCAGAGCATGTTTTCCATATTTTAAACCCATATTTCTGCGTGCCAAGACATTAATAACATTTGCATTTATAATATCGATGGGAATGTAAACCACTTAATTAGCAAATTAGACAACGTATTTATTTGCTGATATTAAATCATGGTTATTTGATAACCGTCTGGAACTCTCTATAGAAAAAAAACTAATGTAGTGTTTTTTTCTCGACATAGATATGTGTCTAAAGAAAAAATTTGCTTGGCCAATACTACAGTGCCAGTAAGGACAACAGTCAAATATCTAAACATGATTTTAGATCATAAATTCAGATAGCATAAACATATTGAACATTTAGTTAGCAGATGCGAAACTGCTATGAGTATTCTGAGAGTTATTTCTACTAAGAGTCGGATATGGTGCTGATATTTCCTATCTTTTGAAAATATGCAGATCGTATATAATAAGATCACTTCTAGATTATGGTTGCACCCTTTATGGCGGCGCTTCCAACCATAACTTAAAACGGTTGGATATCATAACAAACAAACACTCGTAGACTATGTAACGAGTATGTAGACTCGTATATTGGTGCTATGTGGTCGTCACCTTCCCATGATGTACCGCTGATTTCAAATAAATCTAGGACAGTCAGCACTCCACAGTGTAAATGTTGTTTTTTGTTTTCTTTGATAATAATAATAATTGCTACAACCCATAACCTAGAAACCAGGCCCAGAAATTATGAAGCTTGTGCGGAAGGGATGGGGCGATTACTATTATTACGTAGGCCCAACGTGCGGATGCAGCCGACTTACAGAAGGAACGGCGCAAATCCCACATTTGTGTCACACCTAAGGAAAAACTGCAGAGAACCTTAACCAGATTTGCCGTTACCAGGAGTCGAACTGGTCCGCTTGGGTGAAAGTCCAGCACGCTAGACACTATACTACCAAGGATGTCATTTAATATTTAATAAATTTTATGTATTTAACCATGAAAATGTAATTTAAAGCCTGGTTCACACGTTGTTAAAAACGCAAAAATCAATCTTAAGAATTGTCCAAGATTTATTTGAAATCAGCTCTATATGTTGAAGCATATGAGCCTCCATTTAGTCTGAGTGGTCAATACTTGTCAAGCAAATATTTGTTGAAAGTTTTAAACCGTGGAGTGACAACTACTGTGTCTAAATTAAGTCATATTATTGCCGTCTTCGATTTAATAAAGATATACTTAAAAATAATAATTCTCCTCCTTTAGCCGTTTCATATAGACAGTTGGCTGATACAAATATGTCTCTTGAAGTCTTCAAGAGACATATTTTATCGACCCTTGAAGTCTTCAAGAGACATATTTTTATCGGCGCTTGAAGATAACCCCTTTGCTGGTATCGATTTTCAAAACATTATCAGTAAATCCAGTATATCATTTCAAGAATATCTGGGTATACCTGTGCATGACAAAAAAATTACATCTCTCCATTTTGGAAAAACATGGCGATGCAAACATTATGTGCACTGATAGATCCAAAGCTAGAGAAAGTTGTAGCTGTGCTTTCTTTTGCCCATCGTCAGGATACTCGAAACAATTTCAGTTGAATGTCCACGCATCAATTTTCTCCGCGGCAGCTACTGCCATCTATGAAGCGTTAAAAGACAAACCCAATAGAAACACTCCTTATATCATTATAATGACGGACTCGCGAAGTGTTCTTGAATATATAAATATATCGTAATCGTAGAAATGTGGCAGAAATTTGTGTTTTACTATTTTGCTCTTTTCTAATAATGAGCAGAGACGAACAAAAACAAAGCACAAAACCACATTTATTATGGAGCGTTACGTTTTATTCGTTACTACTTATTAATAATAATAATATGAACTCGGAATTGAAACCGCTTTAAAATGTGACGTGCCTCGATTAGATTTGCGGTATAAACTAAGTGTAATTTGATATTTTTTAATGGTTTTTAAAGATGCAATGTTTTTTAGGACTGCCTGCGTTGAAAGAAATAAATATTCAGCGGCGTTGCTACGGTTTTAATTAATCTAATTCAATATTAGCATACTAAATTTTATCTTATCTAAATCCACAAGAAGTATTAAAGTACTGCCAATGAAAATAACACCATAAAACGGTTTCGGTTGCAAGGCCAACTATTTTGCTCGTTTCTGCTGAGAAATCCGATTACAACTACAAAATTCATGTGAGCTTTCTCTTTCAGTTATTTCTCAACGAATATTTGCTTTTCAAAAATTGCTCAATTAAGATTTTATTTTGTTTTAGGGTGAGACTGTGTAATACCAAAAAATTTAGAAAGAACTAAATTATGTATCAAATGTAATTCAAACAATAATTTTGCGGGTTTACTTTAGCTTAAAAAATAAACGACCCTCTATTATTTAATTTTTGCCATGAGCTTGACTTTCCCATTTCGTTTCTCTTTTCCCGTTAATAATTGGTCTCTAATTCGTATTCATGAAATAATAACGAAGTTAACAGCAAGTTTCAAACCCCTGAATTAGATAGTTCGCTGTTAATGAAAAGCGAAGTTAGAAAATTAATATACATCTATAGAGATCGTGTAATTGTCACGCGAAATAAATAAAATCCAGAAAGTTCTTAGAATTAAACAATTGGATGTGATTTTGAATTTTTCAAATTTAGTTCTTTTTTTAACTTTAATTTAGGTTTCCATTTTTATTGTTTTAATAATCATTATCATAAGCATTCAATATATTAAAAGATTTGATTGTTTACCTATAAATCCACTTTTTTCATCACAGAATAAAAAATGCAAATTTTAATTAAGGTTTATTTTAATTTATATTTTTTTCCTTTGAAAATCCCATTCAGGAGAAACAATGGTACGTCTTTTTTTGCGGGATAAATTCTCGTTTCCTTAATACAATGACGTAAATACTTACAATGGAAAACTTTAATTGTCCGACTTTTAATTACTTCTGGAGTTTTAATCCAGAAGCTTTTATTCAATATAAATTTAAATTAATACTATTATAACGGCAAGGTATTATTTCAGCTTTTTTTGTTATTAGTTTGTTTATTTTAAAACTGAATGAAGTTGAACTCGGTGAACCTTTCATTACTGCCATGTATTTTAAGAATGGATTTTGTTTTTGTTGCATTGTTATGTAAGAAACCTTTAATATAAACTGAATTCGTTAAGGTTTAACATTTAGGTTACAATATAATCTTTTAGGATGACCAAAACTCGCCGTTAAGTGTCTATAACAAATCTCGAAAATTTATCTCGTAATAATCATTCAAATAAATGAAAACACAGATGTGATAATAATAGAGCGTAATGGTTTTTTCTAAGTACATAAACTTTATATATAACAAAGACTTCTTATTACGCCCTTTCTACATAAGGGATAGTTTCGATTGATGAATTCCAAGTTGTTTAGGTAGTAATTTAAGCCACAAAAGGGAAAGCGCCAACAGAAGGAGAAGAAAAAACAAAAACCAGGAAAAGAAGCTCAAAAACGATTGCTTAAATTATAAAAACAGTCGTTGAAAATGTTAATTAGAGGTTTACGAACTAGATAGAAAACAAGTCACTTACTTAGAGTCTTGAACGGCTTTCAGTATTGGCAGAGACAAACTGGAACGGTTTTCTCGAAAGATCCTCTTCACGAGATCCAAACGTCCACAAAAGTCGTAAACGGGAAAACTATATAAAACCCATTCAATCCGCCATTAATATTTTAAACAAACAAATTTCTTTAACTAAAAACATCAATTGTATTTAGAGGAATTAACTAAAAATTCTAAGAGACTTAATAATAATAAAAAACACTAAGAAACTTCAAGAAAACTGATATTGTTTTCTAAGATAGTGTCGGACATGCGTTAAAGATAAATCAAGTGTCATTTGTATATTAACGAGGAATGTGTTGTAGTATCAACAAAAAAAATGTTTCATTATAAATGACGTAGATGAATCAAATACGGACATATCAATGCTTGCCGCTGCACTGAGGAACCAGAGTTAACATGGCACTTCAAGACACCAAAAGTTTCGTTTCGTGATAAATAAATAAATAACTAATTCTGTCATCTAAACACATAAATTTGTCAATCTGAAAGTTTCATTAGGTGAAAATTGATCGTGGGCATCTTAAAACCCTTTATCAGAAATACTTATCACTGGCAGCTAGAAGTTTTTGTAGAACCTGTCATAAACATTGTACTAAATAGTGATTGTGCTCTCTCAACACTTGAACACCAATTTAACCTGATTTGCTCTTTTCATGTTTACAAAATGTGCATGTTATTTGTTTTCAGATAATACCAGTTGCATGAATGCTTTTGCAGAAAATACCACTTCTTTTTTTCAACACTACTTGTGTATTAATTTAGTTGATTTGTTCTTTTCACATCTGCTGTTAATTTGGATTTCATGCAAGTTAAACATCTTTCATCTTGTATCCATCATTTAATTAAAATGCCTTATAACATAAACAGATGTAAAACATCTTTAAATCGTCTTAATTGAAAGTTACTAATTTTGCTAAGCTGCAACATTCAGGTTTCATTAAACCAAGGTCTTTTTGCGTTGAAGGTAGCCTCTCGTCTATAATCATCTAATCCAGTGCATTTGGAAATTTCGGTTTTTGTCATTTTTTTCGAAAAATATTAGGTTTATCGAGATGAAAGAGATTAGGTTAACTAAAGTTTATTTAAATGCCTACCAGAAATGCCCGAATGTTTTTTCGTACCTGACATTTTTTTGTGTTATCTAAGAAAGAAGATATATCATACATAAATGAGCAATTTGCTCCAGTAAATCTGCTCAAGGAACTTTCGGAGGTATCGTTTTGAGGTCTCATATTCGTCATGAAATAGATAAGAAAAATTCGTTGAGATCTGGACGCGGTCGTGGTCCAGTCGTATTCTACCTTAGCATCTCTTCGGGAAAATCCATCAGGCGATCTTATCGTTATCCTTGGTACTAGTCCGATGAAAGTTTCGTATTGGCAAATTCATTCTTAGGAGAGTACACTGTGCTAGTCAATTTTTGTATCCAACCCAATATGTACAGGATGTTTCGCTTTTTTAGAAATCCATAGAAATATTTATGTACGAGGATGGTCTGAAAAGTTTCCGACCTTAACGTGAAGATGGCAGCACTCGTCAATAAAAGCTAGGGAATGTAGATGTGCATATTTTGACAGGTACTTACCAGAATTTCAGCCATTTTGGACCCGCAGTTGTTATTTGACAATCGTTTGAGTGAGTCGATGTGAGTGTTTTTGTGAAAATGGAAAAATCGAGTATCGAGCTGTCATTAAATATTTGTTTTTGAAAGGCAATACGCCTACGCAAATCAAAGATGAGTTGGACTCTGTGTATGGGGACTCTGCGCCATCATTTACCACAGTGAAATTTTGGTCAGCTGAATTTAAACGTGGCCGTACCAGCTTGGGAGACGATGAACGTTCGGGACGTCCAAAAACTGCAACCGCTGACGATAACATCGCTAAAGTTCACCAAATGGTGATAAACGACCGTCGAATTAAACTGAAAGAGGTAGCAGAGGCTATAAATATGTCCAAAGAACGTGTTTGTCACATATTGAATCAAGATTTAGGCATGAGAAAGCTGTCCGCGCGTTGGGTGCCGCGTTTGCTCACGTTAGACCAAAAACGTGATTCGAATGAACATTTCCAACGCTCTGTTGGCGCAGTTTAGGCGCAATAAATCAGAGTTTTGGCGCCGATTAATTCCTGTAGATGAAACTTTGATACACCATTATACGCCCGAAACAAACATTCAGTCAAAATAGTGGACTGCGAAGGGGGAGTCCAAAAAAAAGCAAAAACTGTTATGTCGGCTGGGAAAGTGATGGCGACTGTTTTTTGGGATAGTCATGGAGTTATCTTAATCGATTATCTTCAAACACGAAAACTATTACAGGAGCATACTACGCATCATTACTTGACAAGCTGAAGGCAGACATTGCGGAAAAACGGCCACATTTGCAGAAAAAGAAAATCCTGTTTCACCAAGACAATTCACACCTCCAAGGTTGCCATGGCGAAAATCCACGAATTACGGTTTGAACTGCTTGACCATCCTCCTTACTCACCAGATCTAGCCCCAAGCGACTTCTTTTTGTTCCCTCATCTAAAAATTGCGCTTGGAGGACAGAGATTTTCGTCAAATGAGTAGGCAATCACCTTCGTGAACAATTATTTTGCAGAGAAAAACTCCGAGTACTATTTGGACGGGTTAAATAGATGGGAGCATCGCTGGGAGAAGTATGTAGACTTACAAGGAGACGATGTAGAAAAATAAAAATAAATTTAAAGAAAAAATGTCTTGTATCTTTGTTAGGTCGGAAACTTTTCAGACCACCCTCGTAGGTGCAATTTTGTTGTAAACTAGCAACAAAGATACTAACGCAAAATGTTTTGTATCTTAAAACGTCTGTTAACAGATAATTATAAAGATTTTGCTCCACATTTAGCATGCATGCAACGTACTGTATCAATATTAAATTGTAAATGTGAACAATACCAAGATCTTAGAAATAAAGGAAATTAGAAGGATTTCTAAAGAGTCGAAACACCTTGTACGTATTGTATTGGATACACAAATTGACTAGCACAGTGTACTCTCCTAAGAATTAATTTGCCAATACGAAACTTTCATCCGACAGCGATCAAGGATAACGATAATATCGCCTGATGGATTTTGCCGATGAGATGCTAAGGTAAAATACGACTGGACAACGATCGCGCCCGGCTTTCAACGAATTTTTCTTATCTATTTCATGACGAATATGAAACAACAAAACGTTACCTCCGAAAGTTCCTTGAGCAGATTTACTGGAGCAAATTGCTCATTTATGTATGATATCTTCTTTCTTCGATAACACAAAAAGAAAGCGAGGTACGAAAAAACATTTATACATTTCTGGTAGGCATTTAAATAAAATCTAATTTACCTAACCTCCTTCCTCTCGATAAACCTAATAGTTTCCGAGAAAAACGACAAAAACCGTTAGGGGGCGTGGTTTGCCCTCATTATCTCCTCGAGCTCGCCATCTGCAGACGGTGACTTTTAGAAGGTTATTTAACAACCCTCCAGGAAGGCCTATGCAAGAATCCACGAACTTCCCTCAACTTTCCGCTATTTTTTCTAATTTGACTGGACTATAAGTATTTGAATTCGTTTTAGGGTCTTTTTCACAAAAGAAAATTATGGTGAGTCCAAACATACTCAAATTGTCACTTTTGACAGAGCGAATCATTTTTTTCCAATTTTATTTCTGCATCTGGCTTGCCATTAATCGCCTAAACGCTTGTTTTTCGGTTCCAAAACAAAGGAAGAATAATGTACAACAACTTCGTTCAACAGACTTATTTTTGTACGTCCTTAATAGTCTGCCAGTCAATTTAGAACAAATTTTCATGAATAGCGGAAAGTTGAGGAAAGTCAGTGGATTTTTGTATATGCCTTCCTGGAGGGCTGTTAAAGAACCCCCTAAAAGTCACCGTCTGTAGGCGGCGAGCTCGAGGAGATAATGAGAGTAAACTACGCCCACTAACGGTTTTTGTCGTTTTTCTCGGAGACTATTAGGTTTATCGAGACGAAGGAGATTAGGTAAATTAAAGTTTATTTAATTGCCTACCAGAAATGTCTGAATGTTTTTTCGTACCTCGTCTTATTTTTGTGTTATCGAAGAAAGAAGATATGTCATACATAAATGAGCAATTTGCTCCAGTAAATTTACTCAAGGACCTTTCGGACGTAACTTTTTGTGGTTTCATATTTGTCATGAATTGATTGAAAATTCGTTGAGAGCAGGACTCGATCGTGGTCCGGTTGTCTTTTACCTTAGCATCTCTTCGGCAAAATCCATCAGGCGATATTATTGTTATCCTTGGTGCCGGTCGGATGAAAGTTTCTTAGTGGCAAATTAATTCTTAGAAGAGTACACTGTGCTAGTCAATTTTTGTATCCAACCCAATACGTACAGGGTGTTACGCTTTTTTAAAAATTCTTAGAAATATTTATAGGTAGGTGCAATTTTGTTGTAAACTAGCAACCAACACAGAATGTTTTGTATCTTAAAACGTCTGTTAACAGATAATTATAAAGATTTTGCTCCACATTTAGCATGCATGCAACGTACTGTATCAATATTAAATTGTAAATGTGGGCAATACCAAGATCTTATAAATAAAGGAAATTAGAAGGAATTCAAAAAAAGCGAAAACTGTCCTAAGTCATTCTTTTCAAATTTTACAGGAGAGTAAATCAAAGTTTAAAAACGTGTTAACTTTGAAACAACTAGAGATATTTGCGTAATTTTTTCAATGCACACAAAAAATGTATCATTTTATTTTTTGAAAGTGAAATTGTTTAGTCACTAACTTAGTCTAACTAGACTTAGTCACAATATCCACTAAACTTTAGTGGATATTGTTGCTTTTAGAAATAAAAAATAAATTGGACTTTATACTGTCTAGCTCTGACGCTGGACTTAATATTTAAGTGACTTAATATCAAAATTTGCTAACATGTCTTGACTAAATACTGTTTGGCTCTAATGATGTATTTCTTTTTGTTGACTTAATATTATAAAACTGGACTTAGAATGTAATGGCTCTGAAGTATTTTTAAAATAGGTATCTAGTCCAAAATTAAAGCTGGACTTACAATTGTTTGGACCTAAAGTGTTTGTAATGTTATTGTAATAAAAAAACAAAATAAAATTTTGTGAACATTCTGATTGTTTAATTGTCATCCTCAGCAACAGAATCTTCGTAGGAAAGTTCTGTGTAAAACCCATGGAACCTTTTTGGTACCCATTTCAAAAGCTTCTGTAAGTCGTTGTACTTTTTCTTAGTTATTGGGCGTAAAGTGGATCTGAGGGGTGCAAACATTCTTTGCAATTCTTTGCAATTACCGAAAAATATATTTTGAGCTCTAATACTAAGGGCTGCTTTTCAGTGGGAAACATTTGATATAATTCTTTTTTTTTACGCGTACATCTAGTCTTTTTAATATATCAAATTTCGATATATACCGTGTACCGTAACAGCGTAGTACATACATACATACTCGTATTACGACCGGTTGCAAGCGAAGTGACCCGCCAAGACACTACGCCGGCCGCGGCGTGCCCCTCGCCGTATGTAATATTGGTTTCATAATGACCTAGGACAGCAAGGCTTTTATGATGCTATTTTCTACTATTTTATCGTATTAGCACAGTATAGCAGTTGCACTCTCGCAGATATTGAAGTCGTCATGTGTGTCCTTGTTGATTTTCGGGCTATTAAACAAAGACCTGCCGGGCTACGGAACAACAGTTATCATACACGATCTTTCTTATAAGCAGCATGCAATATGATGACGATCGGCAAGCCTCGGCGAATTAGTCGCGGTTTGTCACTGCAAAATGTCTTATCAACTTTAAAGCGCCAACAATCGAGTGGGCATGCAGTATATTTTTATGCTGTGATATTAGCCTTGCTGTTCTAGATTGTTATGAAACCAATGCACTTACTCAACGTTCCAGGAATTGCAAATTGGACATACGGCTAAAATGAACATACGTCAACAAACATGTGTATTGGTTTTATCTTACTTTTGTAATTAAAAGTTTTTTGTATTTTTAAAAAAAGGGTGTAGAGATATAATATAAAAATCCTGTACATTTTTATATTAGTAACACAAACGTCAACTTTAATGACAAATAATTAATTATATCGCAACAAACGTCTTGTATTCGGTAGAAGAAGAAAGTTTTTGACTAACACCCCCCAACATTAACATTAACCAATCAGAGTTACTTTTTATTAAGTCACCAATGACATAACATTTTCAACAGCGATAAAAATGAGGATGTTTACATAAGAACGCATGCTTGGTAACGTTATTTCAAGCCGAACATCAAATTATTTCTTCTGACTTTTACAAATTTGTTTATTTATTATTTAGAAAATGTTTGTCAACTCATGTCGTGTATGAATCTTCCTAAAATACACTAAAGACTGATTTTTGATGCCAGCTCAAAATTACTCTTCAACCAAAGTCATTAGACATATTTTTTATGTTTGTAGTTAAAAAAATCAACATTTTTGGGTATTTATTTTGGATACTATTTGCAGTACTATTAAATACTGGACTTTCTTAAATAATTCTTAATTATGTGCAAATATATATGTAAATTGCTCTGCAGTTAATTTTGAAATGGGGGATTTCCAATTCCTCAACAACTTTAAGTGGTTCTTAAAAGCAAAAGAAAATGACATTTTCTTTCTTGACGTAGATATTAATGAAATGTTATTTTCATTATTCTTTGCATTTTGTAGTAGTAGCAATCTTGAATTTATTTTACTGAAAAAAAAACTCTTTCAACTGTATTTAATTTGTTTCAGATTGAAGTCTTGCGAAAATCTCGACTCTAAAATCATGGAACTTTCCCGGTACTTCAGAAGACTGAAAATATGAAGAGATTTATTAAAAAGAAAATGACCAAAATTATACCTCTGGCGTCTCTGCTTTTAAAAAGATAATGAAAAGCGAAAGACATATGAAAAGGAAAAATAGAGAGACGCAGAATTATTTATTTAGTAGCATCAATCTTCGTTAACGTAGAGAAATACCAGTAACAAACATGGACTACATTAAAACTCATCACATGTGGAAACCCTTAGCGGCTATTTCCGCAAGGGAAGAAACGAAAACTAATTTAGTAACAGTTCCTAGTCCTTTTCCAAAAAGCACAGCTCATCCAACGTTTTATAAAAAGATTACAAGCACGATTACGACTGAAATTTCATCCGTCTCCCACATAGCTTCTCTTACAAGTAACGATGTTGATGTATGGCATAAAATTATATTTGTAACCGATTCCAATAGTACTTTGAATAAGATTAACGAATCTGATGCAAACATAACGGAAATTTTATACAATTCAACACTGGCGTATGGAAATTATAGCTTATCGAATGAAACTTATACCCAGGATGTTGCTTGGCAATTGTTTACGATGATTGGAACAGCGGTTGTTTTAGGATTACTCATTTTAGCCACAGTTATTGGTAAGTTTAATGTTTTTTATTTTCCCCTTGACGTTTGCGTTTCATTCGGATATCAAACAGTATAATGAGATTTTTATACCCATTCCATAAATTTTATATATGTAAGCTCGAAACCCGGTTAAAAATGATATGTTGATAGCAGTCCTCATTCTTTTTAGACAGATTGCTTTATTCAGCAATTTTTATTCATATTTCATCTAAAATTCGTCAATCTAAAATCCAAACAAAAGCTATTTCAACTTCCGTAATATCAGTCGGACGTTGTTTCTTTAATAAATACTGATTCAAACTAATAAATAACAATTGTTAATTTCAAAGAAGGTGATTGCTTAATTTGCACCGCCACAATTCAATGTCTGTACATTTAAAACTCTAGGCACGAGTTGTATAAGACTAATTTTGCCTGTTTTATTACCCTTTTTTAATATTGAACGCACTACTGACTTTTTTCTCTGTTTTTAGATTTTTAAAACCATAATTTTAAAATATTTATTTGCATATTTATTTCACATCATGTTAACTTTTGGAACTATTCTCACCACGTTTATAGAAGTGCACATCACACGCGGCTGATTATCATTCTCCGATTCCGCCCGATGGCATTCGGATGTCGCATGTGGGTCCATAGTTATGTTTGTCGCTACTGACTAAGCTTCAACAGCTATATTGTGTTTGCCTATATGTGTGCAAGTCTGTTAAAGGTGAATTATTTGAACAACTTAATGCTGAATAATTTTGTTATTTTACCACTGCATATTCCATCTTACTAATAAAATAGTCAAGGTTCATTCATATATGTTTTTATTGATCTAAACAATATTACTTTTTATATTTGTATCCAAACTGAGCAGATGGATAATAGTTGCTTTTCGCAACTTATAAAAGAAACACAAAATAATCGTCACAAGGTAATCGGAGAATGATGGTTAGCCGTGTGACTGTGCGATGTCTGAAGATTGATTTTTGTTCCACTTCGTTTACGAGTTCTACAAGACCGATTTGCATTATTATTTCCTTTATATTGAAACTTTGACTCTTTATAAAGCCAGCGCTACTTACGCTTTACTCAAGTTTTAGATTTTAACGGGATGGAGTGGGGGAGTCGGGGTTGGTAAGTAAGTCGTAGAGTGACAGGTAAGTCTGACAATGCCAGGCTTACCATTTTTAACTAATTTTGTTTGGTTGCGTTTATTTAAATAATTACTCGTGAGAACTCGAACGATTACAATCATACAACAAACGCTGTATATAACTTCTTTAGTAAATTAGGCATTTGGGCATGTTTCGTTCATGTTTTGACGGGGTTTTTCTAGTTTGACTATTAAATTACGTACTACAAAGAAGGAAACCAAAACTTAAGCACAGTTGACTATGCGATAAATATCGTTTATTTACGAATTTTTGTACCACAACTTTGAAGGTCAACATTGTGTGCGAAGTCCGGTGTGTGTTAAGTCAATCAGGAAAGTTTGCAAAAACACTTTCCCCAACGTTCTAAAATAACTTACCAACAATTTGTTGGTATAATTTTGTTTCTCTAGCCGTGTGCCTTAGAGACCTTTTGCGGGAAGTATCCACGGCATTCGCTTGGTGACGCTTAATCGCGCTTCAAAGAGCGTGGGAACTAAGCCTTCTTGCATTTGGTTCGTAAATAAGTATTACAGTCACATGCAGGGTGGCTTACCGAAAACGATCCACCCTAAATAACTTTTGATATGTTGATTTCCAGGAAAAACACAAAACCACGTGTCAAAAAGTATATGAAGAAGGGCATATATCTGCATACTTGTACTTGGCGTAACTTTCATCCCCCACTTCCAGGCCAACCCTTAGATTTTTGTAAATCGAACATATTATTTCTTTAACCTTTGTGCCTTAGAGATCTTTTGCAGGAAGTATCAACAGTATTCGCTCGGTGATGCTCGCTAGTGCATCAAAGAGCGTTCAAGTGCTTTGCGCACTTGGTTTCTAAATAACGAGTACAGTCACATACAGGGTGTCTCACTGAAAACGATCCACCCTAAATAACTTTTGATATGTCGATTTCCATGGAAAACGCAAAAAGCATATTTCTGCATAGTCGTACTTAGCGTAACCTTCACGCCCAGGTTAACCCTTAGATTTTTTTAGTAGAACATCCTGTATATTTTTAATTTTTGGAATTTCATCAATGAGTAGATTTCAGAACTAAAAGTTACTTTAAACTT
Source organism: Agrypnus murinus (assembly GCA_929113105.1). Lineage (NCBI taxonomy): Eukaryota > Metazoa > Arthropoda > Insecta > Coleoptera > Elateridae > Agrypnus > Agrypnus murinus. The sequence continues at coordinate 75,980,582 of OV816030.1, forward strand.
AAAAATAATCTGTGACTCTAAAATTAATTTATTTTAGATACCAAGTATTATACATTTTCAAATCTACTTATTGGCATCAAGGAAAAGTGACAAATTTATACAGGGTGTTTTATTTTGTAAGCCGGTTTGGTGTGCCCCTGAATGGTCTCGGTGCTTGTACGGGGCTTGCTTACGAAGTGGCGCTTGTTTGCTTTTCGGTGATCTCGGTACTCTCGGGCGCCAGTTATTTTTACGTGGTATGCTCCACGGAACCGGGTAACTACTAGTGGAGAAAGGATAATCCAGGGAACTGCTGGGGTTGCTGAGGTCGGCCCAGTCTGGATCACTTTACCTATTCCTAAAGCTTTCATAAAACAAGAAGGTGTTAAGACAAATAAATAAAACACACAATTGTTAAACCAAACAATATCTATTTCTACTAAAACTCTACCTTCCAATAAGCTCCCTTTTCTAAATCTAAAAGCAAGCATACGGTTATCTACAATAGCCACAGCAAGGCGGCGTGCAATAATAAGCGAGCATGTGAATACGGGGTCGTGGAGCGAGGATGTCGGGTAGCGGGGCGGACTGGAATAGGCGGAGTGGGAGGAGTTCCCCAGGCTACGCACAGCGAGATCTCGGAACGGGTGAGGAAAAAAAAAGAGAGAGAGACCCCCAGGCTACGCACAGCGAGGTCTTGGAGAAGGTAAGGGATGACGGGAGAGACCCCCAGGCTACGCACAGCCAGGTCTCGGAAGACAGGGAGGAGAAAGGGAAAAGACCCCCAGGCTACGCACAGCGAGGTCTTGGAGAAGGTAAGGATTAGAGGATGAGACCCCCAGGCTACGCACAGCGAGGTCTCGGAAAACAGTAAGGAATAGAGGATGAGACCCCCAGGCTACGCACAGCGAGGTCTCGGAAAAGGTACGGTCAAGCGGGCGGAAGCAGGTATCAGCAGACGGCAAAAGGACTTACTCCTGTATTCCCCGGGTCGGTCTGGATAGCTGGTCTGGCTAGGCTGGTCGGCTCGGTTGGCTGGTCTGGCTGGGCTGGTCGGCTCGGTTGGCTGGTCTGGCTGGGCTGGTTGGTTCGGCTGGCTGGTCCTGATGGGAGTCCCGGAAGTGGACTGAATAATACATCGCTCGGTGCCTGTTTATATAGGCGCTCTCGGAGCGTGGGGGAAATGGTAGGAGTAAATCAGAGCGGCGCACGCCAAATATCGGTTAGGGAAGGGACGCGTGCACTCGCTCGAGTCGGTCTCTTATCCGGACGGCATAAGATCGCACGCGAAGATTAACTATTCACTCGTATACCCAACATAATTAATTAAAATATAGTAACTTCGTTACAATTTAAAAATCTAACATTTAACCCTGGTAGTAGGAATTGGGCGAAAGTTGAACCAAGTACGAATACGCTGAAAATGTTCCCACCATATGCTTTTTGCAGTTTTCCTGGAATTCAACATATCAAAAGTTATTTAGAGTGGATCGTTTTCGGTGAGACACCCTGTGTGTATTTTAATTCCTGGATGGAATAGATATATTGTTATTTATGTGTGCAATTTCACCTATAAACGGCATATTTTTACTTTCACTGCATTTACAGTAACAGATAAAGTTAAACAATTATGGAATAAAATCCATTAATGTAAATACTATACATAAGTAAAATAAATTTAGAATTATGTATTCACTTATATTAGGACATTTTCTAATAAAAGATCCAATAACTCAATCAGAACATAAAAAATCGATTTATGATTCAGACACCCAGAGTGCAGTAGGGGCGTTACAAATTACTTAATTGAGAAAGAACACACTAAGAAATAAATTATCTTTGGTAACAAATTCTCATTTACTAAATTAGTTTTTGTTATTAGAAGAAAGTGTTATAATTACAGATTTATTTTGTGTTGTAGGAACAAACTAATAAGTTTCCAACGGAAATATATTTTGTTAGTTTTTTTATCACACGTGTGCTCAATCGGTGGTCAGCTCGGTTACGGTCGTGTCAGACTCGTGACGTTACATTCCTTTGTTGTTTCTTGTTTGCACTCTGCAGTTTGCAAGGTTGTCCCAGTTGTCCGGTGAATGTTGATTATACCTGGTATATTGCATGTTATTATATGCTACAAGAAGACGCTTTTAAAAAAGTACCGTACTTCCGTAATAATTGTACTCTACAATACCATACATTAGTGTTATTATTAGTACTATGAGAATTGTAATGCATTATAGGATTACAATGGAAATAGAAGTGGAAAATCTACTAGACGAGTAGTGATTTCCCGAACATATTCAAATATTAATTAGTTAAGTGAGCATATAACATGAAATACTAATAGTAAATATTCTATCAAATTTAGCAAATTATAAATTTGCTATGACAACATATTCATTAATAAAGTCAGCATATTTGGTGTTAGCAAAGGCTGACAATGTTTGTATATTTTACAAATTGGAATTTTCTGCAAAGTATGGGTTTTGCACTTCCAGAAATTATGATTGAGCTTCTTGTGCAATTCTGATTGTCACTTCAACAAAATATTTATAGTACTTGGAGCAAATTAATTTGTTGCTTTAGCTAAGAGTATTAAGTAAAAATAATTGGTATATGCAAATGATAACTTTGCTGAGGCTATATTCTCTTCAGAGGAATATTTTTTGTGGCATTCTATATTACAAGAATAATAATAATACTGCCTTTATTAAAGTTTAACAAACACATGTACATTATAACAATAATAGTGAGTGAAAGAAAACGAAGTTCAGCTTGTAAGAAATTTACAGCTGCTCTTCCACTTAACCTTCTAAAAATATATATTCTTTATGTTCCTCTTGTTTACTACACACTTCTAACGTCTGTCTGGAATTGTATCGCATCGGTGGTGCTTCATTTCTGCACATTACTCTTAATCAATATTTTAAACAGCATATCTGTTTCATACATGTAAGAAGAATATTTTATCTGTAATCTGGAATTGGGTGTTCGTGAGACCACATGACGTTCACTCATAAAACTGGCTGTCTTCTACCCTATCCTTGTTTCCTTGGAAACTGGGCAATGGATGAAGCTGTCAGGTCAAGTGTGTGGTAGAGAGATTCGTGAGAATTCTCGACGGTTACTCATACCGATCAGGGGGAGCCCTGGTATATGATACCGGTGTGGGCGGATTCGAATCTCGCCTTGGATAAGGTCATTTATGGTCACCGACGGAACCCGCTGTTTGACCGAGGTCATTTATGGTCACCAAAGGAACCCGCTGTTTGACTGAATCTTAAGTGAGGAGAAGCGAAGTGAGGTTTATCCCGCCTTTTGGCATATGGGAAACTGCAAGCCGCCAGGTAAATGTGCTTAAGAGCTATCCCGACCACCCTATGATCCGGACTGCAGCCGGGTACAGTGATTGGGAGAAGCACCAAAAGCCACTACACTTAAGGAGAGTTGAAGCGAATACATAGCCTCTTACAATCAAGACAACTTCACCTTCACGGGTACACACTGGGAGTCTATAACGTGTAGACTTAAACGAAGCTCTGTCGAGGGCCCACCAAGCCTATATATTGGTAGATCGGGGTGGCAAAACCATTAAAAAACCAAGTCGCGCCACAATTGAGGTTGGATTAGATCGGGCATTGGCCCCAACCCCTGTCTCGGGGAGGAGCTTGTGAAGGTATGAAATAGGACTGGAGGGCTCTCTCTATTCAACTGAGTTAAGTTGGGGGAATAGTCCTATTGCTGGACGAGGTACTTCACCACGTATGAAAGAGGACGGGAGGGTACCGGCGGGTGAGCACGTGTTAAGTCGATCGCTCCGGTATTAGCCTGGATAGCTAGTAGAGGGTAGATAGGCAACCTCGCTCCGACCAGTGAGCTGACTGGGAGCAATTGCTATGCAATTCGCGCGCTGATTGAGCGTATCTCAATTACTTCCTCATTGGAAGGAACCTGGAGGTATGTTCACACGGGGACATACACGAAAAACATCCAGATAATCTCTGTAATCTGGAATCTAATTCTATAACGGCTGTTGTTGTAACGAGTGAAATAATACTTCAGTTATATGTTCGTCATTACCCTACTTTTGCCTATAATACATTTAGATTTCGCATTTATACTAATTTTGTACATTCAATTCGACAAAGCATGAAGCTCCAAACAAGTTTAACTATACGTACAAATCCATAAAACTCTATGTAAAATACCACCCATTAGTCGAGGAGTGTTTTACGGTCGGCAGTGGTGTACAAATTTTATAAATATCAAAGGCTTTCTGTTCAGCGCTATACAGCTTCTTTTTGCTCATAGTGGCTTATTTCTGTGAGTTCTGGCGTATCTGAATCAGTCAAATTGTCCTTCATTTTCTTTTAACTGCATGTGTCCGAATGTTCCAATTAGCCCTGAAAGAGGTAAAAGATGAACACACATTTCGATCAGAATTAAATTACTGTGTAATTCAAATTCTATGTTGGTATTCTCACTAATAATAATAATAGTCCCCTTTCACAGGCCATGAAGGCCCATTGGGGTATAGCAGGGTAGGCTACTATTCTTGAGCCGTTCGGTACTCAACGGTGGTAATGTGGCTAGCTTTACGCACCGACCGCCTATTATTACCCCAGGAAATGATTTCCCAGGTACTCATAGCCGTCGCAATTATACAGAGGTGGGCAAAAGTATAGAACCAAGTAAATATTTCTGGAGTTTTTAGAGATATCGGAATGAAATTTGGTAGGCAAATATTAAAGTAAATTGTGTATTTGCGTTTAATGTTTTTGACAATTTTGAGTTTCCGGTTTAACAGGAAGTAATGCCGATTTTAAAATTTGTAATGGAAACCCTGTATATTATTTTAATTTTGAATGGTACATTTTATTACGATTACAAAAATATGGGGTTCGATATGTTTTATTTCAAGGCCAACCGAGATTTTTACAATAAAAGTACTTTTGACGCAAAAACTAATGGAATCTAGTAGTCTATGAAACAAACGTAATAATCACAGTATATGAAACTGACATTAGCCGTGATAGTAGTTAAAACATGGACTTATTAAACTAACGGACAAGGCATTCCCGTCGCGTCGTGCCCCAGTGGTTTGGATCGTGCCAAAACTGTCATTTTGTTTGTGTGCCCGTGTGACGCGGTCGTGTTAATTCAGCATGTTAATGAACATGTATCGTATAGAATTTATAGTGCCTTCCATAACTTCAACTAATTTTGTATGTTTTTGATACACTAAAAGTTTATCATTTTCTGTAATACATTAACAGTTGCGCAACTCCGCTGACAACCGAGCTTTCAGCCAAGTTGATAGGGTCCGGTAGGTTTTTATAGTGGCATTGTTATCCTTATTATTATACACGACATATTTAAAAGATTCTGCACTACTACACTGTTCACAGCTACAAGTGCATATTGTTGGTTGTGTTGGGTTATATCTGCCATTTGTCTACGGCATCCGTTATTCGCAACGTCAGTAAATTTGAAATAATTTCTTTATTATTAGCATAAAATATGAGGCTATTTTTAAAACTTTGAACGCAAAAGTAGATGCACAAATCCACTGAATGTTTTCAAATCTATTGGTAAATACAAAACCAATAAAAATCTTCATAGGAACCCCAGAAAACAACCAACGCCCTGACGCTAGGCTACCAGACCTTTGTTGAGATTTAGCTAGTAGCGCTATTATAACGTTTCCTGAGATAATTGTATTAAAAACCAGGTCAATCCAACTTGCAAACTATGCAACTATAATTAACTCAATGGGAAGATCTCGAAAACAACGCGTTCGTGGAACAATACTTGAGATTGAAAACCTTTAATAAACGAATTTAGATTAATTTGTTTTAAAAACAAAATTTTAATAACAACTTTTTTAAAATAAAAATGAGATAGATACTAGAGAAACATTATTACCTCTCAACTTGAGGATTAAATTCTCTAAATGTGCATTTCGCTTGAAGACAGGTACAAATAAAAGAGATTCTATTTTTCCAAGAGATATTCCAAAAATGCGATATCCGTATAGAAAAGTTTTCACCCTGATCGGAGATCGAATCTAGGCTTTCTGCTCTCCGGGTGGGGCTCTAACCAAGTTAGCTACCACCCGGTGAGAAGCAAGTTGTCGTATTGCCAATTAGTCAAATAGAATGTGTGGTTAGGAGACACCGTTAAATATAGTGTTGTGATAAACCACAGTCCTTACAATCCATTATTAGTAAGTAATTAATTATACTTATACTTATTATTCACTCCCATAGAAAACTCTAGTATATCTACCACCATCACTAACACGAAACCACGCCCACCAAAGCCACTCTGGTTTTTGCTTAGTTCAACCATATATGTAAATTTCATAAAAAGACAACAGACTGACAAACAAATCACCCACCCTCACTAACCTATTAACATGAAGCCACACCCATCAGACGCACCGATTGCTCCTGTATGGTTTTTCGTAGTCTAACCTAACATGAGCATTTTTCAATTTAAAATTAAAATTAACATACGTTTTCTAATTAACGTAATTTAGAAATAATAAATATTTAAATATAAAAAATTATGACAAATAATAAATTTCTCTTATTTAGTTAATGACGACTCTTGAATAGTGTAAGCTACAATCTTCAAGTTTTCACAGATTATACTTGAAGCAATTCTAAAGATAATGAAATAGAGAAATTACTAGCGTTTCATCTAGGAGGGGAGTAAGACAAAATTCTAGTGGGAAAACAGTTTTCCGAAAAAATAATTATTAAGGAAACCTTGATTATGATTGGGTAATCTTTAAGAGATACATATATTTCTTTTACATTTTGCTCATTATTCGACTTCCGAAAGATATTTTGAACAATCTTTATATAACTAAACATTCTCTAAGAAACAATCTATCGAATAGTGAAAACGGCATTAAAATCTATTTAGTGATTCTCTAAATTCAACAGCTTTTACGGAGACATAAGTTAATTGTAATTATTTGAGTGCGCGTACACCTACGAATGATGCAGAGTATATGGTATGCAAGCAGATTGCCGGAGGCGGCATTACCAGCAGCTCAACTTTTGTAAATCGATCTGATATCTCAACGGGAAGTTTGCTAGTTTCAAAAGTTTTGTTACTTAAGGAAAATAACACCGCTATTACCCAATTTTAAATTATTCTTAGTATTTCGACAAAAGACTGAAATGCATATAGTCAATCCTCATCTGTTAAAAAACATTTGCAAGTTGTAAAATATGTATTTAAAATATGAATGAGAAAAATTTTATTTCTGCATATACTTAGTTATTCAGTTTTATTACTGGAATAAAAACATTGCATCGCTTTTTCTGGTGCAGTCGTTAAAAAACTATAAAAAAGTTTAAAGTAAATTCCAAGCTTTATGGACATGAAGTCTCCCTTTCACAAATCCAATTTAAAATTTAAATATCAACAATTAAACACTAACATTTGTAAATTAGCACTCGTTTATGCAGTTTAATATTTGTATCACCCTAATAAATTTCAAAAAGCTAGCATTATGTATATTTCATGAACTGAGAGATGTGTGTCAAACGTATATAGAAAAATGTTTACTTTTTATAAGAATTGCTAATTTTCTATTTAGATATGAAATTTAAATGACTCATACATAATACAATTTTCTGTTTTTATTCCTTTTATAGATCGTGAATGAATTTTTGTTTTTATTCAATCATGTATTAAATCAAATCCACAGATACGAACAATTAAAATTTGATCTGAATCGTGAATGCGAATGTATTTCCCTGTTTTTGTTCTGCTTATAAAATCGTTTATTCGAAGTTCATTGATAAAATTTAGGAGAAATTTACAATAAAGCATTAATCACGTGATGGTATAATAAATAATGGCTTTGTTTTATTAATATTTTGTTAGCGCTCGATACTCAGTGCAAAAAAAGATAAAATTAAAACCGAGATGAAATTGTAGTAGCCCTACTAGCTGTAGGGCAACATTCTTCAATGATTTTTCTTGGAAAAATTCGTTCTCTACTATTTTGTTTTATTATACGAACTCAATCTTTGTTCGGTAAACTACAACAAAATTCTTCTTTCATGAAGTTTGTTAATTTCGGTAGCACACTCTGAAATAGTTGAAGCAGTTCGATCACCCCACAAAAAGTGGGGGATCACAAACAACCATAAAAAGGAAGTATGACGCTATTTCATCCAATACAAAAATTTTAGAAATTCTTCTTTCATGAAGTTTATTAATTTCGGTAGCATGCTCTGAAATAGTTGAAGTAGTTCGATCACCCCACAAAAAGTGGGGGATCACGAACAACCATACAAAGGAAGTATGACGCTATTTCATCCAATACAAAAATTCCAGAAATTCTTCTTTCATGAAGTTTATTAATTTCGGTAGCACACTCTGAAATAGTTGAAGTAGTTAGATCACCTCACAAAAAGTGGGGGATCACAAACAACCATACAAAGGAAGTATGACGCTATTTCATCCAATACAAAAATTTCAGAAATTCTTCTTTCATGAAGTTTATTAATTTCGGTAGCACACTCTGAAATAGTTGAAGTAGTTCGATCACCCCACAAAAAGTGGGGGATCACAAACAACCATACAAAGGAAGTATGACGCTATTTCATCCAATACAAAAATTTCAGAAATTCTTCTTAATATTCTGATTTTAAGGGTGGTTATCGCCATGCAACGCAAAATCTGAAGCTATAAAACTTGACAACTTAGAAGAGTGATTATCTTTTTACATACTTAAATTCTCTGAATAAATGTTTTAACATAAACAGAATTTGGTTTTTTTAACTGAAACACAAAGTTTGAACTAGTAAAAATGTGATATTTGCTTGTACAAAACCATAAATTAAATAGTACTTAGTTTTATTACTGAAATAAGGACTTAGCATATTTTCATCGGGAATAATTCAAGCGAGATTTTTAGCCGTGAAAAATACCTTATTTTATGTTTTAAAACATTTTTATGTTTGAATTGCCATTTAATTTTAACCAAGACGAAATATTTCTTTATTATTTCTTTAACATACAATTATTATTTACACGAATTATTTTATATAAAATGGATACCCCAATAGCGCGTTACAAGCTTCAAGGATACTGAAGTCATGAGTTTAGTGGTAAGAAGCTATCTTACTAATTATTTTGTTAAAGAATGACTCCGATTTTTAAGTTCACTAAAAATATGATAAGCAAAAGTCAGGAATTGTAAAATATTTAAATTGGATAGGTAGCTCACCAGATAACTTAAAAGAAATTCTTCTGAGCAGTAATCTCAAATAAATTCCGCACATCAAAAAAAACAGTAAATAAAGAATATTTTAACAAAACATAATAAATATTTGCTAAGAAAACAACACATATAGAACCAACAATTATTGTTTCAAACCCACTATCATACATTTTACATAAATCGTTCAAAAACCAACATATGTACATACACTAAAAGATTACAGTACACACTAATCGATAGTCAAATATTTATATTTTATTACAACAGATTTTAAAAGGATTTAAATTAGATTTAATTAAATTACTTCATGACTCGAATATAGTGCAACCTGGTTGATAGTTGACAATACCGACATTGGCCTCTGTTATCGTAGAGAATAATATCAAGTGGAGCTGCAAAGAGGTGTAATAGTCTCACTACGACAGTACAATTCGAAATTATAAAATTATGTACAGCCAAAAATATTTTGAGAACATATTTGGTTAATGTGAATATGCTAGAATACTGACATAATACTTTAAATAATTCTTAGTCTTTTAGGAGATTGCTTTACACATGCTAAAAGAATATTAAAAGTAATAACTTCCTTCCACATGTTTTCTTTACTACAAAAATTACTTCTGCAGCACTGCAAAATGTTAGATTCTCCATTTAGCAACAATTGGCAACAAATAGTCGAATTGGTAAATACTTTTATTTTTGCTTTTCTGTAGAAGTTTTCTTAATGTAGAGTATCCAAAACCTACCTCCTTTTATTTATTTATTTTATGGAAGTCAATACATCTAATATTCTCTTTTAAATTTGTTGGTTCTTTCTTTCTCATTTTTTTGTAATGCACATTCATTCCGAAATAATAAATCGGAAGTAGTAATGAATTTTGAGAAGTAATAAGTTACTATTTGTTATGTTTGTAATTTCATTGCTTATCGAATTTATGTATTTAGATATAGGATCAATAATGTAATTATGCAACAAGTACAAAAACATTTCACAACAATTTAAACAAAAGTAATTTATTCAATTTAAGTACAATCAAACATAACATCATAATTCACTAGTTATAAGGCATGTTTGGTATATCTTTGTTTTTAAAAAGTGATGATACTTATTCTATTAATTAACATTAACGACTAACTGCACAAACGTTTGCAATAACTTGTACCGTACTATAATAATAATTGCTACAACCCATAGCCTGGAAACCAGGCCCCAGAAGCTATAAGCTTGTGCGGGAGGGAGGGGGCGATTATTATTATTATTACGTAGGCCCTAAATGCGGCTGCAGCCGACTTACAGATGGAACTGCGCAAATCCCACATTTGTGTCACAGCTAAGGAAAACTGCAGAAAACCTTAACCAGATCTGCCGGCACCGGGAATCGACCGCGAGCCGCTTGGGTGAAACTCCAGCACTCTAGACAGTACACTACCAAGGCTGTTACTGTATGTACTGTGGACTGATGATTACAAATCAAATACAAGAAGGCATTATCGTCTCACATTATAAAAAGATTCGTATTTTCATTAGAAATGTGTTTGTGAACATGGTACTTTAAGATCTCAAGTGCATTTATAATAATTGACAAATTGTACGAATACCTGGTAACAAGTAAACGACAAAAACTCTCAAAATAACGAACACAAAAAAACACCCAGAACAAAATAAAAATGTAAAAAGAGAACGACACCCCCTTGGAAATCAATTAGATAAATAAAAATACTTAGTGTTATTTTAAATTATTAAGTGTTAAATTATTTTTTTATTTGAAGTTGTTTAAACATTAAATGAAAAACTAGTACTCAGATTTACATAATAATAAAACATTTTGTTTATTAGTAAATGATTCGAATAGGGCCATTTTAAAAATGTCTTCGAGAACTAAGTACATTTTTATCCGAGTTAAATAAAATTTATTAGTGATACTTTGTTAAGAGAGTTGACCGTTGGGAACACTGATAATTAAAATTCTGCATTTGTTTTTCAAATGCATAAATAAGTTTGAAATTTGAAGAACAGCTGTTCAACAATGATATCAACTTTAAAAAATAAATTGTTACTGTTCCCAGTAGTCAAATAAATGTTAAATTGAAGTAATGTTGCAAACATTAATTCAATATTTTAGAAATATGTTAAATTACCCAAAGCCCGCGGTTATACACAGGAACAGATGTGTGTCAACAAAATCCTCTGGACCCCATGCTCTGGACTGAACGTTCTGTAAGTGGTTCCCGTTGGGAATTTGGTTAACGGCATCAAATATTCGCTGCTCTAGTTCTTCAGATTCATAATACTTTTCATAAATTCCCAGAAAAAAAATCTAGTGGATTTATGTGAGGATTGCGTGGTGGCCATCGATTGAGATACAGATTGTTTAATTAACCTCGAGTTACATGAGGTGGTTCTGCGTTATGCATAAACCACGTGATTCTTCGCGTAGTCAAAGGAATATCTTTTAGTACCTCTGGAAATGTGTCTTCTAGAAACTGTATGTACTAGTTACCATTTAAACTGGTGGAAGCACAAACGGATTCATGAGAGTGTTTCCCATAATTCCAACCCACACATTAATAGAAAATCGGGAATGGAACCCACATTCCAATGATGAGAATTATGATAATCTAAAATACCATCTTTAACATGATTTTCTTATCAAAATTGAAGTTTCTAGCTTCCTGATACGGAACCACCCGCACAACCCTTGACGGCGTATAAAATCTGCATATTTAACTGTTGCACTCGTTATACATACATGGTATGAATATAACCTATTATATAGAAAATGCGGTGTACCGTCATGTGGAAAACTCCAATATCGCTCGTGCTGCGGATGGGATTGTCTTCTACTAACTGCATCACCTAAAGTGACAATAATAGTTAATAAATGTGTTTTGATTGGATTTTAAATGTAGATTATGTTTTAAAGGGTACTATGAGTCGTTTTATGACAGTATGTAGTTTTTAAAAATCGACTCATCGCCTAATCGATAATAATCTGCCAATCAGGTTGACTTTTGCCTGGTGACGTATTTCTAGTTTAGAGAACAGCGACATTTTCTTCAATAGTCGTTTTTGTTACAGGTTTCCTCGCAAGCGACCATTCTGTGAATTGTAAAAAAGTTGTTTTTTGTTCTATCGTTAATTATAATAATTTAGCTGATGTTTGATCTAACACGTTGATTAGCGATTATTTTGGGTTTGGTCGTTGTATTTCCTGAAATATAAATTTTTGATGGAAATCGAATTTCCATTGTTTGCACCTGTTTCTATACGAATGACGCATTACAAAAACCTTCTTACTATTTATGCAAGGTAAGATATTTCTCCATTAATTTATTTACTTCTTACTTCAAGAAAGTTGTTATTCGATCTTTGTTTATGCAACAACCTAATTTGAATCCGTCTATTAAAGGTTTTTTACCTGCAGTTTTGTTCCATATCAACACATTGTTTTTTTAAACTAAATATAAGATTAGTTTGCAATATAATAATATTATAATATGTTTTGAATAACTATATTAATAATAGGCATCATAAAAAACAGTTTAAATTAACCTTTGTTGTTTGTACATTGCTTATATTACTTTATTTTAGTTTTGAAACGACTAAGAATTTAAAGTCGTAAATTAAATATGATCTTTAACAATCTTCACCTCTGAAGACCTAAACATTTTTATTTGTTCGTATAATCTATTTGCTTGGCAAATAATTCTTTTATTACTTCTATACCATCAATTGCATTTAAACAAGACGTTTTAATTGAGGATTTATTCTAAGATCCTTTTATCCTAATTGTCCACGGTTTTTTAATTATAGTGCTTTTTATGTGCTATGGTTGCTTCGAAAGTTTTACTGTTTGAAATTGGTATTTCTATCTTAGGAAAATCTTAACGATACATTAAATAATTTATTTAAACCTACTTTCAAACAAGGTGGCACTCATAGGCAACCAAGTTCAATTTGAATCAGCCAACCTCTCAAATTTTGCTTACTTGTCTCTTGCTTACTTTGACTTGCTCGTCCGTAGTACTGTATTGTAAGCTTAAACGTAGAGTATTAAACTGTTATTCCAGTTCTGAGGCCAGGCCAGTAGCCAGAATCTTCTTGTGGAAGGGCTAATTTTAAAATATTGTTTATCTCAAAAAATTATAATGTGTGAAGGAGGGTATTACATCAATATTTTGTGAAGAAAATATGAAGTTAGTAAGTACTAAATATAGAAAATCATTTGTATATTTTATATGACTTTCAAAAACCTTTAATCTATATTATAAAAAAATGATATTGTTTATTAAAAGTTGTTAGAAGTAGCTGTAGGAGAGATTCGAGATAAATCATTTGTACAAGCGCATGCCAGGAAACACAATTAATTGGTTTTGCATTTAAGTTGCATGTATGCCTCGAGTGGGGGCTTCAGCCCCACGCACCCCTCCCATGGCTACTTTTGCGTGCCTGGTCCCCGCTTACTGTTTATACACAATCTTCCGGAATCACATTGGTGCATGGATGCACCATTTAATTTTTAATTAATATTTTAATGCTAGTTGCTAAGTTCAGTTTTATGCATTTTGTGTTACATATTTATTAATAATACTTATTAAAATTGTTTGGGTAAAACATTTGAATAAAACAAACAAATAAATAAAAATAATAAACGTTTATAACAATTGTATTCTTCATCAGAACTTTGTGATCGTCCATTAGGATAGCGGAAAAGGTTGATGGTGGTATCTTGGAATCCTATTGTATATACATCGATGTATTGACCACAAACCGTAAGTATACTTGACGACAAGCTGCAATATCATAATTAATAGTGCTAGTGGTTACTAGATGGTGTCACACTTTTTACAACTGTAAAGAATATTTAAAATTCAACTATGTTACTACTAAACTAAGTTGTTTTATAATAGTTTTTTAATAAATATATAACAGAAAATGCATAAAATATAAAATAACAATTATCGTTAAGTACATTAATAACAAATTAATGGAAGCAAGTGTGTTACCAGGATATTAAACAACAGTTACCTACTAATTCATTAATAATAATGCTACTGGTTACTAGATGGCGCGCAGTCTCTACCTTACAAATTCTTAGAAATATTTGAAATTGAACTTTATTACTATCTTAAGTGACAATTATTAATAAATATGTGCATAAATATTTTTCTTAAATTTATAAAAGGAAACTGCACGCCATCTAGTAACCAGAAGCGTTAGTAATAAAGATTTTTGTGTGTGCCGTCAATGTACTTGGTTTTAGCCAATATTTCAATTAAGGAATAAACCATTAACATCTTCTGCTATCCTAATACACGATTACAAAGTTGAGATAGAGAATAAATCATTGTTCTGTGTTTGTTTGTGATTGAGCCATTTTTTAGAATTCTACTTTACTAAAACACTAATAAACAGATTACTTACATCATGATTAATTGTATTATTAATATTGATGTGAAGCTTAAAAAATATTTATTCTGTAATTTAGTAAGTGTGGAATTATTCGTGATTTAAAAAAGGTAATTTGCAAAACCATGTTTAACTATTAACTATTTACTTCAAATCACAGGTCCGTAGCCAGAATTTTCTTTCGGGGTTGGTGGAGGGGGGAACAAACAATTTTTTATACAATAAAATAAAGATCAAAATGAAAGAAAATTGAAGTCGCATATATGCTATCGAAGGGACTTCAGCCCCAAGAGCCCTCTGGCTACTGGACTTATGATTGTATTTACATAGCTTTTTGAGAAACTTACAGTTCGTTACACTTTGGAGTTCAATCGTGACACATTAACTTGTTTTATTATTGATTTTTTCAGAAAGTTTTTAATTGCTAAAACAATTTTCTTTAAGCGGTCAAAGTATTTAAAGCCAAGTTACTTTTAGGTATGTCGTAGTTAATCTGTAAACATTTCATATTGTTTCTATTTCTTATTACTCCTTAAGGAAAATATAATACAGTAAGTTGCATATCTGTCAGTACAGATTGACAAGAAAATAACTAAAATCTTATTTTGTTTTTTATGTCCTCTGTGAGAACTTAACTACATCTGTGGGGTTCATTTGGAGCCCTGTTTTTTTTGGTATTATTCTATACTTGCGCATTGCATCTATGTCAGCTCAATAAGCTATCATTCTTAGAAGTTTAAAATAATAATTATTTTTTCTCCTCTAAAGGCTAGAGAAGGAAAATAATAATTAGCTTAAACCCTTAGAGATCAATGGCACCATTGTGCTCTATGAGAACGACGTCAAATACCAAGGCATGACTCTAGTCACCAAACTCCGATGGAAAGATCATGTAAAAAAGAAAAGAAAAGAACTGGGACTCAAATACAAACAGCTTTATTGGCTCCTTAGAAGAAACTCCAAGCTGTCAGTACATATTAAGATCTTACTCTACAATTAGATCCTAAAACCGGTATGGTTATACGGAATCTAGCTCTGGGTCTGTACCAAAGATAGCAACATAAAAATCATACAAACTTTACAAAACAAGGTGTTACGCAACATGGTAGACGCTCCATGGTACATACATAACTCCGATTTGCTCCGAGACCTCAACATCCCAATGGTCAAGGAAGAGATCAAAAGGTTTGCTAGCAAACATGAAGCCAGGCTTCACCTACACAAAAACGCAGAAGCTTTTCGGCTATTGGACAATCAACATACTATTCAACGACTGAAGAGGACCAAACCATTCGAGCTTGTGTAGTGCAGTGGAAAGCAGAGCATAGTGCGAGTTTAGTAGTCGCTAAAAATACTAAAGGACATCGTCGGATGAACTCTAGTTTAGGTATATAATTAGTTTAGTTTTAAGAGTATCAGAAAAAAATAATGGTTGGTTTTATAGACCAGTTTTAATAGACAGACACCGTAGGTGTACGAGGGAAAAAAATTTTTTTCTCCTAAAAATAACATTTTGCATTTGAAGAATCGATCGAAGCTGATAATACGCTTAATCGTCAACCTGTTGCAGTCTTTCTGAAATTGACTAATAAAAGCTATAATTAAAGTGAGTTGTCTGGCATTTGTATAAGAACTTTCTTAATAGGTATAAATCTTGAGAATAAGCGAATGTTTTAAACTCCGCCATTTTCTAAGGTTTCCATGAAAATATATCCAAGAAGCCCCTAAATTTAAAATCTGCTATATTACATTCAAGAAATAAAAGAGTACGAAATCTAAGCACTCGCTACCTTCTACAATTTAATTAAAGCAAATTAATTACCACACAAACACGCCAAATTTATATTTCCTGCGTGAAATTTTATTTATAAATAACTTTGCAAAGTATTACATCCCCATAAGTATACAGGCAGGTGTTTGCAAATGTAATTAGAAGCAAAAATAAATTGCTATTTCTTATATAGAAGTTTATGTGAGATATTTAACACACCCTACCAAGAGAAAAATACGGTATACTCCCACGTAATGTATATCGTGTTGTTAGCGTCTTTTATTTTATAGACGGTTGTAATTCATAAAATTGAAACTGAGAGCATAATTTGTTTAATTTTGCTTTACCTGTGAGTTATTACAGCTTAAAGTTCTCGCCTGTGCGTTGAATTAATAACCCACTTGAATATAACTAGGTGCAGACGAGGATTTATTATTTGTTTTAGGAATTATAGCTATTTAGATTGTTTGAAAAGTTTTTCCTGAAGATGATTTGTAAGAAACATCAGACGTGTATGATGGAAAGATATTACGTTTTTATTACATACAGACTTACTGCACTATAAAAATTAATGACCGAAATTTATGTAAATTTAATTCCATCCAACTTCTGTATCTTGTACCATGCTGAAAAATATGAACATTGTACCGTGAAATAGAGTTTAAATAAGACAAGTCTTGCATTACACTATTGCTTTTTATTTATCTAGTAATTAGTCAAGTTATTTATACTTTAATTTAATTTATGTACTGTAATTACTGTCATGTACAAAATAGTTTTATTGTACCCTTACTGTATTAATATCTTTAATACTGATTCGTTTATACACCACTTCCAAACTTCACTTTTGAATGATCAGCCATTATTATCGATACACCCTGTAATATTCTACTAGAAAATTCCACCCTATTTGTGTACGAGGATGTGTTCCACCCTGTAATTGCAGATCACTAAACAGAAATTAATTCTCTAAACGAAACATTAAGGTTTCCTTTTATTTCAACTAAATACATCACATGCTTGATGGACACTCCGTTTTCAAGCATGCGAAAAATACAGCAATATGTAGTTGCGTATAAGAACACGCAATTTATGCATGTGCACTATGTGCAGGTTGTAAAAACATGGTAAGATCAATAACCATGCTAATAAATTTTTAAAGATTTATAATATTGCAGAAATATCTAAAAGCCGCTTCAGAAAGCATAACAGAGGTGACAAAGCAAACTGTCCAGCTAGCTCGACGTAAGGGTAAAGCTGACGATGTGCTTAGGTAATACTATGACTCATTTTCAGATTTCAAGAACTTCCAATAGTATGTAGAAACAGATATCTACATATAAATAACATAAAACTCAAACGCTTCATCAAACTACAGAGCGAATAGAAAATGGATGTGGCTTACAAACCGAAATACAAAAAGTTGATAAATGACAAGAGAAGTGCCAAATAGAAATAATTTAGCGATTCTTTCTCACTTTCAATATTCGGCTTGCAACTCTCTTAGTATTACTTTAGAACATGTTTTAGTCTTACCAAGCTTACCTTAAGCGGAAGATAAACTTTTCTGGCTTAGGAATCTAGTAATGACTTTCGCTAAAGACGTTAACAGGTTTTCAGAGTGCAAAATTTTGCCTCTTTCCACGCCTGTTCGATTCATTCCAATCTTTATTGCCAATTCTAGGTATTTTAGCTGTTCTGAGTACACGGCGCGCTACTGTAGTAAAACCTAAGATTTTTATTTTCTTTGGACTTATCTTTATTCGGCTTTCCATTACAATCTGTAATTAGCATAAAGTTGTGTAATTAGGATAGAGGCACTGCTTATGGCCAAACTATCTGAAGATGTTGGTTGATAACAGGATTTGATTTTTATTTCACACAAGTATGGATTCGATAGAATATTGAGAGTGAAAGTGGGAGGAGTGCTATAACAAGATTAGTAAACAAATTATATTTTTGAATTATGTTTTGTCTAGAACGAAAATATCTGAAATAATCAAGGTTGAATAGCAACTGTTTTGTTAAAAATCCTATTTACTGTTTACATACTGATAAGTAAATTTACTGCATTTGTATTTATCTTGTAAGAAAACGTATAAAAAATATAAATATTTCACCACTTATGACTACAGGGATAGCCGTTAGTCAATTCAAATCTACTTTTTGATAAACCACTTCATCAGCTTTCTTTTAAAATGCCCAAAAATGTCGCAAATTGTTTAAATGGGAACAATACAGAAATGTCATAAAGGAGCTGTTGCAAATGATTCAAATGCAAATTCTTTGGCTGAAGAGCCATACTTTTCAGAGATCATTCGAATGCACTTCAAGCTACTGAAGCAACAGTCACCAAAATGACGCCAATTTCAATTAGCACAATGAAACATAGTGAAATCGGCACTTGAACCTAGTGCGTTGTTACAACTTTTGGCAGCGAACACGCACAGTCTAAAATAACAAATTCACATAACTTTTGGGTGTCATGCTGACAAGTATTGCGTCCAATACAAGTTAAAGCCCCGACACTGATCCCAAATCTCTTTGGCGATGTTTTTCTTTTTGGAGAGTTTTGCAACTATTTAATATACTCAGTACATTCTACCCAGATGTTTTTTTAAGAGCCCAGAGCTGCTATTTTAGACTGGGAATGTTAGCTGACTAAAATAAGATATTAAGCTCAAACGCCGGTTCTCCATGTTTCAATGAATCAAGGTATTGCAAAGAAAACCTACAGACTTTTGCAACAGGTTCTTTCAGTATTTTCCAGCGAAAATAAATAGATTAGTTTAGACTGTACATCAGCGGGAATAGTTATTTTAAGGTATGTAAGGTATTGGAAAATGCCTAACGCAGTTTTAATTCGATTCTTGGAAAAGAATCTGAATACTTGACTGTGCTAAAATGAGTTTACCAATTACATTACAACTCATCCATGAAGGTAAAGTGCAGCTCGCAGTTTGATGAAGTTTATAAAACTTAAGATAAAACGCATGCGGAAGCCCACATATTGTTTAATATTGAACAGATTTTTTGTTAGTACCGAAAACTGATATTATTCTTAGTATCGGAGACGAATAAGTTTATAATAAAAATAGTTCTCGAAGTAAAGAAACTTTAACTACTTTTTTGCAGTAAAAACACGCCTCAGCTCCGACGTTCTTTAAATTTTGTTTATGTTTTACTTGCATATTACGTGCTGTTTATATCTGTGATACGAACCATATAAACAAATCCATAACAATCAAAGCATTATAAGCGGGCATTATAATTAATAACGCCCGCTCAGTCTTTACAATAGGAGCTGGCGTTGCGTTCAATAGCAGTTTGGATCATTAGGGCAGAAACTATATTTTTGCGTACGAATGTGTTAACACAACGAAAAACATGAGTATTTGTAACGTAGTTTCTGGACCCGTGATCCACTAATTCTTTTGTGCCGACTTCTGCAGAAATTTCTTAGATAAAATTAGCCTATTCTGTAAATGGCATGTGCTCTTAAGATTTTTCTTGTTTTCATGTTGTAACAACCAACAACAAAAACATTTGAATTTAAAATTTCATATATCTGTTCGAGTTGTGCAAATTTACTAGAACTTGTTATCATTCGACAAACCTAAACAACCCTAATTTTATAAATATAAACAACTTTTCTGGCAACGCCAACTATTATATTTAAATTAAAACTAATTTTCTACTTGTACGTGTTTTCGTGAAAAATAAAATCTTGTATGTACCACGAACGTTACTAGATGATAATATCCATCGGGCTACTTACATCCCTCGGGCTCTTCATGCCCTCGAGCTGAAACATCGCCGCCCTCCTGGCATTATCATCAGCATAACGCTGTTGTAAGTAAATAACCATTAAATATGTACTTACAATACTTACTTGCAATTTTTGATTCCTGTATAAAAGAAGTGAACGAGAACTTTGAGGAATGTTTAAAATGAACAATCTATAACAGGAATAATTAAAAGCCAACTGCCTTCAATTAATATGGGTTCAGAACAAATACCAGAATTAAATACTAAAGTCGTTAACCATTTTACATATTTGGAGCAAAGATTATATTATGTTTTATTAAACCAATTTTAATTGACCACGCGGACAAACCACGAGTGGTAAGATAAATCAAAGAATTATATTTGTTTACAGTTTGGTTGTATATATCAAAAGAGAGTACAGTCTTATTTAAAGATATAGTAAAACTGGTAATGGAATCAGTGATATTGTTGACAATCTTAAAAATCAACCCGTTCAACTTTGTACACCAACACTGTTTGTACTTCTAGATATGACGTCACTTCCAGCTTCCCAACTCAAACCGAAAGCACACTTTGTAGGCGAATCGTAAAGAATGACCGACGAGGACCAAGAACTTCTGGTTAACCAATCGCGACTATATTACAAATCTACAATGCCTACGAGAGTCCCTATCTATTACCTCATCCCCAACCCTTACCTAAGCCCGGAAATACAGTCTGTAGACTGTCCGCAAAGAAGGACTGGTTGAAGGACGATTTGCAACTGAATTTCATATTTGTGATTCCGTTCACGTCACTTAAGTGTTAGTAACTAATAAGGTAAATAACTGATTATGTTAATTTTTTTATATTTTCTTTATCATTAAGACAAAACACTTTTGTAATATAATAAGGATGACTGCAATATCAGTTTAAAAACATTTTTATGTATCGGTATAAATTATTAAATTATATCTGGCAATGCCAACATTTAAACAGTGGGGCCTTTACAGTTAAGAAGACACGGTTTATAACACAACCAAGTTCATGACAGCACTGGTTGAGTACTTGGAGCTGATTTTAATATCCTAATAAAGAAGTTCGCCTTTCTTCAGCATACCTATTCGGGACTTGAACGTCGGAAATCCAGGGTTTTTGGCAGGAGAATAAATATGGTATATGGAGCACGCAAGTGCTTGGTTCTCGGTGATAATGGTGGTCTTCCTTTTAGTATATCCCAGATTAAGAAAGTACTAGTAGTGACGTTGATGTTCTCCAAAACATTAGAAACAGAAGTCGAAAACCTAAAGTCAGAAAGTTTTATTTTGGCAAAATTCAACAATTTATAAATACGTGCAATTGTTTTAAAGGTTTACTAGATTAAATGTGTAATGAGTTTGGAGAAACAGAAGACTAGCTTTAATAATACAACCAGTTCACCGCATGCCTATTTTAATTAATTTCAACCACTGAGAAATTTCAAATAAGTAATATCACTAACGGTATTATACAGTGAGATTTTTATATCAGAATGCATGTTTTCGTGAATATGTTTAATTATTAAAGTAACACGTCAAACGCATTGACATCCCTGACAACTATGCAACCAATGTTACATAATAGTGAGTTACAGTGAAATTTTAAGTTTTGCTTATTTATTCTGTATTGTTGAATGCACGTGTTACGCAACAATTAAGATCAACACAATGCTAATGAATACGAATCATAATCCTGAGCAGTAGACAAAAGCAATTCACAATTTAAAAACAATTTTAAAACTATTTTTGTCAAAAATTTTTTAATAATTTTTTTTGTATACTTGTACATTATTATTATTTAAGAAATAATGCGAATTTTTGTGAATGATATTAAATTTTGTTTAAGCAATTTGCTAAGCACGAGAAGCAATACATTTTCCTCAATCAGCTATCAAAATAGGTAAGATTGTTTGCTTAGCTATGTTGTATCAATGCATTTCACGTGTTATTTTAATAATTGAACATGCCACTTTTATATGCAGATGCTCTGCATGTTCAGAGATATAAAATTCTCACTCTATATTAAAACGATGTATCGATCATCACTCAGAAAGGTATATGGAATAGTTTCCCGAACCAATAACAAAAATTCTCAAATTCCGTGTATCTGTATTTAAACAATTTTGAGGCCAAGAAGAGTCAAAAATGGAGAATCTTGTTGTATACTTGAATTGAATGTGTATGAATTTATTTGTAAGAATTTCTTTTAAAGCTCTAGTAATAAATGACAGTGCGTAAATCTTTTATTTTGTTCTAAATCTAGAGGTTTCTGAAATCGCTAAAACCGAATCTTAAGTTGAAAATCAAAAATCAACACTTGAATGTATGATTCAATGTAGCGTAGAAGTTTAAATAATTTCACCATCTTTGCCATAAAATTGACAATCAACCTACTATTAGGAAATTGCAATCTCCTGTAAGGATTCCTAGTAGAAATGGACAATGCTGAATAATATCTGCTGTATGAAACGAAACTTTATTTTTGCACTTCGTGGCATAAGATATATAAGAGCAATAAGAATTATATTAAAATTTTCCACAAAATTTACATTTTTATTCAGAAAGTTGACAAAATCTCATGAATACTTAAAGTCTGTTCAGGCTGTGTTTCCATCGTTAGTGGAGAGTGTGTCTATTAATTAATGAATTTCTCGATAGAAAATGAATATGTAGTAAAACGTGGTGGATAAAACGCAAGCATAGTAAATCCTTAACACATTAACGCATCAATCTTATTAATTGGATGCGAAAGAAATATTTAAAGTAATGCAAACGTATTAAGATTTGAAAATATTAGTGTAAAATATAAAATCTAGAATAGATGTAATTTTGTTATTTTAGATATAATTATGACACGTGAATTCTGCATTTAAAATGTATATTTTTTTATTGTATTTTAATTAGCAATCAGAACAAACATAATTCTATAAGCTAAACGTATGACTATGAGTGACGTGTTACGGGTGTCTCCATCGAGACTACCGTAGATTCTTCTATTTACACTAGAAGCTGCGGACACTGTCGGTATTTAAACGTACACGAAACATAGATTAAGAGGACTGACACGCTGACACTGAATGACACGCACAAACACTAAACACAGTTGTTAGTTCGCCAGATCTTGTGGCCATTTACGTTGAAGGCGTCTTCGGTGTGGTTCTCTGGTTAGTGGCTCTAAAAGTTCGTTTGGATGGACCGATATTCTTCCATGGTGTTTAAGTGATCGTTCGGCGATAACTTCGGTGACGAAGGGAATGTTGAGATCATTGTGTAGTGTGAGATTCGACACATACCAAGTTGCATTCGCGATTGACCTGAGTGTTTCGATTGAAACCTCTGGATGATATTAACATTGGACTTGCACGAGCATCCCCACAATTCTATGCCATACGCCCATATGGGCTTAATAACTGCTTTATAAATGAGAAGTTTGTTTTCTAATGACAATGGTGACCTTCGTCCTATAAACCATTGCGTTTTTTCATTTTGAAGTACATTTCTCTCCGCTTTTTCGTAATGTGAATCTTGCAAGTTTGCTTGGAGTCCAGATGCATACCGAGATACTTTACATCGGTTGCTTGGGGGATACTTGTGTTGTAAAGTGTAACTGCAGGACAAGGTGAACGTTTAAGTGTAAATGTTATGTGAACGGATTTAGTTTTGTTCACTTTGATTCTCCACATATCTAACCATTCCTCTATTGCATTTAGATGATTCTGAAGGGATTGGCTAGCAGATGCTGGATTTGCATCAGTTGCTAGAAGTACAGTGTCATCTGCAAAGGTTCCTAGCCGAGTTTCCTGGTTACTTGGGAGGTCTGATGTGAAGAGGAGGTACAGCATGGGCCCCAGGATACTTCCTTGCGGCACTCCAGATTCTATAGAATAAAGCTGTGATATCTCATCATTATGTTTGACTTGAAAGTACCGGTCGGATAGGTATGATTGAAAGAGTTGGAAGTATTGATGTGGTAGATTCTCTTTAATTTTATAAAGTAGACCTCGGTGCCAGCCTTGTCAAAGGCCTGGCTGACATCCAGAAAAGCTGCGGTACAATATTTGTTTTCTTCTAAGGCCGATCGTATTATGTCTACTACCCGATGACATTGTTGAATGGTGGAATGTTGTTCCTGAAACCCAAACTGATGAGAAGGTAACCAGTTGCTTAGCAAATCATTATCCTTTATTCTTTTGTAGACCAGCTTTTCTAGGAGCTTAGAAAGTACAGGGAGGAGGCTAATAGGACGATATGAGGTAACTTGGCGGTTTACCTGGTTTAGGAATAAGTATGATTTGTGCAAACTGCAACTGTGTGGGCCAGTATGTTAGCCCTAGAACTGCATTGAATATCACAGTCGTCAAAGTTATTCCTTTTCTTGGTAGTTCCTTTAGTACTTCAGCTGTTATTAAATCATAACCCGGTGCTTTGTTAGTACGTAGATGTTTGATTTCCTGGCGTATTTCACCAGGAGAAAAGGCAGTTATGGGAAGTGACAGTTGCAGTGGAGCTTGTAGGAAATTTTCGACGCTACCATTGGGATGTGACGTATTAGGTTGAAAGACTTGAGCTAAATGTTTTTGCAAACAGTTCTGCTTTCTCATGATCAGTTTGTGCCCATGCTCCTGCTGCACTACGAAGCGGTGGAATGTGAGGCTGGGAATGATCAATACCCCTTGTGGCTTTCCACATGGAATTATCGTATTTATTAAGATTTTCGGCATATGCTTTGAAGGATTCGTTGTGGGTTTCTTTGATTTTAGATTTTAATTGATTTGCTAGCCTATGATAAATTGCTCGATCTTGCGGGTTGCGAGTCCTGTGCCATTGTTTTCTCGCTCTTCGTTTTTGTGCCACCATTTTCTTTACTTCTAAGGGAATATTTGGTAAATGTGGAGATTGGTTTGTTACAGTTAAGGGAGTTGCATGATATGCCGCTGCTTGTATTATGCGTACGAGATAGTTCGTAGCTGTTTCAAGTTCTTCGGGAGTCTTTATTCGCAATTCAAGTGATAGGTTTGCATTTATGTAATCCCTGAATGATTCCCAATTCGTTTTCCTAGTAGTGAGTCTTGGTGTTGGCGATTTTCTAATTATGGTTGAACTAATAGTAGCAATCACTGGTGTATGGTCCGAGGAAAGATCATAATTTGATTTAACTTCGACATAGTTCGGAGAAATTCCGTTGCAAATAAAAAAAGTCTAAGAGATCGGGAATCTTTCCTGGATCGGATGGCCAGTAAGTCGGTTCCCCGGTTGATAGATGAGTATACCTTTTCTCATTAATTAATGCGTAAAGCTCCCTGTCTCTCGTGGTTGTTAACCTTGAACCCCATACTGTATGTTTACAGTTAAAATCGCCTCCGCTAATGAATGTTTTGCCAAGCGTTTGGAAGTAAGGTTTTAAGATTTCCTCTGTAATGCGATGCCTTGGAGGGCAATAGACTGCTGAGAAGTTGATCGGATTTGGTAATTTTTTGACCTGTATTGTAGTGGCTTGTAGAAAGTTAGTTTTGTACTGTGGTAATTCATAGTGAACTATAGAATTTTTTACTATGATTGCTGTACCCCCATGTGTAGTGCCATCTGAATGTGTAGTATGATAGGTAGCGTAATAAGGAATTTTCACGAATGTTCTTTCAGTAAAGTGGGTTTCTGAAACGAGCAAGATGTCAATATAGTTTAATTTGAGAAAAGTTACAACTTCGTCCTTTTTCGCCTGGAGCCCATTTGCGTTCCAAAAACCCACTCGCAAGAACTCAGCCATTACGAAACTAGCTTAATATGACTGTTGTCAGCATGTTCATTATCATACCATTCTGTTGAATAAGCTGATTGAACATGGTTTTAAACTCTATAAGAAAGTGTTTAAGTGTTATGTCGCCTTCGGGTTGTATATTTCCATTATATTGCGTTTGGCTAATATTGTTAGAGACTGCCTATACGATGTATCCGGATTTATGGTACTAAAAGATGGATTTATTTGTGGTCGGGTTTGATAACTAGAGGGAGCTGTAGGTGGAGATACTTTTTTCTTTTGAATCGCGTTTTGGAGGTCTTGATATACTGTACAACCTTTGTAGTTCGATGGGTGGGGACCTTGGCATAGTGCACATTTTGCAGCGGTATCTCTGGTTTTCTTGCATGTTTTGGAGTCGTGCTGTCCTCCACATTTGACACATGCATTTGAACGGTTACAGTAAGCTTTGGTGTGATTATAGTTCTGACACCGTGTACACTGTGGAATTTCTGTGTTTTGTCGTGGCGGTTCTACACTGACATGGTTATTTTGTAAGAACTTTAGATTGTAAATTTCTTCATTGTTTGGGGCCGGTTCTAGATCTATAAAGAAGGTTGGTAAAGGTTATTTAGTTTTCCTGTTCCTTACGTTAACAATGTTTCTAATTTTATGTCCTAGAGACTCTATTTCCGCTTTTATTTCTTCAATTGGAACGGTTTGGTGTACATGTTTTAGTACCACGCGATAAGCTCGGTAAGACTTTATTTGATAGGTGTGGTATATTATTTTCTTATCATTTAGGTGTGCGATAAACTTCGGATATGTGTCTGGTGTATTGGGACTAATTTTTACGACATTGTTTGCCATACTTTTGGTTTTATACTGCTCAACCTCCGCAATATTTCTAAAACTATTAATCATGCTTGGATAATTCGTAATACCTTGTATGAAAATTGGGGGCGGTCTAGGTGCTTTTGTGTCTTTAATTTCTGTGGGTTGTGTATTATCTTCGGTATCATTAATTTCCACTAACTGCGAAAATCTGTTGGATTGGCTAGTCTGACTTATAGTTTCGACTTGAGAATTTTGTGTTTGATTGGACCTTGTTATTCGCTTTCTTTTATTTCTCTTTACATCTTGCCAGTCGTTTTCAGTGGCCAGGGGTTCTTCTTCAGTATCGGTGTAGAATTCATATGAATCTGACTGTGCTGCGTGATGTGGGTTTGTGTTTATGAAGGATTTCTCTGTGAGTTAATTGAAATGAACGTTGAACGTTTGAATTGAACGTTTGTTGGGATTTGATTGTTAGGTAGACGGGAAGCTGGGGACAAATATTTGTCCATTGACGTTAGCCGGGTTTACTTGGAATTAAATTGTTTGGTAACGGAGGGTAATTATTATAAGACATACCAGGCTGATAATTTGATGTTATTGACCCATATCCCGTTGGAGGACCAAAGCTGCTCCAGACGGGGAACATTAACCTGTTTAAATGCGGTAAGTTTATGTAGGTACTCGTATATTACGAAATTATTTAGAGTGTAAATTTAAATTTTAAAGTTAATACACTTTTACTATCTACTACTGATAACCGCCCGAGATTCACGTTGCTTTATCACAAGGCGCACTGCATACGTCCTCTCTGTCTGAACTCTCGGACAGAACTCATTTAAAATATTACAATCTATAACTTATTGAGCATTTAAAATTTAAAATAAAGTTTGTCAATCAATTTGCCAATAATTCGATAGATATCAATATTAAATAGTTTGCTACTGAACATGTCTTATAAGTTTCTAAATGCTCCCATCTTACTCATCATAAGTAACACTAATTACTAAAAGTATAAAATAATACAGGTAATAATAAGACTTTTAAAATGTAAAATTGATTCTAATTACCTTATATTAATTATTATTAAAACAATCTACGAAGTTTCACATTCACATACAGTAAAATGGGGTGAACATATTTGCACCATTTGCACTAACAAGCCTCTAGTATGTCTGTTAAAACTTGAAAGGTTACTAAAATTATCGGAAATTTTACAAATCTAAACTTAATATAGCTACTATTATTTATGTACAGATACCTGTTTTTGGCCTAGTCGACATAATTTTGAGCTCTGAATTTTGCTTAGTTGTTTATTACGATTTAAATTGTACAGCTACATTAAGTTATTTAAAGATTTGTAACATTTTGAAATTTCCACCAATTTTAGTAACTTTTAAAATTGCAAAGTTTCGACAGTTTATAAATAGTGGAGGCCAAATACAGCAGACAGCTGATGCCAATTCGTTTTATCTACTCTAGCTAGAGTAACATGAACACTAACAAACATTTTTTTACCAGTTTAGATCACTTTTTACGGCTTTTTTCCTCTTCAAAAAATTAAAATTAAATTGGATTTTGTTATAATTTCAAAGTAGAATACTGTTCGATTGAATATTCAATCTATATAGAGTTAATTAATAATATCGAGAGAAAATAGATTTCAGCAGTGAAGAATTATTTTTGTTATAAGAATAGAGTGAAAATAAATGTTTTTGTACTGTAGATTTTAACTTTAAAATCCAGTACTTTAAGAATTGTTTACGGGGCTGATTTTTTATTGTGTACACCCAGATTGAGATTATATTATTGCAAATTCAACACATTCACTGTTCAATTACAATTGCTAGATTTAACAGTTAATTCATGCCAAATGTGTGCGATGTTTCCAATATATCCATCTAAATGGATTTGGAGAATTTACTCCACAAACGTTGGGAGTTTAGTTCAGGAATGAGAGATGCAATTAGCAGCCACTATTACTAATTACTACACCTCAAATCAGCTATATTCGATATTAATAGCTACTACATATTTACTATACACTATGTAACAGGAATCGAAAAATAAAGCCACGTACAGCTAACTCATACAATTTTATTTAATATAATATTCCTCAACTAAGCAAATCTATGGTAAAAATGTGGTAAGAAAGCCAAACGTGATATGGTTAGGGCTTGTTTGACTTACATATTATAAGTGTTAGTCTCTCATCCAAGCGGACCGTGATCGAATCCCGGTGCTGGAAAATTTGGTTAAGGTTTTCTGCAGTTTTCCTTTGCTGTAATATAAATGTGGAATTTCTGCTATACCATCGGTAAGTCGGTAATAATAGTAATAATAATAATTGATAGCTTCTGGGCCTGATTCGCCAGGCAATGGGTAGTAGTAATTATTATTATTATTGTTATTATAACTCTGCATTCTATTTAAGTTATATAATAACTAACTTCTAGTTAGTACTTACTAATCATTATTCAGGACGCAGTACGAAAGACGCCTTTATATAATAAGAATATGTATATATACTTATACATATATAACAGAGATAGGATTCTAATGGTTTCCACAATATGTACATTTATGCGTGGTATTATTAGCTACTCTCGTATTCTTCTCAAACACTGTATTTCAGACCAACTGCAGGTATGAAAGGAACGCCAACTCGCATCTAAATTATATAGTAACTTCTGGAAAATGTAGTTGAAGTAGAATAAGTTTCCTAAGATCATCGAACATAAGTCTGCAGACTTGCTCTATAAAGTTAGAAAGCGACCATGTTTTTATGAAACATCTTTTGGTGTTGGATATTATTACTGTTCTGAATCATATACATTATAATTATATTGTAGTATTTGATCATGTCTCTCCTTTTAGAACCTTTGAGCAAAAATTTAAATTGCTAGCAAGCTTTCGCAACTCTAATACTATTTTGAAAATAAAAATGTTTGTGGAATTCTAACATTACTGAAACGGATAACGAAATACCACGGAAGCAAAAAGCTTCCTAAAATAAATGAAATTACAAATGTTTTCCCCTTTTGGTATTCTGTTTGGTATTTGAAATATTATAACTTTATCATAAAATTTTAAGAATTCGTTCAGAACTTGATATTTTGATATAAGTATGTCTGTTTTCATCTTTGACGTTGCTAAATTTGTAAACAGCAATAAAATTTTCTACATTTTATGTAAATATAGCTTCAAATGTTCAATATTCGATTCGGGAAAAGTCTGTTGAAATATATCTCTTTAGAATTTGAAAAGTGTAACTAATAAGATTTCAGTTGATTTATTTGGAAAATACAATTTAACAATAAGTTGGAGTTACATACCGTCAAATCAATACTTACAAAAGTGTAATTTTTACCGCCATTTTATTTGAAATTCATAGAAATTCTACAGGCGACAGAGATACGCGTTTACGGGTTTAACTACCTTAATCCTGACAGAATTAAACAACAAAAAATATACTACACTTGCAACTGATTAAAGTTTAACAGAATCAAATAAACATATAAATCACTTACACTTTCGTTAACAAATACAGGCTTACTGGTTCTAGATAGGAATCAGGACTAATTAAAAAGGTAGGGGGCGCCACTCTAATTTTTTAATGTTATTATTTAATATCTACGTGAGAATCTACAATTTGGAAAAATATTCTCTTTTGGTTTATATTACATTAATTATTATTTATAACTTTCAATGGTTCATAATTGTCAAGCTGTATCAATAGTTCCTTTTCGTTTTAATACCCTAGTAGTCCACACAGAAAAAGGCTTAACTTCACTTTTGCACACACAAACTAACAAAACTTAGTTAAATTTGCTGAAACATTGAAGTAACATGGAAATAATTGAATTCTGAATGATTTATATTAAAAGTACATCTTGTAGCTATTTCCTTCCTGAATTTAGTAGTTGATGTCTGGATCATTTATAAGTTTTACACAGTTAATTTTTGTTATACGATATTCAAAACTATTATCAAAATAACTCGACTCTTGAGGTTTTTAACAATCCCTAGAACGTAAACAGTGTAAGTTAGTTTGTTGCAAACAAATACACCGTTTGCAGCAATTTGCACTTGGTATTAGGTATGAACATTATTTATTAATTTAAATAACTATTAAACCGGTAAACTCACAGTACTGTATCATTTTTGTTTACAAATACTCGATTTAAACCATAAAACAGTGCAAAGGGTATACTAGCCAAAATTTCGCTTTTTAAAACGAAAAGTCCCCCACAAATTTAAAAAAACAGCTTTGGTAGTGTAATGTCTGGCGTGCCGGACTTTCACCCAAGCGGCCCGCGATCGACTCCCGGCGCCGGCAGATCTGGTTAAGGTTTTCTGCTGTTTTCTTTAGCTGTGACACAAATGTGGGATTTGCGCTGTTCCATCTGTAAGTCGGCTGCAGCCGCACATCGGGCCTACATAATAATAATAATCGCCCCCTCCCTCCCGCACAAGCTTATAGCTTCTGGGGCCTTGGTTTAGGTTATGTGTTGTAGTAGTTATTATTATGTTATTATAAATTGTACGACCACACAACGCCTGTATCAACTCACGCTACGAAACTACGTCCACGTAAATTGACGTGAACTCACTCCTGTGCTATACTGTAGCAGATTATTTAACTCCTCTGAAGAAGGTAAGATCTGCATTCGTTTTTAAAGTTTTAAGCCCCTCTTAAAACTTTATGATGAATTTAACCACTTAAGTATGACAACATGCATTACCAATAATAAAATTAGACAAAATTCCCTCTGGTGTTTTAGTAAACGTGCGGAGAAGCTATTAAACTGGAAAACGAGTACAACCTTATCAACCACCAGTCACTTTATGACATTATTAAACTATCTAGCAAGCATCAATTGTTCTGTCTTCAAAAACACTTTCTTTTCCTACTTTCCCCTCCTTTTCTCGAATCCTTTTCTGTATATATAATATATTTAGAATTTGTCTTAAACTAGCAGATTTTTGTCTAGAATGGGTCTAGGATGTTTAAAAAAATTATATTTGGCTTTATGCTTTTTTATATTGTCAGAAACAGAAAAATGTTTTGTGTACGTGACTGGAAGGGACTGTATTTTGTAGGAAGATTACATATGTTAATGCATTTGATAATTTTATTTGAAGACGGGAATAATAATATTTTTTTATTAACGCTGCAGTACAGGGAAACCAACTTCTAAGATCACATGTCCCCCATCTAATATGCAACACAATCACCCACACCCATAGGTGAGACGACCAAACTTACCAATTTAGAAAAATTCTTTCGCCGCAAGTGGAACTGGAACCCGTGTTCTCACTTGGAACACGACTGATACCACTCGCCTACCACCAGCACTTCGAATAATTGATTTTTATACCAAGGATTAAAATAAACGAAATGCTATAACTAACTTTAAATTTTAGGTAGTTAAGCGATTTAAATAAGAAGCGATTAGAATTTATTTTGGTTTTCGTGAGGTCGCGTCGTTGCAAACATCTACTAAGATTTTAATAGAAACGCCAAATTTATTTTTTTATGTTTTAAAAAATGAATTTAATATCAATCTATATAATAAATGAAAATATTTACTAAATACTTGTACGGTACTATCATTACAGTTGCGTTCTAATTTACTAGGCACTACACTTTTTTTAGTTAAAATATTTTTTGGTTCAAATGCTCATCTTAGCTCAAATGCACTTGTTAGATCAAAGGTGCTTTTAGTTCAGATACATGTTTTTAGTTCAAATGCATTTTTTAGATCAAACGCATTTTTTAGATCAAATGCACTTTTTAGTTAAAATGTGCTTTTTAAATCAAATACACCTTTTTGGTTCAAATATAGTATTTAGTTTACGTTAGTTCAAAAGTTCAATTGTACGTTTTACTGCAAATGCTGTCTTTTAGTTCAAAAGCACTATTTTAAATCAAATGCACTTTAATTTTTTTAATAAACCTAAAAATTCTGCAAAAATTTATAAAATTCAGAAAAGATTAATCGGAGGCGCATGTATATTTTTAATCGGAAGCCACAATTATGCAGGAATTAGGTGTCTAACCTGAGTTATTAATCCAACTGGGCACCAACTGGAGCCTAAAGAATCTCTTCGTTAAAAATTGAAATTATAGACAAGTATACATAGTTCTGAATATAAATTTTGTCAAATCTTAATTGCCTCAACCGAGCATGACAAACCGGCTAAACGAACGAACTCGGGTGCCAGGCACGTACTTATATAGGCCTAAATTTTGATAGTAGTTAACAAAAGAGTGAATTTTACAGGATGCTTTTTTTACAACCGTTAATACTTTATGACAAATAACATGCCTCGTCCTGCATGGTCCAGAGAAATGTCCGGTGTAGTAAAAAGACTTACATACTGTCTAGAGCAGCGGTTCCTTTTCGTTCTTTTTTCTTCGCTTTTTCGTTCGCGGACCGCCAAATGACGTAACATTTGCTTGCGAACCGGTAAGGTAAAAAATTAGAAAAATTAAAAGAAAACATATTGCAAAATAAATCTTATAATAATAAATTTACTTTTACACTGTACAAGAACAGTCTAAAATAAATAAATATCCATTCTTTATAATAACAAAAGTCGGTTTTCGTACCTCATCCGTTTACCAAATCTCGAACAACCAAAACGGGAACCAGTCCGAAATCGGCGTGTACCGAAAGTTTTTCTCTTTTCGCCAAATGATCGCAGGACGGCGTGTGGCGCCTAAGACCATAACCGGATTCTAGACACATACGACGGTTAATCGTTCAAAACCAGGACAAGATATCTCGACAGGATGCAGAGATATAAACGCAAACGTTGGCGAGTGGGTTTCGGGAGCGACGCGTCGCTCCCGAAACCCACTCGCCAACCGACGGTAAAAAGGGGAATGTGCACAAACGACGCAGGAAGCAATCATATAAAACCTCCAGAAGTGGTTTCCACTTAGGAACCCGGTTAGGCTGGTGGCGGCGATATTACTTTAGCACGATTCTCGGGTGAAAACCAAATAAAAAACCTCGAGTTTTTCCTCTATAATTTCTTTTTTATGGTTTCGCACGGCACTTAAAGGGGAAATATTTTGGGATTAACCGTCGTTTGATGCACAAGATAGTCGTTTTGGCTCCTATAGTTTCCGAGATACCGCCTCTCGAAAACGGGCGGAGCTCCCTAGAGCGGGCCAATAAATGTACCGCTCGTAGCAGATCGAGTGACATCGAATGCCGCTAACATATATTCGATCGCCCCCAAAACCCCATGTCACCCTAGCCTCCGCCCCCGCCCCCGGAATAGTGTCAGCAAAAAACTTTTCCGGTAGAAACGATTGGGGCACTGCAAATATTCCACTGTCAGATTTTCGCTCCAACCTACCGTAAGGCAGGAGCAGTCTTTTGCCGCCCTCGCCTAAACGGCTTGCCGGAGACTGTCAAGACTTTAAATCTAAGACTGGAACTACCCAACGCATCGACATACAAAAAATGGTCCGGATCAAGGCAAGTTTTGCGACCGAAAAATCGAAACCCGGATTTTGATAGTTCGCGTTAATTGGGGACGCAAGACAGAAATTCTTTCTGTGCCGGTATGCCTAGACCTGTGCGCGCCAAACCTGCTTAGAAATTCAATAATGGGAGATCTTCCATATTGCCTATTACTCGATACTACCCCACCACATCTCTCGTATAAAATTAGTCAAATTTGACCATTGGTCAACTCCGATAAACTATTTTACCCTACGTTAGCTCCAGGATACCGGTCCGCGGACCGGCGGTTGGGAAACGCTGGTCTGGAGTACATATTGTCTTGTTATTTTAACCTACAGAATAAGGAATTCACTTACTTAATAGTTTTGGGCAAACTTAGATGTGAAATTTAAAGCGACACGTTCGATGGGTTGCCTAACCTCACTTTTTAAATTAGTATTTTAAAAAATTTATCTTTTATAAATTTATTTTCCATAGAATTTAGGTAACTTTTCTTATCCAACTAACGATCTGAGAGATAATCATCGAAAATTCCATTAAATTAAGTTGACGCCATAGTTAATGCAGAATTTAACCTAGAACAAATGCACCGTATCTGCTGTAATGGGGAGGTATACAAGTATTTACTACCTTATCTGAGCATTTTATAAGAAAAAAATATGTTTTCAAGTTAACGAGATTATTGATTTCATTAAATTTCTTTTATTTCAAAATTTTACAATTCTCGGGTGTATCTATAATTTTGGTAGAGGATTGTGAAGCTGTTTCTTTACCACATAATTGAAACTATATTAAATGAAGGGGTTGCTTTTTACAAATGATATCAGTAAAACAACATACAAGTATGAGCGGTTATGCATCGTACACCAAAAAAATGCAATTAGCTTAAATTTTCTTTTTGTTGATATCTGAAATTATGTACATAATGTTTGTTAGTATATAAAGTTACAATTTGTGAAGTTAGTAAGATGAGAAAAGATATTTTTTTGTAAATTTAAAAAATAGTTGTGTAAAGATGAAATTTCACCGACATTCAATAGAGGTTTCAATGGGTGCAGCAGGTTTCACAGCCGTCGTAGATTCAAAAACCATTATTTAGAATTTTTATTTTTTTATTATATCACTTATCTACTGTCAAGATTGATCTTCAGATAATTTGTTTATTGACATTCAATAAATCAGTCGTCTCATGTTAATTGTCAACGCTTCACGTATAAAGCGATGATGTATTTCAAACGATTTTATAGCTTCAGTGGTTTTTTAAATCTAAGACTGCTGTGAAGCTGCTGCAGCGCAGTATTTTCAACAGTTTGTTGGACGCACCCATTTTGAAATGAAAATATGAATGTTATATATCAGTAAATCGGAACTTTGATAATCTATCAGTTTCTCTATTTAGTTTTAGGATTAGTTTAAATTTATAAACAATAATTTGATTGTGTTATAAATTAAATGTCAAAGTTCTTATGTTTCATGCAAAATTTCCAATAGAGTTCAATTGTTCCTCAGAATAGTATAAATACCCGGCCATTTTTGTAACGAACTCTCTTTTACTTTATTTACATCTTTAGAAAAGTACACACCTGTTGAAGAGCAAAAATTAATTTTAAGGTTATGTTTTAAGTTAAAAAACATGTAAGCAAAGATTTAAGAATTTTTAGTTAGTTTATCATGTTTGAAACACGTTAAAGTGTAAGTTCTGTGAATTTTCTAAAACTCTCGCGCCGCTTCTGACTAGAGAGAGCGGGTGAGTGGGAATGGCGAAGGGGGGCGGGAGAGATAGAGAGAGAGAGAAAAGTGGGGGAGAAATGTGCTCTTTGAATTTTTACAAGAAGTAGAACATTTATTGTTTCTTGTGAGAGGGGGGGGTTGAGTTAAGGGTGGCAATAGGGAGTAATAGTTATTTTTTGTACAGTTGGAGATAAAAACTACTTAATAAGTAATTAGTAAACAGATTTACTGATTGTTAATTTTTAATTTAATACAAATTTTTCTAACAATTTAGTATTTAGTCGGTATCAATTTCAAAATTTCTCAATTTTGTTTAGAGATTTCTGAAAATTGAAATAAATTTAATAAAACGAACAACCTTCATTTCTTCAAATCATTCAATAGAAAAAATCTGGATGCAGATTTTAGTTATGTATGTATGTACAATAAGAATAATTCTAAAATGAAATGAAGATTAATAAATATTGAGTCATTGACAAATAAAAGCTTAAAGATACCACCGAATGGCAAAGCAGGGAAAATCTACGAAAACACTTTCTCTATGTTAATTTTAAACCACCTGCTTTCAGTGGGCGAACTGGTTGATCCTAAACAACGAAAAAACCGCAAGCATTGTAGCAGATGTTAACATCACTCATTCATAAAATCATAATAAACTGTGCTTACAAAATTAATATACATACATACATGCATAAAAGCAAAAATGAAAACAAACCGTTTTGCAATAAATTTTAAATGCGTACACAATGAACGAGGTTGAACATATAAAAATACGAAAAGAAGCTATAAAATCATTAATATTAAAGGAGAGCACTTCAGAAAAAGATTTCAGAATATTCTGAAAAACTACTTGATGAAAAGTTTCCAGCCCAGTAAATTTGGGCTGATGATCTTGTTCTTATAGCTGAGTGACCACAGAATATTACGCCTTTTCCTTTCTTGATCCGTTGAGACTTACTAATACACCATTAATTTATTTTTATTCTCCAAGGAAAAGGAAATATGGATATTCTGAAAGTAGTCAAACATTAAATTGATGCCTACGTTGCGACTATTAATATTTCTATGAACTAACCTCCATATCAAATGCAAAAATTATTTTTCTTTTTTAATTAATTGTTTTTAATATCAATTCGAAGTATAGTTATGGATTTTTTTATTAAGAAAATAAATAAACGCTTTCTGACAGAGGTACTACAACGAGTATCTACTAGAAAAAGCAAACAAAATTTAAACATTTGAGAGAGTCATGCAAATTTGTGACATTCTTCATTTTCTTCTCTAATACTTCTTTTACTTTAGTTGTCGACAGCTGCATGATTGAGTGGATGTAGCAAGCAATTTGTCAATGCAAAAATTGTTCGATTTTGATATATGATGCAAAGATGATTTTTGATAACTTCTAAACAGTACGCCAATCTATGTAACAAATAGAAATCGAGATTTCGTATTTTTTTAATCTTTAAAAATAGTCGTACGTTCACAGTTGGGCTGGTCAAAGAAAAAAATCTAACAGCACCAAAAATGAGCTATCCAAAATTGTAAAGTTAAAATCACAGGGTGGCCAGCTAACCTGGAAACCTTGAAAACCGGGAATTTGCACAATCGTTTTATAAGACACGTTTTTAGCGCACGCGTCCAAATTTAGAAAACGACTCGCATAGGGGAAGTTTTCTAAAGGATAGATAGAAAAAATAATATAAAGTATTCGTTTCATAAGACGTTTTAGCATCTCTAATGCTTCTAAACTTGAACACGTGCGCTAAAAACGTGTCTTATGAAAATATACTATTTTCTATTTGCGTGTCAGCCATTAGGACACACATTTTGCATGTCCAAAAGAATTCTGTAAACGGTAATATTTTATTTTTTAAAGTTGATAGCAATGTTGAATAGCTGTTCTTAAAACGTCAAACTTATGTTGAATTTGACTGGATGCGCCGAAAATCCGAATCAGTTTAATCAGCGCTAGTGCAGTCACGTGATCGCATTATCGACCGCCAATTTTACAACATTCCTTTGACCGTTATCACGTGAGAGTACAATAATAACAATCCTAACCTCACTTTTGACAATGAAGATCAAATTTAATTTTTTTAAATTGAAAATTAAATGTACCTAATAATATTCTTTAACAATATCAAAATAATTGTTTATTTTTGGTCTTTTTCACCTCTTCATATTATTAGTGCCACTTCATCGCTACTACTGCTACTTTCTAGAACATCAAATAAACAAAAATTTAATAAAGCATTCTTTGCTTTACCATTCATTACGACAACGTTTTGAGGTTATATATTTTTTTAATAATAAACAAAGCACGCTTTTGACGTTTTTCGTGTTGCACCGTCAAAGCTCACGGTGCAAATTAATATGAACTGGAAGCAAGCGCCCTTAGCAGTCAAATGTATTGTTGAAAATACACCGTTAATAGTCGAACCAAATGAATTTACGAACCTTGTTCGGTGCGCACCAGAGAAACCAGTCGAATTCGCTATTATTTACTATGTAAATTTGAAAAACAAATGCAGAATTGGAATTTTCAGTGTTGCTAACTCTCAAAAAAATTAACAGTTTTCCTAACAAATCTTATTTAGAAACTAACTAATAAGTTTTTTCTTAAATGATTACAAAATAACCAAATAGAAAAAATAGTATAAATTACTAGTAAACTTTAATATACTACGCGTTCGCGTGTCCAAAATGGATTTGTTTGAAAACCGGAAACGGTAACTTATTACCGTATATTATTATTGTTAATACTTATTAACGGTATTTTATATTTTAAAGTTGATATCACTATTGAATAGCTGTTCAAATGTCAAACTTATTTAAGCTATAAATTTGAAAAACAAATACAGAATCTGAATTTTGACACTAACAAAAACTTAACAAGGTTTTCCTTAACAAATTTTATTTAAAACAAAATGTAAGTTATTTTTTCAAAATAATTAAAGAATAACACAAATAGAAAAAATAGTATAAAGTATTCAATTCATAAGACGTTTTAATGCATTTGTTGTTGGACGCGTGCGCTAAAAACGTGTTTTATGAAACTAATACTTTAATCTACTATTTTATAGTTCAGTTAAACTATTATATTTTTGATCGTTATTTAGACTTCTGCGGCAATAAAAAACGGCTTCAAGTGAAGTTTTATGTTCCGTTATTATTAATTCTAAAGTAATAATTCGATCACCAATACATATTGATGATCAAATTATTACTTTAGAATTAATAATAGAATTAATATTAGGCATACCCATGTATGCGTAAATTATTGAAGGAAAAAACCTGGAAAATGATATTTTACAACCTGGAAAACCGGGAAAAAACCTTGAATTAAAAATACCACTCTTGCTGGCCACCCTGTTACACTTAAGAATGCTCAAAGTACCGGATGAGACTACTTACTTATTTAAACTACTTTTAGGTGTCGCGAGTGTTAATCGCAAAGCCACGCGCTCACTAATTTCAGATTAAACACATGAATAAATAAACAACATAATAAAGGGCGCCACCCAAATAGTTTGTTTAAAGAATGCGACGGGAATCTACAACTTAGGAAAATAAATCGATCTTATCTATACTTTTGAACAATTGATGGCAAACAATTTCTTGTGCCAATTTACATCAAGTGGGTTATTATTAATAATTTCTCATTTCTTGGATAGAATTCATAGATCATCAAATATTTGAAAATAAAGTTACATGACAATAAGACATTTGCCAGATTTTGTTTGACACAAAAATTACAAAAATTAAGAATTCCTTTCTAGATTAACACAGATTTTAATAATAATTTACTAGACAACATAACCCTAGGTTACACCAAACACTTGTACACTTTATTGCCTTTTTTACATCACAAAGGAACTTTCACATCATACCGCTGCAGCATGAAGAACAACAGGGGACGGTTAAATTAAACTGACTTATGTTTTGAACTCGAATTACTCTAATCTTTTTTTATTAAATAAAGGTTTACAATCATTTCCGATTTTTTGGCGACAATTTTTTCTGGGACATGCTTTATATGTTAATATTTAAATTCTTTAAAACAAAATATAATAGTGATTGAATAACAAATATTCTAAATAATATCCCGCTATAAAATTGTAACTGTGAATTCGTAAAAGTGAACTTTTTTTACATCACAAAGGAACTTTCACATCATACCGCTGCAGCATGAAGAACAACAGGGGACGGTTAAATTAAACTGACTTATGTTTTGAACTCGAATTACTCTAATCTTTTTTTATTAAATAAAGGTTTACAATCATTTCCGATTTTTTGGCGACAATTTTTTCTGGGACATGCTTTATATGTTAATATTTAAATTCTTTAAAACAAAATATAATAGTGATTGAATAACAAATATTCTAAATAATATCCCGCTATAAAATTGTAACTGTGAATTCGTAAAAGTGCAAACACATACATTTCCTTGTAGTGTCATTTAACTATAAAATAATAAACACAAACTGCGATGATATTTACCTTTTAGTTGCAGACAGTCACATCAGGTTTTTATTTTCAATGACAAGGTTACCTTCTGTAATTAGGTTAGTTGGGAATTACAGGACCGGATCCAAATTTTAATAATTCTGGAAAACGATTTGTTTTTAACTATACTGAATACTTTAAATTTGGTAAATTTGCTCTACTACATTTCCCCTACCAAGCATTTAACGGGTATCAGTTATGTCTGAATAACCATGTACATAAATGCCGGATACCGATATTTAGTGAGCGTTACAAATTATTAATGTAAAAAGCAAATAATTATATAGAACAGCAGTTATATAGAAGGAAATAATAATATAGAAATTAATATTTTTAGGTTTAATAATTTTAGTATCTTAAATATTTGTTTTTAATAATTAAACGTAATAATTTAGTTAGGTATTGTTTTTCTACAAATAGATGTACATTTTTGTACAATCATTTAATGACTTAGGAGAAAATTATAACTTTCAGTTTCTTTATGATCGGACCAAAGAACCCAGGAACTTCCGCTATCTCTACCTCTGAGCTACGTAGGGGGACTATCAGAAAATTTGTCACCCAGCTGATAGTCGCCATAGGTAGCTCAGAGGTAGAGATACCTCCTAGATAGCGGAAGGTCCTGGGTTAGATTCCTAGCCGGGGGTGATATATTTTTCTCTATAAGTTTGCATTCTAAATAGATTTTAATAATAAAATGTTTTATTATTTAGATATTTATTTTCTACTGATATTTAGTTTTAATTGAAAAATAATTATTTTTAATTGAATATTTTAATATTTTATCAAAAACAAATATTTTGCATTGGTAATATCTATTTAATATTTTTGGTAGAATATCCATAATATAACATAAACCAATTGTCATTAAACTAAATAATGTTGAAAATTATTGTTATATTTATATATTTTTGTCATTCTGCAAAATTACTATTCTATATTTTTGCTTTTTTTATATTATTAAGTTTCTATATTTTTACATTCTGTATTAAGCATTGGGCTTGCATTGGGCTTCTGTATTGGGCTTGCAAACCCTGTAGTGCTTATATATTAAAATATTATTTACAATCTATATTAGTATTGTTTTTATATTATTGTATTCTGTATTACGAGGGTGGTCCCAGAAGCACCCGACCCAACAAAGAAAACACAAAAATTTTGGAAAAAGATTTATTTATTTTTCAACGTAATCTCTTTTCAGCTCTATACACTTTTCCCAGCGGTGTTCAAAAAGTTCGATACCCTTTTTATAATAAGAACTGTCTTGCTTCTCAAAATAGCCATTAACTGCTGACATCACTTCTTCATCGTTGGAAAATCTTTGACCACTGAGCCATTTTTTCATGTTTGGGAACAGAAAATAATCCGAGGAGGCTAAATCTGGCAAATATGGTGCATGAGGTAGCAATTCAAACTTTAATTGATTAATTTTGGACATTGCAATAACGGATTTGTGAGCTGGCGCGTTGTCGTGATGAAACAACTCTTTCTTTTTAGCCAAATGCGGCCGTTTTTGCTTGATTTCTTCGCTCAAACGTTGCAATATGTTTGCATAATACTGGCCCTTGATAGTTTTTCCTTTTTGGAGATAGTCAATAAAAATTATTCCACGCGCATCCCAAAAAACCGACGCCATAACCTTGCCTGCAGATGAAACGGTCTTCGCCTTCTTTGGAGCTGGTTCTCTCTTTTGAGTCCATTGTTTCGATTGTTCTTTTGTCTCGGGTGTGAAATGATGGACCCATGTTTCATCCATTGTTACGAAACGGCGCAAAAATTCTGCTTTGTTGCTGTGAAACTTCGCTAAACACTCAATTGAAACATTTTCACGACACTGTTTTTGCTCGAGTGTGAGCTAACGCGGCACTCATCTTGCACACAGCTTTCTCATGTCCAAATTTTCAGATAATATGCGATGTACCGCACTTTTTGAAATGCCCGTAATGTCTGCTAGCTCGCGCATTTTCAGTCGACGATCATCAAGTACCGCTTTGTGGATTTTCTTCACCATTTCTGGAGTCGTCACCTCATTTGGTCGA
Source organism: Agrypnus murinus (assembly GCA_929113105.1). NCBI lineage: Eukaryota > Metazoa > Arthropoda > Insecta > Coleoptera > Elateridae > Agrypnus > Agrypnus murinus. The sequence goes on from OV816030.1 coordinate 76,023,105, forward strand.
CCACTGCGATGCTCGTCTTGGCAGCTCGTACGGCCTCGTTTAAACTCAGCTACCCAAAATTTAACTGTTGTAAACGAAGGAGCAGACTCACCCAGAGTAGAATCCAGTTCAACTTTTATATTGGTTGGGCTGAGGCCTTTCAAATAAAAGTATTGTATCACATAACGATGACCAATTTTCTCCATTTTCACAAATTCACTGACAACGTTCACTATTGATGGCTGCCAAACAAATACTGAACAACGTGGCGCTTTCAAACTTGAAACATATGCTTTATATGAAATAAATAAAGATTATTAAAAGTTTCACAGTTTTATTAAAATATACCTGACAATATTGTTTCGACAGCTATGCTGTCATTATCAAAGGTAATATAATTATAAACAAACACGTCGCTAAGGTAGATACAAAATAGGTAACTAGATAAAATAATAATAATAATAAAAATTAATAATAAAAATCATAATTAAACATCTAATACTTCCAGTAACGGAGAATTACTGAGCTCAAGTTGTTCATTCATTAAAGGTACCCTGAGTTTGTGTTTGTATATCTCAAAGGCTTCTAAAATGTCTAATTTGCGTTTGTTATTACAAAAATGTAGTAATTTAATATTATTTTGAGGAGTCATTGTGTGATTTTGTTCTAAAAGGTGTTTGGCGTAATTCGATTTTTCAGGATGTTTATTTTTGTAATGACGTACGTGTTCTTTATATCTTATGTCAAAATTTCGAAGTGTTTGTCCAATATATACCGAACTACAAAAAGAACAATTTAAACGGTAAATGCCCGATTTCATGATATCATGTGTTCTGTCTTTAGCATTAAATAAAAATGAAAAAGTGTTAGTGTTGGTTTTAAATGTTATTTTATAATTGTTGGTTTTTCTTAGTATATGTGCAATTTTTTCTGATATTTTGCCAAAATATGGTATAGATATGTAATTTGTGTCTTCTGTTTGATTGTCAATGGGATATATTCTTTTGATAGCTAACCTATAATCTTTTTGTTTAATTAAAGTGTCAATCATGTTCGGATTATAATGATTTGCATGTGCTAGTTGTTTAATGGTTGATATCTCTTTGCTAAAATCTGATTTTGTTAGTGGAATAGTTAAAGCTCTGTGTACTAATGATCTGTATGCTGCTATTTTATGTGTATTGTGGTGACAAGATTCATTTGGTATTGTTATATCTGTTTGTGTTGGTTTTCTGTATATGGAAAATTCAAAAAGATTGTCTGCGTTAATCTTGATATTTAAGTCTAGAAAGTTTATAGCCCTGTTTTGTTCTGTTTCTAGTGTAAATTTTATATTAGGATGGATATTGTTTATAAGAATTAAAAATTCATTGATAACCTCAAAAGAACTGTCAAAACAAGCTAAAATGTCATCAACATAACGAAACCAGAAGATAATGTGTTTAGAGAGGTTTAATTCAAATATTCGATCTTCAAACTTGTCCATAAATATGTTAGCTAATAGAGGACTTAGAGAATTACCCATAGGTAAACCATCCTTTTGTAAATAACATAATTTATTTACAAAAGGATGGTTTACCTATGGGTAATTCTCTAAGTCCTCTATTAGCTAACATATTTATGGACAAGTTTGAAGATCGAATATTTGAATTAAACCTCTCTAAACACATTATCTTCTGGTTTCGTTATGTTGATGACATTTTAGCTTGTTTTGACAGTTCTTTTGAGGTTATCAATGAATTTTTAATTCTTATAAACAATATCCATCCTAATATAAAATTTACACTAGAAACAGAACAAAACAGGGCTATAAACTTTCTAGACTTAAATATCAAGATTAACGCAGACAATCTTTTTGAATTTTCCATATACAGAAAACCAACACAAACAGATATAACAATACCAAATGAATCTTGTCACCACAATACACATAAAATAGCAGCATACAGATCATTAGTACACAGAGCTTTAACTATTCCACTAACAAAATCAGATTTTAGCAAAGAGATATCAACCATTAAACAACTAGCACATGCAAATCATTATAATCCGAACATGATTGACACTTTAATTAAACAAAAAGATTATAGGTTAGCTATCAAAAGAATATATCCCATTGACAATCAAACAGAAGACACAAATTACATATCTATACCATATTTTGGCAAAATATCAGAAAAAATTGCACATATACTAAGAAAAACCAACAATTATAAAATAACATTTAAAACCAACACTAACACTTTTTCATTTTTATTTAATGCTAAAGACAGAACACATGATATCATGAAATCGGGCATTTACCGTTTAAATTGTTCTTTTTGTAGTTCGGTATATATTGGACAAACACTTCGAAATTTTGACATAAGATATAAAGAACACGTACGTCATTACAAAAATAAACATCCTGAAAAATCGAATTACGCCAAACACCTTTTAGAACAAAATCACACAATGACTCCTCAAAATAATATTAAATTCCTACATTTTTGTAATAACAAACGCAAATTAGACATTTTAGAAGCCTTTGAGATATACAAACACAAACTCAGGGTACCTTTAATGAATGAACAACTTGAGCTCAGTAATTCTCCGTTACTGGAAGTATTAGATGTTTAATTATGATTTTTATTATTAATTTTTATTATTATTATTATTTTATCTAGTTACCTATTTTGTATCTACCTTAGCGACGTGTTTGTTTATAATTATATTACCTTTGATAATGACAGCATAGCTGTCGAAACAATATTGTCAGGTATATTTTAATAAAACTGTGAAACTTTTAATAATCTTTATTTATTTCATGATTATGGAGTTCCACAAAATAAGGCTGGAAACAATAAACAAGATATGCTTTATAGACTGCGTACTTTCCAATACAGTGATATTTTCAAACAACTACCGCCACCTCTTGGTCAGGTCAGGTACTTCTGGGACCACCCTCGTATTTACGTTCTATATATTTTATTTTACATATAAATCCCCGGAACTATTTTAATATGTAATTTTTCTTTAATATTTTTTTGCTAATACATAATAAAGTTTTTAAAATATCTATAATGTCATACATAAAAAAGGCATTAAACTAAATATTAGTGAAAATGGATATTATTTTCTATGTATTAGTTGTTCTATAAAATTACTAAAGTTATAGTAAAAATAGACTTTTTACATCGAAAAATTCTTACACATAATTATGCTAATATGTGAATAAGATGCATTTTGACAATAGAAAATAAGAACCGATGAGGTTATTAAATTAAATCAATTTTTATCTACTTTTTCGGAGGTTTAAAAGGCAATTTTGGGGGTTTTTTGCTCATAATCTCAAAAATAAATCCTAAATCGAAATATAACAAAAAGTTCAAATTTGTAGAGCACAAAGCATACATGCGATATTTTTTGTTTCATCCAAAAAGATTAAAAATTGAAGCAGCTGAAGGACCTTGAAATTTGCCAAAAAATCGCCAATTTTGGCCAAAACGGGGGTTTTTCAATTTTTCTTAATTTCATTGGGATAAAACTGCATACACCTTCTCTATAACATTTTTTTATGCAATAAGAAATGTGTAAAATAGCATAAATAACTTTAAACTTAATTTTTGTAGCAAAACCATCTTACTAAAGTTACAAATTGGTCAAGTTAATTGAACAAATAATTCTTTTATTAAAACATTTTGTATGTAATAATTATTTAGGCTATTTTCAAATAGCTTTAACTAAAAAATAAATTCACTAGGACCGAAATCGATGTGTTGTTTTCTCCTCTACAAATCCTTTCCGCTTATATAGTGGTCTAAAATGCGTTTTACCTCCCTTAAATTTAGAAAAAACTGAAAAACTCTTACTGAACTCTTTACTAAAACTCTTTACTGAAATCGATAGAGTATTGTGTTCTCTTCTCAACCATAATAAATATTCATACTCTTACATCAGACATTTTTCAAGAAAAACGTGAAAAATGATTTACGACTAGTAGACTTTGATTTCTGGTTCTCCAATTAATAAAACAGAAATATCTAGCAAGCCTAGATAAATAACGAAACTTTAGTTGTTCTAGTAGCGTACTTACAAATTTTTCTTGGGGGCGGGGGGTATTCTATAAAAAATCCGTATAAAAATACTTAGATTTTGACATAAATGACCTGGACTATTAAAAAAAATCGGCAGTCGCTCTATCCCGTTAGACCCTCACACCCAAATATGCTACTGAAGTTTTCGGATGATCTTAAATTTCAATTAGGTAAAATGTAGAACAAAAAAATAAATAATGAATAGAATAAATTAAAATGGTATATCAAAGAACGAGTTTCATAAGGCAAGATTTATTGCACGAGTCCAAATTTCCAACGAAGGACGAGTGCAATAATGACTTATGGAACGAGTTATTTATGCTATTTTTTCTATTTTGCGCCCTTTATTCCCTTTTTAAATAAAAAAAATCGCAATTTCAAAATTTAGGGAATTTTGTGGTAGTTGACATGACATTTGAAAATTCAAGTTTTTAGAGTGAAGTTTTTGTCAATTTTCTGTTTTTTTCAATTTTTTTTCAATGCTACCAACTTTGAAAAGTTGGGCTATTAAAGCACTCAAATAGCTATTAACGCACCGTTTTTTGGTGCTTTAATATAGACCCAAAATAGAAAAAACCTATTTTAGAATTCGGCTAATAGATAGAGAGCCGCAATAGGAAATTATTGATATGTATTGATGCATTGCATTAGTGGAAGGGTCACGTAACATACTTTTTACCACTTGATTCATTTTTTAATAACCACTTGCATCATAAGGGATACCAAACCATGATTGCCAGAAACATTGGAATGTAGTGCGTGAGTGGCAGACCGCCAGAAAGATTTTAAACGAGCGTCATCTGCAGGGCGACTGAAATGCAAATTTCTTATGGTCATATTTTTGTTCCTTGTTTTCGATATGATAAGATAAACCAGTGCAATAAAACTTACACTACTGTGTAAGTGCTGCTACTTATTTTTAAAGTGTATTATATAATATACATGAATAAAGGGTACCAAGGATAGCAAAGAATACCAAACCATAATTGCGCATGTGTGCCGGACCGCCCGAAATATTTCAATCAAGCTATCTGCAGTGCGACTGAGATGCAATTTTCTTACGACCATATTCTTGTTCTTCGCGTTCGATATGATATAATTTACACTTTCTGGCAGGGTAAAAAATAGATCAATAATTCCCTATTGCGGCTCTCTATTAGTTGAATTCTAAAATAATTTTATTAATTTATTTTATTGATTATTTATTTTTGTACTGTTTTGTTCTACATTTTCCCTAATTGAAAATTAAAGACTATCAGAATAACTCAGTGGCATATTTTTTTTGGGGGTGGGCTAACGGGATGGAGCCACCCCCGATTTTTCTAATAGTCCAGGTAATTTATGTCAAAATCTGTTATTTACAAATCTAAGTATTTTGATTCGGGATTTTTATAGAGCACCCTCCCAAGAAAAATTTGTAAATAGGCCACTGGAACAACTAAAGTTTCGTTATTTACTTAAGCTTGGTAGATATTTCTGTTTTAGAAAAAGTTCGATGACGTCATCACGCTCATGCCGATGTAGTAAATACAAATAAAGTTGCTACAAAGCGGGGAGCTTTAACTCAAACATACTGTATATAATGCAGTGGCATATTTAGGAATTTTCTTTGGGGGGCTACTATGTATATAAAAATTCCGAATGAAAATACTTAGACTTTGACACGACTTATAAGTCTTTTATGTCCCTTTACCATAATTTTGTCGTTCACAAAAATATAAAGTATGGAAGCAGCATTAAAAATCTGCAACATCTATGCTAGATTCTAGATCTAGGTCACACTATTATTGGTAATTGTTAGACATTGATTACGGAGACTTCCAGCGACTATAAAAGGCAAAGTAAAAGGAAAAAAATCAAATCTTTGTAAGTTTTTACTAATTCCAAATTGAAGTGCTCCATATTAGTTTATATTAGAGTATAGAACGTACACTATAATTTTTTTCACAAAATTTTAATGACCTCAAATTTGTTCAGTGTTATTTGCAATATTAATTAAGCAGATAAAGATCACCTCTGTTCAACAACTGGACACTGCAATGTGGAGTACTAACTTTATAGTATTTATCATAATCAGATTCTATTGTTAACATGCTACTGTTCTGACTATTAGCAAGATTTATAATGTTAAAACTGTCCGGTTATACAACAGACAACAAAATAAAACGCCTTTTCATCTGCTAACTCTAGCTGATAGTAATGTTTATGAAAACACACACACTGTCAACGGTTTAAAAGCCAGTTTGTACATAAAACCCATTTTATACACCACGGAGAATTAATTTTATCAAACATAACTTTCTAAATGCACTTCTCCATTAATCTGATGACGAACATTGTTTACATAATGCGGAATAACTTTTTTTAAAAGCCCCTTTTTAAATAACCCTTTAATGGATAAAATTAACAACTAAGTTCAGCGTATATTGCACAAAATTTAATCAGGTAAAACTAATCAAGGTCCATTGAAAATAATTCTATGTGCATATAACAATTTAAAGGGTGATTGGATCTACGATCAATCGAATTTACTACACCAAGTTTGATCCCAAATTTTACGCTCTACAAACTTTAACCCCTTTTATATTTTTCGCTTCAAAAGGCTACAGGCCCTTTTTACAGTTGTTTATTGTGCTTAAAAAGAAGCAAAACATGTTTACGATCTAAAATTAAAATTCGTCCTTTAAATTTTGTTTTTATTCCTGGATCAAGTAAATATTTATGGATAGTGTTAGAATGGAATTTTGTAGGTGAACACTCTCAAAGTTTAGACAATTTGCAATACAACGGTTCGCCAAAAGCACATTCACTTTGTTGTGGAAACGAAAAGCTGAAAGCAATTTAGAAAATCAAATTGATTGGAGTGGTGATACACTTTCAAAGCATTTGTTCATTAGTTTGCCCTTTTTGATCGCAGTTGGTTTAAACAAGTAATTATTGTAATAATCTTTATTTCGTTGACCATTTTACTATATTCTACATAGACTTAAGAACAATTAGGAACGGGTTAGAAAAAATGTTGTAAACCAAGCTAAAGATATTATCAACGTTAAAGTGTTTAAGCGGAAACGGCAGTTTAGAAAAGGAGAATGTGTTCCTATAATCGGAATCGCTCGAGGAAATTGGTTTTGCAGAACGATTTTCAAAGAAACAGGGATTAGAAGAAAGAATCATGCGTAAAATTCTTGCAACAGACATTAAGAGAAACGGAAATTATTACAAAGTTTCTTAATAGTATATTAAAGAACGATATTTCATAATGCAAGATTTATTGCACTCAACTCGCCGAAAGTGACTCGTTTTCTAAAACGAATGTTTCATTGTTATTATGAAACGTCTTTTTAACCAAAAATAAACGCAGTTCAAAATTTAGGAAATTTGATTATGACATTTGAAAATTAAAATTTTTAGTTTGAATTTTTTATCGATTTTTTGGGTATTTTATAAAACTTAATTAAAATGAATACAGAAAAAATGCATGTACTCTACGTGTAAAACTTATATTTAAGCGATAAAACTCACACCATGGATGGAATATTTACCTAATCAAATTATTTTTAGGTATCGTGGGTGTTAATCACAAAGGCTCACTAATTTCAGGACACAAGGGGAGAAATAGACGTTATAAAGGACGCCACCCAAATTTTTTAAATATTATTGTCTAAAAAACCACGATTGGAAAATACAATTTGGGAAAATACATCCGTGTTGTTTATGGATCTAAAGAATCAACTGCAAACAATTTGTTGAGCCTATTAATGGCAGTCATTAATAGCCTTTCAGAATTGTGATCATAATTATTTAACAAAATAACGTACAGTACATTAGTTATCCAACATTCTCCAAAGTTATTCCAAACACTTGATTGCCTTTTATCACAAATATCACACTTGCCACTAAAAGAACATACACAGTTATTGTTGAGCTCTGAGCTTTCTTCATTAAATAAATCTTTAAACTTTACAATAATTTCTATTTTTAAATTATTAAAATATTGTTTTCTTGTTTTTCCTTTTAACTTCAGATATTGAATTATTGTCGGAACGCATTCGAATAACCTATCAGTTATTCGGTTTTTGAAAAGAAAATAGTATATTGTACAACTAGTGTTACAATGACGATGTTTGTAATACGAGTATAAGTTTGCTTAACGAGCCGCGAGGCGGCGAGTTAAGCAATATACGAGTATTACAAAAAGGAATTGTAACACGTGTTTTACATACTACTTTGTCTATTTCGCCTTAATTTACAATTTACTTTACAGAAATGGGAAAATGTACACGCGGGTATTTTCGATGTGGTAATGTTGGTAATAACTGATAACGCATACAATGACATCCACTGTCATTTTGAAAAAATCACGTAGGCAGGAAAAAATTCAAGTTTAAAAAAAGGTCACAGCTTAGTTGTTTCTTCTGATATAAGATAAAAAATGTTTATTGTAATAGAAACAGTAAAACCTTGATTGAGTACATGATTGTCTTATCAAAATAATTATTTATAATAAAAATAAGTATGTTTCATTATTCTCGCTGTTATTTCTGAGCATCATAACATTCAAATTTTCAAAACGGCGCCAGTTAATGAATACTTATTAGTACCTATCACAGACAGACTGACAGAGTAGGCTGGCAGCAAAATTTACTTACTGTCAGCCTTACAATTAAAAAAATCACTACTTCCAGTTGCACAAAGTAGCACTTTGTGTAACTGTTTTTCGCAAAAACAGTGTAATTATGCTTCATAAAATATAAAATATAGTAAAGAAGGCAATATTATGTTTCGTGAATATTTAATATCGAAGAGGTTTGACTTTAAAAAATAAGAAAACAGGAAAAATTTATTAGCGTGCTTGAAAGTGATAATTTTTACAGATAATTTTGTTGGTTATGTAAAAAACTTGATACATGTGTGAAACGAAATTGCTTTTTCGCAAACAGTAACGTGAAATATACATTTTATTTAGCAATTTCTAAAATTGTAAATAGACTAAGATTATATATTCTTTAAACTTAAACTATTTTCTACCTTATATACAAAATTCAAATTTACGTCGTCTAAAGGCAATACACCAACCTTTAACATTAGATTGACTTCATTAAAAAATATGCTAATTTACGACTTAGAAAGTTGCTTATAAGCGGTTCTTCTTAACTTATCGTAGTAGTTCTTGTATTAATTTCCCGATCGGTACTAATATTATGAGAAAAGTGTCAAAAGGAATCGCAGCTTTTTTTTAGATTGCCAATGCCAAAACTTTTTACTGGGCATTGCTTTAGACCATCCAGTGCGACACATCTGGCAAACCGTTGTGGTGACTTGTTAACCAAAAACTGTCATGGGTATGGAAATATTCGGCTGTCGCATATATACTTATATTAAAGCTTCCTTAAAAAACAAAATTTAAGTGTTCCAAAGTTTTTTCAGCAGTCATTTTCATCAAGATATTGTGTCAACACATTATTTACCTGGTGCTATTGTAAATCCTGAAGATACTCTAGTGTAACTGTCAAGTGTATACTAATTGTACATTTCAAGGTATTCGTATAAATTAAAAGTTATATTATTATATCTTTTGTTTAGTGTGGTTTGACATCTGCTGTTTGACATACTATACTGTTTTAGTGTCAGCATTAAAGCACTTAAACGAGCTATAAACGGACTGTTTTGCGGGAATTATGGATGCAAAATAGGAAAACACTTAATTAATATGCCGAAAAAGTTTTTTTTTTAGTGGAATAGATGATGTCGATGGCAACATAACGATGATGAAGGAGAAGGGGATAACTTCCCTTTTAGTTATCGTGCTGACGCTTCAATCGTCCTTCATATTTTGGGGATACATCGTGAAGTTCTCGTAACCTAATTTTGTACCTTTCTAGTAATCTAACATTTATATTTCTAACTCTAGAATTTCAGTTTTAACTGGACATCTTGTGTTTAAGTCAAGTACATGAGGCAATCTTGTAGGCCAATGTAACTTGAAGCTTTAATTTATTTTACAGTTTCTTCAGTATACTCTCTGCAGCATGCTTTTCCGAATGGAGCAAATACATACAACATAAAACTATTACAAATCAACTAAATAAGTTGTCTGATGTCTTTTAGATAGCGAAATACCTATATGTCCCCAGTTGTCGAGTCATACTTTCAGGGTACGATGTATAACTACTAAGTTTAGCTTTACAGCACTGATTTAGAATTATGTGTATTACCGGTGCTTCACATTGATAGATACCTACAAAGCCATATGGTGATCTCAGGTCAATGATTTTCATAACTGTTCTAAAATTTACTGGTACAGAGAAAATGTTAAAAACTTTTCCAGTGGTGCAAGAATGGACTAAGGGATATATTCTTACCGTGGGTATCACCGGTGATTCACATAACGCTACAATATAAAGTGTATTCTTGGACTTCCTTCTTAAACTAAAGACAGTACATAAAGTAACTAAATCATTACAAATTCAATGCGAAAAAAATTATTATCGCTTATTAGCGAATTGTGTACTGGTTATCTAAGTTAGGTTACATTTGGTACCATGTGAATTCCCGGTGATCATAGCACTTACTGGAACAGTATAGTATTTATCGGAGGAAGGTAAGACTAAGAAATAAATAATAATAATATTCATTCTATAATATGTTTACATAATATAGAACCTCAAGGAGGGAATTTAACAAGGTTGTTCTTCCATTCCCCTCTTGCATACTTTGCACAAAACAATATATTAGTTGGACCTATTACAAAAAAACATAATATAAACAACTAGAAATAACATTACTATCATAAGAAACATAAACACGTAAACATACATGTAATACAGACTGTTTACGATCTGGTGTATCAATGCCAATCTGGCGTCAATTGCTTAACCAAAGATTTTTTTGCTTAACTGGTAACGTTTTTAATGACGGCAGTATACCATTGTAAACTTTCGCGAGACTATAACTAAATAAGCGCTCAAAAAGTGCGGTATTATGCTTGGGTATACTCAACAGGCCCCTATGTCGCACATTTATATTGTGTACATCTGTTCTATAGCTTATTTTATTGCATAGATTCAATAATCTATGCATCTATAATTAACCGGCAGCAATCTGCCGGTTAATTATTATATTATGGTAGAACGTTGTTATTTGCCCAGCCCGTTGTAACTAATTTTGAAGATATATGGGCAAATTTAGGTACACCATGCATCAAATGTAAACAAGAATTTTGCACACGTTGTATACATTCAGATGTTTCAAAATCAAGACAAGGACCTTATACGGGCATGCAATAATTAAATTCGATAATACAAGTGATTCACATAGTAAAATCTTTGCTTCTTTACTTAAGTAATCTTTATGCGGATATATAAGTTTTAAATTATAATAAGCATTTTGTATACATTTCCTAATTTGTTTTAGCGCTTTCCACTATAGGAATATTAATTTCTCCAATTTTAATGGGAGATAGTTGATAATTACTAATCGATTTGCCTAAAAGTAAAGCACAAGACTTAGATGGATTTAAAATTAAAGCGTGTTCTATGGAAAATTCAGATACAGCTTGTAAATCGTTGTTTAATATATTAGTACCGTTTTCAATATCATTAGAATTGAATGAATAGTAGATTTGCGTATCATCTGCATACATATGAACATTATAGGTCCCTACACAATTACAAAGACCTCCGGTATACATGGCGAACAGCAGAGGTCATAATATAGATCCCTGCGGAACCCCTCTGGTAACATCAACAGGCGTTGAGGCAGCAGCAGATGCCCTGACCCTTTGTGTTCTATTATTCAGGTAATTCTGGAACAGACCAACTGCATCACTACCAAGACCAAAGAAGTGTAATATACAAAGCAATAACTCATGATTTATTGTGTCAAACGCCTTGCTAAAATCTAAAAGAGTCAATAATGTACATTTTCCTTCATCGCAAGCTTTCAAAATGTCATCTGTTATCTTTAACAAGACGGTTGTACAACTATGAGTAGGTCGAAATCCTGATTGGCATGAGAGAAACAACCACATTGCATTCTAAATATTCCCTAAGTTGTAAATTAATTACTTTTTCAATTATCTTGGCCTGTAATCCTTATACCCTGTAGCTTGTTCGCATTTTGCTATTGGTGTTACCATAGCCGACTTCCAGCTGTCGTGAAATGTTATTTCTAATATACACGAGTTAATAATGTGTACTAAGTACTGCAATATAAAAGGACAACATAATTTTATCATAGTAATATTTAATCCGTCCGATCCCGTCGAATTGCTTTTTAGTGAATCGACAATTTTTGCAACATCATTATCATCTATTAGGTTAAAACTAAACTCCCCAGCTTTATCTAATTCATTATTTTTATAAAAATCTAGTACGTGTTTAGGAATGGATATATGTGGAATACTGTTTACAAAATAGCTATTAATTTCATCAATATTACCTTTAAAGATGCTGTTTTCATTTAACTTAGAAGGTAGTACATTTAACGCTCTGAATTCTCTCCATAATGCCTTAGAATTATTAGTGCGAGCAAGTTTAAATTGTAGGTAAGCTCTTTTCTTGTTCTTTATTGCGGTATTTGTGTAATTGCGCAACGTCCTGTAATATTTCCATGCAGCAGTGGTTTTTATACATTTAAATTTATTTTTTCCTTATTCCTTAAACGCATTAGTAATCTAACATTGTCGGTTAACCAAGGCGAGTGCTTTTTTGTTATTGTAATAGTAAATCTGTTCGGTATGCGGTAGGGTCAACTAATTTCACTTCGCTTTCTAGCTAGTAGAATGAAAACTCAAGTATGACTGGTAGCCAACGTGTTAGATATATGCAACTAAATATACGCAATTGCAAACCAAAGCATTACATGATTTCTCCAAAAACATAAGAAAAAAATATCTAGTGTTTATTGTTATAAAAGTATCCGGTGTCAGTGGGCGATCATTTCATCATGTTTTGTTCCAAGTGCAAATACAAAACCGAAAATATAGGACTAGAGCAAAAAGGAAAAAAAACTGAAATAGAAAATTGAGAACGTTTATTCAATCATCAAAAAAGTAAAATTTAAATTCAAAAATTACATCATTTAAACTTTTTGCTATTTTGTAGTGTCTACTTCAAAAGTACGTAATCTCCTATTTCAAATGTAAATCATTTTCATCCATTCAGTTGGGTTAAACGTTTACTGCAAAAAATTGATACTCTGTGAAATGCTTTTAAATACGAAATCTGTTATCAGATATTGCTTTAAAAAACATTTAATTTCATTTTTCGGTGCAAATCTCTCTCCACTTATTAGCCACCTGGGGGTAATGAAATTCAATATAATTAAAGCATTTCTTATTGATTCATTTTTTGTAATACTTCTTCTTCGGATTCCTATTTGCAAACTTTAATTTGAATTATACATCGCTTGAACAATTCGAGTTTTTTTTTTGATATTCTAAAGGTTCTCGAGGTTATTCCTGTTTTTCTTCTTATAAGCGTTTGAAGCAGTAATTTCAATTATTATTATCATTTGTTGCGGAAGAAAACACAAGAAAATATGTATAATGACGTTAAAATACGTTTTTCGATTTAAGCAAAATGTGTACTCGTTTATCTCATCAAGAGCACAAACTATATACATTGTTTGCATTATGAATTTAGAGAATATATTATATTTCGAATACAAATTCATATAGAAAAATTTATCATCTAAGCTGGGAATCGAACCCAGGACCCTCCACTGTCTAGTAGGTATCTCTACCAACTGGGCTACCGAGAATGACTACCAGCAAGGCGATAAATCCTCCATATGAATTAGATATTTCATAGATTTTCGTATTTCATCAAAGTAACTACATATTTTTCTATATGAATTTATATTCAAAATATAGTTTAATGTAAATCATTAATGAACCTAATAAAAATTAACTTCATCTAAAATTAGAGAATATATTCTCGCAAAATTTTAAAAGATATATAAATAATGTTAAAAATTAGTTTTATTTAAAAATTTTCCCATCCTACTTTATACATTCGGAAAACAGGCTGCCTACACCGTCGCAAATGGATTGTTTAATTAATAATAATTAAAGTGTAATTTAAACTGAAAGCATTCGCATAACACATTGTCATGAAATTTAGATGTTTCTTAGGAGATATGGTGCGTTTAATAAGATTTACAAGGCAAACATCTAGGTCTCCGATCTACAAAGTTACATAACCTCAATTTATAAAATAAATTATGAAAGAAGGTTTCTTAAGTTAAGTTATATTCAACAATTAAAAGTAACATGAATACAAATACATTTAATACAGATAAAGGATACTGTAGCATTCTTTTAAAAAGATAATTTTTATGTATTAGTGTTAGGATTAGTATGTCGTACATGTATTTCTCAATATAGAATTGTATTGGCTTGTAGTTATTCTGGTAGAATATTTTCTATAATAGATAAAGCAGATTATTATTAAAGTGTATGCATAAATAAATCCACTTACCTTCAGGAACTACTGTTAGTTCTTGAATTTCGTTATAACGTTATCAGTGTAATATGGATTTGTTGATATATTTTCAATTTTATAATTTCGTGATAGTGATGGAATTTCATGTAATTTCATCTTAACCACATGATTTGGAGAAATTTCAGTGGAAAATTTGAGTTTGTTAAAATTAATAGAAAACATATTTGTAGACTTGCGGTAGACTTTCTATTGTCATAAAGATTTATGTAATTTGGGTTGCAGATTAAGTTGAGATGCAACTAAAAGGATTCAGATGACTTACAGTGTGCGAGTGTCTTAAAGTAAGTTAAGTTATTTAATGTTATCTGATTTCATATTTTTACATTTAGAAGGGATATTAAAATTTAAAATTATAAATTTTGGAATCAGGGAAATAAGGCCTACATTTCGACATTTAGTTTTGTATTAATTATAATTTATAAAATCAGAATTTGATTATGTTGACTTTAAAAGTCAAAAGTATTTTGTTTTTATGGGAGATTCTTGTTTTTGTTAAAACTATATAAGGGACTGCTCTTAGAAAACAATTAAGTGGTATTTTTCTATTAGACGAACAAGATTCTGAAAGATTCTCAAAAATTAAAAATTGTAAGGTTAAAATGCAAAATAAAGTGAGGTGATAAACGATTATAAAACTAAAATAAAATGAAATTACAATAAATGTCTACTAAAAAAGAATCAAAGTGTTAATAAAAAATAAAAGTTTATATAATGATAAAGTATTTAATTAATATAAATATTTAAATCTACTTGGTAAAAAATTTAAATCTAACAATTAAAAATAATAATAAGCTGGTTCTTTATTGTATGGATTTAATAATTTGGTGGATCGATAAGATTTGTTGGGCTAATATCAAAGGAGCTGTCAAATATTTCGTCCAGATGATTTAGACTAGAGATGGAGAAATTTTTGTAGAGTTTTTCAATATACCAGAATAGTAGAGAGAGAGAGAGTTATTTTGAGCGCCAATTTATAAAAAACTAAATAGCGAGTTTTTAGCTTCTGATGAATAATATAAAATTTGACTTGTGGTCAAAACATTTAACATAAAGGTATCTGAGAAATTCTCAATTATAAAAATAAAAAGATTGTCAATTTGTATAACTTTTTATTTTTATTTGTGTTAATTGGATTATTATTTGTCTTGATTTAAAATTATAATTCTAAGTGTGAAGAAAAGTAAAGGAAACAGAAAGATTCATTATTATTACAATAATTTGTATAATCATTTTAATCAGTCTTTCTAAGTCTAATAAAAGAAATTAATTAGTATCACATATTTATTTTATTTTCTTTTTATTAATTTAGAAATAAATAAATCAAACATTGTGTACATTTTATATGTGTATGGCATTATTTGTTGCTCATTATTTTTGTTCATTACGATTATAACAATTTTAAAAGAGTTTCATACAAGTTCTATGGGAAAGATTTAAACAGAAATACATCAAAGCCAGAAATAGGTACTGGTTTCTTAAGTTCAAAGATTTTAAAGAAAATGTAAGGTTCTAGAAATAATAAGGAACTAGGGAAACCTCGTCAAGACATGACGGTCAAAAGCATTGAAGGATTTCCCTATATACAATATTCGAGGTGTGATTACAATCCTTTGGATTTTCATAAGTGATTATTTAAATAAACGCAACCAAACATAACCAGTTGAAAATTCTAAGCCTAGCACTCCTCTCTTCCAGCTTATCCTCCTCTCTTCCGACGTATATGCCTCTCTGGCTTACCCCTCCCCGATGGTTTATTCTACATAAATACATACATACGGAAGTTCTACCTTACGAAATGATAAGAATAAAATCAAAAATCGATCTTGTTTAAAACATTCTTGAAAACGTCTATTAGTACATATTTCAAAAACATGTACATAAACATAGTGTTGGCAAATTTCCTGCCTTTTATACAAATAGCATGAAACAACTCTGAATAAGAAATTGGCATCAGCTATTATTTGTATAACTCGTCAGTTCATAATTTTCAACTATGCGGATTTTGTCTACGCTTATTAATGATGGACAACTGCATTACCCTTTATATTAAGCGAAGAGTACTTACGAAACTCGCCACCGTGGAAGGTGAGGGGGCGCCCCTAGTGAATGTCCGATTCGCTCGTCTCAAATTAAACATTTTAGAGTTTTTCAAATTAAAAATATAAATATTTAAAAAATATAAAAATTAAGTAGTGTTGACTAATCTACACAGCGAAAGCTTTAATTTTAAAAAAGAAACGCGTAAATCGGCCTGGTGGATCTCTCAAACGAACAGGAACAAAAAAGCCTTGTGTTTTAAATATAAAGATATGGGCGCCATTCACTTGAAGTCATTACATCATATCAGAACCCACAAGTGAAAAGAGATTCTAATTAGATTGATCAGAATGAATTAAATTAAATAGCTAATCATAATTAGTCAGGTTGACGTTAAGCAGATTAATGTAAATGAATAACTTCAACAAATGATTGAGCTAACATTATCACAATAAGGTCTAGTTTAAATTCTCATTTATTCGCTGATAAAAAAGCTCTTTAGTCTAAAAAGACAATATTAAAAACAATCTTGATAATGTTCTAATAAAGACCCTTAATCAGAACAGAATGCTTGCTTTACTAACACAAAGTTTTTATCGAAATGGTACAAATAAATTTTATTTACAAACTTACTATAGGATACAATCTATCAGCTAATCCTTGTTAAAATGGTAATTTCTAACTTTGTCTTTGACTGTCTGACTATTTGTGGATGCAAAACTATCTCCACTTATTTAAGCTAAGAGAGGAAAATATATATAAACACCCTATCAAGTACCAAAGTGACACATTTTGCACCAGTAAGAAAAACCCTTCTAGAATATTCGTTCGGTATTTACAGCAGCCAGGACTTTTGTTTGATATTTGATATTTAAAAGAATATTGCAAGCTTGTTTTTTATCGGTATATTTTGAAGAATCTTTTCAACAGAAACGAAAATAAGCACGTAGCGGAAACATAAATTTGGCTTAAATGCAGTTTATACATGTCATTTTATTTAAAAAACAACTTTATCTTAATATATTTGTTATTGAAAAAAAATTTATAGGCGTGAGAACGCCTAGATAGCCTTTTATATTAATGTAAAACATTATTAGGTTCGGAATAAAGTCTGCAATTTTAAACTGACAAAAATATATTTATATATGCAGGACCGTACTAAGATTATTTACAATAAATACATTTCAAATGTATTAAAATGGATCTTGAAAATTAAGTTAAGTTGGTTCGAATTCTCTTGTAGTTTGGTTTACTTGTTACTGCCCCCTGTGTAATACTTGTATCAAGTGACTTCTAAGTGTGACATTATATAATGTAAACAGTAACATTTGTATTAAAGTATAGTTTAACGAATATAGCTACCTAAATTCATTTTCAAATAGAAATTATTAATGTCACTTTATACTGTTGTATGATGTTTAGCTATTGCGTCCCTTTTCTTATTTTTACACGTCGTATAAAAGTGACTTTCAATCTTCTGTAATTATTTCGGCTGAAGTATTTTGAAGTTCCAATCGAAGCTGGATTTCCACCACTTTGCAAGTTCCCTTTTGTCCTGTTCAATAATGGCAGTTATGACATGATCTGCTTTACAATATCATTGATGTATATAAACATTGTAATAAAATTCTTTATTTTTGGTCATATTTCATAACACCCTGTGTGTTGTGCAACCATTAGTGTATCACAGCCGCAATCTAGGGCTTTTCAATCAACTTTTAAACAAAAATAAATTAATCTTCGCTTAGGAAACGTCAGCCAATAAATAAACGGTCATTTATTTTATTGAAAACTCCTTGTTACTGACATTTTGAAATCTGAAGATTCTCAATGTCATCGAAGTTAAGTGACGCTTTTCATAACGATCCATTTGAGTTTTTCCTTGGTACTTGAATAAAAATAAAGTTCAACTTCATACACTGTATTTCCAATAATAATTTTTAATACAGAAAATTGAACTTGATACTTTGTACTTTCATTGTCATTATTAGTATTTAATTGTTTAGGAGTGTTGTTAAGACAAGTCAGACAATTTATCATAAAGAGAGGGAAACAATTTAATGTAGCTTTGTCTCTGAAATGTTATTACTCAACGTCTTAGTTCATAATTCTATTCAGGCAAATTGTGTAGACACTTTAAACTCGCTTCTATCTAACATTTAACTATTGTGTCAAGCACACGCCATTTTAAAATTTGCCTGTTAGGCTGACAATTTGCTTCATTTGTAATTTTCAGGAAGTTTGCCAATAATTTCTAATTTCTTAAAGTAGAAGTAATTCCATTAAAATTTTATGTAAATGAAATGCCAGATGAGAAGTAACGAGAAATTCAAAAGAATTCTCAGGAGTTTCCTCCTTTTTTTTTTTGTTTACTGAAATTTGCAATTGCCTTTAATCACCAAAATAAGTATGAAATACGAGCTTTAAAAAACATTTTCGTTGGAAATTTCTCCAGTTTCATTTCCTTGTTTACATATAATCACGTGAAAATGTTCTGCATTTGTTCAGAAACTTATACGAGGTGACTTGGGGTAAGTTTTAGTAAGCAGTCTGAAGGGCAAACTTCCACAAAGTTTGCTTTCTGCATCTGTTACAGACGCCTGGTAGTATCCTAGATACCATAGACATTAGGGTTCTAGGGTGCTCTCTCCTCGTCTATTATGAACATGTAAATTATTTCAATACGGAAATTTAGGAAGTTTTTGATATCTCTGAAATAAATTGGCTCTTCTTGTAATAACTTAATCTTCTAAACTGTTTCAGTTTTACTTATTGCGTAATAAATAACTTTCATGAACGCCTATAAACTTTTAATCTCTTTTCGAAAGTAATTTATCGAGCGCAAATTACTCGATTGCTTGTAGATGTTAAATCTGTATTTATAACTTCTGAAATATTTTTCTCATTTTGTGTATTGTATAGACTGCTTTATTAGCTTACTTAGTTTTTTATTAGTTTAAACAGCTAAAAATAATGGAAAGTTTTGTGTTATGTAATAGCAGTAGTAAAACTAAGCCGTTACTGCCTCATTTTCTTATGGGATTTAACATGGGCCCAAAAAAACGCCGTCACTTCCGGTCTGAGTCCGACCGATGACGTCATGAACTTTGTAACGAACTTTTGCAATTTGAAACAGGATGTAGCATCCGGTCCAAAATTTGAAACAGGATGTAGCATCCGGCCCGAAACAGGAAACGACATCCGGCCCAAAATTTAACGAACTTTTACATCCGCTCCAAAATTCGGACCATTTGTAACGGTCTTTTACATCCGCTCCAAAATTCGGGCCATTTGTAACGGTCTTTTACATCCGCTCCAACATTTTAACATATGAACTCAGGGTACACGTACCGCCGAGAGAACTCAGGTAGATTTAGTATAAAAAAGACGAGACAGGAAATACATCAGTTCATCACCAAGAATCATTAAAGCAACATCTCAAAGTTCAGCGAAGCTCTATAAGTAAGTATGATTTTTAAGATGTTTTAATTTTTATTATAATTTTTATTTATTTCGATTCTAATATGTTTAAAATTTTTAATAGGTTTTAATATTTTTTATTTCGATTTTCAGTGAGTCAACATGATATGAGTGAGTTCCTGATAAAAAGATCCGTCGACCAACCCAACGATAACGCGGTAGATAAATTTCCATCAGTGAAAAAACCAAAATACGAGCCGAAAGAAGTTCCGCAAGATCTGCAACTGATTTCCCAAAGAAGTTTTTGGCTAAACAAATCGAGAACGAAGTACATTGCTGTAGGGTACAGCTCATCCGAGTCATTTACCTCAGTTGTTAAAATTGGGGGTGATAGACAATCCATAACCTTCCTACCTGAAGAGTTTGGGAGATTGATCGCATACAAACAGCAGATATCAGCATATTTTACGAAGCCTGAAGATACAGCGCCTGAATACTTTAAAGGGTGTGAGATACTATTTACATCATTCAATTCAACGCCAGTAATTAAAATTACTAAAGGCCAGAGAAGCATCACCTTAGGTGAACGCTCTTTTGACTATCTTTGGGAAGTCCAGAGCATAATCTCGGGGCATTTAGAACTGTTGAAAACATCAGGATTTTACACCTATTACAAGAATATACTGATAGCTGCAGTCCAAATTCCGGGAGAATTCCTTAACAACATCCGGATCTTGATTTCTGATACAGTAAGATCCCATAATACTGTTAGTGTGCTTGAGGTATTGCATTTATATCCTGAACAGATTGTTCAAGATCTTCAAAAACAGTTGTAAATATGTGTAATTTGGGTACATGCATTCTATGCACTTATCAAATTCGATTAAACGCTTTTCTAATCGAACTAGAACGTTTAAAGTATGATATCAAAATGTACAAGGGGAAACAAAATATGATAAATTTATTCAAGCATTTTAGTATTAAGAAATAATGTATCTCTTATATTAATAGAACTAGAACGTTTAAAGTATGATATCAAGATTTTAGTATTAAGACATAATGTAATCTCTTATATTAATAAAAAAATTTTATCAACTTGTCTTAGAAGATTTTTATTTAAAAAAAGCCTCTTTATCTATTAAAATTGACTAAAAAGGAAGTTTGCGGTTTTTGTTCGAGCAGGCTTATCAACTTCTTATAATAAACAATAAATCATTAAAATTGAATTATTTAAGAAAACCATTTTATTCAAACAGCATTTCTTAAAAAAGAAATTAGAAGATTTTTATGTAAAAAATCATTGTGTAATTGGGATATGTGCATTCAATGCACTTATCAAATTCGATTAAACGCTTTTCTAATCGAACTAGAACGTTTAAAGTATGATATCAAAATGTACAAGGGGAAACAAAATATGATAAATTTATTCAAGCATTTTAGTATTAAGACATAGTGTAATCTCTTATATTAATAAAAAAATTTTATCAACTTAGAAGATTTTTATTAAAAAGGAAGTTTGCGGTTTTTGTTCGAGTAGGCTTATCAACTTTTTCTGTCTTACAGTACATCATTATATCATTAAAATTGAATTATTTAAGAAAACCATTTTATTCAAACAGCATTTCTTAAAAAAGAAATTAGAAGATTTTTATGTAAAAAATCATTATCTATTAAAATTGACTAAAAAGGAAGTTTGCGGTTTTTCTGTCTTACAGCAAATCATTAAAATTGAATTATTTAAGAAATCACTTTAAAAAAATCACATAAAGACCTTAGAATGAAACACCAGTAAAAATTAAAAGCTTTTATTATCTGCATTTCTGAAAAAAGAATTTACATTAATAATATGATATTTATAAGATAGGAACTTGAATACGTACAGCATTTTTTCTGAAACAAGAAGCATAAATTAGGTTTCAAGTAATTATTTAAAAAAACTATACTTACAACGAATAACACCTTTGCGCTAGGGTCTAACCAGACCCTAGCGCGTAGTTCTCCACCATTCCCATGATTGATTTTCATTAACTCCGGCAAATTTGCCGGAGTTACTGTTACGAAGAGTAGGGGTATTGATGTCCCTACAGGCTACAAGAAAACAGCAATAAAGAATATGTTTTAAGTAAATAAATTATACTTACAAACATTTCAGGTAACCATAACCTGGCGGATTCACAAATCAGTATTGCTAATTGGTGATCAGTAGACATCTTTTTTTTAAATGAGGCGTTGTTCGCGACAATTTATATATATACTGAGGATATCACATTATCACCTGAGGTTTCCGATGACATAATATTATAGAAATGAGAGAAAAGGTCGTTTAAATTAAATCTGTTTTTATGAAAAAGCTAAATAAATACATTCACTATAAAACGGATTTTTAAAAGCAAACATATAATAAGGTTGTTACGCGTTCCTACAATCACTATCGATATGGACGTTAAATTATTAACTTCGGAGGAACTCCAACAACTACCTATAGATTTCTTGAAAAGATATTGCGGGGCTGCAGTAGCTAGAAATTTTCATAAATTGTCAAAACAACTTCAAAACCAATTAGAGGGATATCAATATTGTACGGAGCATTTTACAAAGACAGGTGACGTTGTAGACGGGCCGCCTATTTTAAAAATACGCTGTTCAAGATGCCTCCGACAGTAGCCTTACTGTTTACTTTAACCCAAATATATAACAATACACTATTCATTTCCTGTCCTCGAGGAAGTCAAGAAGCTTGGATTTGTGTATATTTTTCCAATTCAGGTAAAGCACCAGACTCACGAGATATACAAGCGTGGCCCGATAAATGGACCCACATGTCAGCAGATTTTGTAGACCACGACTTAAGCACATTTACGATCGATTTGCCGAAGAAGAAAGCAGTTTTTTTGTATTATAAAATTCGTTTCCTGTTCGCTAACAACCAGAAAGCAGATACCGCATGGACTCCGATTGTATTAAATTTAGACGTTTATAGACATTATTATAAAAGCTTTATAGCGCTGATTGTAATAGCTTCTTTATGTATATTGTTTATGATAAGCTTCGTATGTTCATACTACCTATATTTGAAATGGAAATAAAACAATAGAGTTAAAAAATATGCGTTTTATTATAAAATTAAAATTACATATCATTATCAGAATCATCATTTTAAGCTTCAATTTCATATGCCTCTTACAGCTATCGAAACGAGAGAATCTCTTAGAACATTTAACATATTGAACTTTATACCCATCAGATCGTCGAATACTCTTACAGCATACATTACAGACACGACCCTTCATCTTGAGAGAAATAAATGAGGTGATGCTACTACCTCTATTTATACCTACATCTATATAGCGTCACACAGATGCATGTTACCGCCACCCAGCCTTATGTTGACGCCACACAGTCCTCCTATATTCATTGAGTACCCGGAAGACAGCTTAGTGCTAATAGAAATGAATATAAAACACATACCTATACATTTACCTTAAAGTTACATAAACATCATCATTATTTAAAGATTGTATATACTGCTGAATTATAAGATTAAAGAAAAGGATCATCGAATGACCTCATAATCAAATATCAATACAACATTTATTTTCTTAAACCTCAGTAAAAATCTAAACCAGTCAGGAATAGTAGCTCCTAATTTTCTCTTTCCTAAATGTATAGCAGATACTGCCTTTTATTCATGATCAGCGTAGCATCAAAATCCTTTACCAAGCAAATATCTATAGAGATATTGCTATAATAGTATCTGTAGTGTGCCTCAGATTATCATGACTTCAACATATTTAGGAATATACATAGGATATCCATATTTTCGTTATCCTAAAGGTATAGACCAAACCTATGATTACGATCTGCATCGTTCGAAGTCTGAAAGTACACTAAACTAAATCATACTAAAAGCCTACTAATAAAACAGCGATATGAAAAAAAATCTTTATTATTAACTTTGAATTATTTCATCATATAGGTATTTACAATTATTTATAGTACAATGACATATATCTAAAATATGATTGAGACAGGCAGGTCTCGAGGGTTCCAGCTTGAAATCGTAGTCTTCAAGGATGTTTACTTTGCTCCCTAGGAATTTTTGTATGTATTGACCTTTCTCCAGGCCTTTACAGTACACAGTATGTACATGAGCTGTATCATGTAACAGGATCTCGGGGAGATCCTTCAAGTCAGCGAAACCTCGAGTCCATCGGAGCCCATGATGATTTCTTTCTAACCAAATCGCCTGTCTTCTCAGATCTTCATTCAAGCAGCGAAATGGAAAAGGAGGTTTGAAGAGGTAGTGACTTAGCCTACTACCATCCCACACTGATAATTCTTTAGCAGTAAACTCCGGAGTGCAGAAGGCTTGAACGTCTATTACGGCAATCATTGAAGTTTTCTTATGAGACCTGTGAAAGGCTGATACTCGACCACGACGTCGTGAAGAATGAGACAATATGCAGTAGTGTTAGCGGGTATATCCTTACGGGACTCAATGTCCAATTTCACATTCAGCACTATGTTTTGAATAGACTCGTTCTGCTTCGTGAGGTTCACCACGAAAATCGGGCACTTTTTGTATTCCGCATAGTCGAGCAAGGGTCCGGCTTCCCGCTTACCATAGTACGTCGAGCTGAAGTCTAAATACTCATCATAGGCAGACATGTACCTATTCTTATCAAAATCGTAGTTTTGTTGTTCGTAAGGATATCTACGCTCATTAAGGTAAACAGCCAGGTTCTGTAGAGAAACATCATCGAAAGCGGTAGCGGAAGCGGCTCTATTATTATTCTTGTTGACTTGAAAGGCACACAATACCCATTGAGGTCTTTGAAATCCCGTATTGCTTCTTACTGACCACACCACGTTTTTGCTTTGAGGTAAGCCTGGGTAAATGTTTAGGTTGCGTTCGTGGAATGCTATAGGAATCCATACGTTCTGACTTATCCCATGATATAACTTAAGCTTTTCCTCATCGTTAGGAATCACATGAGGTACCTTCCATACGACTTTACTCAAGGTGATTGTGACATCTGTATCGGCACTGCTGTAGCAGTTCAAGTCTGATTTAGCACGAACGAGAACCAATTCTTGACGCATGTTTATGATGTCCTTTTGATGACCCTCGGCGAATCCCAGGATGTGACTTAACGGTATAGAGGCGCTGAATGATTTTTTGTCTGGAGATATCTGTAGGTTCTCGCCTAGAGGGTGCCATCCTGTTTTAGTGAGAGCTTTCGATTGAGCGGGGGAGTAGGAAACTACGCCCTTGATTGCTGAATTTATGCCAGGCAGCCTGCAGGTTTCGATAATCTGATCTCCTAGCAGGAATCTTATTTCTTCGAAGAGGCACAGGGGGGCGTTATGAGTCAGCGTGAATGTCTTGCCCTCTTCCTTAACAGTAAACGTTCCTTCTAGATAGAGCGTGCTATTGAAGGTTGCCGTGATCAGATCACCTTTATCGATCACGAGACTGATTTCATCCGAATTGTTGAAGGTGCTAACTTTAGGATGCACCGTCCTTAGGTTTGCTTCCACTATCAGGTTGACGTAGGGTACGCGATGAAACACTTCCGTCAATGCGTCTTCCATATTTAACTTTTAGTCCTATCGATTCCAGAAAATGAGCTTGCGAAGGTGTGATGTGTCCGGCTTCCGACCGACTATTAAAGTCGGAACGACATCCGGCGTTTTTATAGTAAATCTTCAGCCCCATAATAATTTTATCCTGATAGTTCAACAGGATCTTCCACGATTTCAGTATATCCAATAGGTACTCTTCCGGCTTTAGTAATGGTTTAGACGAGTTCAACTGCAATCTAATTGTGACTTGCTCGTCTCCAAAGTCGACCAATTCCCCGTTCTGATCAACAAGTCTTAAAGTGATGTTGTCTATTCTTTCCCCGTTTACAGGTAAATATATAACGTTCGAAGGCTCCTTGACTAATCTGTAGCCGGGTTCTACAGAAATATCGAATTCGAAAATTGTATGAGACGAAGTGTTATTCCTGTAAGCTCCTCCTGTAATATTACACTCTACGTGAATGTTTGTTGCTTTCACTATTTGAACGTCTAAATCCGATTCGTGAGTTTTATTCGCCTTTAGTAAATTCGGTGAAAAACCGAGCATACGTCCTATGTTGCCAGGCTTAGTGAAGTCGATGTTATATTTAGATTTTATTTCGCACTTTAAAGTGTTGTTGTTCGCTTTCAGCACAAAATCACTTCGATTATCGGGGCAAATGACTGACTGAATATATTTGTTGAGTTCTTCGATTTCGTAGGCGCCGGAAGGAATAGTAATCGCTTTATCTTTATAATAAAGCTTGTTGTTGCCGGGAAAGATGTTTCTGATCGAGTTACAGCCGTAAAACCCCACCAGTCCCAATTCGTTGTTTTGACTTGAGTCTAATTCGATCGGGGGAAAATAGTTGCAGCTTAACACGTTGCCTACACCTGTCAAGGTGAATGTTCGCGACATGACTAAGCTCTAAGGATACAGACCCCTTATTTATATAAGAACTTGAGACATAGGTGTCCGCAGATTACTGAGTTATAGTTTTGTTCTCTATCATAATTGTATCGAATGTTGCATCCTCTAAAGTAGCGTATTATCTCCTGAGGAGGTCTTAGATCGCCAAAACTGTCATAATACGTCACCGAGTTACCTCGCTTTTTATATGCGACCCAATGAGTACCCGGACCTTTGTCATCATCCAAATTTACTATTCCGCTTTCGTTAATCTGAGGCTTGGTAGGTAACTTGTCTCGCATGAAAACGTTTCTGAAGTATGCTACTCCTTTAGCATGTTTTCTCAAATCCTGATCTGTAAGAGCTCTCCGAGGCAACCTTATCGGTTTTTTGAATAAGGTTTTAAGTAAAGAGCCGTGCCCGACTTGTGAGGTTTCAAGTAGAGAGCAGAGCCTCGTTTTCCTAAGGCGATCGATTCCATAGTTTTATTATGTCGTTCGCTTTCTTGCAGCTGTTTTCTAGCGGCTTTAGCATCGGTTACAGCTTTAGCGATTCCCGAGGCCCCTCCTGCGATAGCTCTGTGAAGGAAGTTTGTATTGTAATTATTATAATTATTATCATTAGTATATTTACCCTGCTGCTGAAAGGCCTGCGAACAAAGGGATGAGGAAAGGTATTATACCGCCTTGCTTAGGTATAGGGATGACTCTAGGAACCCGAACGTTTTTCTTCCCTCCGATAGTTTTAACAAAGTGTTTTGCTACATTCAAAGCTTTCTTAATCGAGTCAGCTAGCGGATGATTTCCGAACTTTACTGCCGCTTTTATATGTTTCAGTAAACCGCCCTTGAAAGCTACCCGCTGCTGTTTCTTCTTTCGCATTCCCGCTCCGATAGCTCTTTTAGTTTTCATGACAGTAGTGACACCCCAGGCAGCAGCCCGTTCTCCTACACTAGCGTCTTTAGACTTGACTCTACGCCAAGCACGTTCCTGAAGAATACGATCGGCCTCGTGCCTTGCAGCTAAATCCTTATGCTGAGAATAGGAGATATCGTGTTCTCTGCAGGCTTCGTCCAAAAGATTTATACCGCGATCTCCTCTAGCTAATCTCTCTTGCAGCTTAGTGCCAGGTCCGCAAAACCTGTATCCAGGTATGTGAGCTTCGAACGGGAGATTATTTATCAAGGTGTTCACCACACCTTTACCTGTACGACGTCTCGGCATTTAATGAGATTTGGCGTGGGCGTGGGAGTATATATAGGGGGCGCCGCTTTGAGAGATCAGAAAGATGAAGTTCCATAAGCAGAAGCAAACGTTAACAGTGAGCGATCACGATTTCCTAGAGTCTGAAGTAAAGAATAAGCATGGAACCTTGTTGCCTAATTCAATCAGGGCCATAATATGCGGCCCTAGTAATTGCGGTAAAACTAATGTAGTAATAAGTCTGATCGAACATCCGAACGGACTCCGATTTGAAAACGTATATGTGTATTCTAAATCGCTTAATCAGCCCAAGTACGAGTATTTAGAGCAGATACTCAAACCGCCTTTAAAGTATTTTCCTACAACCTCAGACGTGATAGCTCCTAGCGATGCTAGACCCAATTCAGTCATGATTTTCGACGACATAGCCTGTGATAAGCAAAACGCTATGAGGGAATATTTCAGCATGGGGCGTCATAATTCGATAGACTGTTTCTATCTTTGTCAAACCTATTCTCGTATACCTAAACAGCTAGTAAGAGACAACGCTAATGTAGTTGTGTTGTTTAAGCAAGACTCCCTAAACCTAAGACATGTGTTTGATGATCACGTAGGTGCAGATATGTCTTTCGAGGAGTTTAAACGTATGTGCTCGGAATGTTGGAAGAACAAATACGGGTTTCTTATGATAGATAAAGATTCCGAGAAAGGTAGATATCGCAAAGGATTCGACTGCTATATAAGCAGGTGACGTCATATGAAGTACACAGAACCTGTCTAAAAGTTGTACAGAACCTATCTAAAAGGAGTCTGTCTACCTGTCTACCTGTCTGTCTGTCTGTCTGTCTAGCTGTCTGTCTGTCTGTCTGTCTGTCTGTCTGGCTGTCTGGCTGTCTGTCTGAAAGTACCTATCGTCATGGATAAAAAGTCTAAGATAATCAAGCAGCATCTCATTAAAGTCCGCAAAGACATTAAGAGAAAGTATAAGGAACTTAAACAGGGTAAGCAGGATACCGAGCGCCTTCTTGAGGACCTTTACAAACCGATAGTGACCCCGCTGAAGCAAATCACTGAGAAGAGATCTGTACGGCATATGCATACCGAAACGGCGCCTGTACATAAAAAACATATGCAGACTGAACCTATCAAGCATGCCGATGTTGCTACAGAGACCGAGCTTCCTCAATATACTCAGGAATGGGAGAGTCTTCCGGAAATACAAGAAGAAGAAGATGACGATGCATTCATATTAGATACTGATGTAGGCGAAGAGTTCTTGAATCAGTACGATCCTTTACCTAGGAAATATGTTGAAATCATGATAAAGGATACTAAGAAAAATCTAGATTATACTTATGGGGTGTTGTACAATACGGAAACAGATAAATGGCGTATCGGGGACTCAGATATCAGAATCATAGGGCCTGATTTAGAAATTAAAGGAAGAATTTATAAGGGCACGGAGGGCTTATACAATCTCCTTATTTACAAAACACCTCCGGACTATACAGAGAAGGATAAACAGCAGTATATGGATATCGTTGATCGCACTAACGCAATCAGACGTAATCTCAACCCTAAGGGGCAGTTTAGGGGCACAAGCGCTTTCAAGTGGATGCATATTATAAAACCGAGTCTCAGATCTAAATCAACTAGCGGCTACGGATTTAAGGAAGTCACCGAGAAACCTATGGAATACGTGTATTGGAACGAGCCCTCGGAACTAGTTGAGCGACTAAGATTGCTGTTCGCATCCAAGACCGCGGGTCATACAGGTCACGCTAATGAAATTGCCTCTATAATCGAAGAACTGAGAGAAGCTGATATTATTGTATAAATAACAAGGATAACTCGCGAACTCTGTTAGTTTCAAGATGAGCATAGATAAGTTTGGTCGTTATCATGCTGCACTCAGAGGGGGTAGGCAGGGCCCTCCGGGCTTAGGATTCACTCTAAGCAACGACGGGCATTTCGATATACGAAACAAAAGACTGGCAAATGTAGCTGATCCTGTTAATGAGAGTGACGTCATAACTCTGAAACATTACTTGAATACAAAGTATGATTTTGACCTGAAAAGATTGGTAAACCTCGCCGGCCCTCAGAGCGACACCGACGGAGTCAATAAGATGTACGTTGATCATGCGTGCCGATCTGCCTGCGGACATACCCTAAATCGCCTACATGCGGACGTCAATTCGAAAATTACTATGTATGCAATAGCAAACTGCCTTCATCGCAATGGTCAGGAATTCGTTGCAAGTAATAAGCGAATTATCCAATTAAAGGAACCGCAAGAGAATAATGACGCAGTCACTAAACTTTATGTTGATAAGTTACTTGACAATCTAGATTCTCGAGTCACATATGCTATTGAAGCCATTCCAAGAATTATCGAGAATAAAATAGCTAGATGCCTCATGTTAGACGAGGCCGGAAACTACGATGTTAAGAAAACTAAGATCATTAACGTGCCCGACCCCGTAAATGCCTCTGAGGCCGTGAATAAATTGTATGCTGACGGCATAAAAGGGGTTTTGAATGAGCGACTTCAAGCTCATGTAGATAATGCTAACAACAATTTGAAGGAAGCTAAAATAATTGTATAAAAAGTTGTTGATTTTCAAAAAGAAGCCGTGACTAGAATAATCACACTGGAAGATGAAATGAGTATTTTAAAGGGTATAAAAAAGAACGTCATCGATAAAAACAACATAGAAAATGGAGCAGGTGATACGAGAGCTTCACAGACAGGCTAGGCGGAATTTCCCCCGAAAGAGAACTGTTATCAAAAAATTAGATGACCTTTGGCAATCTGACTTAGCTGTCTTTGCGTCGTATGCTTCAATTAATAAAGGTTTCAAGTATATACTAGTGATGATCGATTGCTACTCGAAATTCCTATGGACTAGACCCTTAAAATCTAAGAAAGGAGCTGAAGTCGCCAAAGCTGTAGCTTCTATTTTAAAAGAAGGTCGGGTTCCCGATAACATTCAAACTGATCAAGGTCACGAGTTTTATTGTAAAGAGTTCTCTGCTTTGATGAAAAAACATAACATCAATCATTACTCTACATATAGCGTTAAGAAAGCAGCTATTGCCGAAAGAGTCATACGTACTTTAAAATCTGCTTTGTATAAAGCTTTCAGCCTTAGAGGTCGATACATTTGGGTTGACATCTTAGATAAGATCACTAATGAATATAACTCACGAAAACATCGTACGACGGGCATGCGTCCTAGTGACGTCAACAGCACTACGCAGCTTAACGTTTACGACAATTTTGATATGCCTGGAAAACGTAAGTTTAAAATAGGAAATCTCGTGAGAATTTCGAAGTTTAAATCCGCTTTCGAGAAAAGTTACACACCTAACTGGTCCGCGGAATTATTTAAAATCGTTAAGATTAAAAATGGAAATCCCGTCACTTATATGTTAGAAGATTCGCGAGATCGCCCTATACTAGGTCAGTTTTATGGTGAGGAGCTTCAGTTAACTTCAGAACCACACGTGCATCTCATATCAAAAGTGCTGCGGAAACGCAACTCTGATCTGTATGTTAGGTGGCTTGGGTTAGATAAATCTCACGACTCATGGATTCCAAAAAGCTCTCTCGTGTGAGGTTCGATGATAAAGTTCAATACTTTGAAGTACCGGAAGAAGATCGTAAGTCTCCTTGGATGCAGTATGCAGTCGATAGGTACCGGTTCCGACGCCGTATTTCACAATTCGATAATATTTTAAGGCCTATGTTAGAATCTAAAATTAAATATACGGAAATGTATTGTAAATCACCTAATAAGTTTATTAAATTGCTTGTAAAATGTGATAATAAAGAATATTTTTAACAATATCGGTGTTTACTTTTGCAGGAAACCGCAGTAAGATAAGAGAGTTTTATTAACCTAATAAAACACAACATATGTTCAATACATTTATTATTTGTCAGATAAGATTTTACGAACATTTTGTTTTATCTTATAATTAATGACATCTCGAAGATGTCCTAAATACAGAGGCGCGTCATTAAAAAATAGTTCGACGCTGTCTGATTCTTTAACATTATCGTAATATTTACACATAGCTTCATCTTCAGGGAAGCTTAGGAACTGTATATCATCGGGATCTAACCATTCTTCAACATCATGTCCGGCAGGATCGAGAATTCTACCTTCATGTTCAATCCAATAATGTTGTCGGGCTTTCGTAATGTACGAACTAAAATCTATCGCATATCCTTTAACTATTCTAACATTTAAATCATATTTTCTAAATTGTTCATATAACAGTATACAAGCGGGAAAACAGAAGTCTATAATGTTTTTCCGTTTTAATTCACTTATCACTACGTCATAAATTATGTCTTGAATTCTTAACACGTCCATTCTCATCTATTAACTAACTAATACTAATTATCACAGCACATATTGTCTAATTCTCGCTCCGCTAGCTTGATTAGATAGTCTAGGGGATCATGGGGTATGCGGTTCGGGTCAGGAGGGTCGATCTCCATGAGAGGCTGCTGATACCCCCAAGGCAGTGTGTCTGTCGTATTAGGTAACAGCTGCCTCTTGTCATCCGCAGAACTCAGGGCTATCTTCGTTTGCCGCATGGTGTACAGGGTGTGGTCGATGTTTCGGATGCAGTTTTGACTCCTCTGCTGCTCCATACCTGTTTTTAGGCATTGGAGGTAGTCGTCGAAGGTAATAGTTTGTTTCACAACCACGCCCTTGACACCTTTAGCCTTCTTAGCGGCATCCCGGCCTTCGACCCGATCCGCATACATTTTCGATCTCAGGCCCACGAATTCAGTCATTATTTTGCCGTTATTTTCGTCTTTCATGAGCCCGGGCACTTTTTTATTCACTAGGGGGATTTTATACACATTGTCTGGGGCATAGTCACTGGTGTCGAAGAGATGAATGTCTTCTTTCATATCCGTATAAATGTCTAAACATAATATACTACATACTAAACTATCAGTGTCAGAGTACATCACTTTACATCTGGCGCCGTATTTAGGATGTAAATATTCGTAAAGAAATTCATACAGCTGAGTTTTGGAAATATCCAAGACACTCATCCCTACGTACACAGGCTTGTTCATGCACACTTCAGTCTTATTCATCTCTATGATCACTAAACTGTCTTCCGGGTCCCCTTGGAGGATGGTAGAGCTGTGGAAGTTGGGGGCGGCGATTCTCACTTTAGCTGAATACCGACCGTCCCATTCCGACACCAATTTCACTACCTTACGTTTTCTAACGTCCTCCATGGTTTTCCCTGTAAAAAATATAATTAGTTTTGTGTTCAACAAAGGATTTTTAAACTCACCGAAAGCAGAGTTATTCATCAGCTTGTAGAAGTTCTTTTCGAATTCATTTCTTGCTTGCTTCCTCATATCGGTATTGAGCTCTATATAGGGCTTCATCCAGGCACTTTGCTTGAACTCTAAGATCCTGTGCACCTTAGTGAGCACAAGCCCGTGTTTAAGCGCCTGTTTGAGAGCCCTATAGTGGATGATGTAGCGCTCTTTGTTGTACAGGGTGGTCATCAACTTTTTCTGTTTCGAGCCGGGGGCGGTGGTGTGAATGGGCAGCAGAGGCATGTCTTTATGTAGGTCGTGGAGGTGTCTGGGGTACTCGATGTTTATCTCTAACATGTACCCCTTAGATGAAGTGTCAGAGACCTTCATTATATCGCGGGCTACTTGTGCTGCTGGCGGGACCTTTTTCATCCACTTGAACCCCCCGGTCGGTAGATTTTGACTCATCGCCCACCCGTACAAATTGTTGACGTCGTAGTACATCAGATATGAGGAAGCTTCATCGGGATTGTAGTCGGGCATGTATTTATTATTAGCTTTAGCGTACCTAAACAAAAGAAAAAGTTAATTACAAAAGTTTAAATGTAAGAAAGTTGTTAACTTACCTGTTACTACATTGACTCAAGCCTCCTCGGATGCCCCGCTCGACAAACATCAACATATCGATGTCTCTCAGCAGCTCTAGCTCGACCTGTGTATATTTTAACATGGCGTCCCAGGTAAGTCCTGGGGCGCTGACGTAGTGAGCTGCATCGAGTTTATACGTTTTCATCGATGTATCGCGAAAATTTTCGAAGATGTCTGCGAGCAGTAGGACATCCGTTTTCATGTACAGGTCCGCATAGTCGCCTAGAGTCTGACATTCGAACTCATCCCACACTCGACTAGCGTGGGTGTAGTCCTCATCTGTTATACCTTCCCCCTTTAACTTGGAGAAGAAGTCACGTTTAGGGGGGAGCTGAGGTTCATCAAGACGCTCCCACGAGTCGAGGTACTCGTAGGGGAACACGCCTTTACGGGTCAAGAGTTCGAATTTGTAGTCATCTAGGTCGGGGAATTGCTGCCTCATTATCTTTAGCTCATCCAGGTACGATGCTAGTTTATCGAGGGAGGAAGCCATGAATCGGAAAGAGTCGATAAATCTTAGCTTGATCTCGCTGCCCTCTATCGATTTGGTAAACGAAATGTACTTAGTTTTGTTCACAGGCAGGAGATTGACATTGCCGTCAATTTGTAAAGCTAAGTCTTTGATGATGAAAGATGCATCGTACCCGCTGAGATTGTGAAACACTACCGGGATGACCCTTTTATCTTGGTAGTTGATGTTGCACCCGACGTGCCCGGCCCCGCGAAAAGCTCCAGTAAGATGGCAATGATCATGGACTTTAACATCATCATCAGTAAACGGCTTTGAACAGATGTGGCAGGTAGTAGCAGCCTCAAAATCTAGCTCTTCTTGAGGAGTAAAACTCATAGGCTTAACCGTCCTGTAGATAGGTTGTACGTCCTCAACGATTTGCCTGAGCTCTTCAATAAACCATTCGCGGCAGTCGGGCCCCCGATGACTTCTGTATTTGCTTAGGGAGGGGTCGTAGGAGCTGTGAAAATAGTACCCCACGCTAAAGGCCTCGTGTTCTTGATAGAGTTCGCTCTGCTTCCCTTTCTGCTTACTTATGGGTTTTAGTAAAGCCTCGAAGTCCGCATAAATGATGAAGGGTACACGAAGAGCGTGGCTGAAGTTCTTGAATTGTACTATTTTCTCATCCTCCCTAGGCATTCGGACTCTACACTCATTGATCTCCCCGCAATCAATTTCGTGAGTTTTCAGCCTCTCCTCGCTGAAGAAACTTTGAAGGCAGCGCTCGCAGATGAACTTCTTATGCGTGTTAGATGATAGTTGTTTGTTAACTAGGCGGCTCAGGTTCTTTACCCACACCCAATGATATTTTATGTCATCCTCATCATGATCCTCATCATACGTGCTCTGTATGATGAGGAGGTTGACGTGACGGTCAAGCTTCTTTTTGGTGATGCGGGCTGACACTACTTTATACCCCTTTTTCTGCCGCTCGAGCATGAAGGTGTTGACAGAGATGTTATTCAGCTTCTCAAACTTCTTGACTTGATCGACTGTCATGGGGAACCTGAGGCCTTCGACATTAAGAACCTCGGAATAGTGTGGGTAACTGCTGACTCTATCAGTATTATGTACATCTGGGTGGAGAGCGGAGACAACTGCCCACGCAAAACATGCATCATCATCATTCCTGACGTTGATGCATGCATGCTTCCTCTCTATACTGGGCGGCAGGGGGAGGTATGAAGAACCCCGAATGGGTTCGTATCTGTAAACATTTGAAATTAATTTTTGAATTCAGAATAAAGAGAAATTATATTACCTGTTTACATTGACAGCGATATTAATGATGGACTTGAGTGCCCATCCGGATTCCCGCTCTTGGAAATCCTCGAGCTGTACAATGATGCTGTCTTGAACATGCTCCGACCACCACTCTTTCAAATCCGTATCCCCGTCGATTACGGTATTTTTGGATTGAAAATGTTTTGCTTCCTCTATGGGGCCCTCTGGGGAATCTTTCGCAAAAAGGCCGCAAAAGTCCGTATTAACCTTCATCTGAGGGTGATCCTTCAGAGCATGCTTGATGCGGATAGCGAACAAGTAGTAAGCCTCCTCGAGAAAGGTGAGAGGGTCCGTATGTTTTAAGTTCACAATGGCTCCCGTCCTGATCCTCCCTTGGAAGGCTGAATTAACTTCCTCCCATTTAATCCTATCACTCCTTCTTTCCTTTCTAGG
The DNA here is from genome assembly GCA_929113105.1 of Agrypnus murinus. NCBI lineage: Eukaryota > Metazoa > Arthropoda > Insecta > Coleoptera > Elateridae > Agrypnus > Agrypnus murinus. The sequence goes on from OV816030.1 coordinate 76,058,940, forward strand.
GTTGTAGCCTGCCCCCTGAACGTGGCGGGCTTTCATGATTGTGCGGCATCCTAAAAAGTAGTAATTAGAAAACTGTAAAAATATACAAACAATATGCTTACCCTTCATCCGTCCTATAGCGGCCTCTACATGACGTTTATGCCCTATGTTTAAATCCCCTTTTTTGAGGGCGGCATTGAGTAGGCGGATGTTGGCCCCTGCCTGCTTAATCCATGCCTCAAGCTCGGCAGGATTTTCAATAATTAACTGCATTGCCCGTTCAATGGTGTCAATCATTTGAGTTGAAGTCTCAATAATGGCGGCCATTTTTTCTTTAAAAAATATGAAGCCGTTTAATAAAATTAATAAAAAATTAAACAAAATTAAAATAAATTAATAAAAATTTAACATACCTATCTCACTTCACAACACTTAAAAATTCACAAAGCACTGACAAGAGCACAAAGCACAAGATACTTCTAGGGTAACTGGAGAAGAACTGATAAGTTTTCTGTAGGTGTGGTGCCTTTTTATTCTAAATCTGCCTGAGTTCTCTCGGCGGTACGTGTACCCCGAGTTCATATGTTAAAATGTTGGAGCGGATGTAAAAGACCGTTACAAATGGCCCGAATTTTGGAGCGGATGTAAAAGACCGTTACAAATGGTCCGAATTTTGGAGCGGATGTAAAAGTTCGTTAAATTTTGGGCCGGATGTCGTTTCCTGTTTCGGGCCGGATGCTACATCCTGTTTCAAATTTTGGACCGGATGCTACATCCTGTTTCAAATTGCAAAAGTTCGTTACAAAGTTCATGACGTCATCGGTCGGACTCAGACCGGAAGTGACGGCGTTTTTTTGGGCCCATGTTAAATCCCATAAGAAAATGAGGCAGTAACGGCTTAGTTTTACTACTAATAGCAGAAGGAGATATCCTCAGATTACGATATTCAGATATTTGATATTTAAAATATTTATATTTGATTGATATTTAAAATAATCGAGCGATAGTCCAGTGGGTTGCCTCCAAACCAGCCTATTTGGTTACAGATATCAGTATATCGACTAAAATTTGTAACTAAACAAAACAAATGGAAATAACATACAAACCGTAACATACATTGTCACCCAAAGCATAGCATATAAATACGATGTAGAGAAGAGCCAATACTTTCCCAATACAACATTTTGGAGTTATTGTAAATGCTTTAAAATAAAAAAACGTTTAATGACCCTTACGTCAAAGGTATATAAACCATTTACATCAAACTCGGATTAATAGCTGCTCTAATCAATTTTGTATGTATTCTTCTAACCTAAACAATAAGCTACAAAGTCACAATTAGCTACTGTGCTGATATGGACACAATAAATAAAGATCAGTCTGTGTAACTTTCTAACCGCGTCGACTTCAAAACGAAAACTGGAAAATGGACCCCAGATGGGTAGGTACAAAAACCACAATCCCACACCTGAAACCCAGTCTGTCTCCAGGATTCTACGGGAGGAGGCAAAAACCAACATGCGTAAGAAATAGAGATAACTTTCAAAGAATCAGAAAGCTTTACTTGGCAACATAAATATCAGGTGCATGGCAAAGAACAAAATTTAAAAAATAATTAAAAATAGTAAAATGAGATATAATTGAATCGCTGAGTGCAGAAAGGGCACAAGTCATGTTTTTAGGCATATTGACATTTGTACGGAATTTGCCACTTCAAACCAAGCTTGACCGTTGGTTACAGAAAGGATACATGCTATGATACATAAAGTGAAAAAAGACTCTTATAGCTGTAATTGAGAGCAGAAAGGGTCTAAGTCAGTGACTTGTATCATTTCTGCAGTCAATCTCTCTGCTGCATAACAGATGGCATTGTGTATTGCATTACCTTGTTTGAGCAGTTTTGGTTAGTTGTTGCAAGTTCTTCTCAAGCCATGGATGTGTCAAACAATACTAATAATAGAAAGCGTAAAAAAAGTGTTGTCAACTGTGATGAATATAAAAGGAACGTTATTAAAAAGACCTGCTAGGTCAAACCCTTTGTGAACAAAGGCCAAATGAGGTATATTCATATCTTTATCAGTATATTAAGGAATATATACCAGATAGTGTGAAGAAATTCACCTATTCAGTGACAATTGTCTTGGTCAAAATAAAAACAAAACCATGATAAGAATGTGTCTCTACCTGAAAGATTCCGGCAGATTTGATGAAATTCAGCAATATTTTCCCATTAGAGGGCACTCATTTTTGCCGTATGATAGAGTCACTGCATCTAGTTACCTAGGCCAGCTGGTCTATCAGAGTACCGCAAAACGCCGCCATATTGGGGCAAAAGAAGCCCGAAATTGTTCATTATTTTTATTTGTATTGAATTTAATCAAATCCACGTCTAGCTTAAGAGGTTCATCTTATTCTGAAAGTTCAAACCTCTATGTTGTTAAATACGTAAAATGTGGTTTTAATTTGTTCATTATTAAAGTTCATCCATTTCTGCCACAATACGGCGGCGGTTTGTGGTATTCTGATCGACCAGCATGGCCTAGGTGACTAGATGTAGTGACTCTACCGTATGACAGAGATTTTGGCCTTGTCAAATGGAAACTAAAAAAAATCGATTGCGGACACACTCTACATCAATATATAGAGATAATAGCGTCTGCTAGCACAAAACAATAATGTATGATTTATGTGGTAGATGGTAAAGCTATAGTAAACTTTAAAGGCTGGTAGCCTAAAGTTTTCTAAAAAACTGCCATTTCGGTCGAAATCTCACAAAGAGGCGTAGCAAGAGACAGAAAAACTTCGTTTAATATTAGCAAATTCCACCAGTTCTCTTACTGTAAGGATAATGGAAAAGATTTAAGAATAAGGCTTTTTCAATGGTTTTTATATGTCACACATTTCGTCTAGGATTACCCAGTAATACAGATGAACCCCAACCACTATCTAACCCAACAGAAAATGTTCCCATAAAATCGGAAAAAATGGATCACATAAAAAAAGTCAGCTAAGTTCGTGGAAGACTTTGCAGAAACTAAAGCATTTTGGGATGAAATTTTTGAATGGCCCGATGTAAATTAATAAAACATAACTAATTTTGTATTTTTTTATATTCATTGAGTGTTCTGTATTTACAGAATTAGATAAACCAATGAATACATTTATAAACTTTTTATTAATCAATTATTTTTGATACATAACAACTATTTTTCTCAGCCTTCTCTGTTCAATACATAACAGTCTTCCATCCTAAAGGAAGCAGGAGGTCACTATCGTTAAGATTATACATCAGCCCTACTTCTTAAATTATAACGCCTATAAGAGGTATCTTCGATACCATCAATTGGTGTTTCATCTGCCCTTTCTTGATGAACAACTGATGCTATCGATTCACTACAAGCATTGCGAATTTGATCTGTATGTCTCTTCCACAGTAAATTATCCAAGGTTTTGACCAAATATGTTTGGTCGCCTAAAACATTTGTAATTACCGCTTTGATCCATATTGGACTCTTAAACCGGTAATTCGTTACAAGAACTTTTTGCTGTTCAACGAATTTCTCAGAACGCCTGCCTTTTGAATTTTGTATTTCCTTACTTTGGTTGGTTATAACTGTAGCTTCAACATTAGGCAATATTCGATCAAATTGGCATCTTAATTGTCTCTTAAGTAATAATATAGCGGGACTCTCGCCAGTGGTAGTATGAGCTGTATTTCTGTAGTAAAGTAAAAATCTATTTACAACTAAATTTAATTCTTCAGAGCCCTTTTCCCTGTCCGCTCTCAAAATACAATTTTTAATTATTTTAACAGCGCTTTCGGCTTGACCGTTGGATGACGGATGATATGGTGCACCAATCAATGATTTGATACCATTTGCTTTAAAATACTGTTGACATTCATTTGAAGTAAATTGACTTCCTCCGTCACTCGTCAGTTTCACCGGAAGACCGAATCGGGCAAAACACTATAAATTTTTTAATGGTTGCTGCAGCTGTGATGCTACCCATTACAAAACATTCGATCTATTTAGAATGAGCGTCCATTATTATCAAAAAATATTTATTGTAAAATGGACCTAAGAAATCAACATGTAATGGATACCAACTTTTATTTGGCCAATTGAAAACTTTCAACTGAGCTTTTACAGGTGAAGCAGGTGAATGGAATGCATGTTTCACAGCTAGTACAACATTCTCAATATCCAGATTTAAATTAGGCCACCACACATAGGAACGTGATAAACTTTTCATTTTTACTATTCCCATGAAGTTAGAAGTTTTAGAATATTGCATTTCTGGCCAACCGTTTAAAATATATTTTACCACTTTTGACAAAATCGGATCTCTTTCAGTTTCAATTTTAATTTTATGGCAATCCAAATCAAAATTACTTTCTTGCACAAAATTTAAAAAATTACAATCAGATAACTTCATATCTGCGTTTGAAACAGGCATTCTAGATAACCAATCAGCTCTGTTTTTATCGGTTGGTACATAATTAATTTCATAATTATAACAAGATAAAATGTGTGCCCAACGTTGCAAACGACTCGCAGCGGGCTGATGAGGTATTCCATTTTTCTCTCCGAAAATTGACAAAAGCGGCTTATTGTCAGTCGTTAATTTAAACTTACGACCAAATAAATATTGATTAAATTTCTTTAATCCAAAAATTACCGCTAATGCTTCCCTTTCAATTTGACTGTAATTCTTTTGTGCAGAATTAAGTACCTTAGAGGCAAATGCAATTGGTCTTTCATGTCCATTTTGATAAATATGACTTATTACAGCTGAAATTCCCGTTGCACATGCATCTACAGTCAAATTGACTGGTTTATTAACATCATAATGATCTAATACATTATCTGATAACAATAGCTCTATCGCTTTAGTAAAAGCTTCGTTACATACATGAGTCCAGACTCAACACCCTTACGTAAAAGCGCATATAAAGGATGTAAAATAGTAGCAATATCAATATAGTCTTGCAATAGTAAAGAACATTTATTTAATGCAATGTTTTTAAATAACGTTTGGTAAAATTCCTTATTTATGATGGTATGAGCTGTACCAGTGTCAATTTCAAACTGAACTTCCTTATCGTGTTACCAACAAAATGGGGACTGCTTATTGGGAAACGGTAACAAACTTTAACCGCAGTTAAATCTGTCGGCTGCCAGCTAACTAGTGGGAGGTCGTGGGTCTCACTAAAGGTCTTCTGTAATGGGCGCCAAGAATCGTCTAAGATAGCTACAGTATTGACCGACAAAATCTGAAAAGAACAACACACTTGCGACTACTACCAATGTGGTCTATTTTCCCCAATAATGACTCCTTGATAGCTGAAAATATAAACTCCAGATACCACACATGTAAATAATAAATCTTCAAGTAAGTTATATACAGTGCTTTATTATTAATTAATTAATTCAAATTATCAAGTAGGGCAAATTATTTAATGTGAAATAACCTTGGCAAAAATTGAAAAGTGGTTATTGAATGCTATACACAAATTGCAAGGGAAAAAGAGATTAATGCGAGCGCGATTACTTACTCTAAAGTTGATTTAAAGTCACAAAAGCAATAAGCAAAGGGCACGGTAAAATTTAACGCGACTACAGGTACCAATCAGATTGCGCAATCATCAGCTCCAGTAGTGAGCTATTCATCTATTACGGAGCAAAGACATACGTACACACTCGCAAATATTCTTAACAATATCATACAATAAATGGTATGTGATAGAATTATAAATATGAAGCAGATATCTAGAAATGAGTGCTACACGCACACTGGTGAAAAACCATTTAACACAAAATCATAATATACAAATATACATAAATGTTTTATATACAATAAAGAGTTGTCAAACGTTACTGTTGTTGTAACCAGTTGCTATATTATAACCAACTCACGATACGGTGTCTGTTCTTAGAGCTGAAGAGGAACGTCACCAAAGCTCGAACGTAACGTGATCCCGACAACAGCAACCAGGTCTGCGTAATGGTCTTGTAACAACCCAAATATCCAACGTATACTTGTTATACGGCAAGTAATAAAATGAGTAAAGGATAAAACCAAACTTAGAGAAAAAAATAAAAGGTCTGTAACAAATAAACCAAATTAACAGAATGACCATCACAACACTCTATAAATACCTTCGATGGAAGTTGACCTTAAAAGAGATTTATATCGCCTGCATATAACGACGATTATACATAAAAACCTATCGAAAGAATTAAGTATAAGAGACTGAATGATAGAAAAGTTAATCGATAAACTTACGAAAAGGTGCGCTTCCATAACCTCAAAAGAACAAGTGGAAATACATCCCATAAACGGCTTCCAATAAACTAAATCGGAAAACTAACGCCACAATCAATCATCAAATCTGCACTAAGGCAATTCCCATAACTTAACATAAAGGAAAAGATTAATTAGACGGCGATGTCCACGAAAAGGTTCTTCAAGGAACTTCTAGCTTCACGAGCCGATCAAACTAAAAAGTGACAATCTCTTATCAAAAAAAGGAAATTAGTTCCACAACAAAATGGCACTACAAGGAGAGAAAATGCAAAAATCCCTAAACGCTATACAACTTAATACAAAAGCATAGCTATACAGGGTGCTACGAAATTAGCACGTAACAATTGATACATTTAAGATTTAAATAAAAAGGTTCATCAGGTGAGACATAACTTAGAATTTTACATTCTTCTTCAAAATGAAAAAAATCTTCAGCAAGTTCTTCGCTTAAATATTTATATGAATTAGTTTTCTCATTTTTCTCTGCCATCTTCTTACAAACTTGACTAAGATGACCTTTAGAAAAACACTTTCTGCACTTATAAAAGCGATACTTGCACTCATTTGAACTTGATTTTTATAACCACAAACCTCACACTTGCCTTTTGTTGAAAAACTGTCAATTTTATTGACAGCTACTTCCCCTATTCCAGATGTAATAGTTGATCCAAATAAATTTTGACGGTGGATTAAAGCCGCTTCTTTATTATTTGCAATTTCCAAAAGTTTACTCCAAGTCGCTTTGATTGCATCCTCTTCAAATAAACGATCTTGAATTGATCCCGCAGTCATGCCTGTTACGAATTTGTCGCATAGTATGACATTTAACTCATTTTGGAAACCACAACCTCCAGCTAAACTTTGTACTCGAGCTGCCCAATCATTGGCTGTTTCTCCAATTTCCATTTTAGCAACATATAATTTATAACGTGCCGCATAATATGTTTTGACTGGCTTACAATGTTTGCCCAAAATGTACAAAAGATCTTCATATAATATTTTTTCCGGTGTTTCTGGAATACACAAATTACGAAGCAATAAATATTGTAACGAATAGTAAACCCACATATGACGTCATCAAACATTCTAGATGTATGAGTCATCAACTGTATGACTCATCAATAACACCTGCATGTATGACTCATCAATCAACACCTGCAAGTATGACTCATCGACACGCCTCATCGACGTGACTTATCAGCAGCTGCGTGTATGACACATCAACACGTCATCGAACATTCTAGATGTATGAGTCATCGTATGAAAGATATAAATTGAGTTCGCGAGTAGAAGAGAGTTAGTTAGTGTTTGACCGGCATAGTGAAATGTACTCTGAATAATTAGTTAATACATAAATAGTTTTTATATAAATAGTCCTCAAATAAATTTGTAAACACCTAGCATTTTTAATAGTTTGTTAAATAGTTTATAGTTATAGTGTTTTTAATTAAGTGCATTGAAAATAATCTTTTCTTTATTAATAGACGATTTTAAACAGCATCTTTGATTATTATTTTAAAAAGAACGTTACAATATGTTTCTTCACTTAGCGCATTAAGGAAACAAGCGCGCTTAATACTTCCATTTGTAATACAATTTGCTTCAAAAAAATTATTAGACCTGGCTTCAAAGACCGTAAAATCATTGATTTTATAATTGAAATCACTTATTTTGACCATTAATCGTGTTTCCAGAATTGTTTTATTGCCTAAATCTCCTTTCGCACTTGACATTTCTCCTTCTTCTGCCATTACTGAAATTCTTTTATTTCTTCTATTCTTAGGCATTTAAAATGACTAATACCATTTCCTCGTCGCCAAATTTATACTATATTTACAGAATTAAATAAACAAAATGAATACATTTATAATCTTTTTATTAATCAATTATTTTTGATGCATAGGTAACAACTATTTTTCTCAGCCTTCTCTGTTCAACGAAACATATGAAGGCATAGGTTGCTTGATGAAAAGCGAAATGAAAGTACAGACTAATAAGAGCATATCAGACAGAGTCTCATATACATCGAGATAAGAAAACCCTCATAAAACTAATTGAGAGCGAAACGAGGATTTAGAAGCATCTACGATGATCTAAAACAAGAGGTATAATAAATCGAACAATAAGATCAATAATCATACTAGACGACCTTAACGCAAAAATCGGAAAAAGAAAAGAAGCCACTGAGAACAAACTAGGAAATAACGGATATGGCATGACGAACAACATAGGAGAAAGATTAACAGAATACTTAGTGGAGCCTAATTTGTATGCCATGAACACTTTCTTCAAAAATAAAGACTAAAGGAAGTGAACTTTGGTATCACCCGATGAAAAAACAACAAACGAAATTAATTATTTCATATCTATAAACAGATTCACAGCAATTAACAGGTTTTACAAGAAATGATCATCGTATGCAGAGAGCCAAAATTCATTTAAACAGAAAGATAGAAAGAAAAACCAACACAGAACCAAAGAAGAATTTAAAAAACCCTAGAAAAGATAAAATTGACGAACAACAAATAACTATAACTTTAATAAAATGAATAAAACTATGAAAAACAGATGTTAGAAGCAGGAAGAAGAACAAGATAAGTGAAAAGAAGTTAATGGACCGTAGCAGGAACGTTTACAAACTCTTTTCAAAAGTCACTAACAACAAACTGGCAGAAAAATTAACATATACCAGCCAGTAGAACAGGCTGGATTTCATAAGCCATATAGTACATCTGATCGCTTGTTCAGTACGACAACTCTAATAAAAAAGGTAAATGAATACTACCTTTCTATGTCTTTCGCCTTTGTTGATTATGACAAGTCGTTTGACAGTGTTGAATTATGGCCCGTAGAACAGGCTTGGAGCAATAGTAGTGGAGCATACTAGCACTAGAAGACACTTTCAGAACATTAGATTGTGCAAAGACAAGCGAAAAGTAAACATTAATGGCGAGAGACTAAGTCATTCCATATTCGCTGATGACATCCTCATCGCCAATTCTAAAGTCTAATATAGTCTAATGAATATAATATAGTCATCCTAGGTTGCTTATCTAACAGCCACGTTAAATATCATGTGTTTTTGAAGGCCCAAATAGTTTTCATAATTAAGTACTACGTAACCACAATTTTAGTATTTATTATACCTAGATTCAATTATAAATTCGCCCACATCTTAGCTTATACGTGGAGGTATTAATATAATATAATGTATAGATCGTAATGTTTGCACAATCACCCAGATTTATTTAAATCGTATGTTAGAGCTACAGTGTTAACATAGTTTTAAAGTGGTGGGCGTATATGAAAAGACGAGAGAATGTAGTACATGAGTTTTCTATATTTACTGTAATGGTATAGTCAAAGCATTGAGTTAATAATTAAAATGAGAATATAGTTAGTTAACTGTGGAGACAGCTTAACCCATTTAATAGTGTGAGAAGGTTACATAAATAATTTTTTATAAAAATGTACTACAATAAATCAGTTTAATTTTTATTGAAAAGGCTATACATTTCTATACCTTTTATGAAGAACAGAATGACCTCAAAAGTGACTGTTCCTGAAAAAAGGAAAAAAACTGTAAATAGATTAAGTAGTTTAATAGTTATTTATTTTACTAGTGCGATAAATGCATTATTAACTTACGAATGCGCTGAGTTGCAGAGCGAGGGCGTTAATCCGAGTCGGGTAAGAGCATGAGCATGTTAATAGGCCTTATCACACGTGTTAAGATACATCTTTTTATTTACGACTGCCTAGAATTGAAGAAAACCATTATTTGATAAGTTGAAGCAGTTTTTGGACGTGCATCATGAAACTTTTTATTTAAAATCAGAGCAACTTAATATTCGAAGCCATAGCCAGGCAATTATGATCATGATTTACTTATTCTACTCAGTCTGATAATAAACTTCATTATATCACTCAAATACCATCATAATTAAAAAAATTATAAAGATAAAAAGGGAACAGTTATCCATTATACATACAAGTTCAAATACAGTGTAAACCTAAGGTTGTGATAGAAAGAAAAGGTATTTAGGATTTAGAGGATTTAGCAAGAAACAATTTACTTACTTGGTTATAAATTTAAATTATAAACTGCTGGTGGGTATTATCATCCTGAAATATAGAAAAGCAGATTATTATTAACAAATATCCTTCTATCCTATTTAAGTAAAATCTTACCTGCTCGTATAATCGAGTGGTTTAACCTCAGCTGAGATTAACGTTTGTCATTAGTATATTTGGACAGCTCGCAAATAAAAATACCATTGTGTCAAACTTTTATAATAATAATAATAATAATAATTACTACAACCCATAACCTAAACCAAGGCCCCAGAAGCTATAAGCTTGTGCGGGAGGGAGGGGGCGATTATTATTATTATGTAGGCCCAATGTGCGGCTGCAGCCGACTTATAGATGGAACAGCGCAAATCCCACATTTGTGTTACAGCTAAGGGAAACTGCAGAAAACCTTAACCAGATCTGCCAGCACCGGGAGTCGAACCCGGGCCGCTTGGGTGAAAGTCCGGCACGCCAGACATTACACTACCAAGGCTGTAAACACAATGTAAACACAATGTTTTAACTAACACAATGTAAAAACATTGAAGGTTATCCAATTCTCGAACGCGCAAATAATGAGAAATTCCAAACATAGAACCCAGCAACGAAATTTCTCAAAAATACTAATAATAAAATAAAACGATTGAGTTTAGTTAAACTACTGCATATAAATTTAACATTCAACTTGTAGGGCAATTTAAGTCATTAAAACACATAGCAATAATGTCTTTATTGTGTTTTGTATTTTACAAAAGTTCAGTAGGTTACCACAGACGCCACCTTCTGCTCTTTCACTTAACCAAATAAAAATAAAACTATTCCTACCATAAAATTACTTAAAAACCATACTAATAATTTGAATTTTATATTTCACATTCATGAGCAGTTTCTAGCACATTATGTATATTGTTCTAAAAGTGTTTTTAGTATAAATGAGTAGTTTTAAATAAAATACGTAGATGTGTGATAGAAGGTTCGAGTATAAATACAATTACAAAATGTGAAATGTAGTACAGTTAAGAATTACAAAGAATTATGTTTGAAATAATATAACAATTTTTATTTAATCTACTTTATACATTTTATAAATATACCGACATATACGATACAGAGATATTTATTTACTATACAATATATTAAATCGTATAAAATAGCATGCTGTATAATTGATTGCCTATGTTTGCATACTGCTTTTAGTTGATTATTTTAAAATGCAATATAGAGATATTGCATTTTAGTTAAATAGCACTGTATTTATTGTACAACAGCAAACAATGATAGCGGACAGCTGGAAATAAAACTTGTGATCTGGTCACCCATCCAAGCATTAACCGAGCCCAACATTTATCAGTAATATTTTTCCAGATATTGTTTATATTTTTATTTTTCTAAAGCTGGCTGTTACTGATGAAAATAGCACTATATGCAGTTCAAACACATGTAGCACATTTTACCTTATCTTTTTCTAGCATCTTTTATAATGTAAGATTATCCTTTTAATTTCTTTAACAAGATTTTATTCATCATTTTTTATTTATAGTTATCTAAAAAAGCTTTTATTTTGTTTTTCTATTCCTGGTCTGTGGTATAGTATACAGGTTGGAAACGCATGGGCATGATTATAATTATTTAAGGTGAAAGTAATTTTTTTACTTAGCCTTCTACATAAAATCATATTCTGAATGCAAATCCATATAAAAAGATTATCACATCGATTGAGAATTGAACCCAGGACCTTCCGGTTTCCGGGCGGGTACTCTACCTCTGGGCTACCTAAGGTAATTACCATTAGAACAACGGTCTTTCCATACGAACTAGATAATTGAGAACATACAAGGTGTACTAAATATATTTGCTTCATTAAGTTAATTGATCGACAATTCGCTGACGACAAATCAATTATGATTCGTAAAGCGAATCTAGATTTGTTTGAATAATCCTATTGTTCATTAATATTATAAATTGTCTTTTTGAGGAATTGTTTTCGACGAATTATCCTAGATTCCAAATTTATATATCTATATGTGTAGGTTTTCTCACCTTAATTCCCTGGACGTTAATCGGACAAGGTTTTACTAACTTCAGTTTATCTTTTACTCAAGTATTTATAACTTTGATAATACTTTTTTTATTTTTAAGTCTTAAACAAAAATAAATTCTAATCTTAAGTTTTACAGCAGACTTATAAAATAAAAGCAAACTATAATACCCTTTCAAACATTAAAAAGAAAATAAATAGCTTTTAACACTGAAAAGTGGCACTACGAAGAAAATCTACGAGTTTTTAAAGAGATTTATCTAAAATAAATTTGTCGATTTCAGTAGAAACTTTTCGAAAAGGAAGTTCGCTTAAGGTCACAAAATCTAACTATGATCATCTGCGGAGAAACTACCCGTGGTGCTTAATAAACAGTCGAGTCGGAGCCCCTAGCAACACCATCAAATTTGATGACTCAGAAATCGTGCACGTTGAGGACCACAAATTTGATGCTACACTAAGTGTAAGATGATATAAGATATAGTGTAATTTACAGAGTGCTTCTCACAATATCGTCTCCAATTTATTGGGTATCTTTGTGAAATGTTGTAAAAGTAAAATATAAATAAATGACGAAAGCTGTAAAAGGAAGGGTGCCAAATGAAAATTGCTAGTCGGAACATAAAACCTTTAAATAGCCGCTGTTGGAATTTAAAAATGAATTTAAATACATTTACATGTAAATTATTTTGTTAGCACCGCGTGTGGCTTTTACAAGCGCAAAAATAAATTCGTTAAATGAAATGTCATTTGCAAAAACAATTTTTTGTTGTTAACATTTTTTTCGTATAGGTGCAAAAACCTGGTTGATGTGGTTAATGAAGAATATATTTATTTAATATTTAGGGATTTCATGGATAAACTACATCGTAATTAGTTGAATGGTTTGATTTACTAAATTGGCGTGAAAGTGATGACGCCATCGATCTTTTTTCTAAATCACATGATAGGTGTTTTTTTTACTGAAATCGATAGAATATTGTGTTCTCTTTTAAATCATAATAAATATTCATGTTCTTACATAAGAAAATTTTCAAAAAACGTAACAAATAATTTAATAATTCTGCAATTAATAAAACAGAATTATCTAGCGATCTTAGGTAAATAACGAAACTTTAGTTAGTTATTCTGATTGTATTTAAGCTTATATTAATATATATTTAATAGTATATACGATTTGTACCATTTTTGGCAAAAAATAATGCTGCTACAAAGCGTGGCGCTTTAAATCAAACAAACTGTAGGTGTATATTAGAAATCGCCGATTTGTGTTTTTTTTTGCAATTTTAAATATTTATTAGAAATTACTACTGCAAATAAAATAGAAATGGCATTAAATTATCAGAAAAAATTAAAACTCTAACATTAATATGAAACACTTGGATATTCTTAATGCTATTTAACCATTTTATTATCAAAAAAGTCGTTCAATCCGACTAAGAATTTATTACTATACTTGCTATTTACAACATTTATTGCTACTATAGCCGCTAACAGGATTACAAGTTAATTTATAATGCAAGGCACCTTCAAAATACCAGTTCAAATTTATATTTGTGGCAATCAATAACCAATAGGTCTATCAACATTAGAGACGTTATGGATAGATCATAAAATTGAATCGACAGGACGCAGCGTCATTTATACGTACAAATCAACACACTTCTAAAGAAAATGAATGAAGGTGTCAATTACTATTACTTGATGCAATTTTTGTTCACTTTACTGTATGTTCATTGATGTTCTTCTTAATATTTATTCAGTTTTTAAAGCGTTACCGAGAGCATTTACTATATAATTTTTAGTATTTTAGTTTTTGTTTGTTGTTTTGTACTTTCTTATCGTCAAAAGAGAAGGTAGCTTTTCTCTACACATTTTTTTTATAATTAAGATTATACAGTAGTAAAGGTGTTCTTACATCTTATCACAAAAATACTTATGTAAAGAAAAATAAGCAAAAGCCTAAACAACCAACCGTAAAAATTATTATTTTTTTTAAATAGTTGTAACCGGACAGGATAAGGAAAACTTTTGGGAGAACTTTTAAAAATGTTCCTAGATAACGCAATAAGTGAATCTGATAAGTCACAAATTGTTTTGATTTTTATCTGGAGTAGGGAAGAATCCTACGAAGCAGCGACCATATACAATTTTACTCAATAACCTCGGTGGTGTAGTGTCTAGCATGCTAGACTCTCTCCTAAGCGGCCCAAGTTCGACTCTCGGGACCGTTAAATCTTGTTAAGATTTTTCTGCAGTTTTTCCTTATCTGTAACACAAATGTTGGATTTGTGATATTCAATCTGTAAGTCGGCTGTAGCCGCACGATGGGCCTGCGTAATATTATTAATCGCCCCCTTCCTCCCGCACAAGCTTTAGCTTATGGGGGCTGGTTACTGGTTAAGCAAGTAATGGGTTGTAACAATTATTATTATTATTTTGTAAGTTGCACAAAAATTTATTTAAAATTTTTCGAAGGTTTCCCGACAATCAATCAATCATGTCAAACCGCTTTGCTACTCCAAAACATAAATCGAGAACGTTTCTGATTTATCAGACCAACACCCGGGACATCTTTATATTTTCCTCTAGGATTTTTCCTATTCTGTTTAGGTACGACTATTTCGAGAAATCTAAAATTATATTTTTCAGTGCTGCTGGTTGTTTGGGATTTGACTTCTGATTCTTTCTTTATGTCAGATTTTCTTTATATCAAATGGGTAAAGACAATCTCTTCGATGATACAATATCCATTTAAAGTCCCTGTGAAGGATTTTTTATCTAACGTTCCTGAGCTCTGCGACAGTCAACCCAAATGTAAAACAAACCAACAAACGGTAAGAGAAGAGTAAATACCATCCAACCAATCCCAAGCAGCATCTAAGTAGCAGTAACTGAGATCGGAACTTTGATTGAGTAGTTGTTACGTAACTACAACTAAATTTATAACTTTGTAGGTTTAATTACTTCAGTTCGAAATATTTTATTAGTTGTTTCTACTATTTATTGGAACTATGTGGTTCCATTACTTCCGAGTAACTTTTAAATTATGTGCAACGGTGTTTCCACTTAGTATAATTGCTTTAAAGTTATTGCAACTTCAAAGTGGCATTATGATTGTAGCGGTAACTTGCCCGAAGCTACTTTAAAGTTTTTAAAACTTTAACTTAGTACTGAAGGTTACCGTTACCTGTATCAAGCCATTGCTTGACCTTTAAATTAACGAAACCTTACAGTAGTATTGAAAGTAAAACTTACGTTGTTTGCTACCCAAGATAATCACTTTGAAGTGGTTTTTACTACTTGTTTTGCAACAGAATTACTACAAAGTTCCATTTACTATTAAAAATTACAACGAAGTGACTTCTATTAGGCAATCCAAAACAATATGGTTGTTGTGGTCAAACATTCCAAAATTCATAAAATCACCATTTGACGTACTTTTGGATTACCTAATAAACTGGCCTAATCGATCCAAATAATGATGAAAACACCATTTTATTGGTATTGGATTGCCTAATAGAGTTATATCTGCTGTATGTTAGTTTGGAATTTGGAGGTTAATTGTGTTTTTAATTGGTAGTAGTTAGGGCCAATACAAAATATTATTTTGCTCTCATTTATAAGGAACAAGAGTAAAGTATATTTCCCATTTTTCTTTGGTTGCCACAACCTTAAAATATGCCATATCTAATTATTATGTTCATTGTTAATGTGAGGTTAAACTTAAACGTCCTTAAAGTTGCAATGGGAACTTTGCAGTGACATTAGTAACTGGAACGTGGTTACAAAAGCGTTGAGTCACTTGAAAGTTCCAGAATTTTTTAAGTTATTTCATACTTCTTGGTAATTGAATTTGTTCAGTTCCCGTCACTAATAATTAAGTGACACAAACTTTTTTTACAGGTAATACTCACTACTTTAAAGTGATTTTGGAGACCTTTAATCAATTTGCAATTTGTTATGATTGTTAATAGACTTATAAACAAATTGGTGCCAAATTGCGCTTTAGGAATAATATAAAAATGGTTTCTATCATGTGTATCAACTTATAAGTATTTTTGTCATATTTTATTAAAGACATTTTATATTAAATATATATTAAAAGAAGACGCGTTGTTATTTTTCGATCTAATAATAATCACATTTAACAGAAAAGTTGCGATGATTTATAGTATTGGTATACTAATATCAAATATACAATAAACAAATATTTCATCTCTCTATATGTATTATTATATGTATTATAAATATATTAGTAATCCATTTTGTGGCACGATCGTAGCATTAATATAGAAAATGATAGTAGAATATTATTTTTAAGTTGCAAGAGAAACAGGGAGCAATGATGCGACACGATGTCAAAGAGAAATGAAGTAGTAATAAACGTAGCTGAACAAGTTTCAGAGAAGTCACTGCAACGCATCTGCTATCCAAAAATTGTTCCCCATTTTGGTTCCAGGCACGTAATAAAAACGTTGCAATTACGTGTTTGTGACTAGTGGCAAAAACTTAATAGTTCCGCCGGTAGTTGCTGGTAGGTAGCGATGACTAAAAATGCTGCTTGGGATGGTTCTTAACAGTCCAACTCTGCAGCCCAGCTGCTTTAATACAGTACTTGGAAATCAACTTGTTGGTTATTTATTTCTCGACATTGCTTAATCTTCAGCCAGAATATCGTAAAATTACGAATACATTCTGACTGTATGTAATGAATGACAAAGCCAGAATAAATTGAAGATGAGAAAAATTTTTAAAAGCCAACACCAATCAATGATGGGGCAAATTTCTGTCATAGAAATATTTGAGAGTGTTTAGCTTTTTACTGATTATACTTTATGTCTGTTAAAGCAACGCATTTACTGCAGTACACAAGCTTATTATGGCCGCTGTGGGTCCCAAAATTTTTGACCATCATTACTTTTATCAATGTTATTAAAATGGATCAAATCCATCATCTTTGATGGACCAATTGAGCAAGCGAATCTAACGATTAATACTGAGCCGTGCCTTCCAAAGTATGCTATTATGCAGATACTACTCGTATATTATCCAAAAATGTCTATAACAAGGCACCGGTGGCGACGACGCGTCTAACCGAAATTATGTGCGGAGAGTTTCACAAATTTAATATTATCCTAACTAATGGTAATAAACGAACTGCAGTTTCGCTCTACATACATATGCGAAAGTGTAATTCATCATATCTAATTAATTGAACAATCAGTTTTAAGAATTTACTGCATTTCCCCTTGTATGCATCTGGTTGCCAGACGAGTCATCTTCTCTAGACCTACCTAAAAAAAACATTTTTAATATAAATACTATAACTGCTTTAATTGCCTTACCTTTACCAAACCCTTTAGTTTGCATTCACCAAACTCTCGATACTCCAAACTATGTATTTCATGTCTTAGATAATTTGCTGAAAGGGCCAAGTTGTTTTATCACCTCAGCATTTGTGGCAGCAAGCATGGCTGCTTTCCAACTTTGGTAAGATGTTCGGTATCCTTAACACAATTAGTTACAATTTAAAACCAACAATTATAACTAAATTAACAATAAACTAACTAAACTAACTTTCTCATCAAATGCTCACGTTCATTTGTATGACATTAACATACGCTAACGAAATGGGTGCTAATTTGTAGTTACTAAATAATTCATAAGATCATAATTTATTATTCTCCGATTGAAAATGACAAGTTTAATACTCCAAATTGCTTTCGTAAATCTAATTAACAGGGTACAAGACTTTATACTTGCTAATACACGTTCCGCGTTATTCGGAAACCTGATCAAACTTCTAGTAACCGCGTATTTTGTAAAATAAACTCTGAAAGACCCTTTTTTCATCACCCTGGAAGCTTTAGTTTTTCAGCTAAGGGATTGTTACAATAAAAATATATCTAGTAATTGAGTAAAAGTTGCTTTTATTGTCCATTGATTGGTGACAGGTTTACTAGCACCCTAGTGAATTTGCGCGCTGCAGTGCATAGGTTTCCATCAGTTCATCCGTTACCATTTAATACAATCTCAATTTTTCAATGCGACTATTCTCCCTTTTTTTATTACATTTTATAGAGCCATCTACCAAATAGAATTTTGGACAATAATAACGTCTTACGAAAACCTTTCAAATGTGATGATAAAAAGCTGAAGAAACTAAATGCTATGACTTTTCCTTAGATATTACGAACGAAATCGCCCAGGAGTAACAAATCTAACAGTCCCAAGTGTCCTGTGACGTCGGTAGGACTTGATAAGTCTAGCTGTAATCTCATGGGGATCAGGCACCGCAGTTGAGCCGGAAAACCCTTAGTAATTTATGTGTAAATCCTGGAACTGAAAAACATATGTCTCTTATCCAATCATTTTGTGCACCATTTTTCTTAAGCTTCTCGGCTGTTAAATAGAAAACAATTTTAAATTCGCGGCTGTGTCGTTGTTTGAATCTCACCGCTTTGTCTCCTAAAATTATGTTTTACTTGTGTATAAAGTAAGTTTCAAGTTTGTATACCACGAAATGTTGGTAAACATTTAAACAATGCCTAGTCAAACAAAGACAACCCGTTGATCCCTGACAATTTCAAGGACGTGAATTACAATGTACAAGTTTATAGCCACTTTAAAGTTCGTTAAGAAAATCAGAATTTCGTGGATTATCCCGTAAGGAGATTACTTGGAGAAAAAGATAAAATAGAAGCAATAATATCTAACTTAATTATAAAAAATATGTGCTATGGTTTTGAGCTCAAAATAAAAACTTAAAAAATAAATTAATAGCAAAATGAACTCTTTTCAATTTATTAAACGTGATTGATCTTCTAGTAAAGCAATTTACAAAAACCTTGTGGGCGTTACTTTTTATAAATTAATCGGAACGTAATACAACCTGAAGCTCTTTCAATATCAATTTTCTAGGAACATCGTTTGATCATAGTAATATAAATGATATAAAAGGCATAAAATGTTTCCGAACATTTGTATGCTCGATCGATCCATTTCTTAGAGAATTGGTACCTGATTTAATAAAATTATTGAAATGTAGCATTCTTAAGGACAGGATGGATACCTGGCTAACTAAAAAATTGACTTATAAATATTTTGGAGAGCAACTAGTAGTAGAGTGCTCGGAGTCCCGAAACTTGCAAAAAAAACACACTTTGTGGGACTTCGAGGTAAAAATGTATAAATTACATAGAATTGTAGCTTTGATTCTGTAGATTCTAAAAATGCAACTTGTCAAAAAATTCTATGGTGCAAAAGGGCACTATTTAAAAATTTCGAGTTAAGTACGTAGTTGGAAAATAGAAGATATAAGCTACATCTGCAATAAAAAATTATGTATATTTTTGTACAGATTCTTATTGGTTTTAAAGTCTTAATAAGAGCTTCCGTTTGGAAATTTACGTAAATCACATAAGCGAGAATTGAGAAGGTTTCACATTTATGCAAATTACTCGTTTCAAGCACTGCACAAATTTAATTAAATTCGACTAGTTTTTGCTTTACACCGTTTTATCTCGGGAAAGGTAGCATTTAATAAAAAAAATGTATTCTTGTGAAATTGTAACCACGTTTATTGCAATTGCGATGGTCCTTGATTTATTTCAAACAAATATTAATCAAGATATGTAATAAAATGTAAAACATCATTCATTGTGATGTTCCACCGGCCCGCAGCCGGCTGTACTATCATATAAAGGTAGACGTAGTATAAACAAAAGTTTAATCTTGTATTCTCAGTTTAGGTATTTTATTAAATCTCAAGCTCACATTACTTTATCAACCAATTATTTTGCACAAGTGCTCGGATTAAAGCTGTTAAGCAGAACTAACAGTCAAGTTCGAATTGTTTAAAACAAAAATCCTTCTTCTTTGACTACACAACGTTTGTACCACTTCATGATACGAGACACGTGAACTCCACCATTCGATAGATCTTTGCTGACTCTCTTGAAAACGGTAAATTAACTAAAAGTTTTACGCAGTTTTAAGAGGGGCTATATACCACTCAAGTTTAAATATGACAACATGCTTAGCCAATAGCCAAATTGAAGAAATTTATCTTTTTTATCAATTTAGTAATGTACAGAGTTAATAAACTAAAAATTCGTTACGATAAAACTGTCAGCTGATTAAGAGTTATTACCATGAGAGCACTTTATTCTTTTGAAATTCTAGGAAACTTAATGCTTTGCAAGGGATTATTTACGCAAAGTAGACGCATAAAAATATATTTTAAGGCAAGTTTATAGTACGTGCCTAAAGAATGATTTTAATTCGTGAGAATTGAATTTTTACTATTCCAAGTTTTAACTTGGTTTTAAATGAATAGCACAAAATTTATATTGTGCAAGACTGTCTGCATTATTAATTGTTCGTTTAAATGTAGCTGCCGTTCATACTTAAAAATAAAACCTTTTACATTTCAGTACATCAAATTAAATTAAATAAAGAGTTAATATAAAATTATGTGTAACGTAATTTGATTTTGTGGAAATTTTATTAAATTCATTACAGATTAACCTCTAATCATCCGCCAATGATATAGCAAACCCAGGGGCGATCAGAAGACATTTTAATTCATTTGCTTGTTTGCACTATGTAGACGAAATTTTATTATAAATTTTTAATTTTTATGCTATCGAACTTATTTATTTCAGATATCCCCACTGTATACATACTGTGAAATATTGCTTTCGTATATAATTTTTATTCTTTATAATATTGTAAAATTTTGTGTTTCATCTAAAGTTGTAGAATGCGTTTGATATAGACAGATTCAAACCTGATCATTATTAAAGTCCCAAACTGCTCTTTCAAGCATAAAGTAGTTTGTACAATTTTGTACAAACTCAGCTGTTCAGAACTAAATACTAACCAAAACACTTGAATAGCATGTTCTACAAAACTGCATAACAATTACATTGGTTTGAGCTTAATCGAGTGAATTTAAAATTTTCTGAAATTTTGTTTGCAGCTGCCCGTTCCACCGATATTCAAACTGAAAATGTTATTTTTCATTTTGTATAATTCAAGTTTATTTCATTTCTACACACAGAATTTTCTTCCTTTATCCTTTAACACCATTTCCATCAACAGCCTGTAATGAATGGTACCTTTGGGTGTTGAAAAATGCATGGATGTGAATTTTGAAATTACCATTTTTTTGTTTGTTGTGCTTGAACGCTATCAAATATTTAAATTTCTACCGCCTGTAATTGTTCCCTAATTGTGTAAGTATTGATTTGTTTGCAAATTTTATATCAATCAGGACCAGATTACTCAGAAAAATATAATTTAATCGCCCACGTTTTATTTGTTTAAAATTTTAATTTTCCATTTATTAGGGTGTGATTAACCAATTAAGAGTAAATATTAGTTTTATATTTATATACCATAATATATTTTTTTGGTTATAGGTTGTAATTATCATCAATCAAAAACACACGTACTCTTTGAAAAATTAACATTGGGGGTGTTTGGTAAACTAAACACACAAGTCAATCACCTTTACTAAAACTTTTTTGATAGTTTCATTTATTTTTAATATTTACAATTCATTAGTTTGAAAGTTTTGCTTTACTAAATAAGAAATATATATAACCCAGTAAGAATTTTTACTGTGCCTACGGTTTTAATTTCTTATCTAACAAGAATTGATGTTTTAATTTTTATTTAATATGAAAGATTACCAGCTCGGCTTTAAGTGCATGTTTGTAAACCAACGCGTCAATGGCTGTAATCAAGGATCGTAAATTCTATAATTAAGTGCATGAGTCATGAGGAATATCATTGAAGAGTCTATTTAAAGGGAAATTCAAAGTCACATGTTGGCGTAACTTACGGTGACTTGGTTACACCGTTAAACCGGTTTATTTAAATTCTGATAGGAAGAATATTTATGTGCTCTCTAAAAACGTAAAAGATTTTGATACAAACACAGTTAGTTTGCTATATGTGCGGTCAATTAATTATAAATTCGGCAGTCAGGTGTAATTATAAAGTCGAATGCCTCAATAAAAGAAATTATAAGAAAGTATCTCATCAGTGTCAGAAAGTCTCAGGGGTATGTACGGAGACCCAAATACTATCATCACAAAATAAATTAAAATGCTTAGTAAAAAGTTTTATGAATTTATTATAATCCACCTGACAATTGTTTCGACAGAGGAATAGAAATGACGGTGCGTGAAAAAGTAGAATGTATTTTATTCTAATTGTTGCAATGGATAATCTTGATTTAGCATTATTAATATTTTTGGAAGGTGAAGTCACCAAAAGATGAGACAGAACTTTTAAAGGAATTTGACATATTTTAAAGATGATGGAGAACACATCGCCAAATCACTATAGCCACCACCAGTTGTTCTGATGCTGCACGGCTATAGTGTTATTTTTACATTGTATATAATCTCGGTTTCTCACAAAATCAGAAGAAATATTTTGCGACATTGCATAGAAATACTTCACCGCAATTGTACTAAACGTTGCAACAAGTGTTTCTCGCCGTGTTAATGATCGTAATAAAAATGACGTTGACGCTTTTGTTACGTGACGGCGCGGCGCATATGGCCGCTTTTGAGATAATCGCAACGATTTAAATCTTAGAAATAATTTTTTTGTAAAACCTCAAATTTCAATAAGTATTTTTATTTTACAACAATCTTATTTCATCTTATTTGATTTTTAATCTTTATAAAACAGTAAAATTCCAGCAAATGTAATGTTAATTTTTAATTAAATATTATTATTTTCCCATTATTCTGTACTGTATAATATTTAAAGTAAACGTTCTATTGAAAAATTAAAAAGAATGATATTTCCTTGTTGGTCTTAAGAAAATTTGATAGTGAATGAAAAATAGATGGTAATCGTTATTCGTAGATGTGTAGAAATTATTTTTAAAAGCATGTCATTATTTTCTATACAAATAAATGTAATAATAGTCCCATTATTGAAAGATTTTAAAAAGAATGTTTTGTTATTGACCTTTAAAAAACTTGAAGACATAATTCGAAAATATTAAAAGCATGGTCCTCATTATGCGTACATATCTTGGAAATATTTAAAAAATATGTCACTACTTTCTATATAAAAAATATAGTAGTCTCATTATTGAAAAATTAATAAAGAATAATAGGTTGTTGTTGGATCAAGTAAATAACTATACAATACATAGTGTAATGCTATTTTCACAGGTTGTGTTATTCATACATAGTCACTATGAAATAAAAGGAATACATTAAAATTATATGTTAATTTGTTACATTACGTTCATTTTAAAACGAAAATTATCAACCTAATTTAGTTGTTTACTTATAATTTGTTCATATGAAGTTTTATTCATTATTCAAAAGGTTTTCTTATTGGTATTTTGGCGCATCCAAGCTTTACAACAAACTGAAAGAAGATAAAAAACATTATAAGTTTTGTGTTACGTTTTTATACATGTTTTGACATAAAGTCAAACAACGTGATTTGTAAGGTTATAAAGAATTTTGTTATGCATGGAGACTTGATCTCAAGTCAAACAATAATGTACACCTTATAAAAGTCCCGAGAGTAGAGAAAATCCAACTATTTGTCAAGACTTGTAGGTTAAGGTGTAGCCTTGAAAGATAATTAGATAATAAACGTCTCACAGGGAGAGCTAGAAAACGAAAACGAGTTGATAAAAATTTGTAAACGAAAGTGCACAAATAAAAATTAATAAAATAAATATGTCACAGCCTAATTTATGTATTTTATTTTTTCTTTTCATTATTGTTTATTACCAAAAGGTACGTTCTTTATAGTTGCTATATACGCGACGAACGTTATTTTTTTCCAAAGTCGCCTTTGGGTAAATTATTATAAATTCAGATACAAAGAAATTTAACAAAACTGACGGGTTAAACCCTATTCTCGGATATAAAAAAACTACAGAACTCTTGGTTAATGATGACAAGTGTTAGTGGAAGAGTCCCCCTCTCCAAGAATTAAAGAACCAAATCAAATAGAACAAGAAATTCCCCAGAGCCGAACCTATGGTCACAGTCAATTAAGCATTGAGGTAGGTGAAGAGACCCCTCAGTTTATTTACTCTTTAAGGTCCTTCGAAATTCCAATTTTACTCTCTTCTGTTGTTCAAACAAAATATATATTATATAAATATATAAATAAATAAATTTAAATAATTATAAAGTGTAAAATACCAGTATACAAATAGTAATTCTGTATATTGTGACGAAAAGCTTTTTAATAGAAGTATTTACCACAATAGGTGTTCCAGTTATTTTATAGATTGAATGCTAATAATTAGACGGTTTTGAAAATTATATTCCTTATTTAGGGCTATCAAAAATTATTTGAAAAAACAAGTTTAAGAACTTATCAATGCTTGGGCCTATCTTGATGGGCAAAGCATAGTTTCGTACACAAAAAAGAAGTCTTTTTCTATACATTATACCATTGGAAGGCAGGTACATTATACCATTTTAGTGTTGAAATAAAGTAACATGAAAGTATTACTATTGACAATTATCGAAAAAGGAGAATTGATAGTACTTACCTGCATATTGTTTAAAGTTCTTGGTCTAGTTAATTAATTTTAGTCTTTTTATTAACTAAAAATAATTTTATAATTAAAAGTTTTCTTTAAATTAAAATTAAATTGTATTTAATCAATTGCAAAAATTCAATATTTACCTAATAAAGTGAGGTTATGTTATTATTAACAGCGTAATAATTCTTTTTTAATTAACTCGATAAAAGCAACACTTTTAAAAAAATTCCAACTAGTATATCGTTGATATTTCATTCTAGTTAGGTATTGCGGATTGAACAACGTACAAATTAAAACATACAAATATTAAATTTATTTTATTTAAAGTACAAACCAAGGTAATTTATAAAACAAGAAAGTGGAGTCTCTATATAAAATATACTGGGTAGATATTGTTATCAATACAGTGATAAAGTAAAATATATATTTTGGAATTCATTCGTCTATTTCAGACAAGCCGCGTGATTGTTTAATTACACAGTTGTCGTGTAATCAAATAGTGTACCAAAATAGCTACAGTTTGAATTTGTGGTGATGATCTTTCATCTAAATAATGTTCTACTATACTAATTTGTATTTTTTTGTTATACAAATAGTTATTTTGTTTCGCTTTTTAAAATTTAGAAAATCCAAAAAGGGAAAAGTGATTACTATATAACGAAAGCATCAACAGCATTTCAGTAAGAAATTATAAATCACTTCCATAAACGAATTGTTCCTGAAGAATAACTTAGAGTAGGAAAAAGAGGATTATTATTTGTTTATTATAATATAATTTTTGTAGAAATTATTAAAATTAAATACTACGAGACATGGGTAGAGAGGGAGAAAAATATTTTACATGTGGTATTGGTATTTAACAAAGAGGATAAAGTATATGCTGTGTGTATGCATATGTGTTGGTCTCTCCAGAGGGTTATGATAAAAAATATTTATTTTATTTTTATAACATTTTTATTTCGACAATCCACATTTATTTCAAAGCAGTAAAACTAATTTTTGATTTAACTAATCGTATGATCAAAAATAAATTTAAAAAATCCGAATAAAATAAAAACTTCCTAATACTTAGATATACTTATTTTAGCGCCTACGCAAAAATTAGAAAATATAAATTTGGCATAAATTTATCACTTATGGTAAAAGTAAAACCGTAGGTCCCGTGTCAATGCGATTTAGAACATTAAACATTCCTACAGGAATGGAAATTTTCTAGATTTAGTTAAATCCTATTAGGGTCGGCCAAATGATTACAACAATCGGTGCCAAGAGGTATGAGGGATATCCCGCCGCCACAATTTCTCACTCAAAACAAACAATAATTAATTGTGCTGTACTATGATTCGGAATAGTAAGTCCAGAGTGCTTGAGTTTCACTGTTACTATTTTCCGATTGCGTTGGGTGATTTTATAAATGAATCGTGATTTGTGGATTTGTAGTTATGTTCGATGAATTCAATTTACTTGAAATTTCACGATCTGTAATATATTGGTATGATTATTAGTTAGGTCCAGTTATTGTTGTTGTAGTTCCGTTTCGTTAGAACTTATAAAGGAAGTCGTTTATTAATTTTGATAAAAAGGTATTACCTGTTTGTTGCATGATTATAGTAGATAGATTAAAACCAGTAGACTCACTTTGGAAAATGATGTTTCGTGTTTATACACAAAAAGAAAATGTTGAGAAATGATAATAATGTCACCTACATGCATTAAGATGCATTGATAAATAATAACATATTGTTACGATAGATGATATAATGTAAATAAATATTGTAACTAGGCGATTTATGATACAATAGAAAAATCGGGAAAATAATCGTAACTAATATAAACAAAATATAATAAAGAAATATAAAACAGACAGTTATAATTATCATAAAGGTTACGACCAATAGAACATAGGATTAATAATTACTAGAGGCTTTTCACCAATTAGAAAAACAGTTTTAAATGATTACAACAGCATTATTACAAGAAAGTCAATACTTGTGGGTGATTTCTGTTTAAGCTATTGATCTGAAAGAAACACATTAAGTTATTATAATAAAATCAAAGTGCATCTATTTGAATTTTACTTCACTTACAAAAGCTATTGTAAACCACTTTGCAGAAAAAAACAGTGAATACAAATAAATATCACAACAGGTAATTAAAACAAGAAATTTATTTATCAAACCTTACCATTTTAAAATTCATAAAGAGTTTTTTTTTTTACTTAAAAATCAAATACAATAAACAGATCACAATCAGTTGTCAACAAACAAAAAGTAAGGTTACATAAATAATTTTGCATTAACACTGATACCAGCATAACAGGATTTTACTATTATAGATAAGCGGACAATTTGAATGCGAACCCCATTTATGTATTCAATTACTAAGATCAAATTATTAACTATAACTGATGGATATTGGCAATTAAAGAATAGACCCTGAGATACTTTATTTACATACTGTTTATAGAGTCAATTAAGAATAGCAGTGGTACAAATACATATAAGAATTTATAACAAACATTAATGTATTATCACATAAAATTATGACGCCACAAAGTGGTGTGAAAAGTTAAACAGTAATAACATTACATAAAAATATGGTGTCCAACGAAGTGGGCAGTTAAACATTAAAAACATTACAATATACCTGTGTTACTTTTTTTCCCATGCAAAATTTATTTTTATTTATTTAAAAACGTTTTCTAAAGATATCGCAATAAAAGTAGACACATAAAATTCGTTTTCTAGACATAACAGTATCGTTCACACATTTCCAATAAAATGATGCTTCATAACGTTAAAAATATAACCATTTATCTGTATTTACAAATTTTATAACGCAGTATAAATGTATCGCTAATGAAATAAAGTTGTACTACTTTACGTCCGTTTTAAATCCAATAAAATTCAGGAGCAGCCTGCAGCGATCATAAAATGTATCGAAAATTGGTCGAAATTATGACAATACAGTTATTCCACGTCAGAACCCCAACATTTGCTAACAATTTTATCGCTTTTATAATAAAATTACTATTCCGCTAGTGTTTCCGGGTCCATGCTAAACTCGAAACTTTAAGATTGCATCAAACCGCAGGGTTATGTATACCTATTATGATAACACAATTTATGTTTCTTGGTTTATTAAATAAAAAAATATGAAAACCTTATTAATTATGATTTTTTTCTGACTACAGAATTTTAATTTTCTTTTTATGAAAAGCACAGGGATATTTCGTTTAATTAATGTTCGAATGTTCACAGGAATTTAGAGCATCCTTTTAAATCAAAAGCTACTTACGGATTATCTTTTGACTACTATAATCTTCTCATTGTCAGGTAATTAATCAAAGAGAAATGAGATACAGCTTCTTTTCAAGATTAAATTAGGTAGCTACAATTGTGAAAACGAATTTTTTGCAATTTAAATGAAAATATCAAATTTGCAATTATCATTTCTACTTTTAAGTACTTCTGTAAAATAGTAAAATAAAATATTTTTTTATAATTTTGAGTGAAAAAGTTCTTGGAAAGTAGGCGACAAAAATAGTTAATGCTATATAAAGTAAACTGTGTAGTATATTGAGATGTTATTATTTAAATAGAAAAAAAATTAAATAAATTAATGATGTTAAAATTACTTTGGCTAGCTTTAGTAAAGAAAATTCAAATAGCACCCAAAATCTTCTTTTATCACAATAGGCTGAATCAATTCAACATCTGATCTTTAATATTACAAGTCTAATTATCCAAATCAATAATTAAATAAACACAAATCTTCTTGATTTAATTTAAATAAATCATTCACAATTTCATATAATTGTTGGAGAACGAAACTAAATTTGTCTTTGATTTAAATATTCAGGTAACTATTCAATTCCATCAACACTTTGTTAAAAATTGTCGATTGCTTACAAAAAAACATGTGGTTATCACTTAACCTAACTTTATTTTGCAGATTTTTGGTCTGCAGTCGACCATAGACACTCCCAATGCGTTTTATCGACTGAAATTGTTTTTCCCCGGAGTTTATATAGGTTTCATTAAAACAATCGAAAAACAACACAAATTTTCAAAACAATCGGACATCAAAATTTTATCATGACGTCACTAACGAAAAATATGTCTAAAATAAACCATAACTGAGAAAATCAACGAAAACAACCAACAGTCAAAAATTCAATTAAAACTTAATTACAATGAAAACTCATTAACTCCAGCTATGCCTATACAAGGAATGACTACATAGCTACCCATGGTAACTCATACATATGCAGTTTACATAGAAAAATATTTACAATAAAAGAAAAACTTAAATAAAAAATCTGTTTACACGTTTTTAAGATCAAACGATGTTTTGCAAGTTCCCATACAAATGAGAACATAAATGAAATCAAACTATACTTACTCTTGTCCAGAACACAGTACTCTAAGTGCCTGCATTCATACAACGGTGTAAAATATTATAATAAAATCAATATTTGCAAAAATTGAAGCATATCAGCAAAGCCAATACCTTCACAAAGTCTAACACAAATTTTTCAAATACTGGAAATTGTAAGTTAAATGTACTGTTATAGACATTACAATAATGACCCGTTTTACATATTTCCAGTGAAATATTTTCCCGAAACTGGTTCAGCTTAGTAGAATCAAGAAAATTCTCTTTTACGTTAATTATCGTCAAACCCCATAAAAAATTGATAAACTACCCTGAACATGTAACATGGGTTATATAAACCATGTTCTACCACAAAAACCATCTAACTGATTGATATGCCTTTTTATATTTATAAATCTTTTATAAAGTGAGGTTAAATGTGTATTAAGACTATCGTACTCCTATTTTCTTACTTTAACTTGATACAATTATCTGTAACCAAGCATGTATCCTTAAGCATGAATAAAACTAATGTCCTAGCATGAGTATCTATTTTTATTATTGCATGAATATTACGTATAAGTGCTATTTGGTTATTTGAAAGCTTCCGGAGCCTATCGTAGCCTATTAAATATTCTAAATGTGTTACAAACTAAACAAATTTTCAATTAGGTGATATGCTATCATCTCAGTATATTCTAAAAAAATTACGTGCTGTTCAGGAATGTTCTTCTTATATACAAAAAATAAGGCTCGTTATTAATTTAAATAAATTCATTTGTAAGTAAATAACTTGCACTTAAAAATATTTAAAACAAAGCTACGGCAACTTTGACGCGTCAACTTTCGATAAATTTATAAATCAGGTTATGTATCGTCTATATTTTATGTAAATTTTCTATCTTGGTTGTTATGTTTAACTACTGTTAATTTTCATTTACCCATCTTGTTCAGATAGGATTACTGTAACTAATAAAATAAATATGTTGTTTAAATTGGGATTTACAATCATATATGCGAAACCGATCTGTAGTACACATTATATGTAGTCGTGATAAAATAAATAAATGACTAAAAGCTTTACTTATTTATTTTACTTTACTAAACTTAAAACATTTTCTTAAATCACGCGGTTTTTAATGATTTAAAATATTAAAGTTGCAATAAATATTTACTAATTTAGGTTCTGCTAGATAACACGTGCAAAATGAGTGTATTTTTCCACTCTCCGTAATTGCAACTTTTACGACTAATGAAACAAATACTTAGATTTTGCAACGATTATAAAATTATAAATAACTAGGTATTATGCTCTTTAGAATTTATTTACAAAGTAATAACGTATTTGCTTGCTGGACGTAAACTTGAAACGGTAGTGTTACTAAGAAACAGTTTTCCAGTTTCAGGTCTTTAAAAGTAAAAAGTAAAAAAAGTAAGAAGCGAGTAAGACTCTTATATATTTTATGTAATAAGCATCTCCTGAAAGCACCACTGCGATCTTTTAGTACTAAAACTTTTTGAGTTATTTAGAACATAGTGGTGTTAAGTAAATGAATTTGATGTACAAAGTTTTAGTTATAAGTAACAACTTTGTCCGAGAAAAAGTTGTCAAAGATATAATATTTTAGAAAAAGAGCAAATAGTTGAGGCTAACTACCATTACTCATAGCAACACGCTGTGCAAATGAGCGAATTCAACCCTATGCTATAACAAAGACAATTATAAAATATCATATCAAATATTATCAATCTTATCTACCTTTATAATGACAATTAATGTCGAAACACCTGTAAGGTTAAGAATTTATTAAAAACTTGTGAAACTTTAATTAATCTTTTGATTTTTACTATATTTTATGAAATTATTTAAGATTGTCAAATTAGAGTAATATGAACAAATTAACAAAGCACAGAAAAATGTGATGTCTCAATAACTAAAATAAATAAAGAAAGACATACAGAAAATAATGGGTTAATGGTTTATTCTTACTTTTTATCAACCTAAAATTTTATGATTATCTAACAACTTGATATCATTTGACGCAAATTCGTTTTGTAGAGGTAGTTTTTTATTTACAAATTGAATGCATACCGTTTTACTATTATTAACGATCATTCTATTTTTATTATACCATGTATTTAGTTCATGTTTGACCATATTTGTTTTAGAAATAAGTTCATCAATATTATTAGCCGATACTATGACAGATACATCGTCAGCAAACATAGTAATTTTATCTGCAGATTTTATACATTTAGGCAAATCATTCATATATAATAAAAATAGAAGTGGCCCCAATGTTGAGCCTTGTGCAATACCCAAGGCAATATTTTGAACATCGGACTTTACATTTTGAATATCCACAACCATACTCCGGTATTTTGCAAAGCTGCTAATCCAATTGTTAATATGGCCTCTAAGCCCTATATCTTGAATTTTACATAATAATAAGTCAGCATCCACTACATCAAACGCCTTTGACATATCACAGAATAACCCTATAACATACCTTCCAGTATCTAGCTCACTATATATAAAGTTAGCAATGTCACACATTGCAGTTTCTGTCGATTTACTACATCTAAACCCATGTTGGCTAGCTGAAAGTATGTTATGTTTATTTAAGAATTTTAGTATTTGGTTGTATACAATTTTTTCAGTTATCTTAGACAGAACACTTAATACTATAACGGGCCGATAATCCACTTTATCACTAGCATTTCCTTTTTTATGAATAGGCACTACACGACCAGTTTTCAAGCAATCTGGAAATGTGGTAGTTCTTAGTGAAAGATTAACCAGTTTACTTATAGGATCCAGTAAAACGTCTGAACAATATTTTAAAAGTTTAGATGTGATATTATCTAATCCGGCACTCGCACTTTCCTTTAAACCTGAAATAATTACTAAAATCTCGTCTTTTTCAATTTCATATAACACCATAGTTTTTTCAATAATAGGTTCTTGAACATAATCATGGATTAGGTTAAACCCTAGATGTTGCTGAACCAAGCTGACAGGAGCTAGACTGAAATAACCACAAAAAATATTTGCTGTAGTACCAGTATCAATTATTAGTTCCCCATCTTCAACAATTTTAATACATTTCTGAGTATTATCTTTATTACACATTTCATTATTAATTATTTTCCACATATTTCTAATTTTGGAACAAGATCTATTAATGCATTTGTCATAATAATTTCGCTTCGCAGCGGTCAACATTTGTTTATAATGCTTTTTTAGTTCAATATATCGTACTCTTACATTTATGTCATGTGAGTTTTTATATAACCAGTGCATATTCAGCAATTCCTTTTTCGTAGCTATTATTTCACTAGTAATCTACTTGTTTGAAGCATCATTTTTGATTGTAAGATTTCACTGAACAAAAGGTTATTTTTTTATTTTATTACTTAAAAACATTTTCTGAAATCAGTAAAACAGTTTTTTTTAAATAATTTAAAGGTATTAAGCTTGCAAAAATATTTATTAATTTAGGTTGTGGTAGTGTCCTCTGCTTAATAAGTAATTGCGTTTACGTACATGTCATTAATAAACAGAAATATTATTAGTTTCATTATGCTGCTGACATTTTAGCTTATTTTGGGAGTACTTTTGAGGTTCTCAATGAGTTTATAATTCTTATTAATAATAGTCTTCTACTTAACATTGAAGAGTTTTAATAAATTCAAATTTTCCATATATATAAAACCTACACATATGTACATTACTATTCCAAATAGATCCCGTCACCATATAGAGCACATAAACTAGAATCTTACAATTCTTTAGCCAGTACTCTAACAATTTTAACTACCGGAATCTACTAAAGAAATATCAACAAGAAACAAAATACACAAATTACATTTCAATACTATATTTTGCCAAAATCTCCAAAAAAGTTGCTAATATGCTACACCATAAGATCATCTTTAAAAGTAACTGTAACATTCTCAGTCTTATTCAATGCTAAAGATAAAACACACGTTATTAGTTTACCGTTTTTATTGCCCTTTTTGCAACTCGGTGTATATTGCACAAATTATTCAAAATTTCAACGTAAGTTACATATCAAGAACATGTACGCACGTTATTCAAAAGTAAACATTAGAAAAGTGTAATTATGCCAAACGACTTTTACAACAGAACCATGTAATGACACCACAAAATAACATTGAATTATTTAAATTTTTCCAACAACAAACACAAAGTAGACATTTTAGAAGGTTTCCAAATATACAAACACAAAACCAACGTATCTTAAGACTAATAATCTCATGCCAGTTTATCTAGGGGCATTTGCTTTAACGTCTCATATTTTGTTTAAATTTCCGTGCATAGTTACATGTGAATTGATATTAAATTAATTTTTGCTTACTTTTTGGACGAAAAGTGGCTCTCTCGAACGACATATAAAACGAGTCACTTACTTAACGTCTTGAACGGCTTTCAGAATTGAGTCAAAGTGGAATCGTTTTCCCTCGTAAGATTCTCTTTACGAGATCTGACTAACCGAAATACTAAACCAAACACTCGCACACATACTTGAACATACAAAAACTTATTCAATGAACAGTCGATAAAAAGAAAAGTGTGAAAGATGCCTTGCTTGATTCAATGAATGTAAGGCTGTGTTTGATGCTTTAGCGTGTCACGAATAAATCCTGATAAACAATAATACTTAAGTTATATTTTTAAATAAGCCTTGGCTTAGCCTGACAATAAGCACGGATCGTCTTCTTTTAGATTAAAGCAGGTTGTAGGTGACTTGGTATGCCAGATGATTTATAGAGCTATGGAGAAGGGCGCCAGCACAATTGATTGAAAGAAATTAAATATTAGTAGTAATGCTCCTTAACAACAGAGTTCTAGATCTTAACGTGAATCAGCCCCAATCATGCAATAACCGAATTCCTTCACTCCGTTATAACACCAGAATATCAAACAACAAAAATAAAAAAGGAAATCAATAGCTATAATAATATAATTATTATATTTACACATAAAGATCTGTATCCAATCATTGGATTAATAATAATCAACTAAAAGGCTTTTAGTTGCTATTTAAATAATGTCTTATTATAGTTAATAATAATAATGTTACAACTAAATTAGAAATACTTACAAATTCATACTTTGATCGTTAATAGGTTTATCATTAGTTACTTGAAAAATTAAATTCAAAATCTTATAAAAATTGATGTCTTATCGCATCATAGAGCTGCCTTAAATTGTAACTTTATGAACATTCTAGTAATTCACTCTTAAATTTTGAGACAACGAACTAATCCAAAACAGACAAATGAAGAATCTAGGTCAACGCGTGATCAACAGCTATGAAATACATTAAGTTAATATCAGAGAGTAAGCAGCATCTTGTGTTACTCTCGACTGTTAAAGAAAGTAAGTAGCGTGAGTTAGGGTTGTACTTTTTAGAATTTCGTTTGTTATTGTTGAATACATACACCCTAATAACGAGTTACAAATTAAAAATTTCATTACGTTTTAAATAGCGTAGGGTAATGAAGACACGTAATGAAAAATAATTGCAAAAACATTAGTTATAACCCGTTATAAATTTTGCGACGCTACTGAATCATTCCAGCTCTGATGTTGATCTTGTCAGTTAAATTACTCGAGTCAAGCATGTGATTTCGATGACCTATATACTTCATTTGTTTGTTTGGGTATAAGTAACATAAAAATAAGATAAAGGTAAATAACCCACTTGGTTATTTCTATAAAATAAATTTGGCCTACAAACGTTGTTTCCGTTGACCTATGTAGATGATTACCAGGTTGTTATAAACCCTTTGAAGAAGGCTTGTAGTTGCCACGAGTAGGGACTCAGAATATTGCGGATGGCAAGACCATTAATAATGCCTTATATTTAATTTGCACATATATTCACCATTAACAATGAACAAAAGGTAAAGTTCGTAGTTTCTATGGTCTATGAAGGTCAAACACCTAAAGTGGTCACTAGACTTAAACGCGGATTTTAATTCAAGTCTGGATCGATTTCCCTATAAATTATAATTATCTTATAAAAAAGTTTATTAATCACGTCAATAAAACAAGAACAAACTTTAAATAAATAGAGATAATTTCGTAATACAAAGAAAACTATAATTTCAATATATTTCAAAACTTACAAACAATAATGTAATACTTTCAGTAGTTCACAAAACTATTTTTGTGCACTAATTATACAATAATTGACCCATCAAAAGGGAATTTCACAATTAAATCACAAAGACTCTTCACTACTCTGCGTCATTTAACTGAAATTGTCATAACTTCCTTATTTTTTAAACTATCAGAATCCATATATCAGATTACTTAAATAAATTACTTAAAAAATATCCATTATTATAACCTCAAACTGCACAGATAATATTATGAACATATAAATCAGCACCATTAAATAAATTCATTCATTCGGTATTTTTATATAAATTACTAAATTACTTTTATATAAACTCAGCTTATTATTCAGAGGATCGTTACCAGTTACTGTTACCAGTCATAGCCAGGGTCTATTCACTCCAACCACGCCCCACAACCAGAGCCTAGGGATTTTACACAGACCCGTTTAAAAAATAAGGGAGTTACTTCAGTTAGATGGCGGAGAGTAGAATTTGCGTCAAAATCGAGATTTTTAAAACTTTATAGCTTGGCCAATTTTCAACCAAAAATCTGCAAAAATCTATTTAATGTTTTTTTATACAGTGCTATTAAATTAAAATGCAATATTTGAAAATAGCCAAGCAAAGGCATTAGGTTGAGTTAGTTAATGCATTTTATCACGAACAGATGTGGTTTGTTATAAAAAACTCAATTAGTGTGTTAAATTATATCCAAGTTATACGAAAGAGGTTAAACGGCTAGCGCATTATGAGCTTTTATGTATTGTTGATTGCATAAACATACAGTAACTGCAATGGTTTGAGATGATTATTTTCAAAGCAATATAGAGCGTATGTATGTATCTATTCAAGAAAAAAATAAACTCAATGCGAGATGTTAAAGCACGGTCATATTTTAGAATTAGGCATAGGAATTTGCCATAGAATTACTCAAATATTAATTAATTAATTAAATTATTGAATTTAATTAATTGAATTGAATTAAATTATTAAATTGAATTAAACAAATTTCCTGTTACTAATAGTGCTAAATATTTACTTTCTTTCGTTTTACTGATAAATACAATTATATTTAATATTTAATATGACCCACGTTCTAGACAAGCCAAGAAACTATGAAATGAAATTTATCATAATGATAATAATGCAAAAATTTTGATTTGAATCAAAATGGCTAGCTTTAATAAAAATGTAACAGCTCAAATAGTTTTTCGTTCTCCCAATAGACTAACTCAGGTTTAAAATTTGGTAGAGCATGAGATAAGCAAACTATAAAAATATTTTTGATTCTTGCACCTGGAAGAAAAGAAACTTACTACCATTGCACTTCTGGAATTCTGGAACTCGGCAGCTGGACAAGCAGCAATCTTAAATTCTGTATGTGAAGAAAATAAATGTATGCTTGCATAAACACCAACACAAATAAACATATAGATAAATTGAAACACAGATATTTTATTTTTATTAACAATAGATAAAATATTTGTCAAAAAAGAAAAATAAAACAATTGTTTAAATTAAAACAAAAATAAAAATAGGAAGAAAATCTTCTTTGGGCTTGCTCAAATGTTTTTGTTATGATTGCCACCTGCATGGGCGTTGCAGCCGTTTTCCATTTGAACAAACTGACATCAAATAAATTTATCAGATAAGAAAAATATTTACTAAATAAAGTACTAAATCAATTTATCTAACGGAAATTAATTATTCTTGTAAATTAACAAGTTGAAATTGTCGAAATGTTACGAATTTGTTATAAAAAAAAACTTTCACGCAAAAATGTCTTTATGCTTTTTTTGTTCTAAAGTGAACCAAATCTTTTTAATTTTGATTTACCTTGTATATAACCGTCAACGAATCCATTTCAAATCTTTTATAATTGGTACTACAGCATTGATCCAAACAGCTGACTTTAAAGAAATTCATACGAGTCGATTATCCAAATCAGTAATGGAAACAAAAAAAATCTTCTTGATTTAATTTAAATAAATCGCCCACAATTCCATATATTTGCTGAAGAACGAAAACAAATCTTTAAACTTATGTCTCAGGTAACAATTCAATAACATTAACACTTTGTTAAAATTTGACGTTTGACTTCCAACGCAAATATCATATTGTTTACAATAACCTTACTTTTATTTCAGAAAATTCTTATGCGAGCCGACGTGGATCTTTCAAATACGTTTTGTCGACTGACATTGTTAATTTTTCGAAGCCTTTTTATATGTTTCCTCCAAAATAGTTGAAGAAACAGCGAAATTTCACAAACAACGGCACATCACAAATGTCATGACGTCACTAACAGAAAACATGTGTTCAAAAATAACACTAAACTAAATTCTAAAATGACAGAAATGTAGCTGGCAAAATAACGCTTAAAACAATATCAGACACTTATAGTCTAAAATCAACATTAACTGAGAAAATTAACAAAAACGATCAACGATCAAAAAATCTCATTAAAACTTAATTACAAAGAAAGCTCATTAACTCCAACTATAACTCATACATATGCAGTTTACATTGAAAAATATTTACAAGAAAATAAAAACTTAAACAAAAATCCGTTTACACGTTTTTAAAAGTCAAACGATGCTTTGCAAGACTCCATACAAATAACAACATAAATGAAATCAAACTATACTCAAACTTGTCCAGCATACAGTCC
Source organism: Agrypnus murinus (assembly GCA_929113105.1). Lineage (NCBI taxonomy): Eukaryota > Metazoa > Arthropoda > Insecta > Coleoptera > Elateridae > Agrypnus > Agrypnus murinus. The sequence continues at coordinate 76,097,094 of OV816030.1, forward strand.
TCCAAGCGCCGGTATCCATACAACCGTACAAAATATCAAAATAAAACCAGCATTTGAAAAATTCAATAGATATTTACAAAGCTGATACCTTCATCTTTATGAACTCAAACCTTCTAAATGCAAGACTCCGTAAGCAAAATGTAACAATATAAATATTAAATTACTTATCTAATATAACTATTTCCAGTGAAATATGTACACCCGAAACTGATTTAGTTTCATGGGAGAAACAAAATTCTGATTTACCTTGGAGACTCGTAAAGCTCAAATCTTACAAGAAGGTAAAACCTTCCACAAAAATGGAAAACCATCTTAACATGTGACCTGAGTTGTATTACTATAAAACAACCTAAATAATTTATTTTTTTTTATCAAATCAAACTTTTTATGTAAAAATTGAGGTTACGTCTGCATGGAACTCATCCTTCTATAATCTCTATTTAAAATTGATAAATCTTTATGTAACCTAAAGTGTAGCCTTTAGATGAAATAAACCTAATATCCTAGCATGTCTATCTTTTTATTTAATGCATGCAATAATTATATGTGTTTACGATCAAATCGTAGTCTTAAAATACTTCGGAATTTCAAATCGTCAAGTAAATTTTCAATCTGATGATTCCATATCATCTTAATATATTGTATAGCCAAAGCGAATGATTTGTTTATATTTCTGTTACTCTTGATGATATATTTTACATCGATAAAAGTATCATATAAATAATATTAAACTGTTTATAACTGTTTTGTTTTATTTCATGATTATGGAGTTTTACGAAGTAAGATTGGAAATAATAAAATAACATTTACTACTGTAAATATTTGCCAATTTTTAAATGTACGTATATACAATAAAGTACAGTTATTACATTTTCAGTTACGGTTTATTTTTATTTTTAAAGCCTAGAGGCAATAGTACAAAACCCAAGCTATTTATGTTTTATCTTTGTCCTGAAAAAACAATGATTAAAAGTTCAATAAAAACCATTCCTACTGAATCTACTAGAGAGTAGATTATTTGGGGAAATTGATGCTTTTCCATTCGCTTACACTTAATGTTTCACAGTGGTCCTTAATATGCTGAATCCATTAAAAGGAAACTTAAAAAGAAAAAAGTATCATCCAATTTCCTCGGAAAATTAAACTTTTTTTCGTTTATTTATTTTCGTTTAAAAAATCCGTCTATAAGCTTTAGGATGTAATGAATACACATTTAGTTTTATGCACCAAATTAAGGATCCAACTGTAATTTATTAATATTTCTTTTAGAATACGCATTGATAAGTTATTGATATCAAATTTCAAATATCCATGAGAGAGTGATTTATTACTCTACATAACTGTAGGTGGATTTTTTAGCTTCTACGTCAATAAAAAACGAAAGAAACGCGAAGGTTTTCCTTAGAAAGGTGAGAGGACCTGTAACTAGGGAATCCCTAAAGGCTTTCCTTTCCTTTTTACTTTTCACTAAACCTCAATCTTCTATTCCTGAACATTTAAAATGTCAGAATATATAGCCCTCGTTTATTTCCTCCAAACAAAGCGAATACTGGAAATGGTTCAAAGTCAAACAAATGGTAAATACGTTCATTTTTATCATAGTTTACATATAAAACGTTTTTGCGGTTTTGAATTCTATTTTTGAAAAACTTTTATGCATACCGCGAATGTGGGTTAAACCAGTACCACGATCAAATTCTCTTCCCCAAATGTACAACACGTTCCAAATAGTAGCACTAAGTGGAGAAGCAAACAGAATGGAAAGCGTAACAGTGCTGGATGGAATAAATCAGATAACAGAGTTTTTTCGAAGTGATTTTACAAAGTTGCTTTTGAATAGAAAACGTAGGCATATAAGTTTCTTTTTTATTCTTTACCCTTTTTGGAAACCACACTTTTGTATTCAATTTTTTTTAATAATCTTTCAAAAAAAACAGATTTGTTCAGAAATGAAAAATGCCAAGAATTGTTACATACATATATTGAAAGGGATTTCATCAAAGGCCAACAACCCAGGAAGCGATTGTAAAATTTACTTGGTAACTTTATATTAGCGGTAATTAGCATTTTCAGACTTCATAAAGATGGAAATACAAATAATTGTTTTGGTTTAATTAAGAACTGAAAGTTGTATTTTCTTGTACGCAAAAACAAAATTCAGTTAATAACACCTACAGGATTTTGAAAGTGAACCGGTAGCTAAAGTGAATATAAAAGTAATCAATAAACAGTCAAAAACTTTTTGTAGAACATTAATCGACGATCAATTTGCAATAATTTTACATTTTCCCCGCATACTAATAGCAATTTATGCTGTCGATTTTATCTGATTAGGACATGTCACAGAAAATGGGATTTGCTTGTATATTACATACATTAAAATAAACTTTTGACAGCTATAGCCAAGAGAAATAAATCATTTCAAATAAATTTTAATATATTATCGAATTGTGTTCCATTAAATTGAGATATTATAAAACGTGAAAATCATGACATAATTTTTAATAAACTTTATGTTTTATTCATACAAACCCATATAATTGTTATAAGAAATGATAACATTTGAATCAAACGTGGAAATGTGGTTTTATAGTCAAAGCAACAGTTTTATAAATTTATTTAAATTAATAACGAGCCCTACTTTTGAATAAGAAGTTCAAAGCAATATTAATTTATTTATAAGAATAAAGTAAAGTAAAGTTAATTTCTTTGTTAAATACAAGAATAGTTTATAATATGATAAAGTTTAATACAATATAGTAGTAATATGGCAAAGTTACAATGCCGAAAATAATTTAATTAAACAGAAGTTTAATAAATTTTAAATGTATAACAAATACATAAACAAAATAGCTCATAAAGTCGGTGGCTGTCTACCGGGAGTGGGCCTCAAAAAAGTACTTCAGAGTACTTCATAAAAATTCCAAATCAAAATACTTAGATTTTCACATAAAATCTTTCAGGCGGTCTGGCACCCACGTGCAATTATGGTTTGGTATTTTTTGCTATCCTTGGTATTCTTTATTCATGTGTATTAAATAATACACTTCAAAAATTAATAGCAGTACTTACATAGTAACTTTCGTGGTCAAAGCAAAACTTGAATCTTATTTTATCATATCGACAACGGGGAAGAAGGAAACGCCCATAAGAAAAATTTGCATTTCAGTCGCCTTGCAAAGGACGCTCGTTTAAAGTCATTCGGGCGGTCTCTAATGTTTCTAGCAACGATGGTTTGGTATCCCTTATGATACAGAAAGAAGGCTATAAGAAAAGAGATCTAGTAGTAAAAAGTGTGTCACGTGATCCTTGCACTAATGCAATGCATCAATACATATCCATAATTTCCTATTGCGGATCTCTATCTATTAGCAGAATTCTAAAATAAGTTTTTCAATTCTATTTATTTTTGTATCGTTTTGTTCTACATTTTTCCTAATTGAAGATTCAAGACCATTAGAATAACTCAGTGGCATATTTGGGGGTGAGGGGCTAACAGGTTGGAGTCACCCCCGATTGTTTTTTAATAGTCCAGGTCATTTATGTCAAAATCTAAGTATTTTGATTCGGAATTTTTATCGAGTCCTCTCCCCTCCATGGAAAATTTATAAATACTCCACTGGAACAACTAAAGTATCGTTATTTACCTAAGCTTGCTAGATAATTCTGTTTTATTAATTGGAGAACCAGAAATCAAAGCCTACTAGTCGTAAATCATTTTTCACGTTTGAAATTGAACACTTGAAAATTTTCTTATGTAAGAGTATGAATATTTGTTATGATTGAAAAGAGAACACAAGACTCTATCGATTTCAGTAAAAAATACCTATCATGTAATTTAAAAAAGTTTGATGACGTCATCACGCTCACGGCGATTTAGTAAATACAAAATCTTCTGAACCAGAACATAGATAATTTTATGCCATTTAATAATATATGGTTTATACCATTTCTGACTGAAAATAAAGTTGCTACAAAGCGGAGCACTTAAATAAAACAGACTGTATATGCAAGACATTTTCTGGCATATGATATAATGCTGCATTATCAATTTTCTTCAAACAAGAATCAGTTAACAAAACTAACACACATAGAGAAAACAGACTAGTAAATAATGACAGCTTAGCTGTCGAAAATTTTCTCAGGTAGATTATAATAAACTTACCAAACTCAACTTTACTGCTCAAAAATTACCACGGCTTGAGATTTAGCTCTTTCTTACAAATTTTTAAGTCTTCAGGTCGCAGGTGTTAACCCTAAAAGCTTCTGATTGAATAATGGGTTCGGGAATAAATAATAATATGTTTGGGCGCCACCAAAGCTGAAGATGTTTTTTTTATAAAACATAAATTTAGAAAAAGTGAAGGTTATCAGCTAAGGAACTAACCTCCTTATTAATTTTGAAGTTAATTTAATTAAAACATTAGTCAAACAATAAAAGAATTTGATTAGCCAAAGAAAACAAAAAACATCAGCAGTCCGTTTAGCTAAACCATGTCAAATGATCATTTAAATTTGAAATCTGTATATTAAAAAACAAAAGAAAATGGTAGATACATATTAATCAAAATAGTTACGCATTAAAAAAATAGCAAGTTCAAGATACAAAACACACCAAAATATAGTTATGCAATAATAAAAATTTATTAATTCAAAATATAAAACCATTAAAAAAACATATAAAATTATCGATTTAAAATAATTATTGTTCAAAAGAAAAAAATGAATATTTCGGGATTCCAATTAATTAAAAAAATTTAATCTACCATTACAATATAAACAAAAAGTAAATACCTTAACCACATTTTATCGTCCAACCAAAATTCCTATTGTAAACTGAAGGATACGTACTCTTGACAATCACACACCTTAAAAACTTTAAAACAAAAGCTGCAATAACAGACTGCTGGGCATAAAGTTGCGGGAGAGGTCTTCTTGGATTCTGAACTACATATTTTTATCGAGGTTCACCAAACATTAACTTAATTGCTTGCAATAACTGCCTTAGATAATACATTTTTAATTAAATAACTGTAATTAAACTGTACTGTAGAACTGTATTTATTTCGATCAATTCGAAAAACTAAACGGCACTTCAAATAATTAATTTGTTATTTCACAATAAACAAATTGAACGGTACGAACACATACTTAAGCAAAAAATTATTAAATTTACTTAAAACTCATCAACGGGATGTATATTTGTGCCTTGCTGAGGCCCAAGGCACGACAAACGAAAACTTTAACCGGACTGTATTTTAATTAACTAAAATAAAACGAGAATTCAATAATATCGACCGTCTTCTTTGAAAGCTGGATCAGAAGTGTCTTGTCTGGACCACCAACTAAAGGCAAGTGAAATTCTGGACCGCGCCTTAAAGCAAGATGTGTTCCTCATTTTTTAAAACTAAAAATTATGACACTGTGAATTAAGGGTGTACAAATCTCTACGCTCCAATGAAAAGAGCGTTAAATTCAGTTTTGTCCAATGAAAACATTCCAGTCTACGTGGACCGAGCTAAAAATTTTATACGGACGCAAAGACGGGGAACAGACGCGTCAACATGTGCCGACTAGACTTGCAAACGGTGCAATTTTCAAGATAAATACGCAGAAGCCAAGTTGAATTTTTAAAAACGTGTAAATGTCACCTTCCAAACAAAAGAGAAGTTTGTTTTTTTCTAATGCTTTCCCATAATATAGACAGGAATATTTTTATAAGATGAGATGACTTAAATACAACGTTGGATTTTATCAAGGTCCTCTGATTTTTTCCACGTCCTCTAAATTTATAGGAGTTCGAGAATATTCTAAATATTCTTTGTAAATATGTTTCTACATCAAGATTTTAGCTACAAATAAAATATAGTTTTACAGGACCGAACTTTAAATTTTTCAATAAAAATTCATGCAAAATTACACGTATTTGAGGCCGATAGAGAATATACCGTTACAAGTTTCAATATATAAATCTACACAAAATAAACAAAACTAACACTTCTTTTTCTGCGTACAAACAGGTAATAATCATAAAAGCAATCCGTGCAGTCTTCTTCAGGAGAATGGACGTGATATTTGCAATTAAGTTAGATGTACAGAAGTGTTAGTACTTACAGCAAAATGATACACTGAATCGTTTTGTAGAGTTCAAGAGAAGCAAATTATGTTCCATCACACTCATACAGCAACTTAAACTCTTTTTAATTTACTGACAAATTAGATTAGTTTATGCTCCATACTCATTTTACTTTATAATATTAGACTTGCTTGATTTTTCGAGCTTAAAGTCGAGATTACTAGTTCACATTTGTTATATAAGATTTCGAAAGAAGAGTATAGTGAAGTACGCAATTGCTGAAAGAAATCATTTTAAATAGACTACGAGACCTAATCATAAAAATATCACCGAATTTTTTGTCCTCTATAAATTCAGCTGGACCCTCGTACAAGGTGAGCTTAGCAGCACTATTGTTAAACCTATAATTTCCTCAAGGTAGTAAACCTTAGTAGTAATAGAGAGAATTTTATATCAAAGCACAACTTAGAAAGGAATATGTTGAAGGCTTTTCTATAGGGAACTGTATTTACGTAAGAGAACAATTTTGATAGGAGAGAGGTCAAATAGTCCTTGAATCACGCAAGCAATAACTTTTTTTTTAAATAGTGTTGCAGACTTATTCTTTCAATGGGTTTATATAAAAAATTATTCCTTTTAATTAGTATTTCTTTATCGAAGAAAAGTTTAAAAACCAAACTATCAAAAATGCCGTCGTAAGGAAGTTCTATAATGATCATTATCTACCAACTTGTGCTTTTTCCAGTCCCAGCCAAAGAACAATCCAATTCTTAAAAAGCTATTTAAACAAATTACAGAAGATGAAAGGTAAAAAAAAACTATAAAGTAAGTTTTTAATGGAAGGTTTAAAGACGAAATGAATCATTTGGCATGACTTTTATAACTTTTCGTTCAGAAATAGGATTACTTACAATTTCTTTTTTCATGCTGAGGTTAACTTTCAGGTTCTACTCAGTCAATTGATGTCAAAAGTACATTGCCCTTCCTTTTGCAGCCAAGCTCCCCTTCTTCTCTTTTACTTTACCATTGTTTCAAAGTTTCATTCAGTAGGGATTTAAGGTTTCTCAATATCTTTAAAACCTTCAAACAGCTAATACAGTAAATGCAATGAATATTTGATTACTTTTACAACATTCGGGTTTCGTTTTTGTTTATAAATCTTTTCAAATAATTTGAGTTAGGTAGGTAATAAAAAATTTTAGAGAAGTAAGAAAACCAAATACATTTTTTATCACTTTTGGGTTTCAGCCATTAATCTTCGCATGCAGACCAGGAAAAACTAATATAAATCCAAAACAGTATTAGTAAGCCTTTAAACCTTAAATCAGATTACACTTTAATAACATTCTGATTAAAACTTAAAATCCAATTATGAGGATACGCCAGGGGTTTATAATAATTTTTTTATAAAAATATTTTACTTAGCAATTTTCTTCTTGTTTATCTAATATATCACATTATATTTAACGGTTACTAAATTTACCAAGAGATTTAACAAACCTCCCTGTAATTAAATTTAATTAAGTTTATAGTACATACATTCGTGGAATTTTAATCAGTGTTGCACTTACTTAATAATAGAATTAAATTAAATTCTGCACACGTATCCAGAAAATCTCGTTTTTTCCCCATCTATTTACCGTATGAAATAAGTGCAGAAAATGGTAACATTTAGAGAGCGAATTTTGTTTTAGTAACACTTTTCTAGCAAACATTGTAAGAAATTTGTAGTAAACTCACGTCCCGAAATTGTTCCACCCCAATAATCTCCCCAAGCGGAATAAACCAACACAAATGGAAAGTTCTCGCATACCTAACACTCACAATATATAAGACACCATTTTCGTTACTAAACTTTACGTGATTAATTGGTAATCGTGGGATTGCTAGTTTCCTTTTAACGACACTAAATACATACACAATGAATTTTTATATTATGATTTGTGATATTTTTGAATGTCACTTATGTCGGGTTGTTGTTATATTTTAAGTTTAACGACAAAATAAGTTTTAAAAAGAGAGAAGTCGAAAATAAGAGTTTTTAATAATTTTTAATTTTTTAGAGATGTTTTTTTGTTTATCAATAATAGTAGTACATAGCAACGTACAAACATATGTAATTATATATTTAACAAGTAACAGGTGTAAGTTAATGTAATTATATATTTAACAGGTAACAGGTGTAAGTTACTACAACTTAAAACGTTAATTTTAACACTTGCTTACTGTTATCTAAATCCTCGACAGATCTCAAGGAATCGTCTAAATTTCGTCAAGTAAATACTTGATTATTATTATGATTTGAGATATTGTCACAAACGGAATGATTTCGACTCGAATAATTTTATAAGTTCTACATCTTGCATTCCGTTAGTACAAATATCGTGCAAGGTTACACTCAGTTCAGCCGCGGCCTCGTCGCCTACAACTCTTAACCAGCGGCACACTCATTCGAAGAAACGCAACCATAGCTGCCGCCGCGTCAGCCACGTCAGACCATTCCAATGCATTTTATCTATTAAGGTTGCTTTCATCTATGCTGAACAACCTACGTTCGTCCACAAGCAGTCAAGCGGCCTACGCTAGTAGAGCAGCTGCACATTCCTTCGAAGTATTTCCGCTCCAGCCCACGGCAACCTACGAGTCCACAACCAGGAAGCCGTGAGCTCCGTGCCTGTCACAGCTAACTCGCCTCTGCAGGAAATTCCTACCATACTTGGAACACCATCCTACGACTTCCCACAATTATGCTAATCTCTTCCGCGTTGAAACGTATATAAACCGCTTGCTTTGGGCTTAGAATTCAGTCAGTGCCATGACTCGAAGAAGCCACATCCAAGCAAGCGAGAAAGTGAACTTTTTATTATTTATGGTAAAGGGTTGGAATCTGGGGTCCAGGGGTCTTGATTACCATACCCTTTACTTTTTTTTTTAGTTTAGTTCTGCTTAGTTCTGAGGGGGTTGTGTTAAGGCTCCCTCTCGCTTAGTTGTAGTTATCTAGGAATATCTAGAACCTAGCACCCTGGGGTGCCGAATACCTAATTTCCTAGTGCTTAGTTGTAGACCTAGTGCTAGTGTAGGGTGGTTGCGACCACCCTCATGATTATGTTAGTTGTTAGGAGGACATGTACATCCTCACACTGTATAATCTATGTGTGTAACACTTTTGTATTCTATTGTTTTATTGTTAGTATATAGTTGTTTTTATGGCTTGTGTTTTCATTCCCTGCCTCTGACTACGACCTCCAGTCACGAAAACCCCACGTGACAATATATTTATGATGCAGAAGTTAACTTTTAATTTAATTGAACAGAAAATGTAATTTAAAATTATTACACATTACAAGAATTTAAACGGTTTTACATACCTAATTTCATTATACTAGAAAAAATTGTCGGAAAACTATGAAAATATACTTTTTTTTGTATCTGTCTTTAAATTAATAATTTTTGTATTTTCAAACATATCAGTTTAGTAAATAAGGTTTAGGTAAGAAGATGAGTAATATTTATTAAACGGGGCGGTTGAACTGTTATTTAAAATGTTATGTGAACATATTGAAATGATATAAAAAGATTTATAAACTCTTTTATATTGATAAGTCTCACGGTGGGGGAGACAATTAAAATATGCGGTGTTATAAACCTTTAAATACAATATTAAATGCTTTAATTAAATCGGCTGGCTTAACTAAAATTGAAATATCAACACCCCAATAATATTCTATTCAGCCAGTAAGCTAACTCAGTCTTCTCAAATTTGCTTGAGCACGAGACCAACACCAAGCACCAAATAATAATATTACCAATCTTAATACCTGTAAAAGCTTACTTCAAAAACACACCTGGAGTTCTGCAGCTGGATGCGAAATATTTTTATAGTCTGTGCTATATAATGGTTGAATAGTAGTATAACATACAATAAATAAACAAATATTTATACATTATCAACACAGGTTTTCTTTATTTGACATTTAAAAAATTAAATAAAACGGAACACATAAATCAAAATAGAACAAAACTCCAATGAAATTTACACGAACTTGATGAAATGAACTGTTAGCTTCACTTTGACACACTGAAAAATTGATCGATTGAAAAATTGTCGGAAAACTATGAAAATATACTTTTTTTTGTATCTGTCTTTAAATTAATAATTTTTGTATTTTCAAACATATCAGTTTAGTAAATAAGGTTTAGGTAAGAAGATGAGTAATATTTATTAAACGGGGCGGTTGAACTGTTATTTAAAATGTTATGTGAACATATTGAAATGATATAAAAAGATTTATAAACTCTTTTATATTGATAAGTCTCACGGTGGGGGAGACAATTAAAATATGCGGTGTTATAAACCTTTAAATACAATATTAAATGCTTTAATTAAATCGGCTGGCTTAACTAAAATTGAAATATCAACACCCCAATAATATTCTATTCAGCCAGTAAGCTAACTCAGTCTTCTCAAATTTGCTTGAGCACGAGACCAACACCAAGCACCAAATAATAATATTACCAATCTTAATACCTGTAAAAGCTTACTTCAAAAACACACCTGGAGTTCTGCAGCTGGATGCGAAATATTTTTATAGTCTGTGCTATATAATGGTTGAATAGTAGTCTAACATACAATAAATAAACAAATATTTATACATTATCAACACAGGTTTTCTTTATTTGACATTTAAAAAATTAAATAAAACGGAACACATAAATCAAAATAGAACAAAACTCCAATGAAATTTACACGAACTTGATGAAATGAACTGTTAGCTTCACTTTGACACACTGAAAAATTGATCGATTGAAAAATTTTGTTTCAAATAAAATAAATTTCGTTCAAATTCCTTGTAGTTGCATAATAAAGTGATAATAATTCTTCTTGAGTTCAGTAAAGTACACACAGGTACGTATAAATCTTTAATCGTAATAATTAAAACTCATTTGTTTACAAACAACATGAGAGTACATACCCTAACTTTTATTTGATAAGTTTGGAGTTAGAGAGGGATAGATTCCGCCTTTTGATTTCCACTGACTGAAATAGTTTTTTCGTGTAGGTCCTTTTATACGTTTTGTTAAAAACAATCGAAAAACTTTTCTCGGCATCAAATTTTTATGACGTTACATAAATCAAACATATGTTTATTATTAGCGAATTACTTAAATCTAATTACATGGTTGAAGATAGCTGGTAAAAAGACGAATAACACGATATAATACAATAACAATTAAAATTGATTCCTAACTGCATAAATTAACAAAAACTGCCACAAAACTAATTATGATTTAATTACATCTTAATTATACAAATCCCAGCTATGCCACAATATGCGATAGTTACTTTAAAGCATATAGCAATTTCCTTACATAAATTTACAATGATTATAGCTGAGAACTACAGGAAAATTAAAATCATAAATCGGCTGCTTCAACCTTGTTGAAAAACCTGATATAAACGCAGCTCATGGCTTAGTAAAACTTTAAACTAAACAAAATTCAAACCATTCTTGTCCAAATTACGCTACTTCAGGTGTTTGTACCAAAACAATGGCAAAAAACTTAAATAAACATCAACAATTTCATAAACTGTCAATTTGTCCTTGGCTCGATACCTTTTCAAGTGAATATGCAAAATTGTCCAGATATAAAAATAAGTAAGCTGATTATGGCATATTACTGTTTAAAACAATGACTTAATTTATTTATTTTCAGTTAAACATCCACTCGAAACTGTGTTGGCCTCTTGGTAAATGAAAAAGGCTATCTACAATAGTACTCAAATCTAAAATGAAGATAAATCTTCCAAGAAATACTGAAATGATATCCTAATCTTGTAACCTAAGCTACCTAATGCATGTTTTATAATATAACAACTAAATTGACTCATATCCCTTCTTTGCTATTTAATAATTTTAATAAAGTATATATTTTGTTTAATCATTTATTTTAATTTAAAATAAATTTAAATAACTTTAGACGAGTAATGTCACACGAGTTAACTTTTCTTGACATAGAAAACTGTTTTTAAACATTTATTTTATTAAAAACAGTAAAAGTCGGAAAAGTAGTTTACATTTAATTATTTACAAGCTGTTTCATTCAGTTCATTATTTTACTCTTTCTTATTAATTATAATTAATTAATAACACAAATTTAACTTTTATAACAAAATAGAACTTATCACTTGCGCAATTATTATAATTACCATAAACTAAAAATTTCAATTAGTTACCAAAAGTACTTAAAAGTTTTGAAATTATAATATTGTCATAGTCTCATATTAAATTGCAAACTGCTGCAGATCAACATCTAAAGCTACTATTTATCAGGAAATCCAAAAAAGGTTCATTGAAGCTTCACACCGATAGAATTTCACTGCTTTTAGACATAGTAGTACTAGCTTAATTACTAGGGGTTGTTAAAACTAATTTATTATAGGATATAATTATTTGTTTATTATATTTTTAACAGTACGTACTACGTTTAGACTAACATTTGCAAAATGAATAGTTTAATGAAATGCAGTAGTCATAATACAAAAAATTTCCATAGGAAGCTTTTGAAATAATTCATAATGTTCGATTAAAATTAATGATTTGAAAAGTTTATTGCTTACAAAAAGCATGTTCTGCAATTAAGCAATTTATTATGTAAATCGTTAGGTTTGTTCCAAACGATTTGACTTTAATAACCGCTGTGCTTTTCTGTGATAATCTAAGATTTAGTAATTTACACTGGAATATTTACTTTAAAGAAACTTAGTCACGATTTACTCGTAGCTATTTGACGTAACCAAACTTTGAAACAAACTAATTTCTAATTTTTAGTGTGATATTGAATATATTTCTTGTGTTCTATAATTTTAGTTCCTACTTAACTGTTTTAATTGGAACTATTAATAGACTAAATGGAAATCAAGAGAAAATTGATGATTTCCAAGTTATGCGCAGAATTTTTTAATTAATCGGTTCAAATTGCTTAAATAAACTTTTTTGATGAACAAATAAAGTTTTTTCAGTTAGGTTTTAGTTGCAATTTGTGTTTAGTTTCAAAAGTCTTTTAGTATTATTGAAGAAAATATTTGTTTTACAAATAAATAACATCAGACGTCTGAACCATTCGAGCAAGTACTAAACTGGTTATTTACTTGTCATAATCTCCGTAAACTGTTGCGTATACTGGATTAACTTTCGTGTTTAAGAAATAACTTTATTACAAATTTTATTTTTTGTATTATGCTCGCGAATTAACTTTTCTTGACGTGGAAAAGCGTTTTAAAAATTATACTTTATTATTCAAAAATGCAAAAGACGGAGTCCAAGTCACAAAAATGAACACAGTTTACTGTTCAGTACAATAACATATTTATTCATCGTGAAATTACACAATATGCTCTTGCAGAATCACATAAATACTATTATACAATTTCAACTTGAAACTGGTAATAATGATGTTCAGAAAGACCGAGGTAAACAGTAACTCTGGCTACCGGTTTCTACGGCTTTCTGAGTGAGTATGGCTTGCAGGAAGGTAAACAATGACCCTGGCCATCAGTTTCTATCCCCAAGCCTGCAATAACTAGGACTAAAGGATCCCATCAAGGTCCGGTGTTTATATATGATTCTGCACGCCCACATCCTTCATTTGTTTGCACACACGTGGCCGTGGGTTGTGCATACGTAACGATAGCGTTTTGCTTCCTCTAGCATTTCATAGAATGCATTAGATAAAGTTCCTGAATACTGCAACTGCTTCCGTTCTAGCATATGTGGGTGCTCCGCTGCGAGGCGTTATCTTGCACGTGTTTATAATGAGGTCACACTTCTCTTTAATAATGAATAAATGTTAACTCGCGCTGATTATCGCTTTTGTACTGGTACAGAGAAATCTGTTTCAACTTTTCTTTAACGCATCTCAACAGATCAGTTATATGTCATATTAAGAGTATAAAATGCGACCACTTTTCAAATGAATTGCTTTTAACGTAGTTATTATTATTATTCTTTATTTCCCACAACACATCTGTAGTAAAGAATAAATTTCTTGTTGTTTATTTTACCGTGCATTACCTAATCGAACTGAAAAGAACATTCGAGTGCAACCGGCAGCCGAAGCCAGCCCGATAGTCACTATATAATATACGAACAACATAAATAGCGACCCAGGTGCATCACTAGGAAGTATAAGCGACGTTATTATTCCGATGTTGTGTGGACGATTATAATACATAAGACATACACGTAGCCATTCATCTGAATTCGACAAAGGTAGTGCATTAGACTAGGGAATGCAGCTTTTTTACTTTGATTTAGTTTTTATTACTTAATTAAACAAATTTTGCATAAGATAGAAATTTGGGCAATTACCTGTATGTTACATATATTATTATGATATACGTGTAATCCAGAATTAATCAGCAGTATCCCACCGATAGATGTTATTAGGAGGACCTCACAAAAATAAGTATGTGAGCTTCCTATAAAATTATTTTCCTATTCTATTCTTTTTATATTATTCCTATCGATTTATATTTTTTTTGTTAGTAAACCGAGTAACTTGGAAAGTTAAAGTTTATATTTTTCTGCTGAGTAAATCGGTATGTTACAATTTCCGATGATAATACCTCCCCGGGCTAGATTGAATTTTTTATTTTTGTTTGAATTCCGCTCACGTCCTTATCACAAGATTTCGTGCTCCAAATGTGCTCAAAGAAATTTAGATATTTACCGGGATGGTCCTGTCTCTCTCTCTTCTGCGAAAACAATTTAATCTATCTTAAACTCTTTACGAAAAATTCTTATTCTTTAAATCTGCTTCTACGATTATTATTTCTTTAACATTTATATATATATAGTACATACATAAATACCTCATTTTTAAAAATTGAAACATTATTAGCATTTATTTTCAGGTTTATTAGTGATAAGCTTGTTAATTATTATTTATCAGATTTTGTTTTTATAAAAACCCAGCAAAACAGAATGAATGTTACAACCCAAAAACATACAATAAAGCAAGACAAGTACTTAATATCACACCATTAGTTTAAGTGACGAGGGTATCCTTAAATCCTTCATACATTATGTTGACGGAAACTAATAATCTTCACATGAAACAATAGTGCATTAGCTGGATCAGCTAAATAAGCTTATTATAAACGCTTAAAATGAGCAAACATTTTTTCAGCCTTTCTAGTTACTTTTTATCGCTTTTCGTCTATTTTTTATCAGACTGAACAGCTGGATCAAAAATGGTTTACCCAAACGACCTTTGGTTTATTTTATACAAAAACAAAGAGAATCGTAAGGAGGTCCTACGTAAACAAGCATACCTTTCGAAGATCGAGCTACTCAGACAACGAAGCGTAAAAGGATCCCCTAGTCATATTTAATCGGATTGGCTTAGTCTGCTCGAAAGTGATTTTAGATTAGTTTAATGTTAGCAAGACTGTTAAGTTTAGTAGCGGTATATTGGTTTATGCACGTCAAGTCTAAAATTCAATTACCCAATCTAACGTAATAAAGCTAATAAACCTCCAACTTAGCATAGAAATAAGACTAATACGAGGAACATATATTCATATTGTAATTACTAGTTTAGATATATTTCACCAAACCATAAGTTAGTAAAACTCGTGCATTTAAATGTAAAATTTTAACTTTTTTTGAGGTTACTGTCAAAATTGGTAGCTAGATTCATGCATGCGAGATGTTCTGGATGATTATCACGAAAGCAAAACATCTCATTGTGTTTCACATGCTTTGTTCTGAAAAGAACGATATTTAAATTTTAAAAACGGATCTTGTTACTGCGGGATTTGTTCCAACCACGAAAACAAGACCAGGTTGCATGCATAATTAAAGTTAGGTAGGGTTGCTTCCACATGTTTAGTCGACGCTGTGGTGATGGCAATCCATTCCCAATTATATAAATTAGAAAACCTTGTTATGGAGTCTCCAGGTAAACTCCGATGAAATAATTATAACGAGTTATTTCAATAATTAAAATTGCAAAATTGATAAATCATTTAATATGACTACAGGTTTTCGACTGTGAGGCCGCCCTTGCTTTCGTAGAGTAAATAAAGTTGTCCATTACAAATAAAATGATTGTCCAATGAATTATTTCTTCTAATCTGTATAGTTTAGGGGTTATCCTTAAACTACGTAACGCTTGAAAGGAGAGGGGGTCTTTGATAGTGTTACACAGGGTTACAAGGGGTATGAGATATTAAGCTTTTCGTTACTCTTAAAATGTTTTTCAAGAAAACAAAGTAACAACAACAAATTATATATTTTTCTATGTTATATTATTGCTTTCATCATTTCATAAAATAATATACTCGTCGACGTCATAAAATTTTGGAGTTTACACACTTTTTAAATAATTGGTGGGGGGAGTGGAGGGTGCTAGTGGCGTTATATAGTTATCGAAGGGGGTTGAGAGTAGCGTTACGAGGCGTTGCAAGAGGGATTATGGTACCAAATTTCTTCTAAATATTGTAACGTAATTTAAGGACGATCCTTCATAAAAATAAAGATAAAGGTAAATAATATAAAACACCTAAAAGGTACTTGAAGAACAACAAAAAAACTTGTATGGCATAACCTTTCGGCGCTGTCGCGACGGCGTTTTAGTAAAGGCGTTTTCGCCGAAAGTACATTTTGGACTAATATGTTTGCCTTCATTAAGAGAAAAATAAAAGCCATTAAATGACAAAGAGCACATCTTTACAGTGCAAGCTGTGTTGGTTGGAATTAAATGACACGTACTCCTGAATAAAAAATCTTTGAGGACTACTGCGACTTTTGCACTAGGAGTTTATTCCTCTGGGGTCTATTTCTTATAGAGGTTAGAAAAATATCATAAAGTGAGAGGTATCTGCCGCATTAAGCAATAATAAAAATGTCACACCTTATATCCTATTACACTCCACAGTAACAAAGCGATTAGTTATTTTTCGGAAATTACTGTTCTATAAATGACAGAAGATATGTATACATATATATATTTTCCATCGCTTTTTATAACAAAAATTAAAAAAAAAATCTGTGTCCGAATCGCTGGTGTCATGCTGAAACGAGCACATACTATATGTATAATGCTGCAGTGAGGCACTCAGGAAATTGGTCCGGAGGCTGACTGTCCATACAACTTGTAAATCTAGAAGTACGTATAAAAAAATCACGATTTGAAACAAATGTTTATTTTATCAATATTAAAAAACTAAAAGGAACATAGACATAATAAGATACGAGCTTGAACAAAACATAACATATTTTTAAAGGAACATACCATGAAATACACACACTTTTTACCCGTTTTTACCAACAATTTCATTAAGCGTAAATTAAATTATTTTTTCAGAAAGTAGATGTCACATATCTATTTAATAAGAAATATTTAATAAGAAACTTAACAATATCATACAATAAGGTAGGCTTCCTAGGGTAAACAAATCCTAAATAACATTTGAGTAGCTTACGAATAGTTTCCGCATTACACAGTTTACATCAACTACTTATTTCATATTTATTAAATATTTACCTTTCCAATGGATACCAATATGGATATATTTTACCAATATATATTTATTATAATTAGGTATAGAATTTCTATGCATTTGCATGTATTTTCTGCTTATAGCAAACATATGCAGAGTTATATTTCTACATGTTTAAGCCACATATGAATCACATATGTCAATTTGAAAGTGCATATAAATGCATATTTAGGTGTTTTTTTATAAATGCATGCATATTTTAGCATTTTTGAACGAGTGTGCATATTTTACCACTTTTTGAGCGTTTTAGATGCTTTAATTATGAAATTTCTAATATTTTTAAATAATTTTAGCATTTTAGACAACCAACCAAGGGCGGCTTAGTTGAGTCTAGGAGAAACCCATAATTTAAGCTTATTGTTAAATACTTGGCTTTAAAATATTTTACTGCCTTAACCATCTGTGTACTTGTTAATATTTTCTAAGAAAGAAAAAGTTTCAACTACAATTTAAATACTTACATCCTGCGGTATTGTGATAAATAGGTATTAGGAAATTCCAAAAGGCCCTTTGACAACTTCCTGTTCATTGAAAAATTTGCCTGTACTTTTGTTTACTAATCTTGTAATCTTTCAATTAAGACAGTTCAGAAATTGCAAACTGCATTTCAGTTTGAAATGTTAGAGTGTGAAGATGGGTAAAGAAAAACGGTCTGTGTCTGTTACACTTCGAAGTTATGTTAAGGAATTCAGTGTTCTTACAACTGACGCTAAGGTGTTGTATTGTACAGTGTGCGACGATAAAGTGACTGCAACGAAACGCTTTCAAGTTACACAACATCTGAACACGGTTCGACATCAAAAGTGTGTTGCCCTGAAATCAAAAAAACAAACATTGTTACCTTAATAATTCGCGCGGTGAGTCTAGCAAATCGATCGAATTTAATAAAAAACTATGTAGTGCATTAATGGCTGCAGATATCCCGTTAAGTAAAACTAATCACTAAGCATTTCGTAATTTTCTGGAAGAAATTTCAAAAATACCAATACACTTAGGAAGTCTACACTTAGGAAAAATTATTTGCCTCGTTTATACGAAGAGACCATAAAATCAATTAGAAAATATGTAGCGAATAACTACATATGGGTTTCCATTGACGAATCTACTGACACTACTGGAAGGTGCGCAGAAACTTCATTTCCTTCGTTTTGTTAGTAAAATTTAACTAATTAAAGACAGCAGAGCAATTTACGGATGTTTTATTTTCTATTTTGTTAGTTACATATTTAATCACAACAATAATTTTGGTTGGTTAAAATATAATTTTTTTTAAATAACTGTTTTGCGCTAATTGTTTGTAACCGACTAATTATGTAGTTCGATAAAATAAAAATCAAATTTTTGTTTTCAGATACGTGGCTAACGTTATAATAGGCGTTTTAAATTCGGAGAACAATCCCAAATCCTATCTATTAGCAATGCACGTTTTCAAGAGCACCAATCATTGTTCTGTGGCAAAATTGTTTAATGATTCGATGGCTATTTTGTAGCCGGACAGCATACAGTACAACAAAGTACTCCTGCTCGTCACCGACGCGGCACCGTACATGATCAAGGCTGGAGCAGGCTTACAAGTTCTGTACGAAAAAATGATCCACTTAACTTGTCTTGCCCATGCAATGCATAGAGTTGCGGAAAAAGTGCGGGAAATATATCCTAACGTAAACTCTATAATTTCAGATGTAAAAAAAATTGTTTGTAAAGCTCCATATCGCATACAAATATTTAGAGAAACTGCTCAAAAAGTGCCTCTCCCACCTGAGCCTGTAATAACAAGGTACTTGGCTTTCTGCAGCAGAATATTATGCAACTTATTTTGATATTATTAAAGCATTTGTAAATAAACTTAATAAACACGATGCACTATGCATACAAAGCGCACAGGATGCTTTGAATACTAAGGAGGTGAGGGCAGAATTATTGTTTGTTTTGACAAATTTTGTGCGTCTAGCTAAAGTAATTCATAAAATTAGAAAGTCAGGGAAATTCATTAAATGAATCTCTTGAGCATGTAAAATTGTTAGGTGTTTCTTTGAATAAAGTAAAAGGGCCAAAGGGTTTGACTATAAAACAAAAATTTAAATCCGTTATAGACAAAAATCCTGGTTTTCACTTAATTAAAAGCATAAACGATGCATTATCTGGCCAAGACATTTTAGACGAGCTAAAACATTATTCGCTTGTAGAATTAAACAATTTTAAGTATGCCCCAATTACGTCTTGCGATGTGGAACGGAGTTTCTCAAAATATAAAACAATATTTAGGGATAATAGGCATATGTTTACTTTTGAATATTTAAAAATGTACGTCATTGTGAACTGTAACGCTCTATGTTTAGAAAATATAATTAATTAAATTATTGCATAGGATGTCTAATTAAAATAGTTTTTGTAAATAAAATGTAAATAACGCTAAACAGATGTTTTTTAATAATGAAAGTGCATGTATTTCTTAAAAATTTCTAATAAACGCATATTTCATGATTTTTAAGTGCATATTTCACGGTTTTATAGTGCATAAGTGCATGCATATTTCAGCATTTTTAAGTGCATACAAATCCTATACCTAATTATAATTAAAAAAACAAGTTTAAATGTTAAGCTAGTTTTACTTCTCTCATCTGTAGCTATTATGATAGAGTTACTACATCTAGCCAGATAGGCCGCACTAGCCGATCAGAGTACACCAAACAACGCCATATTGGTTCGAAGAGAGCATGTAATTTAATAAAAGACAAATTAAAATCGCATTTTACGAACTTAGTTTGGGGCTCCCAGAATAAAGATAATGTTTAAAAACCTTTTCAACTAAACATAGACTTAATTAAATTCAATATAGATTACATTAACGAATAATTTCGCACTTTTTTCGCCCCAATATGGCGTCGTTTGTGGTACTCTTATCGACCGGCGCTGCCTTGCTGACTAAATAGATGTAGTGACTATATTGCGAAGACCAATACTGCCATCTATGTTGTTTTTAGTAGAACTTTTACACAGCGGATACAAAAATTCTGTTCACCTCAAACGCATAGAGCTTATGTCATTTTATTATTATTTAGGTTTTGATGTATTAAAATAATTTCCCTTCGTTGTAATGTAAGTTAAAAATTAAAATAAATGATTTGGGGTCACAGAAAAAATGATGCATATAACTTGCTGGAAAGTGTCTTTCGCACTCTCGGGTGATAGCCACATTCGGCTGCCGTCTAGTGCATCTAAACACTCGAGCAAAATATATGTTTTCACGCTTGTTGGAAAGTATACTATAACATATAAAGATCTTGGAGACTTGGAAATGCTTTTCAACATCAAAACTACAGAGGTTCTAATCAGGAAAGTTACCTGTCACAGCTGATCTTTTAAAGAGGGTAATAGCCCGTCTAGGGTTTACGCTAGGTTTACGGTTCTCAAACGGTAGTGCTAACTGAGCCAGTAACGGGCCAGCGAGTTCACAACGAAATCAATAAATTCGATAAAGTAATGGTTTTTGCAAAATAATCTCTTGAATCCGTCGATTTGCATGTTTGAATTGGCATTTTTTACATCAACCCAATTCCATGTTGGGTTTTTCCCAAAAGTCACAACACCCTGAATACTTTTACAGATTTTGATAGACATAATAAGACCGCTTTTAGTAAGCCCTCCTTAGGCGTATTCATTATGCATAGTTCCTGGAATGTAATCTACTAGATTTCTCTCAAGAAACTATTAGCAATAAACATACAAAAGCCCTGCGATGAGTGCAATTTGTAACAACCCAGTGAAACTAATTATCAATAAATAAATACTCTCAAAAAGGCCCCACGATTGGGTTAGTCAATTGTAACCAGCTAAAATCTCAGTAAACAAATACATAAACAAAAGCCCCACACTTTGGCTTTAATGTCAACAACCTTAATTTCAATAAACAATCAATTGCAGATGCTTAGGTTAACATACCTCCGACAGAAACGTCTTATTAATTCAAATTATACTCAAGTGTCGTGGGTGTTATCGCAAAAGATTTTACTGATTAGGAATAAAACACCAAAACAATTAAAAAGATTAGAGGGCGCCACCCAAATCTTTTGATGTTGTTAATTAATTACAAAAGTTAAGAAATCTACAATTCGAGAAAAGATTTCCCATTTATTTACGTTAAAGTAATCTTGACTAATCTTTCTTTTATTTTGTGAATGGAACGCCAACAATTTATCGTGCCAAACTTAAATCTGCCTATTGAAATAAATTCAAAAATATATCGTCGACCACTATTATAAGAAGTTAATATAAAAACTATTAGGTATTATTAGAAAAACCTCAGTAACCAATAGTGATATTACTTTATATTAACTTAAACTGTCCTTAGAGATATAAATAAATAATAATTATGTAGCTCATACTATAATTTTTATTTATTTATTTATTTGGTAATTATACACTGTGTCGAACAAAGAAGCTACATAAAGCGCGTGCTTGCTCTTTAATAATAATAAATGCAAATTCTTATAGAAAAATTTTCACTTTGGCTGAAGATCGAACCGAGGTCTCCCGCTTTTCTCTGGCGCGCTAAGTGAACTATTGACGCCAACTTACAGCAGAATAAAGTTTTTTTCTATACGAACTCGACAACACATCAACTATCAAACCTAATCTAGATATTTGATAATCCTACGAGGAAATTAATTTTTAACTTAAGGTTAATGTTAATTCTTGATTGATGTAAATGCAAATCCGTAAAAAAAGATTTTTACCCTGAGTGAGACCCGAATTTGGGATTTGCAGGTATAATATGATTTAATATAAAACATTAATTAATAAGTAATATTTATAGCTTTGATAGTTGATGTGTTGCCAAAGAACTGCCGATTAATCAAAACTTAATAAAGCGTTTATAAGTAATTCATCTTTGTATCCTTGCAATTATTAATGTATAGCATTGCATTGCATTAATTAATAATTACTATTTACCTTAAATAAAGATTAATTTCCTTCTAGGATTATTGACAATCTAGATTAGCTTTCGTAGTTAATGTATTGCCGACGAACTGCCGATCTATCAAAACTTGATAAAGTAATTTTATCGAGTACACTTTGTATGTTTGCAATTATCTAGTTGGTATAAAAAAAATCAGCTTTAGGTTTGTCTTGGTAGCTTACTTAGTTTCTAGGTTCCTAGTCAGGGTAAAGATTTTTTAATCGAATTTGCATTTATAATATGATTTAATGTAAAACAATAATAATTAATAATAATTAATATTTACCTTTCCTTCTCTACAAATGTTAGATCGGTCAATGCTTCTTTTGTCCCAATTATGACAATAGTTTACATGGCGCATGGCAACCGGTGCATAAGATCTACAACACTATTCAAAGTATGCCTGAAACAATTCGTAATGTTATACGTGTAAATGGCGGAAAAGTTTTTTGAGTTTTCAACAGTAGTTCAAAATATCTTTTCTAAAATTCTTTTTTAAAAAATCGTTCTAACCGATATATACATTTATTATCTATAAACAAATTGAAATTATTAACTGATTGTCAAGTTTAAATAATTTAGCCGCTTAATTAAAATAACTAAATAATAGACACAAATTTAAAATAATGGACTAATTAGCTTACATTAAATGCTACATAATTGATAATCCATTTAGCTCCACTAATAAACGATTGTGAGAACTGTGGTTTATCACAACACTATATTTAACGGTGTCTTTTAACCACACATTGTATTTGACTAATTGCCAATACGTATTTCGGTAACGGAATATTCGTATCATAACCCAGTCGATACAACGTTAAATACCGGCGCGTATTTTGAATGAAAACCCACTTCGAGAAGTATCAGCAATAGATACCCCAACGTATCTTTTATCCAAATGGCTAGTAAATTAATACAAAAATTTGCCCATAAAATTAAATAGTTTAGCTATAGATAATTCATTAAAATTTGTAAATAAGGTAAAGAACTTAAAACTAGAAGACGGGGAAATTTTAATATAATTTAATCTTTGTTCACTTTTTTTCAGCGTACCGGTTAACACGACCATAGAATATTTAGAAACTCATTTAAAAACAAATAAAGTAGACGAGAAAAAAATTTCGGAATACATTCGTGTAACTTCATTATGTATGAGTTAGAACAAATTTCAAATGAACGGAAAATATTTTGAACAACGTGAAGGAACAGAGATGGGCAACCCTCTGTCACTTTATGGTAAATTTGTTCATGAGTAATTTTGAAACGTTGATAAAAGAGGAATTTAAATATTTTCCGAGAGTGTGGTTAAGGTACGTGGACAATATTTTCGCGGTGTTTAATACAAAAATGTGCGACATGGATGAGTTTATGAACAAATTAAATTCGAAATTTAACATTATTAAGTTCACGGTAGAAAAACAAACGAATAAGCAACTACCCTTCATTGAAAGTCTAGTAGTTAAAAACAATAACAATAAACTAGAAATCGATGTTTCCAGAAAAGTAACCAGCACTAAATGGTACATTATAACAGAATCAAATCATTGTCAGTAGAATAAGATGGCGGCATTTAATTTCCTTCTGAACAGATTAGTGAAATTCACATTAAACAAAAAATTGGTTTAACAAGGAATTGAGTTTTATAAAAGAATTAGTTTTATATAATGGTTATTCTTCTAAAAACATTGACAAATGATTAGAAAAAATCAGATACAAACATAGCATTGGAAACTTGAGTACATTATTACCAATATACAATGAGCCAAAGAAGTTTATTAAACTACCTTTTCACCCAATCCCCAAAGGTTTGAATAGTGTATTTAAAAGCTTGTTAGGCAATCCAAAAGATAAAACTGATAAAAAATTGAAATCGGAAATATACCAAACTAAATGCAATGATTGTAATATGAGTTACGTTGGAAAGACAAAAAGATCAATTTTTACTAGCTTCAAAGAACACAGAGGATTTTAAATACAATTCTTTTTTTAACTAACAACTTTAAACTCCTTGGCTCCCAAGGAGTCAAGCTACCCTCGGTTTGAAATATGTGGGAGTAATGAAAATATTTGTTAAGCTTCCTTTTTCTTTTTCTCTTTCTTTCATGTCTAAAAAGCATATTTATCCTTAGTTGAATGTTTGTGTTAAAATTGCTTTGCATGGTTTTTGATTGGCTCTTTAAAAATGCACTCAGAAGAGTTGTTATAACAATTTTAGAATTCTATTTAGACGATTTTATGCCGAGAAAAAAGTAACATTGTTATCGAAATACGTATTGGCAATTAGTCAAATACAATGTGTGGTTAGGAGACACCGTTAAATATAGTATTTAGCTGCAATTAATTGTTTATTATTGTATATTATCGATGTTCTGATTTATTATTGCTGTTTATTTGGCTTATTCAATTTAATTTATTAATGTCGTGTATTAAAAAATCTAAAAGCAAAATAGCAACTGCAGTGTGTTAGTCAAGTTGTTTGAGTTATTCGCTTAGTCTCAATATGACAGAAATCACTATGTACCCTAATTCTTATCAAGATCTTTTAATGTACGATGGTAGATCAAAAAATTTCTAGAACAAGTCGGAAAAAACAACTTTTTAGGAAAAATCGTATTTATTTTTCTACATAGTCTCCTTTCAGCTCTACACATTTAGTCCAACGCTTTTCAAGACCCTGCAACCCTTCACAAAAATAAGAACTATCCAAACCTTAAAAATATCCATTTACAGATTCGATGATTTCAGTATTCAATGAAAATTTTTTTGCAGCCAATCATTTCTTGAGATTTGGGAACAAGGAGAAATCCGACGGAGCCAAGCCTGGCGTATAGGGTGCATGTTCAATTAACTGGAATCGTAGTTCGCGCAGTTGTCATTCGCAATTGTCGACTTAAGAGATGGGGCGTTATCCTTCCTGATATATGCTATTTTTCTTTGGACTTTTTTTATTGGGCTAAAAAGCCTTCAAACCTAGGTCTGAATTGATCCTGACGATTATCATTCATAATATAATTTTTAGGTCAAAAAATCCAATAAATAACTACTTCATACTTATGTATTACTCTGAACAGACAAAATCTGTTGGAAAGTCTAGCCCAAGTTTTGTTAATTTTAATATGTTAAGGTTTATTAGAGCTATCATTAGCATCAAAATGGCATTTCTTGTTTCCGGTTTAGGAATTAATTATGGCTATTTCTAGAAATTATGAACCAGACGTGATTCTAAGGCTATTGAAAGATTTTGACGAAAGATGTCAGTGTTGATTTAGCAATCTCTTTCAATATAAAAATGTCATTTCAATTAGGCAGTTTGTAGATCTACAGTATGTAATCTGTAGGTAGCTTAAATGGCAATACATCCAAAGAAATCATTGGAAATTCTCAGAAGTTCTACAATTTATCTTCAGATCGTATTCAATTAATTTTAAACCCTGGACCCTTTGAACCTTGAATTTGAAGCTGTTTTCGACTACTGAACTAGTCGATTAATCAAATTCGACTGTGTTGATTACTACTGCTGCTGACATCCTTTTTACAGTTTCCATTTTCACGATCAAGGCAGCAGTGATCGTCGGTGATATCTTGAATGACACTCGATTGCTGTTTTTGTAAAAATTCATTTGCTAATTTATAGACAGCTTTCACGTTTCAATATGGTTCATTTTATGCCTTAATATTCAGACCTTGTTTCAGGAACTGTCCTTGGGCAATATGAGCTATGTGACCAAATCGTGGCCTATCTTAGAGAGAACAGCGGTAATCAACAAACATTTTACATTTCGCGCGCAAATTTTGAACAAACTGCAACCCGTGTATTATTTATTATATATACCCCCGATTATCCGTAATGATGAACAAGTCTAGCCCAAGCACCTTACTGGGGTGTAGATTTAATTAATAAATTTGCTCATGTTAAAGCAAGACACTGAGGCGAAAACAGCTTCAAGATGATACAACTGTCTAATATCCTTACAGGCCTTGCAGAGCACAGTAGAGAAAAGGGCATAGAAAGAACTTGTAACCTTTGAAGAGTACTATCCATGGTCTAAAGGTGAAATCGGGAGGTAATCTTTGGCTTAGTAGAAAGTTTCTAGATTGACTTAGACCTCGGTTGTCCGACCTGTCTTGGAGAGTAACCTAAAAGTGCCAACAAGCTTCTGCTCTTGACTCTACCCATTGATATCTTTCATCTACAAGATCTACCACCCATAATTCTTGCCACTCCTATCTCCGAAGGCAATGTAGAGAAAAATAGTACAGGAAATGGCAAATGAAAATTGAAACTTGAAATAATTTAATTTTAGTAGTTAGAAAAATAGTTGTGGTTAATATCCGTAAGAAACAATTGTAATTTTATTATAAAACTGAGAAATAAACTACTTATTACTTAAAGAAAAATGATTCGAAATTCATTTCTAACCTGTATCTATCTACAACTAAAGTTTTGCTATCTGAAACCCAATTTCATTAAAACTGTAAATAGAGAAAACGTTTTCAATAGAGCAGAACCATACACTGCTAATGATCGGCAAAAACAAACCGTGTTATATCATAAATTCTAACAGTCTGGAGGGTTCTAATTTAGGTCTTTTCTGAAAGAAACTTCTAGTAATTAAACTTCAGAACTGTAATTTTCGATGCTAGGAAATTTTATCGTGCCCTTTTCACAGAGCTTTCATCGTTATACCGCATAAACTCGCCAACAAGGATACTGAATACCCATTATGTTCATAAACCGAAACTCCTGGAAAATGAGACGTGACTGATCATTACTTTGTCGTCTGAACAACGACCTCGCTTCGGGTGAATGTTTGCATAAGTAGTTTTCCGGGTAATCTTGGATGCAGCCTGTTTTAAGGGCATACGCTTTTTGTTTTATTTTTAATGCAGCAGTTTATCATTTTTTGCAGCGTACCTTTTATTCCTTTAATATGAAAGGCAAACTTCTCGAAGCTTTCCTTAGATGTCTTCTTTTGATATGTGCTATTCGGAAAATGAGCTTTTATTCTGTGAAATACTCGTTATGTGGCAGTACAACCATTCTAATAAAATAAATTCGTTAATATAAAATTCCTGAAATTATAGGAATCGAGTGAATGTGAACGATGTTATATTCAATCTCCAATTTAAGATTGTATAGGAAAAATAATTAAGGGAGATGTAGGAAAACGTAAGTGGAAATTGAGTTGGTGATTGCTGCTAGAGTTATGTTAGGGTACATTGAGCAATTCCATGTAACTCTAAAGCCCGTAGCTTCGAAATATTTCTTATTTTAATCCAGTTTTATTTACTTTTTGCTTTTCTTTTTCTATAGAAATGTTTATTTCCTCATGCTGAGCATAGCAAGGAAATCTCGAAGGCTTTCACAAGATTTGATGCGGTAAATAAAAGTGCTTCGTATTTCGCGCTGCAGTTGGATTTATGTAAACACCTTTTTTGTTTAATAAATAATAATACTAAAAAATATTTTTGATATCGTGATCTTTGCGATTTATAAAATCCTTTATTTCTCAGTTACTCAGTTCTCAGTTTTCTAGACAATTTCTCAGTTACGCAGTTGTTTTCAGGTATAGAGTTCAACGAACTCCCGCTATAGAATTTAAACTACTGCCTGTAGATCATAGATAATAAACAACACATTTACTATAAACATATTTAGGCCATAAACCATACATTCTGAACTACTTAAGAATAGTAGTAGACCATAAACTGTAGATTATAGATTTACCGTACGTAAACAGCAATGACTAGATGTAGAAGCAGCTATGACCATTACTGCAGTATGTATCTGTCTGCTGTTGATGGTGTATAATCTATGAATTTGAATCTGTAGTGTTCAGTCTATATTCTTACAAACCATAAAGGGTAAATCATGTACTATAGATTGTAAACTGTAAATCAGAGAGATATAACTGTAGACTATGTCAGAGTAACTAGACTATCGTAAAGACTATGATTACTTGTATCTACATTTATATAGTCCCTAATCAATGATTGCGGATCTTTTACCTACAACCTGCAATCTTTAGTCCACGATTTATAACTTTTGTTTATAATCTCGTGTGTGTATTATAGAATATACCCAAGCAGCATTTTTAGTCATTGCTACGTACCATCAACTACCGGTAGAACTATCGAGTTTTGCCACTAGTAACAAGCACGTAATTACTGTAGTTTTATTACGTGCCTGGAACTAAAATGTGTAACAATTTTTGGGTAACAAATAGGTTGCAGTGACCTCTTTAGAATTTGTCCAGTTACCTTAAGGCTTCGTAGCGGAAACCTGGCGGCGTAGTAATTGCTACTTTCGTAGAACTTCTTTTCTCCTTGACACATCGTGTCGCGTGGTCCCTTTTTTTTCAACTTAAAAAATATTCTACTGTCATTTTCTATACTAATGCAGCGATCGTGTCACAAAATGGTTTAATGGATTACTTAATAATACAAAGAGAGACGAAATGTTTGATTATTTTGTCATTCCAGTATACCAAAATTATAAACCATTGCAACCTTTCTGCTAACCGTGATGATGATAGATTGAAACTAGTGAGAATGCGTAGAGCTAGCATTGCCGTGACGAACAAAAACAACTGTATACTCAATAAACTAATTTATTTTTGAAAACTAATGTTGACGTAACACATTAGTTGTCATAAAAACTAAAATTCTAAGTCCTAAGATTTTTCGTTAAAAAGAATTTTGTTGCTAAAAATGTTTATTTTTTCGTAAATTTTTAAAAAATACAAAATTTTTCATTTTTAAAAAATTTACCGCAATTTTCGGTGGTCATTTTGGCCACTTTTCCGAAGAGATTCAAAAAATATTTCAACTAAAAGTTTCTTAGAATTTGATGTACTATAAGATTCCAAAAAGAAAAATTCAAAATAGTCAAGAGGGAAAAAGGTGACAGACAGACTTCACGAATTCAGAGACGAACTTTTTGTTCGTCGAAAATACCAACTCTCTTTAAATATATTATTTAATAAAATATGCCTTTAATAAAATATGACAAAAATACTTAGAAGTTGCTACACATGATAGAAACTATTTTTATATAATTTCTAAAGCACAATTTGGCACAAATTTGTATTGAAGGTTATACAGTGTCTGCCATAAAGTTGGATCCATATGGGAATTTTTTTTTAATATTCTGCTTAGAAAAAAACTTTGTGGGGCAATCACTTCTGCTTCCAAAAATACTTAAAATACGCCATGTCAAAGTTGACAGGTGACATTAGGTATCTGTCAAATTCGCCATTATTTTCTAAAATCGGCGAAAACTGACCTTATTTGTTAAAATATGAAAAACATTTATTAAGAAAAAATGTTTCTAATGGCATTTTACGTCCATATACGTCCAATAGTTTGAACGAGATATCCCGACATAAGGAAAATTTTGTATTTTAACATTTTTTGATACACCCCGGTAACTGATTATTTTTAAATCATTAAAAACGCTTTAAATGAGTAGAAAGGCAACCATTGCGTAGCATATTTTGATAATAATATTGGATTGTGTAGGTATTCTTGACAAATATTAAAATTATTAAGAAAAAAATGGAAGGTTCTGGATTATTTTCCAATTTCCAAGAAAATAACTCATCATTTTATTAATTTTTTTTATTAAGCCACGTTTGAATAATACAGGAATTGTTGTAATCATAATTTAAACAACTTAATACTAAACTACCGCTTAAAAACTTAATAATAAGAGATAAATAAAATTGTGCTGATTTTCTTGGAAATTGGAAAATAGTCCATTTTGTTTTTTGATAATTTTAATATACATCAGAAATACCTACATCATCCAATATTATTAGAAAAACTTTTTTTAAAACGGTTTTTATGATTTCAAAATAATCAATTACCGGGGTATGTCAAAAAATGTTAAAAAACAAAAATTATCTTATGTCGGAATATCTCGTTCACACTCGGTATCTGAACGTAAAATGCCATTAGAAACATTTTTTCTTGATAAGATTTTTCCAAATTTTAACAAATAAGGTCATTTTTCGTCAATACTAAAAAACAATGGAGAATTTGACAGATACCTAATGTCATCTGTCAGCTTTGGTATGACGTATTTCAAGTATTGTTAGAAGCAGAAGTGATTGCTCCGCAAAAAATTTTTCTAAGCAAAATATTAAAAAAGTTTCCCATATGGATCCAACTTTATGGCAGACACTGTAGTAGAACATCTATTAACAATCATAACAAATTGAAAATTGATTAATGGCCTCCAACAGGAGTAAGGAGTAATAATGGAATAGTTTACGAAAAATCACTTTCAAGTAGTATTCACTGTAAAATGCGTGTCTAAATTTTGTGTCACTTAATTGGTAGTAACTTTAAAGGTTAAGCAATGGTTTCAGACCGGTGGCAAGAACTTTTAGTACTACTTTAAAGTTTTAAAAACATTAAAGTAGCTTCGGGCAAGTTACTGCTACAAATATAATACCAATTTGAACTTGCAACAACTTTACACTTTAAAGTAATTATACTTGGTGGCAATACCGTTCCACATACTTTAATAGTTACTTATAAGTAATGGAACTGCATAGTTCCAATAAATAGTAGAAACAACTACATAATTACTAAAATATTCCGAACTGAAGTAATTAAACCTATAAAGGCATAAATTTAGTTGTAGTTACCTAACAACTACTCAAATATACTTCCGATGTGAGTTACTGCTACTTCGGTGCTGCTTGGGTAGACCATATTGATTTGAAGAAGAAAAATTTTAATTTATATATTATATTTATATAGGTATAATAATAAATGTAGTATAATTTAAATAGGTTTCATCTCTTAAAGAAACACTTTATAACATACTAAATAGAAAAACGATACCTTTTAAACTAGCATTTTCTCTTAATCTTGGCAAATTTTCTTGGTCAGCTGACGATTATCTATCGTTACACGATTTTTATAGATGAATAAGTATTAAAACAATTTCAGACTTTGTTTTGGACTGAAACAAACGAGGTGATGTTATTGAAGATGTATGCAAAGATTTATTACCTTACCTGCAAGTTTAATTTGTAAAATAATACAAAAGTTTCTTGAGACCTAACGCTATAGGTAGTTTCATAATAATTTTGTTAATTTTCAATATTAAAAACTCTGTGGGCGTATATATTTCATTATGATGTTGTCAAATAGTTCCTTGGACACAACTGAGACATATAGGTAAATGTGGGGATGATTTCTAATAGAAGATCTATGGGTTTAAAAAACACATATTTCTGCGTTTTATTTTAATGATGAATAATGATGAATGATTTGAAAACATGTAATTTAGTAGTTATTTAATACTCTGGATGTCTAAATTGTTGTAATTATTGTTCAAATAAGGATAGAATTTGTAACAAGAAAAGGAGCTAACAAAGTGTTTTTAAGCAATTATTTCAAATTTTAATAAAATCTCAATGCATTGTAAAATTGATTTGGTTGACTTTTTTCCTAAGTTTATTTTTAAGTGTTAACGGAAGTTTTGCATATCATTAAATAGAGCAATTTTTTTCTATCTATTTATAATATTTGATTAAACAATTAAGTTAATTATAACTAACAATATTGTTATGTAGATTTCGTTACAATTTTATTTAACTGTTTTACACGATTTATTTCACAAGATTTATCAGAAATTACTAGAAAAGAAACTAAGTTTTCTTTTGTTTCTTGAAAACATATAAATTGAGCTGGAAATCTGGTTACGCTCTCTCTGAAAAATCTAGTTGTTCAAACCACGGGTTTTTGTGCAGAGCAAAAATATATAAAATTCGAAGGTTATGTTATGAGTAGAAATGTCAAAGTTAACCAATTTGAGGTTATATTTTGATGATACATCAAAATGTTTTTGTATCATTATTATAGTTTTTGAATTTAAGTAGTGCAAATAATAATAAACAATTTTAGTTAAATAAATAAACAGTGTTGTGAAGTTAATTAGTGAATTAATTTTTTTTGTTAAAAGAGACTTTGGAATTAGGATGGAATTTGGAAATTAATAATTTTATAAATTTAAATGGATTTGCCTTATGTCCGAAATATAGCTGGTTTATATAATTTTAACTTTATTTAACAATACAAGACTTTTTCCTGAAAGGTGATTTTTTGGCATTTCAACCATTTTGATGAAGAATCATATGGAAGCAGGAAATTTTACAGATTACTGCTAATTTCAGTCTATAATTGTAAAAGGCGCCAATAATTTGATTTTTGTAACTAATGTAAGGTATTAATTCAAATTTAGTAATACAAATAATAGCAATATTACTCGGCGGTGGACGAGTGGTGTCAGTGCATTACTCGTGTTCCAAGGGTCGTGGGTTCGAATCCCACTTGGCACGACGGGATTTTTCTAATTGGAAAATTCCGCCACCTCAGCTATGGATGTGTGTATTCGTATTGCATGTTAGATGGGGGACAGATGACTTTAGCTGTTGGTTCCCCCGTAGTGTAGGTGTGAAATAAAAAAAATAGCAATATTAATTTTGAAGATAAAAAGAATTATACTGTCTTAGAATTAATTTTTATTTTAGTGGAGATATCCAAACATACTTTTATTTTTTTTATAATTCATAGCGTTTCAATTCTAATTTTGTTTGTTTTTTGTGTTGTGTTAAATAAATCTTATCATTAAAATATTTATAAAAAAGGAACCTTTGGTTTATTTATTTTACTTGTGTATGTGTAGTTAATAATGTTTTATAGATCCATATTTATTGATATCCATAGCCCTATTGAAGCGACTCGCATGGTAGAGTCTCAATTGTGAACAGAGATTAGATGCACAATTAATTTAATTTAATAATAGCCGGAGCATTTTTCTTATGGTAAAGACAGGTGGTTTATATTTTGCATATATCTTCATTGTGCTTTTACCGAAGTCTGTTTCATATATGTGTCTACTCTCAATAAAAAAATCAATTTAAATAAATTCAATCTTTTTGTCAACAACATTTATCCTTCAACTATAGAACGATGGTATAGATATTATTATATTATTACAGCCTCCACCCTCGAATAACATATTACTATATAGAGAATATATGTATACAGATATGGAAAAACAACTTCGAAGTATCTACGAAATCATATGTATGTATGATAAGGAACGCGCTAGTAAAATAAAGAAGGGTTTATATCGGGCCCCGCCTTTGCTCTCTTAGTTTGAGTTAGTGGGGAAATAGTCGAGCATTGAAGTTGTTTAATAAACTACAAACTAAGGAGAGCAAAGGCGTGGCCCGATATAAACCCTTCTTTATTTTACTTGCACGTACCTTATCGTACATATGGTTTCTTAGATACTTCCTACCTGAATTTCTATATGGGTATATGTTATAAGATAAACAAACTTGGCAGGCCGAATCCGGCCCTTATACCGCATATTGTCGATCTCTTATACTACCATTAGAATTTTAGTATTTGTTGTTTGTGTTTATTTATTTTTAATTATTAGTTATTGCAATTGTTAGTTTTCTGCTAGCTTTGTGCACAAACTGTTTTATTCCGTTGCATTTTAAGTGCTGTAATTTTTGATATAAATTCTATTTACATATTGCATAGATCTCATAATATTACAACGAAAATTAAACACAACTGCACTCAATACAATCGGATAAATCAAATCTGCAAAATCAATAAACTCCGTTTTATGTGAATGCATCATATAGGTTACGGATTTCAAGGGTATTCTCAGTTGAAATCCAGTCAAGCCCAAAAAGTTTACAATCAATGAACCGTCTCTCATCCGGGTCAAATCTGAATTTCACACAAAATTTACAATTCTTTTATTTGAATTTGCAATAAAGTGCTTCTTCTTTTTTGTTGCAGGTAATGTGTTCGTTATAGCCGCTATTCTGCTGGAACGTAATCTCCAAAACGTGGCCAATTATCTTATCTTATCGCTGGCTGTGGCTGACCTTTTGGTAGCGTGTTTAGTGATGCCCCTAGGTGCTGTGTATGAAGTTAGCCAAGAATGGACTTTAGGTCCTGAATTATGCGACATGTGGACATCTAGCGACGTGCTTTGTTGCACTGCATCGATATTACATCTAGTTGCTATAGCATTAGACAGGTGAGTTATTAATTACTTTTAGGTTAATTTGAAACACGGAAATTTAAAATGGAGGAGAGCCATGAGAATATATCAACCGCGAAGTTAACGATTATGTAGAACAAAACTTTCTTTAACAGAAACTTTTAAAAGTCTTTTCCCCAATTAAAATGTAATTCGTTTAAGAAAATACAGTTACTTATAAAATGAATTGTAAAAGCGCAAGCTAAGTAGGTTTTATTTTTCATTAAAATGGATACAAAAGCATTCGCATGTAAATTAATTAAAAGTTAATCGAGATTTAATTTGGTTTTCCAACAAGGAGGAAATTAGAATGTATTAGAACTTTTTAATACGTGTTCTATTGAATTAATGATGAAACTAATTGTCTTTAAAGGGGTGCTGTGAAATAACAGGATTTACTCAGACATTTTACACTCGCTCAGAGTTTTATTGCAAACTGAACATTTCAATCTGATTTACAGTGGGTGTTTTATACCTATGATCATGCAGATTTCCTACATATACGTGTTCAATTATTAGAGTAATACGTCAAATGCATTGACACCCTTGACAATTGTGCAACCACTCTTACATCACAGCTGCGAATTACAATGAGATTAGAAGTTTAACCTGTTTAATGAAAATTGGCTCTTTTACTGTGAATTTTTGAATGCACCTGCATGAAATTAATGTGTATTACACAACGGTAAAAATTAAGTATTTTATTAATAAAAATGCCTAAGTATTTTAAAAATAATATTACTTCTTACACCCTAATTAAACAAAATGCCAGTAATACCAATTGACCCAAAAATGGTCAAAACACCAATGTAAAATTTCTAATTATTCTTTTTTAAAATACTTTATTATTAAATAAACTTATTTTTTAACAACGCCAATTTTTGCAAACGAGGTCGTTAAATTTTGATTAAGAAGTAATTCATTTTTAACTAGCTGTTACGATAGGTAAGATTGATTGCATAGCCATGTCAATGCACTTGACGTGTTACTTTAATAATTGAACATACAGGTTTATTAGAATTAAGTAACAAAGCTAGCACTACTTTCATTTTTTATAGTCATTTTTAAAATTAAAAGCAATCATTAGAACACTCTGGACAAAAATTTAAAAAAAAGTTCTTCTGCTTCTTTTTCTTTTTATTCTTCCAAACAGAACTAACCGAAATTAAAAATACATCTTACCTTACGCAACATAAAATTTTGATTAAATCTGCTGTTGGTGTTATAAGTGAAATTTATTTTACAGAGTTTACCCCTAATAATAAAATAATAAAAATAATAACATATAAGGTATAATAAAACCCCTCTTCGTCTACGGTAATTTACGAATATTTGGATTAAGTTAATTTAAATATTATAAGATGCGGGACTGTAATTTTGATTTTTTTTTAACAACTCATTAAAATCTGATAAAACAAGCATTAATCGAGACTTTATGCACCTATTGAGAAATATGATAACAGCTGCCGTTACAATTCGCTTCAGAAATAAAGATAAGGAAGAGAAACCCAAACCTGGAATCCGGATAAGTCTTAAAATGTATTAAAAACGAAGAGAATATAATGATTCAGGATAATGAAAAAATAATTTGGATACCTAGTAATGATTTCAAATTAAATAAATAAATCTGATAAAAAAACAAAACCAGTAAATTATATACAGTATATACAGTGAGATCCAAATTGAGTGAGGATGGTTTAAATTTAACGCATTAGGTTTTAGTGTATTTCACGTTGTTAGTGTAGCACTATTAAAATGTGTTGCGTCAAATTACAGCGGCAACTCGTCATTTTCTCATTTACATTGTTGTACTTTGCCACGTTGTGCTGGGGTTTCATTGAATTTTTGCTTTATTTCGCTTGTTTTCTTATTTTACAAAACAGTTCTTTTCAGAACTACAGTTTCTTAGACGATTTTATTATCAAGTTTATTATTTAAAATTAATGAAGTTTATAAGCTATATTATTTTTGAGACGTCACTGTAAAATAAAAGCAAGATAAAAATGTCTAAAAAGTATCCATGTTGCCAACGCGACAATTATTTAACGTGGCGGTAAATTCAAACCGTCTTCAGTCATTTTGGATCACCCTGTACTATAAATCATCAATCGATACACTCCAATTCAATAAAATAACAATCATTTATAATGTAATTAAATGCAATTTATAATATTTCTGAATTTTTAAATGTATCAAAAGCACTCAGAATATCTCAGAACTAAACCAATTAATATTTTTTAAATTTCATTTCATCTCAATGAAGGAATCTTCCCTCAGAGTCTACACCTCAAAGGAGTGATATCGCTGTTCGGTCGGAGAGGTGGTTCTTCTGTAATAACCAACGACTTTTTCGTTGCCGTCCTCTATCTGCACCAGCATTTCAGCCAGACCTACT
This sequence comes from Agrypnus murinus, assembly GCA_929113105.1. Classification (NCBI taxonomy): domain Eukaryota; kingdom Metazoa; phylum Arthropoda; class Insecta; order Coleoptera; family Elateridae; genus Agrypnus; species Agrypnus murinus. Next base: position 76,134,182 of record OV816030.1, read on the forward strand.
CGACTAGCATCGGTGTATAATGCAATTTTGTTCCGGGTATCGAAAAGGGTTAAGATGGAAGATGCCGTCATTTACCCCTTAAGACACTCATAGGATTTTTGTTGCTCATCTGACCAAGTCTTTGTCTTTTTTCTTGTCTTTGTTTCTATCTTTAACAAAAAGGTGAGAGGTTTATGGCCGGTTTCACAAAGCATGAATAAGTTATGAGTAACTTAATTGTCATCAAATTCGAAATTCAGAAATTTTATAGACTGAGATTCAACAGACCTGGAATTTTAGGGTGTGTGGGAGACCACATGACGCACACCCGTAAAACTGGCTGTCTTCTACCCTATCCTTGGAGCCTGGATACGGGGCATGGAAACATGACTGGGTAATGGGCGAAGCAGTCAGGTTAAGTAGGTGGTAGAGAAATTCCTGAGAATTCTCGACGGTTACTCATACCGATCAGGGGGAGCCCTGGTAATATGATACCGGTGTGGGCGGATTCGAGTCTCGCCTTGGAGGAGGTCATTTATGGTCACCAAACGGAACCCGCTGCTTGACTAAGGTCATTTATGGTCACCTGCGGAACCCGCTGTTTGGCTGAATCTTAAGGAGGAGAAGCGAAGTGAGGTTTATCCCGGTGTGAAGGGGTAAATTCATGCCATTGGCAAACCGCATGCCGCCAGGTAATTGTGCTTAGGAGCTATCCCGACCACCCTATGATCCGGGCTGCAGCCGGGTACAGTGGCTGGGGGAAGTTCTAAAAGCCTTTACGCTTAAGGATTGTTGAAGCGAATATACAGCCTCTCACAATTAAGACAACTTCACCTTAGCTAGGTACACTGGGGGTCTATAAGCTGTAGACCCATGGACGAAGCTCTGTCGAGGGCCCACCAAGCCTATATATTGGTAGATCGGGGTGGCAAAATCATTTAAAAACCAAGTCCTGCCACAATTGAGGTTGGATTCGATCGGGTAGTGGCTCCCAACAGCTTGGGACAGTATGTTGGGAGAAAAGTCTGAAGCTAGACTAGGTGAAATCTCCTTGGTCGTGTGATACGTCCCTAACAGCCTCCTCGGAGATGGAGCCGACGGGTGAGCACGTTTATCGCTCCGGTACTGACCTGGAGAGTCAGTAGAGTATGGATAATATCTCGCTCCAACCAGTGAGTTAATACTGGTAGCATTGTTTAGTGTAGTGACAATGTGCGCTAATTGAGCGTAACTCAATTATTCGAGCTTTGGCTCGTCTTAAAGGCAGGAAGGAACACCCTAAAAGTTCATTAAATTAGTCATGTATCAAATACCTTATAGACAATTACTACGGCCTATTGTATATTTTAAAGGTAATAGGCTAATAGTTTACTGTAGAAAAGGATTCAGTTCTTTTTCGCGGACAGACCTAGAATTTTATCCAATAATATTTCTAGATTTCAAATTTAATCACAATTAAGTTAATCGGAGTTTAATCAAGCTTTGTGAAACCGGCTAATAGCTTTGTGTGCGAACTGTTTGCACAAATTTCCTGATATAGGAAAGTTTGCAATAGCCGTTAGTTTAGTAGAACTAGGTTTTAGTTGTCCATTTTCCGCAATGTATCCCAAATATTACGAATTTTGTCAGTAAGAAAGTGACACTTTTCCAAATTTAGACTAACTCCATGTGCTTCCAGACACGTTAAAATCAATTTTAGTGTATGCAGGGTTTCGTTCGTTCAGGTATTGAAAGAATCAAATTGTCTTCCAGATATACTAGCACTTTATTGAATCTAAGGTCATCTAAAGTCGTGCCCATAGCACGTTGGAACACAGATGATGCGTTAGTCAAATCAAAAGGTACTTTCAGGTATTTGTATTTTCCGTCTATTATTATTATTCTGTATTATTAGAGTAATGGACTCAGTTACGGGAATTGATTCTCCAGAAAGTTTAATTTGATGGTATCCGAATCGGTAATCTAAATTAGTGAAAAATTTTTGACCAGTCAATCTGTCTATTAGTTCCTCAATTACGGGAAGAGGGTATTCTTTTGTAATCGATACACAACCTTGAATGTCTTGTCTATTTCTTTACCATGATAACCGGACCAACGAAAGGTGATTGTAATGGTCTTATTATCCTGTTTTGTATAAGTTCGTCGATAACTTCACGTAAAATGACTTTCTCGGCTGGAAGTTTTCTAGATCTGAAGGTTTGGTTTGAGAAACTGTCAACAATCGTTTTAATTATTTGATGTTCAGTGGACTCTTGAACGAAGCGTATACCGTTAACATCTAAGGAAATGCTAGTGAACAACAACTCGGGGCCTATACGAGAATATTTTATTTTGACATCTTCTGTAAAATTTTGAGCTATGACAACCTCAACATTATAAAATTTATGTTTGTCGCCCTCCTTTTATATCAGAAGTACCTGTTTATCATCTTTAAAGTTACTCCTACTCTTATAACAGTTGTCAATTGTATGTCCTTTGTGCCGGTAATAATTACAATGCTTAGCTTACTACGTTCAATATGTATTACATTATGTGGGTAATTGTAGTGCTTACGCCCGGTTGTTTGCAGATGGGTCATTCCATGCCAAATCATAACAAAAAATGGACTTTTCAAGCCGACCATCTCAGATTTTCGTAGAATTTGGTAGAATAGTAGAGGACATAAAGTAGCTTACGTATAAGTGTAAGTTATAGCCCTCAGTGATATAGCTTCACTCAGCTGTTCATATAGCAGCACTGCAAACATGATAAAAAATGTAAAGTATTGACCAGAGTATTGTATCAAGTATTTAGTATATATCTGTGCAGATATCTGCAAATATTATCTACTAATACAAGTACAGGTATAATGTTGTACCTGTACCTGCAGATACAGGTAGCTGTACAGGGTGTAAATGCATAGGAAAAATTATAAAAATTAGCATCATATTAACCTTGTAGTCTTAGATCACTATGAAACCAATAGTACTTATGTACTAGTGTAACATTTGTCCTTATGTATTTGTGAACTTATTGCTAATGTGCTTATGTACTTATATACATACGTACTTATGTATGTACGACACACCTTACCTCTAATCTAACCTTCAACATAACTTCTATAGCGTCATTTTATGTATTATAACTTCTGACTTCTTACCTAACCTAACCTAAAAAAAGTAACTTATATTAAAAAATTTAGTTTGACAAAACTTAAAGTTGCGTTTTTCCATTTTCTTTCAATTTAGTATACATATACCGTTTCTTATAAATTTTAATAACTTCTCTAATCATAAAGAGCAAGTTAATAATTTATACATTTTTGAAAAGTAGAAGAGTTTAACTTTGAAAATAGGCAATTATTTATAACACCCTGTAGTAATTAACGCAAAATAAAACTTAATCGTGAAAAATCGCATAATTTATTTTGTTTAGTCAGTTTTCCGTGTTAGAATGTGTTATTTTTGGCTGGGACACCTTGTATAGCTACCTGTATCTGCAGGTACAGGTATAACATCATACCTATTAATACTTGTCTAAGTAGATAAGAATTGCAGGTATCTGCACAGATATATACTAACTGCCTGATACAATACCAGTGGCGTACTACGTAAAATTGCGCGCCCCTGCGAGACTAAACAAGGTAAGTAAAGCGAGAATAAACAAATAACAACCACAAAGGATGTTGCTAATTGGGTAAGTGGTTGTCAACTAGAAAATTGTTGCTAAGCGGAAAAATAACGCTTTCTTTTTTGTTTTATAACAAACAAAGTGGATCTTTTTCATTAAGTACTCGTAAGATAGAATTATACCTAGGTAACTTTTGGTAAAATAAATTATGCAAGAATTAATAATAATTTATTGCCATAAAATAGTTCATAGAATGTTTTTTTACATCCAATGCTTGTTTTAAAATTTCTATTCTCAACGAAAGCAGCGCCCTTCGGAGGATTGCGCCCCCTCGCGTCGCAGGGTTTGCGGAGGCGATAGCTACCCCTCTGTACAATACTGTACAATACTTGGCTAAACTGCCGGATACATGTTTTGTGTAAAAAGCATGTAACTACTATATTTAACAATTTCTTTACTCCTGTTCCAAAAGGTTTCCCAAAATAAAACTTACACCAAAGAGAAACTGCAGCTAGCTGTACAATATATTCTATTCATAAATTCTAATATTCTTTCTATTCAAATATAAAAATTTGAAGGCATAATTTCTTAGATATTCAAGGTTACATCATGTGACCTTGGAATGAAAAACTCAATATTTTATTATAAAACAATTTTTTATGAAAACTATGCTACCTATATTAGCTTTAGAACAAGCATAAGATGAAAGTTCTACAATAATTCGACGATGAGTTATGAATTGTTCTTGTTCACCTTATAAGCGTAAATTTTACATTTTTTATCATGTTTGCAGTCCTGCTATATGAATACTATCTATCACTGAGGGCTGTAACTTTACATACGTAAGTTACTTTATGTCCTCTACCATCCTGGGGAGCTGTGATGATTTGGTATCTAACACAGGCCAACTTTTTTAACTTTGTCCGTGACACTAGCATCTGAAGGTAGATTAACTTGTTAACAGAACGATTACTATATTTTCGGAAGTCCCCCAGAATGTTCTCGCTTCAAATGATTGCAAATAGACAGCTAACTAAGACGGCTAAGTTATACTAGCTGCTTTCACTGTGAATTTCGCGTTTTGATTGTCTAAACCGCCCACGATAATGATAATTAATTATTTTTTAATGGCTGTTCCCTAACAGTTAATTTTAGAAGTTTAATCCTCTTTTATTTTTTATATTAAATATTTCAATTGGAAATGTTTAAAATATTTTGTAAAATGAAACCTAAAGTTTACTAGGTATGTTTTTATTTTGGCATTTACGTTATGGTAATAAGTTTATAATGATATAGATGCAATATATTAATGTGTGAGCAACGTAATTTTGATTCAGAGAAGGCCTTGGAAATTTTATGTTACATCTGATATTAATTTTAAGTAAGTAGTAGACCTACTACAGATCATTGAGAAGTATTCTGTCATTAACTGACAGGCCTATTTTAAATGTCGCGCATGCGTAGCATTTTAGTTCAGACTCTCGGAGAATAAACCCAAGCTCCATTAATTTTTCTACCATTTCTCAGATAAATTTCTACCATATTTCTCTTTTGTAGTACTTCATTAAATTAATATGAATGCCGTTATTAAAAACTGATTTTTTTTCAAAAACAGCTAATCTGGTAGCTCTCTTCAAAAAGTGACAGTTTAAATAAACTAATTCATACGATCCAAAATTTCACATGACCGATATGCCTATCTCTGAACTCTGAATCAAAATTGCGTTGCTCACACATTATTAAAGAATTATAATTTTTGTAATCGTTTTGAAGATGGCTTGATTTTGTTTAGAACCGCAAGATATATCGTCGTCGTTAATGCATACTGGCGTAACTAATTTTTAGCAATTTTGCAGGTGCACGGTTTAAATGCGTAGAAAAACTTTATTACAGATGACATGACAAAATTCTCTGAAATGTTGTAACTAGCAACATTGCTTGTTACAACATCTTAGAGAATTAAGTTCATATCATCTGTAATAAAGTTTTTATAAACATTTAAATTGCGAATTAACTTTTCTTAAGGTTGAAAAGTGTTTTTAAAATAATTTATTCAAAAACACAAAAGCCGGAGTCCAAGTTGCAGAATGAACAGTTTACAGTTAAGTACAATAAGTATTTATTCGTTGTTAATTATACGATATGTACTTGCATAATAACCTAAACACTATACAGTTTCGACATCAAACTGGTAATGAAGCTCAGAAAACCTAGGTAAGCAACATCCCTGGACGCCAGCTTCCAAGCTGCCAAACTGTCGTTGCAACTCGAACTGATTTATCCTACTAAGTTGCAGTGTTTATATACCCTTTCTGCGTTCCAGACCGTTTGTTTGGTTTCACACACGTGTCAATAACGTTTTGCTTCCGTAAGCATTTCGTAGAATGCATTTAGATAAGGTTTCTAAACAGTGTACATGATGACGGTTTATCTCGAGCTGCAAAGCGTTACCTTGCACGTGGCGATGAGATTTAGAAATAGGTCATAATTTTTTTATATGTGTATACATTGAAGAATGTGTATATACGCTAGGGTCGATGCTTTCGAGTGTAGATATTTCTTTCATTAACTTAGCTTGATTCTGGACTAATTGTAGATATAACAAAGAAATAAGTTAGATTATGTGAGTCTGATCTGTTAGGGATTACACTGTAAAGGTCAGGTTTAGGTTATGGGGTATTGCTTGTTTCGTAAATAGGAATTTATTTGTTGTTAATTATACAATATGCACTTGCATAATAACTTAAACATTATACAGTTTCAGCATCAAACTAATAATTAAGCTCAAAAAACCTAAGTAAACAACATCCCTAGATGCCAGTTTCGAAGCTCCCGAACTGTCGTTGCAACTCGAACTGATTTATCCCATCAAGTTGTAGTGTTTATATACCCTTTCTGCGTTCCAGATCATTTATATGGTTTCACACATGTGTCGATAACGTTTTGCTTCCGTAAGCATTTCGTAGAATGCATTTAGATAAGGTTTCTGAACACTGTACATGTTGACGGTTTATCTTGCGTTATCTTGCACGTGGCGATAAGATTTAGAAATAGGTCATAATTTTCTTATATGTGTATACATTTAAAAATGTTAACTTGTGCTCCTGTAAAGTTCCTAAAGAGTAGTTACGCCAGTGCGCATTAATGGCGACAATATATATGTCACGCTGAGGTGATTTGGTCTTTCATTATTAAAAAAATTTTATATAGAAGACTGAGTTTTTATTTATTACCAATCGCCTACGATAAGATTAACTTCATCGCTACCACTTACATTTAAGTTTATTCTGCGGATTAAGGACAGTTTTTCAAAACAGTATTTATAAAGGTTGTGATTAACTTTCGGTTTGAATATCAACTTGTCAGTCAATAATGCAAGCAAATCACGAGTGGAGGGAAATGTTGCCACTAACAAAGACTTCCATTCGCAGGACAATTTCGGCATGGTTGGTAAACCTTTGTACAATGTTTCCACAGGTCTTTTTAATTTATTTATTGCTATGTGGCAGGTAATTTAGTGTAATAAATGTCACCCCAATTTTTGATATCCACTCATCAATATTGTATAATATAGGATTAAATTCAACGATATCAGTATCTTTAATAGACATACCTATGCTGGTCCAGTCTTCTTTTTTAATAGATTAACTAAATCTGGCAAACCTGAGTTAATGCTTGTAGCATTTGTACTTCAGGGAGTGGGGGTAGTTTCGGGGAGTAGGAACGCTCACTAGCAGCATTTTCCTTTGTTGTTATTCTCTTAGGGCCGTCCGCATCAGTTGAAGAACTGCTACTACTACTGGGACAACGACAATGCCCTGTTTCCTGCTTCCCATGATTGCATGCACAGGTTATTTTGTTCCTCTTTGTAATTATTTGAATGTATACACACTCCGGAAATGTTCATATCCCACTCCTGATAAAAACTGGACACCCACTTATTAATACTTAATAATAAACTGGTAAAAACTATTTAAATAAAAGAAAGGGTTACAATCATGGGATATCGCGCAACAGAGAAGAAAGAAAAAATAAGTTGCAGCCGTTTACACGTGTTTCGCACTTATTAGTACTCATCAGGATGGCATAGCAGATGGAGTAAATATAAAAGCAACAAACTCAGAAAGATGTAACAACACAAGGTTTCACTGATAGCAGTCAACCGCACATTTGCAGTATGGACCTGAAGACACTAGGTTTTCAGTGCAACAACAAACGTCACTACGAAGCCACTACCGTGAGACAACCGATCCCAAAGTATAATATCAATGATTAGAAGTATTAATGCGCGTAGAGATATACAAGAAAGGGTTATAATATATAAGAAAGGGTCCGTAGTGAGATATTTGTATATGTGCAATTTTTTCTGATATTTTGCCAAAATATGGTATAGATATGTAATTTGTGTCTTCTGTTGTGTGTATCTGATTGTCAATGGGATATATTCTTTTGATAGCTAACCTATAATCTGTTTGTTTAATTAGTTTAATTTAGTGTCAATCATGTTCGGATTGTAATGATTTGCATGTGCTAGTTGTTTAATGGTTGATATCTCTTTGCTAAAATCTGATTTTGTTAGTGGAATAGTTAAAGCTCTGTGTACTAATGATCTGTAGGCTGCTATTTTATGTGTATTATGGTTACAAGATGCATTTGGTATTGTTATGTCTGTTTGTGTTGGTTTTCTGTATATGGAAAATTCAAATAGATTGTCTGCGTTAATCTTGATATTTAAGTCTAGAAAGTTTATAGCCCTGTTTTGTTCTGTTTCTGGTGTAAATTGTATGTTAGGGTGGATACTGTTAATAAGAATTAGAAATTCATTGATAACCTCAAAAGAACTGTCAAAACAAGCTAAAATGTCATCAACATAACGAAACCAGAAGATAAGATTACGCCAAACACCTTTTAAAACAAAATCACACAATGACTCTTCAAAATAATATTAAATTCCTACATTTTTGTAATAACAAACGCAAATTAGACATTTTAGAAGCCTTTGAGATATACAAACACAAACTCAGGGTACCTTTAATGAATGAACAACTTGAACTCAGTAATTCTCCGTTACTGGAAGTATTAGATATTTAATTCTGATTATTACTATTATTTTATCTAGTTACCTATTTTTGTATCTACCTTAGCGACGTGTTTGTTTATAATTATATTACCTTTGATAATGACAGCATAGCTGTCGAAACAATATTGTCAGGTTGTATTTTAATAAAACTGTGAAACTTTTACTAATCTTTATTTATTTCATATCACAAATGTGTTTGAGATGTGCTTGGGGCTTAACGAACCAAAATAAAAAATAAAAGAAAAATGTAGTGGTTTATGGATTGGGATTTTTCTCAGTGAGTATTAAAAGAAAGATACAACTGCAACTGTTCTAAAGATAAATCCTTATAATGAATTGCAGTATTTCTTACTCTACAAGCTAAGCAGGCTAAAAGTCGGCAAGATATAAAAGAAATTAATGGGTTTCTTTTTTGTCAATGATGGCAAAGAGAAACATTTTTCTCTGCAATTAAGCTCAATCAATAAATCAAAAATCTTGTGGTAGCTACATGAACTAATTGAGATTTTGCTATTATAACCTTCGCCATAAATTTATTAGCTAGTTGAATGCTCCTAATTCGAAATCAGACATCCTTCAAGTTATTATGGGATAAACAGCAAAACCACCAGACTATAAAATAGCTCTCATTCATTTCTATTCATTCAAGTCCCTAAAATCTCATTGTTTGGATGCAGACACAACAAAGTTATTTTTTACTTTAACGGTTTTCCTATGAAAAACTTGTCTAGCAAGTAGAAGAAAAAATTTTAAATAAAAAAGGAAACTTTTCGTAATATATCCTGACAGCAAAGAAGAGTAATATATTTTATATAAATTAAAATTCGACTTCACGACGGTGTATACTTTTTGAAAATAAATTATTCCCGGCATTATGTAAAAATATTTCCAATAAAAATATGTGATATATTACTTATTCACATAAGCTATTGATATTCTAAAAATAAATTGCTTATAAAATTCTTTTTGTCGAGTTGTATGCCATCACTTTCGACCGAGATTTCATCAGGTTTCAATATTGCTGAAACAGAACAAGCAATAGAAAATAGAAATAGTACATAACTTCCCGATAAGCTGTCAATAAGCGAAATAAACAACTGTTATATGAGCTTTTAAAACCCATGCCGTTAAGTGATATGAAACCGTTATCGTCATGACCCATAAATAATCAATAACATCCTGTATATGTGCACTTCACTAACATCATTAGCAAAAGTTATGAGAATTATGCTGATATACGGAAAAAGAGGTTTTCGAAATTTTACTTACTTATCTTTATTGACGCATCAATATAGGAATAGGGATTTTCAGTAATAGTCTACGACGCCTCATTATAATCCACTGTATATAAGCAAGCATCCTTTAACTACTACTGAGGGTATGTCACATAAATTACATCGTGAAACCACAAACCCCCATAAGCATCAGAGAGATTTGCACAATGTGTCTAATGAACGTCAGTCGATATGTTCTGATTGCATAGCTTTACAATTAGAAGCATTTCTGTTGGATATAATTCGTGGTTCTGTTGGTTTCCTCTTAGTCATTTTTGTTGATGTTAAATTTCAACAATGTTCAATCATTCTAGTTTAGTGATTAATTAAAACTTATAATTAAAATTATATGTTTCAATAGTGGTTCAAAATATTTCATTAGATAGTTGTGCCGACGGTGCTTTTGAAATTTTAAAAAAGTTATTCCTCTTTATCTTATAGAAATTCCAGAGGTTGTTAAACTTGAGCTTCAAAGAATGAAGATCTATCATTGAATTATTGTCAAATTAGAAAGAAAAACGTATCGTTCGTCAACTCAAGGATTTCATGAACGAATTAGACACTTTACGTATTTAAATGCAAGATTCAAACTTAGGAAACTTATCTTTAAGAAATACAATAATAGGTTTAATTAGTAATTACTGAGAAAATAATCAAGCTTTAGACAGAAAAGTTGTAGTTTCGACGATTACAAACGAGAAGTAAATGTAATAATGAGAATGTAAATAAATAAATCAATAGTACACTTAATTTATTGTAAGATATATTTGTAAAATCAGTTGTACTTTATTTTTGCACAGAAGGTTTTTACATACTCAGCAATGATTTTTATTATTATTATTATTAAATTGAATATCCGTAGTTTACGAACTTATTGAATGATATGGATTCGACTTTTGTTTGACTAGTTTTATTTGATATCCAACATTGTTCGATATCAAATAGAGGTAGTTATTGAATTTAAAGTACTCATAAAACAGCCTTAAAAAACTAAAACAAGCTGGAATAAAAATTAAAACCAATTAAAAGTTGGTATTCACTAACCACCAGCATCTCTCTCTTCTAGTCGCGGAATATACAGATGAGAGTCAATTCATAAAACTGTTTTTGAATATTCCAGTACAAAATAATTAAAAAACATAAAACCAGTCACTAAAATATCTGAAAACTATGCTTTTTAAAGGAACCAGTTACATGGTAGAAAAGCCATAAGTTCTTTTTAACAGAAAACTAAACTAAAAGTAAAATCAATGGAACAGAAAAATTTCATTTATTTGAAATCTAACAGTAACCAAAGTAAATCCTGTAAATATATTATAAGTGATATGCAAAAAACAATATATCCTTTAACCTCGTTCTGAAAACTTAGATTCTAAAGGTACCTAGGCTAGCTATGTAACGCCATTACTAAATAAGCTGCAGTAAAATGCTAATTAACTTATTTATTAAAATGTGGTGAAGATTTTCTTGACAGCAACAATTCGAATAAAACTTACTATTAATTACTATTAGATTAAGTAGTACATAAGCATTAACAGCAAATTTATAGTTTTGAATCCGGAAGAGAATCAAAATCTGTGATGTCCCATGGTTACATTCCCACGTAATTTTAAATATTTAATAAAAAAAAGTTGGTATAGCACTACCAACCTTACAATGAAAAATCTTATGATTTAGAATATAACACCAAAAGAATAAACTTAATCCTATGTTGTGATGTTGTGATTTCTATTTATAACATATGACCCTAAACTGATAACGGCTGATTTAATTCATAAAGACGGAAAAAGGGAGATAAACACAAATAAAAGAACAGTTAAATATGATTGTAGTATTTTATTTATTTATTTTTACCTTGAGTGCAGGAGGGACGGATTTACCCATAACAGGCGACAAATTGTTAGTTTTGTAAATACCTCCTTGAAAATTGCTACCCAAGAGTAAATACGTCAACGCTTCAAGTTCAATCAGTGATCAAATTATAATTTAGTTCGATTGCAATAAGTCAATCAATCGTTAAATCGCTGATGAAAAGGTAAACGCGCCAGTTTAAAAATGAATACCAAGAACTACTGAACAGTAATAGTCTCATATAGCAACATATACGTTGTGACCAAACATGTATGTATACAAAGTACACATATAAAAGCAAAAACATCAGTAAACGTCTTTTTGTAGGACGTTTAGCTTTCACGTCAGCTACAGGAGCACACACTTAGATACTTAGACAAGCGGTAAAAGAAAATAGGCATACAATAATAAATATATCACATATAAAATACCATAAATCAAACATATGTACAATAATAATGGTGAGGAGGAACCTCAACACGGCCTATATATGATTTGTTACCACAGTGGAGTTGCATGCTTTTAAATATAATAAGTATGTACCTAGGGAAACCAAAAACTATTCTAACTATAGGGCCAGCGGGACTTTCCATTAAACTTTTGTGCTTTAAAGTACATTATTTACAGTAGGATCAACCAATGATCATTATGTACTGACTGCAAAAACACATAAAATAGTAGTTCCTTTTAAGGCACGTATAGCATGTCCAGTTAACACTAAAACTGTAGCTATAATTATAATACAAACATCAATAACCGCTATTTTCTAGTGATATTCCCAATTCAAATTAAATAAAATTTTAATTTACAATAACATATCAAAACAACACTTTGTTGATCTATTAATCATTGGCTTTTTGAGTTATCTAAAGTTTTCTATCGGCTGATTTTGGTTTCAGATTAATAAGGAACCCACAAAACTTATTCAACATAAAAGGGGACAAATAAACGTAAAACTTACGTGAAAGATAATACTAATACAGGTAACGACAAAAATGGCTACCTACTTCTTGTTTATATTTTATGATTATTTTAAACAAAATGGCAGCGTTCGTAACTACACAAAATCTGATTACCAACTTTAAAAGAAACTGTAATAAATATCCCTAAATATTTTATTTTGAAACCAAATAGCTGTTTTTCTAAATCTCATTTATTTCTTAACCTGTATCTGTATCTAATAACAACTAAATAAATTAATTAATATACAATTTGCTTTGTGACTAAATGATTTGCTACAGCTGCATTGACGTGTTACCACTACAGATCCTATTCACTATCATTATCAACAACAGTATAAAACACAACAAATAAGTTTATTTATTTTATTTCATAAAACTTAATCAGGTAGAAGAGAATAAGATTAGTTGGTCGGTCTTATAATAAAACGGAAATAAAAATGCTTCTTTGATATATTAGAGTATCTACTAACATGATTTATATACTACTCAAATTCAAATTAAAGGTATAAGCAAGATTAATGATTTAAATTTTTACTTTGTTAGATATTAAAAAATCCCCTTAAGTATGTTAACATTAACAAGCGTTAAACATTCAAGTGCTCTTAAATTTGTAAAAGTAATTTTAAAATTTCTGCCTTGGCCTTGCTGAAAAGTTAAAAAATACTCAACATCGGTACTTGCAGAACCTTTTAGTTATTGTTACATTGTCGTTTTGCATTAATTCCTTATTTGATTCTTTTAAAGCAACTAATTAGTTTATTCACCAGTTACAAACAATGGGAATTTTATATGAAAGTTAATTAAAAGAAAATTAAGCTCTCTCTTTACCAATTAATAAAAGATATGATAGTAGTCGGTACAATGACCAGAGAGGTTTTGTAATGTAATATAAAAACCTACATATTGAAAATTGTCAAAAAATCAAAGTACCAAAAAAATTAACACAGAAAGCGTTGTTGTGACACTGAGATGTCTTTCATTCTCGGCCCCATTAAGCTATTTTCTAGAAATATTTAAAAATTCTATAAAATTACTAGTTTCATTCAGCTTCATTATTTAACACAATGGACAACAGCACAAAAGCATTTAATGTATTCCTTTTTAACATATTTGTAGTTCCATTCTCAACAATAGAGTAAATTGTTAAGCATATGGCTTTCCAATATACGAATTTATAAAACTATCATTTCCGAAAGATAGTCTACCCATCAAATTAATGATATAGTTTCTTGAAAATATGAATTTTAGGAAATTAACTAGCTTTTATTTCGTCCGTAAAGTAAATTTTGTTAAATTGAACTAATAGTATTACTTCCATTTTCAAAATTCCAAGAAAATGTCATATATTACAAGATATTACATTACAGAATGCAATGAACCCTTAAGGATGAACTGAACACTCCTAGATAAACTCAGTCTTGTTGAAATATTTCGAGAAGGTTAGAAATAAAATAAAAAATTCAGTTTCCTAAAGTTGTTGTACTAAACCGATAAGTTTTCTGAAAGCTTCTATCATAAAACCTAAAAAAAGTTAAACTTTATTATCGACATCTCTTTTTTCCTCAAGAGAAACGTATATCACTTAGTTGTGAAAATAACTCCCAATAATAAGAAAAGATGTCCCCTAGAAATCCCTTAGCAAATAATAGAATGTTATTTTTACAACACGAAATTTTCGAACGAGCTTTTTTATCTCATGATATGCACACGTATTCGTTTCGACACGTGAATTTATACTTTTTGATAAAAAATTGTCTGCACCATAATAAACCGCTATACATTTTTATCAGATGTTAGACGAGGAAAACTATAATTTCCGTGATGAGATTTAGCTTGAAATGTGTCTCAGGTCCATTGTAAAGAGCGGTGACCCGAAAGTGTTTCTAGTCATCATTTCAGAGTGTGTATGAACACAGAACGAGCTTAATGTGGTCAAAGCCCGTCTGGTAACATGTGCTGACACTAGGGCGGATTAAAGTGTTACAGTGGTGTATCGCGTTATATTCCTACTAGAACTTAATGTACTTGAAGAAAGAAACGATAATACCCAGTTGTCGAGTTTCTGCACTAATGTACATTTGACATTTCGCGACACCTTTTTATTTTTACTTTTCTTGAAGAAAAAAGTAATTTGAGTGGAATTTGTATGATGTGACAATGAAGTTGAACAATACGGAGTACGAGAACAAAAAAGCTACCTATGAAAGGAAAACTCCTATTCGATACAATTAATAAACCCTGAACACATAGGATATTTCTTGCGGTTTATGTTCTTGCGATAAATATATATACTAAATCATATTGCCTTTGTCTATAATTTTTCGCCAGTACAATATTGCAACCAAATAGAAGCAAGAAGCATTATAATTACTTTACGTAATTCGAGAATTCAATAAAATGCACCATTGTTTGTAATTACAATTGCAAAACATATACTTACTAAAAACAAAAGAAATCAAACATTTTCAATAAAATCCAACAGCTAGATAGTATTTGTGCATATACATAATAATATGGGAGAGGGGGTAATTAAATTTTTAATAATGCCCCACGTTGGTGCGACAAATGATATGATATAGTGATGAAGTTGTATAATTTATTTAAATAATAGACACAAACATAAATACGATTGTGACAAAGATGAAATACCCAACTTACTACTAGCTTATCTTTAATTTTATCAATATATTTAGCCGGAAATAAATACTCCGGTTAAATATATTGTAGTTGTGAAAAGCTTTACTTACTCTCTCTTACTTTATGCTTTGCTATATCGTTATAATTATTATGGACTACAATAATAAAAACACATACAAATAAATCTCATAGATGAAAACGACACAAATTTATTCTTTATTAACATGTAACAATGAAACAATAAACAAAACGAAAATTGATGACATCAAAGAAATGTTTTTTATATGAAATAAAAAGACATAAATAAAATTTTATATTAAATAGTAAAGGAAAAATATGAATACAAAAGTCTCTTTTTTAATTGGATAATTAATTTTTATTAATCCCAAAATATACTAAAACTAAAAATATTTGTCAAATAAAAATAAATTCTTTTTAAAAGAAATTTTGATGTTTTATTTAACTGAAATCAAATAAATTCTAAAAAGAACTTAATAAACTAAACCAAATAATTTTATATTTGAGGATGAAAAGATGAACTTTACAAGTTAATTATTATTTATCAACTTGACAAGAATCATTTATTATAACCAACCTTGTATATTTATAATATACTCTCCCCTTTTAAAAGTTAATCCTTATTATTGGTAACACTGTGACAGAACATGTCAGCTGACTTCTTGTTTATAAAATATCGTCGATACGTAGATCGATGTCAAAAACTAAATTCACTCGGAATTTATTAAAACAAACACTTTCACTTTATATAATTGTTAAAGAACACTAATATCTTCTTTTAATCCTTAAGAAAACGTTCAGGTAACACTTTAATTTATTTTATTTGTTTCATATAAGACATCTATGTCAAAACATATGGTTAACAATCTAACCTCAAATTAATTACAGATATTTTATCCGGCGTCGAGCATGGGTTTTGCGTTGAACGTTTTATCGATTGACTTTGTTACAATTTGCCCCAGCTTATATAGTTTATGCCAGAACAAAAGAAAACTATGACACTTTTTCAAAACAACGGAACATCGAGCAAGATCGTGACGTCACTAATCCGGGACAGCTGATATTTTTTCTCACTAATCATAATTCTGTTATTATAGGATTGTAGCCCTTGAAACGAAGATCAATAAAGTATAATACATTCATTGGTCCAAAATGTATCGCAACGAAGATATTCGAGAAAAACGTTTGACAATGTACAAATCTCGTTACGATCTAATTACATATAAAGTTCAACAAATCAAGATTCATCCTTTACAAGTTAGTTACAGGAATACATGATACAAGTAATACAATTAATTTATCCATAGTAACATCTTTACAATTTAATATAAACATGATTTTTACAGTACGCAATACAATGAATAAGCCAATTGATGCATATAAAAATTCCAACTTAAATATAAAATCAACATTAATCAAATTATGCTCAAAATATCCAGCATACAGTACTTTAAACACTTACATCAAAACAATGGTGAGGAGAAACAGGATAAAAGTCTATAAGAGTCATATTAACACGAACGACAGGATTCAATACCTTCATTAAATGTAGTGACCAGAAATCTTATAAACAAATTCAAAAATTAATTGTATTGTATCAGTCATAATAAGATTGACCTAATTAATCTATTTTCAGCTAATTAACAACATGAAACTGAGCTGGTCTCCTGGAATATAGAAAAATCTATCTAACGTTAAACATCGTAATATGTAAATTTTAATATGGAAATTACTTCTTCCTAACAAGTGGTAAACCGTCCCAAAGTAACATGGGTTGCATAAACGTACCTATGATCAAGCAATCTAACTAATTGATATCCTTTTTCTGAAAATGAAACCTATTATTATTATGCATGAGAAAGCTAGGTTATGTTTGCATGAAGTCTTTATTCTTAAGTTTTTAATTTAAACATTAATGAACCTAACTGTCGTTCTATCTATAACCTTTATATTAATTATGCGCATGACATAGCATGTCCCTCTTTTAATTTAATTCCGATATAAAAATATTTGTGTTAACGTATCAGTTCGGTCGTTAAAATTTTCAATACGGTGATTTGATATCACCTCAATACTGATTTAAATATACTTCTTGAAATAAAGAGATTAATTAATTTGTTTACATTTTCTTATGCCCTTTTTGGTATCAGTAAAATTTCCTATTACTAATTAAACTAATTACTACAGAAAAACTCACGGATTCTAATTACTAGGATTGTAATTATTGTCTTTTGATACCAACTGGATATGCTGAAACCACTAGTATCAGCTGTTTGTTATCATTAAACTCGACAAAGGATTGAAGAGAGAGATGTCAACAGTCCATTCATAACATATTTTCAAAAAAAAAGTATCCAACTCAAAAAGCTTAACAAAACGAAATTCCAATTACATACAATTCTCATTAATCAATAGCGAGTTTTATTTATTTATTTCCAACTTCATTTACTATTCGTTAACTGTTCTATAAAATATTCTTGTCCACAAAATTCCATGGTTGAAATTAATTAACCACTCTTATTTTAATTGAGCCACTTCTTAAATAACACTTTTAATTTGACGTTTAACATAAATAAATCTAACCTGAAAACTTTAACATTTCTAAATTAGGCCAACACAACCTTAATTTTTATTAATTTGAACAAGACGTGTGCACTTTCTGCAAGATGTAAATTGTAAGAGAGTTTCCTACAAAAATGGCTCCTTTGAGAATGTACCACTAAAAAAATGATTTTTTAACATGACGTGCATAATAGATTTTTTAATTTTTTAAAAATTCATAGCACTCATGCCAAAAAAGTCTTTAAGGTTAGCTTCCTATTGGAACTTGATTTCAGATTTTTTGCAGCTCTCCCACCAGAAATATAACGCCCTAAATGTAAGTGTTTTTTAAAATTTAACAATATTCATGACCTTACGACAAAAAAAGGGTGAACTTATAAAGGATAAAAAATGGCCGCCATTAATAAAGCAAAAAAAAATTTATATGTGGTTTTCTTATGTCTTTGTACAGGGGGATATGCCAATAAACAAAAAAAATCTGAAATGCTCATGCAACGATATTTGGATGATTTTATCTGGATTGACCTTATAATAGTACATATATAAAGGAAATCTATTTTTTAATAATTAAGTAGCAATATGCTATCAAAGAAACTTGTATCTTGAAATACTCCCAAAAACGCTTAAAGTTTGTGTATAATATACCTAGATTTCTTCAATCTGCTGGTCTATATTTTATTAAAAATACTTACTATTGGTTTCTTAATGATCTAGGAAAACAAGGCTAACATGATGCGATTTTTTCTTATTTTATCCTATGCATTTAGACTGAAGAAAAAGAATACAATAGCATTATATTAGTCTTACTGTGCTAGATCATTATGAAATCATTAGTACATACAGTAAAACTTTTTAAAAAGATTGTAAATATAACCCGCGATTGTGGAGCGAACTAATGCAATTTTAATTTAATAATGCAGCACAAAAACTTTAAGTTAATCAAATAATGTTATACCTACTTACTTAAATAATGTTAAGACACCCAAAGCCGCTTCTGTATTTAAAAGCGAAGTGTATAATTTGTTTTAGAACTAATTACTTTCAGGCCGTAGATGTTAACTGAAAAATTAACTGATTTAAATTCAAGAAGGAATATGAATTATTCCAGACAAATGTTTACAGTACCAGCAAATTGTATCTACATAAGTATATTATCGTAATTATATGCCACCAATTTGAAAGCGATCACAATCGATCAATACATAGAACTCAGTAAAAATACTACAGAACTATATAACTATATATTAAAAATTGTTTGAACCAAAGTAATAATAGTCAACGTTATCTTAGATCTATATTACCAAAAAAATGCAACATTTTCTCAAATTCACAAACAACTTCACAAAATACTGAATTTTTTTGAATTAAAATAGAAGATTTACTTTGATTAAACGTTAAGTTGCGTTAACATTTTTTTTCATTTAATTCCTAAACTTCATAGTTTAAGTTTTAGTTCCAAAACTCCACTGATGTGTAAATATTTTGCTTATGTTCAAAAGCTTAAACAAAAACTTCTTTTAGCTCACTTAAAATGCTTTTTAAACTTGTTGTGCCCAAATCCACAGTTTCTCTTAAAATAATAGTAACTTATATGTGATGTTACCCAAACTTTAGGAAAATCAATTACACCACTAACTTGAAGAACAAGATATTTGATAACTTGATGAACAAGAACAAATACACTTTAAACATACTTTAGAAATGTCCGTTAAATGGATTTATCAAACTCGATACTTTACTTAAACTGTTTAGATGTAATCTGCGAATTTAAGGACCACACTGAAGTTTAAAATGTTTTCAAAAGATTACAATGGAATTAGATCTATATACCCCATGTCAGACGATAAAGACCGAAATTCAGTTAACTTTTAATAAATAATTATTTAAATCTCAAACAATCGCTATGTAGATACTATGATAACGTAGAATTGTTCAGATTTCACCACTATTAATTAAAGTTCAAACGTATTTTAAATAACCGAACTATATAACTTATTTTGTTCAGAATAATTTGACGGGAGATATGGAAAAATATTGTTAATTTTAACAAGACAGGTAGATAAGACTTGTAATAAATTTTCAAGCGACAACCGCTAGATACAATAAAGAAAACTGCTATAATTATTAAGCTTAAAAGTTTTTCAAAGAAGAATTTTTACATTTTATACTTATGGAATTGTTGACTTTTATTTTTTATTTTAAAAAACTACTACTATATATTTATAATGCAACTCGATTTTCCGGTCTTTTTTAGTAAAATACCTGGTGCAGGTTTTAATCTTTGTCGTTAAAAGTTGAAAGTTCTGGTTTTGATCTGCCTTTCTCAATAATTTGTAATTTCTCTCCAAAACTGTATGCAGAAAATTCTTTAGCTAATAATTTACAAAATGAACAATAAAATTGTCGCGATTCGGATGTATCGGAAATACTCGAACCTTCCACCGAAGCAGCCGAACGATAAGCAGTCATGACGATAATGCAATTTTAAATTTGCATACTGAACAAACTAAATAGAATTATTTGTCTTCCAAAAATTCCAACTAATATAAATTGAAATAATAAAATGTTTTAAATTCGCAAATTTACATTACTTAAGTAATATTTAACAAACACTAAATCGAACAAATAACCAAATTATAATAAATAAACATTTGGGCATGGAGCACACTAAAAATAATGTGACCTTATTACGATGTACGCACCCCCGCTAACTAAGGCGAGACCGGCCGGCTGGCGAGGAGAAGTGCAATAAGCAACGAAATCAGTGCTTATACACAGTGTAATGTAACACATTTGAATCGGTATTACCTTTCCGCGCAAGTTTAATGAGCCTAATTTAAAATAGTACTCTAAATAATTATACTTTTTGCTGTACGGAATTGATATTGAGCTTTAAATTGATTAAATATTACAAATTTAAATAAACGATAACCATAATTTTATAAAAATATTTTTGTTAGCATTAGTTTTTATTTTTAATAAATTCTTAAGGAAAGCATTGCTTCCATTGCTTTCATGGACCGCACGCCACTGTAAGTAACACCGTTACAATAAATCATTACAATATATTACAGCAACTATTCAACTAGTTCAACAAGGTATCGTGTTCATTCAATAAAACGTTTCATTGTTGTATTACATGAAGGTAACATAAACCTAGCAAAAAAATCTCCCTCTTTTTAGTGAATTTGTGCTAGGCCAGGCTCAATCTAAAATTTCTTTTTCTAACTCGCTTTGTCCTGTACATCTTTCACCATCTAATGACAATTGCTTTCTTTCTTTACACATTCTACCGTTAAAATTCTAATTAACATTTTTAACCTTTCTCATTCCTTTTCCTGGATCTTCGCTCCATAATTATCTTTTGTATGCAATTTCTTCTAAGTGTGTAGCATTGTCAATTTTTCCCAGTCTTCTTCAAATTTACATTTCTAAAATATCGCCCATCGTTCTTTAGAACATCATGCTTCCGAATTCTATAGGATCCCACCTAAAAACATTTTTATTCTTTAGTATATTACTACTTTATGTGATTAAAGGGCTCAAGCGTACTCCCTTTTCTCACAGCAAACTTTCCTAAGACCTATTATGCAATTATTTTTTTAACAGATCTTGTGCAAAATACTTTAATTTTATTGAATTAAAAATATTTTTAAATATTTTACTAATTCTTCAACTGGAGAAACGATGATTGTATAAAAAAGATCGGTTTCAAGGAATTTCCGTAATAAATTTTGTATGGGAGTCTCTGCACCTGTAGTTATGATTCAAATAAAAGTTAGTATTGAGATACTTAGAATTGTATCTAGATACTGTAGATAAGTAGATGGCGACTATCTAACATTGCAACTGAGGGTGGCTTTATAATTTCCACGTCCTAACCGAATTTGAATATTTTATTTTAGATGTTTAACCTTACAATTTTAATTTTATTTTTTCAAACTATTTTATTTATCTTGCATTATATTTACGATCCATATATTTACACTTCTAGAAACAATTTTATGTGTATTTGTTTTTTAAATAATTAATTTTTTCAAAACTACCAGGTTTAAATAGAAAGAAAAGTTACTCAGACACACAGGTTACGAAGTAAGTACACATTCGATCATGCGCTAACTTGCCTATTCATAAATCACTACTGTAAGATGCGATATTTTCAAAAATTCGTTAGTGGAAAACTTTGGAACATTTGACAAAACGGCAATACACGCATATTTTTGGCCTCTACTAAGCATAAAAAATGGCATTTGCATTCTCGATGTACTAGATGCAACTTCCACAGTTAGAACAGTTTTATTATTATAGAAATATAAAAAAATGTAAATTATATTTTATTACATACAATAAAATGTATTTTACCGTTTGGAAACATACTATGTATAAAAATGTTTTGAATACTGAAAACATTTATAATAATTATGTTAAGGTCTGCACTACACAATTAATAACTTTGTATAAATAAATAATTCAAACACGCTATACCAATATTGTATGCTATTAGAGCTAACGATACATTTAATATGCTTCACAATTAAATATAATCTCATATGTTTATCGTTTAAGTTTATTTTTAATTAACATAAATGTGCATAGTTTAAACAATGACTATAAAATTAAGGGATAATTTTATTTAATAATTTTTTTTATATATATTATATTTCTAAGTTTGGAAAATTTACCCAAACTGTGATTAGAACTGGCGTTTTATAATCAGAAATCTGGCGCGCCCTCAGTTGTCATAGCTTCCTTCATTAATGAATGTCTATTTATCATAGCTTTTTGTTTGATTGTTATTATTAACTATTTTTAAATTATTTTACAATATTACTAATTATACTCCATTAACTTAGCAATTGATTAATCTAATTAATTGACAATTAATATTAATTTATTTATGCGTATAATTTGCTTTTAAATCTAAAATTCCGTGCGTTGCGGTGTTAGAATTGTACAACAAAGAGGGGAAGTTAGTGGGAAAAAGATGCAGGATTCCTACTACTCAATGTGGGTGTGTAATTTTAGCAAACGAAGATTATTTAGAGGTTATGTCTAAAACGATGAATGCTCGCGCATACTATATAGTCCCTTAAAATGGTGTGAATACTGTGAATACATTGAATTAATGTTTTGTATACTCGTGTAAGTAGTACACTTCTAAACGTGCATTATAAAAACTATTTGAAAAGCAGTTAAGAAATAGTAATCTCGTGTTAATAGCCAGTCAGGTTTCAAACGTATTAGTCGTTACTTCTATAATGTTTAATGTAATTGGATTTTTCTTTATATGAAAAGTCTCACAAATGCGATTTATATTTCAGATAAACCAGTTGAATTTTTTGTTTTCTTTCCTCACAGCTGCTAACCTTAATTTTTTTTCGTATTGGATCCTGTTTTCATTACACTTTGAGGGCGTTACTTACTTGCCACAGAAACGGAATTCTTCGTGAATGCTTTTTTATCTATGACGCTATTGTATTTTTGTCTATGTTAAAGTTGGAAATTTCTAACCAAGCAAAAGGGTAAACAAAACCGGAGTTGCATTCTTACGAAGCACAATACAACAACAATCTAACGAAATAAATTAAGCTGTGCACATAAGAATGGAATAAATGGAGTAATTGCGCTTGGGCGGATTTATTTAATGGATCATTACATACGAATAAAGTTCTACGTAAATATACGTGGGTAAAGAATCAGAAAATGAGACTTTTTTCTAAAATGACCTAGCATTTTTGCAAAGTACCGACAATTTACAAAATAAATGTAACGAATAGCAGAATATGTTTTTCTTCTGAAAAGTATTCGCATTTGTATTTATAAAAGTTTCAGGCAAATGTAATAAGTCAGTTGGGCTTCTTTTATTCCGTTTGTATTAACAATAAAATGTTTTCATTTTCGATTTATTGTACGTTTACGAAATTATTAGACTTCTCATTAACTATTGCACTGAAAACGTACGCTATTAGTGAGCTGAAATATAGTTTGAAACTACAATTCGCTTCTTTCTTTTATGTTTTCCTCAATTGCTGGAAAACTTAAACTTAAATAACAGCTTTTAAAATCTGATTTATAAGCAAATATTTGAATATTTTATCTGATTATTAAAAAGAACATTTGATTTCCTAATAAGATAAGTTAATTAGATTAAAAGGCGGTTTTTAGTGTTTGAATTTAAATTAAAAAAATAAAAGTCATTCGGCTTTATAAGAAAATTACATTACGAATTCTAATATCTACGATACGATATAGCCTACAGAATTACAAAGGCTACTTTTATATATATTAATACCAAACCTACCAAAATATAGCTGTGCTGGAAGTATCAGCTTGACCTAAATAACACTACTTTAGTTTTTGACGGCTAACCCTAATAAGTCGGACAGGGACGGGGTCATAGAACATATACAAGATAAGAAAAACAAGCGCCACTTCGTTTTAAAACAATCCTCACTACTAAAGCTTCAGACTTATTAGATAAACGAAGAAATAGATCTTTTACTAACATATAAACAACTACCACAATTTTGGTTGTACGGTGCATATATTTACAGGTTATAAGCTGGAAAGCAAATATTAAAACCACACAATAAATAAATAGTAATAAATAAAACACAAACATGTAGTGAAATGTAAACTTTCTAAGTAGGGCTTTATTATTTATCGCAACTTTTAAACGGTAATTATACTGATTAAGGATTTTAATGTCTAGTAAAATTAACATAATGGTAATTTGTATCACAGCTGGTTATAAATCTTAAAAACTACCCTATAACAATTTCACTACTCGAGATCTCGCTTTAACTTGTATTTAAAACTAAAATGCATGAATAAATAAATTATATAAACGTTTTATAAATTTATAGACACATAGATAATACGACACAATATATATACATACAGTTTCAAACAAACATCCCACCATTCGATGACCCACGGATGATACGGTACGGTTTAAAAGCCTTGCTTAGGGTTTTTCGTTTCACACTCCGGTATATTACATACAACCCTGTACGTATGTATGCAGGTACGAACCCAAAGGGGAAGACCTTCAAATTAAATTACCCAATTCAAAGTCAAAAAGGCAGGAACAGGAAAAAGACAACAATCAACGAAACCCAAAAGATAAAAAGAAAAAAACCTAAAAATAAAACACCCTGTATATGGTATTAATTTTAAATATTTGAAACGAATTTTACCTTTCGATAAACTGTAAGGTTTTTTACTACACGATTCCTTCAGGGCAATTGATAGGGAAATATTACCTAATATGGAAAAAGATTTTAAGATTTTAGCACATGGTGGAAAATAAAAAAGGTTTACCTAAATGGTTAACACTAGAACCTAATCCGTCTAATTGACGATTGATCACATATAAACAATCAAATGACCATTTTGTTGAATGCGAGATTTTCTCCGCTAAAGCGAATTATATCAAAACCAATTTTCTATTCCATCCCACATTCAACATCTAATGGAAAAGCGCACCATTGAGAATGCGCTTGACAGCGCTGGCGCGAATTTACGATCAAGAGGGGAAAGGGAAAACCAGTGACAACCATACTAACGGAAAAGCTTGGTTTTAAACAGTGGCCGTCAAACAATCAATGGGTTGTGAATTTCAACGTTTTAACGATGCGGGGATCCACCGGACTATGACGCCTTGTTTTGACTAGTTTCATTAAATAGTTTAATAATGAGAACTTCAGGTTTAATGTGCGGCGAATTTTACGTCGTTGATGCCATCGTTTACAAAGACTTGACCTACACCAATATCCTTTTTTTAATTAACTGATTTTTAATCTCCGCGTTTGATGTGCGTCTTATGAGGCCTCCATTGTAACAGTCTGAATTGTCTTCGCGTATTTTTGTGTTGTCTGAAATTATTGAAGCTTTGGATTATGAAAAATGGATTACGTAAATACCTTCTAACATGTTTTAATAGAAACTACATTTTTTAAATAAAATTTCTAATACTGGACCAATATTAATAATGCTTTTATACTGTATGCATAGCACCAATAGCCAATAATTAATTGATAATAAATGTTTGACTTTGAAGATTTATGCATCTATGAATATAAAAAATTTTTACGTAAAGAAAACATTTTATAACAATAATAACTATTTTGTATGCTCGAAATACAAGGTGTGGAAATCTTCCGCAAAATTACATTTTGATATTTCAAATGAAACCATAACAAAATACATAAAACCATTTTAACAAGAGCTAGATCAAGACGTTTTTAATGAGATTGTATAAAAACAGTTGAGAATGCGCAAAGTTCATTGCTAAAATAACTAAAGTTTGTTTTATTTAATTTAGAACCATAAAGAATTAAGCGTTTTAATATACGATTTTAGTTAATCCAAAGATCGCAGGTTCGATCCCCGGCCGAACTGGTAATTTTTCATAGCGGAGAAAAATTTAAAACATGCCTTCTTTTCGGATAGGAAGTAAAACTGTAGGTCCCGTGTCAATGCGATGTTTGGCACTATAAAGATCCCTACTGGGGGTGGAATTCCGCCAGATTCGGCTAAATTCTAGTAGGGTCGGCCAAATGATCATAGCAATCGGTGCCATGAGGTACGACGGATGCTCCGCCATCCTGATTCCTCGCCCAAACACAAACAAACAAACGTGACGGTCGTCAGTAGTTGAAGTTAAAGCCTTTACACGTTACAACACGGTTTGACACCATTTTAAGGTATAAACGAGAGCGCAACGTAAGCACATATTTTCATTCGAATCTAATTTATTTTGCCCATCGTCATTTTGCAAAATTTGTTTTTGAAAAAGCAATAAGCATTTATAAAAATGCCATATCATTTAGAAATATGAATAACCTTAAAATAGAAATTAAAAATTTACTATTAAATGTTCAATAAAAGATGTTAAATGTAAAATAAATAAATAGACATGATATACACATACACATATTGTGTGTATTGTATACAACAACTTTTAGTGTATATTTAGTCCAGTAAATATACACTAAACCAGTAACCGGCTTACAAAACTTTTACCTGTATGGTTAATTTTTTTCAATATAAATAACTAGAAAAGGACGCAAGCTCTAACAGATTTAAGGAGTTGTTTGCAAAAAGCTAAAAGCATAGGTTAGAGGAAAATAGAAGATTTGAAGTTCTAGGGAATTTGTACATTCAGGTTGATCCCTTATGGTTTTAAACAAATAAAACCTAAGTACAGTACGGTTTTTGACAATTTAGGGGCAATTATGTTGAACATTATAATAAATTCGATTGTTCGTTCACGTTATGAAATTTTCTAATTTAAAAACTAGGTACGAACGTTCATAATGAAAACTGTATTAAGTCGTCGATAACACATATGTGGCTCAGTTCATAAAACATATTTTATGGGCCACGCCTGAATTTATTACCATATTCCTTTAAAGAATTACGAATTACTGCAAATCTTTCATATACAGCGGCCAGGATAGGTTAGGGTAGATTACGTACAAGGTAAGAAGCGAGAACCTTAAAATAAATCCGATTCCGGTGGAGAACGGAACGCTGATTCCAGTCCGATTCAGTACGAAGCGCCCAGCCTGCATTTGCCCAGTTCGGTTAAGTACGAAGCGTGAATGGAAAAAGTTTCTAGTTCGAGGCAATATGGATCACCCGGACTCCTCCGGTTGAGTTCGGAGCTACAGAGCTCCTAGGCGCGGTCCAGCCCCGTCCCGTACTGAATCGGACGGCGACAACGAGCTCCGTACTAAATCGGACGGGAAATACGTACTCCGTACTAAACCGGAGGGGTCTAGGCGCTCCGTACTGAATCGGACAGCTCTAGCTACTCTGTACTGCATCGAACTCGGGACTTTTTCGAAGTCCGTTCTCCATACACTGAACGGGGCAGGGCTGGGCGATTTATCGGAGGTCTCTGCTCCGTACCTTGACCGTAAACTAATCTAACCTAACCGACCAGTATATATGAAATATAGACCAACATTATTTTTTTGCCTTTAGAACTTGAACAAACATTCACAGCTCGCTGTGAATTCTACACACATTACCCAAGCTTATACCTGCAGGAAGCACCACAGTTATTTGATGGTGTTAATCTTATTTCCGAGCTAGTATATAAGCTTGGGTGATGTGTGCAGAATTCACAACCGAGCTACCCCTAACTGAGGAGAACCAATAGCTCGAAACAGCAGTATTAGGGTGCCGTCTGTAATTTATACACATATCACTATAAAATTGTGAGTATAATATCGTCCATTAACAATTTTTAACTTTTAAATTTATAAGAACTCACTTTATTAAAACACGTTTGTGTTCTTTTTGTATTTTATTTATATTGATCATAATGCTTTATGAAGTAATTTGAGCCTTTAAAGGCTTGTAGCAAAAAGTTCATACTCGCCCATAAATGACCCATGAAATATATTTGTATATTTGTTTTTTACTCAAAAAAATGAACAAAATCACATGTATTTTTTCCATGTTGTACCGTCTAATTAACACAAAAGCGGTAAATCGTCATGTTTTTTCACTTTGATTGAAAATTTTAGAGTTAGAAAGTTGGTAGCGATACATTTTTGATGCTCTATTTAAATATGAAACCAAACTTTTAAAATTAAGACACCGCAGAGACGGACGGACAGACTTTTCAATTTCAGTAAAACGAACTTTTAAGTTCGTTGATAAGTTACACGTTTGTAATAACGCTTAGGTTTGAAATTAAATAAATATATTGTTTAAGACTACTATGCTAGTAAATGTAAACTTTGGGATCCAATTTATAGAAACTGGTATAACCTAGAATACTGTATTTTTTATAGCAATATATAACAACATTTTCTCGGGCATGAAGTATTTTCAAGCCGTTAGTGTCTTTAGTTTTCAAGAAAAAAAATAAAAAAGAAATTTTTTTCGAAAAGATGTCCGGTGATGTCTATTACAATAGTGATCCTAAATGCAAGTAAAATTTTTTTATGAGTTATATATTTTTCGAAATTTATCCGTATTTCAAGAGTCCAAATTTGGAAGGCGTGGTTTGTTTGTCCGGCAAAAAGCTATTAACTGTTAATCACCTGACGTCATTCAATAATTCATTTTTCTTACCACCTCGTATCGCGGTGGTGTACGGATAATAAAATTATTATTTGTTGAATGCAAGATTGAATGATAAGAAACGGTGAAAACCATAGGCGTGCGTATAATATATTTTAAGTAAATTAATAACAGAATTTGAAATATAATTTTGAAATAACAATTTTTTTATCAGTTGATTTAGTCGTGATTGAAGAACATAATACTTTCCAACATTATTTGTATTCTTTAATAATGAAATATTTGTGAAGAGGGCGGATAATCAGACAAATTAACAAATTTTCTGTAATACGCAAATGTACAAATGTAGTATGCCAATCTGCGGGTTCGGTATCCCGTACAGAAACCAAATATTTTTTCCGAACCATACATTATTTTGTGTACAGATAATTTTATACACTATTATTTGATTCTTATTATTAACAAAGATCAAAGATGATTGACCTATGTATAGAATACATTCCCACAATGAACCTGAAAGTTTATAAAAGCGTATGTTCAAATGTTTTTGAACGGTTCTACGTACAGTTTGTTTGTTTTAGTGCTTGGTACTGTAGTGATTTAGCATGCCTTGATTTAATATCCAAAGTAACAGATGTAAACAGAGTCAGATATGAATTCATAAATTAGCCAGTCAAACATTAATTCATTCTCTCCTCTACAACATTTCTCTAAATTTGGCTATTATTTGATAGTGTTTGACTAGGCTATTGTATAATAAGTAGGGCACCCTCACTCCACCTAACGATAGAAATGACGGTCATGGTAACTATAACTCTCGTTCATCTGGACTGGTCTAGTGTCCTCAGCTCTTTGTGATGGATGGTTGCGGATGAAGTATGAATTCATTACGGACCGATTACCCATGCCTCTCTACCTGGTAGTCGGAACAACATCCGGCGCTTTTATAGTAAATCTTCAGCCCCATAATAATTTTATCCCGATAGTTCAACAGGGATCTAATAGCATCAACGCTAGAACTCGCATATTCCTAACTACTGGGTAATGATCTCTGTACCAGGTAATAAGCTACGACGTTGCCGGTTCTCATTACCGAAGAATAGAAATTGCACCAAAACGTATTTTATAACCACCAGGTGATAATTATGTTACTTGGTAAACGCTAAATCTCGCCGATTCTTAACAACCGGTAACGAGTTAACTGTAACCAGGTAATAAGCTGCAGCAATGGCAGTTCTTGTACCGAAGAACAAAAATTGCACCAAAACGTGTTTAATCACTAACGTGTAACAGTAAACGTAAAAGTTTGCCTACTGTTCTCGTGCATTTAAGAACGGGTTTTATTTGAAAACATGTTGGAATATAACTAAAATTTGACCAGACCTGAAAAAACCCCTAGCAGATTCATAATCTGCATCTTAAATACCTCTAGAAACAGTGTGTATTAGAACCTGGAAATTCTTTTAAAGTTCAATTTTGTTGTACAGCGTAGTAAACGCTGTCTGCAGTAAAGACTGCAATCTGTAGCTGCAGTTTAATTATAGTACATTATATGGATATATTGATCGTATTTTTAGTATAATGATAGTTTTAATTATTATTAATAATTTTGTGACTCATTAGTTTTTAGTGATTACCTTGATTATAGTATACGTAAAAATAATAATCGCCTCCTGCCTCCCGCACAAGCTTATAGCTTCTGGGGCCTAGTTTCCAGGCTATGGGTTGTAGCAATTATTACTGTATTACTATTATTACTATAGTGATAGTTAAGTTTAAAATAAACTAAGTTTGGTGTAAAAACTTATGAAATGGCTATACTAGATTAGTCCCTTCGAAAGAATATACACCTCAATTGCTACTCTTGAATAGTTCTGCAACCAGTTAAGCAGCAAATCAGCTTTCGATAATATCTTCTTAGACACGTTCTTCTATTTGTGACTGATGACGTACCCTACAAGACCAAGACGGTTTTCCAATTTTTCGATTCCTTATAATAGGGTTGCATAGATGATCTCTGCATTAGAGCCGAATCTCTTTCCTCCGAGTTATTTTTTCAAGTTCGGAAACAGGAAATAGTCGCTGTGGGCTAAGTCTGGAGAATATTCTGGATGTGGAAGCAATTCGAAGCCTAATTCATGGATTTTGGGCATGGCATGTGCATTGTCTTGATGGAAGAGAACGTTTTTTTCAAAATGTCGCTGAAACGATTCAATAAGTTTGCAATCATATTCGCCGTTTGAGTAATACATTTCGTACACGTTCACCTGACATGCGTACTATCTCAACTATCTCGCGCGATTTTGCTCTGCGGTCTTGCAATACCATATAATGAATTTTGTCAATCATTTCTGGTGTGGTGGCCTCATTTGGCCGTCCTGAAAAGTATTAGTATTAGACTCTGTTACCTAACTTAACGTAACTAAATCTAAGCAAATTAAGATATGCAAATACAAAGAAAATTTGATTTTCTTTCGTTATCATTTACTTTTCGTGACTTTGTAAATTTAAGATAGGTCTATGGTTGTTATTATACTTATAGGTTTGCAAGGAAGCCTTTTAGCAGTTTTAGCCTAAGTAAAGGTCTATTTAGACATGGACACGGGAGGCGCTGACAGTTAAGCATATGAGAATTTATACCTGACGGAGCGTGTTCATCACGAACTTCGGCCTACGGGTAATAAAGTTTGACGTAGATAGTATTTGTACTGTTCCCGTGAAAATGGCAGGGTATTTGTTTACTAATACTGATGAATTAGCAATGGTTGTGCTTCCTGATGAAGGAGAAATTAATGATAATAATCATAATAAGAAAAGGCGTATCTGGCTTCACAAAGTTGTTTCACTGTTCTACTAACAATTGCCCAATTTTTATCTTTGTGACTGTTGTCATTGTAACGCTGATGTATAGATTACACAATTTGAATTCGGGTAGATTTCGAATACACTCAATAAATTGACTATATACTATATAGTCGTCGTTATATACGCGTGATTGCAATTCATATATATCGTGACCGAATAGAAACGCGCCGAGAAATTCAAAAAATTCTGATTAATATAATATTGTTGTATTTTTATGCGTTCTTGAATTGGGCGAATAACCTTTATTGCGGGTATTAATTTTAATAGTTATTATTTACAAGAGATGCGTTTAGTAAAATCCCTTAGAAAACACATAAACCACCGAATGCAGTTTATAACATTATATTTGATTTGAAATAAAATCGAAATTATAAGGTACTCCTTATGTTTAAGGAGTACCCTCCGTTACCCCTACATCTACGCTCAGTTGAATGAATGTATTTGGGTAGCTGTCGTTTGTTTATATGATGATGATGTCGTCAAATCCAGTTGATAATATTAATTAATTCTTTATTAATTTAGTTGAAATTACTATTCAAATGTACGACTGTACTGGTATCAATTACATTAAATTCTTCCATTACAAACCCGTACTTAAAGTTGAATCATTTTATGTTGCATTCTATAAATACGAATTCACGCAGAAAAAAAGGATACAAGTTTTATAAGGACTTTGGTAGGTAGGAGGTTCTTGTTAAACGAAAAGTTCACCCGAATATGAACGAATGGATAAATTTAAAAATTTCTATCGTAGCGCCATCCTTAGCTACATAATTAAACTTAACGGTACAGACGCCAGCGTTAAGAATGATTCATACAAACTTTTTTTTGGGAAGTACATAATGGAAATTATAATTCTCCTGAGTTTTTTTTTGATCCCACAACCCACTATAATCAAAATTTCTATTCGCTATTTTGAAAATAAATGAGCCATAATAATTAATAGAAGTAATTAAATTAATAATGGTGATAATGGCAGCTACAGTAATGTAGTATTCAAACGTTTTCATAAGCGGATATTAAGTATTTACTCCCCATGTAGAACTAACAATTGATTTTAGTTAGATATTATCAGCAATCTAGAACGTCAAACGCGTTCAGACAGTCCTGAAAATAATTTAATAATTAATACTCTATTACTTAATAATAATAATAATAATAAATTACCTTCGTTACTCGTATGTAACCCTTATTTTATACTAAATATATTTCAGAATTTAATGCAATTTTATCTAAAATTTTCTTATGAAACCCTTGTTAGAAAATATGGTTTCATGTAAAGAACACAAATTTCTTTTCATTTCTTTCGTTAGAAGATAACATATACAGGGTGAGGCTTTTAAAGTGTTACACAGCGATATCTCAAAAATGACTTTGACTAACTGGATGCAATTTTAAATGAAATGATGAAATGACATAAAAAACTACGTATGTTTACACAAAATTACTAAAGTTGCTTGACTGGTTGCATAATTTATTAATTATTAGATTAGAAATAACAAATGACAATTTGCCATATAATTTCAATTTATTTAAGTTTATTTAAATTAACCATTGAATTTTTTAGTGGACGAGTTGTCCCAATTATTAAACATGTGGTTTTAGCAGGAAGAGGCACCACTTCATCATGCAAGACAGAACACCAAATAATTATTTGAATGAGGTGTTTGGGAACAGGTGGATAGGTCGGGCTGGCTCTCTAAACTGGCCCACTACAGAAGAGAATATGAAAAATCGTAGCCAACATTCTTGCCAACTGGTGACACCTGAAATGCTACACAGAGTATGAAATTAATTTAGGAAAAGGGTAAGGGTAACTGAAGCATGATTGACGTTAAATAAATTGAGTTGAAACGGCAAATTATTATTAGTCCGCACCCTTCTTCTTTATATAACCGGGAAGTACGCATGTTATATGACAGTTCGCAAGCTTGTTTGTATGTTACGGGATGCGGCCAGGGCAACATTTCAATCAGCACGCCTCCATTCCACAACCACAAACTAGATGTTTTCAGGAACCGCCTCCATTTGGGAAATATTATGTGCTAAGACGTGCAAGAGATCCGCCTTTCTGGTTTTTCGCATTCGAATTTGCCGAAAAGTGCGGGTGGATACCCGCTACTAGGCCTCGTAAAACTTATGTCAATTGTATTGAGTCTGGGGTTTCGCCTAGTTAGAACACTACTGGACAAATCTGCTCATAATAATTCAAATAGTCTTATCTACTCTTCTTCTCACTGCTGTATTCTAAGCAAAATCCAAGTCCAGTGAACGCATTTTAAAATAGAAAAACAATACCTTCAATACAATTATTTTTATTATCAAACTAATTGACTATATTATTCGGCAGACTGTTTTTGGGCTGTTATGAATAGTTAACTAAAACAGGAAGTGAACAACAACAACCGCATAATAAACATAACGTTTTTCTAAAAAAAAACTGATTCACCATTCATTTATATTTAATAATTATATACAGTATGTTAATTAGTAATTGAGATATAGCAATTAACTGTAGTTAGAATAATAACAAAATTGTGGTTTACACACGTAAGTGAGAGAAAAACAACGAAGTGATGATTGATTTCTCTTGATTCTTCTCTTTGTCTATGAAATACACGCCCTTATTAATAATATTATGCTCTTGTGTTACCAGTTACATTGCCCTATTTGCGAGTCACAAATTACAACTTTCCATAATAGTGCTCGTTTACATCGGCCTTACATCGTTTACATCTTCGAAACGAAATTCTGATCGAAAAAGAATTGTTTAGAAAATTGTGGCCTATCCATGTAGAAGACAGTGAAAAATAAATTATTTCTTTACGAGTAATTGTAAAGAAAATAATACATTAAATGTAGAAAATGTTACTTTTTGACAAACACGCTACCAATTGGCCAGTCCGCGTGTTACTAGCATGCATCTCACTTTCCTGCGCAACTCCATCTCGCTCGATCGCATAATTCTAAATGAATATGTTCAATTTGCATTTTCTTAATTTGTTTTCAGTTTTAAATTTTTAGTGTTCGTTATTTTATTATTGAATTTGCTTCAAAAAATTCCTTTATCACGGTGTAGGAATAAATGCTCTTTGAAATTAAATGGAGATTTTCTAAAAAAGTTGTAAAAGAAGTTGCAAATTAAATTGTACAAAAATAATAAATTTTATTTTTTTAATTTACAACTCATTGCACGTTTTCATAAAACGAAATCGTCATACGTTCTTCAGGAAATGCGACAACATTAATTTCAAAGTTTATTTATTCCCAAAACATGATCAAGTATTTTTAGATTTTTAAAACAAATTCAATATAATAGAACAACGAACACTGAAAATTTAAAACTGAAAAGAAATCAAAAGAACGTAAACTGGACCTGTTCATTTTTTCATGTAAACTGGACGTGTTCATTTTTTCATGTAAACTGAACATTTAAAACGATGCGATCGAACGAGATGGAGGTGCGTAGGAAAGTGAGATGCATGCTAGTAGGACGCGGACGGCCAAGTGGTAACGTGTTCGTCAAAAGTAACATTTTCTACATTTAATTGAATATTTCCTTTACAATTAGACCTAAGAATATTTACAATTATAATACAAATTTCGAATTTAGAACAATTAGGACCTAAGCTTAATTCGGTATAATTTTCACCTTGTAACCCCGAGGCCCCCATAGAATTCATTTTTAAGCGACTTTCAAACTACGGAGCACTCTACTATAAGTTGAGAGATAAAGAAAAGCGTGCGTATCCAGTTGGCCAAATAAATCTTATAAAAATAGGCAACAAAGGGTCTATCTCGTTCTTGTGTGTGTAAACTATCATTGTTTTACTTTTCTAACTACATTGAAGTGCTATATTTTGATTACTAATGGACATATTGTATATGTAATTTAATAAGATCTGCAGGTTAATAAACTGTTTTAGGGGCTTTTTTGTTTAGATATTTATGTTACCAATGCTAACTGTTGAAATCTTACAGTTAGATATAAAAATTGAAAAAACGGTATCGAAAAGAGCTGGTTTCGTTCTCTGTTTCCAGTTAGAAAGAGAATAGAAATAGAAAACAAATGTATCATAAGACTAGAACAAAACTCAACAGTTACAGAATAGAGCAATGCGAGTTATATTAAAATGTAATCGATATACGCATATTAGTATGATGTTAAGCACGTTAGGTCTAATGAGCGTTCATCAAAGAATTATGTTTAAAACCTTAATATTTATCTTTAAAATAAAATTTAATATGTTACCGAAATATCTAAATATAAAATTGACAAATGTACGTGATATACACAATTATGCAACTAGGAATATTCATGATTTTTATATTACTAAATAGAACAAAACACAAACATTTAAAAATATTTTTGTAAAAGGACTATTACTTTATAATAACTTACCATGTGATGTTAAATACAGCAACAATTTACGTACCTTTAAAAGACTGTTGTACACTTATATTGTAAACCATTTTCAGTAATTTATACGAGTATTAACTTTATTTTACCTTCATTTGTATACATTTTGTAACACATCTACAATTTATTTTAATTTAATGTAGAAACATTTTATTTTGTAATTTGGATAGCTTTTACTAAATAAATTTATTGTCATTTGTCATTTGTCATTTGTCATTTGTCATTTGTCATTTGTCATTTGTCATTTGTCATTTGTCATTGTCATTTGTCATTTGTCATTGTCATTGTCATTTTGCATTGTCATTGTCATTGTCATTGTCATTGTCATTGTCATTGCCATTGCCATTGCCATTGTCATTGTCATTTCCATTGTCATTATAGAAGAATATTATTTATTAATAAACCTTATACCTATATAAACGTTTCTAAGAATCAAAAGAAGAACGAAACCACTTATAAATTTAAATTTATAAATGACAAATGTTACATTGCATTCAGTGAATATTATTCTGCAAAAGCAACAATCTTTAAGGGTTACTAATAAATATGCCGTGTGCTTTTGTAATTCTTTAAAGAATTGCAAGTTTACACGACAAAAAGTAATTCCAGACAGACCACTAACAAAAAGTAACCACTCCCTGCATCTGGGTGTAACGAACTTGTTTTTAAAAAGTTTCAAATTATCTGTACAGCATAAAATTATATTAACATATAAATTCTTTTCTAAACTATTTTTATCTAAACCAAGCACTTAATTAGTGTAGGTACTTGAATATTAAATGTTCCAACTAATTACTTTGCACTAACTGCTGTTATTAACTATTAAGTTTTATTCGAATATTCAAATAGGTAGGTAGGTAATTATTAAGATTGAAATAGCTATTTATATATCAAGTGATATGAGCGTGTTTTTTGCACGCGACGTGGAAACACGGATGTGCAAAAAACTCGCCACATTGCAAAAGCGGTACATTTGCATGTATATGGCTTTTCGTAGTTTTTTTTAATTTTCTATGCAAAAACTAAAAGATAAATTGTTATATATTGCGATGAATTCGCATAAACAGAAAAAAATTGAACTTTTCTCACATTGGCTAGCAAAATATAAATATATGCGGTGAATTTGGCTAATTAAAAATAAAATATTGTTTTTATATTCAATTTCATCAAATACTTTCAAATAGCGAATAATTGCTGTTAGATCGTATATAATTGATTTATAAATAAATTTATTTTTAAAAATGGCTGTGAACTTTGGAAATGCTTCTCCCTCTTTTATAAATTCTTATATGATTAGAAAATACCTATTAATAGTTTTAAATAATGCAATAGTTATGTAAAGATAATATTACGTGAGTTCTTGAATAACTCAAGTTTACGTAAGAGAGTTGGGCGCCAATTAAATAACATAAATTAACTGAATTAAATTAATAAGAAAAACTCATCTCAGGGCGAAAGTGGATTCTTGTGGTTTTAAAAATATACAAATTGAAATTGAAATCACTTTTAAAATTGAATTCTTAATTAAATTTAACTATTACTAAATTGTTCAAATCACATAATTACACCTCACAAACGATAGTCTTTTCTTCAGCCGATATACCAATACAGAAGGAAATAACTTGCTACCTTTATTATAAAGTTGGTCTTCTCCAATACCATTGGCAGCGTATGTCACCTTATGTTGATCCAATCCTGGATTCCAATTTTGGTTGACTTTCCTTTGCATGGACTTCCATTATAACACCATCCACACACTTGATCTTGATAGCTCACTTTTGATAAAACACTTTGTTTTAATTAATTGCGGGTACTATTTCCCTTGTTCGAAGAAAATTTGTTTTTGTGTTTAAATAAATAAAACACCAGTTTATGGTTTTAAGGAAGGTTTATTGACTAGCAATAACTTTAGCTAGTAATTTAATTAGGTGGTTCTTTATAGCCTTATAAACACTTTTATAATTTTATAACAACTATACACTTTCGACGTATTCAATTTATCAACCAACTTAACTGTCTAATAAAGACTAGATTATTTAAATTTTTACAATATTACTTTTCACGACTTTACTCTGTCGCTTTATTTACTGGACTGAAATTTACATACGTTCACGTTCGTCGTCTATCAGGAACTGCCTATTCACATTTTTACTATTGTCTTTAACACGATTTACTGCGTCGCTTTATATTCAGAAGTGTCCTAAAATTATGATTTTCTAAGCTTATATACTACTTACTGTTTACATTATCACGTTACACAATATGACGTCACCTTACCACCTAATAGAATGACTACATTATATATAATACATAACAGCAGATTAAAACATAAATATAATAGTTGACTCAATCTATTACAGTTTATTATACAACACTTGCAATAATAATGATCTATTTACATAAACAAAAACCTTAAAAGAATCACATAACCCGTCGATATTACTCATTTGAAAATTTATCATAAATGAATTAAATAATATCAATAACTTACGCACAACTGGATGTTACGTATACTTAAGTATTTGGTGAGTAAACTGTTAGATAATAAATAAAGAAATATGGATTATTTAACCTTATTAAAAAGTATACACATTGATTGTATAATCAATGACACACAAGTAAATAACTTAAAAATATTTTTAATGGAAAAGTTGATATTTCTAAAGTGTTAGTTTTTAACAAAGATTTTAAAATTTCACAAAATTTTCAAAACTTTCCAAAATTTTGGAAATAAATCCACAGCAATATATATATATATATATATATATATATATATATATATATATATATATATATATATATATATATATATATATATATATATATATATATTTGTCAAACCGCTTATACACACCCGTTTCGCTATATTCTACCGACTTGTTGGACCATTTTCGACGCTCTCAGACCCGGGCTTGGGTCTGGCAACGTTCTCCTATATTTTCGAGGTCTACAGGATAATGTTTACTTAAAACTGCAATAAAAAAATATACAATTTGGGTTTGGAAAAGTAGGGTCTGTAAAAAGTTTTATACAATCGTAGTTCATCACAATGAACTATAGGGGGCGTCGCGCCTTTCTCAAGTGTATATCGTATATTTTTATACAAGACGCTATCAAACCCGCTATATTCTACAGTCTTCCTGAGCCCTGGATCTGGCAACATTGCCATGACGCATATGTTAAGCTTTGTTTTATAAACGTTTGGTTATAATAGCTCGCATTTAATATTTGATGGAGAAAAGTGACGTAAGAATTACATCAGCTTATATGCGAGTTCTTTTCAAATTTGTAAATTATTCTCTGGCTTTGAAAAATTGAAGGTTTTAATATTTGTTAATAATAATAATATACTTTATTTATAGCATATAACTAGATAAATTCCATATAATACATTATAATTTCTTAAATATTAATGTAATTTATTACATATTTTTTACACTGTTTCTTAAATAATGTTAAAGATGTACAGTTTTTTACATTAGCTGGAAGTGAATTATATTCAACTAAACCTTTATGAAACAGATTATTTTGTCCTATATTTGTTGTTACTGTATGAACATAAAGATTATTTCTACTTCTAGTATTATGATCATGAACATCTTCTACGAATAGTAATTCATTTAAAATGTGCTCTGGATATATTCGGTTTTTTATTTTAAATATTAATGTCATCGTATTATAAAATATATTTTGCTTAACACTTAACGAAGATGTAAGTTGCAACATTCTTCTTATGCTAGTATACCTACTACATTTTAATATTATTCTTAATGCTCAATTTTGTTTTTTTGAAGATTGTTAATTTCAGTATTATTTAGGAGGTAAAGTATACTAGCACAATAATTAAAATGGGGAAGTATTATTGTTTTATATAGTAATAATTTGCTAAGATTTTGGCTTATTCTACCCATGAAATTTACTTTTTTTGCAACTTTACTGATAACATAGTTTGAATGACTAGAAAATGTTAAGTGACACTCTATTATTACGCCTAATTACTTCCACTCATAAACTTGTTCTATTTTTTGACTATTATTTTGTATTCCCACATGACTAGATGTATCAATTTCGTTAAACTTATTTTTTATTATCATGAATTTTGTTTTATTTACATTTAAAGAAAGACTATTTTTACCTAACCAGTTATATACATTTACTAATTCATCATTGATGATATTTATTACTTTTTCAACATCATCTCCTATAAAATATATTAAAGTGTCATCTGCAAATAATTGAATGTTACATTTTTTAATTACATTGACAATATCATTTATGTATAGTACAAATAAATTAGGGCCTAATACA
Organism: Agrypnus murinus; assembly: GCA_929113105.1. NCBI lineage: Eukaryota > Metazoa > Arthropoda > Insecta > Coleoptera > Elateridae > Agrypnus > Agrypnus murinus. The sequence continues at coordinate 76,174,790 of OV816030.1, forward strand.
GTTCCTTGTGGAACGCCAAAGGTAGTTTTTTTAGCTGAAGATGTATGTTATTATTAAGGTAGTTTTTTGAAATCTGTTTTTGAGATATTCACTAAACCATTTTATAACTATTGGGCCGAACCCATATCTTTTTAATTTCAATAATAATAGATCTCTATTAATAGTCTCAAAAGCACGTCTAAAGTCTAGAAAAACTACACCTATCACCTTCTTCTTGTAAATAGCATTTTTCCATTTCAAAAGAACTGATTGTCTTTCACATGAATTATTTTTCCGAAACCCTGATTGAAAAGGTGTTAACAGTTTGTTCACTTCAATGTAGTCACGAAACTGGATATTTACGACGGTCTCTAATAATTTTTCATAAGTTGGCACCATGTTGATCGGTCTGTATTCTTCACATTTGTTAGTGTTGGTTATCTTCTCAATGGGGATAATATGGGATGTCTTCAAGGTTTCTGGGAAGGATCCACTTTCTAGACTCATTTGAATTAGATGCAAAAATCTCTGTCCTATTACATTGAAAGCTAATTTAAGAATCTTTACTGTAATACCATCGACACTACTATTCTTATTAGGTAAATTGTATATAAATTTTTTTAACTCCAAAAACTCTATTGGTAAAAATTTTTCGAACTTGCATTGATGTACATTAATGTGGCTTAAATCAGTTTCAATTTGGGTTAAATTTGTTAATGTAATAATTTGTTGTATGCTGTTAATAAAGTAAATATTGAATTTTTCTGCAATTTTGATTTTCCTTTTTTTCTAACTCATTGTCAAAAATAATACCTTCCTTTTTTGTCTGTTATGGCCTCCTTTAATTAATTATTTAACTGTTTTACACATTTTTGTTGAGTTATTTTTCATATCATCTAGTTTTCTTGATAATAATTTGTCTTGTGGTTCCTGATCAAACTAACAATTTCATTTCTTTGTTGTCTATACCTATTCATATCACTTTCTTCTTGTGTAAAGATTGCTCTTTTATATAATCTGTCCCTTTCTTCAATTTCCAAGGCTATTTCTGGGGTCCACCAACGCTTACAACTCCATTGACATTTAATGGTTTTTTAACAGTTGGAGCATGCCTGTTTAGTGTGTTCATTATGGTTTTAACTAATGTTTCTGCTAGTTGATTGGTGTTTGTACAGTCCGGATTCCATGGTTGATCCATTAGATCTAATTGAAATTGCATTTCATTGAAGTTGCTCATGTCTGTGTTGTATTGTATATTCTTCATATTTTTCTTTCACTTTTGCATTTACAGTTATTATTGAGTGATCGGTTATTTTTGGAACATGGTGTACCTGGGCATCAATGGATTTTTCATTAGATACAAGAAGATCTATAAGTGTAGCACTGTCCTTAGTGATTCTTGTAGGTTGGTCGATAATCTGATGTAGTCCATTATTTTTAATCAAAGTTCTCAGCCTATTTTCATAATATGAATCCTTTAATAGGTCAATATTAAAGTCTCCGATAATTAGTAAGGTCTGTGATCTACTAGCATATCCATCAAACAAATTTTCAAGTTTCATTAGAAATTGAGCATCACTAGAGTTTGGTGAGTGATATAAATTTATAAAGTTATATTTGTATGATTGAAAGCATATATTACTACCTACAATCCATGTGTTCATATCAATGGTATCTTTAAGTAGGACTTTATAACTGAATTCATTTTTTATATAAATGATTAGAGTAAGGTTAACAGGATTTTCGAACAAGTGATACAACGCAACATAATACGGAAAAGTTAATTTCCGGGGAATGTGGATGGTTTCCAAATAAGGTGGAAAAGTACATATGTCATTTTCCGTAGTAATCAAACGATAAATTTCAAGAACTTGATTAAATTTTTTAGTATAAAAGTACTGTAATATCTTCTTTGTATGTTTGTTTGAAGGATTGTTTGTGGTTAATTAAAGCTTTATTCTTTTCCTGTTAAGATGAGTGAATGAATGCTTGAACTATTTGGTTTCTGAATTATTTTCTGATCCTTCGTTTGCATTCGTTTCCTTGGATACTACAAAGTATCCAAGGCAACGGTGATCATCACATTTATTGCTCCCTTGTTTTTTTAGAATTTTTCCAGAAGAAAAAGTCTCCATCAGTTTGCTTGAGGACAGGATTGGAAAGAACTAGTGAATGTACGCATAAGTGATTGTAAAGTAACTTGATAGATACGTAAAATACCGCGTTTTTTTCTTTGGCTGGTTTTACAATTGATTAAAGTTAGTACAAGGCTCTTAATGTTAATGTTCGTTACAATGATAAGAACTTAATCTATAGAAATGAGCTAATAATCGAATGAGATAATTGAAAACGGTTAAAATTAAGACAGCAGATTCTTAATTTTAGGGCTCGTTGCAAAATTAAATAACTAAAAACTACAAAACTTAACCTAAGAGGAACGTATGAGGATTCTGCTGGACTTGTAGGTTGTTGGTTGGATCATAATCGTATATGCAACATAAAAGGAAAATAGTAAATGTATGTACACAAATATGTCTAATAGGTAACAAAAAGTAATTGCGAACGTTCTATACATAAAAGGTACAAAAAAAGATAAGAAGTATTTGTAATGGGCTGCATCCGAGTTTATCTGCTATGTATTCCCTGTGTCCCCGATCATACGAAGTAATTTTTGGTACGACCGTTTATTGAAGTTCACAACAACCGATTTGTAATTATACGTTCTGCGACACACTGTTGAGTGGGTTTCTTGTAGGGTTCTGAAACTTTTTCTGAAATAAATAGGTTTAGCTCAGGTTTAAGTCGACAATCTATGCCAACGAAATGGCATAATTCTTGTTGCATTCTAAGGATTGGAAAGTTATGAATAGCTTCTCGTTTTGAAACTTGCGGCGTAACTCCATCACTGTTCACTGTGTGGTCGAGACAAGTTAGTTCTTTGGCTTCAAAGATTGTTTCTTTGTTAATTTGATAGTTAACCGTAATGATATAGGCGTTGAAATACTTTCTTTAAATGCTGTAGATAGTCTGCTTTGATGGCAGAAAAATTTAGAACAGAAAAAACTTTATACAACCGTGACTTCAGATAGATTATGACTTCAGCGATGGAACTTCTCCATGTACTGGTATGGTGGTGCTGAGAGAGTATTGATCATCTACTGGAATTATGCTAATTGATTTCTCGACATCTGCTTCATAAATAGGATCCTGGTATCTTGAATCGTATGCTTGCAAGAGTAAGTTTCTTGACAGATTGTTGAGTGTTCAATTAAAGTCGGCTGTCACCACATGTAATATCTTCTGTGTTTGTTTGTTTGAAAGACTGTTTGAGGTTAATGAATGCTTTATTCTTTTACTGTTAAGATCAGAGAATGTATGCTTGAACTATTTGGTTTCTGAATTATTTTCTGACTCCTAGTTTATATTCGTTGCATTGGATACTACACGCACACATACATATCACTGGATCACAGTACTCACTCATACATAGCGTCGACGTTAATGCATACTAGCGGAACTATTTTCTAGCAATTTTCCAGGAGCGCAGTTTAAATGCTTATAAAAACTTTGTTACAGATGGCATGATGAATTCTTTGAAATCGCAACTAGCAACATTGCTAGTTACAACATTTCAAAGAATTAAGTTCATATGCATTAACGGCGACGATATGTACTATATACCACCAATAAATAACAACGTCGTAGACCATTCAGGGTATAAATCGTGAGGTGTTCTTTATCAAAAATTAAAATGGGCGAACTAAGTTGAGCATCATTTGTGACTTTTTTGCTAAAACGCTGAAGGAAAACTTTCTCGTCTGTAATTTGTAAGATTACTTAATGGAACTTTTAATGGAAACAGGGCACTCAAAAGGTTCGGAGGGGCAGTGTATGTTGCAACCCCTAATTGAATGTCATGAACATTGGTATGGGTTAGATGCAGTAGTAGCACTTCACTATAGCAACAAGAAACGGCCACCTCATAGAACAAAAGATAAACGGAATAAATTCTGTGGGACGTTCTTTAACAAAAATGAAACTGGGTGGACTAATGTGATTTGCGCCTGGTATATTTAGAACTACATATATTTCAAATGTAATCAGAAAATCTCTGGTGTACAATTCGTCACTAAGAATATAATACATATTCCAATTCACAAATAGCTATTTCAGAATACAATAAAAATTGATCTTTAACTTAGTACAAGTGCAATATAACGGAATTAGGCAAGGTTTGAAAAAACTTCTTCTTTTCTTCGTTACCTTTCGACGTTTCTGTTAAAGGCACTTAACCACCATATAGTGTATACTGTTTTGTACCTTCAAATTTATTAAACAGAAAGTAGGGATCGAACATTCCATAATTTTTTTGTAGCTGTACAAACGCACAGTAAAAATAGAAACTCTATTTTTTAATCTAGGTTAAACTAATTAAATTTAGTCTATTTTGGTCAGCTAAACTTGAAAATGACTTTATGCTTGATTTGTTCATGTTTACGAGTAGATAATATCCTGAACTTTGTAAAATATCCATATTAAACCACGCCTTCAGATAGATTTTGTCGTTTTATTTTCAAAAACTGTTAGGTTTATGGACTGGTTGTTAAGTGGGTTAGATAAAATAAAGCTTATTTAATTGGCCCATGAATATATATCATACAGGTTGTTTCACTTAAGATTCGTATCATCTAAATAGGTGGTAGTACACATAAAATGCAACAAAAAAGCTGAAAATCATTAGTGTCTATCTTTCATAATAACCGAAAAAATAATGGTTTTTGAAAAGTGGGTAGCAGGTCACTGGTCTAAGAATCACACTTGGAGCTGGATGTGCCTATCTGATACATTGACGCAGCAGCTGCTAGGTGATGTCGCAGTTTGTTTTGACTATAATTTCCAGCAGTTTCCAAAAGTTGACATTTTTAGCAAATTTTTGTCGATTTGCGTAAAAACAAAAAGAGTTTTTTTGTGCAACATGTAATTTATACGAAAGTTGAGTAAACCATCCTATATGTAGACCAGCAATTTCTACCAATACATTTGACGGAGCAACTTCAGAACATAACTTATTGCGATCTTGTATTCGTCATCAAGTACTTAGCTAAGAAAAAAAAAAGTTGAGTTCACAGTGCAACCTTAGCATCACTTCTGCTAAATTTATGAAGCGATGTTGTTGTTATTGTTGGTTGTAGTATTATGATAATTTTGCAGTAAAAAGAATATCTTTAGGAGAATACCCTGTACTGGACAATTATTTTATAGAAACCAAAATGTATAGGGCATTTCACCTTGTTTTGAAATCTTTCTTACTTCGTTTGTACGTCATACTGCATGACGTTTTACCTTTATTTTCTTTTTGCATTTTATAGAGTATTATTTGACTTGTCACTATTCGACTTGGGTCAAGTATACCTGTTTTGTGAAGAATTAAATTTTGCATTCAATGGTGTATTCATTAAACATATCACTGGCACAGAATTCCGTATCTAGCGGTAGCGGGTACGCTACAGCTACCACAAGCACAAAATAACACTAATGTATGTTCTAATAACAACTGTCCTTGAAAACAAAATTTTATCCAAATTGCATTTTTGACTTTTTTATTTTGAAGGTCTATAGCTTTGTAACATTTCATTTTTGAACATAGATATGTTGTGCTTAATGGCCTATTTTGATCAAATGCATTGACCCTCAGGAATTGGCATCGTCTGCTCGAGATATCCTACATGTAAAATGGGTGAAGTCCCATTTAATGTTAAATATCTAGCTACATTTTAAAGCAGGCGTGGAATTAAGTCGTAAACTTAGAATTCCAAAACAAAAACCATTCAAGAAAAAAATTACTCGATACGAATATCAATATAAAGGACAAAGTAAGAGATATCCAAAAACCCTGAAGTTCCCTGTACGTTTTAGGTTCACTAAAAAGATTGATTAGTACAGGGTATACCCCTAAAATGTATCTTGCCAATACGAGAATTACCATATGACTAGCCCCAAATAATAATGATAATATCGCCTCGTTGATTTTGCTGGAAATGCTGAGATAGAATAAGACTGAACCAGGATCGCGTTCGATGCTCAACGAGATTTCCATAGTTATTTCATGATGAACATCAAGTCACACAAAGTTATGCTCGAAGCTTCTCGTATAATATGTACCGATACAAATTATTTGTCTGTGTGACATATGATCGTTTTTCGATAACACAGAAACAAGACAACATGCACAAAGTTTTCTTAGCTTTTTGGTATGAAAGTTAAATAAAATCCTATTTTACCTAACTGTCTCCATTTTGATAAACCTAATAGTTTCTGAAAAAACAGTAAAAACCCTCTGCGGACATGGCTTACCCTCATCAGCTTCACTGGTTCACCACTTTTGAGTAGTAACTTTTAAGGGGTTATTTAACATATCACAAAGAAGGCCTATCAAAAATCCAAGGATCTATCTCAATTCCCCTCTATTTTTACAAATTTGACTGAACTGTTACCGTGGCATTAAAATATACATATATTAGAAACTGTTCATTTGTGCTAAAAACATAACAGTAAAATGTTCAGGAGGTCAAAAGATTTGGCTATAACATTTATTTTTTCAAAACACATACATGACGTGTCTTCGAAACTTTTAATTGTATTCTTGTAAACAAAAATAATCATGTTAAAATAAATGATTTAAAAGCAAATTATTAAAAAACAATTATTTGCATAAACCTTATGTATTTTAGAACAAAAGAGGATCAATGCTATTTTCTCATGTTAATAATAATTTTCAGAGTTACATCGTTTTACGGAAAACGTTAATTTTTCTGCGTTTAAGGTTATTTATGGAATTTACGAACAAATCAACAAAAATAAAGATCACTTATGTGCTTAGCATCCCGAAATCATTACGTCAATCGTAATTTTATCTCTGATACATTCGGCAACATTGCTGGGTTCGGTAGGGTAGGTAGGCTTGCTTAAAATTATACAAATGGGTCTGTAAACACTGTAATATGTATCGGGTTCAAGAACGACTGTCAAATATCACCAATATTTTTTTTTCATATATTTTTACCCCTCGAGGATCTTAAATATTGCTTATCAGAAATAGATCAATATTATGTAAAATATACACATTTTAAAAATCAAAAAATGCGGGTCTACTAACGACCCTACCATATAGCGGGTCCGACAACGTCGATTAAACCAATATATATATATATATATATATATATATATATATATATATATATATATATATATATATATATATATATAGTATATATATATATATATATACAGTGCTATTAAATGAAAATGCAATATACTCTCTATATTGCATTTCAAAATAATCATATCCAACTATTGCATTTATTGTATGTTTATGCAGCCAACAATACATAAACGCTAAAAATGCGCTAGCCGTTTAACCTTTTCATTTCAATTTGGGGATAATTTAACACTAATTGAGATTACTAAAAAATACAATCGTAAATGAAAATATCTTTTATTGTAAAATAAAAGATACACAGGTGCATTTTTTATAACAAATCGCGTTTATTCGTGGTAAAATGCATACGCACTTACAACAACCAACCAATTTAACCTAATGGTTTTACTTGGTTATTTTCAAATGTATGTAAAATTATGACAGCCAAATTACCAAGAAATGGGGACCAAGAGTGGTATTCATGTGACAATTTAACAAATTTTATCAATTTTTACACTAGAGACATTAAAATATCCTGCATCTAGCCGTTTGATTACAATAATGTCAAAAACATTAAATTATCGCTGTAACCACCTCTAGTGGATTATCGTTATAATCAGCACGCTATCAGTTCGTTTGACTAAAATTATGACATTTGATTGGTTGATAAATAATGCATTGAATTGTCAAGGAAATAGTAGTTTCTATAAATTTTATTCAAAATAATAGTATATTATGGAACAAGTGCTTGAAATTTTATCAGCCACGCGTTCCATATAAACTTTTTTCTTCGAATTTTTAGTAAATTAATGCACTTTAGAAAAAAATATTACATTTAAGTGACAAAACATGCCATTAAAGTGACATTTCTCTTGTCAGCAATTGAATGTCGAACAGTTTGAAATTCAAAATCGCGGTAGTCCGATAATTTCAACCTCTAGAGGTTGAAATGCGATTTCAACCATTGTTATCGATTGCAAAATGAGTGATTTCAATGTCATGAGTAGAAAAATTTTCTTAAATCTAGAAAATTAGCCTAATTTTTCATATAGGCACTAAAAACAGTTGCAAAAGCAGTATGTAGAAATATGACAATTTTTTGACAAGTAAAATGACAAACAAAAATTCATTACCTATAAAGTATCAAAATTACAAAAAATAATTATTATATGCTTCTCTTATCAGGTAACAATAATTAAGTTGCCCTTTATTCAGGGGTTATAAAACTTAATACAATTTAGAACATTCTCCTTAATTACTACAGAAAGGTCAAACCATAGAAATGGGAGATAATAGCAATGCTACAATATATTTTAGTAACCTCCATATAAAAGAGCTTTTCTGTAGTAATGTATTAGGCGTTTACGAAAGTTGAACTGGGTCGATTAGATCACTTTTCTGTCTTTTTGTTCTTGGCGCCCACAACAAAAAGAGCCTATTAAGTGCAATAAAAATTTTCGGGAATTCTGGTGAAACAAGGTGTATTTCATCACTTGATGTTTTCTAAAAATGCAGATAAGACGCACTGGTATAGCTTGAAAAAAACCTGCTCGATCACCAAATGTTCCTAATTGCTTGCCAGTAGGGTTGCTAACTGACCTTTTTTCGGAAGGACAGTCCTTCTTTCTAAGAGTGTATCCTTCGTCCTTTCTTGTTATTGGAAAGAACATATTTTATCCTTATTTAAAACAATCAACGAAAATGATGCAATATTTTAATTAAAATTTTATTTTATCACCGAAATTAGCTTTCGAGAATTAAAAATTGTAAATTTCAAATTAACACCAACATCGTTCTTTTATTTTTGATTTAAGCTCATATCAAATGAGCATGTGCATTGTTGTTGTTAAAAGCCATTAAAATGAGTGAAGCTACTGATTATGTGGAAGAAAATGTGGTTAAAAGCTCAAAAAAAAGAAAATATGTGTGTATAGTATAATCTACTAATCGGCCAATGTCGTTAATGACCAACCAATCTCGAAAATTACATAGAAACATATTTACTTAATATTTAAAGTATTTAATGACCTTAATCTAACACATAAAATATAACCTAACAACTAATTTACGGCTTATTAATTGAGCGGCGTTAATTATCAAGCCGCAGCTGAAATTTTACATTATGAGACTGATTGACTAATAAGGATATATTCAAACAGTCCTGAACTATCTGCTAGGGGGGGGGGCAGCGGTAATGAAAACCTCTGCAACTAGGCCCCAAACACACATTATTTTTGGAGAGGGATAGATTCAGAGAAACTGAGATTTTCGGGCAGCGATACCAGAAATAGCATGCGTAAATGAATTAATATTAATTGTTGATTAGTTAATATTAATCAAATAATAAGTGAACGTATTCTATAATTAGTAATTGCAAAAAATCATCAAAAAGTAATTAATAATAAAAAAAAGCAAGCAAACAAAAAGGATAGTAAGTGACATTCATTAAAGAAGCAAAAGACATGAACAGACAGTATGGCCGACTGGAAGGAGCGCTGGAGTTACGATTACAGACCCGAGTTCTATTCTCAGTTAATTCTCCGGTTATTTTCTTTTTTATTGTCATATATAGATTCCTCTCAAGAATATATTTACTGTTCTGGTGGATTAAATATATTGCAAACAGTGCTACCTCATAATTTTTTTTAACAACTTGACGCGAGAGCTGACGCTAAATGATTGGTATGCACAATCATTTAGCTTTATTTTATAGTTTATACGACTATAAAATGAAGGGATATTTTTATGTAATTATTCTTTTTTTATAAATATTATAATTATAAAAAATGTTTATTTATGAAATATATTAAAAATCTTATTAAAAAGAAATTACCCGAATCTGGAATAGGCCCGAGGTTTTGTAGTCTTAAATACAGCGCGTTTTCCAGTCGGCCATGCTGTTTGTTCATGTCTTTTCTTCTTTAATCAATGTCATTTATCATTTTTTTCGTTTACTTCTTTAATGAATTGTTTATTTTATAAATAACCATTTTTATAAATATATTTTTTATAAAAACTAGTTACATAAGGTTATCTCTTAATTTTATAGTCGTTGTTTAAACTATATATACTTATGAAATAAATAAAGATTATTAAAAGTTTCACAAAAGTTTTCCAAACACCATTTAGAACAAAATCACACAATGACTCCTCAAAATAATATTAAATTCCTACATTTTTGTAATAACAAACGCAAATTAGACATTTTAGAAGCCTTTGAGATATACAAACACAAACTCAGGGTATCTTTAATGAATGAACAACTTGAGCTCAGTAATTCTCCGTTACTGGAAGTATTAGATATTTAATTCTGATTATTATTATTATTTTATCTACTTACCTATTTTTGAATCTACCTTAGCGACGTGTTTGTTTATAATTATTTTACCTTTGATAATGACAGCTTAGCTGTCGAAACAATATTGTCAGGTTGTATTTTAATAAAACTGTGACACTTTTAATAATCTTTATTTATTTCATGATTATGGAGTTCCACAAAGTAAGGCTGGAAACAATAAACAAAAATATATATTTATGTTAAATAAAAATAAAACTAAATGATTATGTATATCATATATTAGTATTTAATTGTAAGTTATTTCTTTTCATAAACATTATAAGAAAATTGTTTATTTATGAAATATATTAAATATTCTATTAAAAAGAAATTACCCGAATTGGGAATAGAACGGGGGTTTTCAAATCGTAAATTTAGTGCGCCTTCAGGTTGGTCATACTGGCTGTTCGTGTCTTTTGCTTTTTTAATGAATGTCATTTATCATCCTTTTTTTGTTGGTTTCTTTTTTATTATTAATTACTTTTTGACGATTTTTTTACAATTAATAATGATAATACGTTCACATATTCTTTAAGTTGCCTGGAAAATTTGCTAATTCAGATTTTCGAAAACTTGTAATTCCGAGTATCGGTTTTTAAATTATTTTAAAATATTATTATAATATTATTTACAATAACCAACAAAACTCGATTTAGTGCGATTCTATATATAACAATAATTGGAAAAAACTTTGGTTTCTATAATAACTATCCCTTGAATTTATACTAGAGCGAATATTTTACTAGAATTTATTTGCGAGCATTTACGAGAGCCCTTTACGACATTGGCCAGTTTACTAGATTGACGTTGTGATTTAATTTAAATAGGATTGGAAAATCTTTATTATTTCTGGTAATTCTTGACTGTCCTTACTTCCTACTTGCAAAAGTTGGTAATCTACTTGCCAGTAAAGCATTAAATCTAAAATGTTGCTCAAACTTTAATTTAAGCTGTTGTTATAAAACATTTACAAGCTTTTGCTTATTTTTCTACATTTAATAAGGACTTAATATTTCCTTGGAATTCATGTGTGTGTAATGCTTTAACTAACTTATTTTTGGGGATCCTGATGGGATGCTATACTTAGATTGCATACGATAAGTACCTGCGCCTGATAACGTGACTAAACCAGGACTAACTCGTTACACCTTATTGCGTCAATTTTTATTTTACCTTTAATTTTGCTTCCTTAAATTTAATTCTTATTGTCTAAAAGCGGCTTTTCTGCTAGTTCAATAGTATGCAACATTTACATGCATACCTTGAAGTTGATACTGAGATTGTAACTTTCTGGAACACTAAATTTCTATTAACAAAGCTTGTTTTTAATGCTTTGAATAGTTTTTTGCCTTCCTAATTCTTGCATTAAGTCTACTCCTATACCTCCTTTATCGGCAGGCGTTAGGTATCTCTGCACTATGACTGGACTGGTATTGGGTATTAGGGTATTAGGGTTCCCGTCTCTTAGTTTAAGAACGGCCCCCGAAACAAGGCTGGACAGTACGTGCGTGATTCTAGCAAGGTTTATACCGCAAGTGATCCCCTGATCTTTAATAACATTTCCTTCTTTGATGACACATTATGTTACTCTTGAATTCACAGACTTTTAAACGCTTAGTTAATCATTCTGCAATTATGCAACACTTAGTCGGTCTAGATCAAAAAGCATTGAAGCACATACGCTGTTGCCAGTTTTAAAAATATAAAACTGCTAAAAAGATATGTTTATATCTTGGAGGAGCCGTCGGATAAGAAAATGTTATTAGACTTTTTAACTCAGTTTTCGTCAGAGAATACCGTACTGCAGTGTTGTAACTATCAAATCAATACACACTGTATATCATAGGTGAGGCATTTCTTTTTGTTCTTCTTAGAACAATTACGCTACAATTATAGAATAATTTCTGATTTTGTTAAATAACGCCACAAGTGTTCTAAATGAAAGAACATTCGGAAAATCCTGAAGAGAACGTTCGCGCATGACAAAATCGTATTCAATAGAACGTTCTCTTCGGGAGCATAATCGAGCACGTTCGTGAAGATTCTCGTAATAATCATCAAAAATTTTCAGAATAATTGAGCACAAACGAGCATAAACAAGAACATTACAAATCGAAACTAACTTAAATTTAAACAGAATACCCACGCAAAATGGGTACGCGTGTTACTCGCAGTTATTGTCGGCGTCGGGTGTTCCAAAGAAAGACTAAACACAACCTTGCCTGCTCCCCCCTTTCAGTAGTTGCAGCGCATTTTAGAAGCATGCAGTGTTTTTCTTTAATAAGCATAGTTTGCACAATTTATGCATTCGAAAGCATTTACAAGAAATTTGGTACCACCTCTTTTGTTTTTTGGTCTAGGTATATATGTACGTACTTCTTTAGCTTTTTTGTATCTTTGCCCATGTTTCTTTTTCTTTTGTATATATCGTAATAGTCAATCTTTGTTTGTAGGTATTTTTTCCTATTTCCTTTATCTCGGTATTCCACCAGTTTTCTTTTTTTATACTGACATTAATCAACGTATGATGACTGATGTATTTATATTTTTCTTCCAGCACTATCGCCACTATCATACATTTGTTTGGAAGTAATCTATTATTGAACTGTAATATTCTCTGCTGAATCAGCGTTTTAGATCCCTATGCTACTGTGAGTGTATTTTCATTTTTGCTATTATACAGCGTCTGCCATAAATTTGGATCCATATGGGAAATTTCTTCTGCTTCCAAAAATGTAATACGCCATTTCAAAGTTGACAGGTGGCATTAAGTATCTGTCAAATTCGCCATTTCATAAATCTGCGAAAAAAACACCTTATTTGGTAAAATAGGAAAAAATTTTATTAAGAAAAGATGTTTCTAATCACATTCTACCTCATATATCGAGTGTGAACGAGATTTTCCGACATAAGGAAAATTTTCTTTTTTAACATTTTTTATTACACTCCGGTAACTGATTATTTTAAGATTATTTAAAACGCTTTAAAGGGGTGAAAACGCAACAATTGCATATTATATTTTGCTATTAATATTGGATGGTGTAGGTATTTTTGACGAATATTAAAATTGTCAAAAAGATGGAACATTTTGTTTTTTGATAATTTCCATATTCGTCAAAAATACCTACACCATCAAACATTATATAGCAAAATATGGTATGCAATTGTTGCCTTTCCACTCCATTAAAGCATTTTTAATGATTTCAAAATAATACCGGGATGTATCAAAAAATGTTAAAAAATAAAATTTTCCTGTCATCAAAAATGTCATTAGAAACGTCTTTTCTTAGTAAAATTTTTCCATATTTTAACAAATACGGTCATTTTCGGCAACTTTATAAAACAATGGCGAATTTGACAGATACCTAATATACCTGTCAACTTTGGCATGGCGTAGTTCAAGTATTTTTAGAATCAGAAGTGATTGCCCCAAAATGTTTCTTCCAAGCAAAATATTTAAAAAATTCAAATATGGATCCAACTTTATGGCAGACCCTGTATGTTTCCATTTTACTGTTATTATATAATCCTAACCCATTGTATTTGGTTCTAAGTCTGGACAACTCCCATTCCTATTTCGTCACTTTCCGTTACCGTACTTATTGTCCGTCAAATACAGCTTGGCCTACGGAATGCGCAGTTGGGGAAAAGAAAGTGTTGGTGTTCGACAGAAACAAAATCTATGAGGTAAATAGAAAGTACAATCTGTGGTGCAAGTATTTTCAACTCACAAAAAGGGTATAAATTGGAATTTGCTTTAGCGATACAAACCTTTATTATATCCTTGTGTAAAATTATCAACAGTCCAAAAATAAGACTTTTCAGGTAGAAGGATTAAAACTAACGAGTTTTTGTGATAAAATCTTAGCGTGTTTTTTTATACATTTTATACTTTTTCATAGAATGTAGCGATCTCTACTAGACGAGAACGTTAGGTGAAATGAGCTATCCCTACCCTAATGCCGCAAATATTATGCGCGTCCAAACTTCGCCGGCCAAACTGAATTTGACAAATTGTACATCGCTGTGGAATAATGTATAGAGTTCCTGGATAGTGCGGTTTTTATTGTTCTTTCTTTTTTTCTGTTATTCTCACTCTTTATTCTGTTATTCTGACTTATTTTTAGCGAAAGTATCTCTTCTTTTCTGCTAGTTTTTCCTTAATAATCTTAAGTTCTGCAATCTCATTCTTAAATTCTATGAACCTGATTACAGTGATTACCGTTTTCTTCCTTGCTGAATGTGTTTGTAATTTCTTTTCTCATTCTATCCCGTTTAAAGTCTCTCTAGCGTTACTAGTCTCGGCATGATCATCTTATTCACCATTTTAATTTTATTGAGTTTTTTGTTTATTTAACTACACTGCCCTCAGTTTTCTCAGATAAACACATCTTTTATGACAATTTTTATCTTTCCCATTCTTGTGCTGTATTTCATTTTCACTATACAACCTGCTTGCGCTGCTTTTGCGTTTGTCAAGTCGCTTTCGATATAATAAATTGTTTGATTCTTTTAATTTATATTTATTACATTTATTTCAGTATCTTCTAGTTTATCTTTGAGATTGTCTATTCTTCTTGGAAATTTTGATTTTTTTTTCATCGCTTGTAGTATTTCTAATTACACTTAATTATTTTTTTTATATAGAGCGCTTGCTCGAGGTCTTTTGTTAATTATTACAAAAAAAGAACTAGAAAGCAAATAAGAAAAACAAGCTACGCATACATGACCATTTATTCACAGTAAAATAAATTTCAATATTATATTTATAATTGCCACAAAATTTTATTTTTTACATCCAAAAAATAATCAAACCACCAATTCCCTCACCATGTTGGCCAGCATAATGAGTTTACAAACAATAATTAGGATTTTTATATTAACTTTTTTTTTCTTCTTTTTTTTTACTTAGCGTTTATGTATCAGTAGCTCTTATTTAATTACTATTATATATGCACTATACCTGTATATTATTTATATATATATATATATATATATATATATATATATATATATATATATATATATATATATATATATATTGGTTTAATAGACGTTGTCGGACCCGCTATATGGTAGGGTCGTTAGTAGACCCGCATTTTTTGATTTTTAAAATGTGTATATTTTACATAATATTGATCTATTTCTGATAAGCAATATTTAAGATCCTCGAGGGGTAAAAATATATGAAAAAAAAATATTGGTGATATTTGACAGTCGTTCTTGGACCCGATACATATTACAGTGTTTACAGACCCATTTGTATAATTTTAAGCAAGCCTACCTACCCTACTGAACCCAGCAATGTTGCCGAATGTATCAGAGATAAAATTACGATTGACGTAATGATTTCGGGATGCTAAGCACATAAGTGATCTTTATTTTTGTTGATTTGTTCGTAAATTCCATAAATAACCTTAAACGCAGAAAAATTAACGTTTTCCGTAAAACGATGTAACTCTGAAAATTATTATTAACATGAGAAAATAGCATTGAGCCTCTTTTGTTCTAAAATACATAAGGTTTATGCAAATAATTGTTTTTTAATAATTTGCTTTTAAATCATTTATTTTAACATGATTATTTTTGTTTACAAGAATACAATTAAAAGTTTCGAAGACACGTCATGTATATGTGTTTTGAAAAAATAAATGTTATAGCCAAATCTTTTGACCTCCTGAACATTTTACTGTTATGTTTTTAGCACAAATGAACAGTTTCTAATATATGTATATTTTAATGCCACGGTAACAGTTCAGTCAAATTTGTAAAAATAGAGGGGAATTGAGGTATATCCTTGGATTTTTGATAGGCCTTCTTTGTGATATGTTAAATAACCCCTTAAAAGTTACTACTCAAAAGTGGTGAACCAGAGAAGCTGATGAGGGTAAGCCATGTCCCCAGAGGGTTTTTACTGTTTTTTCAGAAACTATTAGGTTTATCAAAATGGAGACAGTTAGGTAAAATAGGATTTTATTTAACTTTCATACCAAAAAGCTAAGAAAACTTTGTGCATGTTGTCTTGTTTCTGTGTTATCGAAAAAACGATCATATGTCACACAGACAAATAATTTGTATCGGTACATATTATACGAGAAGCTTCGAGCATAACTTTGTGTGATTTGATGTTCATCATGAAATAACTATGGAAATCTCGTTGAGCATCGAACGCGATCCTGGTTCAGTCTTATTCTATCTCAGCATCTCCAGCAAAATCTACGAGGCGATATTATCATTATTATTTGGGGCTAGTCATATGGTAATTCTCGTATTGGCAAGATACATTTTAGGGGTATACCCTGTACTAATCAATCTTTTTAGTGAACCTAAAACGTACAGGGTACTTCAGGGTTTTTGGATATCTCTTACTTTGTCCTTTATATTGATATTCGTATCGAGTAATTTTTTTCTTGAATGGTTTTTGTTTTGGAATTCTAAGTTCACGACTTAATTCCACGCCTGCTTTAAAATGTAGCTAGATATTTAACATTAAATGGGACTTCACCCATTTTACATGTAGGATATCTCGAGCAGACGATGCCAATTCCTGAGGGTCAATGCATTTGATCAAAATAGGCCATTAAGCACAACATATCTATGTTCAAAAATGAAATGTTACAAAGCTATAGACCTTCAAAATAAAAAAGTCAAAAATGCAATTTGGATAAAATTTTGTTTTCAAGGACAGTTGTTATTAGAACATACATTAGTGTTATTTTGTGCTTGTCGTAGCTGTAGCGTACCCGCTTCCGCTAGATACGGAATTCTGTGCCAGTGATATGTTTAATGAATACACCATTGAATGCAAAATTTAATTCTTCACAAAACAGGTATACTTGACCCAAGTCGAATAGTGACAAGTCAAAAAATGCTCTATAAAATGCAGAAAGAAAATAAAGGTAAAACGTCATGCAGTATGACGTACAAACGAAGTAAGAAAGATTTCAAAACAAGGTGAAATGCCCTATGCATTTTGGTTTCTATAAAATAATTTTCCAGTACAGGGTATTCTCCTAAAGATATTCTTTTTACTGCAAAATTATCATAATACTACAACCAACAATAACAACAACATCGCTTCATGAATTTGGCAGAAGTGATGCTAAGGTTGCACTGCAAACTCAACATTTTTTTTTCTTAGCTAAGTACTTGATGACGAATACAAGATCGCAATAAGTTATGTTCTGAAGTTGCTCCGTCAAATGTATTGGTAGAAATTGTTGGTCTACATACAGGATGTTTTACTCAACTTTCGTATAAATGGCATGTGTGATAGTATTCATCAATAGGAACAAAAAACTCTTTTTGTTTTTACGCAAATCAACAAAAATTTGCTAAAAATGTCAACTTTTGGAAACTGCTGGAAATTATAGTCAAAACAAACTGCGACATCACCTAGCAGCTGCTGCGTCAATGTATCAGATAGGCACATCCAGCTCCAAGTGTGATTCTTAGACCAGTGACCTGCTACCCACTTTTCAAAAACCATTCTTTTTTCGGTTATTATGAAAGATAGACACTAATGATTTTCAGCTTTTTTGTTGCATTTTATGTGTACTACCACCTATTCAGATGATACGAATCTTAAGTGAAACGACCTGTATGATATATATTCATGCGCCAATTAAATAAGCTTTATTTTATCTAACCCACTTAACAACCAGTCCATAAACCTAACAGTTTTTGAAAATAAAACGACAAAATCCATCTGAAGGCGTGGTTTAATATTGATATTTTACAAAATTCAGGATATTATCTACTCGTAAACATGAACAAATCAAGCATGAAGTCATTTTCAAGTTTAGTTGACCAAAATAGACTACATTTGATTAGTTTAACCTAGATTAAAAAATAGCAGTTTCTATTTTTACTGTGCGTTTGTACAGTTACAAAAAAATTATGGAATGTTCGATCCCTACTTTCTGTTTAATGAATTTGAAGGTACAAAACAGTATACACTATATGGTGGTTAAGTGCCTTTAACAGAAACGTCGAAAGGTAACGAAGAAAAGAAGAAGTTTTTTCAAACCTTGCCTAATTCCGTTATATTGCACTTGTACTAAGTTAAAGATCAATTTTTATTGTATTCTGAAATAGCTATTTGTGAATTGGAATATGTATTATATTCTTAGTGACGAATTGTACACCAGAGATTTTCTGATTACATTTGAAATATATGTAGTTCTAAATATACCAGGCGCAAATCATATTAGTCCACCCAGTTTCATTTTTGTTAAAGAACGTCCCACAGAGTTTATTCCGTTTATCTTTTGTTCCATGAGGTGGCCGTTTTTTGTTGCTATAGTGAAGTGCTGCTACTGCATCTACCCATACCAATGTTCATGAAATTCAATTGGGGGTTGCAACATACACTGCCCCTCCGAACCTTTTGAGTGCCCTGTTTACATTAAAAGTTCCATTAAGTAATCTTACAAATTACAGACGAGAAAGTTTTCCTTCAGCGTTTTAGCAAAAAAAGTCACAAATGATGCTCAACTTAGTTCGCCCATTTTAATTTTTGATAAAGAACACCTCACGATTTATACCCTGAATGGTCTACGACGTTGTTATTTATTGGTGGTATATAGTACATATCGTCGCCGTTAATGCATATGAACTTAATTCTTTGAAATGTTGTAACTAGCAATGTTGCTAGTTGCGATTTCAAAGAATTGATCATGCCATCTGTAACAAAGTTTTTATAAGCATTTAAACTGCGCTCCTGGAAAATTGCTAGAAAATAGTTCCGCTAGTATGCATTAACGTCGACGATATGTATGAGTGAGTACTGTGATCCAGTGATATGTATGTGTGCGTGTAGTATCCAATGCAACGAATATAAACAAGGAGTCAGGAAATAATTCAGAAACCAAATAGTTCAAGCATTCATTCTCTGATCTTAACAGTAAAAGAATAAAGCATTCATTAACCACAAACAGTCTTTCAAACAAACAAACACAGAGGAAGCAGAGGGAGCAACAATCTGTCAAGAAACTTACTCTTGCTAGCATACCATTCAAGATACCAGGATCCTATTTATGAAGCAGATGTCGAGAAATCAATTAGCATAATTCCAGTAGAGGACCAATACTCTCTCAGCACCACCACTACCAGTACATGGAGAAGTTCCATCGCTGAAGTCATAATCTATCTGAAGTCACGGTTGTATAGAGTTTTTTCTGTTCTAAATTTTTTTGCCATCAAAGCAGACTATCTACAGCATTTAAAGAAAGTATTTCAACGCCTATATCATTACGGTTAACTATCAAATTAAGAAAGAAACAATCTTTGAAGCCAAAGAACTAACTTGTCTCGACCACACAGTGAACAGTGATGGAGTTACGCCGCAAGTTTCAAAAGGAGAAGCTATTCATAACTTTCCAATCCTTAGAATGCAACAAGAATTATCCCATTTCGTTGGCATAGATTGTCGACTTAAACCTGAGCTAAACCTATTTATTTCAGAAAAAGTTTCAGAACCCTACAAGAAACCCACACAACAGTGTGTCGCAGAACGTATAATTACAAATCGGTTGTTGTGAACTTCAATAAACGGTCGTACCAAAAATTCGTTACTTCGTATGATCGGGCACACAGGGAATACATAGCAGATAAACTCGGATGCAGCCCATTACAAATCCTTCTTATCTTTTTTTGTACCGTTTATGTATGGAACGTTCGCAATTACTTTTTGTTACATGTTAGACATATTTGTGTACATAAATTTACTATTTTCCTTTTATGTTGCATATACGATTATGATCCAACTAACAACCTACAAGTCCAACAGTATCCTCATACGTTCCTCTTAGGTTAAGTTTTGTAGTTTTTAGTTATTTACATTTTGCAACGAGACCTAAAATTAAGAATCTGCTGCCTTAATTTTAACCGTTTTCAATTATCTCATTCGATTATTAGCTCATTTCTATAGGTTAAGTTCTTATCATTGTAACGAACATTAACATTAAGAGCCTTAAGAACATTAACTTTAATCAATTGTAAAACCAGCCAAAGAAAAAAACGCGGTATTTTACGTATCTATCAAGTTACTTTACAATCACAACCGCATCTTATGCGTACATTCACTAGTTCTTTCCAATCCTGTCCTCAAGCAAACTGATGGAGACTTTTTCTGCTGGAAAAATTCTAAAAAAC
This sequence comes from Agrypnus murinus, assembly GCA_929113105.1. NCBI lineage: Eukaryota > Metazoa > Arthropoda > Insecta > Coleoptera > Elateridae > Agrypnus > Agrypnus murinus. Next base: position 76,195,459 of record OV816030.1, read on the forward strand.
AAGGGAGCAATAAATGTGATGATCACCGTTGCCTTGGATACTTTGTAGTATACAAGGAAACGAATGTAAACGAGGGATCAGAAAATAATTCAGAAACCAAATAGTTCAAGCATTCATTCTCTCATCTTAACTGTAAAAGAATAAAGCATTCATTAACCACAAACAATCCTTCAAACAAACATACAAAGAATATATTACAGTACTTTTATACTAAAAAATTTAATCAAGTTCTTGAAATTTATCGTTACTACGGAAAATGACATATGTACTTTTCCACCTTATTTGGAAACCATCCACTTTCCCCAGAAATTAACTTTTCCGTATTATGTTGCGTTGTCTCACTTGTTCGAAAATCCTGTTAACCTTACTCTAATCATTTATATAAAAAATGAATTCAGTTATAAAGTCCTACTTAAAGATACCATTGATATGAACACATGGATTGTAGGTAGTAATATATGCTTTCAATCATACAAATATAACTTTATAAATTTATATCACTCTCCAAACTCTAGTGATGCTCAATTTCTAATGAAACTTGAAAATTTGTTTGATGTATATGCTAGTAGATCAGAGACCTTACTAATTATCGGAGACTTTACTATTGACCTATTAAAGGATTCATATTATGAAAATAGGCTGAGAACTTTAATTAAAAATAATGGACTACATCATATTATCGACCAACCTACAAGAATCACTAAGGATAGTGCTACACTCATAGATCTTCTTGTATCTAATGAAAAATCTATTGATGCCCAGGTACACCATGTTCCAAAAATAACCGATCACTCAATAATAACTATAAATGCAAAAGTGAAAGAAAAATATGAAGAATATACAATACAACACAGAGACATGAGCAACTTCAATGAAATGCAATTTCAATTAGATCTAATGGATCAACCATGGAATCCGGACTGTACAAACACCAATCAACTAGCAGAAACATTAGTTAAAACCATAATGAACCACTAAACAGGCATGCTCCAACTGTTAAAAAAACCATTAAATGTCAATGGAGTTGTAAGCGTTGGTGGACCCCAGAAATAGCCTTGGAAATTGAAGAAAGGGACAGATTATATAAAAGAGCAATCTTTACACAAGAAGAAAGTGATATGAATAGGTATAGACAACAAAGAAATGGAATTGTTAGTTTGATCAGGAACCACAAGACAAATTATTATCAAGAAAACTAGATGATATGAAAAATAACTCAACAAAAATGTGTAAAACAGTTAAATAATTAATTAAAGGAGGCCATAACAGACAAAAAAAAGGAAGGTATTATTTTTGACAATGAGTTAGAAAAAAAGGAAATTCAAATTGCAGAAAAATTCAATATTTACTTTATTAACAGCATACAACAAATTATTACATTAACAAATTTAACCCAAATTGAAACTGATTTAAGCCACATTAATGTACATCAATGCAAGTTCGAGAAATCTTTACCAATAGAGTTTTTGGAGTTAAAAAAATTATAAACAATTTACCTAATAAGAATAGTAGTGTCGATGGTATTACAGTAAAGATTCTTAAATTAGCTTTCAATGTAATAGGACAGAGATTTTTGCATCTAATTCAAATGAGTCTAGAAAAGGGATCCTTCCCAGAAACCTTGAAGACATCCCATATTATCCGCTTAGAAAAGATAACCAACACTAACAAATGTGAAGAATACAGACCGATGAACATGGTGCCAACTTATGAAAAATTATTAGAGACCGTCGTAAATATCCAGTTTCGTGACTACATTGAAGTGAACAAACTGTTAACACCTTTTCAATCAGAATTTCGTAAAAATAATTCATGTGAAAGTGCAATACAATCAGTTCTTTTGAAATAGAAAAATGCTATTTACAAGAAGAAGGTGATAGGTGTAGTTTTTCTAGACTTTAGACGTGCTTTTGAGACTATTAATAGAGATCTGCTATTATTGAAATTAAAAAGATATGGGTTCGGCCCAATAGTTATAAAATGGTTTAGTGAATATCTCAAAAACAGATTTCAAAAAACTAGATACTTTAATAGTACATCTTCAGCTAAAAAAACTACCTTTGGCGTTCCCAAGGAACTGTATTAGGCCCTGATTTATTTGTACTATGCATAAATGATATTGTTAATGTGATTAAAAAATGTAACATTATTATTTGCAGATGACACTTTAATATATTTTATAGGAGATGATGTTGAAAAAGTAATAAATATCATCAATGATGAATTAGTAAATGTATATAACTGGTTAGGTAAAAATAGTCTTTCTTTATGTGTAAATAAAACAAAATTCATGATAATAAAAAATAAGTTTAACGAAATTGATACATCTAGTCATGTGGGAATACAAATTAATAGTCAAAAAATAGAACAAGTTTATGAGTGGAAGTACTTAGGCGTAACAATAGATTGTCACTTAACATTTTCTAGTCATTAAAACTATGTTATCAGTAAAGTTGCAAAAAAAGTAAATTTCATGGGTAGAATAAGCCAAAATCTTAGCAAGTGGTCTAAATTATTACTATATAAAACAATAATACTTCCCCATTTTAATTATTGTGCTAGTATACTTTACCTCCTAAATAATACTGAAATTAACAATCTTCGAAAAAAACAAAATTGAGCATTAAGAATAATATTAAAATGTAGTAGGTATACTAGCATAAGAAGAATGTTGCAACTTACATCTTCGTTAAGTGTTAAGCAAAATATATTTTATAATACGATGACATTAATATTTAAAATAAAAAACCGAATATATCCAGAGCACATTTTAAATGAATTACTATTCGTAGATGTTCATGATCATAATACTAGAAGTAGAAATAATTTTTATGTTCATACAGTAACAACAAATATAGGACAAAATAATCTGTTTCATAAAGGTTTAGTTGAATATAATTCACTTCCAGCTAATGTAAAAAACTGTACATCTTTAACATTATTTAAAAAACAGTGTAAAAAATATGTAATAAATTACATTAATATTTAAGAAATTATAATGTATTATATGGAATTTATCTAGTTATATGCTATAAATAAAGTATATTATTATTATTAACAAATATTAAAACCTTCAATTTTTCAAAGCCAGAGAGTTATTTACAAATTTGAAAAGAACTCGCATACGAGCTGATGTAATTCTTACGTCACTTTTCTCCATCAAATATTAAATGCGAGCTATTATAACCAAACGTTTATAAAACAAAGCTTAACATATGCGTCATGGCAATGTTGCCAGATTCAGGGATTAGGAAGACTGTAGAACATAGCGGGTTTGATAGCGTCTTGTATAAAAATATACGATATACACTTGAGAAAGGCGCGACGCCCCCTATAGTTCATTGTGATGAACTACGATTGTATAAAACTTTTTACAGACCCTACTTTTCCAAACCCAAATTGTATATTTTTTTATTGCAGTTTTAAGTAAACATTATCCTGTAGACCTCGAAAATATAGGAGAACGTTGCCAGACCCAAGCCCGGGTCTGAGAGCGGCGAAAATGGTCCGACAAGTCGGTAGAATATAGCGAAACGGGTGTGTATACGCGGTTTGACAAATATATATATATATATATATATATATATATATATATATTGGTTTAATCGACGTTGTCGGACCCGCTATATGGTAGGGTCGTTAGTAGACCCGCATTTTTTGATTTTTGAAATGTGTATATTTTACATAATATTGATCTATTTCTGATAAGCAATATTTAAGATCCCCGAGGGGTAAAAATATATGAAAAAAAAATATTGGTGATATTTGACAGTCGTTCTTGAACCCGATACATATTACAGTGTTTACAGACCCATTTGTATAATTTTAAGCAAGCCTACCTACGCTACCGAACCCAGCAACGTTGCCGAACGTATCAGAGATAAAATTACGACTGACGTAATGATTTCGGGATGCTAAGCACATAAGTGATCTTTATTTTTGTTGATTTGTTCGTAAATTCCATAAATAACCTTCAACGCAGAAAAATTAACGTTTTCCGTAAAACGATGTAACTCTGAAAATTATTATTAACGTGAGAAAATAGCATTGAGCCTCTTTTGTTCTAAAATACATAAGGTTTATGAAAATAATTGTTTTTTAATAATTTGTTTTTAAATCATTTATTTTAACATGATTATTTTTGTTTACAAGAATACAATTAAAAGTTTCGAAGACACGTCATGTATATGTGTTTTGAAAAAATAAATGTTATAGCCAAATCTTTTGACCTCCTGAACATTTTACTGTTATGTTTCTAGCACAAATAAACAGTTTCTAAGATATGTATATTTTAATGCCACGGTAACAGTTCAGTCAAATTAGTAAAAATAGAGGGGAATTGAGGTAGATCCTTGGATTTTTTATAGGCCTTCTTTGTGATATTTTAAATAACCCCTTAAAAGTTACTACTCAAAAGTGGTGAACCAGAGAAGCTGATGAGGGTAAGCCATGCCCCCAGATGATTTTTACTGTTTTTTCAGAAACTATTAGGTTTATCAAAATGGAGCCAGTTAGGTAAAATAGGATTTTATTTAACTTTCATACCAAAAAGCTAAGAAAACTTTGTGCGTGTTGTCTTGTTTCTGTGTAATTGAAAACGATCATATGTCACACAGACAAATAATTTGTATTAGTACATATTATACGAGAAGCTTCGAGCATAACTTTGTGTGATTTAATGTTCATCATGAAATAGCTATGGAAATCTCGTGAGCATCGAACGCGATCCTGGTTCAGTCTTCTTCTATCTCAGCATCTCCAGCAAAATCTACGAGGCGATATTACTATTATTATTGGGGTTAGTCATATGGTAATTCTCGTATTGGCAAGATACATTTTAGGGGTATACCCTGTACTAATAAATCTTTTTAGTGACCCTAAAACGTACAGGGTACTTCAGGGTTTTTGGATCTTTCTTACTTCGTTCTTTATATTGATATTCGTATCGAGTAATTTTTTTCTTGAATGGTTTTTGTTTTGGAATTCTAAGTTCACGACTTAATTCCACGCCTGCTTTAAAATGTAGCTAGATATTTAACAGTAAATGGGACTTCACCCATTTTACATGTAGGATATCTCGAGCAGACGATGCCAATTCCTGAGGGTCAATGCCTTTGATCAAAATTGGCCATTAAGCACAACATATCTATGTTCAAAAATGAAATGTTACAAAGCTATACACCTTCAAAATAAAAAAGTCAAAAATGCAATTTGGATAAAGTTTTGTGTTTAAGGACAGTTGTTATTAGAACATACATTAGTGTTATTTTGTGCTTGTGATAGCTGTAGCGTACCCGCTACCGCTAGATACGGAATTCTGTGATAGTGATATGTTTAATGAATACACCATTGAATGCAAAATTTAATTCTTCACAAAACAGGTATACTTGACCCAAGTCGAATAGTGACAAGTCGAATAATGCTCTATAAAATGCAGAAAGAAAATAAAGGTAAAACGTCATGCAGTATGACGTACAAACGAAGTAAGAAAGATTTCAAAACAAGGTGAAATGCCCTATACATTTGGGTTTCTATAAAATAATTGTCCAGTACAGGGTATTTTCCTAAAGATATTCTTTTTACTGCAAAATTATCATAATACTACAACCAACAATAACAACAACATCGCTTCATGAATTTTGCAGAAGTGATGCTAAGGTTGCACTGCGAACTCAATATTTTTTTTTCTTAGCTAAGTACTTGATGACGCATACAAGATCGCAATAAGTTATGTTCTAAACTTGCTCCGTCAAATGTATTGGTAGAAATTGTTGGTCTACATACTCAACTTTCGTATAAATTGCATGTGTGATAGTATTCATCAATAGGAACAAAAAACTCTTTTTGTTTTTACGCAAATCGAAAAAAACTTGCTAAAAATGTCAACTTTTGGAAACTGCTGGAAATTATAGTCAAAACAAACTGCGACATCACCTAGCAGCAGCCGCGTCAATGTATCAGATAGGCACATTCAGCTCCAAGTGTGATTCTTAGACCAGTGACCTGCTACCCACTTTTCAAAAACCATTCTTTTTTCGGTTATTATGAAAGATAGACACTAATAATTTTCAGCTGTTTTGTTGCATTTTATGTGTACTACCACCTATTCAGAGGATACGAATCTTAAGTGAAACATCCTGTATGATATATATTCATACGCCAATTAAATAAGCTTTATTTTATCTAACCCACTTAACAACCAGTCCATAAACCTATCAGTTTTTGAAAATAAAATGACAAAATCCATCTGGGGGCGTGGTTTAATATTGATATTTTACAAAGCTCAGGATATTCTCTACTCGTAAACATGAACAAATCAAGCATAAAGTCATTTTCAAGTTTAGCTGACCAAAATACACTAAATTTGATTAGTTTAACCTAGATTAATAAAATAGCAGTTTCTATTTTTACTGTGCGTTTGTACAGTTACAAGAAAATTATGGAATGTTCGATCCCTACTTTCTGTTTAATGAATTTGAAGGTACAAAACAGTACTATATGGTGGTTAAGTGCCTTTAACAGAAACGTCGAAAGGTAACGAAGAAGAGAAGAAGTTTTTTCAAACCTGGCTCAATTCCGTTATATTGCACTTGTACTAAGTTAAAGATCAATTTTTATTGTATTCTGAAATAGCTATTTGTGAATTGGAATATGTATTATATTCTTAGTGACGAATTGTACACCAGAGATTTTCTGATTACATTTGAAATATATGTAGTTCTAAATATACCAGGCGCAAATCATATTAGTCCACCCTGTTTCATTTTTGTTAAAGAACGTCCCACAGAATTTATTCCGTTTATCTTTTGTTCTATGAGGTGGCCGTTTCTTGTTGCTATAGTGAAATGCTGCTACTGCATCTACCCCATACCAATGTTCATGAAATTCAATTGGGGGTTGCAAGATACACTTCCCCTCCGCACCTTTTGAGTGCCCTGTTTCCATTAAGTAATTTTACAAATTACAGACGAGAAAGTTTTCCTTCAGTGTTTTAGCAAAAAAGTCACAAATGATGCTCAACTTAGTTGGCCCATTTTAATTTTTGATAAAGAACACCTCACGCTTTTTACCCTGAATGGTCTACGACGTTGTTATTTATTGGTGGTATATAGTACATATCGTCGTTAATGCATATGAACTTAATTCTTTAAAATGTTGTAACTAGTAATGTTGCTAGTTGCGATTTCAAAGAATTCATCATACCATCTGTAACAAAGTTTTTATAAGCATTTAAACCGCGCTCCTGGAAAATTGCTAGAAAATAGTTCCGCTAGTATGCATTAACGTCGACGATATGTATGAATGAGTACTGTGATCCAGTGATAAATATGTATGTGTGAGTGTAGTATCCAATGCAACGAATATAAACAAGGAGTCAGAAAATAATTCAGAAACTAACTAGTTCAAGCATTCATTCTCTCATCTTAACAGTAAAATAATACAGATTTCATTAACCACAAACAGTATTTCAAACAAACAAACACAGAAGATATTACATGTGGTGAGCGCCGACTTTAATTGAACACGCAACAATCTGTCAAGAAACTTACTCTTGCAAGCATACCATTCGAGATACCAGGATCCTATTTATGAAGCAGATGTCGAGAAATCAATTAGCATAATTCCAGTAGAGGATCAATACTCTCAGCACCACCACTACCAGTAGATGGAGCAGTTCCATCGCTGAAGTCATAATCTATCTGAAGTCACGGTTGTATAAAGTTTTTTTCTGTTCTAAATTTGTCTGCCATCAAAACAGACTATCTACAGCATTTAAAGAAAGTATTTCAACGCCTATATCATTACGGTTTACTATCAAATTAAAAAAAAAACAATCTTTGAAGCCAAAGAACTAACTTGTCTCGACCATACAGTGAACAGTGATGGAGTTACACCGCAAATCTGAAAAGGAGAAGCTATTCATAACTTTCCAATCCTTAGAATGCAACAAGAAGAATTATGCCATTTCGTTCGCATAGATTGTCGATTTAAACCTGAGCTAAACCTATTTATTCCAGAAAAAGTTTCAGAACCCTACAAGAAGCCCACACAACAGTGTGTCGCAAAACGTATAATTACAAATCGGTTGTTGTGAACTTCAATAAACGGTCGTACCAAAAATTCGTTACTTCGTGTGATCGGGAACACAGGGAATACATAGCAGATAAGCTCGGATGCAGCCCATTACAAATCCTTCTTATCTTTTTTTGTGCCGTTTATGTATAGAACGTTCGCAATTACTTTTTGTTACCTGTTAGACATATTTGTGTACATACATTTACTATTTTCCTTTTATGTTGCATATACGATTATTATCCAACCAACAACCTACAAGTCCAACAGAATCCTCATACGTTCCTCTTAGGTTAAGTTTTGTAGTTTTTAGTTATTTACATTTTGCAACGAGCCCTAAAATTAAGAATCTGCTGTCTTAATTTTAACCGTTTTCAATTATCTCATTCGATTCTCACGTTATTCTTATTAGCTCATTTCTATAGGTTAAGTTCTTATCATTGTAACGAACATTAACATGTTCCATTAACATTAACATGAGCCCTGTACTAACTTTAATCAATTGTAAAAGCAACCAAAGAAAAAAACCCGGTTTTTTACGTATCTATCAAGTTGCTTTACAATCACAACCTCATCTTTTGCGTACATTCACTAGTTCTTTCCAATACTGTCCTCAAGCAAACTGATGGAGACTTTTTCTGCTTGAAAAGTTCTAAAAAACAAGGGAGCAATAAATGTGATGATCACCGTTGCCTTGGATACTTTGTAGTATCCAAGGAAACGAATGTAAACGAGGGATCAGAAAATAATTCAGAAACCAAATAGTTCAAGCATTCATTCTCTCATCTTAACAGGAAAAGAATAAAGCTTTAATTAACCACAAACAATCCTTCAAACAAACATACAAAGAAGATATTACAGTACTTTTATACTAAAAAATTTAATCAAGTTCTTGAAATTTATCGTTTGATTACTACGGAAAATGATATATGTACTTTTCCACCTTATTTGGAAACCATCCACTTTCCCCAGAAATTAACTTTTCCGTATTATGTTGCGTTGTCTCACTTGTTCGAAAATCCTGTTAACCTTACTCTAATCATTTATATAAAAAATGAATTCAGTTATGAAGTCCTACTTAAAGATACCATTGATATGAACACATGGATTGTAGGCATTAATATATGCTTTCAATCATACAAATATAACTTTATAAATTTATATCACTCTCCAAACTCTAGTGATGCTCAATTTCTAATGAAACTTGAAAGTTTGTTTGATGTATATGCTAGTAGATCAGAGACCTTACTAATTATCGGAGACTTTAATATTGACCTATTAAAGGATTCATATTAGGAAAATAGACTGAGAACTTTAATTAAAAATAATGGACTAAATCAGATTATCGACCAACCTACAAGAATCACTAAGGACAGTGCTACACTCATAGATCTTTCTGTATCTAATGAAAAAACCATTGATGCCCAGGTACACCATGTTCCAAAAATAACCGATCACTCAATAATAACTGTAAATGCAAAAGTGAAAGAAAAATATGAAGAATATACAATACAACACAGAGACATGAGCAACTTCAATGAAATGCAATTTCAATTAGATCTAATGAATCAACCATGGAATCCGGACTGTACAAACACCAATCAACTAGCAGAAATATTAGTTAAAACCATAATGGACACACTAAACAGGCATGCTCCAACTGTTGAAAAAACCATTAAATGTCAGTGGAGTTGTAAGCGTTGGTGGACCCCAGAAATAGCCTTGGAAATTGAAGAAAGGGACAGATTATTTAAAAGAGCAATCTTTACACAAGAAGAAAGTGATATGAATAGGTATAGACAACAAAGAAATGGAATTACTAGTTTGATCAGGAACCACAAGAGAAATTATTATCAAGAAAAAATAGATGATATGAAAAATAACTCAACAGAAATGTGTAAAACAGTTAAAGAATTAATTAAAGGAGGCCATAACAGACAAAAAAGGAAGGTATTATTTTTGACAATGAGTTAGAAAAAAGGAAATTCAAATTGCAGAAAAATTCAATATTTACTTTATTAACAGCATACAACAAATTATTACATTAACAAATTTAACCCAAATTGAAACTGATTTAAGCCACATTAATGTACATCAATGCAAGTTCGACTAATTTATACCAATAGAGTTTTTGGAGTTAAAAAAAATTATAAACAATTTACCTAATAAGAATAGTAGTGTCGATCGTATTACAGTAAAGATTCTTAAATTAGCTTTCAATGTAATAGGACAGAGATTTTTGCATCTAATTCAAATGAGTCTAGAAAGTGGATCCTTCCCAGAAACCTTGAAGACATCCCATATTATCGCCATTGAGAAGATAACCAACACTAACAAATGTGAAGAATACAGACCGATCAACATGGTGCCAACTTATGAAGAATTATTAGAGACCGTCGTAAATATCCAGTTTCGTGACTACATTGAAGTGAACAAACTGTTAATAGTACATATTCAGCTAAAAAACTACCTTTAGCGTTCCACAAGGAACTGTATTAGGCCCTGATTTATTTGTACTATACATAAATGATATTGTTAATGTAATTAAAAAATGTAACATTCAATTATTTGCAGATGACACTTTAATATATTTTATAGGAGATGATGTTGAAAAAGTAATAAATATCATCAATGATGAATTAGTAAATGTATATAACTGGTTACGTAAAAATAGTCTTTCTTTAAATGTAAATAAAACAAAATTCATGATAATAAAAAATAAGTTTAACGAAATTGATACATCTAAACATGTGGGAATACAAATTAATAGTCAAAAAATAGAACAAGTTTATGAGTGGAAGTACTTAGGTGTAATAATAGATTGTCACTTAACATTTTCTAGTCATTCAAACTATGTTATCAGTAAAGTTGCAAAAATAGTAAATTTCATGGGTAGATTAAGCCAAAATCTTAGCAAGTGGTCTAAATTATTACTATATAAAACAATAATACTTCCCCATTTTAATTATTGTGCTAGTATACTTTACCTCCTAAATAATACTGAAATTAACAATCTTAAAAAAAAGAAAATTGTGCGTTAAGAATAATATTAAAATGTAGTAGGTATACTATCATAAGAAGAATGTTGCAAGTTACATCTTTGTTAAAAGTGTTAAGCAAAATATATTTTATAATACGATGATAATAATATTTAAAATAAAAAACTTAATATATCCAGAGCACATTTTAAATGAATTACTATTCGTAGAAGATGTTCATGATCATAATACTAGAAGTAGAAATAATTTTTATGTTCATACAGTAACAACAAATATAGGACAAAATAATCTGTTTCATAAAGGTTTAGTTGAATATAATTCACTTCCAGCTAATGTAAAAAACTGTACATCTTTAACATTATTTAAGAAACAATGTAAAAAATATGTAATAAATTACATTAATATTTAAGAAATTATAATGTATTATGAAAGAAATCGCATACGAGCTGATGTAATTCTTACGTCACTTTTCTCCATCATATATTAAATGCGAGCTATTATAGCCAAACGTTTATAAAACAAAGCTTAACATATGCGTCATGGCAATGTTGCCAGATCCAGGGCCTAGGAAGTCTGTAGAACATAGCGGGTTTGATAGCGTCTTGTATAAAAATATACGATATACACTTGATAAAGGCGCGACGCCCCCTATAGTTCATTGTGATGAACTAAGGTTGTATAAAACTTTTTACAGACCCTACTTTTCCAAACCCAAATTGTATATTTTTTTATTGCAGTTTTAGACAAACCTTATCCTGTAGACCTCAAAAACATAGGAGAACGTTGCCAGACCCAAGCCCGGGTCTGAGAGCGTCGAAAATGGTCCGACAAGTCGGTAGAATATAGCAAAACGGGTGTGTATAAGCGGTTTGACAAATATATATATATATATATATATATATATATATATATATATATATATATATATATATCTATAGAGGCCTACCATGCGTCCGGACCAAAAGCGTAGCGCCCAGCGTCCGGCGTATATAAGTGTATATAAATGATGGTATCAGTCAGCGTCTTTTGCAAGCTATAGGTTTATTCAGCGTCTGTTTATTTTATGCAACCTATAGGTTTATACAGCGTCCATTTATTTTTTCAGTATTGGCCAGCCTGCTTGAATTCCTTTGCCTGTCTGCGGTGTCGAGTTACTCTCTGCATTTCTGAGTAAAGATTGCGTCATCTCAACTGGCAAAAATAATTCTATTTTATTAACGCTATGTAATAAATACTTTTAGTTTCGTTTCTGTATGTGTATGAATTTGATTTAAAAGGCTTTCAGATTTAAAATATTATATGCATAAAAACATCATAAAACTCTAAATATTATTGGATTTGTATGAAATTTTCTACAAAGGGGTTTTTCAGGTCGCTGATTTCAAATTTGATGTCAACGTTTGCAAATTTTAAAGCGCGGATGAAATATGGCGGCCATAATAATTAAAATTTGATTTATTTGCATAAAACTTAACATCTGGGAGTATATTCGAAACTCTCTGCGTTGCCAAAATACGATGTGTGTTTCTCAGTAAGGATTGCGTCATTTAAAGTGACAAAAATAATTTTATTAAAGCTACTTAATAAATCTTTCACTTCCATTCATTTGTGTCTGAATTTTATTTAATTCAGTTGAATTTAGTTGATTTTAATATGTATTTTCTAGATGAAAACTATTTAAATTGTGTAGGTTAATTTATTATTATAGGTTAAATGCATATAAAAAATTGTGATGATACTTATTGCTACTAATACCTAGTTCTATATTTTAAAGAGCCAAGCGATTTAATGTGTTAATTAGAGCTTCCAGTTTTTTAAGTTCTTCCAGTGGTTTAAATCGTTATATCTCCAAACATATTTGAGCTAGAAAGCTGATTCTTTTTTAAATTAAACCTTAAAAATGAGCGCATGCAACAATATTATCAAATATTGCCTAAAGAGAAATTTGACAAAAAAAGTTTGGGTAGTGATAAAGGTAGTTTAGAAGGGAATTTCAAGGTCCACCGGTCAGTGCAAATGTATTTTTATGTAATTTAAAAATATTTAAATAAAGATGCAACAAAAATATTATTGACTAGCAATCTCTTAAAATGACGTTTTTGTTTTCGTTATTAGTGCTTACTTTATTTTAATCAATTACTGATTTTTTATAAATTGAAACCATTATTAGTTTCAGAAGAAAACAGCTGTGCATTCATAATACGTAGTAAATAATATCATATCTAAAATGTAAGATCATGCTAATCTATTCACCTATTTTTGGTATTAAACACATTTCTTGTAACCTTGTTATATATAATTGTTTATTTCGGATCATTTTCATTTGTGTTTGGAATAATATTTTGAGAAAGAAATTTTTATTACTTGCAAATTTTTGTTTCATGAGCAACCTTTATTTATTTTATTTACCTTTTAAATATACATTCTGGTATTAAGTTATCGATGTTCCTCTGTGAAATTTACAAAACATGTACGAGCCCTAACAACTAAATATGTATTTGGACAGTTTCATGAATTCTGTGTTTATTTTTCCTACTAGTGTTCCAAATTACACCATTTTCAAACAATAACCATTAACTTCTGTAAAAAAAGATCTGCAGAAAACAATTTTCAAAAATTCAATAAAACTCGCTGACAACTAAATCTTCAGATAGCAGTTTATAAATACAATTCAATAAGATTTAACATCTCGCTTTGCTTTATTCGCCTCTTAAATTTTGGCTGACATACTTCTAACTTGGGGATTACAATTATCTAAATTGGATAATGCCCCACTTGCTGATAATTTCAAATTCAATAACACTAAAGATCCGAACTGCTTGAGGATCATTCAACAACTTTGAAATTATGATTTTCAAACCATTTTTTGGTCGTTTTTGATGTGTGGTAAGAAGCACCATCTTGTTGAAAGATTAAATCGCGGTCAAGATCGATTTTTAACGATTGGTAACAAGTTTGCGTTAAGAATTTGCTGATACTTTTCAACATTAACTGTGCCGTCTATGGACTGAAATCATTCTAACCCTCCAGCTGACATATAGCTCTAAACTATTGCACCTTGAGGAAACCTAACCGTACGTTTTAAGCAGTACTTATGGAATGCTTCATGTTTAGCTCCGATCACTCTTTTGCGAGAGTAACCAACGAAAACACCAGACTTTGACTAGTCGCTGAATATGACCTTATACCAGTCATTCTCTGGAACATTGTCTAGGACAACTACATATTTAGTCCATGTCACTCGTCGTTGTTCTTGTTTCTCGGTTAGAAGTTTTACTTTGACTAAATACAAAAACCGTTTATGTTACAAAGATAGTTAAGGAATACTCAATGCATCAAAGTTTAAAGATAACTAACTACCTTATTAAAGAATGGAGAGTCTATCTGAAAACAAATAAACTGTTTGGATTCTTGGCAATTGTTGCGACAGAAAGGTAAAGACAGGATTAAGTGTGCCCAAATAGCTGCAGGACATGATCTGGACTTGCAGAAATACATAGAACAAAATTAAATAGCTTATCGGTATGTCCAACGTAAATGACTGCTTCTTCACGGCTTGCTCCAAAATGATGAGTCTGGATTTCTTCAGCTAGTTTGCAAGGATAATTTTCAGAGAAGACTATATGGAGTAACCCTTCACTCTTACTAAGACTCTTTTTCAGTGTGTTGTAAGCAGCATTTTTATTTCTAATGTTAAATTTATATTTATTTTTAAAGTTTTCATTTCTTCTTGAACCTCTCCCTGCAACTCTTGAACTTCTGCTGAGCCATACCTAAGACTGATAATGGAGGGCAAGATTGAGGGTAGAAGAGAACTGGCAGGAGACAAGGCTCATGGTTGAGAAATGTGAGAGACTGCACTGGCCTAAACTCACAGTTATTACTAAGAATAGCAAAAGATAGTGAACGATTTGCCGAAGTTGTTGTTAACCTTCTATAAGAAGACAGCACCTTAAGAAAAAGAAGATGTAAAAAAGGCCGCAAAGTTAGAAAATGTAACAGTTTTATCGAGCTTACTGAATATTTCTGAATTTGTTTCTCGTCATGCAGTTCTATGCAATATCGACTCCTTTGCTTTCTTCAACATACCAACACAAATTAGTTTGGGGCAACGTATGATAGCCTAATAAAAACAGGATGCCAATAAAACTGAAAAGTTTTTCCCTTGTAAATATAAAATCGTGTGTATTATTTGAGCCCACTAAATACAAAACTCTGCGTTTACATTGTTAGTGAACTTGAGTCTTGCACCTAACAATCTCACATTTCCCGTGAGTTTTGCATCTGATGATGACTTTTACATGATTATATTTTATAAGCGTGAAGTTTTACATTTATAAAACACCAAAGTTTGCATCTCATACATTTATCAGTACTGCAAGTCCATAAAACAAGACAACCAATAATATCGATATCTAAATTGTTATAATTATTTTTGTAAATAATTACAAAGTTTTGCATTTAGCGAGTTCATTTATCATGAGCCTACTTTACAAAAAATCGCAATACTATATCTTGAACTTCATCATCAAAAAGTTTTAGAAAAATATCCAGCGGTGATTGACCTGCCAAATGATTTTTTAGCTGTTCAATTTTTTTGTGTTCTCTTCGTCGGGCAAGTTCAGATACAAAAAGAAACCTCTCTGCACTTGGGTTTCTGGCTATTTGTTTTGAGCAAACTTGAGAATGTGAAAAGAAGAAGAAAGCATTTAAGTAGAAAAAAACTGAAAACAATACAGTTATGAAAACACCTGAAGAAAAACTAATGCCCATCTCTGAATAAAAAAAACTGCAGGGAAACGTTTTGTTGGACTTGGACCTGGAAAAGGAAAAAGCAATGAGGAATAAGCAATCCGTACTCTAGTTTTGCATGACTCGCTGGTGAAACCTTGGAGAGTTGCTGGAGGTCAAAAAAACCAACGGAAAATATTTTTAAATGCTTTGTTGATGTACATTGATATAGGACACTACCGTCTTTATAGTTTAGCAAATAAAACAATTGGCCTTGCACACAAAACAAAAATATCCTACAGTACATTCTCTCGATGCCATCCCTATGTTATTACCGTCTATATTATGTATGCAAACCTAATGAAATAAACAGAGATACCTGTTTGTACAAGCAACGTGCAAACATAAGCTTCAAACCACAAAAACTAAAACCACTAAAACTTGTAGATAATGACAATTCATATGAACTCCTGTAACATGTAGTAAGGCTTCCGCATTGCATATGTATGGCAGGTCTCTGAAATGTCAAAATAAAATGAAGAAAAGGTTCAATTTAATGTTAAGATTGCAGCTAAAATCAATGTTACTAAACCTGTCCGAGAGTTGCAGGGAGAGGTTCAAGAAGAAATGAAAACTTTAAAAATAAATATAAATTTAACATTAAAAATAAAAATGCTGCTTACAACACACTGAAAAACAGTCTTAGTAAGAATGAAGGGTTACTACATATAGACTTCTCTGAAAATTATGCTTGCAAACTAGCTGAAGAAATCCAGACTCATAATTTTGGAGCAAGCCGTGAGGAAGCAACATTGTACGCAGGAGTCACTTACGTTGGAGATACCGATAAGCTATTTAATTTTGTTTTATGTATTTCTGCTAGTCCTAGGACCTTGAACTGCTTCTCTAGTTCCAATGCCTAAGCGAAAACCAAATTGTTCTTCTACATATTGTCCGCATTTTGTGTGTACTCGTTGATGCTTGTTCTTAGCATTATCTACAGTACATGGCTCATCAGGCTAATCAATCGGTACTGTGAGCACTGTTTTACTCCGCTCTTTTTAGGTATCGGAATAAAAATAGGTTGGGTCCAGTCGTGTGGTACGATTCCTGTATAGTATATTCTATTTAAGAGAGATGTTAAGATGTTGAGGCTTTCATCGTCTAATACTTTACGCATCTCAGTATAGATGTTATCTTCACCTGGGACTCTACGTGTTTTGATAGTTTTATTGCGTGTTTCACTTCTGCTATAATAATTTTCAATGGCTAATCTTCTTGATCTTTTTCTCTTGGTTCTGGTTACATTCTGATATCATCAAAAAGCTCTTGTATATAGCTTGTCAAAATCTCTTCTATCTCGTTTGGGTCTATTGTTTTTTTGTTACTATCTGTGACTAAGATATCGTGTTGATGGGTTTTATTTCCAGTTATTTCTTTTATCTTCTTTTTTGTGTGTTAAAGAAATCGTGCTTTCTTGGCAGCTCTTCGAGTACTTGACAACGTTTCTCCATCCAGGTCTCCTTTGCCTCTCTTATAAGCCTTGTAATCTTTTTATGGATTTCTTTATATTTATTATAGTCTTTATATTTGTACTTCCTTCTTTCGTTCATCAATAAAAGGATTTCTTCCGTCATCCATCTCTGTTTTGCTCTCTGCTCTTGGTTTTCCAATTCATTTTCTTGTACTTCATGTTTACATTTTTAACAGACTGCCAAAAGTTTTCCATTGTTTCTGTTTCCAATTATACCGTTTCCCTAAACTTACTATTCAAAACTCGTGTTATTTCCTCTTTTATTTGTGGTTCCCCCAGTTTCTCAAAGTTAGGTCTTGTTTTATTTCTCTTCCGGATTTTCTTCAATTTAATCTCACGTTTTTCAGCTACGGGGTTCTGATCAGATCATATGTCTGATCCAGGATAAGTTCTTACAACTTTAATTCCGTTTCTATATCGTTTATCAATCAGTATATAATCTATTTGATTTTTATGATATTTCCTTCATTGTCTCCTGGTCCTAAGTACACTTCTAAGTGTACAATCGCCTTTCTGGAAGTTGGAACCAGGTGTTTGCTACCATTAAGTTTTCTTCATTACAGAACTGTACCAGATATCTCCCCTATCGTGTCGTTTGCAAATACCATGGTCTGCAACAATATATTGAACTCTTCCTTTACCTATCTTTCCGTTGAAGTAACCTATGATTATATTCACTTCATTCTTTTTGGTAAATCTTAGTAGGTAATTTTTACATCATGAATGAAAAACTCATGCAGTATGGAGTATTCTCGTGCAACTTATATTACTAGATGAACAGATAGTTCCATATTTTGGACGGCACTCTCAACAAAATGCTTCTAAAAGTAAAACCGGTGAGATTCGGTTTCAAATTATGGTATATCTGTTCAGATGAAGGGTACTTATACAAGTTATCCTCCAAATAATAAAAAATCAAGACTTGGGTTGGGAGGTGACTTTGTTTTTTATCTACTATCTATTGTAGAGAATAACCATAATCATAATATTTTCCTAGACAACTTCTTTTCTTCATATAAATTATTCGACAAGCACACACTATGGTGTTGGACCATTGAAAACTGCAAAAAATTATGACGCAAAGGAAAATAAAAAACTACTGTACTGCTCAAAAGCTACTGTACTATCAAAACAAAAGGAAATAGTGACGTTAACGAAGAAAATAAAGTAAAAAACTTCCCAAGGATCTTGTATGGTTTCTCTATTTCTTAGAAAATCAAATGTAACTGAACTAAAGGGTTCATTGTGATGCAATGAAGAAGTACATCACATGCTCAAAGAAATTCAGTGTGTCTAACAAAAATCCCAACCTATTGCTTGGTCTTGGAGGGATTCATCTCCTAAAAGTGGTACTCTCATGCATTGGGCTATACCTCAAAGACAGTGGAGCTTCGAAAATCCTTGTTGAGACAGTATAATTGGAATGCTGTTTTCCATTTTGAAACGCTTACGGTGTTATACCAGTGTACGAAGATCAACGCTTGTTGGACAAATTTAAATTGCTATAAACTACACATAGTGACATAAAAAAATATTTTGAGAAACTCGTAGAAAATGACAGGCAGAAAAAAACTGGGGCCTGCGTGCATGCAGTATAAGAGAGTGTTTGCCACTTTCCTTCTTCTTTGATAGAAAAAATTATGCACGATGGTACATTTTATACTACAATGATTGCTTGAAGCTGGACGAAGGTCCTATAATTTATAATTCCATGTCACTCTTTTAAACAAAAAATAATAATCTTAATTCAATCCTAGTAACGCATTTAAAACAATAATTATTCAAGACTTTTTAACCAAAATTTGTTTTGGTGGTTTCAAGTGTAAACATTTAAAATATTTTCAAGCCGTTAATGCCTTTAGTTTTCAAGAAAAAAAAATTCAGATTCAAGAATATAAAGAAAAATTTAAAATCTGGCAGCATAAATAATTAAGATTTTAATTTGCATGGGCAACTAAAATCTTCAGTAACATGATATTTGATACGATGTTTGATGACGCGACGTCAAATTGTTCATCATACAATTCTGAGAACCTAGAGTGTTTAGAGATATTTAATTCTTAAATGCTCCGAATGAATGTATAAATGAATTGTTTTTTACATTTACTTATATGTACAGCTGTAACCTTTATCAAATTCATAATTGCAAAAGAGAGAACCTCTATTCCTTGGAAAATCCCCGAAAAACGAGTGTTAAAATTCGTTAAAATTCCGTCGTTTATAATCTCGCTACCCTACTGAGATCAAAAATAAATGTAAATGATTGAAAAAAAACATAGTAGACCTTATTTAATTGTAAAAGTCGTTACATAAATTTATTCTGGATTACTTGAAACCCTCCCGAAACAAATTTTGGTTAAAAAGTCTTATAAATTGCAAGGATTGAATTAAAATTGTTTTTTTTGTTGAAAAGAGTGACTTTTAAAAGAGTGGAAATTATAAATTTTAAGTTCTTTTTCCAGCTTCAAGCAATCATTGTAGTATATAAAATGTACCATCGTGCATAATTTGAAAAAATGGAATTTCTGGCAATAGCCCAATATCAGGATCTATTCGCTAACTAGAATTCGAATTAAGTGTCATTTTACACAATAATTAGCTTTTGTTTTTTACGTGTGCTGAAATGTTTTAAAGGGCGACTATTGTTTACTGTAATATTAGATTTATCATAAACAAGTAATAATAAAAACCCATAATAATTCAAGGTCATAGTAAGAAATACGTAAAATGACTGTGGAAGCAGTCTGTTAAAATCCGTTACAGCATACACAAAATTACGTCACTTTATAGACTTGCACACCTGCAATCAGTAAATAAACATAGTTGGGAATTTTGGGAAATTTAATCCATGCTTACAAGGAAATATTGTCTTGCTAACAACATTAAATTTTTATAAGGACGTCTTTTAAACTATAATATTGAGTTATATTCCTGATTATCTAATATCCATCTTTTTCTCGAGTCCTCTGACTTTAATAAAGCTTAACTTTAGTAAAATATTATATTTCTAAATGCTATAGCTACTTTTGTTTTTATCAGACAATAGGTAATAAAAGGTACCCATTTTTAGGGACAATTTTATTAAAAACAAATTAGTTTTTATCTCAGAAAGTACATGCCATATATCTATGAAATTTTTGTAGGGGTTATAGAAAGAAACCTTGGGTTCTAATTTTCAGACCAAAAAGCAATTCATTTAAGATTTATATAAAAAATAGGGAATTATGTTTTCTTGTTTATTAATTTTTTGATTTCGTTTTGGTTAAATGAACACTTTTCATGTAGGCATTATTTTTCTCAAAGAAATGTTCCTAATTTTAACAATAACAGTGCAATAACAAAAAAACCAATTTTTTGTACAAACCGCTTGTCACTAAATTAATTTTTCTGCGATTCAGAGGAAGATATTGAAGACTATACAGGGTGTCCTGTTTAACAGTCTACACTGAATCATTCCAACAAGCTTGTGACTATAGCAGTGGAATTAAAAGAACTTTGTATACTTTGACCTCTAGTTTACGAAATCAGAACACATCTTAGAACTTGTGCTGGTGCTGGATATCATCATCAGGATTTTTTTAAATGGAACGATTAGATTTGAAGTATGGAAATCGATAGCAAGTGGGATTCTGAATAAAAAAGTAATAAGGTACTACAGGTTTAAAGTGAATGATAATGAAATAATAAAGTGAATGTATTCTAATACTGTTTTCGTAAACAAGAAGCCGAAATCTACGAAGTTCTTTTAATTTCATTACTATAACCAAAAGCTTGTCCGAATGATTGAGTGTAGACTGTTAAATAGGCCAGAACCCGTTAAGTGGCTAAGTGTTTACTATTTTTTTCACATTTAAACATTTGAAGTGGTGACTCGTACACCTTTGAAATCTGAATTTTGCAAAATCTAAAAAGTATCTTGTATATTATTAACCATAAAATATGCAACTTCTTATGTTTTTTCATGATAACCATGAAAATGAAGCGCAACAAAAATCGTTGCTATTTTTTCACATTTAGAAATTCTAAGGGTTGGCTGCTACCCCCTTATATCCTGAATTTCGCAAAATCGGTGAAGCATGTGCGTTTTTATGTTCTTTCACGCAACCCATTCAACAATGAAACGCAAATAAACTGCTTTACTATTTTCTCCACATTTGCAAATTCTAAGGGATGGCTGGCTACCCCTTAGACCCTTAATGTCGCAAAATCCGTAAAGTATGTAACTTTTTATGTTCTTTCACGTCACCCATTCAAATATGAACCGCAACAAAGATTATTTACTATTTTTCCCGTATTTCAAAATTCTAAGGGTTGGTTGCTACCCCCTTAGACCCTGAACTTCGCAAAATCTATAAAATAGGTGACTTTTTATGTTCTTTCACGGCACCCGTTCGAAAATGAAACGCAACAAAGATTGTTTACTATTTTTCCCGTGTGTAGAAATTCTAAGAGGTGGCTGCTACCCAAAACAGAACAAAATTTTGAAAATATAAATATGGGTTTTTTTAACTTTTTTTTAATTTTTCGCTAGACGAGAATCCGAAACTCTGTAAATATACCAAATTTCAAGTTTGTATGTACTCTAGAAATTCGGAAGTTATAAAGACTATTTAATTTCATTACTTAAATACATAAAGAGAAGTCCCGTTTTACAACCCCTAAAGGGGTAGCGGAGGGTTAGCATAATAACAATTTTTTATATTTTTCTTTACGAGAACTCTAAACCCTATAACTAAACCAAATTCCAAGTTTTTATGTCATCTAGAAGTTTTACAACCCCCAAATGGAATACGGGGGTTGATTTAATAATTTTTTAAATTTTTCTTTAGGAGAGTCCTAAATTCTATCGCTATACCAAATTTCAAGTTTGTATGTCATCTAGAAGTTTTACAACCCTAAAAGGGGATGCGGGGTTGACATAATAACATTTTTTTTAATTTTTATTTACTAGAATCCTAAACCCTATAAATATACCAAATTTCAAGTTTGTGTGTGATCTAGAAGTATTACAACCCCCAAATAAAGTGCGGGGGTTGACTTAATAAAATTTTTTATGTTTTTCTTTACGAGAGTCTTAAACCCTATCTCTATACCAAATTTCAAGTTTGTATGTCATCTAGAAGTTTTACAACCCCCAAATGGAATATGGGGGTTGATTTAATAATTTTTTTAAATTTTTCTTTAGGAGAGTCCTAAATTCCATCGCTATACCAAATTTCAACTTTGTATGTCATCTAGAAGTTTTACAACCCCCATATTCCATTTGGGGGTTGATTTAATAATTTTTTTAAATTTTTCTTTAGGAGAGTCCTAAATTCCATCGCTATACCAAATTTCAAGTTTGTATGTCATCTAGAAGTTTTACAACCCTAAAAGGGGATGCGGGGTTGACATAATAACATTTTTTTTAATTCTTATTTACTAGAATCCTAAACCCTATAAATATACCAAATTTCAAGTTTGTGTGTGATCTAGAAGTATTACAACCCCCAAATAAAGTGCGGGGGTTGACTTAATAAAATTTTTTATGTTTTTCTTTACGAGAGTCTTAAACCCTATCTCTATACCAAATTTCAAGTTTGTATGTCATCTAGAAGTTTTACAACCCCCAAATGGAATATGGGGGTTGATTTAATAATTTTTTTAAATTTTTCTTTAGGAGAGTCCTAAATTCCATCGCTATACCAAATTTCAACTTTGTATGTCATCTAGAAGTTTTACAACCCCCATATGGAATATGGGGGTTGATTTAATAATTTTTTTAAATTTTTCTTTAGGAGAGTCCTAAATTCCATCGCTATACCAAATTTCAAGTTTGTATGTCATCTAGAAGTTTTACAACCCTAAAAGGGGATGCGGGGTTGACATAATAACATTTTTTTTAATTCTTATTTACTAGAATCCTAAACCCTATAAATATACCAAATTTCAAGTTTGTGTGTGATCTAGAAGTATTACAACCCCCAAATAAAGTGCGGGGGTTGACTTAATAAAATTTTTTATGTTTTTCTTTACGAGAGTCTTAAACCCTATCTCTATACCAAATTTCAAGTTTGTATGTCATCTAGAAGTTTTACAACCCCCAAATGGAATATGGGGGTTGATTTAATAATTTTTTTAAATTTTTCTTTAGGAGAGTCCTAAATTCCATCGCTATACTAAATTTCAAGTTTGTATGTCATCTAGAAGTTTTACAACCCCCAAATGGAATATGGGGGTTGATTTAATAATTTTTTTATAATTTTTCTTTAGGAGAGTCCTAAATTCCATCGCTATACCAAATTTCAAGTTTGTATGTCATCTAGAAGTTTTGCAACCTCAGAACGGGGTGCAGAGGTTGACATCATAACATTTATTTTATATTTTTCTTTATAATAATCTTAAGTCCTATAATTATACCAAATTTCAAGTTTCTAAGTCATCTAGAAGTTTTACAACTCCTAACAGGGGGTGCGAGGGTTGACATAAATATATTTTTAAGTAAATATATATATAAGATTTTCTTAAATCTTTGTTTTTCTTTGGGGAAACGTAGGACCCAGCGAACTAAATTGAAAGTTCTGACCTGAGATTTGCCGGATTGCAGGCTGATAATGAGGATGGCAGTGTTGGTATCCAGTACTAATATCTGTTTTCGTTATTCACGGACCCCCACTAAAAGCCTAAAAATTTACATATAAAATAGCAAATGCTAAGCCGTTATCATGAAAAATGTTCTACAGTTCTGAAACTGTAGTGTTCTAAAATCAAAAAGTTTGAAATTTGCAATTTCCAAAACTGAAGAGTGTTAAGCTTTTAGCCAAATTTTTGAAACTGTAAAACCATAAAATTTAAACTTCTCAAAATCGCTCCTTTCGAATTCAACGTTTAGTTGTTGTAACTCTGAAAGAGTTTTGAATCTGTACAGCAGCTGAGGGAAGTTTGTAACTTCTGACAAAGCACTTTGTTTTCATTACTGAGAGTGCTAACTTTCAACAGAATGAAATTAATCCAAGAAACCCTTAAAGTTCAAAGTATGAAACTTTGAATGGCTGAATTTATGAAAATTTCTATGATATAAATTAATAGAACTACTAAAAAATTATAATCGTGAAAATTTAAATTTCTGAGACTTTCAATATCTAAATTTTAGAAACTTAAATCTATGACAGTCTAGAACCCTGAAGACTTGAAACTGTAAATCATTGACTGAATATTGGGAATTTAAAATTTTAATCTTTAATAATGATTAGGTTATGGTATAGATTCGAATTCGAGATTCTCCTAAAATATTTAATGGACATTTCTGTCTTTATAACCAATAGTTTTTTTAATGTTTGTTACTTCTGTTGCATGTATTTCAACTATTTGTCTTTTTCCAAGAATTAAACCTCTCATTTAGCAAATAGCATTTGCAGCAATAACAATTCTATTTTAACTAACCAATCCTTAATTAAAATAGCATTGAGCTTGTCTAACTTACATAATTAAATTATTTTCACATGACATTATAATTACAACAACGTACCTGAAATTAAACGCGATATCTTATGTTTATACAGCCATATAGAATTAGCACAGAATTTTGCCAAATATGAATCTACAGGTTTAATATGTTAAAGCACGTACAAGATTCATTTAGTCTACAAATCTACATATTCTATAGTATATGTATAAGACATGCACACTCACCTATTTTTGATATAAATTATACAAATGCAAACGAGAAAGGTTCTATTACGTCACTGCAGAAATTTCATTAAAACTGTTAAAACTTTAAAATTGTTTTCGCTTCATTAGAAACTCCATTACCGGTTTAAGTTAGAAAATTTCTTTATCTTGTTAATCTTAAAAGCAGAAAATGTTAACTTCACTTAATTCTATTATTAAGATTTTGTACCTGATAGTGATTAAAATAGAAATTGCGAAACTAATTAGTTTTCTGTTCTTTTTTCAGATATTGGGCAGTAACGAATATAGACTACATTCATCATCGGACTGCTAAACGAATAGGGATGATGATAGTCGTGGTATGGTGTGTCGCGTTTTTAGTGTGTATAGCTCCATTATTGGGTTGGAAAGATCCTGGTTGGAATGGTAGATTAGAAGACAAAAAATGCATAGTTAGTCAAGACATAGGCTATCAAATTTTTGCAACATCATCTTCGTTTTATTTGCCGCTAATGGTGATTTTAATATTATACTGGAGAATATTTCAGACTGCTAGAAAAAGGATTAGAAGAAGACAGGTTACCTATGGTACTGCTGGCGGTACCAATAGAAATCCTGCTGCTGGTGGAATAGCTGGCGGTTTAGCAGCTGCTAGTGGGACAGGAGGCATAGCTGCAGCCGTAGTCACTATAATAGGAAGACCTCTACCAACAATATCAGAAACCACAACAGCCTTCACAACGGTCTCTTCGAATTCGAACAACACAAGCCCGGAGAAGACCTCATTTCCCAACGGTTTAGAACCGGAACCTACAACAACAGATTGTGGTGGGATGAGTTATCAGCCGCAGTATTATGCGGTGAAAAGAAAAAAAGACTCTGCGGATTCAAAAAGAGAGAGAAAGGCTGCAAAAACTTTGGCTATAATAACAGGAGCCTTTGTGATTTGTTGGTTACCATTTTTTATCATGGCCGTGTTATTGCCTATATATAAAGACTTATTTAAAGGATATATTATATCGTTGTTCTTATGGTTAGGATATTTTAATTCTACTCTAAATCCTATAATATATACAATATTTAGTCCGGAATTCCGACACGCGTTTAAGAAAATATTGTTTGGTAGAAATTATGCACGTCGGAGGAATAGAAATTTAGGTATAAGACATTTTCAATGATGTAGGCATAGTGATGTCTTGTCGACGGAGCGTCCAACTGCTGCGAGACTTGCCGCAACTGTTGCCGCAACAGCTGTCGCATCTGGTGCTAGAAGTGTTACTTTTCAGTGTGACTGATCCGACGACAAGAGATCGCGCGATTTAGTCAATCTTTCTTTTCTTAGGTATCTATAGAGTGTTAGTGCCCTGAATAAATATAATTTTATTTTTAAGAAATATTTGCAGGGTTGTACTTCAACTTAGGCTAATTAAGATTAAATATTAAATAAAATAAAACGGGTATACATTTTCTAATGCAATTTCCTTCTTCTATTGTACTTAATATAAATACTGATGTGTTAAAGGTACATAGAAAATGTATTTTCAGAAGAAGCTAAATTATTAATGATGTAACTAGTTAATGCTTGTGGTTTGTCTCGGCTGCTTCCTCTTCCTTTTCTCTGATAAAGGTTTCTAGTTAATACAAAAAGCCATTCAAGTAAAATTACATTATATCTGTTCTACCTGACTTGGAATAAAACCTGAAATTTCTTTAGGGAATCATTTCCTTTATGAACGGAATGAAATATTTTACGCCTTCACATTGAACAGTTAAAGGCTATAATATTTTTTAACTGCTTTGGTACCTTTGTATATATAAATATTTAATATATTTCATTGTAAAAAACGTTTTCTCTTTGTAAACTTTTGACTCCCAAGACTATAACGTTATTAATTTAGCCCTTTTAGGAATATTCACTATTTATTTTATTAAGTTCGTTTTAAAGAGATCCCAATTACCTGTGATAACTGACTTTCTAATAAAGTCACTGACAAGTGTAATTAATTAGTTAATATTCACAGCTTTATATTATTCATGTTTCATTTAATATTTGATAATATAAACGCTTTAAATTGTTTGTCGTCGTGAATTAATGGATCCCATCCTTGTCGCCAATTTAATATTTTAACTTATTACTGTATCTGGTATAACATATTTCCTCATTCAACACCATCACCGTAACTTTACCAACAAATACATATGAAACAATTACAGACTAACCCATAGTAAGTAAGTCGTACTACGCACTACTACTTTTTTGTACCTTCTATACCATTCCGTGAAGATGTACAGTGAAGTGTACTACTGTACACTGTACAACGTTCGTAAATACTGTACAACAGTACAATATTTAATTAAATTGTTTCTTCAAAACGCTCTTATAGACAATCGCTTTTAGTTTGTACAATTTGCAGAATGTCTTTGCTAACTGTCTATAATCAATAATTTGTCTCACGGATGATGCAATCTTTAAATCAGATTTCGTGCAGTTTAATTTGCAGACTATTTATCACATTCATTGCGTTTGTATCCTTGTATATTCTAAAAGTTTTTCTTGCAAACTCAAATAACTGAGCTAGCCATTTGTAACAAACTAATTTCTTCAACACAAACAATAAAACAAAAAAATCTTATACTTATGCAAAATATACCTCCCGGCAAAGACTTCTTGCTCGAATTATATTTAGAGGTCGTCTGTTAATCACAAAGCCTTATTGATTTCATATAGGACACAAGAATAACTGAACAGTATAGAGTGCGCCACCCAAATTATTTGTTGTTATTGTTTAAAAGTTACGATGGGAATCTATAATTCAGGAAAAACTTTCAACTGAGTTACATTCAGTTTTTTGTTCTTATCGTTATTATTTTAATTTTGTTAAATATACTACAAACAATTTGCCGTGCCAGGCTACAACGAATGTTCATTTATTACTTCATTTATTAATTAAAATTCAAGAAAATCGTTTAGCAAAATATGCAGAATATACAAGATTCAGCTACATTAACTTATTTAGGTATCCCATTCTAAATACATTTTTACCATTCTCTAAATCGAAAACCAATTTATTTCGTTTTTTCAATGAATAAATTTTAAACATAATTATTTACAATAAGTTACTTATGTTTTGCCAATAATTCAGTTATTCTTGTACGTTTGTTTTAATCCACATTGGCACTCACACATGTAAGAACTAATAAG
Organism: Agrypnus murinus; assembly: GCA_929113105.1. Taxonomy (NCBI): domain Eukaryota; kingdom Metazoa; phylum Arthropoda; class Insecta; order Coleoptera; family Elateridae; genus Agrypnus; species Agrypnus murinus. The sequence continues at coordinate 76,223,648 of OV816030.1, forward strand.
GGTTTAAACAATAAATCAAACGAAACGATTTGTAAACAACCGAATATTTCAATGTAACAAATATTACCAGCTTACATTCTACTAGCCGACCGCGAAAGAAATTCATCGCTAGAGACTAGACGATTGGTCGGTGGAACCGCCCAGACGGAGCAATGTCACAACCCTGAATATATCTCTTGTACTATCTACGTATGAAAATATCTTTTGTACTTTATTAAAAGATGCGGACAAGCAATTAAATTAAATTTTTAGACCCGACGCCAGCTTACTAAAGTACAATTTCCACTTAGCTATAATTATGTCTCATGAATCATGAATTATAATTCTAAAAGCGTTTCATTCTTTTGTGAACGTTTTAATATTGAAGAAATTTTATTCAAAATAACAATATTTTTGTTAAAACGAATTTATTGGAATACTTATTTAGAAATTTTACTTAGTCCGTCTTATTGTCAGCTAGTTTTATTTATTTTTGATTTTTCGAGCTATTTTAAATGGTTCTTTTGTCTTCATTAATCATTCTGTATGTCTATTCTATCCCATATCATTATTGCCAATAATATCTTTTTTTATATTTACCATTATTTTTTTTGTTGGTAAGACACGTACGAAGCAATGCTACAGGCAATAGCTCTAACACACAGCTAAAAAAAGAGAAAAATCAAAATGATAGTACTAGCTTCTTTTTAATACATTTTTCCTGTATCCCATACAATTGTATCATCTCATAAAGCACAACTTATATCTAGAAAAACCCACAATGACACATTTTGGGTATTAAACGTATTTATCACGAAACTGACCAAAAATATTACCATTTCGTACCAATTAGTGATTACATTTGTTAATAAACATATTATTAGTAAACAAACTATAATACAGCGAATCGTATCATCATATACCAACCTTACATATAAGTTGAAACTAAAATTTTCTGTACAATTTTAACTTTAGAAGCATATCTGTGACCATTATTGCAATAATAATTATAGTAGTTGAAAAACCATTAGGTACCATAATTTGTTAGATAAATAAAAATTAAATGTTTGTAACAGTTACCACATTTATTATTAATTATTACTATACATATAAGTTATAAATGTGAAGTACAATCAACAATCGTGAAAATTGTTAATCATTTTTGTAACACCCATATTATTCGATTTTTATTAAGATTTCAAAATAGAAAATAACGTGTGCAGTATAAATATAATTAGGAATGCATGGGATATTTTTATACTTAAAAATCAAATTTAAAACACACAAAAAAAAGATATATTATAGACTGTGCTTCCCAAAAAAATATAAAACAAAAAGGATTACAATACAATATTTTTTATGACAACAATTTTGTTATAGTTTAACATACGAAATTAAAAGTAATTGTAAAAAGAAGAAGCCTTATTATATACATAAATATAAATTAAAATGTGTGTTTGAAACTGAAATTTAAAAATAGTATAATAAATAAAATTATAATTAAAAAATCCAATGATAGAAGTTAATAACTTACTTTTGAGCCCTGAGTAAGTTGTCGACTTTAGAAATTAAGAGTATCAAAAATGGTCCCTAATTCTGTTGTTTACATTACCAAAGATATTAAAATTGTAAGATATTAATGTAATTTATCAAATAAAAAATGATATGATGATTTATACTTGTTGTCTCGCTTTTTTTCAATGCGTTACCTTTTGACTTATTTTAATTGTATTTTGTGTACGTTTTGTAATAAGTGATTTGATTGAGAGCAGAGACCTAATACCGCTGACGTACAAATTTTGTTGCTTAGTATTTAGAACAGTAATCAAAAATACTTATTTGGAGATCCCAATAAGTTTATTGTAGGGTTTCCTGTAACAACTCATAGAACAAGCAACAATCTTAGTATGTTCACCCTATTCTTGGTAGTGTAATGTCTAGAGTGCTGGACTCACCCAAGCGGCCTGAGTGCTCACCACTTAGGGCCTACGTAATAATAATAATCGCCCCCTCCCTCCCGCACAAGCTTATAGCTTCTGGGGCCTGATTTCCAGGCTATGGGTTGTAGCAATTATTATTTTTTTTTCTTTTCTAATTCACGAATAGATATATTGCGGATCTATTCGGTTACACAAAATACAGAGAGGTAATTCAACCTATTCTGTATTTAGAAACTTTCGAACTATTCTGCAGGTGTGTAGTATGGTAGTTCTTTGAAGCGTGGTAAATATCCATTTTGGTATCTTGAGCGAGTCTAAAACTACTCCTTCTGCTGAGATGGCATAAGGTACTTTTCTGACCTCGTTTAGTTTCCATATACGTTTTAGCTCTATTGCAAGGTCTTCGTATTTTTGTATTTTCTTGGCTTCAGCTTTTAATACGTTATGGGTAAGAGGGATCGTTATGTCTATAATTACACCATTTTTATCTCGCTTGTTTATGAAAAGAATGTCCGGCCTGTTGTGGTTGACGGTTTGGTCGGTAACGATTATGCGATCCCAGTATAGTAAGTACTCACTATTTTCAACAACTGGTAAGTATTTATAATATGGTAAGTATGACTTTAACAATTTATTCTTTAAGGCAATATGTTGGTGAATTGTTTTTGCCACAGCATTATGTCTCTCGAGGTAATCTGAGTTAGCCAACTGGGGACAACTACCCATGATATGTTCTATAGTTTCCCCGGGGTTGTTACGTTTTCTGCACCTATCTACGATGTTTTCCTTGAGTATGTGCTTTTGATAGTTGCGTGTTTTGATGACCTTATCTTGAATGGCTAGTATAAATCCCTCTGTTTCGGAATGAAGGTCACTACGTCGAAGAAAGCTAAATGACGACATTTTGAAGATATTCTCATTATCCATCTGGAGAGGGTATCTACCATGGATGTCATTTTCAACAATAGTTTTTATAAAGGGATCGGTATGGTTTAAAAAGTACTCTCTTAACTTTGATTCTCTTCTTCTGCAGAGTTGGTGAATGTTAAGCAGGCCCCTGCCACCCTTTTTTCTGGATATATAAAGACGTGACACAGATGAATTGGGGTGCAAACTTCTAAATTTGGTGAGCACTCGTCTAGTTAGACTCTGACCATGTAATGATACCAAACGTATAGTTTAATAGGGGAATTGCCCATGTGTTGATAGCAGTAACTAAGTTTCTAGCGTTTAGTTTGGTATTCATGAGTTTAGTTAGCCGTTGTTTGTACTTTTCAATATAGATCTGCTTCATAACAGTGTGTTCTACCCCTTTCAGTTGGTGAAGTCCTAAGTACTTATAATGATCGTTGGGAGACAATTCTGGAATGTCTGAGATATCATCTCCTGTGTGTGTAACTTTTCCTTTCGTTAATGAAACCGTAGCGCATTTGTCTAATCCTAGTTTCATGCGGATACTTTCGCTAAAATGTTATTAAAATTAATTCGTTAAAATTATTATTATTATTATTATTATTATTTCTTTCTTTTCTCGTGAAATTTATTTTCACGATGATTCATACTGGACGGATCCTGAGGACCAAGGTCAGGTAAGTATATTTATTTATTTAGAAATTTGCGGACTGTATTGCATGTTTTAATGAGGACTGCTTTCTGTATTGCGGTGTGTATTTTATTATTATTATTATTTATTTTATCTTTTATTTTTCTCAGGGGTTTATCCGGACTTTAAGCCAAGAATGCACCGCATCCCTTAGGCCTGCTTGTCTCGTTTTAGGTTTGTGGTGTGATGTTTAACACTTTTCTCAGTATATGTGCTGTCCCTAAAATAACGCTCTTCTGTGTGCTCTGGGTGTGTTGTTTTCCAGGTATCTGCTTTATATAATTATTATATTTTTTCGACACCGTACCCAGAGCTCCTATAATCACTGGTATGATCGTTGTTTTGCAATGCCACATTCTTTCTACTTCTATTGGTAGGTCCCGATACTTTAACAGCTTCTCAACTTCTTTATCGTGGATACGTCGATCTCCGGGTACCGCAACATCTATTATTAGACAGGTTTTTCTTTTTTATCTTTTAATACAATGTCAGGTTTATTGGCTCGTATTTCCCTGTCCGTCTGTACACTGAGAAAAATATCACTAACTATATTATAGTAAACGGATTTTTTGTTGTTCTAACCTAATTTAAGCAGCGTTAACTAAAAATCTAGGTCAGAATATACAAACGATTTGTAAAGTGAACTATTTAGTTATGGTTAATCGGTCTTTGGTACATTTTACTTGGCTTCTAGTAAAATCAACCATTAGTATGGGTAACGTCAACTTAACGAGAATCTACACGTACAGTTGGCTGTTTCAGCTTATAAGTCAGGTTAAAATAGCTTAAAACATTGATTTAATCGACTATATAAGTAGGTAATGTGAACTAAAAATTTGTAAAACAGTTTTATTTACCATAATGATGTGTCATACATACGTACAAAAACAAAAGTAGCTTTGTTATTTGATATCCATAGCATTTATAAGTCACGTATAATGGCATTTATGTTTTGATAAAACGTCTCTGGAGTTAAATTTTATTTTCGAGTTTTAAATATTCACCAAATATTGGCTGCTGGAAGCTGCTGTTATTAAACATTCCCATTAAAAATGCGATATCAGCTTTAGCCTGCGAAAATTAAAAGATATTTTATAGTTATTATGTGTTATATTATGAACGGAGTTCAGTTTACCATGTGTTGTCATAAGTGAACAAAGTTTTTTTACAACGTGCCTTAATTATGATTGATTCCGATGAAGTTTATTGGCACGTGCTTTAGGAGTACATAGTTCCCTTCAAAGGTAAGTTACGATATTAATTTGTTTATGATACGGATAATATTTAACTGTCTTGCAATGACAAGAAAAAAAAAAGAATTAAAAATTAGATATCTGACAATGAGTCAGGTCTTTAAGCATACCGTAAAATGGGGTAAAATGCAACTAGAGTCTGAATAGCAACAAAGTTGCAGAAAGTTTTTGTTTTATTGCTCAAGATTGTGATAATTATTTTAGCGATTTGAATTTTTATTTGTAAATTCCCAACACTTTCGTGAATTAAAATATTCAGTCTGCAGCAAAACTGATTTTATTGTTAAGATTCTAAAAAAGAAATATCCCGATTTCATTTTTTAATGCTCTTGGAACATGGAAATAACTTTACTTGCAGAACGTATTTAAAAGTTTAAAAACAAATTTTAGGGATTGCCAGAAGACACCCACAACATTATTGTAATTTTTGTGTTTGCAAAACTAAAATTTAAATTTGGTTGAATGAAATTTTTTTTATTTTTAAGTCGCAATAATTAGTATTTCGCGGGTTGAATCACAACAAGATATAGCACAAAAAGCAAGAAAATGTTCGTTTATTTTTGTAATATAAAAGATATTACAGACTTTAGTTTTGATCAGTTGAGTAGATCCTCCTGCAACCTGCAAACGCGGAATAATGCAATTCAAATTAAATACATAAAGGAAGTGGCGTTAATTTAGGTTAACTGTTATCATTGAAAAAGATTTTTGAATGTTTTGGAGTTTAATGTGACTTGTAATTACTACGTATTGATTTGTTACCTAAATATATATTATATTCAAAAAATTTAAAAATGTTTTAATTTTTAGGTTTTTTCAAGTAAAATGCAGAACTTATTGCATTCGTTTTAAAAAAATATGTTTTTTTGATGAATATACGTATTTTAGAAAATCGGTTTTTTACATACATATACACTGGCTTGCAAAAAATCGCATACAGTTTAAAAATCAAGTAACCGAGTTTTTATGTAGTTTTTGCTATGTAAACATGACCTTTCTGACTTTTGACATTACATTTTTGACGGATAAATATGTCATTACGAAAATAAAACAAAATAATTTTAACTGATTGGCACTGACAACTTAAAAGTTAAGACTGACTTAATACAATCAAAAATAGGTGTACGCGAATTTTTTGCAAGCCAGTGTACTTAGGTTGTCTTTTTTAAAAATATAATTGATATTGTCTTTCACCTCATAAAGACACCTCAATGCAAAAAAACGTCTAAAAACGTTGCTGTTGTGATTGACATCACTTTGCGGGGGAATCGCAACAGAGCATTAAATAATTTTTTTTCTACATTTAACTAATACAGAAAAAGTTCGTAATCTGCAATATTAACCCTCCAGATAAGATCAGACCTTTGGCTATTTTAGTTAATACGACAAATGGCTAGAAAGTGTTGTTATTTCACCCCATTTTACGGTAATTTATGTACGTTAATAACTTGTTCCACAGTCATTAACGCGTAAAATCTTGTTAGTTATTCCACTTTCATGACTCAGCGAATTCATAAATTTTTAAAGAGCAAACCCATCCAATTTTTAGATGTAAAGATGGATTCTTCGGAATTATCTTGCATTTGTTTTTAAGCATCATTTTAACGTATTTCATTCTTTATAAGTTGAATTTCTCACTACTTCATTGTTATTGAAAATTAATTCTGCCGTCTATTGTTACTAGAGAAATGCCTGACAGCAGATATCGTCCGAGATTTGATACCGGCTGCAGCGGACCGCTCTGTTTTTATGTTTAACCTATAGCAGTGGAAATCTACATTCCAAGGGACAGCAATAAGGAAGGTTAGTACGCTTGAAATTTAAATATCTACAACGTAAAAACGTGATTTTTAATAGTTTTTGGGCAATAACCTTTTAAATAAACAAATCTAGACCTGGTCTCTGCAGGGGGGGGGCTCTCGAAATGTAGTCATAAGAAATGTAGTATTATAAACTGAACTTCAAGAACTAATGATTACTATTTATTACAGTAACAGAATTACATTGTTCTTTTTCAGTCAGCTGCTACGACTGATCTTCAGAACGTAGATATTGGATACTTGCCATCACCAGTTGGTCAGTTCACCAGCACTACTCAAAGTCAATCTGAGGCCACCTATAGTTCTAATCCATCCTTCAGTCAGGACAGTATTTCTTTGGATCCTGCCGCAGATACATACAGCATTCCTACGCCATCTCCCAGATCGAAGGGAATAATGAGAGTGTAAGTATTAATAGTTGTGATATTTCAGTAATTTAACACATTGCTTAGGGTAAAGTGTTTCACCGCTGCCTCCAGTTGGTTCAACTGTTTCATGATCACTGTATAACGATCTAAACCTCTTTAAACAGAAATACATATCTTAGAAAATTTCATACCAGTATTTTTTGACCACTAGGATAGTCTTATTTTGATTGACAGGAGGTAATTACACTGGAAATTTCTTGACAATTTATTTTCATATTTGGTTTTTTTGAATTTGAAGTTTGAATTTGAAGACCTCGAGATTATAAGAGACACCTGAAGGTGGTGAACTCGAAGAGATAAGGGTAAACCAAGACCCCTAACGGTTTTTGTTGTTTTTCTCGAAAACTATTGGGTTTATCGAGATACGTTTATCCCTTTGTCAAAACCTATCAGGCGAGACTATCCATATTCTTGGTGCCAATTGGCCGAGAAATTCGTTTTGGCATGTTAATTCTTAGGAAAGTACACTGTACTAGTCAATTTTTTTATTCAACCCATTATGTAAAGGTGTTTCGCTAAATTTTGAAATCCTAATCTCCTTTATTTATAAAATCAGTAAATTTTTTTTGTTGAATGATTTTTGCTGTAAAACTGAAATATACGATTTCAAACGAAACTGTTGCCTTACTGTGGCGCCCGTACAATACGAGCAAATCAGGAATTAAATCGTGCATTTCAATTTTACATCAAAAATCATTCAAGAAAAAACTACCTTTACTCGATACCATGGTCTTATAAATAAAGAAAATTAGGATTTCAAAATAGGCGAAACACCCTGTTGCTAATACGAATTTTTCAGCCGACTGGCACCAAGAATATCGATAATCTCGCCTGATGGGTTTTGACGAAGAGATGCTGAGGTAAAAGATGACTGGACCCTGATCGCGTCCGGATCTCAACAAATTTTTCTTAGCTACTTAATGACGAATATGAGACCAAAAAAGTTACGCCAGAATGTTCCTTGAGCAAATTTACTGGTACAAATTGCTGATCCATGTATGACATACCTTCTTTCTTCAAATACACAAAACAAAGGCGATACGAAAAAGCATTTTTGGTGGGGATTTAAATAAGCATTATGTTACCTAATCTCTATCTCAATAAACCTAATAGTTTTCGAAAAAAACGACAAAAACGGTTAGGGGACCTGGTTTACCCTCATTAATTCTTCGAGATCACCACCTACAGGTGTTGGCTTTGAGGGGGTGATTTAACAACCCACAAGGAAGCCCTATGCAAAAATCCACGGACTTATCTCGACTTTCCGCTATTTTCTGTAATTTGACTGTACTATAGTGATTTGACTATTATTTTTTACTTCAGTATTTTTGACATACCTATCTTTTCTGAAAATTGAATAATGTTCTCTTTTCATTGCAGGAAGTGTATGCTGTAACACTCCAACTAGCCCCACAGCCCCGCAGAGCCTTATTAGATCTGTACTTCGAGAAAGGTATCCTAGATCAGACAGCCAGAAAGAGGTTATGCCACCTTATAGTTGACGAGAGCTAAGCGAGGAACCAAGGAAAAAAGTCGCGTTTTTAGATTTACATTTTTATTGGAATCTTTAATTTGTACTTATAATTGTCACATGTTATCATAATTATAATTATTTGGATAATTATTTCAGGATGTTGACTATAATGAATACAATATAATTAATTGTTCTAATGTAAGTTTTTTAAGTAAACACCGTTTTATTTTATTTGTCTTCATTTTTGAACAATAACAGTTTTTTTTATTGAATTTGTTTCTTTTCAACATTTTTTGTGTGATTTGAACTCACTATTATTGCTAGTTGGCCATATTTGCTCTTCAGAATTACTAGATTTCCATCAGTTTCTGAAAATATTTTCAGCTCTCTCTGTGAGAAAACCTTATATAGCAGATGAAGGTAATACACATTGAAATGAGGTATAAAAATTGAAAACATTCATATTTTCAATGTGCATTTTGGAAATTTGGAGATTATGAAGAGGAAATTAGACCAACTACCAAAAATAGTGAGTTGAAATCACCAATGTCATCTGGTAGAAACAACCAGAAAATATAGTAATGTGAACTAGAAACGATGAGTAAAATCAACTAAACAGAATGGTATTTTAGTTATATGCAATGGTCACGACTGCTATCATATGTGGCTGATTCCACCTTAGAAAGATGCTGAATTAACTTGACATATAGTTATTTTTACTATCCAATATTATTACATCAGCCAGAAAATCCCAGCTAATACTACTACATCGTTGAGTTACTTTTACTAGTCTACTAGGTTGCTTTAACTATATGAGCTTCATTTCTAACTGTCTCATTTCGTATATCTAACTATACTATTAAGACTATTTTAACTATATGCTAGGCTGAAACAACCTAACACGGTATGGTACATTTTACTATTTACCGGTTGCTTCTACCATATGGGAGTGTGATTGATTTAACCTTATTGGGTAAATTTAACCAAACACATTTTACTAAAATCGTATAGTTCGTGTTACCCATAAGTATTGTTGTCACTTTTTCTACCATATTTTCGGGTTGCTGCAACTCATTTTTGGTTAATTTAACTTGAACATTTTTTTCAGTGTATCTGTTGGTTCCATAGTATTACTATGTCTTGTTTTTCTTCTACCTGCATTGGCTCCTGTTCGTACCATTTATCGCATACCTCGATCCCGCATGCTTTACTTATGTTGTAGTGGATATTACGGCATGCTTGATCATGTCTTTTTATGTATTCTTTTTGGGCCAATATTCTACAGCCTGATACGATGTGTTCTACTGTTTCATCGTACTCTCCACACAGTCGGCATTTACCATCTGTTGGTGGAGTATGTTTTTTGCGTAGTACTTTGTATTAATGGCTTGATCTTGTGCTGCTACAATTGTACTTTCTGTCTCGCCTTTTAATACACTTTCTGCAAGCCAGTTGTAGGTTGCTTCTTTTCTGGTAATGGTTTTACTTACATTTCGCGGATATTGTCCGTGCATTACCTTGTTTTGTCATGCTACTTTAATTTCGTTTTTTTATTGCATGTTTCTTCGCGTTGCTCGAAGTCTGTTCCTCGTTCCTACCTACCTGAAGATTTCTTTTGAAGTTTTCGGCTTTTCTTATTATAGATTTACTGCTGGGCATTTATTGGTCTTGCCTGTTTAATATATCTTTGTATCTGTCTTCATTGTGTTTTTGAATATATTCGGCGAGATTAATTATTGCGGATTTATACGCTCCTGTAACCTGTAGAGCCCCCTACCTCCTTCCTTTCTTGCTACATACAAACGGTTCACATCAGCTCTTGGATGGTGTAGCTTATAACAGGTAAGTAGTTTGCGTGTTTTCGTATCTATATCTGCAAGTTCTTTCATTTTCCAATCCAGTATTCCAAAACTGTATAAAAGTACCGATACCGCCAATGATCCAATTGCTAATATTTTATTTTTTCCAGTTAATTGCGTTTTTAGGATCAACCTTACTCTTCGCCGATATTCCGATATTAGTTTTGTCATCATCTGGCTTTCATCAAACCCGTCGTGTTCTGCCATCCCTAGGAATTTGTAAGTTTCTTCTTCGTCCAGATTTCTAATTGTCTGATCTGTTATTAGTTCAATATTTTCTTTTCTCACTGATTTACCTCTCACTATTGATAGTTTGGCGCATTTGTTTAAGCCAAATTCCATTTTGATGTCTCTACTAAATACTGCAACGGTGTTTAATACGTCAGTCAGTGCTTTGTCGTTTTTCGTAAAGATTTTTAGATCATCCATATATAATGAATGTGTGATTTCTTGATGTTCGCCTTTGATTCGATATCCTTTACTCGTTCTATTGATTTCTTCAGATAGAAGCACCATGGAAATGCAGAAGAATAACGGTGATAAACAATCTCCTTGGAAAATGCCTCGTTTAATATTCACCTCACCTATGTCTCTGGTACCATGTGGTGAGTTCATCTTTAAGTTAGTTTTCCATAGCTTCATAGTTCCTGATAGAAACTCTACTAGATGATTGTTGACCCCCATCACCTTCAGCATCCTCTCTATCCAACTGTGGGGTACGCTGTCGTAAGCTTTTTTATAGTCAATGTATGCGACACTCAAGTTCTTTTTGTGTCTTTTACAATCTTCCATTATCATCTTAGTGAGCAGAAGTTGGTCTTTACATCCTTTTGTACCTGAAGCACATCCTTTTTGTTCTAATGGTAGTAAATTATTTGTCTTTAGGTGGTTCGACAATCTATTCGCTATAATACTTGTTAGGTTCTTGTAGATGGTTGACAGACACGTAATCGGTCGACAATTTCTAGAATCTTGCGTATTTTCTGATTTAGGGATCAAAAAGGTAACTCCGGTGATCAACCACTCTAGAATCAATTCCGAGTTATCGATAATATTGTTATATTGTAATGCTAAACGGCGGTGGATCGCTGTGAGCTTCTTTAACCAGAAATTTGGAATTCCATCTAGCCCTGGTACCTTCCAGTTCCCAGTGGATTTTAGGCTTTTAGTTACTTCATCTTCAGTAATTGATTCCCAATTCATCTTTAGGTTATTTCCTTGTTCATGTCTTTTTATCCACTCTACGGTTTCATCATGTTTTACATCTGATTCCCACAAGTCTTTCCAGTATTCGGCTGTCTCTTTGGAATCAGGCAGCTGTGCTATTTCCGCTTGCGAATCATTTAATTTTCTATAAAATAGTTTTCTATTCTGTTTAAAGAGTTTATTGTCCCAATATTGTTTTCTTCGTTTTTCATAGCGATTTATGCGTTGGGCTTTAGCGTCTATCTTCTGCCGCAGTAATTCTATAGTTTCGGTTATCTTATCTTCATGATCTATTTCGTATTTTCTATACATGCTTATTATTTCCTTTATGGCGTAGGGTCTGATGTTACTTTTTCTTGCTTCTATTAGTAATGATAGGTCTTTTCTGTATTGTCTTATCTGTTCCTGTATCCTATCTTTCCAATTTGTTTTTCTTTGCTGGTTTTGTACCTTCTTAGTTTTTGATGTTCCTAATATATTTGTAGTAACTGTTAGAGCTGTAGTGTATACTAGTAAGTTTATTTCCGTAAAACTACTGTTTTCCATTTGTATAATAAAACTTATTGCTTTATTCGCTATTTCTATTTGCTGTTTCACTTTCTTAGTTTCTACTATTTTTCTAAGTCTTGGTCTTTCATGCATTGGGAGTTCTTTATACTTATGCATTTCTACTTGTATTTGGTCTACCATCCGTCTGACCTCTTCTGACATCTGTATGGTGTGTTCAGCCTCATTAGGACTAAATTGCGGCTCTATTACTATATCTTGTTCTTCTGGGGGCATCTCAATTTCATTATCCCCTCTTCGTATATTTCGTTGTATCTCATCCATATCCATAGGTGTTAGTTTGTTAGCTCTGGTAATATAATTTTTTTGATTTAGCAGCTTCTTAGCATCGATGTTTGGTCGAGTGTTTGGGTTCCTCTCTCGCCATATGTTGTAAGTGTCTTTGTAATTGCCATGTCTTTCCTTAGTGTAAATATAACACCACATAACCTCCTTTATTTCAGTTCTTGGGGATGTCTCGTTCTCCACAGTGTGTATGCATTTTTGTAGTTGCCCGTACCTGTTAGTTTTGCATGCAAAAACACCATACTACGTCTCTCATATCTTCTTTTGTCCATCGTGTCCTTTTTCGTACTTCGTTCAAGTTTTCTGATTCTTCTGACACAATGCTGCTGGATCTTAAACGCCTTGGATTATGTTGAGTAACCTCTGTGTACTGACCATGCGTTTCTTGACTTCTTGTTGGAGACGCTCTATTTTCATTATTATTTCCAAATGCCAAGGTGCCCTCCCCAGAATCCATAGGGCTTACCACCGAAGTGGTGTCGGATTGTAAGCACTGGTCTCTACCAACCTGGGGTATATCATCCAGAATATTACTCGACATTTTCATATTTATTATTATTTTGTTTTTTTCTTTTCATTTTTTCGTTTGTTCCAGCCGCCCCTCACATGGGGTTCAGACGCTGGTGGGATGCCGCTCCTAACATGGAGAACAGACGCATTCCTGCCTCTGGTTCATCCGCCCGTAGCCGTTGACCATGTGGCTTCCTGTTGGTCCGCGGGAGGTATTTTATTTCCCTCCTACCATCCATATCTGGAAGGCATTCCCCTATCCGCCACCTGGGGACGCGCCCGATGGGGGTTACAGGATTCCCCGACGGGTTATTATTATTATTATTATTATTATTATTATTATTATTATTATTTTTTTTTTTTTTTTTAAATTGTTATTTGACGGCATCAACAGCTTAGGTTATTAGCCGTATTTGTACTTTAAAGTGATCCTATCGCCTATTTGCGAGGTAAGCTATGTAATTGTGAGGAGTTACACGATAAATTTCATATCACACGTAGTACATTTTAAAAAACGTTGAAACGAGAAACAAAAAACGATACAAACAAGATATTTGGAATAAAATTACTATAAAACGAACTCAAACCTACTAGCAATTGTATAAATAAAATATGTGTATAAGTAAAATATGTCTATAAATAAAATATGTGTATAAATAAAATATATGTATAAATAAAATATGTGTATAAATATAAAAATATAACTATATAAATGTGCGTTTAAATAAATATAATATATAATAGAAAAATAAATAGAGTGTCATCAAATAAATAAATGTAAAATATATCAATCAAATATATGTATATAAATAGTACGGAACATAATCTTATATCTTGGAGAATAGCCCAGTTTGTTTTAAATAACTCAATAATTTCGATGTGGCTTCTGGGTTAATCGCCAGTGCATCTGCGATATGAGGAACCAATCCTATTTGATTCCGTATCTGGTTATACAAGGGACATTCCAGTATTACATGTGGGATAATGAGTTCGACCCCACATTGGCATCTGGGTCTGTGACGTTCTGTAGTTCTTAATAAGTGTCCTGTTGTTAACCTTGTATGCCCTATTCGAAGTCTCGTTAGGACTGTCTGATCTTTTCTATCGCAATTTTCAGGATATATAATTTTTTGGACCGATGGATTTATTAGCTTTAACTTTGACTCTCCCTCTGTCCAAACTTGCTGCCTTTTACGCTCGACTTTTTCTTTAATTATGGATCGTAGGTCATCTGACCGAATTCGTGATTCGTCTATGTTCAAATTATTTGCAGCTTCGCTTGCCATTTTATCAACACGTTCGTTTCCTATAATTCCAACGTGACCAGGTACCCATATCAGAACTATATGGTAACTCTTAGCAGTCAGGTCCGCTAATAAAGACTGAATTTCCCTCACAAGGTCATATTTATTATAATTATTTGATATAGCTTCAATTGAGCTATTAGAGTCTGTGCAAATAAGGAACTTCTTGCTGGTCTGACTATAGCAGTATAGTATGGCGTATTTAATTGCTATGAGTTCCGCCGTATAAATACTCACGTATTCAGGAAGAGACAGAGGATACGCACTTTGGTTAACGACAAAGGAGCTTCCTACTCCCGTTGGGATTTTAGATCCATCGGTATATATAAACTGATATTGTGCATATGTATGTTTTAATTCCCTAAAGCATGTAAGGTATTCTATGTTTAAGATTTCTTTTTTATTTGTATGTGGTAATAGGCTTAATGGTTTAGGAAATTGTGAAGGAACCCACGGAGGAATTTCGCTTATGCGCATGCCAAATAAGTGATGGGGCGGCAGAGAGTATAATGACCTAGCTTCTCTAATTCTTATTGCTGCCGGTCTAGTGATGGTTGGGCGATTCCGATATAGATCTGTTATAGCCTGATCAAAAAGTAATTCATTCACCGGATGATCCGGTTGGGTACTGATTCGAGCGACAGAGTTTAGTAACACCTTATCGAAGGTAAACTTTAATGGTAGAAAACCAGCTTCACAGCAAACTGAAAGGTAAGGACTTGTGTGAAAGCCTCCTATTACAAGTTTTAAGCCTGTATAGTGGATTCTTTCTAAGGGTGCCAACCATGATTTACGAGCCGCTGAAAATACTATTGATCCATATTGAAGCTTAGATAGAACTAATGATCGATAAATCGTAAGTAAGACTTCTCTCCTACTACCCCATCTAATATTTGCTAACGTCCGAATGATATTTAGACATTTTTTGCATCTCGTACCTAGGTATGAAATATGATCTTTCCAGTTAAGCTTAGCATCAAATAGCACTCCCAGAAAGCGTACTGACGTTGCTACTCGAATTGTAAGCTGATCTAAGTTAACATTGGGGATTAAGTTGCATGATCTGAGACGACAAAAATGAACACATATTGTTTTGGTAGCTGAAAATGTAAACCCTAAACTTTTAGCTTTTTCGGAGACATGATCAACAGCTAGTTGCAGATCGTTCGTTTCATCATTGGGATGGGATGACATAAAAAGGCAGAGATCATCAACATACATAATTTTATTCACCGATGGTGTTTAGAATTTCTAGAAATTCTAATAAATTTCTAGAAGTTTATTGATTGCTATGAGGAATAAGGTGACGCTCAAGGTAGATCCCTGAGGAACTCCATTTTGAGTTGTGCCCATTGATGAAAAGGTGTTACCTAGTCGAACTTGTAACATTCGATCTGCAAGAAAGCTAACTATGAAAAAGGCTAATTCCCCTCTGATACCCCATTCATGTATAGTTTTTATAATATTGTATCTCCAAGTCATATCATACGCCTTCTCAATATCAAAAAATATGGCCGTTGTATGACTTCGTTGGGCAAATGATTTTTGAATAGCGTGTTCTAGCATAAGTAGACTGTCTTCTGTGCTTCTGCGAGAACGAAAACCAAATTGGCAAACAGAAAGCAAGTTCGATCTCTCGATAAACCACACCAATCTCTGGTTGACCATTTTCTCAAGAACTTTCCCCATACAACAGGTTAACGAAATGGGGCGGTAGCTTGTTGGTAGTTCAAGTTTCTTTTCTGGTTTTATTATTGGGATTACAGTGGCAATTTTCCATTTTACTGGATAATATCCCTTTCTCCAAATGGAGTTATAGAGCTGTACCAGATATTCTTTAGCGTGCATTGGTAGTTTACATAACATCTCGTATGTAATTTTATCTTGACCTGGAGCAGAGGTACCACAGGATTTTAGAGCATGCTCGAATTCGTCTAGAGAGAAACTTTCATTGTATACTATGTAATCGTTCGTATGAAAGTTTAACGGTGTTTCCAGAGTATTCTTAATTTCTCTAAACTCGTCTGAATAGTTGTCATCGCTGCTAACTGTTCTGAAATGATCTAAAAATATTTCAACTATTTCAGATGGAATGTTGGTATAATTGCCATTTCGCAGCATTTGTTTCGGAGGAGTTATTGAAATGTTGCCTGAAATATTTTTAATTCTGCGCCATATTTCTCCAATAGGGGTTTCATTATTCATGGTTGATACATAATTTTCCCAAGATTCACGCTTGCTGGCAACAATTAGCCTCCTTACCTGTGCACGACTTCTTTTAAATTGGATACAATTCTCCATTGTAGGGTGGCGTTTAAACGTATTGTATGCCTTTTTTTTTCTTTTTACACTCTCAGCGATCTCCTCATTCCACCACGGCACCATTCGTCTTCTATAATTTCCAGATACTAGAGGAATGCTGGCATTTGCTGCGTTATTTATGTTTACAGTGATATCATCTACACATTTATCTATATCATCTTGAATTGTCAAAGGTCTTATAGTTGAGGAGAATTTTACCCAGTCTGCTCGTTTTATATTCCAGCGTGGATAATATCCAAAATTGCTAGGTGTAGCAGTGTTCATTTGAAGACGAATGGGTATATGATCAGTAAAAACTTCATCCTCTAGTGTGGACCAATTAATTCTTGTACTGATGACAGGCTAGCAAAGAGTTAGATCTATTGCTGAGAGCGAGTTTGATCTAGAGTTTATATATGTAGGTTCACCTGTATTTAATAATATTAAGTTTTCTTCCTCTATTAACTGTTCTATCAATCGTCCGCTTGCATCAAGATTTTCAGATCCCCACATGGGATTATGGGAGTTAAAATCGCCTATTAATATAAAAGGTGGAGGTAATTGGAGACGCTATTGAAAGTCCGGTAAGTATAAATTACATATAGTTAGTTTAAAGGGGAAAGTAGAAACAACAGCTACTGCTTGCAGATTTGTTTGCAGTTGAATTTGTTTCCTTGGCACGTCGTCTTTAATATATACGGCTACCCCACCTTTCGCTCTCCTATTTGGTGGATCATCTTTCCGAAAAATGTTATAATCCCTCAGATTAAATATTGGTCCGGGTTTAAGATGTGTCTCTTGAAGACAAAGTACAAGCGGAGAGTATTTAGTTAGAAGTACCTTAATTTCTGGGTAATGATGTTTTAGACCGTTACAGTTATATTGTATTATGTTTTGTGTGTTATAATCCATTGGTAGATTGTTTATGGTTTATAAATGATTACCTAAGTATTGCTTTTTTTTTTCTAAATATATAAAGTACTTATAATATTAACTTATTTGGGTAGCTATAATAAGAATAGATAAAACAAAAGTAAAAAAGTTTTAGCGAAAGAAGTGTTAAATTTCACTCGACCGTGAAGTGGTTCTTGGGCCTCTTGGTTTGCCTTTAGGCCATCCTTTCTTTTTCGTTTTTACTGTGATAAATCTTCTGGCCGCTTCAGATAAAGCTTCAGAGTCAGAGCATACTTTTGGGGATAGAATATCATCAACATTAACGGTTTGGGAAATAGGGAAGCAAAGGGAGGATTCATCAGGAGGTGGTAGGTTCTCTGAATCTATGTTAGGTTGGGATTGTGTGGGAGATAAAGGGAAAAGTTGGGTTGGTAACTCTAGTGGCGACTTAAAAGTAGATGTACAGGGCAATTGTTTGAAAGGATCATCTTGTAATAGTGCGACTGACGCTGCTTTACTGTGCTTTGAACCCATTCTTGACATACGGAGAGCTTCAGTGAGAGTTTCACTAAAGGATTTCCTGATCTCCGGTATAATAGCATTAACATTTTCAGATCTCGGAGCACTGCTTACAGCTTTTGCGTACGAGACGCTAGGGGGTTCATTCCAACGACTCCTCTCTTAGCGTCAGCATAAGATAATTTTTTCATTGTTTTAATTTTCTGAATCGCTAATTCTTCTTTAAACACTGGGCAATTCTGCGATCTAGCCGAATGTTCGCCACTACAGTTTACGCAGAGAATTGGTGCTTGGCACGCTTGACCCTCATGCAGTAGCTTCCCACAAACACAAACTTGCTCCTTTGAACATCTGGCAGCCGAATGACCAAAACGTTGGCATCAAAAACACCTCAGTGGTGCTGGGATGTAAGCCCTAACTGGAAGAGAATAAAAAGCGACTTTTATCTTCTCTGGCAAGACCGTACCGGCGAAGGTTAGTAGCAAGGACCCTGAATTTTGCAAAACACCATCTTTTCTGAAAGTCATTCTTTTCACCTCAGTGACGTTAAATTTCTTAAGTGATTCTAAGATTTCTTCCGTGGAAGAGTTCACAAGATCATTACATGATACGACTCCTTTGCAATAGTTTAAGGACTGATGCGGTCGTACTGTAACGTTAAAATCTCCAAAGGTAGTTAACTGGAGCAATCTTTTAGACTGTTTGGTAGACGCAGTCTCTACTAACAAACCTTCTCGTACCTTTCGAATACTTTTTACCTCACCAACGTTCGATTGAATAACTTTGTTAATGAGGAAAGGATTGATTTTCGAGAAATCACCATCTTCTTTTACGATTACAAGGAATCTAGGCACAACTTCTGAAATATTCACAGACTCATCTGAACCAAATGGAACAGTTTTCCTTTTCTTGATTAATTTTTCTTTCTGTAAACCAACATTTGGTGGGTCATTGACCAAAGATGGAAATAGGGGAGGGGTTGGACTAAAGGATGTAGAGGAGTTGGTTAGGGTGGAGGAATTGGGTGTATTAGAAAGGGTGGAGCCGGGAAGCTCCGTTTGCGCAAGGGGCACTTTTAAAACGTCGTCCATATTATTATCATTAATCATTATAAAATTTTTAAATTTTGTTTAAGTGTGAGTGAGTGTAGGACTAATGTATTTATGTTCTTTATTCCTTTTTGTGTTTGACAACTTGAGGAACCAGCAACAGCCAAAGGATTCCTGTGAACCCGACTCTGGTGGCCTCGACGGAGCCCCCCGCATTATACCGCAAGGTTCCCGGTCCAGGCGCCACCTGGCATTACGGCATAAGCGAGATTTTCGCAAGTTGATAGGGCAGCCAGGTCATGTTGGCTAGACCGACCCGGGCCCCTGTACTACCTTGCAGCCTGGGAGTGCACACCCCGGAACCCAGTTTTATCCGCTGTACCCTCCAGCAGGCGAGCCCAAGCATCCCAGACTGCTACTAGTTCCCCAAGCTGTCAAACAAGGAATGAGTGTGCGTGTTGGTGACCTGCCCGTATGCAGTGTACGTGTGTGTAGTGTATGTGTGTTTGGATTCAATTTGAAAAACTGTGTGTTTATATGGTTGTGTTTACGGGCAGGTATGTGTGTTGGAACGAGGTGTACCGAGCTGGTACCCGTGGGGGCGCTACTCCCCAATGGCTGCCCGCTTTCAGCCACCCTGCGGGTTATTATTATTATTATTATTATTATTATTATTATTATTATTATTATTATTATTATTATTATTTAACTTTTCTCGTGAAATTTATTTTCACGGTGGTTCTTACTAGACGGATCCTGAGGACCAAAGTCAGGTAAGTATATTTATTTATTTAGAAATTTGCGAACTGTATTGCATGTTTTAATGAGTACTGCTTTCTGTATAGCGGTGTGTATTTTATTAGGAAGTCCAAGTGTTTCCAGGTTCTGTGTGTATGATTTCGGGGTGATTCCAGTGACCGACATTATTAGCGGAATAGTGTCTACTCTTTCTTGCTTCCAAATGTCTTTTATTTCTATTGCTAAGGCGTTATATTTCTGTATCTTTTCTTGTTCTTTTTGTGTAATGTTGGTGTCATTTGGAATTGCTATGTCGATTAGATATGTGTGTTTGTGTTTTTTATCTATGAATGTGATATCGGGTCTGTTGTGAGCTACTGTTCTATCTGTGAGAAGTGTTCTATCCCAATATATTTTATAATCTGCGTTCTCCAGGATGGTTTCAGGAGTATATGTGTAGTAAGGCGCTGTGCTATCATTGAGATTATATTTGTTAGCGAGGGCTTTATGTATTATTCTTGCTGCGATATTGTGTCGTTCGGTATATTCTGTTGCAGCTAGTATTTTGCAGCCTCCTGTTATGTGGTTTATAGTTTCTTGGTGTATATGACACTTTCTGCATTTGTCAGATTGTATGTTTGTATCTTTGACTATATATTTTAGGTAGTTCAGCGTAGCTATTGTTTGGTCTTGTATTGCCAAGACAAACCCTTCTGTTTCGGGGAATAATTTCCCAATTTGGAGCCATTTGTATGATAGGATTTTGTTAATGTTAGGATCCTGCATTATGTCGAAGTGTTTTCCATGAAGAGTTTTCTGTGCCCATGCGTTTTTCTTATGTGCGAGATCGTTGGTTGATATTTCCTCATTTGTTTCTCCTATGTAGGCTAAGTTTAGTGGTGTGTAGTTTCTATCAGCTTTTACAATTGCTTTGATGAGTGATGTTTCTTTTGCGTGAAAGTATTTTCTGAGGTTCTGGATCTGTTGGTCGTGGATGTAACTTATGTCTAGCAGCCCTCTTCCACCTTCTTTTCTGCTGATAGTTATCCTTTCGATACATGACTTAGGGTGTAATTTTCGATGAGCAGTGAGAGATGTTCTATTTAACGTATTTAGTTTTTCCAGTTCAGTCTTCGACCACTTTATGACACCGAATGAATAGGTTAGGATTGGTACAGCAAATGTATTTATTGCTTTAAATAGATTTCTAGGGTTTAGTTTTGTTTCTAGAATTTGTTGGAGACGGGTTTTGTATTTGTTTGTGAGTTGTTTCCTTGTTTCTGCATGGTCAATTTTTGTGTTTTGTTGAAAACCTAAGTATTTATATGTCTCGTTTTGTGTCATGTTGTCTAGTATTTCGTTATTCAGTGTTTCTATATGTGTTTTGTCCTTCCATTTACCCCTCTCTATATATAGAATTCTACATTTGTTAATACCGAATTCCATGTTGGTATCTCTGCTAATTTGTTCAGTAACCCTTATTAGCCCTGACATCTGTGTTTTAGTGGATGCGTATAGTTTGATGTCATCCATGTATAGCATATGGTTTATTCTGATCTGGGGTGTGCCACGATGTTTTATGTCGAATCCATACTGGGTGTTATTCAGGGCATTGGAAAGAGGGTTGAGGCATAGACAGAACCATAATGCGCTTAATGAGTCACCTTGGTAGATGCCTCTTTTTATATCTATTGTGTCTGTTTGAATTACTTCATTGTTTGTATGTAGGTGTATGCTTGTTCTCCAACTTTTCATTACGGTGGCTAGAAAGTTTCTTATTGTCGGATGTATTTTATATATTTCTAAGACCTTAAGGAGCCAGCTCTGTGGTACTGAGTCAAAGGCTTTTTTGAAGTCGATATAACATGTTTGTAGGTTTCTTTGTTCTTTGACTGTTTGATTCATTATTATGCTGTCGACTATCATTTGTTCTTTGCATCCTTGGCTATTTTTACTGCACCCTTTCTGTTCTTCTGCTAGAACTTGGTGTTCAGTTATGTGAGTTTCAATTTTCATGGTGATGGCAGCGGTTATTATTTTATATAGTGTTGGTAAACAGCTGATAGGGCGGTAGTTTGCTGGATATTGTGTCTGTTCGTTTTTTGATTTAATATATGTTTTTCCTTCAGTGAGGAATCGAGGAAACTTCTCAGGGCTTAGAATGATGGTGTTGATTTGCTGTAGCAGGTATTTGTGTGTTGCTGTGAATGTCTTTATCCAGAAGTTTTGTACGTGGTCTCCTCCTGCTGCTTTCCAGTTTTGTGTTTTTCTTATAACTTTCGTTAATTCTTCTATAGTTATTGTATAGTTATCTTGGGGTGGTAGGTTTATTTGTCTGTCTATTTCTTCTTGTATCCATGTGGCATTTTCTGAGTGTTGAATTGGTTCAGACCATATATTTTTACAGAAGTGGTTATTTCCTCCTTGGTTGGTGTGTTTATTATTTTGCCTTCAGGATTGGTGAGGTTTTGGTAAAAGATTTTTTCATTTCTTTGAAATAGAAGGTTCTGGGATCTTCTTTCGGCTGATTCTTTATATCGACGTAGACGCGTTTTGTATACTGCTAACTTCTGTTTGAGCGTGTCTAGCATTTCTATCTGTGTTTCTTGTGTATTATTTAGTAGATGCTGTATGTTCTTCATTATCTTTTTGGATGTATTTCCTCTGTTGTATTGTGTAACTCTTCCTATGTCTTTTCTGATATTACTTATTTTCTTTTCTAACCTTGTTTGCCACTTAGGGTTTGTTTTTCGTTCATTTCCAGAATTCTGGTTTTTGTTTCTTATTTTTTGTTTATTGCATGTGATCACTGTTCTTGCACCGCAGTATATTATGGTATGTATATCTTCTATTGTGCTTGTTGTTTTAATGTGTGTTTTTAGTACTTCGTTCATTGTGTTTAACAGTGTATGTGTCTTCTGTTTAAATACCAGTTTTGGGAGTGGGTCTCTATTATTTGTATCTGTTCCTGCCCATTTTGTGAGGTTGGTTTCAAATTCGTTTATAATTTCTGTTTTTTCTGGACATTCTTCTATGTGGATGTGTTCTGTTTTGTTTTCTTCTCCTTTTGCTTCGTTTATCGTTTCTATATTTTCCGCTTCTTGAATGTCTTCTGTTTCTTGAGTGTTTTCTGTTTCTGCTTCTATTTGCTGTGTAGTCTGGTTTTCTTGTGTATGAGGATTTTCTTGTATTTCATTGGCTACTTCTTCTTTAATTCTTTGCAGCTCTTGGCTTGTAAGCCTTTTGTTAATGATTATTACACGTTTTTGGTCTATAAGCCTTTGTTCGGTCACTTTGTTGGTAAGATGTGGGTATATTTCTGTGAATAGTTTATGCAATTCAGTTCTATATCCTGATCCTATAGTTTCAAGCTGGGTAGCTTTGTAATAGCATCGCATGACGTTGCGGTTAATTTCGTCTGTCCATGACATGCGTTGCCGTGGTTGTCCTGCTTTGGTGGTTGCTGGTAGTCCCAGCAAAGCACTTGCGGCAGGGGTTTCTTCGTTGGAGTTTGGTGAGGGATTATTTTGTTCCACCGGGAGATTCTTGGCACCCTTGCCCCATCTAAGGGGCGCCCGGGACTCATGGCCATTATTATTTCTACTTTCCATTATTTTATTTAAGAATTTCTCCCAAGAGTTTAATTTCTTCCAAGAGTTTTATTATTATTATTATTATTATTATTATTATTATTATTATTATTATTATTATTATTATTATTATTATTATTATTATTATTATTATACAATCCATATTATACAAACTAAAACATACTCTACCATTAAACATAAGAACTACAGTTTACTACGCCTTAGCTGAATCAATGCTAGCATACGGAATAAGAACATGGGCTAAAGACAATAACGAATACCGTAATCACATACAAACAGTAGAAAATAAAATTGTTAAAAACCTACTTTCTAACAAACAAAATAAGAAATACAGCAAATTAACAGAGAAATATCAATTCTTGATCATTCTACCAATGGACAAGCTGTTCCACTTTAAAATCATAACAGCTAATTATTATAACGATACCTATCAAACCCGAACTCATCACGACTACAACACAAGACACGGACAAAGGACAAGAATACCACTAACGAATAACAAATACGGACAGAGGCTAGACGAAGTTTTAATACCTAAAATATTTAACGACATACCAGAGACATTACGCAATCTAGAAGGCATCGGTAAAGTAAAAAAACAAATAAAAAAATGGCTACTACAACACAACGACTGCAAATAACCTGCACATCTTATTCCAGCGGTAGCTTACGTAACCTTCAAAGAAAAATATTTATATTATTAATAAAATAAATAAAATAAAAATATTAAAAAAATATATTAATCATATAAAAGAACTTCCGTTTTGTTTCTATATAATGAACTTCACCATCTTAAATTGATGAATATAGGGATGTACAGTGTGTTTTGAGCTCACTAGCATAATTAAAAGAACCACTCGATAAGCCGGCTCGCTTATGGATTATGGCTTGAGTGGACTTGGAAATATTATTTTGTTTAATTAATACTTGTTAAAGTAACATTTCTTTTGTTAATTTTATGTTTTATAAAAGTATTTTTGTCAATAAAGTTCCACTGTTTTCAGGGTTACTGGACAGTGTTTAAAAAAAAAATTATTATTATTATTGTTATTATTATTATTATTATTATTATTATTATTATTATTATTATTATTATTATTATTATTATTATTATTATTATTATTATTATTATTATTATTATTATTATTATTATTATTATTATTATTATTATTATTATTTTAACACAGGTTTCCCTGGTAGTATTTTCAACATAAGCCGGGTTTTAGCCAAGGCTTATATTGTTGGTTTATTGATTAAGGACCCTTCTTACTGTGCGTGTGGTGCCTAAAATCACAGATTTTTGAGTTGTGTATACTAGACTAGGTGGTAAGTCTAGTTTTTAAGATTGTTTTTAAATTCTTTATGTATTTACCCAACTTACTTTTGTACCCAACTGCTGATAATATGAAAGGATATATTTCTACCTTTGTGAGTTGGTACATATCTCGCAGTTCATAGGCTAGGTCTAAATACTTACTTATCTTTTATCTATATGTTTTTTCCATATTATCATCTAATGGCACTGCTATGTCTATAATTTCAGCTGTTTTTTCGGTTTTGTTTATAACCAATATATTCGGTCTATTGTGTGGAATCAACCGGTCTGTTCTTATTAATATATCCCAAAGAACTTTAGTTGTATCATTTTCCTTTATAGGTACTGGTGAGTATTTGTATATCGGCTGATTAGTTTTAATTAAGTTTTTATTAATGCAGGTGCTTTGATGAATAGCTTTGGCAACGTTGTTGTGTCTGTCGAGGTAATCTCTTGGTGCTAAGTAGATACATCCAGCAATAATGTGCTGTATTGATTCGCTTGTACTATTACACATTCGACATTTATTATTAAGCACATTGATTTTCATAATATATTTCGGTAATTTCTCGTCGGCATAACCTGATCTTGTATAGCCGTTAACACAGCTTCTGTTTCTAAATGCAGCTCTCCATATCTTAAATATGTTACAGAAGCGTCGCTGTCGACATTATCACCAAACAGTGTTACCGGGTATCTGCCATGTAGTGCCTTAGATAGCCAATCTTCTTTCATTGAGGCTATAGAGATGGTAGGATCTTCCAATTCTTGCTTGATAGGCCCGTATGTTTCTATTTGTATAGCGTTCTCGATGTATACTAATGCATCTGTTGTGGAATGCTCTTTACGAAATCCGAATTGATACTTGCTTAGTAATTTCCTGGATTCTAGCAACCACGATAATCTATTAGTAACCATTCTTTCCATGAGCTTACAAATACAGCTTGTTAGAGATATTGGCCTAAAGCTTGTTGGGCTTGTCGACACCTTTCCTGATTTCAAAATAGGGACTATAGTAGCTTCCTTCCAGGATTCTGGTAGAATGCCAGTTTGCCATATATTATTATACGCATTTAATAATTTAATTTTTGCATTTGTAGATAAGTGTTTCAGGAATGCATTCACGATGCCATCACTGCCTGGTGCCGTGTTGCCGCTTTTCTCAAGTGCTTCATTTAATTCATCCATACTAAATAAGCGATTATAAACTAATTCTTGATTTGTATGGAAATCTATATTAGTAGCTTCAGCATCTTCGATGTTGCATAACCGCGCAAAGTGCTGCGCTAGATGATTAGCAACGTCTCGTTGGTCAGTTATGATTTCATCATCTACATTTAAAGCAACATTAAAGCAACTACGCTTTCCAGTAATGGCACGTATTCTTTTCCACACTTCGCCGATATCAGTAGAAGTGGACATAGTGGAAACATATTCACGCCAAGAATCCTTTTTGGCCTCCTGTATAGTTTTCCGACATATCGCACGAGCTCTTTTGAATTGGATTAGGTTGTCAATGGTGGCATTTTTTTCAGGAGATTAAGTGGGCGTTTCTTTGCAGCAATAACATCTCGGATTTGTTCGTTCCACCACGGTACTACTCGTTTATGACGAACACGTTTAGTTTTTGGAACATGTTGTGTTGCCGCTTCTATTATGATATTTGTAATATCGGACATTATTAACTCCGTGTTGGACGAGGAGATCAACGTGTCAACGTGTTCCTTATATGCATTCCAGTCAGCCTTAGTTAAAATCCATTTCTGCGGAATTGTCGTGGGAGAGTTGTCAGAATTAACCTTATTAATGATGATCGGATAGTGATCACTAAAGTGCAGATCTGGATCAGTAGAAAAATCTAAACTAGTTGATAAGGATGGAGTGCAAAGAGTCAGATCTATGGCATTAAACTGCCCAGTAGATACATTAAAATGAGTAGGGTTGCCATTATTTAAAAGACACATACCTAGTCTGTCAATCAGGTTCTCAACAGCCCTTCCCTGACAATCATTTTTAGAAGACCCCCAGGTAAGACTATGCGAATTGAAGTCTCCGCAAATCACATATGGATGAGGCAATTGTCTAACCATATCTTCAAAGGTTTCAATACTCCACGGCACGTTAGGAAAGTATATGTTACAGACAGTTATCGGTCTAGGTTGTGTCATATGTATTGCTATAGCTTGCAGTTCAGTATCGAGCGGTAAGGTTCTAAACGGTATATTTTCTTTTATAAGTATAGCAACACCACCATGGGCGCGTTCTCCATCTATGACATCTTTTCTTATAGAGCTGTAGTTCTTAAGTGTGTAGTTATGAGAAGCATTAAATTTAGTCTCCTGTATACACAGGCAGTCGGGGTTATATTCAGAAACTAATAGGTGTATTGAGGCCAACTTACTTAAAAATCCACGACAATTCCACTGTAGGATAAGTGTATTATCCATTGAAAAAATATATATGTATAATACAAAAATAAATAAATAAATAAAAATTATCTAGTATGTCCCTTACGGGACTTACCTTTCGGCCAGCCTCTTTTCTTCTTGGTGACTTTCTTCAAAATCAGTCGATCGATAGATTCTAGACTAGACTCATTAGATCGCTTATCGTCATAGTTATTAGTAATTTGCGAGAGTTTTCTTTTATCTGCCATATATTCAGTTGTCATGTTTACATCAGGTTTTGTACTAGTTGAAGCATGTGCTATGGGTTTATTTGTTTTAGGAGTTGATGTTTGACTATTAATTGTGATCTCGTTATCACTAATGGTTTCAAGGGAGGTATTTCGTTTAACTGAAAGAACGCTGGTTAATTTAGCCAGTTCAGTTTTAATTATTCCTCTAATTTCAGGAATTAGCGACCGAAGTGTTGTCGCTTCTGAAGTAATAGTAGCTTGAGCATACGAAAGAGAAGGCACAATAAGGGTGTTAGACATCCGCTTTGCTTCAGTGTACGAGACCCTGTGGATAGTTTTAATTTCCTGAATTTTTGTTTCTTGCTGGTATATGGTACATGATCTCGAAACGGCCGTATGATTCTCCTTACAATTAGGACAAGTAAAAGGTTGTACACAAGGTTCACCTCTGTGTGGAGGATTACCGCAAATACAAACTTCCGACTTATTACAAGTAGACGATACGTGTCCAAACGATTGACATCTAAAACAACGAGTAGGTGGTGGAATATAAGGTCTTACACTTAAAGAATAAAATGCCGCAGTGAGACTTTTGGGTAACTTGGGTGTGTTAAAAGTCAGAATGTGATTAGGGGTATCAATAAGCTCGCCATTTTTTCTGCTTCTAATTCTTCTTACTTCAACAACACCTTCGTGCTTCAAGCCCTGCTTGATTTCTTCCAGACTGCAGTTTAGAAAGTCCCGACAATAAACTACTCCCTTAGATATGCTAAGCGTCATGTGGGGATACACCTTAACATCAAATTCGCCAAAACGAGTAACCTCCAACAGTCGTTGCGACTGTGCATTCGATACAGTCTCAATCAATATCATTCCCTGCATTCTTTTGACGATTTTCGTTCTGCCTATTAAACCATAAATAACCTTCGATATAACAAACGGACTAGTTGTTGCAAAATCACCTTCATTCTTTTCCATAACTAGGAACCGGGGAGAATCCACCGTCTCACTAAGTCGATCTCTTATAGGGGGGAAATCTGTATTGGTAAGGGATGGGATTGAAGGGGAGGATGGAATTGGGGTAAAGGGGATTTTTTTTTTTTTTAAGTTTTAGCGGCATCAACAGCTGAGGTTATTAGTCGCTTTACGAGTTTTGTTTATGACACGAATGATCCTGTGACTCTTATAATCTCATATACTGACATTATATGTAGTAAGAATATATAGAAATAAAATATGGATTTAATAAAATTCACATACATAGACGAACAGTGTGGAGATGAACATGAAGCTTAGGGATAAAAAAATGGACTACGGACAGTACGAAACAAATTCTCGATAAAATGATTGTATATATAAAATTGTAAATAAATAAAATTGTAAATAAGTAAAATTGTAAATAAATAAAATTGTAAATAATATGTAAAATATATGTAAATAAAATGAATATAAGAATATATGTGTTTGAAATATATAAATAAAAAAGTTTTGTGTATACTGAGTAAAATAAAAGCGTGTAAAATTATAATTTATTTGCTAGATCTATACTCTTTATAAATTTTAGAACGTTGTCTTCATTTCCAATTGACAGAATTTCACTAATATTATTTGCAAGAGATGCTCTTAAACGAGCTTCATTATAGGAAGGACAATCCACCAGTATATGCCTTACTGTCAGTTGTCTTTGACAGTGTTGGCAGTTCGTGACCCTGTAACAGGTAAGATGATGTTAATCTGGTGTGTACTATACGTAAACGGGTAATACTGGTTTGTTCGTGGCGTGTTAGATGATTTTTTTTCTTCAACGGTGTTATTAGCGGTTTTATTGTTTTAAGTTGTGTGTCAACTTCGTCCCATTTTAATTGCCACAGGTTTAGAACTTTCTCCTTTAAATAATCTTTCAGATCCTTTGGTCGTATGCAGATGTCCTCTAGTTGGTCATGTTCCACTGCGAGTTTAGCTGCCTCGTCAGCTTTCTCATTACCCTGGATCCCTACGTGGCCAGGTGTCCAGACTAAAGTTATATCTTTTTCTTTATTATAGAGCCAGTCAAGTGATGCTTGTACTTCCTGAACTAAAGGATCGAATGAAAATCTATTTGATAACACCTGCAAAGAACTCAGTGAATCTGTGCAAATTAAAAACTTGGATTTATTAGAAAAATATATACTATGAAGCGCTTGCCATAGTGCATATAACTCCGCTGTAAATGAACTAGCGGCTTCATGTAGCTTCCAGTGATAAGAGTCGTCAAGAATGATAAAGGCACTACCAACTCCATTTTCCGACTTGGAACCATCTGTATATATAATTTCGGCTCTGGGATGGTGATCTAAAATGTTTTTAAAGTGGTTGAGAAATAATTTGGGATTAACATCTTTTTTCCCTCCTTGCAAGCAAGAGAAGTCCATTTGGGGTAGGTGAATTTTCCAAGGTGGTACTTCATAATTTCCTATCTGATAAACTGGCTGCAATGTTTCACTGAGTTCTTGCAATATGGCGTGTAGACGTATTCCAGCAGGACGAGTTCTAGTGGGTCTAGCCATATATAGAGTGGTTTGTTCATCATTAAATAACAAAGCATGATTGGGGTGTCGTGGTTGAGCATATATAGTTATTCCATAATTTATGAGTAAACGATACCTTCGATATTTTAACGGTGGTATTCCCGATTCGCAGTATAAAGATAATGTAGGACTGGTTCTAAAAGCCCCTAGAGCAAGTCTCACACCCGTCGAATGAATTTGGTCTAGTACCTTTAAGTGTGAGTGACGTGCGGCACCGTATACTATTGACCCATAATCCAGTTTGGATAAAATCATACTTCTGTACACGTTTAGGAGTATGCTTCTATCTGCGCCCCATTTTAAACTAGATAAACACCTAACGATATTCAATCGTTTTTTGCAATTGGCTGCTAAGTTTTGAATGTGAGGACCCCAAAGTAGTTTTCTGTCAAACGTAACTCCTAAGAACTTTATTTCTGGCTTATTAGATATAGGTAGACCATTTATTGTAAGTTGAGGGTTACGATTACAAGATCTCAACCTGCAAAAATGCACACACTGTGTTTTCTGTGTGGAAAAACGAAAACCTCGATTTTCTTCTTTCTTCGAAACCCCTCGAGGGTCTTGGAAAACTAGTATTGGCGGAGGGGGTATCCATATTTATCGAAAGGGTAGAATTACTTATTATATTGTTTATTGGTGTTGACTTAGTTGGTTCTGGTGGTGGGAGAAATAAAAAGGATGAATGAGGGGAGGGATTTACAGGGACCGAAGTTTCAGAAGGAAGGGGTTTTGGGGATGTGGTACGAATTATGTTCAAGGTTTTTAAATGTGCTTCAATTACTTTAATAATTTCAGGGACAAGTGCGCTAACTAAGAGGTTTTGATTTATTGTTGCAGGTGGTTGTATGGGTTTAGCAGCGATACGAGCATAAGAAGTAGTCGGACCAGTGACTAGTGAGGGAGCATTTAACATAACCTCACGCCTGGCATCGAAATAGCTAATACGTTTGGTCACTTTTATTTTTTGAATTGCTACTTCTTGTTTATACAGCGAGCAGTTTCTAGAATTTGCCGGGTGGTTATCTCCACAGTTAACACAGACTACCGGAGTCTCACAAGGAACGCCTTGATGTATTGCCTTTCCACATATGCATATTTGCTCTTTACGACAATTCATCGCTGCATGGCCAAATCTCTGGCACCTAAAGCAGCGCAGAGGAGCTGGTATATAGGGGCGAACTGGAAGCGAGTAAAACGCTATCTTAATCCGCTCTGGAAGAACTGTTCCCAAAAAAGTTACAATATATGAAGAGGTATTTATTACCTCGCCCTGCCTTTTGTAGGTAAGTCGTCTGATGTCTACAATATATCTCGATCTTAATGTTTCTTCTTTAAAATCTTCTATGCTACAATTATCCAAGTCTTTACATGTTATCACCCCTTTTACAAAGTTTAGAGTTTTATGCACTGATACTTTAATTTTCAAATTGTCAAGGGAAGTTAATTCTAACAAACGCTTTGTTTGCTCTTTACTAGCGCTTTCAACTAATAGACCATCATTTATTTTCTTAACATTCTTAACATCCCCTACTTGTGTTTTCAAACTGCGATAAATTAAAAACGGACTTACTTTACTGAATGTACCTTCTTCTCTTGTAATTAATAAAAAATTTATCTTTGAATAGCTAATAGGTAATTTATTTGCACTACTAGTTTCTGTCTCATAGTCTGTCTCACCTAACGATTCACTTGGCTTTTTTCTCTTGCCTGGCGATTGAATACCAGGCGCGATTACTTCATTTGGATGAAGTGGAAAATGAGGAAAGAGGAAGGATGTTCTCTCGTTCTCTAGGAGATTTTGGGAGGAGCAGGAAAAGGTAAGAGGCATGGGAGTGGAGCCGGGAAGCTCCGTTTGTGCAAGGGGCACTTTTGCAACATCATCATCTGTATTGTCTGTAATCATTTTATTTTTGAAATTTTGTTTAAGTAGCGTGTATGTATAGAGTGTTTGTTTTTCATTCCTTTTCATGTTTGACAGCTTGAGGAACCAGCAACAGCCAAAGGATTCCAAAAAACCCGACTCTGGTGGCCTCGACGGAGCCCCCCGCATTATACCGCAAGGTTCCCGGTCCAGGCGCCACCTGGCATTACGGCATAAGCGAGATTTTCGCAAGTTGATAGGGCAGCCAGGTCATGTTGGCTAGACCGACCCGGGCCCCTGTACTACCTTGCAGCCTGGGAGTGCACACCCCGGAACCCAGTTTTATCCGCTGTACCCTCCAGCAGGCGAGCCCAAGGAAGACTGCTACTAGTTCCCCACGCTGCCAAACAAGGAATGAGTGTGCGTGTTGGTGACCTGCCCGTATGCAGTGTACATGTGTGTAGTGTGAGTGTGTTTGGATTAATTTAGAAAACTGTGTGTTTATATGGTTGAGTTTACGGGCAGGTATGTGTGTTGGAACGAGGTGTACTGAGCTGGTACCCGTGGGGGCGCTACTCCCCAATGGCTGCCCGCTTTCAGCCACCCTGCGGGTTATTATTATTATTATTATTATTATTATTATTATTATTTTTTTTGCGGCATCAACGTCTATGGTTATTAGCCGCATTAGAACAGACATTAAAAACTCTTGTGTTTTTTGTGTTCTTGTTTCCTTCTTCTTCTTGTTTCATACATAAAGACATTTATAAGCATATGCTCTAATAAAATATACATGTATATATAGACGTACTTTTCGGGAAAGGTTTTTGGAGTGAGACACAGGTAAGTACAATAATTTAATAACAACAACTTCAGATCAAAATCAAGAAATGGGAAAAGTAGGGATTGCGAGACGACGACAATAAAATGTTTGTATATATAAAATTGTAAAATTAAATAGAAAATAAATAAATATAAATATGTGTATAAAATAAATAAATATCAGGACTCTGTATCACAGGCAAAATATCACAGTAAAAAGGAGACTCTTCTATTTGGTTCATTACAAGCTTGTAATGCAAGATATAGCTATATCTTGCAATACAAATTAGTTGTTTTTAAGAACAAAATTAGTTTTCTAATAGCCTCGAGATTATTCTCTAGGCATTCTGTTATATTATGCGAGA
Organism: Agrypnus murinus; assembly: GCA_929113105.1. Classification (NCBI taxonomy): domain Eukaryota; kingdom Metazoa; phylum Arthropoda; class Insecta; order Coleoptera; family Elateridae; genus Agrypnus; species Agrypnus murinus. The sequence goes on from OV816030.1 coordinate 76,256,559, forward strand.
GTTGGAGGTTTGCACGGTGATTCGCATATTGTGGGCAGTCTATGAGCACATGACGTACATCAAGTGTGCCTCCACAGGTGTCACAGACTGTCGGTTGCCTACCTGCTAGTAAATGTATATTGGTTAGGCGCATGTGTCCTATTCTTAACCTGCAGACTACCACCTGTTCTCGTCTTGTTAACTCCGGTGGGTATCGCAACTTTCCCACTCTCGGTTTAACGACTTTTAGTTTTGAGTGGTTGTCAGACCACACACTTTGCCATAGAGCAATAATTTGTTGTTTAAAGTAGCAGGACACATCACTATGGCGGATGAGAATACCCTGATCCGCCGTACCACTATCTGCAGCCTGACGGGCTGCCTCGTCGGCTTTTTCATTCCCAATAATGCCTAAATGGCTGGGTATCCACACGAAAGCAACCTTTCTTCCAAAGTTTTCTAGCCACTTTATAACATTTATGATGCTCTGTACTAAGGGATCAATGGTAAAGTTATCGGTTACACCATCCACAGAACTTTTAGAGTCTGTACATATTAATACTTCCGTGTATGCTGACATTTCAAAATATCTCAAGGCCTGCCAGATGGCATATAGTTCAGCGGTGTAAATGCTGGAAGCTTTGGGTAATGACCAGGAGTAGGAATTTCCCTGAACATAAATGGCAGATCCCACTCCCAGATTTGTCTTTGATCCATCTGTATAGATTGCTAGGCCTTGAGGATATTTATTAAGCACCGACGTAAATGTTGAAATATAAAAGCCGCGATTAATTTCGCCTTTTCTAAAAGTCGTGCATTCCATGTGACACGTTGGTCTTTGAAGACTCCATGGAGGCTCTTCGCACGGACTTAATTCGTACACAGAAGGCAGACTTACTTCTATTTTATTTAACAGTTCCCAAAACTTAATCCCTGATGGTCGTGTTATAGTACGACGTGAAGAGTAGGTCGTGTGTAACTCATCAGAGAAGAAGGCGTTGTGGTTAGGGTGGTGGGGTTGTGCCCATGTTCTTATAGCATACTGAGTTAGGAGATATGTTCGTCTCTGTTCTAGTGGAAAAAATCCCGATTCACAGCACAGGGACCGAGAGGGGCTGGTACGAAAAGCCCCAGTTGCTAACCTGAGTCCCATGTTCTGTATCGGTTCTAATATATTTAAAACTGATTTTCGTGCGGAAGCATATATAAAAGATCCGTAGTCCAGCTTAGAGAGTACTGTTGATCGATATATGTTAAGCAGTATTTCTCTGTCACTTCCCCAGTTAATATTTGACAGAGCTCTCATTATATTTAAGGATTTTTGACATTTTGCACGTAGACTGACGATATGTTCTTTCCAATTCAGCTTAGAATCAAATGTAAGGCCCAAATAACGGACCGATTCTGTAAACTGAATTGGAGAGTCGTATAGAGTAAGGCGAGGATTGCCTTGGCAAGACCGCAGACGACAGAAATGTACGCAAGAGGTTTTTTGCGCCGAGAATCTAAAATCTATGTTATTAACAACGACAGAGATTTGGTCTATTGCGGTTTGCAGGTCTCTGGATAAGTCTTCCATTGCAGCGGCAGAAGTATATATACACAAGTCATCTACGTACAAAACCTTTCCTACGGTATCTCCAATTGCGTCTAAAAGTTTATTTACGGCGATAATAAACAGAGTGACACTTAAAGTCGATCCTTGCGGAATTCCATTCTCTATGGAGACAGAAGTTGATGATGTACTACCCATTCTAACACGTATTCTACGATCTGACAAGAAACTCTCTATTATTAGACCCATTCTCCCCCTGATCCCCCAATCATGCAGGGTTTTCACAATATTGTGGCGCCAGGTCATATCATACGCCTTTTCAATGTCAAAGAACACCGCGACTGTGTGTTGGCGTAAGGCAAAACTACTTTGTATGGCGTTCTCCAAGGCTACGAGGTTATCCGTTGTGGATCTGTTACGCCTAAACCCGTGTTGATACTGAGATAACAGATTATTCGATTCAATATGCCACATCAAACGGTAATTGATCATTTTTTCTAACAGTTTACCCATACAACAGGTAAGAGAAATGGGTCTATAACTCGTGGGATATTCTGGGTTTTTTCCGGGTTTCAGAATGGGAACTACTACCGCGGTTTTCCAGTTTTGTGGATATTCACCAGAATGCCATATCTTGTTGTATAGTTGTAATAGAGAGTTCTTGCCAGATAAAGGAAGATGTCTTAACATGGAATAGGATATTCCATCTGGACCGGGAGCTGATTCTTTGCAAGATCTAAGAGCACGTTCTAACTCCACTATAGTGAAGTCCTGGTTATAGTTGTAAGAGGCTTCTGTACTGAAGTCCAAATAAAACTCAGTATCGGCTATAACGCGTCGAAATTCTGGACTATAATTATTAGAGCTACTAACATTTTCAAAATGTTTCGCCATAATTGCAGCCATCATTTCTGGTTCTGTTGTCTCTGTATCGTTGGTGACAAGCCGTGATGGTAGATTATTGACTTGTTTGCCAGAAATTTTTCTAATTTTGTTCCAGGTTTCACTAGATGGAGTAGCAGAGGTAAGAGTTGAAACATACTCTTGCCAGCTCCTACGTTTGGAGCACTGTATTAACCGCCTTGCTTCGGCGCGGAATTTTTTAAAAATTATACACTTTTCAGGCGTTGGATTTCTTTTAAAGTCATTAAATGCCTGCTTCTTCCTTCTAACTGCAGTCGCAATGTCATCATTCCACCACGGTACTGCTCTTTTTGGTAGGCGTCCCGACGACTTCGGAATGCTACCTGAGGCTGCTCCTAGAATCGCTGTTGTTATATTATTAACGCATTCAGAGATGTCATTTGTAAGAGGGACCTCGGGTACAGCCGATGTATACCTCTCCCAGTCGGCCTTTTTTGTCATCCACCGTGGTGGGAGTGACAAGGTGTTAGCATGATGAGGGAAAGACATGCATATCGGAATATGATCCGAGAAGATTTCTCCTTCCATCGTGTTCCATTCTATGTTCGTGGATAGAGGTGGAGAGCAAATCGATAGATCCAGATTGGAAAAAGAGTTAGATCCGGAGTTAATATAAGTAGGCTGTCCTGTGTTTAAAAGAAATAAATCGTTATCAGAAATGATATCTTCCATAATTCTACCGTTCAAATCCGTAGTTTCTGACCCCCACATTTGATTATGAGAGTTGAAATCTCCCAATAGGATAAATGGAGTGGGCAGCTGGTCGACTATGTTTTGCATGACTACTCTGTTCCTTGGTCCATTTGGCAAATAGACATTGCAAATAGTCATCTTGACTGGATGAGACACTGTGATTGATATCATTTGAACGGTAGAATTGAGGACGACTTCCTCCGCAGATACATCATTCCTAACAAAGACAGCTACACCTCCATTCGCTCTATCACCTCCTATGCTATCAGCACGAAAACATTTATAACCCCTTAGATTAAAAGTTTGGTTGGGTTTCAACCTAGTTTCTTGGAAACACAGACAAAACGGGTTTTTATCAACAATGATCTTTTTGATTTCTGGATAGTGGTATATAAGACCGTTACAATTTACCTGTATAAGGTGGTTGTTGTCTTTATCCATGAAGTGAAGGAATGAATTTGTAAATATATAATTACGTGCATATTAAAGATCATTGTGACAAGGAAGGAAAAATTATTTAATTACCAGTAGGAGGAAGAAGAAAAGAGTATAACGAATATTTATACGTAGAATACTACGATTTGGACTTTCTTGGGCCTCTCGACTTGCCTTTAGGCCATGCTTTCTTTTTCGTCTTTGGCGGGACGAGTCTTATAGACGAAGGTTCAGAATCCGACGTTAGATCCTGAAATAGAGTTCTCTTTTGTGTAGGTGTTGAAAAGATGGGGAGAGGAGTTGTTTGAATAGGTGGTTGAAGATTTTCAGAGCCCGTTGTGGTTTGGGACATCTGGGTTGCTTCTCTGGATATGATAAGAGATTGAATGTTTTGGGATGCGGGTAGGGGTGTGAAAGGTATGATTGTAGGTGGTTTATGCTGAATAATCTTATAATTTTCCATTGAGGTTTTGACTGCCTCTACAATCATCTTTTTTATTTCTGGCAACAACGCTGAGCCTAAAGGCTGTTGTTGTTGTTGCACTATTCTCGCGTACGAGACTTGCTGAGTCGGAGGAGACATTTTTAAGTATTCCTGCTTTGCTTCAGGATAGCTCAAGCGCTTCAAAGTTTTTATTCTTTGGATTGCTACCTCTTGCTTGTATATAGGGCAGTTAAAAGATCTGGCCGAGTGTTCACCTTCACAATTTGAACATTTTAAGGGAATTTCACAAGGTGTTCCCTGATGCTCTGGCTTGCCGCATACACACACTGGGTCTCTTCTGCAATTCATGGCTGTGTGCCCGAACCTTTGGCAACGGAAGCATCTAAGAGGAGCGGGGATGTAAGCTCGAACAGGTAACGAATAAAACGCCACTTTAATTTTCTCGGGCAGACGAGTGCCCATAAAGGTGAGAAGATACGATGCCGTATTTTGAACCTCGCCCTGTCGTCTAACTGTGAGTTGCTTAACATCTACTACTTTTTGAGACTTTAACTCATTTTTTATTTCCTCAACAGAACAGTTATTAAGGTCTTTACAAGTTATGATCCCTTTAACGAGATTTAGAGTTCGATGGGCATAAACTTTAACCTTAAAGGTATCGAACATATTTACTTTATACAAACGCATCGTCTGTTCTTTATCAGTTAATTCAACTAACAGACCTTCCTTTATCTTCCTGACGTTCTTTACTTCACCTACTAAGTTCTTCAGAGTGCGGGCTATAATGAAGGGACTTACATTAGAAAAATCTCTACCATCTTCTCTTTCCACTACGAGATAATTTACTTTTGAGTAACTAATAGCTACTTTCATTCGGTTTGGCTCCACGTTCTCAATTACTGGCGATGATTCGCCTTTTTTCCTTTTACTCGAAGGAATATTATTGGTGACATTATTGGGGTTGTCACCACTAAAACTTGGTTGGGGATTCACAGGATTAGGTGGATCATCCGCCAAAAGGGACAGCTGGAGGTTAGAGGGATTGGGAGAGGTTATAAGGATGGTTGAAGGGTTAGTTGGAGGTGTGGAGCCGGGAAGCTCCGGTTGCGTAGCAAGGGGCACTTTTGAATCGTTGTTTCCTGTATCGACTTCCATTTTTGTAAATATTAAAGAAGTGTAGTTTTGATGCGTGTGTATATAAAGTGTGTGGTGTTTATTCCTTTTGGTGTTTGACAGATTGAGGAACCAGCAACAGCCAAAGGATTCCAAAGAACCCGACTCTGGTGGCCTCGACGGAGCCCCCCGCATTATACCGCAAGGTTCCCGGTCCAGGCGCCACCTGGCATTACGGCATAAGCGAGATTTTCGCAAGTTGATAGGGCAGCCAGGTCATGTTGGCTAGACCGACCCGGGCCCCTGTACTACCTTGCAGCCTGGGAGTGCACACCCCGGAACCCAGTTTTATCCGCTGTACCCTCCAGCAGGCGAGCCCAAGCATCCCAGACTGCTACTAGTTCCCCAAGCTGTCAAACAAGGAATGAGTATGCGTGTTGGTGACCTGCCCATATGCAGTGTACGTGTGTGTAGTGTATGTGTGTTTGGATTCAATTTGAAAAACTGTGTGTTTATATGGTTGTGTTTACGGGCAGGTATGTGTGTTGGAACGAGGTATACCGAGCTGGTACCCGTGGGGGCGCTACTCCCCAATGGCTGCCCGCTTTCAGCCACCCTGCGGGTTATTATTATTATTATTATTATTATTATTATTATTTCATTTATTTCTCAATATAATACACAAGCTATTACATTGGTTTACATGTTATCATAAGAAAACTTACGTTTTATCTATGACAATGATAGAAATTTTCTGACAATTCTACAGGTATTAAGTATAACGCACTTTTGTAATAGAATATAAATATTTTTATTGATCTCTAATGTTTCTAAATAAATTTGTAAATTTTTGGTTATAACTCCTTCTACTGTGATTACGATAGGGATAATTTTAACTTCGCGTAATTTCCAAATATTTTTAATTTCAATGGCTAAATTTTGATATTTTGTTTTTTTATTATTTTCAACATTAACCAGATTATAAGAGATTGGTACAGATATTTCTATTATTACGGCTAATCTTTTATTTTTATCTATAAATAGTATGTCAGGTCTATTGAATTCTACATATTGATCGGTAAAAATGATTCTATCCCAATATAACAAGAATTCAGTATTTTCCAAAACTTTCTCTGGATTATATTTATAATATGGACTATAGCTATTGATCAAATGACATTTTAAGGCTATTTCCTGATGTATGATACTTGCTACTTCATTATGTCGTTGCATATAATCGTTATTTGCTAACTCTGAGCAGCTTCCTGTTATGTGCTCAATAGTTTCTCCAGGTTGTTGGCACTTCCTACAGTTATCAATTTGGCAGGTTTTTAAAATAAATTTTTCATAATTTTTTGTCCTAATGACTTTGTCCTGAATAGCCATTAAGAAACCCTCTGTCTCCGGATGTAAGTCACCTTTCATAAAGATTTTAAATGAAGCGTTTTTGTCGATTAATTCATTGTTAATTAATTTAGGATATCTACCGTGCAATTGTTTATCATTCCACTGTGAGAGATTACTTTGTAGAAAGGATGGAGGTTTCGTTACTACAGTATCTGAAAGGTTTAGAGGCGTAATCCCTACATCAAACTCAAGTATTTTTCGTATAAGAGGTTCATCGTTTTGAATAAAATAGGATTTCATATGATTTACTTGATTGAAACATAATGATTTTATATTGAGTAAATTCCTTCCTCCCTCCTTTCTAGGCAAATATAATCTTTCAATTGATGAATTTGGATGTAGCATTCGATATTTTGTCAGTGATGTTCTGGTTAACCGATCCAAATATTCAAGGTCCGTGTTACTCCATTTGATGATTCCAAAGGAATATATTAAGTAACTTATAGCCCATGAATTAATGGCTGTAATCAAATTTCTGGAATTTAGACTAGTTTTAAGAAGTTTCTGTAGTCTCTGTTTGTAGGTGTTGGTCAATTTATTTTTTATTTCGGTATGATTAAAGCCATTTCGCTGTTCAAACCCTAGATATTTGTATTTTTCATCTTTTTTCAGATGGTTAATACCAATAATATTTTCTTGTATCCCTGAATCCTTAGATCTGTTAAACAAAATAGCACATTTGTTGATACCGAATGACATTTGTATATCATCACTAAATATTTTAGTTATATTTATTAAAGATGTTAGTTTATTTTTTGATGGAGCAAATAGCTTTAAATCATCCATATACATTAAGTGAGTTATATTTAAGGACTCTCTTAAGTTATATTTAAAGCCAAAATCAGAATTATTTAGTAAGACTGACAAAGGATTTAGTGATAAACAAAACCAAAGAGGACTTAGACAATCTCCCTGATAGATACCCCTTTTTACCTTAATGTTTCCTAAAAACTGATTATTACAATGTAAATTTAATGTCCAATTTTTTATTAAAGATTCTATAAATGTAACCAATAACGGATTAATTTTATATAAATTAAGTACTTTCAAGAGCCAATTGTGAGGTACCGAATCATATGCTTTTGCATAATCAATATAGCAAGTATACAAATTTCGATTTTTTTGTTGGGCATACTTAGATGTAATAGAGTCAATAATCAATTGGTGTTTGCAAGCCAGCGATTTCTTGGTACAGCCTTTTTGCGTTGGAGATAAAATAGCATTTCTCTGACAGTGCATGAATATTTCATTACTAATTAATGATGTAAGTAATTTATAGACAGTAGGAAGACAAGTGATAGGTCTGTAATTTGATGGATCATCAAATTTGTTATTTTTTGCTATTAATTTAGTATACCCAACGCATAAGCAAGGAGGGAATTTTGTAGGATTTTGAATGATTTCGTTAAAACTATTTACTAACATTTGATGAACATTAGTAAATTTTTTCAACCAGTAGTTGTGTATATTGTCATATCCAGGAGATTTCCAATTTTGTGATTTTTGTAGAGCATGTTGTAATTTCTCTATGTTAAATTCAATAGTCTCCATTTGGATAATCTGAGATGAAGATTGCTGTATCTGGTCTAGCCAATCAGCATTTATATTTGCTTCAGTCTCTTCTTCCCAGATCTCTTTCCAAAAGTTCAAGAAAATGTTTTTATTTGAAATCTCTGAAATCTCTGTACCCGAATTTGAGTTACAAGAATTTTCTAGTTTCCTGTAAAATAATTTTTGGTTTGTCTGAAAAGTACAGTTGTCTAATTTTCTTTTGCTTATTTTATTGTAGCGGTTTAGCCTGGCTCCCTTAGCTTTATATTTTTGTTTTAAATCATCTTGGTATTCAATTAATTTACTTAAGAAATCTGGAGAGGAAAACTCAAGGTTTAAGCACTGAATAATATGTTTAACCTTTTTATAAAGTTTTGGAGATCGGTTGCCTTTAATATATTCTGCTAAAATATCTGCTTTGGATCGTAACTCATTAATTTGGTTTATTAACCTTATTCTTCAATGATGTTCGTGTTGTTTAGTGTATCTGTTAGTATTATTAGGTTCAAAAATCAACGATTGGTTATTCTCCTCAAGGACAGTTACAATAGCAGAATATAGTGCATTATGAATTTGTAATAAATCTGTGGTGTCTTTTAAATGTTGTCCCAATATTACATTTACTTGTTCGATAATTTGGTTTGTTTTAGATTTTAAAAATAACTTAGGTAAACGTGGTTTATTAATAAGTTCGAAATTTTCAAATTTTTTGACATTTTCTATGAATTTTTTGTGAATATCTTCATTCGGTACAATTAAATGTTCATTAGGACAAGCTATGTTTTCTCCTCCAGTAATTTCTTCTATCATCTGTTCTCTAGAAATAGCATATCCTACATTTCTACGGATTTGATCGATTTCTACAGAGTTTAGATAATTATTTTTGCGAATTACCCTATACCTATCAGTAAGATTCTGTTCCGTTAGAGAAAGTTCTGGGTGCATTTTTCGAAATTCATTGTAAAAAATATGCCTGTAGCCTGGAAAAGGTATATCATTACACTTATTAACGTAAAAAAAGGCTTTTAAAACATCACAGTTTAGTTCTCTTGTCCATTTTATACGTTTTCTGTTACCTTGTACTCTATTAACAACGGATTCATTTATTGAATTACGTGGGTTATTAGAGGATATTGATGGTAAATTTTCCGGGTTAGAATTGGCATTATCTGTTGAATTGTCAGGTGTTTGCACTAAATTCGTAATAGGAAAGATAGCAGTGCTTCTTCTTGTATTATTGTTATAAATAGGTCTTCTTGTAGAGCAGCCTGCCTCTCTTCTATCCTGGGATACTATTTGGAAATTCTTCAGTGCTTCTGCCATTCTGTTGTCTTTTGGATAATGATTTAATTCATCATTGGAGTCATCAGATAATTGTGACATTTCACTGACATTTCCCAAATGTCGTTTAACCATACTTTTAACCATAATTTTATGATTTCTGCTTTTCTACAGGGTGGAATGAACAGATTGTTGATATTATTCTATAACCTAAATTCTACTTTATAGTAGGTTACTGGAATTATTATTATTATTATTATTATTATTATTATTATTATTATTATTATTATTATTATTATTATTATTATTATTATTATTATTATTATTATTATTATTATTATTATTATTATTATTCTTATTCTTTTTCTAAATTCTCGTGATTTATTATTCACGGTGCCCTGTGGTACATTCGGCTCTTTGGCAAGAATGTATCAACTATTGTCTCAGGTGTTTGCGGACAATATTACAAGTGTTGAGTATAACAGCCTTCTGTATAGTGCTGTGCAGTTGTTCTGGCAGCCCAATAATTTTTAAATTTTCTGTTAAGGACTTGGGTGTTACCCCTGTTGCAGAAATTACTATTGGAACAACTTTAACAGTTTGTTGCTTCCAAATCCTTTCTATCTCAATAGCTAGCTCTGTGTACTTCTGTATTTTTTCTGTAACTGTGGTCTGCACATTATGAGAGTTAGGAACAGCCACATCTACCAGATAAGTCTTTTTCTCCTGCTTCAAGGTAAGTATTAGGTCTGGCCTATTGCTCCTAATAGTTCGATCTGTTCGTACACTCCTATCCCAGTACAATTTGGCTTCCGCATTTTCAAGTACGGCCTGAGGCTCATATTTATAATAAGGGGTATGTGTGTCTATTAATTTGAATTTTTGTGCTAATCTTTGATGCACTACTTTACATACTTGGTTATGCCTATGTAAGTATTCGCTGTTAGCCAATGCAGTACAGCCTGCTATGATATGTTGGATGTTTTCTGGCCCATTGTTGCACCTTCTGCATTTATCATCCCCATCATTTGTACCTAAAATATATTTCCTGTAATTCTTGGTGGCTATCACCTCATCCTGAATAGCCACCATAAATCCTTCAGTTTCTGCAAATAAGTACCCGCTACTCAGCCAATTGTTCGACGCGTTTTTGTCGACATGCGGCTGATTAAGTTGGTACTGATGTCTGCCGTGAAGATGTTTTTGTGATAGAGATTCAATCTTGTCAGCGTTAGTTGTAATATTGATTACACGGTTACGTTGGTGAAGTTTTAAAGGTGTATAGTCTCTATCTATTTCTACTACTGCTCTGTGTAGTTCTGAGTCTTCCCTTGAGTAGAAGTACTGCCTCAGCCCTTCTATTTGTTTCCAATAGAGGTTATTAATGTCTACCATCCCTCTTCCTCCTTCTGCTCTTGGTAACGTTAATCTTTCTATTGCGCTTTTGGGGTGGTGTGCTCTAAATTTCGTTAACGTTACTCTTGTTTTGATTTGCAGATTATCGATATCTGTTTGTGACCAACTAATTATGCCAAAGGTATAAGTAAGAATAGGAGTAGCAAACGTATTAATAGCTTTGATCTTATTCCTGCTATATAACTGAGTTTTAAGTATTTCCTCCATTCTCTGTGTATATTTATTTATTACTTCCTTTTTTGCACTAGTGTCGTTGATGTTCTTTCCTTGCCTGTATCCAAGATATTTATACAAATCATTTGCGCCCATTATCTCTATGTGTTTATTTTCGTCTACTCTATACTGTTCACCTTCCGCTATGTTTCCCCTCTTTATGTGTAATATTTTACATTTCTCAATGCCAAACTGCATCCCTATGTCTTTGCTAAATGTTGTTGTTATATCTAACAATTGATTAAGTTGTCTTTCTGATGATGCATACAACTTTACATCATCCATATATAGTAAGTGTGAAATTGTATGCAGTCTTCGTTGGTTTTTCTTCAATTGGAATCCTAGTCCACTTTTATTCAACAAGGTGCTCAAGGGATTTATAGCGAGGCAAAACCAAAGCGGGCTTAAGCTATCTCCTTGGTATATACCCCTTTTAATCCTTATTTCGTCTGTTGTTATTTCTCCTTCTTGTCTTCTAATTACTAGCTTTGTCCGCCATTCCTTCATGATCTCCTGTATAGCTTTAACTAGAGTAGGATTTACTTTATATAGTTCTAGTACCCTTATAAGCCATTCGTGGGTCACAGAGTCGTATGCCTTCATGTAGTCTATGTATGCTACACTGATATTCCTCTGATCTTTCACGGCTTGTTTCATTGTAATCATGTCTATTAACAGCTGCTCTTTACAGCCCATTGATCCTCTTCTGCAGCCCTTCTGTTGTTCCGTTAAAATATTGTTTATGGTACAATGCTTATAAATTCGATTCGCTATACACCCTGTAAAGATTTTATACATCGTTGGCAAGCACGTTATAGGTCGGTACTTCGCAGGGTTTTTGGTATCTTCATCTTTCGGTAATAAGTATGTTCTTCCTAATGTCATAAATGAAGGCATCTTTTTTGGGTCTTTTATTATATCTGAGAAATGTTCTGCTAGTTTCTCATGGCAGCAATTAAATTTCTTCATCCAATAATTTTGGATTCCATCTACACCAGCGGTTTTCCAGTTTAAAGTGTTCGAGATAACTTCTTCTACTTCTTGCTTTGATATATCTTCAAACTGCATTTCTGGCATATTTGCATTTGAGGTCTCTACATTTTCTATCCAGGTTATTGTACGATTGTACTCCACTTCCTTTCCCCATATGTTATACCAAAACTGTGTAATATCTTCTTTTCTTGGGGTTTCGCTAGATTGCTTCGGGTGCTGTAGTTCTTTTAGTTGTCTATAGAACACTTTTTCGGATGTTTGAAATAAGCGATTTTGGGTTTTACGGAGGTGACATTCATTGTATCTCTTTAATCGCGCTGACAATGCTTTCAATTCTTGTTCTAACGTGTCTACATGTTCAGCTATGGTTTTATTAGGTGCTGAATATTGGTCTGTTCTTCTAGTTTTTCTTAATATTCTTCTTATTCTTCTGGTTTTTCTTCTTGTTCTTCCCTGCATGAACGCTGTTAATGTTCCTAGTTGTTGTCTAATTTGACTAATTCTGTTTTCTAGTCTTTTCTGCCACTCCAATCCTGGTCTTTTAAATCCTGATTTACTTTCAGTTCGTTTGAACTCAGTTTCGCTTTTTCTATTCTCAATTTTCTTTCCTGCATATCGACCGCTAGCAACTGCCGCACAATACAACAAATTGTGCATTTCTTCCAATGATGTTGTATTTTCTATTCTTGGTGGTAATAAATAACTATTAATGTATTCTACTGCTTTAGCTAGCTTTCTGGAGGTTGATAACTTTGGTATCATTATTCTCTTACTGGGATCTGTGTGCATGAATTCCGCTATTGATGTTTCAAACTGTTCCTCTATCTTTCTTATTTCAGTATCGTCTTCAATTCTTCTAGGTTCTTCGCCATGTAATTCTTGTTCTGGTGTTTCTTCTACATGTTGTCTGTCATCCTCTTGTTCTTCATCCCTACTTATTTCAAGAGCCACCTGCTGTTTTATAGTTCTTAGTTGTAGGTCTGTGAGATATTTGTTTCTTACAATAGCTAGTCTCTGGCCTGCAACTTGTTGTTCAGTTACCTTTATCTGCGGGAATTGTTTTTTGAACTCCTCAAAAAGTGATTTTCTAAAAGGCGTGTTGTTTGACTCAATCTGTGTTATCTTATAATAAGTGCGCATTATATATATATTTAATTCCTCCGTCCATTTCATGCGCTGGCGGGGGTTTCCCGTTTTGGTGGTTGCAGCTGTATCCTGTTGCAAAACACCTTCAACGGTTGCGACCTGTTGTTCATTTCTTGATGTGGTCGCTCTGTCTAGTGTTGTATTATTTTCATGTCCGTTGCCTCGCGTAGGGTCGTCTTCATTGGGCCGTCCGGGGTATCTTCTATTTCTTGTTTGTCGTTCCATTGTAAGTTTTGCGCATTTTAGAGCTGCTGCCAGCTTGTGGGGTGGACAACCAGAAACGGCCGGAAACATGACATTCAGTAACGGAGCCCCACCGAATCATTACTAACGGAGGCCGCTTTCTTGATTGCGTTACCTGGCCTATAAACATCATGCTGCCCCTTTTAGTCGCCTCTTACGACAGGCAGGGATACCGGAGGACTATTCTACTGCCCGATCCTGCACGGGGATTTATTATTATTATTATTATTATTATTATTATTATTATTATTATTATTATTATTATTATTATTATTATTATTATTATTATTATTATTATTATTATTATTATTATTATTATTATTATTATTATTATTATTATTATTATTATTTTTTTTTTTTTTTTTTTTTTTTTTTTCACCTTTACGGGTTGTATCATCCCTGCATGCGGAGTCTAGACTCAAGCAATACAGGTGTAGTCTATTGAGCACTTTTTGTTATTTCTATTGTATCCCGAACATTTCTCGTACGATCGACGTGCTAGCTAATAGTACCGCTTTTTGTGCTATGTCAATGACATACGCTGGTAATCCTAGAAGTTGAATAGATTCTATTGTCTGCTTTGGAATTATACCTATTGACGATATTACTATGGGTATTATCTTAACTGTGTTTAGTTGGTATGTATTTTTGATGTATATAGCGATGTCTCGGTATTATTATTATTATTATTATTATTATTATTATTATTATTATTATTATTATTATTATTATTATTATTATTATTATTATTATTTTTATTATTATTATTATATTTTTTTTTTAAATTCACACAATGTGGTTTTACTTCCTAGGTTCCGGATTGCTCAAGACAACCTAAGAGTGTTACTTAGAGGAGATCGTTTTACGTATTATTGCAGTAGTGCCAAGTATGACTGCTTTTTGCATTAATGTAATAGCGTTAGTTGGTATATCGAGCTCTTTAAGATGGATGAATACTTTTTATGAATTAATCCATTTGCGGATATAACTATTGGTTTTATGTCTATCCGTTTATTATTATTATTATTATTATTATTATTTTCTATATTCACGAGCTATAAGTTCTCGGTGTATATCCAGGACTCGACCAGAGTCCTCAGGAGGTCCTTCATGACAGGACTTTACGTAGGATGTGTGCGGTCCCTAGTAACGCAATTTTCTGGATTTCAAAAGCATTTGGTTTGCCTGGAATCTGTTCGAGATATTTGTCGAATCCTTTCCTGAGCGTCCCTAGGGCGCCGATGACTATTGGTATTATTCGCGTTTTAGTGGCCCACGATCTTTGTATATCAATTGCTAAGTCCCTGTATTTTGTGATCTTCTCAACCTCTTTTTTGATTACGTTATTATCATCAGGGATCGTTACATCGATGAGAAGACACATTTTTTCCTTTTTGTTGTGGACTACTATGTCAGGGCGATTTGCCTCTACGGTACGAGCCGTTCTAATACCTTTGTCCCACATGACCACAGTTTCTTCGATGTTGACTACTGGCTTGGGATCGTGCTGGTACCATTTTTCTTCCACCTCAACACCAAGGGCTTTACAAATCGTCCAGTGTATATGAGTTGCCACCTTATTGTGTCGGTCTAGATATTCTTTGGGTGCCATTATCCCACATGCCGAGATAATATGGCTGACAGTTTCCTCAGCTGCTCCACACATTCTGCATTTGCTGTCAACTTCAATTTTAAGAATTTTACGCTGGTGATACCGTGTATTAAGCGCTTGATCTTGGGCAGCCATAATTAAACTTTCTGTTTCTCCCTTCAGACCAGAGCTTTGAAGCCAAGCTAGACTACCTTCTTTGTCAATTTGATTTTTGCTTAGGTGTCCAAAGAACTGTCCATGTAAAGGTTTATTCTTAACTAGTTCTATTTTTTTCTTTCGTATGCTTTCTCTTAGCTGTTTATTTCCCTTTTTGTTTTCAGGTGTTTCTGTATCCTCTGTGTTGTACTGTGACTTTACGTCCTTGGATATATTGATCAGGGAGTATTTGGCTTTAGTAGTTTCATGCCTGCATACCATTTTTATAAATTTGTCTGTACTATCTTGTATATAGTTACCTAGTCCCACCATTGCAATATTATACGCCGTCTCAAGTTCGACGATTCCGCGTCCTTATTATTATCCGTCCTTATTATTAGCGTCCGATTATTATTATTATTATTATTATTATTATTATTATTTTATTTTTTATTTTTTATATATAAGTAAGCGACTCGACTACCAGGGTCATTTGTCGCTCTTGCTATACAACATTGCTGTTGTATTTGTATGATCCATAATTAGCAGCAAACTGATGCAATAACATATAAATGCAACTAACGAACGAGCACAAAAGTATATACGACCAACATGAACTAAAATATGTAGTACAATACGACACAAACACTAATCAGACAGTAACAGGTATATAAATATGTGAAATAGCACAAGTTAAAACAAGTTGTGTAAATAAATAAACATAATTTAAATATATAAAATATCACAGTTAATAGCTTTTATCACAGACTATGTAGTTTCACTCAGTTTCACTTCTTACTCAGTATTTCTTTTAAATAGTAATAGGTTAAAATCATGTATAAATAAAATATAGAAAATTAATAAAATATAGAAAATATCACAGGCGTTTCTTAATTTTTATACTATAAATCCTTGAATAGCTCTATTCTTTTTATAAATTCTAGGGCTTCTGTACTGCCATTAATCAGTTTTTCAATGTCAAAGGAGGCACGTTGAACATTGTATTGGTGACATTCTAACAATATATGACGAATGGTTAATGGCACTTCACACATATAACAGATTGGTTGATTATCACCAGACAACATATATTTTGAGGTCAGGTAGGTATGCCCAGTTCTGATTCTCTGTAATACTACTTGTTCCTTTCTTGTAAGGTGTGGTGGATATGTAAATTCACCGACTTTAGGCTGAAAGCTTCTAAGGTAAGTATTACTTCGGTCCCAATAACTTTGGTGTTTCTCTCGTATTTTGTTTTTAATCGCCGTTTTCAGGTCCTGCAATCTAAGTATTTGCTGAATTTCCAACTTATCACTTGCAGCCTCCTTTGCGGCTTTGTCTGCTTTCTCATTGCCTTGAATATTGCAGTGACTTGGAACCCATACAAATATTATCATTTTATTGTTACTTAACAGGTGATGGCATGTGTGACGTATTTTTTGTATTATTGCATCTTGGGAGAAACGATCATTTATAGCTAATAAAACAGAGAGAGAGTCAACGCAAATTGCGAACTGTGAGTAGATAGATTCTAAACATATGTTGAGAGCGTCCTGTACGGCTAATGCTTCGCAGGTAAATATGCTCACGAATTTCGGTAGAGAGCGCTTCAAAACAGTATTATTATGTACAACAGCATAGCCAGCACCATGGTCCGTTTTGGAACCATCCGTAAATATCAGTTGATATGTGTTTATATTATTCACTAAATCGTAGTAGGCTTGCCTTATAGCTGCAGAATTGATCTCTCTCTTGTTTAGTTTAATTAAATCAATTTTTATTATTGGAGAGCTACAGATCCATGGTTGTATATGATCGTTTACTGTGGGACTTGTTAAATACTGATGGATATCTAAGTTATTTACAATAGAAGAGGAACGGAATGAAGATGATTGATGCCGACTGGGTTGCGCGGAGTAGTAATTAGCAAAGGTGTTTCTTTTGAACAGCTTGTATACTTTATGCCTAGAATCGCGACTTAAGTTAACGCGATATTGTGCTATGCATCGTTCGCGTCTTAATTCCAATGGTTCTAATCCTGAATCGGCATATAGACTGTCGACTGGACATGTTCTTACGGCGCCTATAGCATATCTAATTCCGCTGTTGTGAATTACATTTAAAGGAGCAAGCTGACTTGGTTTTGCTGATGAGTATGCTACACAGGCATAGTCAAGTCTGGAAATGATTAGACTCTTATGAATGTGCAGCAGAACTTCTCGATCAGATCCCCAACTGGTGTGTGCTAATACTTTTATTAAATTTAGAATATTTTTACATTTAAGTGTAAGTTGGTCGATATGGGCTTTCCATGTAAGTTTTTTGTCTAACGTTATTCCGAGATATTTAATATTATCAACATTTTCTATTTCGTGATCTCCCAGTACGAAGGTAGGTGGATTTTGACAAGTGCTACGCTTCCTGCAGAAATGTATAGATTTTGTCTTTGGTGACGAAATCTCAAGATTTTTTTGTTTTAATAGGTTAAAGACGTTTGTGAGTGCAGATTGTAGCCTCTCCCGTATTTCATCTGCAGATTTTCCGACTGCGAAGAGCACTATGTCGTCAGCATAAGCGCAAAAGCCAACCGAATTCCCTATGGACGATAATACTGAGTTAACAGCGACTAAGAATAAAGTGGCGCTTAACGGTGACCCTTGAGGTGTACCATTTTTTAAAGGGTACGTATTCGACAGGGTGTTATTTACTCTGACATTTATAGAGCGATTCTCCAAGAATTGTTTTATAAAATTGGGTAGATTACCTCTAAAACCCCACTGATGTAATTGATGCAGAATATGAGTAGATTTTATAGCATTGAAGGCATTCTTAAAGTCGAGAAATACTGCAGAGGCGTGTAGATTAAATAAAAAGCAATTGTTAATAGTATTTTCAATGCATACAATTGCGTCCGTCGTGCAGTGGTTTTTCCTGAATCCAAACTGGAAAGGCGACAGTAGGTTTAAGTTTTCGAGCGTCCAACATAATCGATAGTTGACCATCTTTTCCATTAGTTTACCGATACAACAAGTAATGGAGATAGGTCTGAAATGTGAGGGCTCGGACGGGTTTGGAACTTTAGGTATCGGCACTATAATAGCATTTTTTCCAAGATTCAGGAACGTTTTCACCTTGCCATACCGTATTTATGGCGGCCAGCAATTTTTCTTTGTTCTCGACCGTTAGGTGTTTTATTATCCCTATAGATAAATCATCTGGACCCAAGGCAAAACTCTTAGAATTAACAATAGCATTATCTAGTTCATCCATTGTCAAGGTTACGTTGTAAGGGAGTTCTTCTTCTGTGTTAAAATCTGAATATATTTCTTGTATTGCTTCGCCAAATTCTTTGTTATGCGATTGTGCAAAGTGTATTCCTAAGTTGTCTGCTATTTGTTTTGAATCACTGATAACAGCATCATCAACAGCTATAGAAGAAATAGATAATGGACAACTGGTCCCTTTTATCGATTTAACCTTGTGCCAGATTTCCTTTATAGGTGTGTCTTCTCTCATGGACGAAACATACTGTTGCCATGATCGTTTCTTAGCACTGTTAATGGTTTTGCGACAAATGGCCCTTTTCCGTTTGAAGAATATTAAATTCTCTTGCGTGGGTTGTCGCTTGAATTTTTGTAATGCTTTTTTCTTTTCAGCAATAACCACCCTTACAGTGTCCGACCACCATGGAACCTTGCGAGAGCTTCTAATTGCGCCGAATCGTTTCGGTATAAAGTCGTTTGCTGCCTGGAGGACTGCATTGGTGAAATCTTCCATTGATGTGGATGGGTTTTCTATTAATGATTTAGCTAATTGACTATTAAATTGTATCCAATCTGCTCTTTGGAATATCCAGCTTTCAGGTAGGTATGATGAGGTTTTCTTTAAGGCGTTGAACTCTATGACAATCGGATAATGGTCGCTATGATGTAAATCTTGTTCGACATACCACAGCAAATTTGCTAAAATAGTTGAGGAGCATATAGTCAGATCGATAGCCGAAAAAGTCCCATGTCTCGCAGAGAAATGTGTGAATGAACCATCATTTAGCAGTGTTAGCTCAATGTTTTCAAGTAGGTTTTCAACAACACGTCCAGTGCCACTGATTTCTGTTGATCCCCAAGATGGACTGTGAGCATTAAAGTCACCGACTAGCAGAAAAGGTCGAGGAAGCTGTGAAACCAAATTGGTTAAATCATCTAGGGTCCAGTCAGGATTTGGCAAGTAAATAGAACATAGAGTGACTTGAATCGGAAATTCTATTCGGACTGCTACTACTTGCAAGTTTGACTGTAGGGGTACTAAAGCACTTCGAAAGTTTTGTTTTATTAAAACTGCGACTCCGCCATGCGCTCTTTCACCATCCTGAACATCTTTACGATAAATGTTGTAGTTTTTATATTTTACAATCTTAGCTGGAGAAAACCTCGATTCCTGGATACAAATACTGAAAGGATGATATTTTTTAACCAGGAGGTCTAATTCTGGAAGTTTGTTGAGAAAACCGTTACAGTTCCATTGTATAAGAATAGCATTTGTATTGATAATATTGTCATCGGTTAATTGCATAGTTTGAGTGGGGTCCATTATTAAAGTATTATAAATAGTTATAAACAAAATTAAAACGGTTTACAGGATTAAAAATAAATTGTTAATTAGGCTAATTATTTGCTCTTACGAGGCTTGCCTTTCGGCCAGCCTTTTTTCTTTTTCGTTATTTTCTTTATTATCGCTTGATCAACATAATCTAGACTACAGTCTATGCCAGATCTCTCATCTTCCGATTTACTATTAATTTGGGAGAGCTTTCTTTTATCATGCGTACTTAAATTTATCGAGTTTACATCGGGTTCTTTACTTGATGAAGCATGTACTACGAGTTTATTGGTTTTAGGAGTAGGTGTTTGGGAATTAATTATAATCTCATCATCACTAGTAGTGGTTTCTAAGGAAGCAGTTCTTTTTATTGAAAGAGCACTGGTTAATTTAGCTAATTCAGTTTTAATGATCCCTCGGATTTCAGGAATTAGCATTCGAAGAGTTGTCACTTCTAAAGGAGTAGTAGCTTGGGCATAGGAACGGGAAGGAACCACAAGGGTATTAGACATGCGTTTTGCTTCGATATAGGTAACTCTGTGTACGGTCTTGATTTCCTGTATCTTAATTTCTTGTTGGAATACTGGACAAGTCTTTGATATCGCTGAGTGGTTTCCCTTGCAATTAGGGCAATTGAAGGGTTGGGTACAGGCTTCACCTCTATGCGGAGGGTTACCACATATACATATTTCAGTCTTGTTACAAGCAGACGACACGTGACCAAATGATTGGCATTTGTAACAGCGGATAGGTGGAGGTATATAGGGTCTCACACTTAAGGAATAAAAAGCTGCAGTGATAGTTTTCGGTAACTTAGGTGTGCTAAAAGTAAGAATGTGATTGGGGGTATCGACAAGTTCCCCGTTTCTTCTACTTTTAATCCTTCTTACTTCAACAACACCCTCATGTTTCAAACCCTGCTTGATCTCATCTAGACTGCAGTTAAGGAAGTCTCTACAGTACACTACACCCTTAGATATGTTAAGTGTCATATGAGGATACACCTTAACATCAAATTCGCCAAATCGGGTAACTTCTAACAGTCGTTGCGACTGTGCATTCGAAACTGTCTCAATCAAAATCATCCCTTGTATTCTTTTAACCATTTTCGTTCTTCCAATTAAACCATAAATCACCTTGGATATGATAAATGGACTAGTCGTTACAAAATCACCTTCGTTCTTCTCCATGACTAGGAACCGGGGACAATCCATCGTCTCTCTATGCCAAAAACTCTCTCTTATAGGGGGGAAATCTGTATTGGAAAGGGTTGGGTTGGGAAGGACTGAAGGGGTTAATGGGATTGAAGGGGAGGTTGGGATTGGGGTTGGGGTTGGGATTAGGGATTGGGAAGGGGTGGAGCCGGGAAGCTCCGGATTTAAAATATCAACACTCATGACTAAAATAATCCCTAACTTAGGGGAGCTGCCCCGGTGGGGTATACCCATGACGGCGGGATCACCACCGACACCAGCAAGTTCCCCTGCTGCACCGGGAATATGCCCAGGTGGGAGGAAAATTCAACTCCCTAGGACTCCAGTCCCTTACAAGTTAAAAATAACCTTCGGGGATCCCACGCCTCCGACGACGTGGGCACCCCCCTAAGCGCTTGCCAGGCCGGGGGCCTACGGAAGCTTGACTCCACTTCAAGAAGTGAAGCTACACCCCGCAGCGCCAGCTCGTACGTCAAATCCAAAACCATAATCATTTGCTTAAGCCAGTCCATTGCATAGGTCGTCATAGAAGAAAGAAGGAAAATTAAAAAGTCCCCTAGCCCTCGAATACTCTAATAGCGTCGGGGCCTGGAAGGAACAAGAGTTGGTCAAGGGAGAGCAGATAGAAAAGAAAGACAGAAAGGGACCTGTCCGTAAGGCTAGTTGAAGTATGGACAGGCCCAGCTAGGGTACCTCGGGTTGCCAGCCCCTGTACTCACTAGATGTGAACCCCTCAGGGTATTATTATTATTATTATTATTATTATTATTATTATTATTATTATTATTATTATTATTATTATTATTATTATTATTATTATTATTATTATTATTATTATTATTATTATTATTATTATTATTATTATTATTATTATTATTATTATTATTATTATTATTATTATTATTATTATTATTATAATACCGTAATCACATACAAACAGTACAAAATAAAATTGTTAAAAACCTACTTTCTAACAAACAAAATAAGAAATACAGCAAATTAACAGAGAAATATCAATTCTTGAACATTCTACCAATGGACAAGCTGTTCCACTTTAAAATCATAACAGCTAATTATTATAACAATACCTATCAAACTCGAACTCATCACGACTACAACACAAGACACGGACAAAGGACAAGAATACCACTAACGAATAACAAATACGGACAGAGGCTAGACGAAGTTTTAATACCTAAAATATTTAACGACATACCAGAGCATACATACGCAATCTAGAAGGCATCGGTAAAGTAAAAAAACAAATAAAAAAATGGCTACTACAACACAACGACTGCCAATAACCTGCACATCTTATTTCAGCGGTAGCTTTCGTAACCTTCAAAGAAAAATATTTATATTATTAATAAAATAAATAAAATAAAAATATTAAAAAAATATATTAATCATATAAAAGAACTTCCGTTTTGTTTCTATATAATGAATTTCACCATCTTAAACTGATGAATATAGGGATGTACAGTGTGTTTTGAGCTCACTAGCATAATTAAAAGAACCACTCGATAAGCCGGCTCGCTTATGGATTATGGCTTGAGTGGACTTGGAGATATTATTTTGTTTAATTAATACTTGTTAAAGTAACATTTCTTTTGTTAATTTTATGTTTTATAAAAGTATTTTTGTCAATAAAGTTCCACTGTTTCAGGGTTACTGGACAGTGTTTAAAAAAAAAAAAAAAATTATTATTATTATTATTATTATTATTATTATTATTATTATTATTATTATTATTATTATTATTATTATTATTATTTTTTTTTTTTTTTTTGACAGCATCGACTACAAAGGTCATTAGCTGCATACACAATTTTGAAACATTTAATAACATGGATACGTTATAACAAACTTATAATAAAATATGAAATGATATATCATCTGACTTTTATTCAAGGTATTACTAAACCGTATTAAATAAGTTGTTATTTATTAAACAAAGCATTATCATTCACCAGTTATTATGATTAGGTAAGTAGTTAAATTCTTGAGATTAGTTTTGTTATATTTAAGAAACGGATGACTTTGTTAGTTTTTATGTTGTCGTATTTTAGGATTTCTTCTAAAGGTTCATTTAATCCACATGTTAATCTAGCCTGTCTATACTCTATGCACTCAGTTAGTATGTGTTTTATTGTTAAGTCTGTCCTGCAGGTGAGGCATTCTGGTCTGTCTGCGCCGCTTAACAGATAGTTCGATGTAATGCGAGAGTGTCCAATACGCAGACGACATATAGCAACTTCTACATGTCTAGGCAGTGTTAATCCGTGACTAGTGCGTACAACGGTTTCTTGAATATTCTTTAATTGGTTTGTAGTCGAATTCCATAAAATTTGCCATGCACTGTTTATTTGTTGTTTAATCTTATTTCTCAAATCCGTTACGGTTACGGCTCTAATAACATCTGGTGGACGATTTGTAGCTGACTTGGCAGCTTTATCAGCCAATTCATTGCCTCTTATCCCTATATGGCTTGGCACCCAAATGAAGGAAATATGTTTTCCTACGTTGATAAGTGAGTACAATTTTATCAATATACTATGAATCAGCGATTCTGCTTCAAATTTATTTTGTAGCGATAATATTGACGACATTGAATCAGTACATATGATGATTGTTTCATCTGGCAACTCTTCACAATAAGTTAGTGCCTGCAAAATTGCATACAACTCACACGTGTAAACACTAGTAGTATGCGGTAGTGACCAGCTGTGCGTTGTATTATTGATAGCGATAGCACATCCAGAGCCAGTTTCAGTCTTTGAGCCATCCGTGTATATTATTTTACAAGGACCATAACTGTGAATAATTCGTAAAAGGTCTTGTTTTATCAAATCAGGATTACAATCACTCTTTTTATAAGTTGACAATTCAAGGTGAGTATGTAAATCTAGAAAAGACCACGGAGGAATTGCCCGAGGGTCAGGTATGTATAAGTTTCTTTCAGGAATTTCCAATATCTCAGATAGGATTGTCGACCTTATTGTTGCTGGTCTTGAATATGTATCTCTCTGTTCATATATGGGACGAAGTGGATTATTATTAAAAGATGCTCTGTTGGGTCCAGTCACAAGTGCAAGAACCTTTGCACGATAGTTCAAGATTATTCTCTGGCGATGCAAACTTAAAGATAGTATTCCAGATTCGACGTACAGGCTTTGAGCAGGACTTGTAAAGAAAGCACCTGTGATATGTCTAATGCCACAGTGATGAACAGAATCCAAAATCCGGAGGCGACTTGGCTTAGCGGAAGAATAGATAATGCATCCGTAGTCCATTCGTGACAGTACAAGCGATTTGTACAACATCATTAAAGTGTGGCGATCAGCCCCCCAGTAAGTATTAGACAGACATTTAATTATATTTAAGTTTTTTAAACATCGACCTTTTAACTCATTTATGTGTGCTACCCAGGTGAGCTTTGAATCAAAAATTACCCCTAAATAACGAGCAGAGTCTGCATTATTGATGGGATTGTTATTTATAGTAAGTGCATGCGCACGTTGACATGTACTTCTTTTCCTGCAGAAGTGAACTACAACGGTCTTTTCTGTGGAGATAATAAGACCTCTATTGTTTGCTTCATCAGTAAATGAATTTAGAGCATTTTGAATTGTAAGTTCTATTTCATTAAAATTGTTTCCAAATTTAAATATGATGATGTCATCTGCAAACGCACAATATCTAACAGAGTTATCTATTGATTCTAATAGACTGTTAATAGCAACAATAAACAATGTGGCACTCAAACTAGAGCCTTGTGGTGTTCCATTTTTAAGTGTTTGACTTTCAGAGAAAGTGTTACCAATTTTGACCCTCATGGTTCTGTCAGTAAGAAAAGACTCGACGAATTTGGCTATTTTACCACCTATTCCCCATGATTGTAATTGGGTTGTTATTGTTTTATGCCCTATTGTGTCAAATGCATTTTTAAGATCGATGAATACAGCAGAAAGATGACTATTAGTTAGAAAGCATCCTTGTGTGGCGTTTTCTAGGTAGCATAATGCATCGACGGTGGAACGATTTTTCCTGAATCCAAATTGATATTTATTTAACAAATTTTTAGATTCTAATATCCAGGAAAGTCTTCTGTTAACCATTTTCTCGAGAATCTTACATAGGCAGCTGGTAAGAGATATAGGTCTATAATTTGCAGGAGAAGTAGGGTATTTCCCGGGTTTTAATATTGGGATTACTATTGCCTCTTTCCAGTTTTCAGGTATTATTCCAGTATTCCAAATATAGTTATAGGCTTTCAGTAAATGTTTTTTTGCATTCGGAGACAGGTGAGTTATAAAGGCGTTTGCTACGCAGTCGTTCCCTGGAGATGTATTTCGTAGAGTAGCAAGTACATCATTTAATTCGCTGATAGAAAAGGGCAAATTGTATTCTGGATTAGCATCTTCAATAACGTTATTATTTTCCTGCTCTGCATTTTGGATGTTATCCCTATTAGAAATAGCTGAAAAATGTTGAACCATTTTGTTGGCTACGTCAATAGAATTTATTATAATTTCCTCTTCTATATTAAGGGTTATCTCATGATATGAATGATTTCCTTTAATCGCTCGTATTTTCCTCCATACTTCCTTCACATCAGTAGAAACGTCCATTGTAGATACGTAATCTCTCCATGTCCGCTTTTTTGCTTCCACTATTGCCCTTCTACAAAGTGCACGATTTTTCTTAAATGCAACGAGGTTTTCGACGCTAGGATGACGCTTAAACTGGTTGAAAGCTCGCTTTTTCCGAGTTATTAAATCGCGAATTTCCTCGTTCCACCACGGCACTACTTTCTTACGGACTCTTTCTTTCGATTTGGGCACATACTTTTCTGCTGCGGCGTTTATAATATTTATTAAATCTGAGATGTGCAGTGCTCTTTCAGTGTTAGATATTGACGTATCGACATCATTTTGATATCGATCCCACTGCGCGTGTCGTAATAACCATTTGGGCGTTACTGGAATAGGAGGTGTCTGAAAATCTATCCTGCTTATTTTTATGGGATGATGATCACTAAAATGTAGGTCAGGAATAACTGCCCATTCTAGAACACAAGCTAGATTTGGAGTACAGAATGTCAAATCGATAGCACTACTTTGTCCGGTAGAAATATCAAAATGTGTCGGATCGCCGTTGTTTAATAAACATACATCTAATGTCTCTAGCAATAAATCTACAGATCTGCCTTGACGGTAGAGTATATTTGACCCCCAAGTATGACTATGAGCATTAAAGTCTCCGCAAATAATGTATGGTGTAGGAAGTTGATTTAATACATCTTCTAAATCAGTTGTATTCCATGGGATATTAGGAAAGTAAACGTTACAGATTGTAACTTTTCTAGGATGATTAATTTTGATTGCAACTGCAAGAATTTCAGTGTTTAAATTAATCACTTCGTGGGGGATATTTTCTTTTATTAGAATGGCAACTCCGGCATGTGCACGGTCTCCATCTAACGAATCTTTACGTATGATCTGGTAGTTCTTTAGGTGGTAATTTTTTGTTGGTTTAAAATGTGTTTCTTGAATACATATACAATCTGGATCATTTTCACTAATTAACAGTTGTAGGGAACTAAGTTTGTTTAGGAAACCTCGACAGTTCCATTGTAAAATGAGTGTGTTAGCCATAAAAGATTATGTGGAGTTTCGTGAGCAACCGGGAGTACTTTGTGGTTTACGAGGTTTACCTTTCTGCCAGCCCTTTTTCTTTTTAGTTACTGCAAATAATATGTTTTTATCAATAGACTCCAGACTAGCTTGGGAGTCGAGACTTGGTGTCCTGTTTCTTTTTCCTGACGCATCATTTTCTTCATTTTGTTTAGTAGCATCTATTGTTGAGCGGGTTGTTCTAGGACTTTTCTGGTGAGGAATGTTTGTATGAGGTATTTCAAAAGGAGTGAATGCATCTGATGTATTAGGTTTATGTTTGTCTGCAAATGTAAACTGTGATTTAGGTGTTAATTGATTAATAACTATTTCCTGAAATTTAGAAGAAATAACTGATTCAACAATTCGTTTAATTTCAGGTATTAAGCCTTGGATAATGGAAATTGGCGAACTAGCTACTTGAGCAAACGTAGATGTGCGCGTAACTGCAGACTTGGTCATACTTTTGGCTTGATAGTAAGTGATTCCTTGAGTAGCTTTAATTTCTTGTATTTTTGCTTCTTCCTTGTAAACAGGACAGCCCTTCCAAATTGCGGAATGGTCTCCCTTACAATTCGGACAACATTTTTCATTACAGGGTTGACCATCATGTAAAGGTTTGCCGCAAATACATACTTGAGGATCAGCACAGTTTGTAGATGTATGACCAAATTTCTGGCAACGAAAGCATCTTAGTGGTGGCGGAATATAAGGTCTAACCTTCAACGAATAGAAGGCGGCTTTGATGGACTGAGGTAAAGTGGTAGAATTAAAAGTAATGATATGGTTTGGAGTATCAACAAATTCACCCTCACGTTTTACTCGTATTCGTCTGACGTTTATGACGTTTTGATTTTTTAGTTCGTCTAATATTTCATCCAAGCTATAATTTAGGAAGTCACGACAAAAAACCACACCCTTAACAACATTAAGTGTAGGATGCGGAGTTACAGTGACCTCAAAGTTCGCAAATCTTTCAATTGAAAGCAGTTTTCTTGATTGTTCATTAGAGACAGTTTCTATTAACAATGTACCTTTAACCTTTTTTATACTTTTTGTTTCACCAGCTATACCATATATGGTCTTAGAAATTACAAAAGGACTCATATTTTCAAAATTGCCTTCTTTCTTCTGCAAAAGCAAGAACCGAGGAACATGTTCCACCTTCTCCTGACTTTTGTTTTGTTCTCTAAAAGAACTTATAGGGGGAAAATCGGTTTGGGATAGGATTGGGTTTGGAGGGGTTTTAGGAGTGGAGCCGGAAAGCTCCGGATTTAGATTGTCGTTAATTACATCACTTATCATCTGTTTATATCCCTAACTTAGGGGGGCTGCCCCGGTGGGGTATACCCATGTCAGTGGGATCACCACCAACACCAGCAAGTTCCCCTGCTGCACCGGGAATATGCCCTGTTGGAAGGAAAAAACATCTCCCTAGGGCTCCAGTCCCTTACTGATTGAAACTTTCGGGGATCCCACGCCTCCGACGACGTGGGCACCCCCCTAAGCGCTTGCCAGACCGGGGGCCTGCGGAAGCTTGACTCCACTTCAGTCGAAGTGAAGCTACACCCCGCAGCGCCAGCTATTGCGTCTAAACCAAACCATAAACAATTGCGTAAACCTTAACCATTGCGTCCGTCTTCAGAGAGTAAAGAAGGAAACTTAAAAGGTCCCCTAGCCCTCGATTACTCTAATAGCGTCGGGGCCTGGAAGGAACAAGAGTTGGTCAAGGGAGACCAGATAGAAAAGAAAGACAGAAAGGGACCTGTCCGTAAGGCTAGTTGAAGTATAGACAGGCCCAGCTAGGGTACCTCGGGTTGCCAGCCCCTGTACTCACAAGATGTGAGCCCCTCAGGGTTATTATTATTATTATTATTATTATTAATATTATTATTATTATTATTATTATTATTATTATTATTATTATTATTATTATTATTATTTTTTTTTTTTTTTTTTTTTTTTTTTTTTCCCCACAGTTTCCTGGTACCTATTATATGTCGGGATATGATCCAAGACATATAATTTGGAGATTCTTTGTCAATTACCGGGCCTAAGGCCAAGGTATGTTCATCTTAGCCTATTGATTTAGGGTTTTTCTTACTATTCGCGTTGTCCCTAGTATCACCGCTTTTTGTGTAGGCTGAACCAAGCTGGTTGATAGATTTAATTTTTTAAGATGGCTTGTAAGGTTCTTGTGGACTAATCCCCCTGCTGATATGATAAATGGAATTACCTCGACACGATGGAGTTCATAAATGTCCCGAATTTCATAAACTAAATCTTGATATTTGTTTATTTTTTCCCTGTAGGCTTTACTGATGTTGTCATCTAACGGGATTGAAATATCGATAACAAAAGCACTCTTTACCGTTTTTTCAATTAATAAAATGTCCGGCTTATTATGTGCTAGTGGTCTGTCGGTGGCGATCTCCATATTCCATAGAATTTTGCACTCGTCATTTTCTTGGATATTCGTAGGTTCATAGATATAATATGGTTGCATTGTATTAATTACTTTTTTATTATAGCAGATTGCCTGGTGAATGATCTTTGCCACGTTATCGTGCCTAGTTAAATACTCTCTAGGTGCTAGAAAAGTGCATGCTGAAACTATATGTTGTATTGACTCTGTTGCATTATTACAGAGCCTGCATTTCTCGTTTGGAATATTTTCTTTAATTATGTGTTTTAAATACGTCCTCGTAGGCACTACCTGATCTTGTATTGCTGTCATCATGGCTTCTGTTTCTATATGCAGTTCTCCGATTTGTAGATATTTAGTCGAAGACTCTTTATCAATTTCTTCATTTTCTAGTGCAGCGGCATATCTTCCATGGAGTGCTTTCCCCTTCCACTCACTTTCTAAGAGCTCCATTGTAATATGTAAGTCGTCGTTGGAGTGTTGCAAACGGTGTAAAGGTGAGTACGTTTTTATTTTTTTGTAGATATCTATTACCGTTGTTTTATTCTGTTCAATGAATTGATTTAAATTGTAAATTTCATTGTTATGTAGAATTTGTAAATTCAATAACCCCCTACCACCTTTTTTCCTTGGCAGGTACAAGCGATTGACAGAAGAGTGCATGAAATGTGCTTTGCGTTTCGACATTATTCTTCGAACCAACCTGTCTAAAGCTTCTAAATCTGTTTTTGACCACTTTATTATTCCAAAAGTGTACATAACTGTGGGCACAACCCAGGTATTTATAGCAGTTATTTTTGCTTTAGAGTTTAACCTCGTGTTAAGTATTAGATTTAGTCTGCTAACAAGCGTGTTTGTGATGTTCGTCTTCATATCTTTATCTTGTATATTTAATGCCTGCTGGATACCTAAATACTTATATGCTGTTCCACCTTGCAAATTTTTAATTTTAGATCCGTCCAACAGTAACATATCTTCCTGACTTGTCTGTACCTTGCCTGCTTTCACATGCAGAACTGAGCATTTATCGATACCAAATTCCATTTTGATGTTTTTGCTGAAGGCTCTGACTAGTTCTAGTTGGCTTTGTAAATGATCTGCTTTTCCGGCGTATAGCTTCAAATCATCTATATAGAAAAGATGAGTTATATTTGTATTTGTTGCCTTCTCAACACTAAATCCATAATTTGTTTGTTTTAGGATTTGGCTCAAGGGGTTTATTGCTAGACAAAACCATAATGGGCTTAAGCTGTCACCCTGGAAGATTCCTCGTCTTATAGATATAGTTGGAGTAGCGTAAGATGTTCCGCCTTCGCCTACCGTTGCTGTTGTTTTCCATCTTTTCATGAAGTGGGTAAGTATTCTAATTATTTTTGTATCTACCTTATATATATCTAGCACTTTTATCAGCCAAGTATGAGGTACTGAGTCATAGGCCTTTTTGTAATCCACCCACGCAACTGATATATTACGTCGCTTTATTCGTGCACAGTTAGTTACAGCGGCATCTATTAATAATGCTTCTTTAGTTCCTCTTCCTCCTTTCCTACAACCATGCTGTTCATCTGCTAATATGTTATTTTTCTGAACATGTTCCATAAGTTTATTGGCAATAATAGAGGTAAATATCTTATACAGCGTGGACAGGCATGTTATTGGTCTATAATTCGCTGGATATTGAATTTCGTTCGTTTTGGGGATCATGTATGTTCGCCCCTCTGTCAAAAACTCTGGAATCGTTTCATAATCTTTTAGCATGTCATTAAATTGTTTTACTAGCACTGGGTAGATTCCATCAAAGTTCTTCCACCAGTAATTGTGGATACCATCAGGACCAGGGGCCTTCCAGTTGTGCAGGTTTTTAATACTTCTTTCTAAGTCTTTTATATTGATTTTAATTTCTTCCATTGGCTTGACCCGAGACATCCTTTTTACTTCAGTTGTTATCCAGTTAGCATTTTCATCATAACTAATTTCTTGAGACCAGAGCTGACTCCAGTATTCATGCATTTCTTCCGGCTTCGGTGTTCTATGGTTTATATTTGGTTCCACTTCTGTTTCTAACTTCCTGTAGAAGGTCTTTTGATCTTCATGAAACTGCTTATTTTGGATCTTTCTCTGGTAGCTTTCTTTGTACCTTCTAATTCTACAAGCGTATGCAGCTAACCGCTGCTTTAACTTTTCTCTTAGTATTGTCAGTTTCTGATAGTAATCCGGGTGTTTTGGTTTCGTTTTAATTTGCGAGGCTAGCGTCTTAACCTTCTTCCTGAGCTTTGTACTAGCTTCATCTGGTTTATTTAGAATTGTCTGCAACCATCCTATGTGTTTTCTCACTTCCTCTACCTTTCGTTTAAGTCTCATAAGCCATTTTGGTTCTTCCTTTTTATGAACATAAATGGCTTTTTTCTTAACAGGTATCTTCATTAAATCGCATACCGTCCTGGCTGCGCTGTAAATTATATGATGTGTTTGTTCTATTGACGTGCTTGTATAGAATTCATTTATTAACGCATTGTTTACATCTTTAACACATTCGTGCATAGATTGACTGTATTTCATCTTAGGTAGTGGTGGTTTGCATTTTGGAGGAATCCCTTCGTACATAATGAAATAGGCTAAATATGTTTCTAATATTTCTTCTCTTGTAGTCTCAAGTATTTCTGTTACTGGTTTTTGTAAAATACTGGATCTTCTAGAGTTTCTAACTCGAGGACTTTCCTCTTCAGTTTTCTTTTCTTCGTTGGATTGTAGTTGTATTCTAGCTTGTTCTTTTAGTACTCCTAATTCTGCATCTGAGAGCACTTTTCTTCTAAGAACCGATCGTGCTTGATTTGCCAAGTTTTCCTTTGTAATTCTCCGGTTCGGATATTTATGATTCCATAATTCCATCAATCTAATGGGGTAGTTTTTCCTTTCTTGTCCTAATCTCGTTGCAATAAAGTATGCTTTTACTAGATAGATATTTTGTTGTTTTTCCCAGCGCATACGTCCCCCCTTCGAACTATTACTAATTATTATTATTATTATTATTATTATTATTATTATTATTATTATTATTATTATTATTATTATTATTTCTTTTTTTTCTCGGGTTTTCCCGGTTTACTACGTCAGACGGTACTGAAGTACAAAGTCTAGATGTATCTGTGCATTCTCATGAAGACGGTAAGTATATGCAGAGAAGGTAAGTTTGTTGTTCCTTAACTAGTTCTTAAATGTTTAAGAATCCTCTGACTGTGTTACAGGTGCTGAGTATTACTGCCTTTTGCATTTGGTATATGAGGTAATCAGGAAGTTGTAGTATTCGTATAGACTCTATTGTAACCTTTGGTACTATTGCTGTAGCTGATATAACAACTGGTATAATAGTCACCCTTTTGACATTCCATTGTTGCTGGATGCTGATGGCGAGTTCCTGATAGCGATTTCTCTTCTCGTTGATAGTAGGCTCTACATTGTGAGTATTTGGC
The DNA here is from genome assembly GCA_929113105.1 of Agrypnus murinus. Lineage (NCBI taxonomy): Eukaryota > Metazoa > Arthropoda > Insecta > Coleoptera > Elateridae > Agrypnus > Agrypnus murinus. The sequence continues at coordinate 76,289,080 of OV816030.1, forward strand.
ACTGCTACGTCGATTAATAACACTTCTTTAGTTTTCTTATTAATTACAGTGATATCTGGACGATTGTGCTGGAGTGTATGATCCGTAAGTATGGTCCTATACCAATACATCCGATATTCTTCATTTTCCAGTACTGCTTCTGGTGAGTATATGTAGTATTTGTGCCCTTCATTTATTAGTTTGTACCGTTGTCCAAGAGCTATATGCAGGATTTTCGCTACTTGGTCATGCCTTCTTTTATAGCTTGTTTGCACTAAAACCCTGCATCCTGACGTGATATGCTGGATGGTTTCCGGAGCACTGTTGCATTTCCTGCACTTGTCGTCAATATGCCTGTTTCCGATTATATATTTGTTATAGTTTTTAGTCTTTATAACCAGATCCTGTATTGCAATCATAAAGGCTTCGGTCTCAGGAAACAATTCGCCCTTAACCAGCCATGCGTTCGACCACTCTTTATCGACAGTTGCCTGGTTTAGTTCGTGTGAATGTTTTCCATGAAGTGCCTTTTGGCCCCATGATAGCTTTAAATCTTCGTTTGTTTCAATGAGTAACTGTTGGTTATCTTGCAGTTTTAACGGCGTGTAGTTATCTGCTTGGCATATGACTCGGTGTAGTTCTGAAGATTCAGCCTTATCCTGGAAATAGGTTTTTAGTGCATTGACTTGCTTGTTATGAATCGTTGTGATGTTTACAATACCCCTCCCTCCTTCTCGTCGAGGTAAATTGAGTCTTTCTACTGCAGTTCTAGGATGGTGCATTTTATTCTGGAAGAGAAGTTTACTTGTCTTGCGTTGTAGATCGGCTAAGTCTGTGGGTGTCCAGTGAACAATTCCGAATGAATAGATAAGCAGAGGTATTGCATATGTGTTTAGGGCTTTCACCATATTCTTTGAATTTAATTTTGTTAAGGTTATTGCCTTCAATCTGTGCAGGTATTTTTGTGTTATTTCTGCTTTTGTTTCAGTATGGTTTATAAGCCTGGCTTGCTGAAATCCTAGGTATTTATATGTATCTTCCTCTGTCATTCCTTCCATCGCTTTGCCTCCTTCCATAGCATATCCAGATTCTAGGATCTTTCCTTTGTTGACATGCATTGTTTTACACTTTTCAAGCCCAAATCTCATTCTTATGTCTTCAGAGAACTTCTCAGTGATTTTAGTTAGATTTTGTATTTGGGATTTAGTACTTCCGAAAAGTTTGATGTCGTCCATATATACAAGATGCGATACCCTTTTTCGAATATTTCCCTCAGCTTTTACTTCGAATCCTAAATTTGTGCTATTTAGCTTGCTAGATAGAGGATTAAGAGCTAAACAAAACCAGAGAGGACTTAGAGCATCCCCCTGGAATATGCCTTTTTTAATACTGATTATGGCGGCGTCAGAATTATTTGGTAGTCTCAGTATTGTTTGCCAGTTTCGCATAGCTGATATTAAAAAGCGCTGCACGGTTGGATCAATCTTATAGATTTCTAGTACATGTCTAAGCCAGCTGTGAGGTACTGAATCGAACGCTTTACGATAATCTATGTAAGTGGTATAGACGTTGCGTTGTTTTTTATGAGCTTGATTCATTATAACCGAATCTATTATTAACAGTTCTTTAGGTCCTCTAGATTGTTTTTTGCATCCTTTCTGAACCTCTGCTAGGATATTGTTGTTTTCACAGTGTTCATAGATCTTTTCAGTTATACAGGCGGTGACCATCTTATAGAAGGTAGGTAGGCAGGTTATCGGCCTAAAGTTTGCTGGGTCCTGCATATTCTCATTTTTTGGAATAAGATAAGTGATACCTTGCATTAGAAAGTTTGGCATTTCTTCGGGGTTTTGTATAAAATTGTTTATATGTTTAATCAAAACCTTATGAGTACTGGTGAGCTTTTTGTACCAGTAATTATGTACCTTGTCTGCTCCTGGTGCTTTCCAATTATTCATTTTCTTAAGTATCGCCGTAAACAGATCTTCGTTTATAATGCTGGGTTGCATCTCAGGGATGTTTTCCATCCTATGGAATTCTTCGCGAATCCATGAAGCATTTTCCTTGTGTTGTTCTGCTTCGGACCAAATTGATGACCAATATTCTGTAAATTGTTCTTTTGTAGGGAACACTTGCTGTATATTTTGTTGTTGTCTTTTATTCTCGAGGTTCCTGTAGAAAACTTTCTCATTTTTCTGAAAGGTATTGTTGTCTTTCCTTCGTGTGATACTGATTTTATATCTCTTAAGACGCTGTTTTTGTACTGACAACTTTTGCCGTAACGTATCTATGACATCATCTATAGATACATTTGTTTCTTCATTCCTAGCGTGGATTCTGTGTTGGTGCATTATGTTATTGACTTTATTTTTCAGTCTTCTTGTTCTTCTACCGTTTTTATATTTGTATAATTTGTCTATGTTGCCTCGTAGTTTTGCTATGCAGGCTGTCTTTCGTCTTTCCCATCCTGATTCCTTACTTTTTGTTTGATTGTTGCCGTTATTTGTATTTTCTTTTATGTGACTTCCATTTAATTTGGCTACAGAGATCGCTGCACAGTATATAAGTGTATGAAGTTGCTCAAAAGAGATATCCTCATCTATTCGCTCTTTAATTATGTCATTGAGCAGGGTAGTCTTTTCTGCTAATCTTCTAGATGTTTTTTGCCTTGGAATGGGTGGTCTCATAATGGGGTTACTTCCTCCATATTTTATTAGGTTTCTTTCGAGTTCTTCCTCGGCTTCTATTCTTCCATTATTACGTCGTTCTTCTTCTGTTAGTGGTAGATTATCTAAATGCAGTTCTTCATTATCTTCTACAGAGTTATTTACATTTTCACTGTCTATTGTTCTTTCTTCTACTATATTTCTTCTAACGTTATCGTTAATTGGCTGCTGATTCGCTAGTTCCTCTTCTACCTCTTGCCTGATTCTTTGCAGGATTGGATCTGGTAATAGTTTTCTTTGTAATATGCAACGTTTTTGATCTGCCACACGCTGTTCTGTAATGTGGAGGTTAGGATTCAGTTGCACAAAGAGTTCATACAGACGAGTTCTATAAAACTGCATGTCCGTCTCCATTTTTGTGACAGTGTAATAACAGCGTATGACTGAAGTATTCAGTTCCATTGTCCACATCATACGCTGTCTTGGTCTGCCTGCTCTGGTGGTGCCCAAATCAGCATTGGGCAAAACATCCACAGCATCCTGGGATTGTAGTTGTAGGTTATCCCTTCTAGTCTCTTGTGTTGCGGTAGCTTCTTCGGGATCCTCTAGCCCGACGGGGTCCCGCCACGTCCGCAGACGTCCCCGCCACTGACCACTCGCATTAAACCTAGCGCCTCGGTCAGCACCGACGCTAGAGCCCTCCTCAGGCGATCGCATTAATTCTCTATTATTCCTATTCATTTCATTGAACTCCCCCCCGTAACGTGGAAGATACGGCATTTTATACCTACTGCCAGGTTTTCCTCCCTATTATTTTTACTTCCCGGGAGAGTACAGGATAGGTTCCCCAACTTAGTCCAAAAGAGAACAACCATAACTAAGGCCGCTGGCTGTACCGTCTACCATGTCTACCAGTGAATTTTACGGTAGCAGGTCTTTATTATTATTATTATTATTATTATTATTATTATTATTATTATTATTATTATTATTATTATTATTATTATTATTATTATTATTATTATTATTATTTTTATTTTTTTAACTCAGAGATAAAGTCTGGAAAACCATATTATAACGGGTTCTGCTTAGAACAATCGTTATAATAACTTATTTATAATATGCCGTACGGGTTCTTATAGAACATTAGTAGGACATGGAATAAACATGAGATTTGGTTTTAGGTTTGTATATTTAAAGTTTTTCTGACGATTCTGCAGGTTTCTAGAATTACTGTTTTTTGTAGATGGGTGATGATAGTGGGTCGTATTTCAATTTTTTCTAGGTATTTTGTTAAGTTGTTTGTGATTAGACCAGTAGCGGATATTACTATAGGTATTACTAAAACACTTTGAAATTTGTAAATGTCTTTATACTCTTGTGCTAGTGCTTGGTATTTTGTGATTTTCTCTCTTTCTGCCTTATGTAAATTATGATCGTTAGGATGAGTGACGTCAATTAAGAAAGCTGTGTTTTGTTGTTTATCAATATATATGATATCAGGTCTGTTGTTTGCTATAGTACGATCAGTTATTACCGGGGTATCCCAATATAATTTGGATGTGTTGTTTTCTAGGACAGCATATGGTATATATTTATAGTATGGACTTTTTTCATTAATTAATTGTGAATTGTATGCTAGCCTCTGATGGATAATACCCGCTGTGAGATTGTGTCTCTGTAAGTACTCAGTAGGGGCTAGAATTGTGCATCCGGATATAATGTGCTGTATTGTTTCTGTTGTTGCATTGCAGACCCTACATTTGTCGTTTTCTATGTTTTCCTTTATTATAAATTTTTTGTAATTCTTTGTTGCAATTACATTATCTTGTATAGCGATCATGAAGCCCTCTGTTTCACCATACAATGAGCCTTTGTGTAACCAAAGCGTAGACGTGTTAATAGAGGCATCCTTAAGTACATTGGGATACTTTCCATGTAAGGGCTTGGCAAGCCAGTCTTCGTACATCTCTTGTTTTGTTTTGCTTGTAACGATCATATTCTCATTTAATTTTAACGGCGAATAGTTGTCAACCTGTATCAGTACTTGATATAGGGTTGATGTTTGACTTTTATTATTAAAGTATTTTATAAGTTTTGTAACTTGAATTGCATGAAGACGATGCAGGTTGAATAGTCCTCTTCCTCCAATTTTTCGTGGTAGGTATAAGCGTTCGGTGCATGCATTTGGATGGTGCAGTCTGTGTTTAGTAAGTTTGACCCGTATTAGTCGATTGAGACTATATATATAACTTGGGAAGGATGTGTAATAATTAATAATGTAAAAGAACGATAATACATAATTATAAAATGAATGCTTCATGATCATCAAATACTCTTGTTGTGTTAGCAAGTTAATATTTTTCAAATCTGCTGGGTGCTATGTTGACAGAATTCAATTTCAATATACAAAAATTAATTAAAAGTATTGATAATATCATCTATCTTCAGTATGGAACGAACAGTTTCTGTAGCAAATGTTAAAGCACTTACAGAGACCAATAGTGGTTGCATTACATGTTCCTCTAATATATCAGATATAGCACCTTTTCGTACATTAATTCCAGCTGATGTTTCACCTTTAGCATGTCTATTATTAGAATTATTATTATTATTATTTGCAACGTAACGTTCCCAATGCGTTACGTTTCAAAAATCTGGCCCTCTTCTCATAACAACTACTACACAACTAATATAACAACAGAAGACTTTTTCTTTTTAATTAATTTATTTTTATTAATATTATTATTGTTGTTACCAGTAGATGAGGATCGCTCTAAATTGCGCCGTGCTAGCTCTGATGACGGAGAGTAGGGTTGGGTTTACAAGAATTAGAGGGCGCCAGGTAGTAGGTACGTCAGCGTAACTAGGCGTGAATGTTCATACAAAATCATCACTACCAAATGATCTACTTTCTTAAAACCTCGAAGAAGGTACCGAATTAAGGCTACAGGTAACACCAAATAAAACTAGATACTCCAACTCAAAATGTTTGTTTAATCTATGGGACTAGATACAGAATTGTTGAAATTGAAATCGAAACCCAATCACTTCAATTAGCTTATAATAACATATTCTATGAAAAGTTCATAGTTACATACCACTTCCACATAGAATTAAATTAGGGGAACATTAAAGGTAGTAACTGACAAAATTCAAAAGTAACCTCTGGTTTTAGAACTATCAAATAATTAACCTGTATCTGTCAACTATTAAAATTATAAATTAAACGTCGAGAATTTCAAAGAAAAATTAGGTAAATTAAAGAAATTCACAATACTCGAATAGCCTCTCTTAGTATTTTAAATGGGCGAAACTAATATAAGAGGATTTTGGTAACAGAGTAACAGACCATGGTAAAAAAATGCGCATTTCCTTTTAGTAGTCAGTATCTTTGCTCATTTGCAAAAATTTCATTAAAAATGAACTTGCGTTACAAAGAGTGGCCTTACAATACATCAAATGTGAATTATAAGGTGTATATGATTACACAAAAAAAATATAAAACTTATAAATTGAGCACTTTTAACGTCCAAAACAAAGTCAATGACTAATTGGTAAATAATAAAGTTATGTTTTCTGACCTTAAGTCTTCAGTATAAAAAAAAGGATATAGGTATTCTTATCTGACAGCTCAAGGTTAATTCAATAGTTCGCCAAATTCTATTTCTTTTATCTATTTTCACTCAGGCTCAGTTCCTTTAAGTTTCGGATCTGGATTTCTCAGCCAATAGAAGTTTCCCAGGCCACAAGTATAGGCAGAAAAGTAGGTAGCGCCAAGGATAACGAAAAGAAAGAATGGGAAAGGAAAGGACTAGAATAAAATATGAAATGATTAACAATTGTATTCAAATAGAACTGCATGACATTTCTAAAATCTTACCCCTTTAACGAGGGTCCATCAAACTTAACAGCGTCTATAATCGTACAAGACTACGTTCTACTACATTAACACACACGGCAAGTTAATGTTTAACTTATGCAGAACGAATGAGTGGTATGGTTGCCAAATTATCCACTTTCATAAGCGCGAGTTTCAAAATCTAAATCAATCTATCTTAACTCGAAGACAACATCCACTTGACTTAGATAAGTTTTTCAAGATACGAAAAAAAGAAAATTCTACAAATCAACAAAAAATTGACAGTAGTCTGTCACTAGGCAAGAAAAAAGTATAGAAGTAGTAGAAACAGGCTAGTATGATCTTTGTGAGATTTTGACCCATAACAACTCCCCCTCAAGCTGGAAAAGAGTTAATTCCATGAATTAACAATGATCAATGTCCCATAATAAAGAAAAATAAATATTATAACATATAAGAAAAACGTAACTACGAGAATACTACTACAACCTTATGTATTGAAAGGAAATCTAATTAGGTCGATTCTAATCGAGAGCTCCTCTGTCCATCGCGTCGGGTGGTTCAGCTTTAATGTCCTTTACGTGCCACATTCCATGTGAATTTCCTTCAGCGTCTACTAGTTCATACACTAATCGAGATACTTTATTTTTAATAATAAAGGGGCCTTTATACTTGGGAGCCAGCTTGGCTGTGAAGTGTCTTGTGGCATCTGACAATGCGTAATTCCTATGGTAAACTCTCTGACCCACGGTATATTCCACTGAGCGCCGTCGCAAATCGTAGCGTCTCTTAGCTCGTTGATGTGCTTCGGTCAATCTATTGCGAATATCTTCAAAGAGTTTTGCAAAATTCTTATGCATCGGGCGCTGCTGTTCAGTTACCGGTTGCACTGCTGGATGGGATTGCTCTGGTAGGCGGGTTTTATAAAGATCACCTGAAATAATATGTTCTCTGCCAAAATTTGCAAAAAACGGTGTCACCCCTATAGTTTCGTGAATAGAAGTTCTAATTGCGCAAGCAACTTTGGGCAGCAACTGGTCCCATTTTCGATGATTTTCGGTAACATAAGCTGAAAGCATTGTTTTGAGTATACGATTCACTCTCTCTACGGGATTATTTTGAGCATGATAAACTGCGTTGTAAAGGATCTTCGTTCTATAACTCTCACATAACTTGAAAAATTCACGGGATCGGAATTGTGATCCATTGTCGCAAATGACAAATTCAGGACAACCATAAACCAGGAACACTTGATCTTCGACAAATCGTGTTATCGATATTGCGGTTGCTGAACGGAGAGGATGGAAAAGTACATATTTGGTAAAGTAGTCAGACATAACTAAAACATAGGAGTACCCTTGAGATGAACGTGGTAACGGTCCACATAAATCAATGGAAATCATCTGCCACGGTTTAGTAATGTTGGGTCGATTACCCATCAGACCTTGAGGTCCTTGGTTCTCGGGTTTTGTCTGAAGACAAATAATACAGGATCGAACATACTTAGCAACATCGGCCCGCATCTTTGGCCAATAGTAACGATTCTTAAGTCTTTCGTATGTCTTGTATACACCGTTGTGACATGCGGTCGTTGAGTCGTGATGTTCTTGAATTAGCTTCCTTCGATCATGTTTTGGCACTACTATTTTCCAAACATCATTTGGTTCGCGAAGTTCTGGATAATCACAGCGAATGTACTTGAACAAGTTGGTGCCCTCTAATCGCCATTGAAGATATTGCAAAGGATTCATTCTAACCAAGCGACACATTTTATCATACCAACGATCTGAAATAGTATTGTCTACGGCAGACACCTGTGAAACTTCCGCCTCGGGAACAGATCTTGATAAGAAGTCAGGTACAACATGTTCTTTTCCTTTTCGATGTACGATTTCGTAATCAAACGGTTGTAGTCTTAACGCCCATCTACCTAATCGACCAGTAGGATCCTTTAAATTATTTAGCCATAACAGTGAATAATGGTCAGTAACAATCGTAAAGTGGACGCCTTCTAGATAGTGTCGAAGTTTCTCAACAGCCCATATGACAGAAAGACACTCTCGCTCCGTCGTACTAAATTTGCGTTCTTGCTTACTAAGGGAACAGGATAAAAAACAAATAACCTTTTCTCCATCGTCAAGGTGCTGTAACAAGACGTCACCTACTCCATAGGACGAGGCATCGGTTTGTAAGACAAATGGTCGACTAAAATCGGGTCGTGTCAAAATAGGTGCAGTGACCAACATTTGTTTGATGCTTTCAAACGATTCTTGACATTCATCAGTCCACTTCCACTTCCTATTCTTCTTTGTCAAATCCGTTAGGGGATTTATGACCGAAGAAAAGTTCTCACAAAACCTACGATATCAACTGGCCATGCCTACAAATCGACGAACTTCGGCAATGTTCTTCGGGGGACAAATATTCAGAATGGCTTGCACCTTATCTGGATCGACACGAAGACCATTCCTATCAACAACGTAACCAAGATACTTTAGCTCTGGGCAACAGATATGACATTTCTCTCGACTGAGAGTAAGTCCCGCTGCTATTAAACGATCGAAAACTAGGGCTAAAATCCGAAGATGCGTCTCAAAATTGGGAGAACATATGATAATGTCATCAAGATACACATGAACAAAAGGTTCCAGTTCCGCTCCTAATACTCTATCAACTAATCGTTGGAAGGTGGCTGGCGCGTTAGTTAACCCAAACGGAAGTCGTTTAAATTGAAAGAGTCCTCTACCTGGTATAGTAAAGGCGGTAAGTTCGCGAGCAGATGGCTTAACTCCTACTTGCCAGTACGCTGAACGAATATCAAGGGAACTTAGGTACTTAGCATCACGTAGACGATCTAGAATGGATGAAATGTAGGGTATAGGGTATGCATCTTTTTTGATCGCTTTATTCAAAACGCGATAATCTACACAGAATCTGTAACTTCCGTCCCGTTTTGGAACAAGAAGGATAGGACTCGACCATGCCGAAGTGGATGGTTCTACAACGTCCAAGTCAATCATTTTCTGTAGCTCTGCATCAATGAGTTTCTGCTTCACCGGCGACACTGGATAGCATCGTTGCTTGATAGGTGGTGTTTCGGTAACAATATCGTGCTCTACTACCGTGGTGAAACCTAATTTATCACCCATGCGTTGGAATTTATCTTCCAAAAGTGCCTGCAGTTGTTGGGATTGCTCGAGAGTTAGGTCGGTGCGACTCTCAATAGCATTGATATTTATGGCGGAATAAGGCTCAGAAGAAAAGTGCCAAACGTCTTGTTTTAAATTCGGAATTAAACCCATGGACTTCCAAAAATCAAGTCCAAGAATCAAGGGGCTAGATATTGATGGTACTACAATGACATTTATTAAAACAGTTCTACCTTCCAAGGTTATAGGGACATCTATGGTTCCGATCGCTCGACATGTTTTTCCATTGGCTACTGTACAGTTGGACTTAGTATCGGACTGAAGTCTTAACCCAACATTTTGAAGAAACTTCCATCCCTCAGTACCGACAATAGTTCTGGTAGCTCCAGAATCTAGTAAGCCATGGATGTTTTGACCTAAAATACTTACCTTCAGGTAAGGTCTTTGATCACCCTCAGCATGCATTAAGATATAATCGAGTAGGATCTTCTGCGGATAAAAGTCAATATTGGTATCTAGGTAAGTTATTTTCGATATAGGTTTGGTCGATGTTTTCGTTAACAGAGGGGATATTGCTCGACCGTTCAATTTCCCCGACGTCCGTTTCCCTTATTTGAGCAGGTAGGGCAGTTTTTAAGGGTAACTTCGGCTTTTCCACACCGGTAACAAAATATTTGTCTAGTTTCTCTGCATTGGCGATGCCGATGTCCAATTTCTCTACAATTCCAACACGTCAGATGCCCATTAGGGTCTCTTTGGTCCACGCAAGCTTTCGTTACGACCGTTGTAGGTTTCTCGTTTATTGCTGTTGTGTTGACAGTAGCGATTCGGGAAAACTTCTTCGCTCTCTTATAGGCTAAATCGGGTTTTAAAGTGTACTTTGTACAAGTAGGCGGGTCATGAAATTTTTCGATTCTTAAGTGAGCATCCTCTATAAGCTTGCAAACTCGTACCAAGTCGGAGATCGTAGGTGTCGAATGCAGTGCTAACTGCCTTTGAACGTATGGCTGAACGCTTCGTCGAATAATATTTACTCGCACGTTTTCTAGTGGCATACAAGATAGACGTCTGAAGAGATTTTCCATAATTGCTATATATACAGTAACAGGTTCTTCTGAACCTTGAGTTCGATTACGTATTTCGTCCCACAAACTTTCCTCATAATCGACTGGTAAGAAGGCTTCACGCAAACGCAAGACCAATTCCTCCCAACTTCTTACGCTATTAGCTACTGATCGATACCAAACTAAAGCATGCCCCGTAAACAACTCAACAGCAGCATAGAACAACTGTTGCTTGCTAACTCCACGTGCCCTCCGGAGTTCTTCAACTCGTTCCAAAAACTCTGAGAGACCTGTTTCTCCATCAAACTGAATATTCCATTTATTTATGGTCAATCGATTATAATTGTTTGTACTATTGTCTGGAGAAAGAAACGTGTCTCCTTTATTAATAATCGGGGAGTAGGGAACAGGATTACGTGTAAGAGAAACCATCGAAGAAAACCTTCGCAGCTCATTCATATCGGATTCGGGTTGGATTTCGGATATGTCAGATGATCGTATTGGATCTTGCACGGAGGTAAGGTTGACTTCCGGATCTAAATCAATTAAGTTGTTGTCTAACTTTCCCGTTTCTTCAGTTGTTATTTTAGCCTCCAGTTCATTTACCATGAGTAAATACGCTTTCACCAGCAATTCCTTTTCTGTTCGAAGGGGTTCTTCCTCTGGTTCGATCCTTTCTAGTCGACCATGTAAATGCAACAATCTTGTTCGCAAACGCTTATAATCATTACTAGTTACTGGAACTTCTAACGTGGGAAACTCGGCTTCTAACAAACTAAGTTTTTCTCGGCATATTCGAAGTTCTTCCACAGCATTCAACCTCGGATTCTCTACTCTAGAAGGAGTCATTTTTTCTATATTAATTTGTACTCGCAGTACCTTGCGCTTCTCTTGTACGTTCCCAACAGGAGTTACACCTCTTACCATTAGCTCATAATTCAGTTCATCTACCAATAATCGATTAATATCCATTGTTGTCGTATCACAGGCAAAAAAAATCAAGTAATTTCGTATTAGGCAAGTCAATTCAAACTAATAATCAAGTAAACAATCCAATTATTCAAATTAACACAGAATTGAAAACTAACAAGTCTCTTCGTGAAGTAACATGAAAAACAAATAAAAACACTTGATCTAAACGAAACTCTTGGGTAAAGTAAAGCTTGCCACCCTTTAAACACAATGCCCCACGTTGGGCGCCAAAAATATTTGCAACGTAACGTTCCCAATGCGTTACGTTTCAAAAATCTGGCCCTCTTCTCATAACAACTACTACACAACTAATATAACAACAGAAGACTTTTTCTTTTTAATTAATTTATTTTTATTAATATTATTATTGTTGTTACCAGTAGATGAGGATCGCTCTAAATTGCGCCGTGCTAGCTCTGATGACGGAGAGTAGGGTTGGGTTTACAAGAATTAGAGGGCGCCAGGTAGTAGGTACGTCAGCGTAACTAGGCGTGAATGTTCATACAAAATCATCACTACCAAATGATCTACTTTCTTAAAACCTCGAAGAAGGTACCGAATTAAGGCTACAGGTAACACCAAATAAAACTAGATACTCCAACTCAAAATGTTTGTTTAATCTATGGGACTAGATACAGAATTGTTGAAATTGAAATCGAAACCCAATCACTTCAATTAGCTTATAATAACATATTCTATGAAAAGTTCATAGTTACATACCACTTCCACATAGAATTAAATTAGGGGAACATTAAAGGTAGTAACTGACAAAATTCAAAAGTAACCTCTGGTTTTAGAACTATCAAATAATTAACCTGTATCTGTCAACTATTAAAATTATAAATTAAACGTCGAGAATTTCAAAGAAAAATTAGGTAAATTAAAGAAATTCACAATACTCGAATAGCCTCTCTTAGTATTTTAAATGGGCGAAACTAATATAAGAGGATTTTGGTAACAGAGTAACAGACCATGGTAAAAAAATGCGCATTTCCTTTTAGTAGTCAGTATCTTTGCTCATTTGCAAAAATTTCATTAAAAATGAACTTGCGTTACAAAGAGTGGCCTTACAATACATCAAATGTGAATTATAAGGTGTATATGATTACACAAAAAAAATATAAAACTTATAAATTGAGCACTTTTAACGTCCAAAACAAAGTCAATGACTAATTGGTAAATAATAAAGTTATGTTTTCTGACCTTAAGTCTTCAGTATAAAAAAAAAAGGATATAGGTATTCTTATCTGACAGCTCAAGGTTAATTCAATAGTTCGCCAAATTCTATTTCTTTTATCTATTTTCACTCAGGCTCAGTTCCTTTAAGTTTCGGATCTGGATTTCTCAGCCAAATGAAGTTTCCCAGGCCACAAGTATAGGCAGAAAAGTAGGTAGCGCCAAGGATAACGAAAAGAAAGAATAGGAAAGGAAAGGACTAGAATAAAATATGAAATGATTAACAATTGTATTCAAATAGAACTGCATGACATTTCTAAAATCTTACCCCTTTAACGAGGGTCCATCAAACTTAACAGCGTCTATAATCGTACAAGACTACGTTCTACTACATTAACACACACGGCAAGTTAATGTTTAACTTATGCAGAACGAATGAGTGGTATGGTTGCCAAATTATCCACTTTCATAAGCGTGAGTTTCAAAATCCAAATCAATCTATCTTAACTCGAAGACAACATCCACTTGACTTAGATAAGTTTTTCAAGATACGAAAAAAAGAAAATTCTACAAATCAACAAAAAATTGACAGTAGTCTGTCACTAGGCAAGAAAAAAGTATAGAAGTAGTAGAAACAGGCTAGTATGATCTTTGTGAGATTTTGACCCGTAACATATTATTATTATTATTATTATTTATTTTTTTTTATTTTATCTTTTATTTTTCTCAGGAGTTTATCCGGACTTTAAGCCAAGAATGCACCGCATCCCTTAGGCCTGCTTGTCTCGTTTTAGGTTTGTGGTGTGATGTTTAACACTTTTCTCAGTATATGTGCTGACCCTAAAAGAACGCTCTTCTGTATGCTCTGGGTGTGTTGTTTTCCAGGTATCTGCTTTATATAATTATTATATTATTTCGACACCGTACCCAGAGCTCCTATAATCACTGGTATGATCGTTGTTTTTCAGTGCCACATTCTTTCTACTTCTATTGCTAGGTCCCGATACTTTAACAGCTTCTCAACTTCTTTATCGTGGATACGTCGATCTCCAGGTACCGTAACATCTATTATTAGAGAGGTTTTTTCTTTTTTATGTTTTAATATAATGTCAGGTTTATTGGCTCGTATTTCCCTTTCCGTCTGTATCTGTTGGTTCCATAGTATTACTATGTCTTGTTTTTCTTCTACCTGCATTGGCTCCTGTTCGTACGATTTATCGCATACCTCGATCCCGCATGCTTTACTTATGTTGTAGTGGATATTACGGCATGCTTGATCATGTCTTTTTATGTATTCTTTTTGGGCCAATATTCTACAGCCTGATACGATGTGTTCTACTGTTTCATCGTACTCTCCACACAGTTGACATTTACCATCTGTTTGTTGGTGGAGTATGTTTTTTGCGTAGTACTTTGTATTAATGGCTTGGTCTTGTGCTGCTACAATTGTACTTTCTGTCTCGCCTTTTAATACACCTTCTGCAAGCCAGTTGTAGGTTGCTTCTTTTCTGGTCATGGTTTTACTTACATTTCGCGGATATTGCCCGTGCATTACCTTGTTTTGCCATGCTACTTTAATTTCGTTTGCAATGGCTCTTTTTATTGCATGTTTCTTCGCGTTGCTCGAAGTCTGTTCCTCGTTCCTACCTACCTGAAGATTTCTTTTGAAGTCTTCGGCTTTTCTTATTATAGATTTACTGCTGGGCATTTATTGGTCTTGCCTGTTTAATATATCCTTGTATCTGTCTTCATTGTGTTTTTGAATATATCCGGCGAGATTAATTATTGCGGATTTATACGCTCCTGTAACCTTTATGAGCCCCCTACCTCCTTCCTTTCTTGCTACATACAAACGGTTCACATCAGCTCTTGGATGGTGTAGCTTATAACAGGTAAGTAGTTTGCGTGTTTTCGTATCTATATCTGCAAGTTCTTTCATTTTCCAATCCAGTATTCCAAAACTGTATAAAAGTACCGGTACCGCCAATGATCCAATTGCTAATATTTTATTTTTTCCAGTTAATTGCGTTTTTAGGATCAACCTTACTCTTCGCCGATATTCCGATATTAGTTTTGTCTTCATCTGGCTTTCATCAAACCCGTCGTGTTCTGCCATCCCTAGGTATTTGTAAGTTTCTTCTTCCTCCAGATTTCTAATTGTCTGATCTGTTATTAGTTCAATATTTTGTTTTCTCAGTGATTTACCTCTCACTATTGATAGCTTGGCGCATTTGTTTAAGCCAAATTCCATTTTGATGTCTCTACTAAATACTGCAACGGTGTTTAATACGTCAGTCAGTGCTGTGTCGTTTTTCGTAAAGATTTTTAGATCATCCATATATAATGAATGTGTGATTTCTTGATGTTCGCCTTTGATGCGATATCCTTTACTCGTTCTATTGATTTCTTCAGATAGAGGCGCCATGGCAATGCAGAAGAATAACGGTGATAAAGAATCTTCTTGGAAAATGCCTCTTTTAATATTCACCTCACCTATGTCTGTGGTACCATGTGGTGAGTTCATCTTTAAGTTAGTTTTCCATATCTTCATAGTTCTTGATAGAAACTCTACTAGATGATTGTTGACCCCCATCACCTTCAGCAACCTCTCTATCCAACTGTGAGGTACGCTGTCGTAAGCTTTTTTATAGTCAATGTATGCGACACTCAAGTTCTTTTTGTGTCTTTTACAATCTTCCATTATCATCTTAGTGAGCAGAAGTTGGTCTTTACATCATTTTGTACCTGAAGCACATCCTCTTTGTTCTAATGGTAGTAAATTATTTGTCTTTAAGTGGTTCGACAATCTATTCGCTATAATACTTGTTAGGTTCTTGTAGATGGTTGACAGATACGTAATCGGTCGAAAATTTCTAGCATCTTGCCTATTTTCTGATTTAGGGATCAAAAAGGTAACTCCGGTGATCAACCACTCTGGAATCAATTCTGAGTTATCGATAATATTGTTATATTGTAATGCTAAACGGCGGTGGATCGCTGTGAGCTTCTTTAACCAGAAATTTGGAATTCCATCTAGCCCTGGTGCCTTCCAGTTGCCAGTGGATTTTAGGCTTTTAGTTACTTCATCTTCAGTAATTGATTTCCAATTCATCTTTAGGTTATTTCCTTGTTTATGTCTTTTTATCCACTCTGCGGTTTCATCATGTTTTACATCTGATTCCCACAAATCTTTCCAGTATTCGGCTGTCTCTTTGGAATCAGGCAGCTGTGCTATTTCCGCTTGCGAGTCATTTAATTTTTTATAAAATAGTTTTCTATTCTGTTCAAAGAGTTTATTGTCCCAATATTATTACTTCGTTTTTCATAGCGATTTATGCGTTGGGCTTTAGCGTCTATCTTCTGCCGCAGTAATTCTATAGTTTCGGTTATCTTATCTTCATGATCTATTTCGTATTTTCTATACATGCTTATTATTTTCTTTATGGCGTAGGGTCCGATGTTACTTTTTCTTGCTTCTATTAGTAATGATAGGTCTTTTCTCTATTGTCTTATCTGTTCCTGTATCCTATCTTTCCAATTTCTTTTTCTTTGCTGGTTTTGTACCTTCTTAGTTTTTGATGTTCCTAATATATTTGTAGTAACTGTTAGAGCTGTAGTGTATACTAGTAAGTTTATTTCCGTAAAACTACTGTTTTCCATTTGTATAATAAAACTTATTGCTTCATTCGCTATTTCTATTTGCTGTTTCACTTTCTTTGTTTCTACTATTTTTCTAAGTCTTGGTCTTTCATGCATTGGGAGTTCTTTATACTTATGCATTTCTACTTGTATTTGGTCTACCATCCGTCTGACCTCTTCTGACATCTGTATGGTGTGTTCAGCCTCATTAGGACAAAATTGCAGCTCTATTACTATATCTTGTTCTTCTGGGGGCATCTCAATTTTATTATCCCCTCCTCGTATATTTCGTTGTATCTCATCCATTTCGATAGGTGATAGTTTGTTAGCTCTGGTAATATAATTTTTTTGATTTAGCAGCTTCTTAGCATCGATGTTTGGTCGAGTGTTTGGGTTCCTCTCTCGCCATATGTTGTAAGTGTCTTTGTAATTGCCATGTCTTTCCTTAGTGTAAATATAACACCACATAACCTCCTTTATTTCATCTTTCGTCCAGCTACTTCTTACTACTTTTATTTGATTTCGCTCTTCTTATGTTGCTGGATTTTCAGTAAGTGCAACAGGGCTCTGCTGTGATTCCGCTGAGGGACCTGCTGCATCATTCTGTTTTCTAGCTCTACTTCTCAACTTATTATTATTATTATTATTATTATTATTTTAAATAGGCGACTCGACTACCAGGGTCATTTGTCGCTTTTGCTATACAATATCACTGGTATAAATGGTCAGTAATAAGTAACAAATCGGTACGAACAATAAATATAAGTAACAGATTACTACAACAATAGACACAATTAGCACGAACGAAAATATATAATAGGATGCCATACAAAACATTGATAAAACTATAAAAAAAAGTATATAAATAGGTAAAATAGATAAGACTGGCTAATATAAGTTTTGTAAGTAAATAAACATAATTCAAATATATAAAATATCACAGATAATAGTTTTTATCACAGACTAATAAGTTTTACAGTTTAGAAATTAGGTTTGTAGAACGTAGATATTTTAGTAACTTTAAAATATTTTCTTTATTATTGCTCAAAATTTCTGGTAGAGTATCAGATAAACCACAAGTTCTTCTCTGGTTGGTGTATTCATTACATTCGATAAGGATGTGTTCGACAGTAAGTGGAGTTATACACGTAGGACAATTAGGCCTACTTCCCTCTGTTAATAGAAAGGTAGAAGTTAATCGGGTGTGACCTATTCTTAATCGACTTATTATTGCTTGTTCCATACGTGTAAGTGTAATCTCAGATTGTTGTAACTTGACACTCGGTTTTATATCTTTTAGAGCGGTAGTCTTTGTATTCCACGCCGCTTGCCACTGAAGTTCTGATT
Organism: Agrypnus murinus; assembly: GCA_929113105.1. NCBI lineage: Eukaryota > Metazoa > Arthropoda > Insecta > Coleoptera > Elateridae > Agrypnus > Agrypnus murinus. Next base: position 76,306,934 of record OV816030.1, read on the forward strand.
TTTGCTTTATGTATGTTCTTGCGTCTTTTGGACAAATCACATTTACATCATTCTGAATCCGAGCTGCTGCAGATTTTGCAGCTTGATCTGCTTTCTCATTTCCAGAGATGCCAATGTGACTTGGTATCCATATCCACACTATCTGTGTGCCTTCACTGATTAGTTTTGATAGTAAGGTGTGTATGTCTTGAACTATAGCTTCGTTGTTAAATTTGTTACTTATTGCTAACAGAGAAGACAAAGAATCTGTGCAAATTACATGAATATCGGACGTTGATTCTCGGCATATACTTAACGCTTGCAATAAAGCATATATTTCACATGTAAAAACACTTACAGTGGGTGGAAGTGACCATGTAGATATATTATTGCCGTTGACTACGGCGCACCCCGCTCCTGATTCTGTTTTAGACCCATCGGTATAGAATACGTTGCACTGACCGTATGTATCGAGAATATTTAAAAAGTCCATTTTAATGACGTTAGCAGCTGTTTCGGATTTATTATATTTCCGAAGATCGAAACGAATATCTATTACTGGTACGGTCCATGGCGAAGTTTTAGGGTAGGCATTTAAATATAAACCAGCTTCGGGGATTTCCCATGCCCTAGAAGTGACGATGGATCTAACGGTCGCCGGTCTTGTACGCGTATCTTGTACTTGATAGAGGTTCAATAGAGCGCTGCTGACTAAGGATGATCGAATATGGTTATGCGTGCGATATAATGCCGTGACACGATAGTTTAATAGTAACCTTTGACGGCGTAGCCATAAAGGCTCTAACCCAGATTCTACGCATAAACTGTCTGCTGGGCTTGTTACAAAGGCCCCCATTATATAGCGTATTCCCATGTTATGTATTGTGTTTAAAATATTCAAACGGGATGGTCTGGCAGAGGTATATACCACACAACCATAATCGATTCGAGATAGAACCAAAGATTTGTACAGCATCAGCAGTGTCTGTTGATCAGATTCCCAGTTTAGGTTTGACAAGTATCTAAGTATATTTAAGATACTATTACAACGGGCTTTCAGTTTACTGATGTGTAGTGTCCAGGTGAGTTTAGAGTCAAATATTAGGCCTAAATAACAAAAATTATCTACGTTTTTAATAGGTACCGAATTCATCTGAAAGTTGTGTTCCTGTTGGCAGGTGCTTCGTTTGCGACAGAAATGTAGCGAGACCGTTTTCTCAGTTGAAGTTTGAAGACCTCTATTAGTGGCCTCCGAGGATAGCTTGGTGAGTGCATTTTGTAAAATTTCTTCAATATTATTGAAAGATTGTCCAAAAGTAAATATTACGATATCATCTGCGTAGGCACAGTATCGAACAGTTTTGTCGATGGATTCTAACAGTCCTTGTATCGCTATTAGAAACAGAGTGGCACGGAGTCCCGTTTTTAATATTATAATTTTCAGATAAAACATTGCCAACTCTGACTCTAATGACTCTGTTGTCAAGGAACGACTTTACGAATTTAGGTAAGTATCCTTTTATTCCCCACTTATTTAGTTGTTCTAATATTGTACTGTGCCTGGCAGTATCAAATGCACTTTTCAAATCTATAAAAATAGCTGTTAGGTGAAGACCTGCAAGAAAACTTCCTTGAACAGCATTTTCAATATTCACTAACGCATCTGTCGTAGAGTGTTCTCTACGGAATCCGAATTGATACTTGCTTAACAATTTTCTAGATTCGAGCAGCCATGATAATCTATTGGTAACCATCCGTCCCATTAATTTACATATGCAACTCGTAAGAGAGATTGGTCTAAAGCTTGATGGGCTTGTTGGCATTTTTTCTGGCTTCAATATGGGGATTATAGTGGCTTCTTTCCACGATTCTGGTAAAATACCAGTTTTCCATATGTTATTAAATATATTTAACAAACCCATTTTTGCGTTTTCAGTAAGATGCTGAAGAAATGCATTTACAACGCCATCACTGCCTGGTGCTGTGTTGTTGCTTTTTCCAAGTGCCTCGTTTAGTTCGTCAATACAAAAGAGACGGTTGTATTCATGTGCTTGCGGTGTATTGAAATCTATGAAATCATCCTCGTTATTGACTTGAGCTGCCTCTATATTGCACAACTGTGCAAAATGCTGCGCTAGATGGTTAGCAACATCTTGTTGATCACTTATGATTTCATCATTTATATTTAAAGTAATATTGAAGCAACTACGGTTTCCAGCAATGGCTCGTATTTGTTACCACACTTCACCAACATCATTAGTAGTGAACATACTAGATACATATTCCTGCCACGATTTATTTTTCGCTGCTTGAATGATTTTCCGGCATTTTGCCCGAGCTCTTTTAAGTTTATTAAGTTGTCAATAGTAGTGTTTCTTTTTAGAAGATTGAGTGCTCGTTTCTTTTCAGCAACAAGGGACCGGATTTGCTCGTTCCACCACGGGACTACTCGTTTGTGTGGAATACTTTTTGTTTTTGGGACATGTACTGTTGGTGCTTCTACTATAAAATTGGTGATGTCGGCTATCGTTAATTCTATATTAGATGAGGCCATCAACGTGTCTACGCATTCTTTATATGCATTCCAATCAGCTTTGTTTAAAATCAATTTTTGTGGAATTGCCGTGGGAGCGTTGACAGAACTAGGTTTTTTAATTATAATCGGAAAATGATCACTGAAGTGTAGATATGGGTCCGTAAAAAATACTAAAGTTGTCGATAAAGATGGAGTGCAGAGAGTTAAATCGATAGCACTGAACTGTCCAGTCGATACATTGAAGTGTGTTGGATTACCATTATTAAGAAGACATATATCCAGTCTGTCAACTAGGTCCTCAACAGCCCTACCCTGTCTATCGTTTTTATAAGACCCCCACGTGAAGCTGTGCGAGTTAAAATCCCCACAAATTACATAGGGATGGGGTAACTGACTGACCAGATCTTCGAACTCCTCAGTACTCCATGGTGCGCTTGGGAAATATATATTACAGATAGTAAGAGGCTTTGGATAAGTTATACGCATTGCGATGGCTTGCAGTTCGGTGTTAAGTAACAAGTTGCTGTAAGGTATATTTTCTTTTATGAGCATGGCAACGCCTCCATGAGCACGTTCTCCATCTGTAGCATCCTTTCGTAGTAGAAAATAGTTCTTTAGTATGTAGTTCCGATTATAATTAAATTTAGTTTCTTGTATGCAGAGGCAGTCAGGGTTATATTTTGAAACTAATAATTGAATTGAACTTAATTTGTTAAAAAATCCACGACAATTCCACTGTAAGATAAATGTATTATAATCCATTGTAGAAAAATATTTTAAGATGTACCTCTACGGGGTTTGCCTTTCGGCCAGCCTCGTTTTTTCTTTTTGACTTTATTTAATATCGTCCGTTCGATGAACTCCAGGCTTGATTCGATAGTTCGTTCATCTTCTGTATTATTACTTAGTTGTGAAAGTTTCCTTTTATCTTTTACACCAGTGTTAGCATTCTTTACTGTACTTGTAGAAGCTGTTGCTATAGTTGAATTTACTTTAGGAGTAGATATTTGACTATTATTTCTCTCTTCATCACTGCTGGCGATTTCGGAGGTAGTAGTTCTTCTTACTAAGAGAGCATTAGTTAGCTTTGCCAGTTCTTTTTTAATAATACCTCTAATTTCAGGAATTAGTGTACGTAAAGGATCTGCTTCTAATTGGGTGGTAACTTGAGCATAGGATCGGGATGGGACAGTGAAGGAATTAGACATACGTTTTGCTTCCGTATATGATACCCTATGAACAGTTCTAATTTCCTGTATTCGCATCTCTTGCTTGAATACCGGACATGACCTTGATGTCGCAGAATGATTATCTTTACAGTTAGGGCAGCTAAAGGGTTGCGTACAAGGTTCACCCCTATGTGAGGGATTACCACAGATGCATAATTCAGATTTATCACAACTAGAGGATACATGACCAAACGACTGACACCTATAACAACGGACAGGAGGGGGTATATAGGGTCTTACATTTAAATGGTAAAAGGCTGCGGTAATGCTTCTCTGTGTGTTAAACGTAAGGATATGATTAGGAGTATCGACAAGTTCTCCATTCCTCCTGCTTTTAATCCGTTTAACTTCTATAACACCTTCATGTTTTAAACCCTCTTTTATCTCTTCCAACGTGCAATTTAGGAAATCCCGACAGTAAACTACTCCTTTAGATGTATTCAGTGACATATGAGGATACACTTTAACCTCATAATCACCAAAGCGGGAAATTTCTAACAATCTCTGCGATTGAGCGTTAGATACAGTCTCTAACAATATCATGCCTTGTATTCTCTTAACTATCTTCGTTCTACCTATAAGTCCGTAGATAACCTTTGATATAACAAAAGGACTAGTCGTAGCAAAGTCACCTTTTTTCTCCATGACTAGGAACCGGGGAGAAGAATCCACCGTCTCACTAAGCCTAACAGGATCTTTAATTGGGGGAAAATCTAAACTGGTAGGGGTTGGGATTGGGGAATTGAATGGGATTTGGGTAAAGGGGGTGGAGCCGGGAAACTCCGTTGCTTCAAGGGGCACTTTTGAAACGTTGTTTGTTTTATCATCACTCATCATCATAATTTTAATTTTGTTTAAGTATGTGTGTAAGTATAGTGTGTGTGTTTTCCAATCCATTAAGTGTTTGACAGTTTAAGGAACCAGCAACAGTCAAAGGATTTCAAAGAACCCGACTCTGGTGGCCTCGACGGAGCCCCCCGCATTATACCGCAAGGTTCCCGGTCCAGGCGCCACCTGGCATTACGGCATAAGCGAGATTTTCTCAAGTTGATAGGGCAGCCAGGTCATGTTGGCTAGACCGACCCGGGCCCCTGTACTACCTTGCAGCCTGGGAGTGCACACCCCGGAACCCAGTTTTATCCGCTGTACCCTCCAGCAGGCGAGCCCAAGGAAGACTGCTACTAGTTCCCCACGCTGCCAAACAAGGAATGAGTGTGCGTGTTGGTGACCTGCCCGTATGCAGTGTACATGTGTGTAGTGTGAGTGTGTTTGGACTAATTTAGAAAACTGTGTGTTTATATGGTTGAGTTTACGGGCAGGTATGTGTGTTGGAACGAGATGTACTGAGCTGGTACCCGTGGGGGCGCTACTCCCCAATGGCTGCCCGCTTTCAGCCACCCTGCGGGTTATTATTATTATTATTATTTTTTTTTTTCCTTAATTCTGTTAATTATTAACTCTGGTACAAGTTTATTTCTGTAGATTGCGGCTCTTCTATCTGCGATATTCTGTTCAGTGAGGTTGTGTAATTCTGGATATTCTTCAATAAATATCCTACGCATTTCCTGCCTATAACCAAACTTTATTAATTCGGCGCGGGTTGCTTGCATATATGCTTTTATTATAGACAGATTCATTTCTTCTGTCCATTTTAATCTCCGCCGTGGCAGGCCCACCGGGGCGGTCCCATTCTCTGTAGTTTGGGAAACACTACCAATGGGTGTTGATATAGGTGTAGGGTTATCAACTTCGGCTCTTATATTTGTTCTTCTAATCCTGTTTCGATAGCGGTCGTCATCTAAATTATCTAGTCCGGCTTCTATTTGTATTCTTTGTTCACTCATAAATTGGGTTTTGCCTTTTATACCTGCGGCCAGGTTGCAGGGTGGAGTAACTGAAGCGGCTCTTTGACACGACAAACCAACAGCGGAGCCCTGCCGAACCACTACTCTTTTCATGGTTACGCTGTCTAGCCTAAAGAAGGTCGTGCCTTTCCCCCTATTATCTTTTTCCCGGGAGGGTGCGGGGTCTATTCCCAAAAGTTAGTAATTGAGAATATACAGACTCAGGTTAAAGTCTGGTTAGTTAGACCCTTTTAGTCGCCTCTTACGACAGACAGGGAATACCAAAGGACTATTCTACAACCCGGTACCTCTACGGGTTTTATTATTATTATTATTATTATTATTATTATTATTATTATTATTATTTTTTTTTTTTTTTTTTTGTTATCACACAAACTGTGGATGAGTTAGTGACTGTTTTAGCAGTACGCCGGATTTCTCAAGACGACTGTTATTTTATGGCTCTTCTTATTATTGCTGTTGTGGCCAATATGACAGCTTTTTGCATATGGTATATGGCGCTTAATGGGATGCCTAATTCATTGAGATGCAGGGGAATCTTTTTATGTACAAGTCCATTAGAGGTAATAATAAATGGTTTAATGTCTACCCTCTGCACTCTCCACATTGCACTGATTTCATCGGCTAAATCTCTGTACTTTTCCATTTTGCCTCTGTAAACTCTGCTTATATTTTCATCTAACGGCACTGAAAAGTCTATTATAGTACAACATTTTGTTTCTTTGTTGATTATTATCATATCGGGCTTGTTATGTTGTACTGTACGGTCGGTTATGATGGTTGTATCCCAATATATTTTGAATGATACATTTTCTAGTACCGGTTGGGGACTATATTTATGAAATGGTGTGTTATTTGCAAGCCCTACGTTTTGCTCCAACATTTGGTGAATAACTTTTCCCATGTTATCTTAGACTTAGATAAGCTGAAGATGCAAGATTTGTACATGCTGATGAGAGGTGCTGTATCGATTCCTCTTCCTTATTGCAAAGCCTGCATTTTGTTGTTTCAGGGTTTAAATGCATGATGTGCTTTTGGTAGTATCGTGTTGGAACTACCTGATCCTGTATGGCTAATAGCGCCCCCTCCGTCTCGGGAAACAGATATCCCGCTGTAAGGTAAGTGTTAGAATAGGTTTTATCCACGTCTTCTTGGTGTAAATTATTGAAATAACGCCCATGCATGGGTTTATTTCTCCATTGATGTTTTAATTTGTCAGTATAATTTTCTGTTTCAGGTTCGGGTGTTGCTAAACCTAGTGCAGAAAAGCTTTGATCAACTCTTACCATACTTTGGTGTAAAGGTAAGTTTGTATTGCTAAAATACTGTTTTAACTTTTGTTTTTCTCTTTGATGTGCATTCTCTAAGTTGACGATTCCACGGCCTCCCTCTGCTCTAGAAAGATACATTCTTTCAATTGCAGGGTTAGGGTGTAACATTCTGTACTTTGTAAGCGTGGTCCTAAGCTTCCTATCTATTGCTTGGAGTTCCGTTTTTGTCCATGCTAGTACTCCGAAAGTGTACGACACCACTGGTATAGCCCAGGTGTTAACGGCAGTAATCTTACTTTTTGAGTTAAGACTTGTGTTTAAAATTTTCTTAACCCTGTCGAAGTATTCTGCTGTGACTGATTCTTTATTGGCTTTTTCATTTATTCTCAATCCCTGTTGAAAACCAAGGTATTTGTAGCATTGCTCTGGAGTGAGCGCGGTAATAATTGTATTATCCATCAATGTACTGTTTTCTGTTTGAATGATTTTTCCTCTATTGGCATGCATAACCGCGCATTTATCTAAGCCCAGTTCCATTTTTATTGATTCACTAAATGCTTTGACTAGTTCCAGTGATCCATGAAGCTGCTGTGAAGATTTTGCATATATTTTAAGATCGTCCATATAAAATAAATGTGAGATTTTGGCGTGATCTTCGATGATATAGCAATTACTACTTCGATTTAGCATTCCGCTAAGTGGATTTAAAGCCATGCAAAACCAAAGGGGACTAAGGCTGTCCCCTTGGAAGATGCCCCGCCTAATTGGTATTTGGTCTGTGGTGTATGTTCTGGTTTTGAGTGTATTTCTCCATGTTTTCATGAGATGGCGGAGAAAAGCTATTATAGTAGGATCTACTTTGTATATTTTAAGGATTTCCAGGAGCCAGGAATGTGGTATTGAGTCAAATGCTTTTCGGTAGTCTATCCAGGCTACCGAAAGTTTCCTCTTTTTTGCTTTTACCTGGCCAGTTACAATTGAGTCTATTATTAGCAATTCCTTGCAACCTCTACCTCGTTTTTGACAACCATTTTGTTCCCACGCTAGGATATCGTGGCTTTTTAAGTGTTCCGCAATTTTAGAATTTAGTACGGAGGTGATAATTTTATAAATACCTGGTAAACAAGTAATTGGCCTGTAGTTTTTTGCCTCTTCGGTATTTCCAGTTTTAGGTAGCATATGTGTAACTCCTAGGGTAAAGTATTCGGGAACTATGTGAGGATTGTGAATTGCATGGTGTATTTGTGTTGCTAATGTAGTGTGCAGATTGGTTAACGTTTTCCACCAGTAGTTATAAATGCTATCAACTCCAGGTGCTGACCAATTTCTTAGTTTTCTGGTCACTCTAGTGATATCTTCTGTTGTTACTTGCATTTCTTCCATAGATGGCACATTTTGGCGTTGATGTTCCTCTGTTTTTATCCAGTAGGCCTGTTTGTTATGCTGGACTTGGTTGGACCATATGTTTCTCCAGAATTGCGTCATTTCTTCCTTATTTGGAGTTTTATTTTGTATTGTACTGTTTCCGTGTTGTAGATTTCTATAAAATGTAGACTGTGTTCTAGTAAATTGTATGTTTTCGTGATACCTTCTAGTTCTTGCTCGATATCTTCTTAGTCTACAGCCTAACATAGATATTTTTTGTTTTAGGTTGTCCATGAGTACGATCAGCTTCTGGCGGTAGGATGGATCCCTGGGCCTGATTTTTGATGTTTGGGCGAGCTTTCCAACCTTTTTCCTTGTTTTTCTGCTGGGGTTTTGGTTATTAAGGTGAGTATGTAGTATCCCTACATCTTTTCTAATATTTGTTATCTTGGTCTCTAATCTACGTTCCCATGGTGGATTTTTATTTAGGTTTAAGAGGTTTTTCTCAGTGCCATGTTGCCTTGGTGAATGTAATTTGTTTATCACAGCTGCTGCACAGTATGTAATATGGCATAAGTCTAGCAGATCTTCATTGCCTTCTAAAACGTTTGCGATGCAGGTGTTGAGGTTATTTATTGATTTCTTAGTTTCCGGATTTAGATGCAGTTTAGGCATTCTCGGTCGATGTTCTAAAGAAATGCCTCTGTATTTGAAGTTTAGCTCCATGTATAGTTCAGATATTTGGCGTAGTTCCGCCTCATCTTGATCTTCATTCCCTGTATCTCGGGTTGTTGCTGTTGGCTCGGCATCTTCTATTAAATCTTCAAGGCGTACAGATCGCCTCTCTGAATTTCTCCTTCTTAGCTCTCTTTTTATTTTATCGAGTTCGGCCTCTGACAAGGCTCTCCTGTTCAATATTGATCGTACTTGATCAGAGAGTCGTTGGGCCGATATTTTAAGTTCCGGGTGTATCTCTTTCCAAAGCGCTTCAAGACGCTGCCGGTATCCAGTTTTGTTGGATTCTACTTCAGTCACTTGGTAGTATGCGCGCATCAGCTCGATATTGAGATTTCTTGACCAGCGCATACGTCGTTGCCCTTCTTCTTGGGTTACAGCGGGGTCTCTCTCAGGTGTAGAGCCCAAGCCTCTCCCACGGGCAGTATTGTCCTGGGCGGTCGACCTTGTGGTGCCAATTCGCTGGGAGGCGCCACTCGCTCCACTACTCCCAGCTAGAGGTTGATAAACCAAGCCAGAGGGGCCAGCCTCCGGGGTTTCCCTCCCCGCTCCTCTGGTATTATATCTTCTTAAATTACTGCTAACTATTCTTTGGAACACATTACGGGGTTGTTGGCCCAAGTAATGGTACACCCCCGTGTCGTGGGAGATACGGCATTTTATTCCTGCTGCCAGGTTTTCCTCCCTATTATTTTTAATTCCCGGGAGAGTACGGGATAGGTTCCCCAGCATAGACAATAAGAGAACATTCGTGACTAAGGTCGCTGGCTGTACCGTCTACCATGTCTATCAGTGAATCTTACGGTAGCAAGTCATGGACCTGGCCAGACATTATTATTATTATTATTATTATTATTATTATTATTATTATTATTATTATTATTATTATTATTATTATTATTATTATTATTATTATTATTTTTCTTTATTTTTTTTTCGCAGTTTTTCCTGGTTTCTTCCCATTAAGCTGAATCCTGTCCATGCTTTAATGGTGTTTGACTGGATGATGTAATTTTTTCCCTCCTGTTTCTTTATTTCCTAAGAACTTTCTTACGATTCTAGTTGTGTCTAGAATAACAGCTTTCTGAAGTTGGATATGTGTTCTTTTCGGCATTTGTATTATTTTTAAGTTACCGGTTAGTTCTCTATGTATCACACCGGTACTCGATAATATTATCGGTATGATATGCACAGTAGTAGGGAAAAAATGAGAGTTCTGGAACCACCCCCCACTCCTGACCTTGACCTTGAACCTATCTCGCTCTAACACATGGTGACCTTGAATCTATCTCTGTCATGTTAACGTGGCAACACCGCATTCTCAAGGTCAACAAAATGGCAACACCGCATTCTCAAGGTCAACAATATGACAACACCGCATTCTCAAGGTCACCAATATGGCACCACCGCATTCTCAAGGTCAACAATATGGCAACACCGCATTCTCAAGGCCAATGATATGGCAACAATGCATTCAAGACCACTCTTCAAGGTCATCATACACCATTCAAGGTCAAGCTTTAGATATATATAGCAGGTTGCATGTATGGGAAGAGTAAAGCGTTTGCAGTTGCAGTGTACAGTGCAGTGTTACAATGGAAAGCCTCGCTAAATCAATTGAGAATGCGAAAGCGCAAGCTCTAGAAAAGCAGTTGATGGTTCCAAACGAGCTTCCTAAGGATGCTAAATGGGCACCGCTAGTGAATCAATCAGTGTTTTATTTAAACAAATCAAAAAGTAAAGTTGTATTTGTTGGATTATGTGCTCATTTGGGATTCACTCCTGTAATAAAAGTAGCTGGAGTAAAGAATCAGTGCATGCTGTTTGATGAAACGGAGTGGAACGCGTTAATAACCAATGAAGGAGTCATTAATAAATACTTTAAAGCAGGAGAAGAGGTCGGGGTTCCTTTGAAAATGGGTACAAAAACTATCTCGTTTGAGCGTGTTAACAGAAATTACGATAAAACAAAAATCATAAAGATAACTGATGCAGGAGATGATGAATTGTATTTAGCGTGGGAGTCCTTATATGAGCTGTGGCAGTTAATACCGTTACTAACATATCGATTAAACCTTCTGAAGGGTTTGGAATTTTTCAATTTCTACCATAGCATAATAGATGGTGTTGTAGACATGCCGGGTGACTGCATAGTGAACATCACAAACATATTGGAACCATTAATGAAGATGCAAATCCCGAACGTGTTTGGAATGCTAGAAGTTGTGCATTATCTACCAGAAAAGGTAATAGTGGATGTGGAAGTCAAAAGGTGTATTGCGTAATGGAAGAATGAAGAGCGGAAAGGGTGGGGGGCGGGTGAATATAAGAACACATGGTCTAGGTGTAACGTAGTGAAATACAATGGAGACGCGTAACAGTGAAGACGTATCAAGCAAAGCTATTGATAAACTGAATGCTGTGGTGAAACTACGGTGTGAATTAGAAGCGCTAGAGGAGGATGCGGTACACGAAGCTGTTCATGGTACGGGGATATTCAGTCCAGAATATTGTCAAGAGTTAGCACAACGATATAGAAAAGGCGTGCAGTTGTGTCAAGACTTCATTAGAGGTGTGATTTGTGACGAGTGTTTGGTAAAAAAGCTCATTGCGCAACATCTAAGGGACTTTGCATATGACTTAATAGAGGACGGATTAAATGGGTGGTTTAGTGACATTTGATGAAAGTAAAAACAAAATACATTACATGTTAACATGGGAGTATGCACATCGTCAAGCACGCAGAAGTCAATGGGAGATAATAGCAAGGGATAGGGTACGATTTCAGAGACGAATAAGCTACGTAGAAAATGTAATCGCTCCAGTTTTGAGAGAAGAGTATAGAGAGGGTATCTATAATACACGTTTTAAAAGTGGTGGGGGTATAGTTTAAATAGTCACATCAGTCGCTTACCGTCAGTTACAAAAATGGGTTCAATCAAAGTGGGTTGGCAACATTACTGGGTTCTTGAAACAACAGATAAGGGTGAAATTAAATTTTCGCGTTATAAAACGCACAATACCGGGTTGTTAATCGAAAGAGCTAAACTATCGAACACTGTGGTTGTACGTAGTGAAAACGATTATCGACACACTTCGTGTGCAGGTGTAGAAGTCCATTATTTGTTAAAAAATGGTAAACTTATAAATATACAAAATTCCACATGTACAGAACAGGGGTTGCTCATACATCGTCATACTATTAACTTGTTGCCTGATAAATGTGATTTCATTCTTATCAAATGTAAATGTGTTACACCGTATAGTGAATGGATTGCTGCAACTGAACGTGCACGTGACAACCTTGCTGCTGTCGGTTTTCCTTCGGGTTTAGTGCGTTATCTGGAATGGGAATTAAAGGGTAGTAATTGTTATATATTCAATTGTGAATAGTTATATAAGTTTGTAATAGACAATGAATAGTTGTAATCATATGATGTTATCTGGATTGGGTATTAAAGTTTAGTAATTGTTATATTTAATCGTGAATAGTTATATAAGTTTGTAATAGACAATGAATAGTTGTAATCATATGATGTTATCTGGATTGGGTATTAAAGTTTAGTAATTGTTATATTTAATCGTGAATAGTTATATAAGTTGTAATAGACAATGAATAAATAGTTGTAATCTTATTATGTTGTTTTAATAAAACCATTATGAATATTTAAAAACTTTATTCTGAAAAATCCATTACATGAGTTTTATATAAGTAGTATACATTACTTAATGCACAATAGCACAGTGAATGATGATGATAAAAGCATGATGGAAGCATAGCCTGTAGAGCTGGTTCCTCTGGTAACTCCACCACCGGTTGTGATACGAAACGTCGAATGTAGTTGCTCTTTTCAGATCCCTTCACGTAAATGGTATCCGCCTGCTGAGTTAAGCGTTGCAGAATTACAGGGAGCATAAAGGGAGGTGTGAATCCTTCATTCCAATCCAGACAATGATGATTATGCATTAACCAAGTAGCTTGTTGACGAAACGTGGGTGGTAAGTTGCGAAAGGCGAATGGAGGTTTGAAAACGTAGTGAGACACACGATGTCCATCAAACACGGCTAATTCCTTGGGTGCAAAGTCTTTTTCTGAAGTCTTGAAACCTTGCACATCGATAACTAGCATGATCGAAGCGTGCGACTATACTAATAAAGGTAACAGGTCCTTGGACGTATATAACGATTTCCTTTACAGTTGACGTACTTGCTTTGTCAATGCATTATACGTAAATACACGATCGTGCAAAATGAGACAGTAAGCAGTAGTGTTCGCTGGAATGCTTTTGTGAGTTTCGAAAGTAACTCGAAGAACGACAGCTTTCCCTAGCAAGGAATCTTTCTGTCGCGAACAGTCGATGACGATTAGAGGTGTAAGTGCCTTAAATCTATCAGGAGTCAGTAGAGGTTCGTTGGGTTTATCATAGTAGGATCGTTGAAAGTTAGCATACATTTCGTATAAAGTAGCATATCGATTTTCACCATAATTAATATTTAATTGATCGTAAGGATATCTTTCCGTATTTAAAAATACCGTCACGTTTTGAATATCACAGGCGTCGAATGTGCTCATATCTTTCTGCAACTGACCATCACGATCGGTTTGAAACCCTATGATAACGTAACGGGGAGTTTCCAGAGTGGTCGATGTTTTAATAGACCAACTGTGCTTATCCGTTTGCGGTACAGCGGGATAAATATGTGTTTCCCAGCTTCTAAATGCCACTTGAGTGTCAATATTTTTCCCAATATATTTCGTTAATGATAATTCTTCCGCCAATCCCGGTTGAATATGTGGAACTTTCCAATGTATTTTTTGCAAGTTAACCTTAAGCTTTTCATTAGCATCGGTGGATATTAGGGCATCGACATCGGAATTGCTTCTAATTAATACCAATTCTTGACGAATATTCATAATAATCTTTCCATAGTCTTCAAAAATCCCCAACAGTGTTGATAAAGGTATGCAGGCGCAAAAATTACCTTTACTATCTAGCAAGGTGCTGGTACCATCCGGAAACCAACCAGCGTTTTGTAACTTAACGCTTTCATTCGAATTGTGGGAAAGGTAAGCTTTCATGGTGGTTGTTAGACCAACTTTTGTTACCGAATCCACCACAACTCCATTCATTTCGTACCGAATCTCACTAAAAAGATATGCAATACCATTGTTTATAAATTTACCACTCGCTGATGGTTTACCATCTTCTTTCAGTACAGTACCTTCTACATATAGATAACTACGCGAAGGCAAAGTGGACATATCCTCTTGAATAGGTATTCGAATTTCATCATTATTCTCAAAACGAGTGGTATAAGGCTGGTGAGTGTGAAATTCAGCTTCAACAATCGAGTTATCGACGAGCACTTTTTCGTTTACATTTAGCACATTCATTTTGGGATAATAAAACCTAAGGTTTGCAAGAATAAGCGGTTACCCCTTGTCAATTGAGTAGCGACCGATGCCTGACTAACCATTTTCCGCTTCCAACACGATCTTTTATAGCCAGAGCGATCAGTGCAACATCGAGGAGTGTTATATTTGAACACCATCATCCACGCTCTTCAAATGAAGTCCTATCGTCACGGTTTCCCCTTGGAAATTAACCAAATCCCCGTCTTGATCCAATATTTTAAGGGTAATGTTTGAAATAGTATTGACATTAATTGGTAAATAGGGTGCAGTCTCAGGTGCTTCTATTATTTTGAATCCAGGAGGAACACTGGGGAAGAACTGATGTATCACATGGGCAGGTGTACCATTAATATAATTTCCTGTTATTATATTACATTCTATCATTAGCGAGTTAACCTTGATAATTTTAACTGGAAAATCAGATATGTGACGTTCCTTAGCTTTTAAGATTCTATTCTTAAACCCTAACAATGTTCCGATAGAGTGTTCAACTGTAAAGTCAATGTCGTGATCGGCTTTTATAATCGATCTTAGGGTATTATGATTCGGATCGATGTTAACAGACTCACCGTTTACTTGAGAATTAATGTATTGAGCTATATCAGCAAGCTCATATGATCCAGTAGGTATCTTTATTATTCTTTCTCCCATTTTAAACACGTTGTTTTTATCCGTTACGTTCGGAACAGTATTGAACGTTTCGAAATTTGTCAAACGCATAACCCATTGTTTTGTAGGATCCAAATATATGGGAGGGTTAAAAGGAGAAGTTAAAACAGACGTTGTAGCGGAGAAGATAAATGTTTGAGACATCTCAACATTCCCAGTAAGACTGAGGAAATGTTAAGGAGTGTTTTCATATAAAAAGTTCAGCGCTAAATGTCCACAATTGTACGAATTTAGCTTCTGAAAAGCATCATAGTTGTAACTAATAACGTTTAAGCTATCATCACTTTTAAAGTAATGAACGAGTTCTAGTGGGGGTTTTAACTGTCCAATACTATCAAAGTATAATATATGTCGACCACGTTTAACATACGATGTCCAATGCGTACCTTCCCCATCTGTATCATCCAAATTCACAATTCCACATTCGTTTTTATGGATACGTTTCGGTAACCCGTTTCGCATAAAAATACCTCTGAAGTATGGAATTTTTAACTCGTTTACGTACTTTGACAGATCGATATTGGTCAGTGGTCGGTGTGGTAGCTTTAAGGGTAGTTTTTTGGAGGTCGTAAATACAATCCTAATCCTTTTTTGTACGGTTTCAAATATAATCCTTTTCCTACAGGCGCTTGCTCCATCGCTATATTGTGTCGTTTCGTTTCTTCGAGCGCTGATTTCGCTGCTTTTGCTTCATTCACTGCTTTGGCAACCGCAGCTGCTCCAGTTCCTAACGAGCCTATAGCTCCGAGAGCGGCAAATAAAGGAATCAGCGGTAGGAAACCACCTTGCTTGGGAATAGGTATAATCCGACCTTTGGGAGCAATGATACGTTTACGTTTCAAGGCCGCTAGGGCAAGACGAGCAGATCGTTTTAAAGATAACTTTTTTACTTTACCACCAATACGTTTTCTAGCTAATTTGATGGCGTTGTTGAACGTTAAAGTACCCCTTCTTTTCACCTTAGATCGCCGTCGAACACCCATACCCAATTTTCTTTTTCCAGACATAATGCCGGCCAGAGTAAGTGCAGCCGCTCTCTCTCCAAAACGAGCGTCCTTAGAACGAAACCTAGTCCACGCCTTATGTCCTAATATACTATCGGCTTTATGACGTTCACCAAGATCGTTAGTTTTTGAATAGACTATGTCGTGCTCTTTACAAGCTTCATCCAACGGGTTTATTCCTTTGTCTCCACGAGCAAGCCTTTGATGTAAACGGGTGCCAGGTCCGCAGTAGTTATACCCTGGTAAATGTAATTCTAACGGTAACTTATTAATGAGAGTGTTGATCACTCCCTTCCCCTTACGAGTTGATTGACGATTATCCGCTTTTCGCAGAGTACGTTTCATAACACATTACTCCTCCTATCACAGGTGAAGAGTGACTGTAAGTGACCCGTCTACATATATTTATATATATCACACACGTGTGCTCTTCCCTCACAACGTGTCCTACATGGAGCAGCTAAAGTTGGTGCATCAGAGACACAGATTACCGGTTGTAAATCGGGATAATTGTTCACCGACGCCACAAGTGTTTAAACATAGCGTATTGTTGGGTGCAGGATGCAAACGCGGTATAATAGTAGGCAGTTCCGGATGTGGTAAAACCAACCTAATGATAAGTTTACTAGAACATCCAAACGGTTTACGCTTCGAAAACGTATATGTTTATAGTAAATCTCTTTATCAACCGAAATACGCATATCTGCGCGACCTGTTTCGATCATTACCCATCGGTTATTTCGAATACGATTCTTCTGAAACTATATTACCGCCTAAGGATGCAAACCAAAACTCGGTTATTATCTTCGACGATGTAGTTTGCGATAGTCAAAGCACCATACGTGATTACTTCTGCTTCGGGAGACATAAACACATCGACTGTTTTTATTTATGTCAGACATATTCTGCGATACCTAAACAACTCGTAAGAGATAATTCAAATCTCATTGTCGTGTTTAAGCAGGATAATACTAACTTAAAACACATATTTAACGATCATGTTAGCGGGGATATGACTTTCGAAGCGTTTAAACACTTGTGTTTACACTGTTGGAAGGAGAAATATGGCTTTTTAGTAATCGACAAAGATTATCCACTTAATGGAGGACGTTATCGAAAAGGTTTCGACTGTTACTTCACCATAAATACCGAAGACACGAACTAAACGTTTTAGTAAACATGGATAAGCGTGTAGCAGAAGACTTGGTTAAAGCACGACGTCATGTTAAACAGAAATACAAAAGTCTCAAGTCTGAAATTGCACGGTCAGAAGTGGAACTACAACGCCGCTATCAACCTATCACTCAACCATTGCGTGAGTTTATAACCGGAGTTAAAACGGAATTATTAACTCCGAAAGAAGAACCCTTAAAAACGGAAGTGTCTTCTCCCATACCTACCTCGACCCCAAAAAAATTTTATAAACGACTTCCACCCGCAAGACGAATACCTCACGAACCATCACCTATCACCCAAAGAATGCGCACTACTAGCGTTCCCTCACCTGATATCTCAGTTTTTGAAACAGAAGTCCTGGAAGAATCTGGGGTCCCAACATTGGATCAATTGAAAGAACAACTTGCTGCTGTTGGATTCAGTCCGGAATTCCAAACTTACATAGATGAGACCTTTTCTGGTAGAGCTAAAATGTATATGGAAAACATGTTCAAGGATACTAAGAACGAGTTCGATCATCATTATGGAGTACGATTCCATCCGGAATCTCACCAGTACCTAATCGGAGACGCCGTACTCACTTTTGACGAGAACGACTTTATTATTAAAAAACCCTCAGGCACAATTTTTAAATATACAGGCACTCCTGGTTTTTACGAATTAGTATTTAAAAAAGCACCTATTGGATACACCCAATCAGACTTGCAGAAGTATAAGGACCTTCTTACACGTACCAATGCTACCAGAAGAGGTTACATTGAGGGTGCACAGCTACACGGAACCGGAAAGAAATATTCAAGTATAATTAGACCCCTTCTAACTACTCCTGGAGCAAGATTTCGAAGCGAGTCTACACCTACTACACCGGTCACGCGATCGAAAACTCGCACATTACCAAAACGTGGCGGTGGTATGCGCGTTCTCAACTATAATAATAAACAGGTGGAATTTATACCTTGGAAAGATCCTAATAAACTAGTGGACAGATTGAGACTCCTTTTAAGTTCAAAGTCGGCTGGCCACACCGGTCACACTAATGAAATCATATATATTATCGATGAATTGAGAGCTGCTAAAATTATCGAATAAATCATCACACGCGTATCGATCCGTTTCATAATATTGCTAACGTTAGTGCAATCATGACGCTCAATAAATTCGGGAAACATCTTCACAAAACCCCTCGACACTCGTTCGAAAGTGTACCTATTAGACGATATACCAAATGTAAGGTACACAACAATGATGCTATATCCGTCTACAGCCGTCCCATTTTACTTCGAAGCTGTTATTAGTCAGCCATATCATCATATATCGTCAGTACCTCACGACGATGACTCTGGATAAGTTCGGTAAACATCTTCATAAAACTCCTGTCCGAGTTAAACTCGACGCTCGTGCAAAAGTATTCTTTTTAGAAGACGTGTCTAATTTACACTACGAGACAATGTTGTATATGATGGGAATATACAACCATGAAAACGGTTATGCACTTTTGAACTCCACCAACTTCGAGTATGTCGTTCCTCTAACAAAAGGTATCATTAAACAAATCAAATACTATCCCACAGATGCGCAAATCTTTTTAAACGATACGTTATACGATGCCGAATCACTCATCGGAGTGTCATTGAAGAAAGGGGATAAGTTTAAGGTGAAGAAGCCTGGATCAAAGGACATATTTATTTTTGAAGCTGTTATTAGTGTTCCAGCATTTTCTAAATGAGTATAAAACGTCAAATAATTGAAGAATTGCATAAACCTGCTCGTAAACGATTTCAAAGAAGACGCGTAATCGTAAAAGACCTGAACGATTTGTACATGGCCGATCTTGTGGAAATGATTCCTTATGCTAAAATAAATAAAGGTTTTCGATATATTTTAGTATTGTTGAATATGTTTAGCAAGCGTGTTTGGGCGTGTCCACTTAAACGAAAAACCGATGAAGACGTCACGAAAGCAATGAAAAAATTATTAACATCAACAGGAGGTACTCCCGACAATTTACAAACGGATATGGGGAAGGAATTTTACAACCAGCATTTTCGTAAGCTAATGCAAACGTTCAACATCAACCATTACAGCACCTTTTCTAGTATGAAAGCAAGTCCGGTAGAACGTGTAAACCGAACTCTTAAAAACAAGATGTGGAAGGAATTTTCCATGCAAGGGTCATATAAGTGGTTGCAGTTATTACCAAAGGTTGTTAACCAATACAACGATACCGTACACCGCACCACCGGCTACAAACCCATCGAAGTGAACCACAGCAACGCCAAGATTCTTTTAGAAACAGTTTACGATTTCCAGAAAACCACCGACCTGCGAAGTGCTAAATTCACAGTCGGTGATCACGTGCGAATCAGCAAGCATCGGGCAGCGTTTGCGAAAGGTTATACTCCCACATGGAGTACCGAAATCTTTCAAATTAAAAAGGTTAATCGAACCAATCCCATAACGTATATCTTGGAAGACACGAACGGGGAAGAGATACGTGGAGGCTTCTACACGGAGGAATTACAGATGGTTATAATTACAGATTGGTACATCCTGAAGTATTTTTAGTAGAGAAGGTGTTAAAAAAAAAGGGAGATCAAGTTTTAGTGAAGTGGTTGGGCTTTGATAATACCCACAACTCGTATATAGCAGCACGTGATATAGTGCATTAAGTAGTATAGTGCATGCAGTGTGTTGCAATGTTAATATATAACTATCATTTTATGTAAGCAGTAAACAATAATAAATCACTTTTTGATATCAATAGTGTGTTTTATTTCTTCTACCTTTACAGAAACACAGAGTATGATGTATATAATTTATTCACATTAATCAATATCATAATAAATACATCAAATATATACGGTTATAAACTACAAAGCATAAATACTATTTACAATAATTCATAACAAAGAAAAGGCTGTTGTCAACGTAGCCGGGGGCCTCTGCGATAATACTAATCAGTACCGTCGGTTCTACCAACAAACGAGTTCCAAAATTACATTTCGGCTTGCAGTAATTGTAACAGACGATCCAAATTCTGATAACTATCACGCCCCGGATGAATATCGCGGTGTCCCCATGCTAAAGTGTTGTGCGACCCGGGAATAATGTAACGTTTGTTATCGGCTGGTGATAACGCTACTTTATTCAGAAGTTCTGTGTACATAGCATGTAAACGTGATTTGAATATAAACATTTTTCGGAAGAGCACAACACCATCTTCCACAACCTGACGGTAGTCCTCAACGGTGAGATCGCGCTTAATTACCGCCCTTTTTACCCCTTTCGCCTTTTTAATCGCCATTTCACCGTCGCGGTCAAGCACGTTTACACAATACGTTTTAGCACCTGCACCGTAGAAACTGCAGAGGGGCACTCCACAATATTCATCTTTCATTTTACCAACCACCGAGGCCGTGCGCGGTATACCGTGAATGTTGTCGGGTGGGAATTTTGAGGTGTCAAATTTATCTAAGTGTTGCTTCATATCAGCATAAAAATTTTCAGTACGAATTTCTATAATGAAAGAGTCAGTATCTGTGTACAGCAAGCGCACGTTATCACCATATAAAGGTTTGAGAAAATCATAAAAAAATTCATACATTATCGTTTTAGAAAGATCCAAAATAGTAAAACCCACGTACACCGGTTTATTGTATGTAACCGACACTTTTTGTAACTCTATAGCGACCAAATTTTCCGAGAAGACAGCAACGCTTTTGAATTGAGGCTTTGCTACTAACGTCTCAGCCCCATGCTTTTTACCATGACGTTCCCAATGACTAACCAAACGAACGTCCACCCTTTTATCGACATTTTCCATTGTCTTGCCAAATAAACTGTTAACCATTAATTTAAAGAAGTCCCTGTCCGCTTCGTTAGTTGCCTGATTACGTAACGTGGTATTCAAATCAATATAGGAACGCAACCAGGGTGCCTGATGAAATTTTAACACGCGATGAATTTTGGTTAATTCTAAACCATGCTTAAGACACTGTTGTAAATTTCTATAGTGGATAACGTAACGCGTTTTATCGAACAAGTTTGGAATTAATTTTGGGTGACGCGCGTTTCCCGTAGGCGGCACCAGAGGTTCGGGGCAGAAAGGAAAGTCATTATGTAAATCGTGCAACCGCGTTGGGTAGTGTAGATCTACTTCCAGCACGTAACCCATATCGGCGTCTTCCGCCACGGAATTTAGATCGAACTGTTCAATTTCGTACGGACTAAGCCATTCAAAGTCGCGCTGCGGCAGATACTGTCGCATACTGTAACCGTAGAGATTGGTAGCATCGAGATACATAATAAAAGAATGGGGCTTGGACGCGTCATAATTTGGAAGAAACGTATTATTCGCGAAACACTTCCTGCCAACACAGGTACTGACACCTCCCCGAATACCTTTCTTAAAGAAATGGAGCATGTCCAGATCCGTGAGCAGCTCCAGTTCTACAGACGTGCGTTTCAACATAGCATCCCAACTTAAACCCGGTGCAGTAAAATACTGCGCCGGATCTAACTTGTAATTTTCAAGACATACACGTCTAAAGTTTTCAAAGACATCAGTCAAAAGTAAGACATCGGTTTTCAAATAGAGATCCGAATAGTCGCCCAAAGTCGTGCAACCAAACGTATTCCACACCTCCACAGCGCGACCATACCGCGATCGAGAGACGTGTTCCCCTGTCAAACGATCGAAAAAGTCCTCATACGTCGGCAACGTGTCCTGTGCGAGTTTGGAGAAGCTGTCGACGTACGAATAGGGAAACACACCTTTCTGTCGCAGTAAGTCGAAGCTAACCCCATCTCCAAAATACTTTTTGATAGTCAAACACTGGTCGGAAGTTAGATTTTGAGATAACTTATCCAAACTAGAATTTAAAAATCGTAAACTGTCCAGAAAGCGCATTTTAAGACATACCTGTATTCGTTGGGACCCGTCCCTAATTTCATCTACCAAAAGCTGTTTCGAAAACGAAACGTATTTCTCTTTATTGAGCGCAATCACTTCGATTGCTTCTTTTTCTAATGCCAATTGCTTTATGAATAGATGTGAATCATATCCCGTCAAATTATGGAAAAATATCGGTATGAAGTCGGGAATTTGATACATTAAATTGCACCCGGAGTGAGCCGCTCCGCGGTACTCGCCGCTGAGGTGACAGTGATCTTTCACCTTAACGTCGTTTTCACCAAAGGGTTTGTCACAAATATGACACACGGTTGCGTTATCATAGTTGAAAGTTTGTCGGCACGATAAAAGTCGCATGTCTTGAACATGTCTTAAATGATCCTTATACAACCTTCTAACATCTCCTTCTAAGCGCAGCATAAACTCACTTGCTGCATTCGGACCACGGTACAATTCAAATTTAGATAACGCGTCATCGTAGGAACACTTAATGTAATACGCAAACGAATGTGGTTCGTGTTCGTACGATGTCATGGTAAATTTTCCACTAGGATCCGGCTCAACCGTGTCCAAAGGTTTCAACACACTTTCAAAATCCGCGTAAACGACAAAAGGTACTGTAAGTTGCTTTTGAAAATTTTCAAACTTCAATAGATTACCCGGCCGGTCGTGCCCCCATTTATTGCATACGGGTTCGATAGTTGGTAACTTGGTGTAAACATGATTGCAATCAAAACGGGTATGTTGTTTTAATCTACTTTCACTTGGAAAATACTGCAAGCAGCCGTCACAAAAGTGTTTTTCTCCATTGTGAGCCGACAACTGTGACGATACCAAACGCGAAAAGTTTTTTATCCAACAGTAATGACTATTACCCTCCATATCAGAAATTAATAATAAATTTACATGTACTTCTTTCTTTTGCTTAGAGTAATGCAGAGGCCCTACAACTTCTTGTTTCATTTCTCCGTCTTTAAATACAGCTTCCAAACCATACACGTTAATAGATAAGCGTGGATTACGCGCTTCAAATTTCGAAATAGCATCCAGTTTGACAGGAAAGGTGATACCTTCAAAATCAAACAGTTGTGCAAAATTTGGATACGAAGTCGTCCTGTTGGAAGGTCCCCCCCTCGGCGGATACAAAGCGGACGCCAAGGCCCAACCAAAACAGCACTGATCGTTATTTTGCACGTTGATTACAGCCTTTTTATGTTGTATCGACGGCGGAAGTGGAACATAGGAGGAAGCACGGAGCGGGTTGTATTTATTGACGTTGACTTCTATAAATAACAGCTGCTCCAGTACCCAACCTGCAAGGACCCTACAATTAGCAATCGAATCGTAACCCGTAACTATTCATTACCTGAGTTCCGATCATTAAAGTCCGACATCTTCGTATCCAGCACCTCAACGAAATCATCATACAAATCGGTCAGATTCGAAGTCCCGGTCACAATCTCATTTTGCGTATTAAACGATTTAATTTCGTGCAAATTTTGACTTTCCAAAAAGTACATTCCGAATACTTCTAGATTGACTTTCACACTACGAAAGCGCTGAACGTTTCTTTCTAATAGTCTTAACACATTTTCGCGGGTCTCATCAGTAAATTCTCTGAGATTTATGTGATGATTTCTCACCGAGACTCGATAACTGGCTATACGCGACTTGAAAGCCGTCTCCAGGACCACCACTTCCTCCGACTGCACTGACGCGGTATTACGATGATTGTGGCGGTTGCTTCGTAGATGTCCAGCGTAGCCACGTCGTGGAACATCCAGCTCGCACACATCACAATACACCGTCGCGGAGGTATTTCCTGAAACAATTGCACAGATCACTAACACTAAAGCCGTTAACAATGTGTACACGTACCTTGCGGGGAGGTTTGTTTCGCTTTCTTAGATGCAGGTCCTTCACCGGTATTACCTACAGCATCCGAAGCTCCCCCAGCTGTAATCAACAAAATACTCGTATCACATCATACAACTTCACAGGAATGGTTGCTTACCGCTCGTGGATTGGTAGTCCAGCGGTCCACGGCAGCTTTCTCTTCGGTGACGGGCTAAGGCATCCCGTCGGGTGAAGGACGCGCCACAGCTACACACATGCATATTCTTTGTAATCAGTAAACGGGAACGCACTGGCAAACGATAAAGCTTTTACATCAACTTTTACTACTAACGTTCGCGATACTGATTTCCAGTCGGGACGACGAGGACGTGTTATGCAAACCCGACCGGGATAGGAAGAGGACTGGGTTATTGTTAGTGGGAGGTCACAGTTATACCAACCGTTAACGTCGTTGATGACGCAAAGCTGACAAGTTTTCCGCTTCGGTTAAAAGTGCGAGGCGTTCGCTCTCACAGGACCCCAACTCCTCCATCACTTGTCGTAGCTGCTGCGTCTTGATACTCTTGATTTTGATCTCATATCTTTCCACAGCAGCTAAGAGCTCCGCTTTGCGTTGGAGGAGAGCGATGCGTTCACTCTCACACCCTCGCAAACCGGACGCCACTTCTCTTAACCGTCGTGTAATCCTTGTCTGCTGTGCGTCATCAACGACAGCAAGCGGTAAAGACTGCTTCTCGCATGGTACACCATCTATGAAGACCATCGCCGAAGTTGTGAAGTCTCTGATGCTGCCGGACAACTGTATGGACGCTGTGTCATCAGAAACCTCCATAAGTGTCGCTGTGTCTATGTCCAAATGGTCATGCACCCCGTCATCACAGGGGGTACCCGGAATGATTAACTCCTCATCGTCATCGTCAGGATCGCTTGCAATTGATGTGGAACAGTCCGACTCCGTTTCATCAACAATTACATTTGCACTTGCAGCAATCTCCATGGGCAGGTTCACTTCATCATCGGTTGCAGATGGTGATGCATCCCCCAAAAGGGACCCCCGAATTGAGATATCATACTCGCTGCCCGGTGGGCTATTCAACAATTGGGAGTCCCACTCACCCGAACATGGTGATGCCGCAGGTGCTTCCTGGACCGTCACGATGGGGATTCCTCTCATGTGCAAACTTCCAACAGCGTAAAACACATTTGTCGAAGTCAACAGCTCTCGCAGTAAAGGTTGTGAACGCCCGGAAAGCATGTCGTACTTCGGCTTCTCCACATTAACGGCTGCCGCCTTTACTACCACATTTTGTAGTACTATGATCTTCTTTGCGGCAGCAACTGGAGATGGTGTACGCTCGATAGTTGGCACAAGTACCGGGCACGCAGCAACTGGAGAAGGTGTACGCGGAACATGTACCGAGCACGCTGCAACTGGAGATGGTGCACGCTCGATAGTTGGTACAAGTACCGGGCACGCAGCAACTGGAGATGGTGTACGCGGCACATGTACCGGGCACGCTTTCTTCATCGATAATTTTGACCAGAAGGACAATGTCACACAACGACACTTATTCACTTCACCAACACTGGTAACACTACTAGATGATGTATCCATGATGAACGAAGACAGACTGACGCTCCGCTTCGTCGCCCTCCGGTTTTGTCGAACCACCCCCCACTCCCTAACCTTGAACCCCACTTTCACCCCCACTCCTTCACCTTGAACCCCTCCATCACCCCCACCACTTTACCTTGCATTCGCGCAAATACTTACATTTCCTCACGGTCAGTGGTGTATAGACAGAAACCTTGCATTTCCTCACGGTCATTGGTGTATAGGTCGGTGTCTAGACAGAAACCTTACATTTTCTCAAGGGCATTGGTGTATAGGTACCTCAAGGTCTTCCACTTCCCACTCCCTCCGTGGGTGTTGTAACTTCGATATAATAGGGAGTGTTTTCCACACCAGGTAACACATCACAATGTCCGTCATCGCACCTCGCATACCACATTCCGTTGAAGGAGATACCGCGCCAGATGCGCAGAAATGGGATCGCTGGCTCAGCCTACGGGCTCAATCGTTACGCTGCATCGCTGCCTCCTTGGGTCCACATGTATCCATCGCCCGCCACCATCGAGAGCTGATGAATCCACAATCATCCATAGGTATAGGAATTGAACGCCTAGTGTTCGAACTATGGGTGATGTGGAAATGGTATTGGTATACAACCGCTAACTCCGAAAGACATTATGATGAAGACCGTTTCGGTGACCTGGAGGACCTTGATTGTGCAAACCGAACCCTACGGTTTCAACAGGTGGCTACGGTATTGCAGGGGTGCTTTACAGTGGCAGATGTCCCGTACTGTCTGTGGTGGTCATACTACACGTGGAAAGAGAAGCGTCTATGCAAGGGCTGCATACGCAGTGTGTGTAGTAAGGCCACCCTACCACAGCAATACCACACAACGGTGTCGAGATCGATTTCCCACGTACCATCCCATTGGTGTGATGGCTGCATGAAACGGATGCTGTACAACACCTTCGACCCAATTGCGTGTTCCGAACGGTTGCATATCCTCGGTCCGGTATCCCAGTTTGGAGGCAACGATGCGGATGAGTGTACCTGCGATGATAATTGTCACGGCAGCCTTTACTTTCAAATATTGAATGCACGGTTGGCGATGGAGATGGATCAGCAGTGATGTGTAATTGTAGACATTATAGACATTATAGTTAGTAATTTTGTTAATATTATTTAGTACTTTTGTTAATATTATTTAGTTAGGACCAACACATTTTAAATAAAAAATAGCATGAAATAATTCTTTTTCCTTTACAATTGATGATTTGATTGTATACAATAAAAGAAATTGTAGATATTATAACCGTAAACAAAAAGTCACTAAAACCGTCTGACCCATTACTCACTATGTTGTTTTAATTCAACAGTTTGTAGCAACCAGACAATACTCTCTGAAAAATATCCAAAATTTAAAAAAAAAAAAAAAAAAAAAAAAAAAAATCCAAAAAAACCAAAATCCAAAAGTTTGTTGTAACCCGGAAATACTCTATGACCATTCAATTGTGGTCAACAGCATACCCGTGACGACCTTCATTTATCTCTACTTAGCAAATCGAGCAATCGAATTCTTGCCCTTCGTTAACCTTGAGAGCTAGAGCGCTGATTTTTCAATTTTCGTTCCCCCCCCCGGCCCCAAACCCCCCCCCTCAACCCACCACCCATCCCTCCCCATGCCTCCTCCCCCCCTCCAGTAGTTTACCTCACCTTTACCTTGACACCCCTTAAAATTCATTTAAGGGGGTTACTATAGTATCAGCTTTGTTTTCTTTGTAGTATCATCTAGTTTTCAACTAACCTAACCTAACCTACCTTAACTTTTTTTGATTTTTTTTTTGATTTTTTTTTTTGATTTTTTTTTTTTTTTGATTTTTTTTTTTTGATTTTTTTTGATTTTTTTTTGGGGATTTTTTTGGGGGATTTTTTGGGGATTGTTTACACTCGCGCTGCACCTGCAAAACACGGGGTAAATTAAAACGTAATTTTATTACAATATACTAATTCTAACTCACTTATGTGCATGCCTCACACTTTTGGTGAGTGGCGGCGTACCTCACC
Organism: Agrypnus murinus; assembly: GCA_929113105.1. Lineage (NCBI taxonomy): Eukaryota > Metazoa > Arthropoda > Insecta > Coleoptera > Elateridae > Agrypnus > Agrypnus murinus. Next base: position 76,334,588 of record OV816030.1, read on the forward strand.
GCGTCATAGTCCCGAGGGACAGTTATGTAGGTCTCCCTACATACGCAACACAGCACCAGCGTGCTAAACCGCCCCCGTACTAGTACGGGTCGCGACATCGCCACTAAAACGTTCTCCGGCTATAAACATTAAAATAAAAATATATGTCTCATATCTATGTGTTTTATTCAAAAGTAATTTTGTTAAATTGTTTAGTTAGTTACCAGCACTTGCATCGTTTCCTCCTTTTATTTAAAAGTAATTTTGTTAAAAGTATTTTTGTTAAAAGTAATTTTGTTAAATTATTTAGTTACTTACCAGCACTTCCATGGTTTCCTCCTGGTCTTCCACCTCGTCCAGGTCTTCCACCTCGTCCTCCATCTCCTCAGTCTCCTCCAGGTCCTCTACCTGCGCAACGTCGTTCACAACGAGGATCTCCGTATCCTCGCTCCACAGACTTGATCCCCGAGACGCTGGTCGGTCGACCTCCGGCGACGAACTCTCTACTCCACTTTCTACTCCACTTTCATTGTTCATTTCGTTGTTCATTTCTCTAACTTGTTGTAAATGTAACTGAGTGGTGAAGCTTGGAAGTTATAGATATATCTGTGCCCCCACTTCTTTCTGTGTAAATACAATCTCGTTGACCTTGTTTCCTCTGTTCTCAACAAAGACTGCGGAATTTCTTTGTTTGCACATTTCTGACTGTCTGGTGTAGTTCTTACCCTTGAGGTAGTGTTGACCTTTCGTGTACATTTTTTTGTAAACATAACAACGTCTGCGGAATTTCTTTTGTTCTGCCTGCACATTCGTGCCTGTCTGGCCACTCCTTTATGTGTAAATACAATCTCCTTGACCTTGTTTCGTCTGTTCTCAACAATGTCTGTGGAATTTCTTTGTTTGCACATTCCTGACTGTCTGGCCACTCCTTTCTGTGTAAATACAATCTCCTTGACCTTGTTTCACCTGTTCTCAACGATGTCTGTGGAATTTCTTTGTTTGCACATTCCTGACTGTCTGGTGTCGTTCTTACCTTGAGGTTGTGTTGATCTTTCCTCTGGATATTTTCATAGTTAAGTAAGAATCTAATTGAAATTAAAATGGTATGACATTTTTAAATCTTAGTTTCACTTTTGATTTAATCGTTAAACTAATCTCTAGAAGAGACGGAGATCGGTCTTAAATGAAACGATATAATGAGATAAATACGTGGTTTATTTAACTAAATACATATGCAATTTACCCGCTTGTATTTGTTTACAGAGTACATTTATCTTTTACAATTTACAATCTTGTATTTGTTTACAGAGTACAATTATTTCAATAATACATTAGTTAAGCCTCGGCGTACTTTTCACTAAATAATGCGCTGGCTGTTTCTGTGACTTTACAAAAACAACACAACACTTTAACTCTCCGCTATTAAGATGGTGAAACGACGCCAATGTTCTGTTCGAAACTTATCCGGCTTATACTAGTCTATAAACAGCACTTTAACTCTCCGCTATTAGTATGGTGAAACGACACAAATGTTCCGTTCGCAACTTATCGGTATTATACTCCTCTATACGTCTCATGATGGGAATTTTTATATTTGTATCGTACCATTCGTCTAACGGTTCTTCCAATTGTTTCGGCGCTGTCCCACTTTTTCCGTCAAACCATATCCTTTCCCCATTTAAGTCCATGGAATATGCAAACGTCACTAGCGCAAACACCAGATAACCAGCTTCAAGAACACTCTTCTCTTTGACGCGTTTAATGAATGCCTCTTTGTGGTGGTCTAAAGTTTTCTCGACGTTCCCACCATATAATTCTTCGTCTCGCATTTCATCCTCGTCGTCCTCGAAATCGAATGTTACTAAAACGGTTGCCTCTACCACGTTCATGATGCTGTACTGCTGAATTGTTCTTGTGTAGATGCTGTACTACTGAAGTGTTCTTGCGTATGCGTTTATATACACTGAGTTGACGGGTGGGATTCAAGGTCATGGTCTGAGTCGAGGGGTGGGATCCAAGGTCATGGTTTCAGTTGGCGGGTGGGAGCCAAGGTCATAGTCTTTAGTGGTAACGATAACGAGCGATACAATATGTTCCCATGCTTACACCAACTACTGCGATTAACAGGGTGCCCAAGGTCGCCACTGAAGCGTAACACGTTTCGCTGCTGACTTTATATTGTTCTACCGGACTATTCCCGAGGGTTTGCCACTCGCTATCCATGGTATATGTTGGGTACACGAATTTGACCCTGAATCGTACTTCTTGCGTTCTATTGCCGACCTCGTGTTTAAACATTCCCATGTGTTGCAACGTCACCGGTTGCATTCCATACCACACACTCGTATTGAAGTTGTATGAAATAAAAGCTGCTGTTGTGTCTGGAAGTTTTGCAACGTACACTACACCCTCGTACAAGGTTGCTAATAATATTACCGCCTTGATTGGTAACATCTTCCTTAGTGTTATATTCTATGTTGTATCTTCTTTTAACCGCAAACGTCTCTACCGCTTTCAACGTTTATGGGTGCTAACACGTTTGCAAACACGCAATGTGGTGACCATTTCAGGTGTTCTACGATTGGACTATCCGACGGTTCCCATTTGAAAATGTTCACTCGGCAATAAAAACATTCTACTCTATCTTCACGCCCCGTATACACAAATCCGGCCTCAGCTAAAGATTTTGGGGTTTGTATACCCTTCCAATTACGAAATGATAACACTCGTTCTGTCAGGCACGTATTCTGCAAGCTCGCTTCTACACACATTTTGCATTTTCAATACATGCGACCTGCTATATATATCTAAAGCTTGACCTTGAATGGTGTTTGATGACCTTGAAGAGTGGTCTTGAATGCATTGTTGCCATATCATTGGCCTTGAGAATGCGGTGTTGCCATATTGTTGACCTTGAGAATGCGGTGGTGCCATATTGGTGACCTTGAGAATGCGGTGTTGTCATATTGTTGACCTTGAGAATGCGGTGTTGCCATTTTGTTGACCTTGAGAATGCGGTGTTGCCACGTTAACATGACAGAGATAGATTCAAGGTCACCATGTGTTAGAGCGAGATAGGTTCAAGGTCAAGGTCAGGAGTGGGGGGTGGTTCCAGAACTCTCATTTTTTCCCTACTCACAGTCTCCATTTGCCATTGTTGCTGTATCTGAGTGCCCAAGTCTCTATACTTTCGTATCTTTTCCATATAGGTTGTTTGCATGTTATGGGAGTTAGGGATAGCTATATCTATAAGTTGCACTGTTTTGGTTTCCTTATCAATTAATGTGATATCCGGTCTGTTATGTTGCACAGTTCTGTCGGTCAATATCGATCTATCCCAATACAGCTTGTGAGTTTTGTTTTCTAAGACACTGTCTGGTTTATATTTATAATAAGGTTCCGGTGTTCTTATAAGGTTGTGCATTAGTGCTATCTTGGCGTGGATTATTTTGCCGACGTTGTCATGTCGCTGCTTGTAATCTGTTGCAGCTAGTTTTGTACATGCTCCCGTAATATGTTGTATGGTTTCATGATCACTCCGGCATTGTCTACACAAGTCATCTTTAATTGTGTTGTCCTTAAGAATAAACTTTCTGTAGTTTTTTGTAGGGATAACTTGGTCCTGTAGAGCTATCATAAAACCCTCGGTTTCTGGGTATAAGTCGGCTGTCGTTAACCAACTGTGCGTCGCATGTTGGTCTACATCCGGTTGGCTCATTTCGTTAGGGTATCTTCCATGGATTGATTTTTGTTTCCAACTTCTGATTTTCTCTTGATGACCTGTATTGGTTTCGTTTTTTCTATTCACTTCTCCCATATTTAGCGGTGTATACCTGTTGTCTGCCTGTGTTATTGCTGCATGCATTCTAGAAGTTTGTCCTTTCTTATAAAAGTATTCTCTTATATTTTGTGTTTGTTTATCATGCATTATGCGTATGTCCACTAGGCCTCTGCCACCGAGTTTTCTAGGTAGTGTCATTCTCTCCACTGCTGATCTGGGGTGGTGAATTCTATGTGTTGTCATCAGTACGTTTGTTTTCCTTTTGATGTGTTCTAAGTCAGTGATTGACCACTTTATTAATCCAAATGAGTATGTAAGAACGGGTATCGCGTAGGTGTTGATTGCTTGTATCATATTCTTGGCATTCAGGCCCGTGCGTAGTAGTGAGCGTACTCGTTTGGTGTATTCTGTTGTCAGTTTTTGTTTTATTTGTGTGTGCTGTATATGGTGGGTCTGTGAGATTCCCAAGTATTTGTAAATTTCATGTTCCTCCATTGGTTTGAACTGTTCTTCCTCTTCCATCGGTATCATTTGGGGTCTCTGTTTTCCTCTGATAATGGTCTGTGTTCGACATTTATTAAGGCCAAATTCCATTTGTATATTCTTCGAGAAGGAGCTTGTTATCTGTAGCAGGTGTTCTATTTGCCTTTAAGTAGATGCATAGATTTTTATATCATCCATATACATTAGATGCGAGATTTTGTAGGTGTCTTCATCTCTATCGTTTTTTATTGTAAAACCGTATTTGGTGTTATTTAACATGTTCGATAACGGGTTAAGAGCTAGAAAAAACCATAGAGGGCTCAAAGAGTCTCCTTGGAATATTCCTCGTCGTATGGGTATTGGCGCTGTCTCTATTGGTGTTCCACCTACATATGTTTTTATTGTAGTTTGCCATGTTTCCATTATATGAGTTAGGAACTTTACCAGTATTGGATTTATGCGATAGATGTTTAGTATTTTACTCAGCCACGAGTGTGGCACTGAATCAAACGCCTTCTTGTAGTCTACAAATACCGTATATAGGTTTCTGTTTTTATGGCGTGCTTGTTCCATGGTTATGCTGTCAATAACTATTTGTTCTTTGCATCCTAAAGAGTATTTGCTACATCCCTTTTGCTGTTCTGTTATGATATTATTCTGCGAGCAATGATCTCTAATTTTAGTGGCGATGATTGATGTTAATATCTTATAAATTGTGGCCAGGCAAGTTATCGGTCTATACTTCGACGGGTTTTTAGTGTCATCATCTTTAGGTAGTAGATATGTTAGGCCGTGCGTGAAAAATACTGGCATGGTGCTCGTTTCTTTTATAAATGCCGTGAAATGCTGTGCTATTTTTTCATGCGTACTGGTAAGGTGTTTATAATAGTAATTGTGAATTGAGTCTATTCCTGTAGCTTTCCAATTGTGCGTTCTTTCTGTTGCATTTTTTACATCTTGGCAGGTTATTTGTTCAAATGCCATTATCGGTATACTTTCTGCATTTTTTTGTTCTTCCACAATCCATTTAGCATCTTCGTTATGTTTTATTTGTTCTGACCATATAGACGACCAGTATTTATGCATTTCATCGGGTGTCGGCTTTTCTTGGTCTCTATTGCCACCTTTTTGGTTTAGTTGTCGATAGAACTGTTTTTGGTTGGCGTTAAAACCCCCGTTGTGTTCTTTCCTACGTTTTGAAATTCTATACCTTTTTAGTCTCAGATTATACAGACTTAATTTTTGATGTAATGTATCTAAGTATTCTATGATTTCTTTGTTGTTTTCTTCTCGTTCAGTATGGGTCTTAGATTTCTCCATTATTATATTTACGTGTTTTACAAGCTTTCTGGTTCTCTGCCCGTTAATGTATAAGTTCAGCCTGTTAATGTCTCTATTTAGATCTTCTATTTTCTTAATAAGTCTTTTTTCCCATGCAGGTGTCTTTTTTTCTGGATATCTGACTTGTTGTGGTCTTGTTTTTCCTCCATTGCTTCTTACTGTAGCTACCGCTGCACAATAGATGAGTGTATGTAGGTCTTCAAAATTGTGGGCTTGGTCAATATATTGTGGTAGTATCTCTCGATTTAGATAGGTAATTATTCTATCCAATTTCCGTGTGGTCCTTTGTCTTGGTAATAAATCTCTCAAAGTGGGGTCTGTATGTGTATATTCGGTTATAGCTCTGAGGAATTCGTCTCTTACTTTATTGGTCAGTTCGTTATTTTCAGTCTCTTGGGTTGTATTCTCACCTTGCATTGTATCAATATTAGTTTCTACTTCCTCTTCAACTGTATCTTGATGGTTATTAGTATACGTAGCTTCTTCCTCTGTCGCCTCATTTTGTTGGATTTGGTGTAGTTCTCTTCTGACTTCTTCTTTAAGCGAATTTAAGCGTGGTATCGGTATTAGATTGTTTCTTTTTATAGCTCTCACTTGGTCGGAGAGTCTTTGTTCTGTTACATCGCCCCAGTTTGGGTATTTTTCTTTAAATCTGTTAAGTAATAATGTTAAATCTGTTAAGTAATTTATTATTATTATTATTATTATTATTATTATTATTATTATTATTATTATTATTTTTATTTTTTTAACTCAGAGATAAAGTCTGGAAAACCATATTATAACGGGTTCTGCTTAGAACAATCGTTATAATAACTTATTTATAATATGCCGTACTGGTTCTTATAGAACATTCGTAGGACATGGAATAAACATGAGATTTGGTTTTAGGTTTGTATATTTAAAGTTTTTCTGACGATTCTGCAGGTTTCTAGAATTACTGTTTTTTGTAGATGGGTGATGATAGTGGGTCGTATTTCAATTTTTTCTAGGTATTTTGTTAAGTTGTTTGTGATTAGACCAGTAGCGGATATTACTATAGGTATTACTAAAACACTTTGAAATTTGTAAATGTCTTTATACTCTTGTGCTAGTGCTTGGTATTTTGTGATTTTCTCTCTTTCTGCCTTATGTAAATTATGATCGTTAGGATGAGTGACGTCAATTAAGAAAGCTGTGTTTTGTTGTTTATCAATATATATGATATCAGGTCTGTTGTTTGCTATAGTACGATCAGTTATTACCGGGGTATCCCAATATAATTTGGATGTGTTGTTTTCTAGGACAGCATATGGTATATATTTATAGTATGGACTTTTTTCATTAATTAATTGTGAATTGTATGCTAGCCTCTAATGGATAATACCCGCTGTGAGATTGTGTCTCTGTAAGTACTCAGTAGGGGCTAGAATTGTGCATCCGGATATAATGTGCTGTATTGTTTCTGTTGTTGCATTGCAGACCCTACATTTGTCGTTTTCTATGTTTTCCTTTATTATAAATTTTTTGTAATTCTTTGTTGCAATTACATTATCTTGTATAGCGATCATGAAGCCCTCTGTTTCACCATACAATGAGCCTTTGTGTAACCAAAGCGTAGACGTGTTAATAGAGGCATCCTTAAGTACATTGGGATACTTTCCATGTAAGGGCTTGGCAAGCCAGTCTTCGTACATCTCTTGTTTTGTTTTGCTTGTAACGATCATATTCTCATTTAATTTTAACGGCGAATAGTTGTCAACCTGTATCAGTACTTGATATAGGGTTGATGTTTGACTTTTATTATTAAAGTATTTTATAAGTTTTGTAACTTGAATTGCATGAAGACGATGCAGGTTCAATAGTCCTCTTCCTCCAATTTTTCGTGGTAGGTATAAGCGTTCGGTGCATGCATTTGGATTATTATTATTATTATTATTATTTTTTTTTTTTTTTTAATTCACACATCTTGTGGTGCATACTATACAACCGGATCTATAGATCAAGGTTTGTATAGCTAACTGTTGAGGACATGTCTAACTATAGATGCTGTTGCGAGGATGACTGCCTTTTGCATCCATGGTATTACTTTGTCGGCGGCTATGTCAATGGCTTGCAGGTTCTTTTTTACTTGTTTGTGGACGATACCATTCGCACTGATTATTAAGGGTAGTATTTTTACCTCCTTTACTTGCCATAACTGCTTAATTTCGAATGCTAAAGGTAGGTACTTGTTTATCTTTTCTTCATGCGCTCTATTCAAATTTTCATCTAGTGGGACGGAGAAATCTAGTAATTGCACTTTTTTATTGATTTTGTCCCAAATTACGATGTCGGGCCTGTTGTGTTGGATGGGTCTGTCAGTTATAATGGAGGTGTCCCAGAGTATTTTGCACCTCTCATTTTCAAGAACCGGATCAGGTAAGTACTTGTAGTACGGTGTAAATTTGCAATTAAAGTCCCATTTCTGTTTCAGATGTTGGTGTACAATTTTTCCCATTGAATCATGCCTCTGGGTATAATAACTATTTGCAAGGTAAGTGCAAGCAGATATTAGGTGTTGTATGCTTTCCTCCTCCTTCTTGCATTTGCGACATCTGGTGTTCTCAAGATTTTGCTTTAGGATGTACTTGCAATAGTTTCGGGTTGGGACCACTTGGTCTTGGATGGCGAGAATGTTAGCCTCAGTTTTCGGGAAAAGATAACCCAATGCTAAATACATATTGGACTGCCTGGTATCTGCATCCGGTTGATGTAAGTTTGCATAATACCTCCCATGTAACACTTTTCGTTCCCATTGTTCTTTTAATATAGTAACAGGTGGCTGTTCTTCGTTGTCGTGCTGGCTGCTCAAGTTCAGGGAAGAGTAGTTTTTGTCTGCTGTAGTTATCTGCCTGTAAAAAGACGAATTGTTCTCCTGAAAATATTGTCTAAGGTTTTTAATTTGTTCGCCATGTACCGTTTGTAGATTCGCGAGACCTCTGCCTCCTTCAGCTCTTGGTATATATAGCCTTTCGATAGCTGAGTTGGGGTGTAACAATCCGTGTTTAGTTAATGTTTTTCTAACTTTACGGTCTAGTTGTTCCAAATCAGTTTTCGTCCACTTTAGAATACCGAATGTGTAGCCTATTGTTGGCATTGCCCATGTGTTTATGGCTGTGAACTTGTTCTTGGCGTTAAGGTGCGTTTTCAAAACAGTATGTACTCTGTTCATAAGTTCTTTACTAGCGTTCTCTTTGTTCTGTTTGTGTTTAATCTCGAACGCTTGCTGGATGCCCAGGTACTTATATGTGTTTTCTATTCCTAGGTTTGGGATAGATGTGCCATCTCTGAATTCCATATTCGTGGTATTTACTATTTTGCCTTTTTGGGTATGTAAGACTCCGCACTTTTCCATTCCCATTTTCATTTTGATTGTGTCACTGAACATTTTTACTATTTCCAAAGCTCCTTCCAGATGTTGTGTTCCTCTAGCATAGATTTTCAGGTCGTCCATATAAAACAGATGGGACAGCTTCGTCTGCTGGTCAATTGCATATCCGTATGATGTCCTTTTTAGCATTTCGCTTAATGGATTAAGAGCCATGCAAAACCATAGCGGACTTAGACTATCCCCTTGGAATATTCCCCTTTTGATGGGGATTTCACACGTGTTATAGTTGTTTTTCCCTTTAACACATAGTGCCGTGCGCCAGCTTGTCATAAGGTGCGTCAACAGTTGTGTAATGCTTGGATCGATTCTGTATATCTCAAGTATTTCCCTAAGCCAGGTGTGCGGGATCGAATCATACGCCTTAGCATAGTCAATCCATGCAACAGACAGATTGCGCTTGCGTTTTCTTGCTTGCGTAGTGACGACACAGTCAATGATGAGCAACTCTTTACAGCCTCTAGCTCCCTGCTTACACCCATTCTGTTCCCAAGCTAGTAGTTGGTTATCTTTAAGGTGTGTGTTGATTTTGGTAGTAAGTATCGAAGTCATGATCTTATAGCTGGCAGGGAGGCAGGTGATTGGTCGATAGTTTTTGGCCAATGTTAGATCTCCCTGTTTGGGTATCATGTAAGTTATACCCTTCGTGAGATGTTTTGGGGCAGTCTTAGGATTATGCATTAGGCTTTGTATGAATTTTGCGAGTGGTTCGTGGGTACTTTTTAATACCTTCCACCAGTAATTGTGAATGTTATCATTGCCTGGTGCTGTCCAGTTCTTCAATTTTCGAATTGCAGATCTGACGTCTTGGACTGTTATTACTGTCGGGGCCATCACTGGTATATGCTGCAAGTTCTGTTTTTCAGTTTTAATCCACTCAGCGTTTTCGTCGTGGTTAACCGGATTAGCCCATATATCCGACCAGAACTCCACCATTTGCTCTTCCGATGGTGTTATATTTGGTTGCTTTATTGCGCTTTCTTCTAATTCCCGGTAAAATTGCTTTTGCGAGTTTGCAAATATTTTATTTTGTTTATATCTGGCTGTGCGACGACGATATCTTCGTATCCTGTTTCCTAAAGCGGCAATTTTTTGTTTTAGGTGCTCGACGTGTTGCTGTAGTTTGGCTCTGTGTCTCGGATCGGTGAAATAAATTTTTTGGTGACGGGCATAGGCTTTAGTTTGCTTCTTAACCCTTTTGCTTGGACTCGGAGTATTCAGGTAAGTGTATTCTACTCCTAGTTCTTTTCTAATCTTATCGATTTTTTGTTGCAGCCTCCTTTCCCATGGTGGTTGGCGATCCGATCTATTTTCAGGTATTTTTGGCTTATCCTGGACTTTTGAGTGAATGCTGCAAATAGCTCTAGCTGCTATTATTATTATTATTATTATTATTATTATTTTTTTCTCTTTTTCTCTCGCGATTTTTTCGCGGTAATTAGTAGATTTGTCGGCACACCATGTGCAAGACAAACTCACTGTCCTAGATATTCCCGGACTAGATGGCAAACATTCAAAATTACAGATTTCTGAATTAGGCTATGTATTGAATACGATAGTTGAAGTTCTTCGAGAGATTTCATTGTTGTTTTAGGAGTGATACCTGTCGTCGATATTACAATAGGTAATACTTTAACTACCTGTTGATTCCACAATCTTTTAACTTCTATTGCCAGCTCTCTGTATTTGTCCTGCTTTTCATTGATTGTACTCTGCAGGTTATGTGAATTTGGCACAGCTATATCCAGAAGATAAGTCGTTTGGCTCTCTTTCAGTTGTAGAATTATATCGGGTCTGTTGTTCTGTATTGCTCTGTCTGTTCTAACGGATCTATCCCAATATAATTTAACTTTGGTGTTTTCTAGGATTGTTTCAGGTTTGTATTTATAATATGGGACAGCTGTATCTATTAGCTCATATTTCTGAGCAAGTCTCTGGTGAACAATTCCTGCAACCTGGTTATGTCTTTCAAGGTAGCTACTCCCTACCAACGTCCTGCAACTCGCCAACACATGTTGAATTGTCTCCGGCATCGCTGCACACCTTCGGCAAGCATCATTCGTTACAGACGGGTCTTTCACTATGTACTTTAGGTAATTGCGGACAGGTATTACTTGGTCCTGAATAGCGGTCATTAACCCCTCAGTTTCTCCGAACAGGTAACCATCAGTCAACCACTTGTTCGACGCTAGTTTGTCGACACATGGTTGATTTAACTGATGGAAATGTCTCCCATGCAAGTTCTTTTGGAGTAGTGCCTCTATCTTATCAGCCGTTCCTTGATATTCGATGTCGAATACTTCATTATGTAAACGAAGTGGTGTATAATTTTCATCAATCTCTATTATTGCATTATGTAATTGATTGTGGGCATTGGTATGGAAGTGTCTTCGTAAACCTTCTATCTGTTTGTAATGGAGTTCCTTAATATCCAGGAGGCCTCTGCCGCCTTCCCTACGCGGTAACGTAAACCTTTCCGTTGAACTTTTAGGGTGGTGATGTCCAAATTTTGTAAACAAATTTCGGGTTTTACGTTGCACTATTTCTAGTTCTGTTGCAGACCACCGGATTATGCCAAAAGTATATACTAACAATGGGATCGCATAGGTGTTCATAGCTTTGATTTTACTTCCTCCATTTATTATTATTATTATTATTATTATTATTATTATTATTATTATTATTATTATTATTATTATTATTATTATTATTATTATTATTATTATTAATATTCTTTTTTTGCACCTTTACGGGAGTGAGTATACATTTAAATGCGCGGTTAGAGCACCCAAGCATTTAAATATGTAGCATTATTATGTTCTATTGTATATTGAACACCTCTCTGTGTTGTTGTTGTTCACAAGTGAGGAACTTGCTAACAGTACTGCTTTTTGTGCAGTTTGTAGTGTGTTTACTGATAATCCTAACTTAGTGATAAGTTCGGTTGTAGTTTTTGGAATGATTCCTATTGATGATATTATTATCGGTACTATTTCTATTCTTTTGAGTTCATATATTCTCTTTAAGTATGTGGCTATTTCTCTATATTTTACTGATTTTTCCCGATATGTTTTTTCCAAGTTATTAGATGCTGGTACAGCGTAGTCTATTATATATGCCCATTTTTCCACTTTGTTTATGAGGATAGTGTCTGGTCGGTTGTTTGTTATTGAGACATTGGTGAGAACAGTTCTGTCCCAATAAAACTTTATGGTGCTGTCCTCTATAATGCTTTTGGGCTCGTACTTATAATACGGTGTTGTCTGATCTACAAGGCCATATTTCATAGCTATACTATTGTGTATAATTTTTCCTACCGCATCGTGTCTTTGTTTATATTTTGTTTGGGTAAGCAGTGTACAGCCGTTAAGTAAGTGGTCTATAGTTTCAAGTTGTTGTTTGCATCTTCGGCACCTATCACTTTCTATGGTGTTATCTTTAACTATGTATTTTAAATAGCATTTGGTAGCTATTACTTGATCCTGGAGAGCCACAACAAATCCCTCGGTTTCTGGGAACAGTGTACCGTTTGTAAGCCATTTGAGTGATTGTTCTTTATCTACTTGTTCTTGGTTCAGTAATGCTAGGTATTTACCGTGTAGTTCTTTTTGTTGCCATGCTTCTATTTCTTGTACTAGATGACGGTATGTATAGTGTTCTGCATTAGACGCCAACTTAAGCGGTGTATAGGTTTCGTCTGCTTGTTGTATTGTCCGGTGGAGTTCCGAGTTGAGCGCTTTTTCATTGAAAAAATTCCTGATGCGATTCACCTGCTTGGCGTGTGGATTGGATATATTTATTATACCGCGCCCGCCTTTCTTTCTTGGTAAAGTAACTCTATGTATCGCAGATTTGGGATGATGACATTTATATTTGGTCATTACTGTCCTGATTAGCATATCGAGATTTTTAAGATCTGTTTCCGACCATTTAATAGTGCCAAATGTGTATGTCAATACTGGGATTGCGAGACTGTTAATTGCTTTTGTAAGGTTCCTTGCATTGAGTCCTGTCTTCATAATCATTCTGATCCTCTTCTCAAATTCGTTTTTGATTGCTGTTTTTATGGTGGTGTGGTTTATTCGGATAGTTTGTTGGATTCCAAGGTATGCATAAATTTCATTTTGTTGCATCGGTTGAATAAGTTCGTTTCTTTCTGTTGTGTATGGATTAATATATCTGTGTTTACCACGTATGATGGTTTGTTTTTTACATTTTTCTATTCCGAATTGCATTTGGATATCGATCGAAAATTGTTCTACGATTTTGAGTAGATTATTTAGACCGTTGTTTGTACTTGCATATAGCTTGAAATCGTCAACATATAGGAGATGGTTGATTTTATAAGTTATTTCGTTTTTAGTTTTTAGTAGGTATCCGTGTGTTGACTGTCGGAGAAGAGTTGATAGTGGGTTTATGGCCAAGCAGAACCAGAGTGGACTGAGTGAGTCGCCCTGGTAAATGCCTTGCTTGATTGGTATTATTTTCGACTTAATGATCCCAGTTTTTGTTTTTATTTGTAATATTGTTCTCCAGTTTGACATTAGTGCACTGAGACAGTTTACTATGTGCGGGTTTATTTTGTATATTTCTAGAATTCGAATTAACCAACTGTGTGGAACTTTATCGTAGACTTTTTTATAATCGATATAAGTGGTGTAGAGGTTTCTGTTCTTTTTTATTGCTTGTTCGGTTATTACTTCGTCTATTACTAGTTTTTCTTTGCAGCCTAGGCTGCCTCTGCGACATCCTTTTTGCTCTTCGTGCATGATGTTATTTTCTTCACAATGTTTTGTTATTAGTTTTGTGATACATGATGTTAATAGCTTATATATGGTGTTTAGGCATGTGATTGGTCGGAATTTGGAAGGATCGGAGGTGTTTTGTTCCTTTGGTTTCAGGTAGGTAATACCCTGACTTAGGTATGATGGTATTATGTTAGGTTGTGTTATGTATCTGTTGAATATGATTAGTAACGCGGGGTGTAAGGCCGTTAACTTCTTAATCCAATAATTATGGACTTTGTCTGGACCTGGCTGCTTCCAGTTGTGGGTTTTGACTATAGTTTCTTTCATAACCTCTTTTGTTATTATGTATTCACCTGCCTCTGCTATGTTTGTTGCTATTTGGTTAATTGTTGGTAGCCAAGTAGCTTTTTCATTGTGGTTTGTTGGCGTACTCCAGATTTCTTCCCAGAAGGCTTCTACTGCTTCTAGGTTTGGCGTACTTGTTCCTTCGTTAATTGTGGGATTTCTTAGTTTATTATAGAACACCTTTTGATTTTGATTAAAACTCTTGTTGTCGTGTGAGCGTTTCATTGATTTCAGGTATTGTTTTAGTCTTTCCGAATATTTACGAAGTTTCTGTTCGATTGTGTCTTTAATATCGTCTAATGTGGTGTTCTCTGTTTCGTATTTTGTGTGTATTTTATATTTATTTTTCAGTTTATTTATTTTGTTCTTTAATCGCTTGCTGTTGTTCCCATTTTTGTAATTAAATATATAACTTATATCTGTTCTGAGTTCTTTAATATTATTTTCTATCCTAGTCTGCCATTTCGGTTTTCCTGTATAGGGCTTATTGGTCACATTGCGGTTTTTTATTTTTCCGCCGTTAACTGTTATTATCGCAACTGCGCTGCAGTATAATATTGTGGTTATTTCGTCTAGCTCTAATGAAATGCTACTTTGCTTGAATTGTTACTTTGATATTTCTAACAATAAAATAAATGGACATGGACAAAGTGAATTTAGTGAGTTTATACTGTAACAATGTAAAATTATTGTTAAGTGTTATTATTTAATATTACTTATTTATATATTTAAACGTAAATAATTTGGAAAGTATTAGAAGTAAATACTATGTGTTCTATATTGTTGAAATCAGGCTGAAATTCTACGTGGTGGCGTAGATACTAAAATGTTGATCACTAACTAAAAAACAAATTATTCTATTTCTGATATACATTTATTTTTCTAAAAACAAATATTGCAGGGTATATAATGAACTGTTTTCCTGAAAAACAACTTTCTTCAATCCTTATTTTTTATACATTAACATACAAAAACCCACTTTTAACTACTTCTCACTTTTTACAACTGTCAAAATTTCAATTATTAACTGTCAATTCATAAACTTCAAAATTGCAATTAAAACTACTCTCTTTGGACGTAGGCAATATTGTGTTAAACCTGTTGCATATCTTTAGGCGGTTTAAAATAACCCCAGATTTGGTTACAAAGCAAATTATTTTCCACTAAATACTAGCCTAAAGTACGTTGTTATTTACGCGCTGACTAAAAGTACACCTGTCTCTCTCTCTCTTACATCAGACAGTTCTAATGACGTAGATGTTTTAACCCAATTTTTAATGTTTTCATAGGCATCGTAGATCTATTAATACACGGTGGGACACAATATATAATATGGCTATATATATAAATTCTCAAGGCAAGCATTGCTTCCATTGCTTCCATGGACCGCACGCCACTGCTTAAAACTATTATCTATTTAAGCAATTTCCATAAGGAAGAAACAAAATAAAATAAATAAGTAGGTAAAGTATATTTATTGAACTGTTACATACATATGTTTAGTTAAATAAAAGTTTTAAAACAACATTAACAATTAAATTTCCAACTAGGATTGAACTTTTTGATTCTAGTGTAGGGTCTACTTTAAGGTTACAGTAGGTTTTATCACATTGTGTACAGTTATCTGAAACGATTTCAAATCCTAAGTTTTCATAATGCGGCAGCATTTCTCCTTTACAAAATGTCGCAGTGGCGCATAAAGAATACCATCGAAATTCTTCATCTGAAAAATTGTAATATAACTAAATCAATTTATAATTTTTATAAATGTTATGTAATCAAAAGTTGAAAGGTTGGTTATATTACAATACCGAGTAACACAGAAAATAGGGCCAAGTTTATATATCTTCTTTATATATAATATCCTGTAAATCGATTTTGTTGAGATTTATTGTGAATGTATTAGATGTATTATTGTTTTGCAGACTTTTAATTGTTAAATAAAAGGAATTTTTATTTTTGATTTTTTAGTCTACAAACCTAAATAAAAGATACTGCGTATATTTCAAGTCGACTTATTGTTTATGAATTATTCTATAACCTTTTACCTATTTTACTCTTTTATGAGTCTTTAATACTGTCCAATGAATTCTGAATTAGTTTAAAAAAAGCATTATCTTTTACGGTATTTGAATAAATGGGAATCTCTATTTACCTTGAATTAAACGTTAAGTTTAACACTTGGTTCCTAACTTAACCTCACAATGTGAATAGCAGAAGTGAAACTGTTAAATTTAAGTAAGTTTTTATTTTATTATTGAGAAATATTTATATTGCACCTTTTATTATTTTAGGTTAAGAAAATGATCACTTGCAGTTTTATACAGGATCTATAAGAATTTATAGTAAGTTAACGTTGTTCAAAATTGCTCTTATAGAACTGATTTCACTCTTGATTCTTTTTAGAATAACACTAGCGTTGCTTTTATTATCACTTTTTGATTTGTCGGAAACCTGGTATCTTGATGCACTTTATATTTCCCTTTTTTTAGCCTGCTGTCTGGGAAGATCACCACTCCGGAATCTGCCTACTGTTTATGGAGTTCCGTAACTTCCTCCAGGATATGATGTTCTGTTGAAGATAAAATGTTGAGGTAAACTGCACCTAAATATTTTTACCGTTTTAATATGAGCTCTGGAATAACGTTCAAGACTAGAATTTATGTTTCTTCTTCTTTCTTTAAGTCGGACCAGCGGGATACATCTTCGGATCAAACAGCTCTCTTTGATGTGACTTCACCTGTACTGCACTCGGGACTATTGGTACATCTAATTTTGCTTTATTTGTTTTCTTCTTTTAAGTTCTATTATTATATTCGTTTGAAATAAGATATAAGCTTTTTTTACACTTGTGGAACTGTTAACCTTCTTTATTTATCTCTATTTTAATTTACTTCTGCATAAATCAACTTTTATACAACCTTTTTGTTAAAAAAAACCCTTTTATTCTCCATTTTATTTACTTAACTACCGCTTAGTAGTTAAACATTCTTTTAGATTGCAATTATTTCTCATATCTTCTTGTTTATATTTCAATCCAAATTAGCCTGCCTTTGGTTATTATTTTAATATCATGCTTATTGTAAAGTATGTAATTGTATTTCAAGACAGACATTGGTTTGTCCATAACCGTAGTCTAGTAAGGATATTTTGTATTGTTGATTAAATTCAAATTATGTTATATTATTGTTAATGAAATATGTAATGTTTTATAATTTTACTAAACTAATACATTTTCTTTTTTCAGAAGTAACTGGAAATGAAAATCCTATCAACCCAAAATAATTCCTTTAATCAAATTATTATTATGTACCTGTACCAAATCAACAAAATCAACTCAAACTTGAATCGTTTTATGGTAAATTCTTTGTAAATGCTCGAGTGACAATTATTAATAATGATAAACGCAAATAATCAACACTTAACGTTTCTTTATTGGATATCAATAAGAATTCATGAATCATCTAACATACTCTGTTTTCTAAGGCTAAGGTAATTATCTTCATTAAAATTATGATAGAAAATCATTACAGTATATTACAGCTTTTTTGACATTAACACACAGTTCCAAAATGGCAGATTTTTATTTTTGCAAAAAATACACAGGTTGTTCGATTCAAACATGGAAATTTCAGATCCTTTCCGGCGAAACCGAGAGTCGGCCATTTTGAATCATTTTGATAGAAAATCTAAATTTACGTCTAATATATCCGTACCAAATTTAATCAAAATCCACTTATTAACAAAGAAGATATAAGGTTGGTCCTGCCTCGTGTGCCATCCGGTATACTGAATATACTGGATCTACATACACTATGTAATTCTATACTAACCTCTTCTTATAAATTCGACAATGTCATTACCCTCTTTAAGCTTCACCTTTACTTCAGTACATTTTGCATCTGCCATGTCTTTTGGGCAGGTTTTCTTATTAAGTGTTTCGTGTACACCTATACAATCCCAATACGGTCTTACTCTTTCGCAGACGTAGCAATCCAAACACTCTGCTGAAATAAAGAATTTTTTCTTATCTCATCAGCTAACAGACAACCGCAACTCCTTATGTTTAAATTCCTCTTTATCCCATACATGATGAAGTTTTGACAGTAGAAACATACTGCTAGAGTAATGACTATACGAGCCCAGTCGCAAAATACATCCCGGAACTTTTACGTTCTTGGCCTACGATAGTGCTGTTTCTTGTTGCTAGAATGACTGCCTCTGAACCTACTCCATATTAACTGGGCCTGGGCTTGTACAATAGGTAGTAAACAATTATTCAGACTTAAATTTAACGTTAAAAGTCAAGGACCAAATTAAGTGATAGAAGATTATTATCAGACTAACTATACTGCTACCAAAGAAAAATATCTGGTAATGAAGTCGAAACTAAGCAGGCGTAAGAATATTCAGACAGTTTGTAGTTCTCGCACGGATAACAAGCTCGCTAATCGCTCGATTGTTAGGTACCGTGCTCGCACGTAAAATTCTAAATAACGGTCTTGCAATGTAAATAACTATTATTTTATTTTGACATGATAATCGTCTTTATTGGCACTCAATTGCGGGCGTAATTTGGCTTTTTTAGCCCGAGGGCGTATAAAGTTGTTAAGATACAAATAAAACGTTTCTATAGAGTTCTAACAATTTTAATAAATAATTATAACTATTACATTTTTTCAAAATGAGATGTGCAATTGCTTGCAATTATCCTTTCCATGAAGCAAAATAAAATAAAACGTTGTATGTACCACGGGCATAATCAAGATAATGGCCCTCGAGAAATTAAAAGCCCTCCTTCGTCGGGCTTTAAACATTCTCTCATGCCATAATCTAATAGATTATGCCCTTAATACATAAATAACTATTATTCACAATCATATTGCAATAGGTACATTTCATATGTTGTAAAAACCTTGGAAAGTAAGCTATTGCTATAGCAACATCAAAGTGGTTAACAATTTCCTTTACATGTCTGTAAAACTGACATGTAAAGTTATGGCCAACTTTTTTTTTCTGAATAATTTAAAACAGGACGTTTTATCCGATTTAAATTTAAGTTTTTATAAATATATTTAACGCTAAAAACATATTTTTTATTTAATATTAGTTTTATTTTTATTTTTCCGTATTTTATATTTAATAATTACAATGAAATTAATTAATTTCTAATTTTAAAATACTGAACGCATACACTGCCATCTAGCGGCGAAGAATGAAACCTTACTTAAAATACATAAAATTGCTTTTGGTCGATAGATGGCTCTGATTGAAATTATAACAGTTTATAAAAAATTTATTTTAAAATTTAAAATTACTTTTTATTTTGATTACGTCTTAAGTCTAATTATTGTGAATAAAATAGTATACATGTTTCGTTGGTAAAGTTTCCACGCCTCGCGATATTGTTTGACCTCGACGTACCGTCTCGGTCAAACAATTATCGCTTGGCTTGTAAAGATGTCCTTTACCAACTCAACATGTAATATACTATTACGAGTCAATATACCATAAAAGATATTAAAGATCAACTGTCAAAAAATTCGTTTCTTTGCAAATATCTCATTTCATATAACTTTAATATCTCATTTCCTATGAGAGTACGACCAAATACCATTTGACCAGTACTCATAGCGCTAGGTCATACAACCGATTGTATTGATAGTAAAATCATATTTTAATAGATAAAAAAATATGCAGATGGGCATACCATACCTATTCACTTGTATTCTGTAGAATGCAACAAGGTCATCTCAGTAAAAGCTATTTTAGCTCTTAGGATCGAAAGATGGTATCGTGAAGATGACCACTCCTTCAGAAACGTCAACACAAGATATTTTACGAAGTTTGGAGGTAAGTTTTAGCAAGGTAAGCTCTAAACTAAATGTTTAAAATATTTAAAATAATAAAACAGTCCTCCTTGTAAATTCTACCGGTAGAAACACTGTTTTATACTTAACCAAATAATATCCCGTGCCATATAAATTCACTTTCAAAAAAGCATTCTCTTCACAAATACATTTCAATACGAATTTGTTTGAAAACCTGGAGAGTGGAAAAGATTTATGTTATGTAATAGCATATTATGTAATAAGTTATAGCATAACCTCTTTTTAATAATTTGATGACAGTGATTATATGACATTACCATACCAACAGAGCTGGTTGTAGATAACTTGGATTTCTCCTGAGATCTTTTTATTATTCTTGTGATCACAGATTGCAAGTGACATTTTATTTCAAATAATATACTTAAAGCATTATTTTTCTACAATTTAAAAATAAAGGCACAAAGAAACTTACCGGGGTTTGCTAGAATCTGAATCAAAAAGAAGGTTATTATAATTTGTTCACCTTTCATTACTTTCTTGTTGACGAAGTTGTAGTTGAGATTGTATAAAAGTGCCTACTTAGAACTTGACTTGAAATAGGTCACGTAGATTACTAGGACAAAATGGCAGCATCCTATCAACTTTTATTTATAGAGTAACATAGCCCAATGCACGCCAGTACTCGAAGTTCAGGTGGTCTGACTATTATCATCTTTTATTATCTGCCAAAACCTAAAAAGCAGAAACTTACAAACATGAAGCTAAAAGCCAATATTGGATACCAGCAAGAACAACAAATTGGCAGAAGAAAGCTGTTTGGGTTAGGTGGTAAGTTTTTGAAAAGCTTAATGAACAGTATCTAATATTTTAAATAAAATTGCTACTTTCAGGAATACTTAGACACAGTAATGTCAAAACGATAGGTATTTCATATTCAAATATTAGGTGTTAGCCTATATGTTAGGTGTTATAGTATAGGCTATAGTAAGCCTATACTATAGGTGATTTTGGAAAAAGTAGCCATCACTAGCGTTTCATTTAACTAACAAATTTCCTTGTCTTTATGCAATAATTTACAATGTTAAAGTTTATGTGTGTATTTCGAGAATTCTCAGATTGAAAAGTCAGCAGCAGTTCCATGGTGTAACGAGCTTAAATTCTAAGCCGCAGTATAAAATATAAAAGGTTTCATCGTTGGATATAAAAGGCAACTGCATTTAAATAAACATTCAGGAATGCATACAATCTCATCTTATATAAATCCCTGGGTATCAATTTTGACTAGATTTAATTCTACAAGAATATAAGGTTTTTTCTCATGGTTTGGGGCACGCTTTCTCTCAGATTTTTATTAACAGTCCCCTATAAAAGAAAGATATAGCTTCTTGCAGTCATAAAAATGAAACTCTCATAAATTTAATCGAATTTACGACTTCATTCTACATAATGCATTAAATCGAGTCAGGTTTCCTCCTATCTACTAGTTGAGAACAAAGTTTGTTTATATATTGACATATTAGTATATACGAGATAAGATCTACAAAAGAAACATTAAATCAAGCTATATGAGATCACTTTATGGAAATATTAGTAAATTATTGTTTAATAGCCCACCTGCAATTTTGAGATAAATGAACTGCTGGTAAATTTATCCAATTTTATCATTGGTGCAATATTTAGTCATAACGTGTTGGGTTGGTTATTTAACCAACAGCAGCAGCAGTTGATATTTATCAACTGCACTCTCTGATTAAAATTAAAAAGTCTATAGTATTTAGGAGAGAGGGCAGTTCAGTTGTCAAATTTAAATTCTGGTGCAGAACAGAGTGGCATTCCTCCCCAACTGTTAAATTTGAAATGCGGGAAGAATGTCAAAGTTTTTACCGATCATATTTAAGTTTATCGTCTCGGGTGGTTTAATGCAAAATTCCTAGGTTGGATTTCGTATTTATGCAACTGATGGTAATTAGTTTTGTCGGAGTTAGTATATATTAAAAAATTCTAGTGTGTAAATAAATATTTATTATAGTGAAACCGTTACCTTTGTCGAGGGATTCACATTTTAAATTAAATTAAGTAATTTACTAACTTTGTATTTAGAATGGGATACCAAATAGCAAGAGAGATTGTATACTTCCATTTTAATGAATAATTTATAATCTATTTAAAACACAAGGCTTATTTTTGTTCCAGTTCGTTTGAGGGTTTCACCGGGCCAATCTAAGCTATTCTTTTTTTATATTAAAGCTTTCGCTGTGTAGATTAGTCAACACTACTTAACTTTTATATGTTTAAATTTTAAGTAATTTACTAACTTTGTATTTAGAATGGGATACCAAATAGTAAGAGAGATTGTATACTTCCATTTTAATGAATAATCTATAATCCATTTAAAACACAAGGCTTATTTTTGTTCCAGTTCGTTTGAGAGTTCCACCGGGCCGATCTAAGCTATTCTTTTTTTATATTAAAGCTTTCGCTGTGTAGATTAGTCAACACTACTTAATTTTTATATTTTTAAATGTTTATATTTTTAATTTGAAAAACTCTAAAATGTTTCATTTGAGACGGACGAATCGGACATTCACTTGGGGCGCCCTCTCACTGTCTACGGTGGTGAGTTTCGTAAGTACTCCCTCTTATAAATATAAAAGGATGATGCAGCCGTCCACTTCCATCATTAATAAGCGGTTAACACGCGGTTAATGTTTAAAAAATTGTTAGGTTGCGTAGACAAAACCCGCATAATTGAAAATTATGGGCCATAGACGAATTATATAAATAATAGCTGATGGCAATTACTTATTTAGAGCAGTTTCATATTGTTTATATACAACGCAGGATATTTGTCAACACTATGTTTATGTCATGTTTTTGAAATATGTACTAATAGACTTTTCAAGAATGTTTTAAACAAGATCAATTTTTGATTTTATTCTTATCATTTCGTAAGGTAGAATTTCCGTATGTATGTATGTATGTAGAGTAAATCGACACGGAGGGGTAAGCCAGAGAAGAATATATGTCGGAAGAGAGGAGGGTAAGCTGGGAGAGAGGAGTGCTAGGCTTAGAATTTTCAACTGGTTATGTTTGGTTGCGTTTATTTAAATAATCACTCACGAAAATCCAAAGGATTGTAATCACACGTCAAATGTTGTATATAGGGAAATCCTTCAATGCTTTTGACCGTCATGTCTTGACGAGGTTTCCCTAGTTATATATTATTTAATGAATTTAAGTCATATAACATATTGGATGAGTGATGTATTAAATCGTAACCTCCGAGAATAAAGAGGCCGCTACCAAGTAATCGTGACGTCACGAAAACCGGCTAACAATTGCGAAACGTAAAATACCCAACATAAAGACACTTGTATATTTCTGAGTAAAACTGAATATTATTTCAAAAAAAGCACTTATATTATGATAAAAAACAATGAATAGGGTTTTCCACGTCACCGTTGAGGTACCAATGATAGACGCGTTGGCTATTATGGAGGCCTCGCCAATAGCCCTATCTCCATACGTTAATGTGTTTTATAACTTCTTAACCATTAAATTTAATCAGTTTTCTCTTTGATAGATCCATGTTTTGGGTGTTAATTTTATCGTTGATTATTTTTGAATAGTTATTGAGAAATATATTGGCAAGAATATGACAATTTTTTAACAATATCGACTTCAACGTTTTACTACATAAAATACATTTCTCATTGATTTCGTGTACATATTTTTCCAATTTTAACATTGTCAATTCCCGTAAAATAATCCTTTGTTTACCTGTCTTTAGAAATTCAGTTTCATATTTATCATATTATTGTTATAACCGATGACTCTGAGAAATGTTTAATACATACTACTGAATGTTTTGTTGGATTAAATGAGCCTCTATGAATGCATTTAATTCACGTTTTCTTCAACTCTTCATCTTTTCGAAGAGAAAAGACGGACACATACGTATGGGTACTATCGTAATTGCTTGAGCAATTAGGCACGCAACATTTATCAGGCATTTTTAATGAAATAAACAAGACTCACCCAAGTATCTCGTCAAACTGTTGGCTTTTTTGATTAACTAATCAAAATATTTATGAAATTGTATTTTATATAGGTAAACGACACAATACACAATCATATTATGAACGACACCAACCGAAAGTTATTTTATAAGTAATAAAACAGCTTTCAAATACAAAATTTATCAGCGGCCATTTCTGCCAACGCCCACACTCGATACGGCAATTGAGAAACAGTCTCTTTTCACTGATTTTATAAATTGTCTTCACATAAATCAGGTAAATCTGAAATTCTACACCTTTAATTTAACACTTTAACTTATTTGAACTTATTTATGAGAATTTTTGAAAGAAAAGCTTCCGAAAAAGAGTCTAGTTCACACGACTACGAAGCAAATCTAAACTGCAATGGCGTTTGACTTGTACGCATCGCCTGTCCCCGCAAGTCGCCAGCCGGCATTCGTGACGTCAGATCACGTGACACAAGCCTTGTTCGTGGCCTCTTTATTCTCGGAGGTTACGATTAAATTAATTTTTGCTTAAACAATAAATCTATTTAAAACTATCTTTTATGATAACAGATCGACACAACAAATTGTTAGTGTTTTATTCATAAGCTAAATATCACTATTATAAAAAACATTTGTTTAATTGAATTTTACATCCATATTTTTGGGAAGTCCTTTACCAGAATGAATTTTTCAACCTTTAACTATTGCATAACGGCGAACGGTTTGGGTGGCGCCCTTATTAT
The DNA here is from genome assembly GCA_929113105.1 of Agrypnus murinus. Lineage (NCBI taxonomy): Eukaryota > Metazoa > Arthropoda > Insecta > Coleoptera > Elateridae > Agrypnus > Agrypnus murinus. The sequence continues at coordinate 76,359,275 of OV816030.1, forward strand.
TATTTATTTCTGTTTTTCTGCTGTAATTCATAAACCCTGTAATTAGTACCCACGACTGCTCAACTCAATTCGAATCAGAAATACGTCTCTGCCGGGGCAAAACCTTTAAAGTAAGTATAGTGTTTTATGATGCATTTGTGTTTGTGTTTAGTTTATTAAGTTTCTTGAGAGAAATCAAGTGTTACAATAAAAAGTCTGTTTTCTAATATAGTAAATATTGTAGTAAGGTGTTTTAAATTGGAAAAAACCATTAGCCGTTTTTTGTAATTAATAATGCTGTACTTATTTAACAGGAATTTTCTTTTAATAAAAATTTAATTAACTTAATTAATTAATCAATTGTCCCAATTTACCGACAGATAAATTTTCTTCTGTTCAAATAATGCTTGATCTTATTACAGTTGAGGTTTAAACGACCTCCAATAATGAAGAAAGCAACACTCAATTCTTATAATTAAACCGCAATGCTACCTTTATTGGTGGTCCCAGCTGGTAGCCATCTCTCAGACGGGCGTTTTTAAGACTGGATCCAGAAACAAAAATCTATACTAGTCCATATCAATAATGTTTGTGTTTGTTGAATCACTATGGTTACGATGTATAAAACTTTTAGTGCGAGACCTAGCATCTATATAGTAGCCTTGAAGAATAGCTGATTTTCGAGTATGGCGTAACCCAAGTACCCGATAGTTTTTGTACCTGGTAAGCATACTACAATAAAGTCCCGTATTCAGTTTTCTCTGTTGTCACCAGTTTCGTGTCCCCGTGTTGCATTGTCCCCTGAATATTATTTTCCAGTAGAATAGCGAGAAGGGACGAGTAAGTATTTGTAAGAATGTCCCTTTCCTTTAGGGAAGATGAATTTATTGTCATAGTTGTAGTAAAAAAATTATAAACCAAGTTTAAGGATTTTTAAGAAAATCGAGTTGCGGTTTTCGTTGGAAAATAATTTTTTTTGTACCCGTGACTAATGGATCCTAAAGCTCATGACTGTGTAAACATATTTACATTTCCACAAGTAACCCGCTGCCTATGGTTACATATTTAAACCAATTTTGCTTAACGTATTGTTACAAGATGAAGGAAACAAAAATTAAATCCTACAAAGTTAACACAAGTAACTACATAATTTTTTTAAATATATTGTTATTCTGAGCAAACTCTTTGATATTCGATAAAATATTCACACAGGAACAAATTGCTTTTTGACCTATATTTTACGTTTTACAAGATTAAAATTATAATTTAGATAAACTTACATTTTGAAAATATGTTTTTGGTTTAGAAGTTTTTAAATGTCTGCATTTTGTTAAACACAAGTTTAATTCAACTTTTGTGATTCACTAATGTCAGGTTCATTGTGTGGTTGGTTGAAACATTTTAAAATATAATCGCCCTTCTCAAAATTTTAAAAAAGGAGCTGAGAAGTCTGGAGTAGTCTCAAAGATTGTGTAGGCACGCTTGGGCGGTCTGCGGCCCTGTGTAGCACAGTTCTTAGCGGGGTAATCTGTCTCGCGTCTTGTTAGTGAAATTCTAAATAGGAATTACCTATTTTCGGTCGTTATTTTTTAGATTTTTATGGAGAATTAAGTGTTCCGGTCTTTAAAGTTTCTCGTTTAGTATCTTGGGCGATTTAATGCCGAAGTTTAGTTACATTCAACACAATAACAATTTGAAAATTACATTTTTTGTATCTGCATTGAAAACATAAGTACCAAAGCTGTTTAGAATCATTAACTAATAAGATCTTTTAAAAAATTATGAAAAACGTATTGTATAATGGACTAGAAAAAAAAAACAAATACAAATTAATAAATATCCTATTTTTAATTCCAGAATAATAATAACAATTGATAATTAATATTTAGTGCTTAGACAAATATGCTAATACACCTTTTAATAATAATAACAACAACCTGCTTTAAATAAAGTCTATAAAGCAAATAGTGAAAACTATAATAATTTATTCTAAATAATAAATTTGCAAAGTACTGAAAAACTGTGTAAAATATCCACTCAGTATAATATGGTGTAAAGGTGTAACAACCATCAATTAAAAAGTTTCTTCCTCTTCTTGTAGTCTTAATATGTCTGATTTGTTCATAAAATAGTAAGTGGGTTGACGTCGTTTAAGATCCTTTGTCACTCTTTTAGCACCAGCCTTAATTAATAACTTACTAATTGATTCCATTTTTTCTACTCCCATAGAATAATGTAGTGCAGTACGTTCCAACTGTAAATGGAGAAACATTAATATAAAAGTAGAAATTGTTAAAAATCATTTTTAATGAAGCTTCTTCTTACATTATCTCCAACATGTAGAGTTTCAGGAAATGTATTTACTAAGAAGTCAACAATTTCTTCTTGTTGACATAAGACAGCTATATGTAGAGTGCATCTACCATAACTATTTCTTCCAATTGCCAACAGTTTACCACTACCAGTATCTTTCTCATCTGCTAACAATTGTGTTACTTCACTCACAGCCCCTTGTCGAATTGCATGATGTACCCGTTCTCTTTTTTCCTAGAATAGATTAGAAATAGTCAACACATAAATACAAAAAAGATATACATCATACATACTTCAAAAGTTAGAATAGATTGTAAAAATGCTACTGTATCAGTTTGTTCTTTTGAAGAAACTGCTTCAATGATAGGTACATCATCTTCATCAACAATATCAGTAATATGATCATATCCATTTAAAAGCAGTTCTACCAGCTTATCAGTATCACCTATGGAAATGAAAATCAAGTACATAGAATTTTTATTACAGCCTATAAATAGAAATACTTACCTTTGCAAGCAATATGCATAACATATCTATCGACTTCATTTGTATTTTCTGGAATATTGGCTTGAATACTGATATCCCTGGCTGTACGATAAAGTTCATCCCTGTATCCTATATTGATATTAGTTTCTTCCAATAATTGGAATAATGCATTTCTTCCATGTGAACGAGCTGCAGCAAAGTGTAGCATGCTCTGACCATGTTCGTCCTGCATCAAAAGAGATATATAGATACGTAAAAACACACAAGAATCTTCCTAAATTTTTTTACCCTGCTTGTACCACTGAAAGCTGTTTCTTCTTCTGCTGTTTCTGCTTCTTCAGGATCTAGTGTAACAACATCAATTGTGGTTGGTATAGCATTGTTGTTATCAATATCTTGGGGTGGTCCTGTGATTACTTGTTGAGTTTCCTAAATCGAATAAAATAAGAAATTTGAAAATGTTATTTTTTGTTTAGTCGTTTAGTTTCAACACAAGAGGTTAAATGGTTTATAACATGTTTTTGCTACAGCTGTCAAGAAATGATGACATTTTTTCATTAATATCCGCATGCAAAATTTGTTTTCATTCTCCCCTTTACGAAAGTGTAACTTTCTACCTTGCCAAGAAGGCAACCGAAAGCGAAAGTAAAACATGCGAGGTGGTTGCTAGGTATGAAAAACTTTCGGTCCCTGGACAACGAAGTAAAACTGTCAATTTTTTAAAATATAATATTATAAGGTGGCTGTTGTCAACTTTACCTTGGGAACAATACTGTTGTATATACAAACATTATTTTATTATAATCACTGAATCATCATTTTATTTATTTATTTATTTACGGTGGTTAATAAATGTCAAGGGGAGAATGAAAAGTTTAATACATTACACGCTGCGAAAGTTTACTTTTAGGTGCAAGGTGTTTTTGATTGGCCGAGGCGAAGCATAAGCGTAGCCGAGGTTAGTTAAAAACACCGAGCACCTGAAAGGGCTTTCGCAGTTTGTAATGTAAATAAATATTTGTTTACTTGAAACGTGCACGAAATACTTTGCGCTTTAGAGCGAAAAATATTTCGTGCGTGTATGCGATTTATGCATATTTGAGCAAAGTCGTTTCCGTAGCAACTTGTGTCCACTTTGCAATAAAATAAAAACTTCTTTGTGTTATTTTTTATGATTTTTTCGGTTGTTTCAATAACGCTGTAGAAAAAACGTTGTGTGCAAGTCGTGCTCGAAATGACTTTGGTGGTCTCGAATGAGATTTTGTCTCGGCTACGCCTCGTCAAAAAACTTTATTCTTGACCACCAAACTAGCATTTCGCGCACTAAATACACAGATAACTATTAAATTAGACTTGCCTGTGTTTTCACTCTAGATCTGTCAGTATTAGCAAAGTTATAGAGATAGGTGGCAAGATAGGCAATAGGATCATCTGGCCGTTTGTTGGCCACTTCTGTCAAACCTTTAATTAATGGATCTCCCAATGCTGAAACAAAATTATGTTTTGAATTCTAATTGTATCTTTACATTTTATCGCTATCAAATAATAGCACGAGGATTTATACCAAACACGTTCAGCTCATAACATAATAAATTATGAAAGGTCTAAACTCAGGATAAATAGAATTGTATGGCAATAAATTATTGTATAAGACGAATTGACACATTCGATGAAATAAAACATGCGATGAATTCTTGTGTAATGTGTTGTTTTCAATAATGATAGAATTTTGGTATTGTAGGTATAAAATATGAGAATGAAAAATGTTACTATTTCTGCTAATAATGGTTGCAAAACTAAAAGTAACCCATGCTTACAACACAATCGTATGATGGTTGATGATGATGATACTTATCTTAGAAATGATGAGGTATTTGCTATGCACCATGATCATAACTTTTATCTTTGTCTACAGAAAACTTAATGTATGTGGTTACATACTCTTTCAGATAATACAGTTCTCAGGGACGGTGTAAGCTTTTGCGGGACCGGGTTTGCTTTGAAGGGAGCGAGTGATTCATTTGCGCGTATGCGTCGAAGATGACTTTCCCCATCAAACATTTTTTGACCAAACTGGTGTCATTTAAACGAAACTTTTATGCTGGTTCAGAATATGTAACTCATTTTTGGGACGAACGCTTAAAGCCCCCAAATCTGGGGCTCAAAAGTAAAGAAATGCTTATCCTCCATGGCAATGAATAATAACTAGTTAGGTAGAAACTAAATATACACAATTTAGTTATCTTAGGTTTAGATTAGGTTTAGGTAAGGTATAGGTTAGGTTAGGTTAAGTTAGGTTAGGCTGAAAAAAGTCGAATTTGGTTTTGCATAGCATTTTGGTTAGGTAGTGGCGTTTTTGTGGAGGTTAGGTTGGTAGCAACTAGTTTTAGAGGCTAAGGAGCATTTTCCCCAAAAATGATTTACATATTTGGAATCAGCATAAAATCTCCGTTAAAATGACACCAATTTGTTCAAAAAGTGGTTGGTGGGGGAAAGCGCGCGTATTTGTAAGTCTATGGCCGTCTAACACGTTGTCCTGCGTGAGCGACCAATGTAGCGAAGCGGACGACACGAGCGAAGCGAGCGAATGGCGGTGCGGACGAAGCGAATTGAGAGTGTCCTACGTAGCACATTTTCGTAATCGCGAATCGCGCGAAAAAGAATAAAAAATAGAACTATGGTCCCTAGTCTGGTAAGAATAGGCTGGTGGAATAAATATTGATTATTTGGAGAGGATAAAAGGACCTCACATAATCCTTATGGAAAATGGCTTTCACCAGATTGTTCTGAAACTGTGCTTTTTTCGAGTTTTCGAATTCTCGAGGTGTAGATCGAAAGTGTCAATGGGCACACAGTCCAGAAAATTGTAGTTTATGAATTGTTGAATAATGCAAGAATTGTCTACTTCGAATGGCTGTAATCCAAAATCTATAATTTTTTGGTGGTTACCAAAGTTTCAAGAATTTTGGCCCCGAGCCATTTCCCATAATGATTGAGCGGGGTGCAATTTAAAAATTGCCAACTTCAAACTGCTCTAATTCGAAAACTATAAATAATATTTTAGACTTTCTGTCCAGTGACACTTTTGATCTACACATTAGGAACTACCATGTGCCAAAGTTTCAAGAATGTTAACCGAGACCATTTCCAATAAGTAGTCTATCGGGTGCAAAAATTGTCAACTTCAAACGGCTGTAATTCTAAAACTATAATTTTTTGAACTTTGTGTCCATTGACACTTTTGATCTACACATCGAAAACTATCTTTCAACATTTCAGAGGAATATAGTGAAAGCCATTTTCCATAAGGACTCTGCGGGGTTCTTTGGAAAACTTTCATTTATTTAATATATTAACAAATTTTTCAAATTTATTTCACAATTATTTCAAAATTAATAATTTTATTATTGGTTTTCCCTTTTAAGATTAAATTCAATCTAACAAAACATTACTTGCTATGCCGACTATTCAGATGCGGCTAACGCGGTGAAGGCGGAAATATCAAATAATTTGATCGCGTCAACCGCCTGAAATCCGCGTCTAGTGAAGATCCCGGCGACGCGATCTCACGTAGGACACCTGCATTGTTTGCATGGTTTTGATAAATCCGCGCCGGCCGCTCCGCTCGCTTCGCCCGAGCTTAACGCGAGCTGAACTCGCCTCGCGCCGGCCCTGAGTCAGTTCTAATGTTTACAATCAATATACCTGTCTATAGTTTGTGATAATTCTTCGAATATTTATTTCAAATAAACCCAAAAGTAAGCAACGACATCCCCAAGCCACCTGTCATTACTGTCAGAGATCAACCAGGATTGTTCCAAAAACTCAGAGACTAGTTTAAAACCGTAAGAATTTGTTTCGTTTTATATTTCATTGTGTAAAGAAACCCTTAGCTAATTAACCTATTTTTATTGTTTCAAACGAACCCATTAGATTTTTAGCAGTCTAGGTAATGAGACTTTAAGAATACAGTGGTCGTTGACGCATAGATCCATAGATCTAATAGACTCGCCATCCAGGTCGTCAGATATATCTAGGGCCATTAAATTAGGTTAATGTTAACATTTTAACAATATCGTCTATTACAGCATGTCACAGTTCAAGTGATTGGTTTTTATCTAACAGACTAACAGATTTTAGTCCTTGCCCGTAAATATATTTATTTAGCGTATAGTGACACATCATCATATACGAAATATAAGCTTACAGGCAAGTGTAACAGCCCTAAAAATAAATTATTCACAAAGAAGTCCTAATATAGTTTATTGCACTTTCCGTTGCGTTCAGCAATTCATCAAAATTTCAATGGACGCGTCAGGGGCCATTCTTCAATAATGTGGCTGGTGGTCTGCCGTGGAGCTCCACAGCCACAATCTGGATTGGGAAACTTACGTCCTTACTCGATTCGTGTAGACCGTCTGCGCATCTCCCATTATTTGTCCTGATTTTGTTTAGCGTGGTCCATATTTTACGTGGTAATTAAAATCCAGGGTGCTTGGTGTCAATGTCAATTCTGCTGTTGAATAAACAAGTTCAAGATAGGAGGATCTTAAAACGGATGCAGATAAAGCCCATGTGGTGCTTTTGGATTATATTATTTCGCGTTTTCAGTTTTTGTGCTGTTTTTAAGAGATGTTCAGGATTCTATCAAGAGTTATTCCAAAGTACTTTGGTTTTGTGTTATGTGTATCAGCAGTCTATTTTCGAAATACATATTCAGTTGTTTTTTGTTGGCCTGAATATTGTTTAGCAACACACTTCCGTTTAGTCGCATTTGATTTTAATCTCCACTTGCAGAAATATTCCCCCATATTAGTAAGATAATTTGTTAATATTGCTTCAGTTTCCTCCATAGTTTTATGTTTTGCAGGTATTGCTCAGTCATTCGCGTATCCAAATTTCTGTAACACGGTTTCAGGTACAGGATAAACAGTAGGGGAGCCAGCACAGATCCCTGTGTCAAGCCATTGCTATGTTTCATTTGGTCGCTTTTTAAATTACCCATAATATCTCTAAAACTTCTATTTGTGAGCATGCTGTTGATGAAGTTTGCTATTCTTAGGCATGGTATCGCACGCAGTAGTTTGTTATTAATTCTTGTCTACAAACAGTATCGCATGCAGCTGATAAGTCTATAAAATCGACCGATGTTTTTAATTTCTTTTGAAAGCCTGCCTCGATCAGTGTTGCGGTTTGGCCTAAATCCTGTTTGTTCAATGGGAAATGCTTTAAATATTTTTCTACTAATTTTGTTATTTATTCGGCGTTCCAACAGTTTATAGATGCAGTTCATTAGTGCAATCAAGCGATTGTTCTGTGGTTGGTCATTTGACTTGCCTGGTTTTAATATTGCTATTGTTTTTGCCCGCTTGATGGTGTGTGTGTGTGGGATTTCGCCTGTTTTTAAAATGTCTGCAGAGAAAAACGTAAGCCATCTCTTTGCGTATTTACCACAGTGAATTAGAGTCTCTGGGTGGATATTATCGAAACTGAAACGAAATATTGCAGCAGTACTTTCGTCTGTAGTAAACTTATCAGAAAATTCAGTTATGGGTGGGCATGCACGTTTCAGTGTTCTTTGGTCTTGTTTGAATTTTATGGTGTACACATGATCTTTTGGTGCCCTAAATGTAGCTACGATACGAGAAGTAACTTTATTTGGGGCTATCGGAGAACTTTCTTTTGTCAAGCGGTTGCCACCTCCTAATCTTCTAAGTAATGACCAAACCTTACCGCTGGATTTACTGAAGTCTAACCTCCTCAACAGTCTTCATCCATTCCTGTCGTCGAGCTGCAGCTAAGCTGTGCAAAGATTCATCTGCAATTTCTCGATCTTGACTTGCATAAACTCTTAGTATAGTCTTTCACGTTTTTAATTTCATCCTGGGATATATTCTTTTCGGTATCCTCTGGGGAAGGGTTTTTTGTTGTAGCAATAACTGCACCGACAAAAATTTTTTGCAATAATTTCTTGTTGGGTGTATCCATCCCGGGTATTTCTCCAACTTCTTGGTAGATGTAGCCCAGTCTGCTTTTTTAAAATTCCACCTTGGACGGGGAAAAGATGTTATACTTGGTAAGTTTGAACCGCCTTCGATGAGGACTGGTCGGTGTTGACTGTGCGGGAAATCTGATAATACTTTACCTGATTCTGGCAGGGGTTGGTTGCTTTTGTTTTCGGTAACAAAACAAAAGTCTGGATTTCACTCGCGTCTCCGGATCGCAGATCAGAAAGTTCTTCGGTCCCTTGCATCGAAGACCAGGTAAGTGTTAGATTCATCTATCCAGTTTACCAGGGTTTTGCTGTTTTGGTCATTTTCTCTACATTTCCAGAGCTCATGTGGCTATTAAAATTCATGACATAAAGATGAGTGCATACATGAAGAACCTGCAGAGGCCATGAGACTGCTGGAGGCTTGTAAATGTTTGTGATGGTTATCTCACCAATCTTAATAGTAACCTCATGTATGTTATTGTTTGTAGATATGGAGCATAGATAGGCATTTTCTATATTATTTCGTACATAAATTGCTACCTCATAGGCTTCGTAGTAAGTAGCTCCGAGTAAGTCGTATCCATGTATGTTTCCACTGGAGAGGAGTTGTTCTTCATTCTTTGCATGAATTTCCTGAATTGCAACTGCGTCAGTATTATTTTCTGTACGAATCTTTTAAAGGTATTGGCATTTACTTCTGTTTATGTCTTCAATATTTATGTCACAGAGTCGGACATTTCGTCTGAGTGCTCTAGTCATGGGGTTCTTAGAACAATCATTTATACTGTTTGTATCGTTGTTTGTATCCATTTCAGTTGATGTGTCTCTTGTCAGGAAATCCAGAGAGTCTGGATTATGTAACCGCATTTTGTTCTAGTTCATTTAGCGTTACCCAGGGTGCACTTGTATTATTCCACTACGGACGGAAACTTGCTCTACACCTCCTTGCTTGTAATGTATATTATTGAACAAAACTTTGGAGTGGTACCTAACAAAAATAAAAATCTAAAAACTTTTATTGTTTCTAAAACTGCAACAGTTTAAAGTACTACATTCCTTTATTATGTCCTGTAATAGCTCGGTAGGGCATTTGAAACTGTTGCGTAGTATCAAAAGGCTACTTTCACTATTTTGAACTCATCTGTTGTAACGCCAGAGAATTATATAAAATTACTGTCAAAGGACTCGGATGGAGTTACTTTTTGCTCATACTTTAGTAAGATGTAAGTAGTTTAAAGAGATGTAGGTCCAACGAGAATAATAAGTAATAAAGATTGCAGGAAAGTTTTGTTTAAAATTTCTAATTGCAGTCTTATGGTTTCTAGGAACATAAACTTAAGATGCAACAGTGTATTGATTATTAAACCTTTTAATATTTTGACGTTAGACTACGTCTAACTCCGCGGATAGTATGGGGCGACCTGTAACAAAAACAGGTCTTAATTATATGGTTAAAAATACGTGACGAACAGTAATCGTGATAGCATATTCATAAACAGTATTGAGTTCAATTTACGTACTACGCTACATAACATGCGCGTAAAGCATTTTTCCTGCTCGTTTCCTGTGCATGAGAATATTTGTCACACATGCCGCCGAGTTTGACTAAGTCTATCTCGGCAACCGGCGAAATCTTTAAAACAATGTCAATAAAACAATTATAACATTCGTCTAGCCCATTTCAACTCCTTCGCTCAAGACTGACGGCTCAATCAGAACCAAGCCTGTCTGTCTTTATTCTGACAGTCTTGTTACGCTCACGGTTGTCAAGACAAATTGAGTTAAACGTGACGGCACATCCAGAGATATCACCTTTCCCGCGTACGGAGAGCGAGAAGAGCTTTACGTGCTGCAGGAAGTATTGCGTAGAATAACGAATAGGTATCCCAATATGGGTAGTACGGTAGGATGGTATGAAGGATTCCACCCTACTTCTCCTTATTCCAGCTTCTCTCAATCCCAATCTTATTTCCTCCAATTCCCATTCTCTCAAAACTACTTTCCATATTTCCCGCTTGTTCCAATCACATTTTCCCCAATCCTTGCCTCTCCCAAACCAAGCAAATAAACAAACGAAGTCAACATATTGTTGTATTCCCCTCTGTCTCTGTTGAAAACAGACAGATTGGAAATTTGGAATATTTTTCCTTTCTTCCTACATGTCTAAGACATTTCAGCTATAACGCACAGGTCGGGGATTTTCTATCCATTACTAAACCGTTTCTACCCATTACTACTTCAAACCCGTTGCTGAGCTACAAGCCAAAATCTAGCAACATTAGCTCTAATTTGATCTTGTCAATTTTATATGTAATAGTTATTTATGTATTAAGGGCATAAAGAAGCTTTTATGGCCAAAAGCGTTATTTTAGGCCTAGGAAAAGGCTGTAGGGCCATAAAAGCAAGTTATGCCCGCTATACATACACTATTTTATGCTAAGATTAAGTTTTTATCTCAAATCTATTATTGTGTAAAAAATATAATTAAATGCGTACGTAGGTACATCAAGTCGCTGTGCGTATACTTATGTGCTTATACGAAGTACGTTACTATAGTTACTATTCCAACATATTTAATTTCAGCTTATTTTCATTGGTGATAAGTTTACAAATTATATTAAGAACCAACCAAGTTCTACAAAGAACTTCTGACATTTAATTGACGTTTCGTTATTGCCCGTCTGACCATAAAGGGGCCCTTGGGCAATAAAGAGACGGTTATGTTTAGATAAGTGTAGCAATAATAGTCCAATTATAATGTATCTGTGCATAAAAGTTTATAAAAATAGCTGTTCTATCATTTGACGGTTCAAACGGTTTTGTACCTGTCTTAATAATTCGACCAAAGGCTTTGTTTGAACAAAATACAGGTAAGCTCAGTTGTGCTTGAGTCGTCAGTTTCGAGCGTAGGACTACGACTTGCAGATCGGAGAGTTGAAATGAGCCAGTCGAGTATAGTATCGGCATCGTTTTAATTATTTTATTGGTATCTCTTGAAATATCTCCTCGAGAGATTTTAAACACTACCGCACTATTGTAAAAATTTTAAAAGAAAATGATATTAAAAATGTTCAAGCCACTAAGAAACGCTTTTTGTATATTACGGTGTATTGGTTTTGTATATTGCTGAGATAGACTGAGTCGAATAATAAGGCGGCATACCCAGAAATATTGGATCATATTCCTCGAACTAACACGATTCTATTCGGTACTTATTTTTAACGATATACCATTTTAATTGGTGCTTATGTTTCTTACAGGCGATCGGCCTATACTATCAGCGGAGTTAGACGTAGTCCATGATCCAAATATACCAAAATCAATCGCTCATCACATAAAAGCCTCTCTGAGAATATATGGTTTAAAGATTTATTTGAGCACCTAGTGGTATTTTCATTACTGACAGAAAAGCTCCTAAAAATGTCACTTTGTCACACAAAATTCTTTATCTAAATGCGCTTATCACCACAGCACAGTTAATAGTACATATTAATTTAGTTTAGATTCTATTACCCAAGTAACGATAATACATGGAAATTACGTAAATTTCGCATATCACAAATTACATCCTCAGAATTTCAAGAAAAAGGTACGTAAAAAAATGTAATTTTCTATGGTATATAAATGAAATGTCCGTCTTTTTGCATTCAATTTACAAGCCATAGTGATGTTCAAAGATGATCAGAAATTGATAATATTGATTACATGCCATTATTACGTGAAATCAATATGCCACCGGGCATGCCGACGGCATTATATGTTTTTTGTTTTCGTTTTGGAATTGAAACAGTGCAAAGCAAAAATACACCGTACATCTATCTATCTTTGAAGATCTAAGCATGGATTCCAAGTTTTTGAATGCTGATTACAAATTGATTTACCATAGTGTCTAATCTCATAAATTATATAAATAAAACGACTAAAAAATGACTTTTTTTAGATAATATAAAGAAATGTATCTCAGTAACAGTGGTATGGAGTAAAACTTTTAATATAAGTGGAAAATCAAGTTAATGACATCTAAATAAACACAATTCATTAATTTTGATAATAATATTCAATACCAGACGCTGTTTTGAATGCTTAGTACCGACTTCTTTTTTCAATAAAAATGAAATAAATTCTTTGCGAGTATTTGTTACAAATATTTTATAATTTTATTACTATTTGAAAATATTTGTAATGCAACGGTAATACGCAGCCGTTCGGCAACTAAACAGCTTCTGATATTTCATATTATGATGTCCTTCAAAATTAATGTATTGTATGCTTTTATTAAAGAAATCAACTTTATTTTTCATTCTATTACATTATATCTAAAATCTGGATGAGATTATGCATTTTGATAAACAAATTCGGAAAGCTTCAAAATAACTATAAGAATCAACATTCAAACTAAATGATTTAGATTTTTCAAATAATGTGCAAATATTATCTCAAATTAATTTATTTAACAAAAACGTATTTACAATACTGAAATATTGTTTTAAATAATACTTAATATAGATAATTAATAATAAACAGGGACAAAATACGTGTAGCAACAATAACAGTAAATAATGGATGTTCCGAATTGTCACTGATTGGGTTATAGGTAAGCTGATTAGCTACACAAAAATAGAGCATTAAAATTTATCAAATTTAAAATTTTCATTAAAATTATTTTTCTTGAATTCGTCTAATGACATCATTGACAATCATTTTCCATTGCGCTAAACATGAGACTAAACATTTTGTCGGTGACACTATGTGTAGAGCTTTTATGAATTAAATGTGTTCAATTCACATACTCATTAAAAGCATGTGAATGTTATGGTAGTGATAAATCTATGAAAACTATGTATTTTTCACGTATGAGTTTTCACGTGCCTAATGTATACCGCGGGGTACGTGATTATTACATGCCATTGAGCATCACCTAGGAATATTAATTGTGACATGCGAAAATAATTAGAGGCACGTAATTTTCATATAAATTTCTATTCCAGCGCTACTATGGTATATATTTTCTAATATCATATTAAAAATAACGAGTTCAAGATACTAAATAGTTCAGAATGTTTAAGATCAATAACTGATTCGACTCTAAAAATATTTAGTTTTCATATTATAGTTTATAAAATTGTTTTAGACGTGAATTTTAATTTAAAGTTAGACCTTTCGTTTAGCATAGACAAAACAAAAATCATATATATGACTTTTGAGGGATTTAAGATTTCTCTGTTGCTGATGACATAATTAGAATCTACGCTCTCAAAAAGTGATACGACGGCGAATATACTTCAAATAAGTATATAGTTATTATTTATAACTATAGACTACAGTTTAGTGAAATCATGTTTCATTGAATGGTTGGTTGGTTGGGTGGTGGTCTTTAATTAATCAACCCCATAAATAACATCTTGATCTAATGATATAAAAATTATCAATCACTAACTGCCTGACTACAGACTAAAATTCATTAAAAATAATGAATAAAAAAAACTGTTTAAACATATTAAGGTGACAATTTATTATTTTAGACTGATTAACTATCAATGGCAATTGTGATGATTTATATTGTTTTATCTTCTCTAATCTAAACACCCAATATAAAGATCACAAAAACCCAAACAGATAGAAGGGTAATGCATGCCATAAAATGTACGTTTTCGTTGATAATTTTCAAATAACTTTCCATAGTAAATAGAAGAAAAATTAAATTTTGGGAAAAGCATTTCAGTCACTGCGAAAGTTAAAAATAAGAATTGAAAAATTGTATGTCAGTATCCATACCTGACCTGATTGCTGGATCCGACAGAAGCTTGATTAACTTTACAGCCAAACCATCCATCTCTAAATAAATTAACAACATTTAAGTGCAATTTAACCATTATAGATCATAGGGAAAATAAATTGGAAATCATATTTAAGTATGACTTTAAGAACTATACCTTTTTAAACCAACCATTTAAAAGTAAATAACTTCTAGTAATTTTATCTTATATCCACACGAATGCTATTATTTATTACATTTCGTTAAAATATTTACCTAAATTAAATCCACAGTGCAAAACATTAATTGTTGATAAATGATTTATTTTGAACAATTATAAATTACATTAATATTAAAACTTACAAGATGCTAAATACCTTCCTTCTTCGGTATAGAAAAATGGCATATCTACTTGAACATTGTTTACGGATTTATCTGCAACCAAAGAAGACAATATAAATAATTTTTATAGTTAAAATATGGAGAAGGGGGGTTACTAACTAACGAAATAAAGATAAAAAGCAATATTGCCAAATTACTACAAAATGGTTTGTACTATATCCATTATTTCCAAGCTCAATCAATTCAAAGGCTCAATCCAAGCTTAGAGATGTTATTAGCATTATGTTGTCTTGGTTAATACTTGTTATTTATTAACTATAAATGATAGAAATTCTTGGTTTTAGAAACAAATGAACATAGCAGAGTCTATTTAAAGACAAGATTCATTTAGCTCAAGATAGCTCAATCTTTAGACGTACACGTGTCTGAAGCCACCCAGAACATGTTATAAAAATTAAAATTGGAAAAATGTAATAAGTTCAGTGTTTGCCTTAATTTAAAATATTGTTATTTTCAAAAACACCAATCCTTGCTGCTCCAATTTTTATTAACAATATTTAATTTAGTCTTGTGTTTGCAATAATTGTCTCACAGGTAGCAAATGTACGTCATAATGACGTCAATATCTGGTGATAACTTATCATAAGACGTCAGTGTACCAAAAGTCGAAGACATAATGACGTCCAATAAATGGCATTAAAATCACGTGCCACATATCACGTCATATTGACGTGTTTTTTAAGTAATAAGATTTATTTTTTCAGTTTCTGTTATAATTTCCATAATAGAATAAGTTTCAGCAAGGCTATTGCAAAAGCTCATTATGTTTAAAGCGTTGTTATTGCAGAAAAGACAAACATTTATCTATATTATTTTCGTACATATATTATTTTTAGTACATTTTTAATATTAGATAAATTCCAATAATCGTAATTCATGGTCTGGAATACATTTAATTTCGCGCCGAGCAGTTGCATTTATGTTGGTGCTACTTTCAAACTTTCAACTAATCGGTGTAGACGTCGCTTACGCGCAGTCGATCTTGGTTGTCAGTACCAGTCTTTGTTCTGTCGTTTATGTGGAGTTTGTCTCCTCCGTTTTCAGCCATTTTTATTTAAAAGTTTAAGAAAAATCTTAATCGTCGAAGAATCATATTCTTCTAGTGAATTAAACAGTTTTGTGGCGAAAAAGTTGTTTTTGCTTTTAAGGAAAGGTGATACTAATTATTCATAGCATTTGATATATCTTTGAACAGTTTTGTTAGATTTCAAAGGAAACATGTAACTTTAGATGTCATTTATTAAAAATAAAGAGACAGTGATCAATAAAACTAGACTGTGAACTATGTTATGTTTAATTTTAATTAGCAAATTCTTGTTTGTAATTTTTAATAATTTTTTGAGTATATAACCTTTCAATATATGTCATATTTTTGTCTATTTTCTCAATATATAACAAATAAAAGTACTAGTAGTTTCAAATGTGTCTAAAAATCTGGGAGGTGGGTTACCAAGTATAACTTGAAAAACACGTCAAATTAACGTGTTTATAAGTCGTGAAATTAACGTCTAGCATATCACGTCATTAGTCTGAGACATTAGGTAGTCGTTACTACGTCATATTTACGTCATCCAACGACAGTATTTACGTCACTCAGTGACCAATTTTTCACGTCATTTTCACGTGCATTTGCTACCTGGGTCTCTTAAATTTAATGAATTATAATAAGCCACAGCCAGCTCTGATCTTATTGATTTTTCCCCATGTTAACTTTTGTATGCCCTGGATGATCTCAGAGTATGCAATTCATATTTAATATTGAAGCAACTGGAACTTAATGCATTGCCAATTTTGCACAATAATACCATTTTGTCAAATAATCCTTCCTTTTGGTACTATTGTACAATTAGCTAAATCTACTAGACTAGACCACACTTTAAGCAAGACTGCCAAGAGAGAAAGCTATAAAAATAGTCATTCAACATTGAGGCCAAATTTATAAAGCTCATATTTGGATGTTCTAATGGAGCAAATTGGTAAGTAAAAAATTCTGAATTTTTTTGATATTTTTGGTGAACTGAATAATTTTTCTATTTAAGTAATTGACTATATGACACCATTTGACAATCTTGCTTAATAAAATCATTTTTCAATTAAGAGAGAAAACTATAAATAAGTAGCATAAGGCCAATTTGAAAACCTTTTTGTATAATAATTTTCATTCTAAAAATATTAAAGATAAAAATAAATGATAATGTTTAAAAGCTATAGCAACTAAAATTAATTTAACACACCTTCATCACACAACATAACACGACATAATCAAATAATGTGCAAATGTGGGTTTATTACACAATAACACAACACCTTTAAATTGGATATAATTAATTACAGGTGTTTTTGTAACAGTGACACGTTTACTGACCTAAATGAAAATCCATCCATACCGTATCGTGAATACATAGAAGTAAAAGTGAAAAAGTTTGGCACTATTTACACTAATATTTACAAGTTGTTGATTTTCTTATAATCTACTGTTTTTATTTTAAACAATTAATAAATTAAAGCAGATTTGTGTTTTGTTAATTAGAATCAACAAGGCCCGCCCTTTTTCTTCTAAATATATTTACAAACAGTGCAGCTATATGTAGAGAATTGGACATAGCAAGATCTTTTTCTAATGTTAAAATATTATTTACTGCAGTAGTAAAATCTTCAAACGTTTGTAATTCAGTTAATCCCAAACTCTGTTGATTACTTACACGTACTGCATCAGTTGAAGTGTCAATTTTGTTAAAGGTTAAACTTCTCGTGACACATAAATGTCTCAGATTTTCCGGTTCCTTTATTAGGTGAGGAAATCTCATCGTCAGATTAAAATGTAAAGTATTCCCCAAAGCTGTTGGTCTTGCAGAAAGATAACCAAGCTTTTCATCTTTCATAAAACTGACATTCTCTTCCAGATAATTCAGAACGCGATACACTCTAGAATATATCTGTCCAACATTTGCAGGTTTATTAGAAGAAGTACAAGTCACAATACGTAAATGATCCAGAACATTTATCCAAGCTGCTAAATTCCCATTGCTGCTAACAAATACTCCTCTACCATAAGGCCAATGTTTTCCATGAAGCCTATCAGAATCTGGTATATTCCATAATGGGATAAGTAAACCATTTGCAGCTAGGACAACTCGAACTTCAGAAGGATCTTCAAGAACTTCATTCATTGTATAATAATTACCACTTCCCTTTTCAATAAGCTCCTTTTCGGATGCATTTGGATGTAAAGCTTTTGCTATTTCTGGACTTAACAACACTGAAGTCAAAATTCTTTCCACTTCCTCTAACTGATTTACATTCAAAGATTTTGGTAATTCAAAATCTGCTAAGTTTCTAGTACATTCTAATGTTCCTGTTATTATAAATTTACCAAAAGGATCTAAATCAAAATCAAGTTCCACATTTTCATCTTCTGGTGGTTTTGCAAAGAATTTCAATTCAGGTTGTTCTCTTAAAGGTGTATGCAAATCAATCGAATTGGAATCTTTTATAATCGGTTCTAAATATTCATTAAACACCTTGTAAGTACAGAAATCAGGAGCAATTATACCAAGAGGAAAATCTTGCTCTAAAGCAATTCTGAATGATCTCTCTTGAGGTAGTTTCTTTACACTTGGCCATATTACATCATAAAAATTATGGTCATATTTAGTCAAACGTAACTTAACGGCATCAAAAACGTATCGTTTCATGTGTTTACTTGAAACGGATGAAGTTGATACATCGGAAATTGTAGTGTTATGAGATGAAGCGGAGATTGCATTTGAATTTCTTCGACCATGCAACAAATTGTAACATCTTTCCAAAACTGCAATCATGTCCGGATCGTCTAAGTCCTTTCTGGCAGAACACGTATCGGTTGGAACTGTGATTGTAAATAAGATATTGTAGAATTGTTTAATGGACTAGATGATATACACATTTTAATAACTGCTTGTTTTTTAGATATAAGAAAAGTTACTAGAAGTTATTTAGGATTACCTTTATTTATATACAGTAGCAGTACCAAAACATATTTAATACTTACCAAAACAGAAGACTCAATGGGAAAAATAAAGTACTAGAATATAAATTAATACTTATTTTGATCTCAAAACCCTTTCTTTTGCCCCCCCCCCCCATATTTTGTTCATTTTACTATCCTAGGGTGATAAAATGCTAACAGCAAAGTGTTGTTCTTATCTCAAAACCTTGTAACTCTAAATGTACAAAATTTGTAGGGTAAAATAAAATTGTACTATATAACAATTAGCATACACGTCTATTTGGCAATAGTTCTTAATCTCAAAAAGCTTCATTGACGCGTCAATATTTATAAAACTTTTATTAGAATGATAGTGATTAAAATCATATACCAAAATAACATAGAGTCCCATAGAAGTTACGAGGTTTTGAGATAGTACCATCAAAATTGTAAAATGACGGATTAGGTTTAGTCAAAATGTAGGTACCATCATGCAAAGTTGATATTACTAGATTAAAGAAATGTTTATTATTATTTTGTTTTTGTGTAAGGAATTGGGGCGATGGAACATGTCTCATACCTCATAGCATTGATTACTATGAGCATATAGCTGACACTTCTAGACTTTAGTAAAATCTGGAGGAATTCCATTCTCCATGTTTTAATTGATCTGTTCTGAAAAGTTTTCAGCTCCAGCGGGGTTTAAACTTGCCAACCTTGGATTATTAGAACAATATGCTGACTAGCAATCCACAGCAGCTGGCTAGATTAAAGAAATATTCAATGAAATTATACAAACTAGAAACAATATGGATTAATATGAAAAATAACATTGACTCTAGTTCCGGTACTCACTAAAGAAAAAGAAAATGAGTAAATGTAAGGGGCAGAAATATTAAATTAATAGACTTGTATAAATGTAATAATGTCATAAATAATTTATTAGAAGCAATTTTAATTTAACCAAGACCAGAAAATCATTTTAATCGGTCTAAGACAACTGAACGCGGTCAAGTGGACGCGGCCAACTGGGCGCGGCTAACTAGACGCAACAGGGGGCCGGGACAACTGGAGTCAGGGATAACTTGGCGCAAGACAAGTGGGTGCAGGGACAATTGGACGCAGAAACAACTTGGCGTGGGACAAGTGGACGCAAAGGCGTTATTTCATCAAATTATTGTTATTAATCTTAATCGAAATGAAAACATTGAACAGTATTACTTATATTACATATTATACAGCATACGTAGATACGTACGGATTCCTTTAGCCAATTAAATCAGAAACAAAGTAATTTAATGGTAGAAGTATTTGCGTTTACATTAATACTGCACTCTACTGCAAAAGTACTATAGTAGCACAGAAATTAAAATCTTTTATCTTAAGTAATTCCAGCCTAACGAGATTGTTTCCTGTATTATGTATGCCAGTATATGGTGATATCCTTTACAGTAGTTCAATAACATTATCCTATGTCTTATTTATCTTTTTTATGTTCCTAAAATGAAGTTAGGTTAGGTTTTGCTAGATTAGAACAAAATATGAGGTTTTGACTTTTGCCGCTAGAACGGGTTTAATAAAGAATATCATGATACAGCTCGGCGTTTGTCAATTGAAGCAGGGCATACTGGTTTACTTCACAACACCCTTAACTCAAAATAGGGAAAATACGAAGTTTTGACTGAGGAGCGACGATATACAGATGATATCACAAATATCTTAATTTGGCTTTACATAATAAATTATGTGAGTTATATAAAATATGTATACGTAACAGATTTTCTCACCTAGTTGTCTTTGCATTGTCTGCGGCCACTTGCCTCGCGCCCAGTTGGACGAGTTCTCTTAGCCGCGTTTAATTGTCCCATTCCGGAAATCGTCACATAAGTTGATAAAGCTCTGTTAGGGAGTTAGATTGTGATAGTAGAGTATGATTAGTGAATTTCTATGACATGTTGTTTAATTACAATAGATTAAGGTTGTGATTCCATTCAAATGGTAGAAGTGGACAGAAAAACGCTTTTTAACGCTTTAAAAGATTTCACAAGTTTATTATGATCTACCTGACAATATACCTTGTTTCGACAGCTAAGTTGTCATTATCGAAGGTAAACTAAATATAAACAAACACGTAGCTAAGGTAAATACAAACCATAGATAACTAGATAAAAAGATAAAAATAGTAAAAATTAAATACCTAACACTTCCAGTGACGGAGAATTACTGAGCTCAATCTGTTCTTTCATTAAATGTATCCTGAGTTTATGTTTGTATATCTCAAAAGCTTCTAAAATGTCATTAGACATTATTTGCCCAATATATACTATTACAATTTACAATATATTGTGTTGTATTAATGTGTGACAGTACCGCCGACGCCACTGGCGCGACAGTGTTATCATCTACGCCACTGGCGGTAAAAATGGATTGGTAACTATGAAAAAATGTGTGTTGGCAAAACTGCAAAATGACTAAATGTCAGTTACATCGATGGCGTGTTGTTTATACTGGTGGTTGTTAAATAAATACCAGTGTGTTTATTTATTATCATGAATTCGTTGGTGTGTTATTTATTTTCGTTGTGCTCGATATTCCTTGGATATCATGTTAACGGTCAAGAAAGAAGACAGGGTCTCTCGATGGCTGAAAGGGTCCAACAGTTCAAAGTAATAGCCAAGAAAAAAGCGGTGTTTAAACTTAATGGTATTACATTTCGTGTTTATATCAAACCTAATCCTAGGAATTATGTGGTAATAATTATGTTTACAGCAATGGTCAAGCAAAGGCAGCGTAGGGGGTGCAATCATACCCTTGAAGAATTCCAGAGATGGACTAATTTATCTAGGGATGATCAAGCTTATTTGAAGGCAATCTTTGTTGCTGTGGCTAGTGGTAAAAAAGAAAAGTACGCGTTAGCAAAGCTTACACCAGTCATTATACATTTACCGAAGAAAAGAAAACCTAAGGATAAAGAGGCAAGAATGAGAAGAAAGACAGGTTGGCAGGGTTTTCGGTATTTCAAAAGTTTTATTTATAAGAAAAGGTCTAAAAAGAAAATGGAGTAACCTAAGTACTCTCGTTTGTTTTGGTTTTTTGTTGTTGGTTGCTAGGGTAAATAATGATAATAATGTTTAATTTTAAAATAATTAAAAGAAAAAAGTTTGGGAAAAAAAATTCTTCC
Source organism: Agrypnus murinus (assembly GCA_929113105.1). NCBI lineage: Eukaryota > Metazoa > Arthropoda > Insecta > Coleoptera > Elateridae > Agrypnus > Agrypnus murinus. The sequence goes on from OV816030.1 coordinate 76,381,353, forward strand.
TTTCATAATAATTAAGAAAGTCTTGAATTTTTCTATCATAATAATTCAAGAAGTTTTGAATTTGTTCATAATAATTATAAAGGTTTTGAACTGTTTTGCAAGTTAATTCAAAAAAGTTATTAAATAATGAACTACAGATAGTACTACAAGTGCTATCGTCCTACTGTTTTCAAGAAAGTTATTAATTAATTGATAACTCCTGATAATCAATATAGAAAGGTTTTACTGTTTAATCCAAGCAAAAATACTTGGAAGTTTGCATATAATTCAAAAAGTTGTCAAAACAACTTTACTAGAGGGAAAACTGGCGGATCCTTCATTACGGAAGTTTACAATTCGTTCTGGTTGTAAAATTTTGAAGAGTACTGGAAAGCTTATTATTATTGGTTGTAATGAGTTCAAGAAAGAGTTATTCATTATCATAGCTGCTGGGAATTAATCGAATCGCCATCAGTAAGAAATAATCATGTTATTATAATAACCTATCATTTATTGGTGGTTACGTTTCAAGTAAGTGACAATTACAGTGACTTGTTTTGGTTAAATAAAGTACCTGTTCGGACATAGGGTCCTATATTTTGTAGTGATTTTGGATAAAATACCTATAAAATTGTAATCATAAAAAATTTAATTACCTTTTAAAAAGATAAAATTTATATAAATTTTAAAGAAAAACAACCAAGATTTAGTATTAAACTTTATAACACAGCTCTACTATTGAATTAAGATATTATGAAAATATAAACCATTTTCGAAACCAATAGTAAAGGGGTGTTATTATTAATTTAGCTTGTTACAGCCGACTGAGGTACCTTTAAGATTTTTATGTCATCATGAACAAACGTTGTAGTAATTTGTGAGTAGTTCTTGAACCTGAATATAAGTGTTTAACTTCTCTGAGACTTAATTCTATTTATTTGTATCAATGATTTAAATAAGCTTTTGTACTTGCTAAACCAAAGGTAAGTTGTATGTAAACTGATGACTATTGGATATGATACTTCCTGCTTAAAGAACCTATGAACCACGCCCTGCAAGAGTTTCATGTCTCTATCTCACTAGTTGTGGATTTCTGTTTATATTCATCATAATAACCAATATAACTAAAGTCATAACCTAAATAAAAAATAGTAATCAGATAACAAAACAATTTATTAATAATTTTTTTTTTTGTACATTTCAAAAACCAAATAAATAATTATATAGTAATGGCAACTCTTCAGAGAGTACTGCTGGCTACTTCTGACTAAACGCCCTATAACGGGACATTTGTTTACCAGAAGGTAGTGATTCTGTAACGGTTGAGGGTAGGTGCGTGTCTTAAAGGGGAGTGCGCATTGGAGAGATTTGTTACAAATGTTAATTGTTAATTGCAATTAACAAAGTGCGTGGTATAGGGCGGTATATACAAATGATTTTACCTTCAATAATTTAATATATCTACAAAAAGGTTTGGCTATATCACTCAGTACTCTGCCCAGCTAACATGTTTATGGATGTAAAACAGTAAAATGGCAGTCAATAGGACAAAAAGTATCCAAACACATCAATTGTCGAGGTTTCCGTTTTATCTAAACCTTCATTAGGAATTTTAGGAAGCATTCTAGCTATTTTGACTTGAATAAATCTATGTTTAATGAATCTTTAATTCTTACTAATAGTACCTACTAAAACACCAAAACTTAAATTTTACATTAGAAACGGAACAAAACAGGACTATTTTTTTAACTTTTTTTTTTGGACTGGTTTGGACTTAACTGTTAAGATTAACGCACACAATCTATTTGAATTTTCCACATATAGAAAACCAACACATATGAACATAACCATACCAAATGAAATCCTGTCACCACCAAGCAATTAAACTAGCAGCTTACAGATCCTTAGTACACAGACTTTAACGGTTCCACTCACATAGCTAGATTTTAGAAAAGAGATTTCAACCATTAAACAACTATCACAATCATTATAATCCGAACATGATTGATACTTTAGTTAAACAAAAAAATTATAAGTTAGCTATTAAAAGAGTATATCCAATTGACAATGGGTATTTATCTTAGTGACATGTTTGTTTATATTTATATTACTTTTGATATTGACAGTTTAGCTGTCGAAATAATTGTCAGGTAGATTATAATAAACTTCTGAAACTTTTACTCATATATTTTATTTAGTTCCTTGCTATAGAGTTTCACCATACAAGACTAGAAACAATAAAGAATATCTGAAAGTAGATCATTTTTCCAATTTTTTAAAGTAAGTGATCCAACTATGCCCATTTCTAATAGCAAGCAACTCAACGTCTCAGGAGACCGTCCTGACAAATTAATTTGAAACTTGGAAATACTTGCTGCCTTTTAACGAAATAATGCGCTGTTCTGTAAATTTCTAGAAATGTATTTAAATGTGGAAATAACAACTCACCTCAAATAACTATGATGACGACTTTCACGGATAAATTTAATGAAAAAGAACGATTTCCGATAACTCGAATTCAACTCGAGTTTCTTCACGAAATAATCTCAGCATTGTAGGCGAAGATTGATTTACTTATTTTCAAAATGACAAATAACTTATTATTATAAATCATTTAGGGAAATGACCTGAAGTTGTGACTAATTGGGATAAATTATTTATAGTACTTGTGGATTAATGAATAGATTTAAAATATTAATCGTTTAAAAGTGACTAACAATTAGGTTAATTAATCAGTGGCATAGTTTGAAAACTGAATTATAAAGTTATTGATTAAAACCAAGACATTAATTTAATGAGTGGATATATTTCTATTGATAGGTAAATGAAACATCTGCTTGAAATACATCACATCGTAAATTCTTAATTCGTGTACCTAGTGTTTATTGATTCTCCCAATCATAACGGATATTACCCTGAATGGCACGTATAATCATGGAATTTTAGGCGCGTGTTATATTTTCTGTCTTGCGCCATTATACATGGTTCTATTTGCTGTAGTTTTGGTACTGCAGCAATTCGTCGTTTACCTTATTTCAATTATTTAAAATGTAATATAGGTAAATACGAAACAATTTTTCCACTTACCATCGTCTGGATTTAACAATATCGTTTCATTTTTGGCTATAGATCCCTGAAAGGCCCGATTTTATCGCTATTTTTAATTTCCATTAACAAATATATTTCTAATTCTTAATATTGGGGCTTAAAGAAAATGCTCGTCAATACTTTCGTCACGATCAATTTCTTCGTCACAGAACTGCTTAGAAATGGAAGAAAGGAAACAACCTTTCTGTAGACAGTCTGTAGACAAAGACAGATAATATCCTCCAAAAATCCGTTAGACCTCGTTAGACCTCCATACGACAAACCAAAAATCTTTATAACATTTTTTTCTCTGAAGCGTAGTTTTCGAAAAAAAGGAATGCAAATAAAGAAGAGTATAATGTTTTTAGTACATACAGTAGGGTTTGTTATGTTCTCCAAAATAAATAAAATAAAGGACGTTGTATGTTTTGTTATGTTTACGCTGCTGATCTTGCAACATGCAACCTGATCCTTTTACAATACAATTTTAGTCAATCAGATGACAATTTCTAGAACGCCGATAATTAAGAAAAGGAATTTGGTGTAGATGAAGTCTTTGTAAACGATGACTTCAACGACGTAAAATTCGCCGTGGGTTATAATTGAAGAATTTAATTAAGTAATGTAGTCAGAACAAGGCGTCATGACATAATCCGGAGAATCCCCGCATTTTTTTAAATTAAATTCAAAGCCGTTCACATCAATAAAAATCTCCTTTAGTCTAATTAAATTACCTGACTAGGAAATCAAATGTTCTCTTTAAAAATCAGTTAAGATATTCTCTTACAGATCAGATTTATTTTAAAACTGTTATTAGACCTTGAATTTATTTCAAGCCTCCATTCTTAATAGTATTATGCAACATAAACAAACGCGTGCTTTAGTTACAAATTATTTTGTCTGACAAATTATTTTTATATGTACTTTTCCAAAGACGTCGGCCAAATTTACTACATATTTCAACTTTCTCTAATCAAAACAATTTATTAAGATTTTTTGTTCCAAGTGCCATTAGAAATGCACCGATCAAGCCTGGTGCGGGATCTATAAAACACCCTGTATGGTTTTTCCACGCTTTACACGTCTTTCTTCTCTCTTATTCTATAGATCTATTACGTATAATCAATTTGTCGCACCTCTTCCTTCAGCATAATATAGTGATGATATTTTTATCACTTACAAGTTTCTTGAAATCTTACTATAGCGTTCTGTTTATACTATACCAATACATTCAGTTTTCCATTATTCTGTATCAATTTTAACTTTTGCTACTAATAAATAGTGGTGTGAGTTTGCTTCGACGCCTGGTTTGGTTTGTGTATAATACAGCAGTTTCATGCTTTGCTGATACATATATATAATATCTAGATCTATCTGATTTTGTCCTATTTCTATTTGGTGACAGCCGTTCAACTTTGAGACATCTTTTGTGTTTCAATATTGTTCCACCAATTTTAAGGTTATGCAAACCACACAATTCTATTAGTATTCTGTGTGCATTGAAAAGAAAAATTACGTTCTTCTTAACTCAGACATTTTAGTGATCAAAACGATTAATGTATTCCCGGATATAGCAAAGAAATTTCATGGTGAGCATTTTACTTCGTTTCAAGTGACAAACCCAAAGTATATGAAACAGAAAATCAAATAGAAAAAATTTAAACTAGAAACTGGAAAATAACTTCACTCTCTTCTAAGTATTCCACATCTTACAGATTCAAAATTCATAAAAGATGAACAGAATGTATTTATTAAGTCTAATCGCGTTAGCTATTCGGAAAGCGTAAATAAACCAAATGCAACGCTATTGATGGGCGCGATAATGACTGCGCGATAATAATAATGTAAGCGCGGAAATGCGAATAAACACCCAGTACTAATGTTCATGTTACACAAAATTTGAACGCAGATTAACTGTTACATTGCAGCGAATAACAAAACTTTTAAATTAAAGGACGTTAAGAAATTTGCTAGTGAAAGGAACTGCCCAGGCTACTACAGAAAACTGGCAAAAATGAGCCGAGTACACTCAACAATTGAAACAAAAAATGTGCGATCTGGGGGGATTATACATTAGAATGTTCTAAAAGTGATGGATAGTAAGTTGAATTACTTTGAAATCTGAATTATGTTTTAATCTTTCTAATCTGTTTACAGAATAAAACAATAATTATTTTATAGTGGGCGTCTACGCCGTAAAATATCCTTTTTAGGACAAACACCTCTTTTAAACACGGCTTTGTTATTGGTATTGGTACGCAACGAGTCTAATTTAGTTGTGGTGTTTTTCATCGTTGTTCTGAATTTCGCGTGCTAGAACGTATACTCTAAGCGGTATCGCATTACTATATGAAAGTAGCTCTGAGCGGTCACCTGATAACTGTTTATTTACGCTTTCCAAATAGCTAACGCGACCGAAGTTTAGGCTTACATGAAAATCACTATAAACTAAACTAGCGCCATAAATGTAACAAAAGGTGAACGTATTCAAATTATAGAAACGGTTGCCTTGATAAATATTTAGGTAAGCTTCACCTTCGAAAAAGTAAGACATCAGAAATCACGACCATCTTATCTAAGTTCATGTATTTATATACACTATGTTTTACATGAGCAGATACAACTTTTCAATTAATTTATTCCGCTTCATTTCAAGTGCAGTCCAAATCGATACTTCATTAAGTTCTCCAGACAATGACTTGCAAGATGAGTTTTTCAGATACACTTTTCATAAATCAATAACTACGATACCTCTATATTTCAAACGGTCGGTATCTATTTATTTATTTGTGAAAGTCACTTTAACATTTTTTTAAATAATTTTTATCTTGTACCTTTTAATCCTTAGCTTAGTTCTATTAGTATGAAAGAGTGCATACGTACCACTGCATCCAGTTTTAATACCATTATGTTATTCAAACTCAATTTGTCCTAGCGCCTAGTCTGTTTTTGTCATACCAAAATGGTAACTATAAAATAAACTGGTTAATGTACACGTGGATATCAATTTTTTACCACCTTTGATATAACAAAAGCTGCGCTTTACTGTAGTAGTCTATTGCCTATACAAGGTTCAAGCGCATTTTAGTCATAACATGCTACTAAAATACATATTTTTTTATTTTAAAATCAATAAACCCTTGAAAATATATTACATCACATAAAGGATGAATTTATAGCCAACCTACCTTTATCATTCAAAATTTCATCTGCAGCTTCTTCTGCGCCAAATTCTCGTAGCAGTATTCTATGGGAGAAGTCATCTTGTTCGGTTCTATAGTAATCTGGGATGTGGCCAAACTAATAAAAAAAAGATATAATTATTATATTTCAAACTACTCACACTATAATTTTATTAGAATTACTTACTTTATCTTCAGCTCTCACATCAGCACCAAGATGAACCAAAAGATTATAGTAATGACCATTATCAGCTAATACAGCAGCATAATGCAACGGAGTTCTACCATTAGAATCAGTAGTCTGTACAGTTTCTGGAAATCTTCCTGCAAGATACCTAACGATGCTTGTATTTCCAAATACTACGGCGACATGCAAAGGAGTAGCTTCATTTGGAGAGATGTTATCTTTAGCAATTGCAAATTTACGTCGATCTAGAGCTGCTTGTAAGTCACGTAAGCTCCCATCCCTGGCTGCTATGTGAATACGGTTGATTTTTGACTGCAATTTTACAAACTTAGTTATTAATGTTTACATTTTTTTTGTTTAGTATTACCATATATATGGCAACGTTATCTAAAAAAGCCTGTAATTCCGGATTTTCTGAGTGATGTCCTACTAATCTTTCTCCATCTCCATTTAATACTAAAGCAGCTAATTGTTCCATATTTGCTTCTTCTATTAAAGCTGTTACCTCTGGATCATCTGCTTTGTGTTCTGCTTCTTGGCCTTGTTCGTTTACTGATTCTATTTCATTTTCCCCATTGACCACGCCTTCTATAACACCTTCATCGGCAGCTTCTACTGGAGGAATTGTTTCGGTATGTTCTTCATGTTTTACGGGAATATGTTCTTCTATTTTATCTTCTATTGATTCAAGTTCTTCTTTTGAATCTTCAACTGCTTCTACTGCAATTGCTTCAATCTCTACTACTGGTTCGGATTCCAGTTCTTCCACATGATTTTTTACTTCTGCTACTTCCGGTTCAACTTCAGTCTTTTCAGTATTATGCTCTTCGGTCTGTTCTTCACTCGGTGCAGCTTCTTCTACAGTTTCTTCTGCACTACCATTTTCTACAACTTCTTCAGTTTCAGTTTCTTCTGGTGCTGCTACTTCTTCTTCTTCTTTAGGTGGTTCAGCTTCTACCTTTTCTTCCTCTGCGCTGTGGTCTGGTTCAGGCGCACTTTCTTCTTTTTCTTCTGCTGAAGGCTCTACGGCTTCTGATTCATCACGTGGCGTGTCAGCTTTTCCATTTTGAACAATTGGTTGTTCCTCTTCATCTTCTTTAAGATCCTTTTCTGCTACTTCAGCTACATGTTTCTCTTCTGTTATTTGTTCACTATCTGGCTCTGTAACTTCTGAAGGTGGATTGTCATCATGCTCACTTATAACTTTTTTTAGAGTTTTTGCAGGTGCTTCTGTGGGAGTTTGAGTACCTGTTAGAAGAGTCCAGTCAAATGTAGATGCAAAATTATCTTTAGCAGTACGAGGACATTCTGGAATAACTGAAAGTAATTTATGATCTATTTCGGAATTTCTACTTTTATAGTAAGCTGCCGTTTTCTGTTTCTAAAAAAACAAGTTAAAGTTATTAGTTAGGGTAGTTTAGAGAAACGAAATTGCATATTTACATTATCTAAAATGGACTCGTCCGCTCCAGCGCCTATGAGAAAATCAAATAATTTACCATCATCTTTGGCTAATGAAGCATAGTGTAAAGGAGTTCTTCCTTCGTTTTCTAGTATTGAAACGCTATTGGGATATTTTTCTACAATGTACTCGGCTAGCTCTTGACGACCTAAACCTGCAGCCTAAGATACAAATAGATTTTTAATGTAAATAAGGATAGAAATATAAAATTATATATTTTTTTGTTACTATTATTACCAGAATTAAAAAGTTAAAATATAGATTATTTACTAGAAATCGGTATTTGTTACCTTGTGTAAAGCTGTCAGTCCATTAGCATCTTTCCCCGACAAGACAATAGGAGGTATTGGTGAATTTGAATGTGATTTCAGTGAGTCTAAGTCATCGTTTTGAACGTCTGTATGAATATCTCTAATCAGTCCCTGAAAATGGTTAATGGTTAATACATTTTCTATAGGTATAATAAAAACTAGTAACCATAGAAAAATGTACCATAGAAAAATAAATAAAATGTTGATTCAACTAATGTCATTTAAAAACCCAGAAAAGGCGTTGACAATTCTACAGAGGACTGACAAGTAATAACATGGTAACATTCGTATCCAGAGTATCATATTAGGAGATTGTGTAAAAGACTACTCAGCACAACAATCTGATGGACAGTTGTCTCCAAATGATGTACTGAAAGTCTTAAGATCAACTGATTGCGTTATCTGATTTCAGGAAACTGACAGTGTTCAATGAAAAACAAAGAATAGTCGGTTTGAGTCGTAGAGCAGCTTATGTAAGCGACAAGCAGCAAGACTCTAGGCACAACATAGTTTCGACATTTAAAGTGAGGGCTTATCTTTGCTTGGAGAGAACGCTAGTTAAAAAAAGCTCAAATCTAACAAAAAGTCATTCAACAAATAATGTAGTGCATCCCATGGTATTGCCATTGTCATATCTGACATTTAAGTATAGTGTAACTACAACAAAATGTAAACAAAAGGATTGTTAAGATCGAAATTCCTTTGTATCAGAATGTCAAAAGTTAACCGGGTAGCAGACACTCCATAATTCTTTTGCATTGGCCAAACTATGGCATCAATGTGTATTAACTAAGTAGCAGACTAACTTCATCTGCGTAGTCTAATAATGCAACACTTGACGAAATTTGGCAGCATCCAAGTGTCCCGTTTTTCTTTCTTGCTCTTTTTTTATTTTTATTAATTTTATTCAATTATGCAACATTATTTTTTATTTATAGTTTAATAAGTGTTAATATTTTATTTTACTGTATTCAAAAATGTCGGTTGAAAAAGCAATACCATGGAATTTATTACAAACAGTCAAATCAGTTGATTGACGTGATTTGCAATTTATCCATCAAGGAATAATCGGTTGACTTAACTAATTTTCAAAATTAATTTTTTGTGACACGTGCACAAAAACTGACGCTTTTGATGCCTGTGAAGCGGGTTTAGAACTAATATTTAGTCCGAGGCCAAAAACCGATACTTTTTGTCCTAGGGCCGCCTTGTAGATAAAATACAAGTGAATATAATTATAAAAATATATTATAAATATATTTTATATAATAAAATATATAGTGTTGATATTGCATTGCTTTACTTATACTGAAGCAGTCTGCAACACACTTTCTTTTATTCGTTGAAATTAATTAGTTGAAATATTTGACAAAAAATACATAAAATAATTTGAATTTTTTAAATTGACAGTTACGTTTAGTTTACAGTAATAAGTTATACTCGACCATGACCAACTACTATATTAAATTTAATAGTAGTTGGTCATGACCCGACATACTTCAAGTATACTATAAAAATAGTCGTCAGATGTCGCCAGGTAACGTGAAAAAATAGAGTCACTGCATCCTAGTTACCTAGGTCAGCTGGTCAACCAGAGTACCGCAAACCGCCGCCATATTGGGGCAAACGAAGCACGAAATTGTTCATTATTTGCTCTTTATTGAATTTAATCAAATCCACGTTTACCTTAAAAGGTTTTTCTTATTCTGAAAGATAAAACCTCTAATATGTCAAACACGTAAAACATGGTTTTAATTTGTTCATTATTAAAAATCACCCTTCTCTGCCCCAATATGGCGGCGGTTTGCGTTACTCTGATCGACCAGCTGACCTAGGTGACTAGATGCAGTGACTCTATGAAAAAATAGTTCGCAAAAAAAAGTGAATGGGTCAGCCATATAAAACCCTCTTTAGAGTTCTATTAATCGTAGTCAACCATGGTCACTTTTATATTCGTGAATGTTATCTTAATACAAGACTTTGTAGGTGCCATTATCGTTTGCACATCCCAGGCTTACTCGTCGATGATTTATTATAAATTGAGACATAATAATAACCCTGATGACTAATGATAATAAGTCATAATAACCCCGTGTAGGTTATTTGATTTAGAAGGTTATGGACAAATAGAACGGCATTTCCATCTTTCAGAAATTTTAAAATGTAAAGCCGTCATTTATACCTATTGGTAAATGCTATTTTAGTGCAAAAGGCTCTGTAGGTGCCGCTACCGATTGTACATCCCCACTTTAAAAACATAATACGTATAATGGAAAAATGCAAAACCATGTAATCTGAAGAAAATATTTGAATTAAATTAAAAATTAACTTCGTTAGTGTTTCTTGTGCTATTCTTGTCCGAGCTGCTTGCAGTCGCTTCCAAACTGCTGTTGTAGATGTTGGAATTTTTACTCCTCAATCCCGTTCCTCCCATAAAAGCTCTGTTGGATTTAGAACGGACTTTGAAGTAGTTATCTCATGACAAACATTTTTCTGTTATGTTTTAAGTCTTTCAGATGCACTAAACACAGTTTAAATAAGTGTATATCATTGTCCTGCTGAAAACAATCTTCTACCCTATTGGTGTAGTTTCAGATGAAATGACATTGATTTCTTGGCATTTTACCAAATCTCAAACAGATGAACCAGAAAAACTGGTCATATTATCACGAGGCCTTCCCCATGTTTAACAGTAGGCACTGTACATTGTTCTGGTGCTCGTTCTTCGGCTGATCTTCATACGAATATTCACCTACTGAACCCCAAAGTCCCAAAACATTTAGACTCGTCAGTCCTTAATATAAATCTTACACTGATCAGTCGTCCAGTGCTGATGTTGGTTTGCATCCTGCAGTTGTTTTTGTTTGTTTTTGTTGATTTTGCGTAATAATGGTTATGTAAAAAACTATTTAAAAGTCAAAAATTCGTAGATTTATTTGAAGCTGTCTTGCAATTTCTCGATTGCGTTAATCGATTTTACGATGACTTACAGTAATTAACGCACACATTTCTGCAGATAATTTTTTTTGTTTTGCCATTTGCAGATCAAGTTTATCAATCTAAAATGACATTAAAATAAACAAGGAAACAATATAATGCAGGTGCCGAGAGGCATTCCATATTAAGAGACCCCTAAGAGACCCTAAGGTGAAGGAAAACGTAGATTTTTGGATCTCGGGGCTGGTTCTTTATTGTCCCGACTCCGGGAGAGAGATCCGGCATCTTTCGGCGGAATCCCCCCCCCCCGGAAATTGCGAAAAATTCATTGTGACCTTCTGCGACATAAAATCGAAAAATGACGCTATGGTGATGTTTGATGGCGCCTACTATCATTTTGAACAGCAGAGAATTTTTGTTCGTTCCATAGACGTCAGGTAGGGGGAGGCGGGAATAAGGGTTTTTTGCGAGATATCGCCGTGAAGATCGTCGGGTAGTTAGCCAAGTTGTCAGGCTGATCTTGTTTAAGGATGCTCCGAAAATAGTCTTTCCGATTTGCATTGGCGTAGATAGAGGAGGGACAATTTCCGACTTTCCGACAAAATTCAAATGCCATAACTCAATAATTTTTGTGTGTTATCCCGTAAGTATTGGTAGTGCAAAACCACTGTTATTTTATTTCTATTCTTTTGATTAAAATATGGCAGCCATATTTGTTTCGTGGTGCATGTCCTTATTTGCGTTTTTTGATGTAAACGTAAATCTTGTTATCTCAAGAATGGTTGAACCTAGAGACCTGCGGTAAAAACCATTGTACTATGCACATGTCGTTATGTCGTTACTCATTTGTTTTTCGAAATTCCTTTAATTTTCTCGGAGCAGAACTGGTACATTGCTTTTTGGGTCTCTGGTTAATTAAAATCTGGTTAGACCCCGGTCCCCGCAAACTTGCCATTGTAACTTCCATTTCTGTAGTACCTTCCACACCATCACAAATATTGTTACCATGTGCAGAGGCAAAAAATTACACTCACAATCGAAGCCAAAATCTGATTTATGGTTACAAATATCCATAAAATGTAATTACATAATTGCTTTAGTTACAACTGCAAGAACTTTTACGAATGGCATATGATTTAAATAATAATAATAACAATAACTCAACACAATGTTAACACTAGAATAAAATAAATTTACTCAATGATACTAACGGAGATGGTAATGTATTGGAAATGCATGATTTAGTAATGGCCAAGCTTTATGGTTATTTACAAGATTTATTTGCAGTTTTCAACTGAGCATAACTCTGTTCTTGGGCTAATGTTAAAGTTAAGATTTTTGCCACAATTTTCTGAATTCCGACGCTTAAGACATGTTCCTCCATTGTAGCGATCACATTTTTTACATTTCGACTTCACTGCTTTCTATCTGTGAACTCACCATTTGTCTGGTAGTCATGTTACAAGTCTCGTATTTTGAATTTCCGTCATTAAAGGTATATTTTATGGCTGACTATATCTGAGGCCCTAAAGTAAGATTAAATTTCAAGTCAAGCAGAACCTAAAAAGCGCTTGACCAAAAGTGCACTCAGCTTCACCTAGGATAATGCAATTAAGCTTTGTAATAACTAACTTAAATCCAAATACGTTAGCTTTGACGTTAACCGAAACGTAACGTAACATTCTCATGCATACTCTGCAGCTTAGACTTTTTAGACTAAAATTTGTTTTGTATGTGTATCAGGTTGTTAAAAACTCAATATTACGTTTTCTTCGAGCGCGTATGGAATTTTAACTGATCTTTTAATTTACAGGAAGCGTACATTTGCAGTTACTCTTTCAATGTACTCGTATAACCAACTGCATAACACAAGGCCACAAAAAAGCAAAAGTCTTGTAGTTGAAAGATGAGGTATCATACTGTATGCTTTTTGGTGTACTGAAAACGAATCCGGAATCAGAATTGACCCATCACCCAAGGATTTCGACATAACCTAAAAAAACGTCTCAACAAATTTATAAAAATACATCTAAAAAAATCCTGGGGTAATGGGTCAATTCTGACCCCTGATTCGTTTTCAGCACACCAAAAAGCATACGGTATGGTACCCCACCTTTAGACTACAAGACTTTTTTTTATTTTGTGGGCCTGTGTAATAGAAGCAAATTAATTTTTAATATCTTCTGCACTCCTGTATCTTTCCATAGCTTTAAAAACTTTCAAATATTTCTTAGCCTTATTTTTCCAAATGGTATTACGTCAAAGGTGACTGATAACTACTCTCCTCTACTCATCACTTACTATGAATGCCACTTATTTAATAATTTGCTTAATCCTTCTTTTACCTAATCTTTTAATCCTTTCCATTGCTTGAAAACAGAACTATGGTTATGTGGATCACTGCTTCATTCAGGAGCTCTTTGAATGCCCGATTCCGATTATTTTTTGAAGAAAGATCATTCATGGTATTAGATTTGCGTTAGGTTATTTTTGGAAACACTAATAATGGAACTGTTTACTAAAACTTCTTATCCGTTCATTGCACAGAAGTAGATCCACTCGTCGTTTCAATATAAGAATCCATGTAATGAAGTAACGTATAACGATTTCAATATAGAATCTAGAAGTAAGTAGATTAATTGTTGATACCCTTGATCCACAATACTATCACAAGAAGTCGAAGCACTTTGTACCGTAACTTCGGACCAACTAATCCAGTTTTAATTTTCTTAACACTATGTTGCATTTGTCGTACCTTTTGAAACGACACCAACGCCGACGTATCAAAGGTGAGCGTTAAGTAGATACTGTAGATTAGGTATTGAAAACGTTCAAGGTTCTTATCCTTTTGATCAGATATTGATTATAATTCACTTTTACATCTGCATTTATTGCTAGCTATTCCATAATTAACTGATTTTTATCACACTATCTTTATTACCGATCAGAGATGAGAACGCAATATACAAGAGAAGTTCATTAACCATTCGAACTTTCCTATAGGACAACAATGAGTTTTTTGTAATGACACACTACTGCGGCAATAGCGACACTGATAAACATCTTTCCATTTTTGGTTAGAAACAAACTATTGCAGCAATTTTTACGTAGCTAAATAGTATGTTGTAAAGTTAGATTAGGATTAATAATAATACATATACGGCAATCACAAGGAAGCTAATTTCAGTGTAGAATTTGACAGGTTGTGGGTCACACGATGTTGTTATCTTAAGCATAGGTCTTATTAATTCTTCCGGCCAAGCAGTTTTCAATTTACTTGATTATACACTACATGCCGAGTTTGCTATAAATTAAAACTTACCAATTTAGTAATTTACGATCAAAATAGAATGCTGTGACATTGGGGATTATCGTATCGATATTGCATCGGTTTGTAGCATTCGCCCAACAAAGTGCGGTTATCTGAATGGCAATGCATATATAAGCTATTAATAGAGCTATTATTTTTCTCATCAACATGTGAATCAGTTGCTTTTGTACTTTGCATATCATCTGTACGTTTATATTTCATTTATTACGTTCATTAAAAAAATATTTAATTATTGTAAGTATCAATAAACTGTACTGTATCTCTGGAAAGGGTACACTTCAACATTTGGAATGTTGGCAGCAACAATAGTTTCCTAGCAACATATTAAAAGGCGTGTTTGTCAGATAATTGGGTAACATTACTATTCAAATGTCGGTTCTTTCATAACACCTTTTGATTTCTCGTTATAGATATAGTAGCATATTGGCGATAACAAGATGCCAGCTAACATCGCTAAATTCCCAATAGATCGCTGCTGATATAGCACTATCAAGAGTTCATCATTTATCATTAGCCATTACCAAATTGTGTCCTAGATTTTTGTTTTGACGATTTATAGTTGCATTCCTGATAAAGTTCCTTTTAGGAAATTCTGTCTATTTTTTATTCTTATAAGAGTTAATGTATCAGGAACTTACTAGTCGGTTGAAGCTGTCGTGATTACTTTAATGTAGCAAGGTTTACTGTTTAAACTAAATTTGACCGTTAAATCAACCATACATTGTCAGGTTTGTGTTTATGATGGTGCAGGAAACATAGCCAGGCTGAATGGATGATTGAATAAAAAAATCAGCCTTTGCTGATTTCAACACAGGAACATCGAAAATAACCTATTCTAGTGTACAGATGACCTATTCAGTCTGTGTACTCTGAAAATAAAGATGGAGATAGAGAAGGCAAAGGGCAAATATGGCCCAATTCTACTGAAACAACAAACAGTAAAAAAGCGTGAAAACATCGGAACACTCTAAAGGTGCCATGTGCTGAAGGTCGATTGTTCAACGAAGAAAAAAATAAAGAAGGTTAAACCCAAAGGTTTAGATCCAAACATGCATCATTAACTATTTCCAAAGTTTACAAATTTCAATCGAAATGCCGAAGTTCTTAATGAAGCGATAAATTGTTAATTTGTTGAAGCCAAAGACCTTTTAAACTCGTGTAACTCCTTTTGGGTGTTGTGTAACCCCCACAGCCAACTGGCACAAAATTGTATATGTATACGAAATAATACAATCTACACTAAATAGGGATAAGGTTTAAAAATGTTCGACCAGCAAAAACTGTGATTTAAAAAAAGTTTGATGTTAACTAATTCATATGTTTCTCTCATATGCGTTATACTTACAGAGTCTCTCCAAAATCAAAAACGCAGAGAGGAAAGAAGGTAACATAATAATGAAATGGGAAATTGTCAGCCTACTGGAGCTACTCAGAATTTTTACGAGATGTTGAAGGTGAGACATGTTCGACTTTGGGCACGCTGAATTATCTACGCTTGCAACTAAGAATGACTCGTACCTATATAGACAGAGGCAGAGCAAATCAATATTAGCAATATGTAGAGTAGTTAAAATAAACCGCTCTGTGGCATTTTCTTATGGAGTTTTGCATGGGGCTCATAAAACGCCACACCGTCACTTCCGATCTAGCCGCTCTATGCCACATAGCCACCTCGCTTCGGACACTACAGTCAACATCAAAATATATACAAAACTATTGATCTGCTAATAACTTAGAATTTCTTATCTTAACAACTTACCTTAATTACCAAAACAATACGTCACGAAAGATGCAGTCAGAATAATAAATAAATTACTATTAGGCAAGTCTCGTAAGAAACTGGCCAGTTTCTGGCCATCATGCAACAGATGGTAAAAACAAATTGAAAGAAGATCAGATATAGAACCTAATTTCAGGAATGCGATAGTTATAGGAAGGTAATATGATCTCATGATGATAGTACTGCCTAGAAGATAAAGTGCTGCAGAGGTGCCATAATACAAAAATCCTCCTAGGAGAAGATGAGAAAGTTTCTTGGACCTGTTTCTCCAGGTAATGTGTGGTAGTAATTATTATTATTAAACAATGAAATAATATAATAATAATTGCTACAACCCATAGCCTGGACACCAGGCCCCAGAAGCTATAAACTTGTGCGGGAGGGAGGGAGCGATTATTATTATTACGTAGGCCCTAAGTGCGGCTGCAGCCGACTTACAGATGCAACAGAGCAAATCCCACATTTGTGTCACAGCTAAGGAAAACTGCAGAAACCCTTAAACAGATCTGCCGGCACCGGGAATCGACCTCGGGCCGCTTGGGTAAAAGTCCAGCAAAATGCAATTGCAATTTGTTTAAGAATGTGTAAGCAGAATACTGGAAAGCTATGGTTTTCAATTGCTTTTAGTTTCTGCTACAGAAATGCTTAAACGTCGCCAATTTATACCAAGAATAACTGTTAATTTACTCTGCAAGTGATAATTTAGACAGAAAGTAAATTAATAATAATTCGTATGCCAATTCCTAGTTCATCAATTCCAATAAACAGTAATAGAATCTTCCATTCTTACATTGACCTTTTGGGTTTCAAAGTACAAGCTAAACTTAGTATTGGTACTATATCTAACGATCTTAGTGTTGACATATGCGTGAGTTCAGAAGTTTTTACGTTTGGCACTAGGCAAGGGTTCTGTAAGATTTCACAGATTTGTGCTCTTACATCCCCCCTATAGCAACAAAGGTCAAAGTTCACCTACAGTAGGTGAAGTCTAGGTAAAGTCGAACGGAATTTGTGTAAATGGGCATGCTGGCGTAGGGATCGAGACTCCAAAGGGGAGATGTAATAGCTCCAACACTAAACTGGAAAGCTTGTAGAGGGTGGAAAGGACCCCCCTACCAGCGGTGAGTAGGTCGCATACAGTAGGTGAAGTCTGGCCGGAGTTTGATATCGTTTCACTATGACTGAATTGGCCCCAGGGTTCCGCCCCTTAGTTTGGGAACAGGCCCAGAACGATGCTATACTTCAGTACACAAGTGATGCTAGCAAAGTTTATCCCGGTAGCGACACCCTGATCGATATCTAATTGGAGACTGTATCGCCAGATGCTTCTCCCTGGTAGTCACGTTCCACTGTGGATCAGATGGCGCGAAGGTAACTTTGCGATGGACCAATAGTTTAAGTCACTTCCGTGGTTTTATATCTATAGACATGGCTGATCCCAGGAAGACTACTCCAGGGGACGTCGGACGGGGCTCTGTCAAAAGCTCACCAAGCCTAGATATGGTAAGGGGTAGTTCGCTAAATTCTGGGATATCCTAGGCAGACCCAGTTTCCAAGTCCCAGCATACTTGAGGTTGGACTCGTCCGGTCAGTGTAAGTCCGCATGCTGGACTAGAGGTGATAGGACTCTCTCGAAGACGGACCCTAGCGGGTGAGCTTGTAAGAGGGAAAGTTGCCTATCCCCGAGAGTGGATAGGCAACTTCGCTCCCACTAGTAACTACTGGTAGCTCCTACAAAAGTAAGTGACGCGCTAATTGAGCGTAACTCAATTCGGTGTTCCCTAAGGGGGGCCGTGGTCATAAGCTCAACGCAGGTGGGCCACATTAAATAAAAATCTTGAGGTAGGTAAAGTTTAAGATGTGAGAGGCAATATGTTCGTGTTAACATTTTATAAGGAAATCCCTCCAGGCTAGCCTTACTCGATTATGCAGTGCTGACATATGTTCCAACCGCAACTAATGGCCGGTATAACGCCGAACGCGCCGCGAACTCTCTCAGCCAGGTCTTCCAGGATATCGTTATAGAAAAACTAATTATTATGCCCGCGCACTATTTTAATTTTTATTTTAGTTTTATATATGACAAATCACAGATTGCACCGAAGTCCAGGTTAATATCTTGTTTAGCCATGCATAACCCACGATTATTTCATTAAAAGTAGTTCTTTCCCCATCAGCTTCCTGTTTCCTTGCCCTTTTCTAGAATCTACTTAATAGCAGTGAGCATCACATTATTTGAGAAATTGTGACATTCTCTATCTACCAACAGCACCTACTACTCAAAGCATTATTTATGGATTCACGAAAATGAACAGGCTATGAACGAATATCTAAAAAGTTATGTGTACAATTTTCTTTATTTATGAGCACGGGCTACTTGGTCAATACACTTTAGCTCAGTGTATCAAAGACAGTTACAGCGAAGTAGTATAACAGGTTATTCGCAGTTATCGGCGCACCATTGCTATCTTCGTTATTATTGGAGCTACGAAGTCGATTAAATTAGCAAATAAGACAAAAAACAATTGAACTTCGCGTTTTCGAGTTATTTTCAAAACTAACAATTTTTAAATGATACACCCTGTATATTCTTGTAGAAATTTAAACTTTTCATATTTTTCATTTAATGCATTTCTCAATTCAGGTTATCTGCTATAGCTATGAAGACCAAATCATGACAACTTGTCAAATAAATTAAAACACGAAAAGATTTAGCTGTAATTGTCTGTAGAATATTATTAATATTAGTGCAAACCCGTTTGGTTTTTTATTCACAATCATATTGCAATATGTCGATTTCTATCATTGTAAAAACTTTGGAAAGTAAGCTATTGATATGGCAACAGCAAATTGGTTAACAATTTCTTTTACATGTCTATAAAACTGACCAGTAAAGTCTTGACTAACCTTTATTTGTAAATAATTTAAAACAAGACCTTTTATCCGTTTAAATTTAGGTTTTTATAAATTTCTTTAACGCTAAAAATATATTTTTTATTTAATATTAGTTTTATTTTCATTTTTCCGTATTTTATATTTAATAAATACGATGAAATTAATTCATTTCCAATTTTAAAATACTATGATCATACATTGCCATCTAGGGGCGAACAATGAAACCTTACTTAAAATTTGTTTTGGTCGATAGATGGCTGATTGGAATTTATTGACTGTTTACAGAAAATTTACTTTAAAATTTATAATTATTTTTTATTTTGATTATTTAAGTCTAATGATTGTGAATAAAATAGCATACATGTTTCGTTGGTACTTTCCAAGCCTCGCGATATTGTTTGACCTCGACATACCGTCTAGGTCAAACAAAATCGCTAGGCTTGTGAAGATGTCCTTTACCAACTCAATATGTAATATACTATTGTTGTGTTTGTTTTTGTTATAGAATTTATTTAATTATTTTTCGTTTATTTTTTGTTATACAATGCCATTTACACACTCAGAAAAATGTGATATTCTGGAAACTTATATCTTGTAAAGGAACAATGAGCAAAGAGCTCTTCAACATTATATTTTAACACATTGCATTGGAAATTTAGAGAAAATGAAGATACGTCTCAAGTAGGAGAACTGCGAGAAATTTCATTATAAACCAGTAAACGTTTTAACTATTTCCGAAGCAAATCCTGAATATTCAATTACAGATGCTTTAAGATAATTTGAAATCAGAGTGAATACTGCATACAAAATGCTAAAAAGCATAAATACAAAGTATTTAAATTTACACAGGTGTAGACCCAGATGAAGGGGATTCCCAACAAAAATTAGCATTTTGTCAATGGTTTATTAGTTGTTGCAATCATAATCTCAACTTTTGCAGATTACCTTATGTAATGATGAGTCCAATTATTAGAATTCTAGTATGTTTAACTAGTATGTAAAAACTCTCATTATTGGTCTACCGATAATCCTTTCGTAATACATCTAAGAAATCCTTAACGCCGCTTTAGTTTAAATATTTGGTGTAGTTTATTTGGATCAAGGGTTATTGGCCCATATTTTTATAAGGACTCTTTAACTGCCCAGCGGTACGTTCAGTTCATGACACCAATATTAGCTGATTTCCTGGACAACCTTGGTATTCATAACAACAGACATGAAGTGATCTACTTTCAGCAGTACGGAGCCCCTACGCACAATTCCAATGCAGAATGCAGCACTCAACTTGCTTTGATGACCAATGGATAGGAAAGTAAAGACCCTTCCCTTACAGTGGCTATTTCTACAGGGTGTCCAAAAGTGGAATTTGGAATGGAATTACTTTGAACACATTTAATATAAAATTTTTGAAAATATATAAAGCAATTGAAATATTGTCGCTGATACGTAACAATGGATCGCAGGTATTGACAGAATATTTAGCTATTCCGATGCTATTAATTCTGGCAAGCAGAAAACAAGTAGGAAAAGGATCATCATTAATGACATTTCAAATCTTAGTCTAAAGTCTTCACCCCACAAATCAACTTAGTAAAATCTCATTTTCAATCGCAACGGAAGTTAAATATATGATTTTCTTTAGTCAATTCCAATTCTATGGTCTTTACCAAATAAACTTCCAAACGTGTTGCAAACTGTGTGCCAAACAAAAAAAATGAACGCATTACTAGAATAGAAACATTTAAACAAAAACCAAATACAATCCAATTTCGATTTTACATTACTGTGTGGGGTTCATTTCTACTGAAAGTGTGTCACATTTCTATTAATATCGACAGACAAAATTATCAGGTTCTACGTATCAGTTATAGCATTAAACGCCCTATTATAAAAAAACAAATTGCGCCGCACCGTATTAGCCTGTATGTACATTCACTCTTTATCGATCAATAGATGCTTAACAATCACAACATTGATAATCAAAATTTAAATAATAGAAAATACACCAAAAGTTGTGTTTTGTAGAACCAAATTTGGTAAAAACCAAATTTAGATCTGGTTAACTCTGGTTCTTAGCAGGAAAATTCCAACTTTTATTATTAAAGTAATATTAAAGTCAACGCCCAAAAATGACCTAGTTTTGGCAAAAAAAATTTTGAATAAAATATCTAACAGTAAAAAAATTTTTAAAGATCATTCAAAATTCAATAATCACCACAAATCAGAACTTACCATAATGTGTGGTACAGCTTCCAAAAATCTCTTCACTTTTGGGTTGTTGCTGTGTTCGACCAATAATTTCGACCCATGTCCCTCCCATACGACTTGTTGAAGATGTGCTAAATCTCTTTGATGTATCCATATCCGAATATTAGACTTTTTGATAACTACACCTGAAGACAAATTACTATCTTTCATCATGAAAATTTTTAAAAACTTATGATAACGCTATTGTTGGGATTATTGCACTGACATCGTGAGATGCTTTAATGTAAATGGACATTTCCGTTCGATTTTGTTTGATTCGATTCTCAAACATTCCACGCAACATGAAAATGGTCAGGTGACTTAATGGGTTAATAATTTAGTAGTTTTATTGATTAACACATCCCGTGAAAAACATTTTTATGCAGGATAATAATACTTGGAAGAATAGAACCGTATTATTTATATTCAAAGAAACAACTGCGTAATAATAATTGTAATAAAATTATTGTTTGTTTATTAAAATAGGCGCTTATAGATGCAATGTTGACACATGCAATGTCGACGCAAACACATATTTTATATGACTAAATATTGTTCATAATTTCCATGTGAAAAACAAATGAACTTAATCGACTAAAGATGATAATATCGTAACGCTTACTTTAATAATTGCATTCAAAATAGCGATAAATTAAGAAGCTATTGTAATAAGGGTTTCATGCACCGTTGCATGAACTAAATACTATAGAGTAATTTTTCCTGAAATGTCAAAAGTAAAATAAAATTTTGTTGCATTGATATCTGTGACTCGTTACGTTTGGTACAAATATAGAGACCCACACATTATGCCATTCGTCCAGTTTTCAACTGTAAAGGCCAACCTTTTCTCATCCCACCAGTATCCCACCAAACTTCAAAAAATACCAAATTTACGAAATTGTTATCTTCGGCGCTGATGCACAAAATGACCTCAGCTTTTTGCGTTAGAATTCTCTAACCTAAATATTACTGACACTTTTATCCCCGAAGCGCTAGCGGTCGAAAGTTCTATTTAACCAATTCGGCTGGGTCAAAATTAAAAAACCGCTAGAGCTATTGGTATAAAATCACAAATTTTCAAAAAATCCCGAGTTCATTTTGCGCATCAGAGCTGGAGATATTGAGAAAAGAGAGATGTCTGTCTATATATGCTTATATACCCAATTTGAAGAAAACTAGAGATACCAAAGGAGTAACTTATTTACATACTCATATCCATACACATTTCAATATATGGAATAATTTATACTTGGTAATAAAGCAATCACACTATA
This sequence comes from Agrypnus murinus, assembly GCA_929113105.1. Lineage (NCBI taxonomy): Eukaryota > Metazoa > Arthropoda > Insecta > Coleoptera > Elateridae > Agrypnus > Agrypnus murinus. The sequence continues at coordinate 76,404,025 of OV816030.1, forward strand.
GTTCTTTAAAAATTAAATCTATATAAAGGGGTAATTGAAAGGGGACGTTATCGTTGTCATTGTCAACCTTGTTCTAAGCACTTAGAAAATTAAAATACCACCTGACAAGTAGATATGAAATCTTTCCAATATGCATATTTAATATATTTATTAAACTAAACTGAGAAAAAATTATTATAAATTCGCAATTTAATTTAGTACTATGCATAATTAATTCTATACAGTTCTGTTGGCTCGATATCGTTTTTAATTTGTGCTCTATATCAGTGTTTCTCAACTTTTTGCAGCTGTTTTGACCCAACATATTTGTTAAGAAGTGTACTGCGACCTAGTTTTCTATGACATAAAATTAAAAAAAAAATCGGAGTATATCAGCATCATACTGGGTGTACCCGGATCAACTTGATTATACATATTAATATGTTTATAGAAGGGGGGCTGTAATAATATATAATAATATCTATACCGTCGTTATAGTTAAAGGTTAAATGTTGTTGACAGAAAAATAAATTGATTTAATTGATTTAAATTGAGAGTACACACATATACGAAACAGAATTCGGTAAAAGCACAATGAAGATATATGCAAGATATCAACCACCTATCTTTAGCATAAAAGAAAAATGCTCCGGCTATTATTACATTAAATTAATTGTGAACCTACTGCCTGGTCACAATCGAGACTCTACCAGGAGGGTCTCTTCAATATGGCTATGAATAAATATGAATCTATAAAACATTATTAACTACACTCACAAATAAAATAAACAAACCAAAGGTTACTTTTAAGATATTTAAATGATAAAATTTATTTAACACAACACAAAAAAATAAACAAACAAAATTAGAATTGAAACGCTATTAATTAAAAAAAATAAAAGTATGTTTGGATATCTCCACTAAAAGAAAAATTAATTCTAAGACAGTATAATTCGTTTTATCTTTAAAATTAATATTTTTATTATTTGTATTACTAACTTAAAATAAATACCTTACATTATTTACAAAGAAGATCTTTTGGCGCGAGTAGTAATTTGTAAAGTTTTTCTTCATTATTGTTCAATATCAAAATGGTTAAAATACCATAAAAATTCACCTCTCCTCATGAAAAACTTTTATATTATTAGATAAAATTGAAATTATACAGGCCAGCTGTATAAGCTTGTACCAGCTTCCAGACATAAGGTAAATCCATTTAATTTCTATGATTGAATAATTTCCATCCCAATGACCATTATCAATTTTTACCTTAAAAAATCAATTTCCACAAAAAAACTTAATTCGCTAATTAACTTCACAGCACTGTTCATTTAATTAAATTAAATTGTTTATTATTATATGCACTAATTAAATTCAAAAACTTTAATGATACTAAACATTTTGACGTAACCTTAAATATAAAACGTTACGTTTTATATTTCATTTTGACGTAACGTTAAATATAACCTCAAAATTTTGACGTTTAGATATCGCTGACATTTGTAACTCACTACATAACCTTAAATTTTTTATAAAATATTATGCTCTGCACATAAACGCGTGCTTTGTACAACTAAATTTACTGATAGAGCGTCACCAGATTTCCAGAAACAAAAGAAAACTTTTTTAGAAATTTCTAATAAATTTTAGTGTAAAACAATTGAATAAAATTGTAACTAAATCTACATAACCATATTGTTATTTATAATTAACTTAATTGTTTAAACAAATATTATAAATAGACAGAAAAAAGAATTCCTCTATTTAATGATATGTGAAACTTCCATTAATATTTAAAAATAAACTAAGGAGAGATAGTCAACCAAACCAATTTTACAATGCATTGAAATTTTATTTAAATTTGAAATAATTGCTTAAAAACGCCTTTTCTTGTTACAAATTATATCCTTATATCATAATGAACAATAATTACAACTTTTTAGACATCCAAAATATTAAATAACTACTAAATTACATGTTTTCAGATCATCAAAGTAAAACGCAGAAATATGTGCTTTTTAAACCCATAGATCTTCTATTAGAAATCATCCCCACATTTACCTACATGTCTCAGTGTGTCATTGTGTCCAGGGAACTACTTGACAACATCATAATGAAATATATAAGCCCACAGACTTTTTAATATTGAAAAATAACATAAAATTATTATGAAACTACCGATATCGTAAGATTTCAAGAAATTTTTGTATTATTTTACAAATTAAACTTGCATGTAATGTAATAGATCTTTGCATACATCTTCACTAACATGCACCTTGTTTGTTTCAAGCCATAACAAACCTTGAAATTGTTTTAATACTTATTTATGTATCTACAAAAATCATGTATCAATAGATGATCGTCAGCTGACTAAAAGGATTTACCAAAATTAAGAGAAAATTTAAGTTTAAAATGCACCCTTTTTCTATTTAATCTGTTATAATTTTCAATATATATTTAAATACGTTAATAAATTATTAAATTATATTAATTAAAGTTTGTCTTAAAAAAATCAATTCCCTTGGAAGTTATGCAATCCAACCAGCATTGTTGTGCATACATAGATGCTATATTTTCTAATCACTCCGGCGTCCGTTGATATTCTTCAGTTTTTGCATTACCTTATTTCTTACATCGTTGGTTAAAAACGTTTTCTCTTTTGCATATCACATAAAGAATCGGCCATTTTCCGAACCATTAAGAATTTAACGCGTCCCGTAGGTTGACAAACGCTGCTCTATACCATCGAATTTCTTGTGCTGTACAAAGATACTATCTAGACTGAAAATGACCAAAAGTAAAGAAAAAATATTGGAAATTATTTACATTCTACTGAAAATGCCCGTCACAGCTTTATCTTGTATCTTATTTTGCTTGATATATGTTGCCCTAATTTTGTCGTACGTTGCTAACCAAAAGTGTACGTTTTACGGATTTGTAAGTTATATCTAATTGAGTACAGTATTTTTACAATATATATAATTGAAAGTAAACAATGATAACACCTAGTAATGGATTGGTATTCGAATTAAAAAATGAGGCACCTCACCAGCAATGCTCATATTTGGACAGTTTTACTAAAATTGGGTTTTTAAAATATTAGAGTGTTTAAAATATTAAACATAATTTAATTCTTTCACGGTGAAAGTAAATAAATCTAGCTGTATGGACAAAAAGAAAACATGTTTGTTTTTGGACTGGGTGGAATCGGGGTAATGGAATATCGCGCGTGCATCGTGGTACCGATTGCTATGATGAGATTGATGATCCTATTTGTAAAATAATATATACATGTTTATGAAGAATCGCCTGTGTTTAGGGTATACTTATTAAACTGCTATTAAACGGCCTAGTACTAAAATGTCGTTAATCTACATGACGTCATTTAAATATCGCTGTTTTAGCGAACTGACATAACTTTTCTGTAATAGTTGCGTAGTTCTTGAATTTTCCTGTAATAGTCCTTTTCCTTATAAACGGTTTTTTGTAAGAGTTGAGTATCGTATATGTAGGTTTATTATATTGCGCCATTACATAGTTTACAACTTGTGACGAGTTGTGGTGTAGCGGTTTCAATTTGTGATGTTGATATTGTTCATTTTAAACACGGTTACACGTAGATGTTGGTATAGAATTAGCCTACCCAGGGAGTCTAACTCAAAACTACGGTTCTGTAAAGAATGCTACCTATAGCCTTCTAGGAAATTGCTAAATATCGTAGTAAACGGCAGCCGAATATAAAGCTTGTTACGTGATAATTTCGTAGCACCCTGTATAGCTATGCGTTTGCATTAAATTGTATAGCGTTTAGGGATTTTTGCATTCTCTTTCCTTTTAGTTGTCAGTTTGTTTGAAACTAACTTCCTGTCAAAAGAATTAAATATAAGAGACTGAATGTAAAGAAAAGCTAAAATCTACAAACCTCGAACCTAACCTTCAAAAAGAAGTAATGAAAAGATCTCTTACGGTTACCAATAAAATTGGAAATCAACGCCAAAAATCAACCATAGATATGCACCAAAGCAATTCCCATTTCACAACACAAAGGGGAGATAAATTTAACGGCGATGCCACTAGATATTTTTATAATGGACTAGCTTGACGAACGTACAAAACGAAGTGACAGTTCTGCTGTCAACAGAAAGTTAGTTCCAAACAAAATGGCAACTAAATGGAGAGAGAATGTGAAAATCCCTAAACGCTATACAATTTAATGTAAACGCATAGCTATACAGGGTGCTACGAAATTAGCACGTAACAAGCTCAAAACAAAATGTCAATAGCGTCATCTAAATGACGTCATTTTCATTAACTTTGCATGCCATGTTTGTCTAAAAAGATGTAGCATGATGAAAAAGTTGAAGATGAAAGAAGTGATTTTGGCACGATTTATCCTACCGGTAAGTTAAATTGTACCTCCAGATGCGTAAATTGTACCTTAAAACAGAAATCCATTGCGCAAAATATTTTTTTCTACTCCTATTAAGTAATACATTTATTGTAGTATATGTGTTAATCCGTGATTGTGCCCGTGAGTAATGACATTCGTTACCCACTGGCCACAAGCAATAACTTGTTAGTATGTATGTTTTTTTAGCTAAAAGAAAGGAACAACTGAATCCTGATAGTGAAAATAATAAAATTTGTACGCCGACGGACATATTAGAATCGGTAAAAGTAAGCTGTATAAACTTATGCCAGAAAGAAATACAAAAGGCGTACAAGGTCAAGATTCGAAAAGTACAACTTCCTATTGAATAGTCATAGAAAAAGTATATTATTCTACTTGATGAATTGCGACGCGAGTCGAAGGCGAGCCATGTAATTCATACGACGATATCGACATATTAAACAGTACATTAATTTATTTGTTACTTTTACAATTAGGTAATTGGCAAATACATTTTTTTTAGAAGATTTTACGTTTGTACACGCTTCGTTAAGCCATTTCTTGTTTGGCATACATTTGATCATGTCTTCTAAAAAAGATTTCTCGCAGATCTCACAGTACCATTCTCAGTGTTGGATATGTTACTAAGAAAGAGTAACTCAGTGAGTTATTTCGTTACTTTATAGAAAACTAACTGAATACATTTCCAAGTTACAGAAAACTAAAAGTAGCTGAGTAGTTAACGTAGAGTAACTTGTACAATTAAAGTTACTTTTTTAGTCTACATTTCTTCTAATGACTTGTTATTATTTAGAATTAAAATAACTAAGAAATAACTCATTTATATCTTAACTAATATTTTAGAGCGTGATTGCGCGCGCACGCTAGCAACTGCTGCTATTATTTATTATTTTGAATTTTTTGTTTGTTTTTATATATGTAGTATGAATATATATTTTTTTGTTTACCTTTTTTTCTTATTTGTGTGACATAACAGGGACACAAGGAGCGTTTACGTGTCGTCTTATTCAAAACAGGTGGACCGCGGAAAGAATTGTGAGGTAATACACAGGTAAAATACAAAAGAAAGTTATTTTGAGATTTTTACAATATTTTGTTTATATTTGAGATGTGATTATAAAATTTTATTGTTTACATTGCAGTTCAATAAGGTTGGTGATAATTTGATTAATCATCATTTATTATTGCAAAAAGTATTGGCTTTTTAAAGTAATTGTTTTTAAAAATTATTATCTGATAATTTTGTTCTTTATACATAAAATACAGCCGTCACTAAACTGGATAGCCTTAAGAGTACCTAATGCTTTTATCTGCACGGAAATCTTATTTGAATCATTTTCTTAGAAAAGCCGCAAAGAAGATATCAAAAGACTTTTAATTGGAAATTTTTGATTTTTAGTTACTACAAGTTGTACCGGCTGCACCTGTTGCAATAAATATTCATTTATAAATAAATATTTCATTGATTGAGCGTTGTACAAAAATTACCTGGTTTTGGTTGTCGTTTATTGATTTATAAGTGTCTATACTTTATACCCCATAGCTCTAATACGTATTTTTAGCTTAAACCTCAAAGAGAGTGTACATGTAAAATTTTACAGCATGTGTATGTTTGTTATTTTAAAAACCTCGTTCATCTGATCACTTTAGCAGATTATTACTTGTGAAGCTTATCTTCTGAAACGCGAATTATTTTAATTGTCTATGCTTAGAAACCTTCATTTTAATGTTCACTATAGTAAACCTTGTATTACCATATTTCCTTATTGCAGGATGTTCATATCTACAAAGATTTTCTCCGTTATAGCATATGTAATTTGGATGTTTTGAATAGTCATTTGAACAATAAAATCAAATTAATAAAAAATCTCAACAAGTTAAAATACCCTTTTGTATGAATATTATATGCATGGCAAGATACCATAGCAATATATAGTAACCCTAATTAACTAAAAATCTGGTTTATACTATGATCAATGATACTACAAGGGTTTTCCATTTCGATATTAGAACTTCAATTATCACTTACATGTATATATTTAATTGTAATTATATATTAATAACTAATATTGTTCTTGACCCAGATAACTTTTTACATTGCATAATGCATACTTTCTTAAAGATGGCACTAATAAAATAAATTTGAGACATGCAATAAGTTCTTGTTCTGCTGCTTTTTAAGTGTAGCTTAATATGTTTGAAAAATGCAGTTTCGTATGTACTTATCAGCTGCTTTACATTTCAAATTCCTCAGAAACCGTTTTAGCTTGTAAATGTTAAGCAATTCAGGTTGTTAGATTCATGTAACTACATATACTCATGAATTTTAATTTTATAAGCACACTTTAGCTTCGTTTAGTTAGTTTCGTCGGAAAACACATTTGATAGCATGCAACAGAAATAAATTGAGTGCTACTTTGGTATGTGTTATTGATGTTGTTACATTTGATTGACAATAGTTTGTTTTTACTACAGCCTTATAAAGCATTTAAGTAGAACTAACATAAGTAATTCTTAACGCAAAGCCTAATATGATTTCACTGCAATACTTTAACTCTATGTAACCTTTAAGATGTCAAATGTGTGCTTGAAAATATTGAAACCTATAAGATTTCCATACAACTGTTATATTATATTAATTAATTTGTTTTCATCTTTGTAAACAATAATAATGATAAATCATTTTATCTTACTTTTTATAATTGTTCATTTTAATTCTTTATTATTATTACAATAAAAACTTATTACCAAAAATTTATTTTTAAAACAATTAAACTTGTTAATAAGCAAATCAGAATTGTTGTAAATAAATTAATAAATTTTTAAAGTTGAAAAAAAAGCTTACAATATTTATTTCTTAAAATAGAAGAAACAATAGTAGAAATAAAACGACTATTTAATAATATTTTTCCTCCAGTAAAATAAGAAACTCACTTGAAAATAATAGCTATTTATGTAACAAGTACATAATGTAGGACATTATAGATAAGACCAGTTTATGGCCGAGCGAGCGAAGCGAGCAAGGCCTATAAAAAGGGCGAGTCTATAAGGTCCGATTATGTAAGAGTTGCATACAAAGCTTTATGTTCGATTCCTAAAATTGGCTAATTATCAAAAAAAAATCAGTTTATAAATTTGACATCTATTCTTGACAGAAGAAAATTTGACGTGTAATAAACAGTTGTCATACTTTATTTTACTACTATATACTTTATTTTACTACTACCACTTTATTTTACTAGTACAATAATAAGCCAGTTCACTGCCGCAAAACAATACAATAAACAGTACTTTATAATGCAATCGGACATAAAAGTTTTTATTATTCTATTGTTCTTGTACAAAACCACTCTGGGAATAGAATAGGTAGCATCACCTTTAAAACTGGTTATATCTGCTGTGTTGTTTGTAAACAATAGGAAAAGGAACTATGCTCAGAAGCATACATTATTTCTTTTACCTGATTTGTTAAATGTGTTTCCTACTCGAGTCATTTAATCTGCTAAAGATTGTACAACATAGCTGACTGACTGACATAATAACACCGTTCACAGAGTTGTATTAATGCAAAAAACCGTTATATTAAAGTTTTAAAATAAAATGAGTACATTTTTTGTCATTAACTCAAATTTTCAAATTTTAATCCGTACTTTGTTTCTTCTTTTTTATTTTAGTCTTCATATCTTTAAAACTAGTAGTGTATTTAAATGATTTCCATAAGTGGCAAGTGTCATTTCAACTTGTATGACTAAGGCCCAACTGCACCGTTATAACTTAAGACTGTAGTTTACCAAAGTTACACTTACAAGTAAGTGCACCTTAAAAACAGGTTGAACTGCACCGTTCCACTTTAAGTGACGCTCCCCTAAGCTGCGTCTGCGTTAGGGATATTTATGCGGTTGGCAGTATTAGCTGTCAGAAATAACACATGTTGTGCATTTATTATTGTGTTAACAGACGACACGACGGTTTTGTTTGTGGTTTTGTGCTTCAGGCCTTCAGGAGAAAAAATGGAAAAAAGAAGCTGCAGTTATACTGCTGATGTTGAAAAAAGAAGAAATCAGAATTACACCATGCAGGAGAAACTTTTTTTAATGGAACTTGTAAATAAATACAAGACAATAATTGAAAACAAGAAAACCAAAAATGTATACTCTGGCATGTCATTATAGTGATTGGGTCTTTTGTATGTTGTTCGTGGAACGCCAAATTCCATGAGTTCTAATTCGTGCACATCGTCAAATAACTCCATGTCCATAATTAAGTTCATATTCAGCAATAAATAAGCAAATAAACCACACTGTTTCACCACTAGCACTTCGGACTTAACCTCACTTTTTCCCTAAGCGTCACTTGAACTACCGCTCAAAAAAAGCGACACTTACCACGAGTTAAGCCACAGAATAATTACGGTGCAGTTCGCTTAAACTGTAAGTAATACTTAAAACGTTAAGTCTGAGCGGTGCAGTTGGGCCTAAGAAAAAATCTTGCTTAAGCCTAACTTACCAGTTATTGGGAAATTCATATTTTTACCTCACAAATAACCTAGCAACAAAATCTGCAGCATTCTTCCACGCCATGTTATGTAGCAGAGCTATGGAGGAACTTCCATTGTTTTATTTATACACCATAATAACTTTGGTTTTGTTTAACTGACAGATTTCGCACCTAATTCATTTTAAAGCTAAGATTATGCTCTATAAAATGAACTACGAGTCACTTAAGGACATATATATATATTTCACTTGCATATTATTCGTTGTTTATGCCTGTGATACGAACTATATAAACATCTCCATAACAACCAGGGCATTATAAGAGGGAGTTATAGGCTATAACGCCTGCTCATCGTTTACTTTGCAATCGGAACCGGCGTTACTTTCAATAGTAAGTTAAATCATTAGGCCAGAAACTACATGTTGCGTTTGAGTGTATTGCAACAAACAAATAACGAGTATTTGCAACGTAATTTTTGAGCGCGTGATCCACGAATTCTTTTGTGCCGACTTCTGCAGAGATTTCTTAGATAAAATTAACTTATTCTTTAGATGGCATTAGAGCTAGTAGGCCTTTTTTGTTTTCATGTTGGTAACAACAACAAAAACATTTGAATTTAAATTGTCATATCTCTGTTTGATTTTTGTTTTAGTAAAAGTTTTCACCATCCGATAAACATAAAAATTCCTAGTTTTATAAATATATAAACAATGTCCCTGGCAACGTCAACAACTATAAATTAAAACTAATTTCTTACTTGTACAATATATTCTCGATTTCCATCCCTCGGGCCCTTCAGGCCATCGGGCTGAAACATCGTCGCCCTCCTAGCATTATCATCATCCTAACACCCTTGATACATAAATAACTATTATTGGTAACAAGGATATGAATACTAAAACCTTTAGAAAGTTATGTGGTTTTAATAAAAAATTTTGTTACAGTAATTTATCTGTTTGAATTTGCTTTTGCAGTGTTACTTTAGACTTCACAGTATAGTCCAAGCGACGACCATAAGCTTTTGACCGTCATCGAACATATGGCTAATTTATGTAAAAATTGGAAGTACACAGTGTAGGGAACACGAAACCTCTTATAGGCCTATATATTGTTTGCAATTGTATTGTAATTATTCTGCAATTGTATTATATTGTTTTTGCAATTTGCTAATAATTTTCAGTGGATTTTTTATATCATACTATCGTGGCGCCGTTTTTTAAAATAATATAACTTTGGACTGTCTATTGTAATGTTTTTGGCTAACGCTTGGCTCTAACCTCAACATGGTGAATGAACACTGTTTTATTTCATTTTAATTTTCTATATTGCCATCTCTCCCGGATTATTGGACAAGATGGCCACATGACGTGGGCTCGAAATGGCCCTACTACTACTAATTTTAAAAAGTAAATTATTATCTCTTTTAGATGCCGCATAAATACCAGAGACAAACGACGACTACTTTGGTAATTGGATTGGAGAATCGTCAAAAACGGCTATAAATTCTGTAAAATATGGAGAATTGTCGGTCTACGCAGCTGCCATCGCCTATAAGATACCCAGGGAAATATTAGAAGGAAGTTACAAGACAAACAACGATAAAACTGGACCCATGGGACAATCAATTATACTTGGACAAGAAAACAAATGAGAATTCGCTGCTCAGCGAACTGATTCCCTTTAACGATTGATGACGTCAGAATGATTGCGTTCCAATTTGCTGTATAGTTAAATTTAATTCATAGATTCAATGAATTTGCAGAAAAAGCTGATTATGTTTGGGTGCAAATGTTTTTAAGCTAGAAAACTGATATTACACCGAGAATGTCAGAAGGAGTTTCTTTGCCTAGATTTCATGCTATTAACAAACCTGCAGTAGCTGCATATTTCAATGTACTTGAAAAGCTCTCAACGGAACACGATTTGATGTCAAATCCCAGTTGTATTTTTAATTTTGATGGGACAGACTACACAGAGAGAAATACTTCATAAGAGCTTTGCACAATATTGTTCAAAACGGTGTTGGAGAAATTTATATTATAATTGTAGAATCGTATTGTCCAGCGTTGTGTAGGATTTCGTTACTGAATTGTCTAACAGGAACTTACGACAATTATTTAACACAGTCAGATTTAGTTCTGCATTCTTTGGAACAATGTTGTAGAGGATAAGCTAGCATATTATGTTGAAGTATAATTGTAAAAAATGTTTAGAAAAATACAATATTTTGTTTGAATGAAATCATAATCCAGTGTTCAAACTGCTTGCTACTAATTATTGTGTTTCGCAAAATTTATGGATGACATCCTATAGATGTCACCACTTGTAATTGTCGCTATTAATGTAAATTCGAGATTTATATATAAACAGCCGACGGCAAAAGAAAATTTGTGTTATACGTGTATATACTACACGTTGTATAGTATGTAAATACTATACATTGTATAGTTATATACATATTAGTTATATACATATTAGTTACATATATTTTAATATATGTAAAAATATATATTTTATTTGTGATATCTAGCCTTCTGTATAGAATATTTGTGCCAGAGTATTGCACAATTTGTATAAATGTGAACAAGTAATTGTGTTAAATACTATTAAGCAATTGTGGCACTAGCGCAACAATTGTACAATTTTGTATAAAATTGTATGCAATAACATTACACATTCTGTTTTAATAAGTAACACAATTTGTTATGGAAACTTATACACAACTATTCATTTGATTCTACAAAATTACTATTGACTTCCACAAAATCTTGACAAACTAAATGACACAATCTTGTTTTATAATTGTACACAAATTGTCCCTGTCACTTTTTTAAGACCAATTTGTTTTACAATACCACACAATTGTTGATGAAATTTAAATACATTTTTCTCTGTGTACAATTAAACCATCGTCCTATACATGTGTTTGCTAAAAAAGCACTAACAAAGGAGCTAAAGCTTAGAGTCACTGCATCTAGTTACCCAGGCCAGCTGGTCGACCAGAGTACCGCAAACCGCCGCCATATTGGGGTAAACGAAGCACGAAATTGTTCATGATTTGTTGTGTATTGAATTTAATCAAATCCACGTTTATTTTAAAAGGTTTTTCTTATTCTAAAAGAACAAACCTCTAATATGTCAAACACGTAAAACGTGGTTTTAATTTGTCCATTATTAAAAATCACCCTTCTCTGCCCCAATATGGCGTAGGTTTGCGTTACTCTGATCGACCAGCTGGCCTAGGTGACTAGATGCAGTGACTCTACTAAAGCTGTATCTATAGCGACCTCTGTGGAAAAGGGAGAAATTTTCACACTTTCTGTCAATAATGCCAGCAGGTAAAGTTTTACTTTTCTTGAAAGGTCACCCTGCCCATTGCAATTCAGTTGAAATGCTGGAATACGCAATCAGAACGATATTATTCTACTGCCTATGCCAAGTCATACTCCTCACTTCTTACAACCGTTAGACCGAAGAAAAGCAGCTTTAGCAGAAAACGCATTTTCTGAATTTAAGGCAACTGGAGTCGTTCCTTTCAATCCAGCGGCAATACAATACGATAGGGTTTCGTTGAAAAGTCTGTAGAAATATATAATTGTCCACTTGAACTTTTGGAAACATGAACAACACAAGAATATAAAGACAGCAAGTCTCCTGAAGCACCAGAAGTATTCCCAAGCACTACTGAGCCTAAAACAACAAGTAGTATAGGGAGAGGAACACCGTCTCGCATTTTAAAAGAAATCTCCCCTATTCCACAAAGAATTATCAAAACTCGTAAACGTGTTAAACAAATGAGTTCTCTTTTGACTATCGCAGAGCAGTGCAAATCAGAAACAGTAGAGAACAGAAAAAATACCAAAGATAAAAATCACCCCAAACTAAAAAAGGAAAAGCAAAGACAACCACGATAATGTCAAAGAAGCGGACAGCCCACAAAACCCAGTTTGTTGAAGAGTGGCTGCAATGCATAATTTGTGAGTTTTCGGTGCACAAACGTTGTACGGTATTCGACGACATGTGTTCTAAATGTGGACAATAGAAAAATAAAGAGCTTAAAAAGCTAAGGTTAAGAATATCTAAGAACAGGGAAAGTCCAGCGCTGGCCATCTTTCCCGGACATATCGGGAGAGATGGACTACAGTCAACTATTAGAGATAATTCGGGTTCTAATATTTCCATTACTATTAAAAAAATGTAAAGAGAGTAAGATTTAAATTTATATTACTGGCTTCCAAAACCACACATGTTAGTAAGCTAATTGGGCCTTATTTCGACCACAACAACTGAATTGCGTAATACATTAAATGAGTGAAAAACACAAGGGTAGCATTCCAGAAAGTTTTTCTCAGTGTACTAAGAAACCCCCTTCAAACAATGGCAAGAAGAATATTAGAGCAGATATAAAGCCTTAGGGTTAGCCCTTAATGTTTAGATTCAATTAACAGAAATCGAGTTCTTCGTTTTCCTGGTGAACAAGAAGATAACGATGAGAGTTTCGAAGAGATGATATCAAAATGCCTTCTTAAGAAAAAAAAAGTTTAATGTTTCTGCAGACTAGTCTATATCACCTACTAATTTAAACGACTTATCAAATGACAGTGATAATACCAAGAAGAAGAAGGTCCAATATAGCCAAACATAATAAGTAAAAAAACCATTAATGACTAATGTGATAAAACTGGAACAGCAAAACTGTAACTGACAGTGACAGAAATAATATATGAGTCAGAAGAAGAAGAGAATAGTGATAATCATGAGGCAAGTCTAACTTAGAACTAGTTACGATGTGTTTTATCGAATCCTGTAGTTTGTAGAGAAAGATATACGCGGAAGATTAGGGGCGTTGTAAAGCCTAAAAAAGAATTTCAAGATATCTCTTAAGTTAACAGTTTTGTTATTGTTTCGGGATTTTTTATTAGGGTATTACAGGGTGATCCAAATTGATTGAAGACTGTTTGAATTTCGCGGCGTAGATTTTAGTGTATTTCACATTGTTAGTGTAGCACTATTGAAATGCGTTGCGTCAAATTACAGCGACAACTCGTCACTTTGTCGTTTACATCGTTGTTCCCAGTTTTCATTGGATTTTTGCTTTATTTTGCTTGTTGTTAGAACTACAGTTTTTAGACGATTTTATTGTCAGGAAAGTTTATTTTTTAAAATTAATCAAGTTTATAAGCTATATTATTTTTGAGACGCCACTGTAAAATAAAAGAAAGTAAAAAAATGCCTGAAAATTATTTGTGTTGCCAACGTAACAATAATTTAACGTGGCGGTAAATTCAAACAGTCTTCAAACAATTTGGATCACCCGATATTAGGGGTACAACCAAAAGAACATTATTAAACGCATTGGAGAGCCCATAGGTTGACGACCAAGCATGTATTAGTTAGACATACATTACTTTAGAGGGAAAACGGGCACTGGCTTCTGTCACTCTGACATTTGAATTTGATGTTTCTTGGAATCGATATGAGCCCAAACATTCTACCATGACGCCCAAACATGTTACCCTACAACTTGTTGAGAGAAAAGAATTGTATCCCTAACATAAAAAACAGAATGCTATTCTATGTTAGTATCTTCTTCTCCAATGTCTGTGGAAGCTCGAATTTCTTCCAAAATTATTTTCGAGACTTTTCTCAAAATCAAGCTCGATACATTTCATTGAAAGTATATATAAAGTACATTCAATGTCTTTTATATATTTATACTTGGAACTACATACTTTAATATGACCTTTAATTTATCTTTTTTCATTTAAATGTCGGAGATACCTACTGATGTAAACTTTTCTAGAAATGTTCCACCCACGCTATACAAACCAAATTAATAATATTTCATTTTAATTATGTACATTGAAAGTCCCTTATTCCTCATAAAATCAATACATTCTTAAAGAGACTTGTTGAATCTAAAATTTACCTTTCCCTTTTCATAGTAGGTGACAATTTTAAGAGTATCTCTTGCATTTCACTTTTCAGCCTTTTCAGAATAACCGAATCCATCCAATAATTTCAATGAAATAAATTGGTTCATGAATGAAAATTTTATGAACCTATGAGAATAAGGAAGTTTGCTAGAAGCCTACAGTGTATAATTTCTTGGTTCGATCTCACCTACTTTAACCGTTTATTATTCCTAATAATACCCTAACAATAAAACCTTTTAAAGCATAAAAGTAGGTAATAATAATTTTAAAATATTAAAGTGCTGAGGACATTGATCTATTGATCGGTATATGGTAGAACAAAAAAAGGAAGTATTGAATTAGTACGCATTGTACATATTCCCACCCCTAAATAATCTAAACAGCTAGTATAATTTTAATTATGTCTGAAACCATTTTAATATTCCAAAAATAAAATATAGCTTTTTATAAATCTATTATCATCACCTAAAATATTTTTTTAATTAAGAAACTATGAACATATAATTTGATATTCAAAACCTAGAAAATAACTAAAGAAGTAAAATAAAGGGAGAGGCTACGAAAATAGTACCTTACGAAACTAGACTATCATAAACCTTTAAAGCATATACAACGAGTTTAAGAGCACGACGCGAAGCGGAGAGCTTTTAACGTCGCAAACACGTGTGTCATACATAATCTGGAAGTTAGAGCTGGAAATCACCATTTTGATTTTGATCATTTTATAAGTCTGTGTGATGTGACGTAATAGTGTTAATATGTAGATTAGTTAGCATAATTTGTTTATTATTATTGTAAATATAAGAAGATGAAATCGTTAGCAACTTTAAAGCACGCGTGTGTTGTAATGTTGTGTTTTTCTACGCTTTTTGGTTTGTTAAACAAGGCTTATCGATGTAGATATAATAAAAACAATATTGACTTTTTTATTACTTTCTATTAATCTTTAAATAATCCTGTGAAACGAAAATTTCTCGGCTTAGTAGAGTTCTAAGAAAATTCTACCATTAGAAAACTAATAATCAAGGTTTATTTAGACTAACGTCGAATCATTGTTTATATATTCCAAGGAATACTTAATACTGTTAATTTAATGGAAAAAGGATTTCTCAATAGAAACCGTAATGGCTACTGTTAACGCTTAAAAAAAGAGCATCATAAAAACCTATTTACGTGTCATGACGGCTTAACGGAATTCAATGTTTTTAAACCACTGCCAATGATTGCTTTTTTCTAGAATTGAAGTTTTAGAATAATTACATTCATTTGTTTTTTAAACAAAATCAAAAGGTATAGATACTTAAGTTTATCACGAAACTCAGTTTCTCTAACAGTAAGATCTAATAATTTGAGGATTTTTACATGAATAGGTACTAATAGGTTAGAAAGAAAAAATGAAATACTGTAGAATCTATTATCTTATCTATGTAGTTATCTATTTCTTTGTATTTATCTTAGCGACGTGTTTGTTTATGGTTACATTATCTTTGAAAATGACAGCTCCGCTGTCGAAACAATTGTCAGGTAGAGTATAATAAACTTGTGATATTTTTACTACTCTGATTCATGTATTGCATGATTAATGGAGTTTCACCATATAAGGCTAGAAAACTAAACAAGAAAAAGAAAAGCTTGCTCCACATACTCAAGAGGCTAAAGGAAAACTGCACAAATTTGGAAACATGAAAGATTTTATGTTTTCCAATTTGCTTCAAACATTCAAGGATGATTCTTAAGTCCATAAAAGCCATATTGCCCAAAGAAGACATTACTTATATAGATCACCTGGGTGTACCAGGGCGATAAAGGTCAAAATGCTAACTTTTGTGGGCTAGTAAGTAAGCAAGTGAAACAATACTCACAGTCCGATGTCCTACGGAGTAAATAGAATATTTAGAATCCGATTAGATTAAAGTAATAACACGTCAAACGCATTGACACCTGACAATTATGCAACCAATCTTACATGACAGCTGTGAGTTTTACAACGATAAAGAGTACATATTAAAATAGTTATTCGTTTGTGTACATTATTATTAAATTTATTATAAATCATAACAAGCTTAACTTAAATACTAATGCGAGGTTTTGTGAACGAGCTTATTAAATTTTGTTTATTGTTACAAGCCCTCCTAGATATTATCACCCCACACTTGGACCAGATCAAATCTTTCATATTAAACCTCATCCCAACAATATTTACCAATGGCTGCAGCAAATAATCAGCATCAAGGCGTGCAAGGCCTAGTCATCACACATTGGAACGCCAATGGTCTACTAGACCAAAAAACACTAGTAGTGCAGTTTCTAATAAGACACAAAATAGACGTAATGTGTATAAGTGAAACACATTTAAACAATAATACAAAAATACGTTGCACTGGATATAACATGTATCGTAAAGATCGTAATGATGGGGAGGAGTAGCGATCCTAGTCAGGAAAACCCTTTCAACCTACCCAGTTGAAATAGCACAATTACAAAATTTAGAAGTAGTATCAATCAACCTAAAACTGAAAAACAATCAAAATATAGTCATATCTAGTGTTTACAAGCAACCAAACCTACAACTACTTGAAGCAGATATAACTATCTTATTTAATACAAATAAACCTACTATTGCCGTAGGGAACTACAACTGCAAAAATACACTCTGGGGATGTAGGAAAACTAACCCTAATGGAATAAAACTATATTCCTACTTAAGTAAACACGCCATTCAAATTTCAGCACCGACTTAATTCACTTACTTCCCTACTAGAATCGATCATCAGCCAGACATCTTGGACATAACTCTGCACAAACAAGTTAATACTCCCATATACCAGACAACCTTAGCCGAACTGGACTCAGATCATGTGCCAGTAATAGTCACATTTGACCGCGCAGCTGAACATATGGAACAATACCCACGACTTATAAATGGTAAAGTTGACTGGACACTATTCCGGGAACACCTAAACACAACCTTGCAATGTCCAACGACCCTAGTCTCCAAAAACGACATTGACATCGCAATTAACACATTGAATAAATCCATTGCACAATCTATTCAAATCCCAACAACGGTCCAACGCCGAAGGCGTAGTTTAGATTTTCTGATTCCACCGCAAACGAATAGTAAACTTAATAAAACAAAAACCCGCTCTAAGAAGAACCTGTGGCAAGTAACTAGGCACCCAGCTATCAGGCAACAACTAAACAGAATAATCAGGGAAGTACGACAAGAACTAGAGCAAAACCGTATCAGCTCCTATAGGAAATACATCGAGGAATTGGAGCCACGAGATCAATGTGGCTAGCCACGAAACGAATTTTAAAGCAACCGCAAACTACCTCTAGTCTGTATAAAAACGATGCAATATACTCTTCGGATGAAGAAAAATGTGAACTATTCGCTAACCACTTGGAAACAACGTTCACAACTAGTAACGACGAAGACAACGACGAAGAATTCAACCAAGAAGTCGAAATACAATTAAACCAATATGCACCCTTGGCTCCAGGAATCATAAAACCTACCAGCCCTAGAGAAATTAAGAAATACATAAAGCGGTTACCCAACAAAAAATCACCAGGACATGATCAAATTACGAACATAATTTTAAAAAACATCCCAGATAAAGTATACGCTTACTTAGCATCCATTTATAACGCATGTTTATACGTAAGCTACTTTCCCGACACATGGAAACTAGCGCACATATCAATGATTCACAAGCACGGAAAAAATCCTAAGGATCCTGCAGGATATCGCCCTATCAGCCTACTGCCCACCTTATCCAAAATACTGGAAAAAATCATTCATGACCGTTTAACAAAATTCTTGACCCAGGATAATATAATTCTACCTTTCCAGTACGGCTTTAGACCAAAACATTCAACGGTCCAACAGCTATCACGAATCACAGAACTCATAGAAAAGGGATTCGACAAAAAACTGCACACAACGGTGGTGTTTCTCGATATAGCTCAAGCCTTTGATATGGTGTGGACAAACGGACTACTCTACAAGCTGTTTAAAGGGATTATATGATTTATATATGGTGGATCTCGTGGAAATGATACCGTATGCCAAGACCAATAAAGGATTTCGATATATTTTGTTATTGTTAAATATGTTTAGCAGGGGCGTCGGAAGTATGGGTCAGAGGGGGCGAACAGCCCCCTCTATCTTAGAGCAGGGGGGGCGTCGCCACCCCTAGAAACAAGGATGAAAGTAAAAATAATATTTATTTTAATTAAATATACGATTAATTTGTTTTTACTAATACAATACAATTATTATTATTATTAAGATGAGTTTAATTATTTTTATTTATTTTCTCTTAGTTACTTATTCTTAATGATTTAAAAAGTATCATTTTAATTTCCCGCTCAGTCATTTCACTAATAAACAGCAGGGATGCGAAAATGGTTTACACTTTCTCGAGATTAAATTATTTTTTGGGGTTTTTCTAGATGGTAAATCTGTTTGCAGATAGTTCGCCCATCGTTTAGAGCAGTGGTTCTTAGTCTGTGGTCCACGGGGCTCCCGAGGTTTATAATGGCCTCGCAGTTGGTCCTCGAAGACTGTAATTATTATAGTGTTATATTATTTAAAATAATAAATAGGAAGAAAAGATTGCGACAATCATTCTGTCTTTACGTTGTCAAAAATTACAAACATTGTCAAAATGTTCAATGTCGGCAATTTCAAAAATTATCAAAAAAAATAAGAAGCATCGCATGCTTGATGATTTGCCTAAATCACGACGCAGAAGAGGCTTGGTAAATGCAAGAGCTGAGAAGAATGTTGTGAAGCTCTTAAAATCAGATAAATGCTTGCCTGTACGTAAAATAGCTATACAGGAAGGCGTTAGCAAAAATAGTTAAAAATAATAAATTAATTAATAAGAAATAGTATATTAAAGAACGAGTTTCATAAGGCAAGATTTATTGCACGAGTCCAAATTTAGAAAACCAGCCGCTTGCGGCGAGTTTTCTAAAGGACGAGTGCAATAATGACTTATGAAACGAGTTTTTTATGCTATTTTTTCTATTTTGCGTCTTTTATTCCCTTTTTAAATAAAAAAATCGCAATTTCAAGATTTAGGGATTTTTGTGGTAGTTGATAACACTGATTTGAAAATTCATTGATTGACACAGAAAATTGAGTGAAGTTTTTGTCAATTTTCTCTTTTTTCATTTATTTTTTCAGTGCTACCAACTTTGAAAAAGTTGGGCTGTTAAAGCACTCAAATAAGCTATTAACGCACTGTTTTGGGTGCTTTAACAGCTTTATTATAGACGCAAAATAGAAAAAAAATAGTTTAAGGAAGGTTGTACAGCGTTTTGATTTAAAATTCATTGCGTTTTTATGTATGACAAAATGTGCGTCAAAATGGACAGCTTTGCGTTACCAGGGCCCGTATTCTTGAGTTTCGCATACAAGATGACTTAATTCTCTATTACCTTCTAATATTTGCTTGGCTAAGTTGCATCTTATGACGTAAAAACTACTCATCTCGTATGCGAGACTTGTTCGTATGAGTTCAAGAATACGAGCCCAGGACCCGTAATCTTGAATTTCGCATAACAAGTCTCGCATACGAGATAACGTAATTTGCACGTCATAAGATGCAACTTAGCCAATCAAATGTTAGAAGGTAATAGAGAATTACGTCATCTCGTATGCGCAACTTGTATGCGAAACTCAAGAATACGCGCTCAGGGCCTCAATTTTACAATGTAGTTATAGGAGAAGGTGTAAATAATAGTGTAAAAACAATTAAAATAGATGAATTCGGGAAGAAAATCCTTGTATGGCAAGCCATGCGTTCTTATGATTTTAAGAGTTCAACATTTTTTACAAGTGGTACTATTGTAGGCGACGTCTACAGAAAAGAATGCATACAATAACGTTTATTAGCCTTACTTTATATCGTATACACGTTTCCATGTTGTGTTGGGCAGATTTTGCATCTGCCCACTATCTTGGTACGATCCTAGAACTTCTGAAAATGTAAATTTTGAGGAAAAACAGGACATCTACCACACTGTCCTAAGCTTCATCCCATAGAGTGCTACTGGGCTATTATAAAAAGAAACTTGAGAAGTGGTGGCTGAGCAGCTAAAACAATCAAAGAATTCAAACAAATCTGGGGTGCACCTAGCCGAAGGATTTCAGCGAAGGATGTCCAAAGGCTGGTATTCGAGCAAAAGTTCGAACCTTCTATCATTGATTACCTATATGTATTATTCTTTATATAAGTAATAGACGTCGATATAAGTTATTTTGTAATTTCAAAATAAAATAAGTGAAATTTGATGAAAAGTTTAAAATTTGTATCAATAATTTAGTGTCAGTTTAGTAAAATGAGCAGTCCTTAAAACAATTTATTTGTGCGGAAAACTCGATCTTAAGGAAAGTAAAAGCATTCAGAAATCAACCCTGTCTGAAACTATAGTCTCTTTTTATAGGAAAATTGGTTTGTTATCTTGTAAGTTTCTATTTCTTTGACTTAAGGAAGCACATATGCAAGATGGACGTGCACCGTATCTAATCGGAAATTTCCAAATAGCATATTTCCGACACTACTACATTAGGAATAATTAATTGGGGTATCTCTGTACTTCGTATGTTTTTACGTAAGTTTATGAGTATGGTCAATAGATACGCTATGTGGGTTCTAGCACGAAATCGTATGTATTTTCTTATGAACGTTCATTTTGCATTTCTAGATCATCCGCCGGCGGTTTATCGTTTATCGATCGTTATTCGATAAATGATATCGTTTTGTTTATAGTTTATCGAAAAACAATACTAAACAAAAACTAAACAATATCGTTTTTGATAATCTATAAACGCCGGCAGATGACCTTGAAATGCAAAACAAACGTTCATAAAAAATAACGTTAAGAGAAAAGTGGGAAAAGGGTGTTGAAAAGAAATGGTTCAGAACCGCTGGTTTAGTGTATAAACATCAAGCTAAAGTAAAGGCACGTGCCATTTATATAAAAGTAACATCAAATAATATAGTTAATTATTTGTTAACAAATATTTTATATAGTTGATAATTAGGTCAAATTAAAAGAATTACCTTTTAAAACTAAAACATTTTTATTTTACTTTCAAGGAGCTAGCAGTATTGAGCATCCCCTGTCTTAATTATTATATCATTCTTTTTTACTTATTGTATCTTATCTATGAAATTGAAGTTCGCCCCCTTAAGTGAAAATACTTCCGATGTCCCTGATGTTTAGCAAAAAGGTATGGGCATGTCCTATTAAACGCAAAACCGGAGAAGAGGTAACGCAAGGAATGAAGAAGCTATTACGGTCTGCAGGGGATCCTCCACGAAATTTATAAACAGATATAGGAAAGGAATTTTACAACACACACTTTCGCAAGTTAATGCAAAGTCTGAACGTAAATCATTACAGTACATTTTCCAGTCCGGTGGAACGCGTAAACCGAACTCTCAAAAACAAGATGTGGAAGGAATTTTCCATGCAAGGATCCTATAAGTGGCTGCAGTTGTTGCCTCAGGTAATTGCAAAGTACAACTCAACAGTACATCGAACCACTGGATTCAAACCTATTGACGTTAGACAGAAAAACTCCAAAAAAATTTTACAGGCAGCCTTTAAGTTTCCAAAGACTGTTGACCCGCAACGTCCTAAATTCAAAATTGGTGATCACGTGCGAATCAGTAACCACCGGGAAGCTTTCGCAAAAGGCTACACTCCAAGCTAGAATACGGAAATTTTTAAGATTAAAAACGTTCGACTAACAAATCCTACAACTTATATTTTGGAAGATGTCAAAGGTGAGGAAATTCGTGGAGGATTCTACAATGAAGAACTGCAAAAAGTCAAGTTTAAAGACACTTATTTAGTGGAGAAGATTTTACAAAAAAAGGCAAATCGAGTATTAGTCAAATGGTTAGGATTCGATAAAATACATAATTCTTGGATTCCCAAACGTGATATTATTTAGAGCATTTTGTAACGTTATAGCATAAAACTAAATAGCAATTAGCTTCTAGGCATATTATTACTTATTACTCGAAATGTAATGCATAACCAAATAAAGATTCCTTTTTTTAACATTTTATGACTTATTATTTCAAGTTAGTTATTCCATAAGGAAAGAACAATACAAATACCAAAAATAATACTTTTATTGTATATTATACATATAAATGTTAATTTCTCTATAAGGAAAGAACAATACACATAGCAAAAGGTAAACACATTTATTACACAGAAACAAACTATATATAATAAACTACACATTTATATACATTCACAAATTCAATGCTTCCATCAAATTAATTAGTTTATCTAAATTTGATTTTTGAATATCATTTTCAATGATTTCCATTAATAAATCTAAATCATCATATTTTGCTAAAATCTCGTGATGACCCCAAGCTAATGTTTTAGTTGCTCCCGGTATAAGAAACCGCTTATCGTCGTGAGCAGATAAAGCTACTTTATTTCGCATTTCTGTATACACGTTATGCATATCCGACTTAAAAACGTACATTTTGCAAAATATTGTTTTTACTTGATTAGTAGCAACCGCTTCATAGTCGCTTTCTTTCAAAACTGTTTTTATAACGTTTTTTCTTACACCTTTCGCTTTTTTATGTAACTCATCAGCGACGTTGACACAATAGGCTTTAGCACTGGCTCCGAAATAGCTTTTGATGGGAACACCTTTATATTCATTTTTCATTGCACCTAAAACGGATTCGTTGACGGAAATTCCATGTGGGTTATCATTAGCTAAATTTGATGTATCAAATAGTTCAATATGTGCTTTAATATCATTATAAAAACTATCAGTACGAATTTCAATCACTAACGAATCCGTGTCGGTATACAATAAAGAAACATTATCTCCATACTTTGGTTTCAAGAATTCATAGAAAAATTTATAAATAACCGTTTTCGACATATCCAAAATACTAAAACCAACATAGACCGGCTTATCATAAGAGATCGATAATCTTTCCATATCAATCGCTACCAGATTTTTCAAAAAAATGGTCACACTTTTACAATTAGATCTAGCGATGTATGTTTCCGCACCCGGTTTTTTCCCGATTTTTTCAAAATGCGATAGAAGTTTGATATCAATTATATTTTTAAACGTTTTCCATAGTCTTTCCAAATACACTGTTAACCATCAATTTAAAAAAGCCTTCTCGAATGAATTGGTTGCCTTATTACGTAAAGAGGTGTTTAAATCAATATACGGTCTTAACCAAGGTGATTAATCAAATTTTAAAACTCTGTGAATTTTTTTCAAAATCAATCCATGATCGAGACATTGTTTTAAGTTTCGATAATGTATCACATATCTTTCCTTATCATACAAATTTGAAATCAATTTTTTTGTTTTGCTTTTTGAATCGGCGGAATTAATGCCTCAGGCATAAAGGGAGAATCATTATGCAACGAGTGCAAATTCTTCGGGTATTCAACATCCACTTCCAGAACGAACCCTTGAGGAGATTCGTCGGGAATGTTAACCACATCGAACTGCTCGATTTCATCATTCGATAACCAAGTAAAATTACTTCGAGGCAGATATTAACACATAGCCCAACCGTATAAATTTGTAGCATCCAAATACATTATGAAAGATGTAGGTTTCTTCGGATCATAATTTGGAATAAATCGATTGTTTGCAAAACTTTTTCTACCACAACACATACTAACTCCTCGAATTCCTTTCCTGAAAAAATGTAACATGTCAACATCTGTTAAAAGTTCTAATTCAACTTGAGTACGTCTAAGCATAGCGTCCCACGCCAATCTTGGGGAAGTATAATATTGGCATGGGTCAAGACCGTAATGGTGAAGGCAAACGGATCTAAAGTTTTCAAAAATGTCAGCTAATAGCAGTACATCCGCAGTTAAATAAACGTCTGAATAATCTCCTAAAGTTTTGCATTGAAATAAATTCCACACTTCACAAAGGCGATTGTGCTCGTTTTCAGACACGGTCGTTCCTCGTAACTTATCAACGAATTCGTTGCGGGGCGGTAATCGTGGTTCATTCAATTTGGAAAAGTCATCTATATAAGAATACGGGAAAATACCTTTCCTGCGCATGCATCTAAATTCTTCATTCAGACCAAACTGCTTTCTAATTTCCTTACACTGATCATCCGATAAATTTCTAGCCAATTTTTCAAGAGAGTCACCCATAAATCTAAAATTATCCAAAAATCGTAAACGTACAAATACCTTTTCCGAGGTCCCCCTATCATTAACAATATCATCAACCAATAGCAATTTCGAGAAAGACACGTATTTTTCTTTATTTTGAGCAATTACTTCCAGCTTTTCTTGTTCTAAAGCTAATTGTTTAATAAATAAGTGAGCACCATAACCAGACAAATTATGAAAGATTACAGGTACAAAATTAGGTAATTGAAAATTGAGATTACACTCATTGTGTGCAGCATTACGAAAACAACCGGTTAAATGACAATGATCTTTCACTTTAACCTCACCTTCTTCAAACCTATTATTACAAATATGACAGACGGTGGCCGCCTCAAAAGCTCTTTCTTCACTAGGTGTTAAAGCATTCATAGGTTTAGGTATTTTTAAATAATTTTGATACAGCTCTTTCACATCAGTATCTAATTTAGTAACAAATCGTCGAGCTGCATCGGGCCCTCGGTAAATCTCCAATTTTGAAAGCGATTCATCAAATGAGCATTTAATGTAGTAAGCAAACGAATGAGGTTCATGCTCCTGCACACGAATAGCAAACGGTTTTTCGGAATCCGTTTCTACACTAGATATTGGGGTCAACACAGATTCAAAATCAGCGTAAATCACAAAAGGCACTTTTAATTGCTTCTGATAATTTTGAAATTTCAATACATTTTAAGGTACTTGTTTACCCATTCTGTCTTTAACTAATTCAGTAGTCGGTATTTTAGAAGTCACATAATTACAATCGTTCTGGGTATGACTGTTTAATTTATCAGAAGAAGAAAAATATTGTAAGCAACCATCACAGAAATGTTTTGCAGCTTTATGACCAGATACTTGCTTAGATAATAATCTACTAAAGTTTTTAATGTATGTATGTTATAATG
Organism: Agrypnus murinus; assembly: GCA_929113105.1. Classification (NCBI taxonomy): domain Eukaryota; kingdom Metazoa; phylum Arthropoda; class Insecta; order Coleoptera; family Elateridae; genus Agrypnus; species Agrypnus murinus. Next base: position 76,429,959 of record OV816030.1, read on the forward strand.
GGCTTCGCCATTATCATTAACAATTAGTAAAAGATTCACATGATTTATTTCTTTCAATTTACTGTAATAAAGAGGTTCAACAACCTCATTCTGCTTACGATTATTTTTAAAAACTTCTTGCAGAGTATAAACGTTTATTTCGCCTCTCTACGATGGCGGTTTAAATTATCCACCCTGCTGAAGCTTCGTGAACAACGATCACATTGAACCATTTTATCAACCAGATGTACACAGACAAGTAGCAATTTGAAACTAAGACTAATGCGAAGACCATATTACATTTATAAGAGGAACTCGAGATAGGGTAAAGGAAATTAAGAAAAGATCACACTCATGTTCGTGAACCAGGTTCGATGAGTCGCCTACGGATTTCTTTTTCACACAATAATTTCAAACGTTTATCCATTAACAACTCATCGAGCCTAGCTAACTCCACAACCATCCGTAATCTCGCAGCTTTTAACTCAACTATTTCTTTCTCTCTTTCATTCACACATTTGCAAGCCTGCTCAACCCGATCTGCAACCTCCATGAGGACGTTATCAAAACCATCAGCGAACTCCTCAAGAAGAGGCAGATCTGATTGATGACTCACATCACTTTCATCATTCTGCTCTAGTTCAGGAGCCTTCGTAGTGGATAGATCATTCACCCCCACACTTTCAACCTGATTTGCTACAGCTTTCACTCCACAATCATCTGAACTATTTGGAAGCTGTAGCATAATTTCACCCACTACCCGTTTCAAAACATGCAAATTTTCCTCATTCAAATCATCAATTATTGGACTCAAAACATTTACCTGATTCACATCATTAAGCTCTAAATCACTCCGATCGCTAAGGCAATCAAGGTTAAGGGTATCCTCATCGACCAAGGGAGAAATGGAAGCAGTCCACATATTCTCACCCCAAGCACGAGATGCGTCGAAATTATCGCATAGGGAGCTCCTAAACGAATCATTGTCGCTACCACCATTGACCACAACACCATCTCCCACAGTAGCGATTGTGGCGTTGTTGAGACCATCGTTGCCTAGGGTCTCAACATCGCTATCCACATTCGACGCACTAAGTACTTGGTCACAAACACACAAACTTTCAGAAGGTCTCGTGAGAAGATTTAAAAGAATCGGCGCGGAAGAAGGTTCTGGAGAACACAAGTCCACTGTTTCAATGAAATTATCGCGAGGTTTAATTAAGATATTTTGTAAAATATTCACACGGGACCTTTCGAAAGTATTAATTTTAGAAGGACCAGCTGTATCATCTACAGCGGAACGTTTCAACGAAATGGTCTTAACGAGCACACTGTTTTAGACATTTCACTCGACATTTTAGGATGTGTAATGTAAGGATGAATAATGTAACGTACGTACGATTAGCAAATGATCGAATAAAGAGTTGAGGTGGTCATATAAATAACCTAAAGCAAAGCTGATATTCCAACGACAAATGCAGGAATTTACGACCGTTTAAACACCTATACAAGCAACTCCACTCAGAAGTTTAAACTCTCACGGTTTATTATATGTTCTTTCAACCCTTATATGTAAAACACAAAAATTTACTTTACTTCCCCCTTATAGGGTTTGAAGCTAATTGCTAATTTCTTATGTTAATGTCTTGGTCCCGCTTGGTTAATTGCACGGGAAGAATTTATGTGTGAGCTCTCACGGTTTATTATGTTTTTTTTCAAATGACTGGTTAAAAACCCTTATATGTAAAACGCAAAAGTTCACTTTACTTTCCCCTTATAAATGATAATTGCTAATTTCCTACAATTTGCAAAGTCAATTTCTTATGCCCGTTCTTGGTCCCGCATGGGTTAATTACATATAAGTTTCCCACGCACTACCCCTCGAGTTGTTTAAAGCTAATTTCCTGCGATTTGCAAGTTTAATTTCTTATGTCCAGTCTTGGTTCCGCTTGGTTAATTACATATAAGTTTACTTTCTTATGCCTGGTTTTGGTTCCGCTTGGGTTAATTGCATTTAACTTTCCCACGAGTATTTCTGCAATGCTTGTATTTATTCATGTTTTAAGCAAAACTAATATTGAGAATTTATAAAAGAAATTATAAGAGAATAAATTTTTATTGTTTATAATAGTTTGGTGCGCATTTGGTCATTCAAAATAAATTTACAAATATTTCAAAAAATAGTTAACTATGACCACATCGGTCAACGGCTGGTATTGTTTAGCGGTCAAGTATTATGTGAATGACACTGCTTCAACTCCCACACCACGTACAGTATAAAATAGGATACATTTGATTGAGAATAAATAGTTCAACGAGTTGACGAGTTTCAAATAGTTGATGAGAAAATTTTTAGATTTTGATTGTGGAAGAAAATGGATTGTGGATATGGTAAGATCAATTGTATTATTTTGTACATAGTGAGTAATGTATTTTTCTTCTTCTACAGAAATTGTAGATCTTCTAATGGGAAAGTTATGGATGGACGTAGGTCTATAACACAGTTCGTGGTAGTTTGCAGAAGGGATCAAGTACCATACGCAATCGTGGTTGTGCCCCCTGTGGAACACATTAAAATATATAGGTTTGGGTTAGGACCAAACATTATTGTTAGGGGTAACAGATACCCCGAAATTGATATTACAAAATGAGTATATATTAAATATATTAAATGAATATATTAATAAAATACAATGAAATTCAAAACTTGTTTTATTAATCAGTAATCTAATTTATTAATCAGTTAATGAGTAATTATAAGCTGAACAGAACTTAACTTGAACAACCTCTGGAAAAAAATCTTTTCGCAAATGCCACCGCTGCATAGAAGGTTTTATTTGTATTTTAGTGTTCTACCATAACCAATATTGCCAAAACCATAAAAAGAATTTAAAAAATAATTTCAATGTGCTCTTGCAAAGGGGTTGTATGTTGCAGTTATTATTCATCTTCAATTCATTCAAATTGATAATAATACCTAATAAGAATACAGAAGATGATTTATAAAGAAGCAGGAATTATTGTGAAAAATTTTATACTTACATATTTCAGAAGAGATTTAAAAAATTATAAGCATGTATAAGTTTTGTTTTTAATGGGATAATGTAACTATGAAATTATAGTTTAATATACAATCTTCCGTTTGTGGACATATCCGTGCTCTTTTAAGTAATTACTGTCTTAAATATGATATGTATATGGTTAAATTGTAATATTCATTTATTTTATAACAATAAAACACTTTTTAATACAAAAGATGTTAAAAATGTTTTCTGTTAACGTCTACGAGCGTTTTTCGTCTTTATTATAATTCTTTCCAGTCAGATTCGCTATTTGACCCTCTGTGCGCTGCTCGCATACATTAAAACGAATAAAGTGAATGCTTTAAAGATAGTTTTTAACGTGCAGTTGTACGGTGTTGATCTATCAACGAACAAATTCCGATGAATAATCTACTTTTATCTCTTGATTACATTACACAATTACCTATTGATTTCCTGAAACGATATTGTACACATGCTATAGCACGACATTTTCGTCAACTGCCGAAATATCTACAACAGGAACTGCAACAATATCAATACTGCACTGTTCACTTTCTTAAGCAGGGTGATGTTCTAGATGGACTACCACTTTTAAAAATCAATTGTGCACGTTGTAAAACATGTAACTAAATGTTTATGCAACTTCATTTCTAATAAATGTTTATGCAACTTTATTTCTAATAAATGTTTATACAACTTTATTTCTAATAAATGTTTATGCAACTTTATTTCTAATAAATGTTTATTCTTTAATTTTTATTTAATTAATGATTGCAAAAGGCCTTGACCACAATTCCTAGTATGATGCTACCAGTAAAAAAAAAGTACGTACTAAGTATAAAAGACGTCTCGAACCTAGTGTAGTCAGTCTTTCATCGACTAAAAGTTGTGATGCCAAAGGTATTATCCAAGAGTTTCTACGGCAGACGGGAATGGTACACATGGGAGTCGCCCATATATCAATATTGATCAAGAGGGTATTCATGGTCCACTAGCCGAATCTGCGTGTGAATGGTTAAATGACTGTCGCAAGAAAAAGAGTGTTGATGGTGAAATACTAACTAAGGTTATTGGTAATAAAGATACACCTATTGCTGTATGTAAACCTCGACATATAATGTATAGAAAGTGTATTAAGAAAGTATTATGTCATGTGTGTAAAGTAGATTATGCTAATTATGTACGTAATGTGTAACTTTTTAAAAACTCACAAACGAAACAATGCCCCGCGATTGGGCGCCAATTGTAACTTTTCGTTTATTCACACAAGATAAACAATAAAAACTATAAAATTATTTATACTTACTTTATCATACAATACCCAGAGTATTCACCACGGCTTGAGATTTAGCTCTCTCTTACAAATTTAGTATTCAGGTCGTAGGTATTGGTTCCACAGTTGTATAAATTGTGAAAAAGAGTAGATAAAGGTTTCAGAACACAAATAATAACTCAAAAAGGGCGCCATCTGATTATAAAGCTTAAACGTGTTTATTAGTATAAACAACCAATGATGTTAATTTAATAAGCTTAAAAAAATATTAAATTCACTAACCAGAAAATGAATTAAATATTAGATTGAAAACAAAAAGATTTTGTTTATGTTTTAAAATTTGGAATAAAAATGAAATAAAATGTTCATAATTATATGGTTCCGTTTTTAGATCTTTAGTATAAACTGAAAACATTTATTAAACAATAAGAAGATAGATAAAAAAATAACAAAGCACTTGAATAATAAAACACACACGACATAGGTTTATTACAAGTAAAATTAATATTCCTTTAATAACGATTAACCTCACTAAGATAATTACACCAAAATAGCTCGAAAAAGATTTACACAAAACCTTTTAATCAACAAAGAAATAACCAAGAAATTTATTAGATTGGTCAAATAGAATTAATCAGTAAAATTATGTAAATTCGACTTCGTCGAAAAAATCGACGAACAAATGTCTAAAGGATATTATGCAAGTTAGATTAGTTTAAATATTATCAGCATTGATTATTTTAAAATTCTTTAACATTAAAGATTTGAATTTTCTAGATACTATAGAGAGCTCTCTTCCTAATAAAAAATTACAAAGTTCCTTGTATAAAGGATTCTTAAACTAAACTGCAATAATAAACAATTTCTTATAAAGTACAATACCTTTCGTTTTTATCCAACTAAACTCGTAGAAGAGAAACAAAAACAATCCATTAGAAATTGGAAAATGGCCTCTATTTCGGAAGATCGTTGTTAACATTAACATGGTCTCGAAGAGTTGATTTTCAGTAGCAGAATCCAATGATGAGATTCAATTTAATTACTGTCATTTACGCATATGATTTACAAATAAGTTTGATCGAGCACACATTAAACAATCCAAGATTTTAAAAGGTTTATAAGTTATAACGTATTCACTTTTATTCACGAAATAAAACGGTAATGTTTCTCAGAAATTTAAATAATCTTAATCACAAGTAGCACTTAATGCTTTAACATTCTTTGCGCAAAGTTCTAATTTACTGTGTTAATTTATAGGAGAACGAGAATCTGTCTTTAAATTATGGATCAAATTTAAGTGGTTTTTCTTTATGATAAATGCACTAGCTTAAAACCAAACGAAACGAAATAATTGTTTTTAGTAGTTCTTCACCATAAAATGAACCACTATTGTTTATTCGCGATACAAAATTATAAATCTTTCAAACACGATTTAACGAAACGTAAATCCTTTCAAAACTTGCACTTTGCAACAAAATAACACTAAGATTGTACTGTACTGTATTTAGAATTTATTTTAACTCTAAAAGATTAATAAACTGTAATTCGATAACAAAGATTCACAATCAACCACTATTTATCGGAACTCAATCGAAAGACGTCCACACTCTATGCTTGAGCGGGAGATTATTTTCTTTAATTATTTAAACAAGAACGAGAATTCAATAATATCGACCTTCATTACTGGAAGATCAAACGAGAGTCGTCTGCTACGAGGCACAGGCCGGAAGCAAGTAAGTGACGCGACGCTACAACCCCAATCTCCGCGTTCTTATTTCCGCGTAGGAATATCAGCCAATAGCGAGGTCTCACTCACGAACAGTATTGATTTTTTATTAAGTACCCAATCAACAACGAGTCGCGTGTTTTGGCTTAACGAATCAGGGCACAGCAACTAAAAAGCAAGTATTGATTTTTCCTCTAAAACTGCGAACGCCTTGAATTATCATTTTTTTAAACGCTTATATTTTAAAAAGAATCCAAATTTGCAGAACCGAACTTAAGATTTTTGTAAATATAAATATAAAATTCTACATACTTGAGGCCGATAGAAAATGTACCGTTACAAATGAAACGTTTGATGTTGTTCGTTATCATAATCTAATATGTAATAGCTGTGCTAAGAAGGATGATGAATCTGCTACAAGCGTGTATTCCGATTCCGGTAGTAACTATAGTGATATTGATTTGGATGATATATTAAATTAAAATACATATGCTACTTAATGTATTTATAAAAATAAATGTTTATGCACATTCTTTCATTTTTTATTTATTACCTTAACCTCAACAGAAGTGGTGAGGCGGTAGGTCCATAAAATCTAACCTTGAAGCGCTAAAATATAACCTTAGTTCAATCAAGTTCTCAACCTTAGTTCTTAAAGTCAGAGAAGCCTTGACCCTTAACCGCCAGAAAATTTAGCCTTGAAGGTTGACCTTGGCAGAAAGCAGAAAGTAGTGGGGGGAGGTACAGAAACCCCATTCCTTCCCTACTACTTCTGAAAATGATTTAAATCGCCATGCCCGATGTAATCAAAGAAAAGGAGATTAATGTACAATCCGTGTATTCCCTACTTAAAAAACAAATGTGGCGTTTAAGGTTAAGAAGTGGTTGATTTGGTAATTGGAGTTTGAAGAACAATAACAAGATTCTGAGTTGATTAGTTTCAAAGACTTAAACATCTCTAAAAGTTATCTCCAAGATTGCTAATGATATTCTAAAAGATATTCTAGCTATTTTCAATAACATTTATTTCCTAGTTTGTTAAATATTATAATTTTAAGCTAAACGTTATACCAGTTGCCTGAGAAATTTCACCTAAACAGGGTAGATTGTAAGTTGCAGCGGAATAAAATTAAAAACATAAATGTTGTCAATTTAACTATTAGCCTGACAATCACATAAATTTTAATTTAGGCTTGGTGTTCTTAATAATAATAATTCTTACCTTATGAAACTCGTTCTTTAATAAACTATTATTAAAAATTAAACTTAAACGAATGACAAAATGCGCGTCAAAATAACATCATTTGATTAGCGTTGCGTTTTCACGTGTTAATAGTATTGGCATCTTTAAGTTTAGGCATTTATTATAATGCACTAGTAAGAAATAAATAACTCAGTGGTGCAAAGAATTAATCAATAAATAGTTGATAAATTTGACATTTGTTATTTAAAATATTCATAACTTATAGATGTATGTCATCTACCAGTTTTTTTATTAATTTCAATTAAGTATTTTTAATAATATTCATTATTATTATTTGAAATTTATGAGTATTTATGCACAGATACATTATAATTAGACTATTTATTATTGCTAGACCGTCTCATTATGGCCCAAGACTCTCTTTATGGTCCGTCTGGCAATAAAGAAAAGTCAATTAATTGTCAGAGCTGTTTTTTTGGTAGAACTTGATTTGTTTTTAATATAATTTGTAAACTTATCACCAATGAAAAGAAGCTAAAATTAAATATCTTGGAATGGTAACTATAGTAACGAACTTCATATAAGCACATAAGTATATGCACAGCGGCTTGTTGTACCTACGTACTCGTAGGGTCTAGGACAACTCGTCGCCGACAATTCTTCGCAGGCAATTCGACGCGACCGATTCGGCGCCGGGACAATTGGTCGCCAAACATTACTATTAATATTAAATACTGCACTTACTACAAATTATCAACAAACAAAAATAACTAATACAAAAAACCTACCCAATTAATAAAACCCAGAGCATAAGTTCTTCCTAGAAAATTTTAAAAACCTTCTTAATATGATGATTATCTTATCCATTAGTAAAAGATTAGAGAGGGCGAGTAATTAACATACAGGATTAATATTCAGGTAATGACTACCAAGAAAAACTCAACCTAATGTAAATGGAATTTGAAAAAAGCAATTAAGCTATAAAATAAAATTTAACAGAAATACTAACCTTACTAAGCATTTAAATTAGAAATTACAATTGTCATTTTAGTTTGGTTAGATTTTTTTGGCGTCGAATTGGCACGGCGCCGAATTAGCTCGCATCGAATTGGCATGGCGCCGAATTGTACGCGCCGAGTTGTCTGCGCCGAATTGTCAGCGCCTAGTAGTCCCATACCGGTACTCGTATACATTGTAATGATTCCTTCAACTTAAAGATTATCAAATTTGTTACCACAAAATAATTTATTGATAATTGTTTATACTAAAAATTTAACTACTTTTTACCTATTAAGTAACCCTACACTTAAAGATTTTCATCTAACGCTACGCAAGAGAAGCATACATGATCTGAATGGCTACGTGCAGTAAAAGGTTGCAATATAAGCTTTTTTGCTGAACTTACTTCATCCAAGAAGGTCATTCCAATTTAAGTAATGAAGCAAGTTATTTCAAACTAAAATAATAACATTAAAGAACATAAGAACAGGTCAAGTTGTGTGAACATTCGTCTTCTTTTTTCTGGTTTTGACCTATCTAGAGTTCTCAGGATCTAGGCGTTAAATCTCTATTATTGTTTCTGTTTATTAAGGTTAAGGTCAATCAGAGGACCCAATGGCTCTCTTGGACTGCCAAATGAAAATCTTTTATTCAAATTGGGATGACTTTTGGATGTATTAAAATCAGCAAAAGAGCTGATATTGTCTGAGCGTAGCCAGGCGCGTCAATGCCATATCTTTAAAACGATTATTCTGAGTAGAAGACAAGTAGAAACAGTGCAAATACCTACAATAAGTTATTTTGTTTAAAAAGGATAAAAAATGTATCAATACCTTCTTTACTGGGTGTGCTTTTTCTTGTACTAGATAACAATTTGTGCTGACTAGGAAGCTCCAATTCAGCAATATGGTCCATATAATACTTTGTAGAATGTTGTTTGTTGTCTAATGCAGAAGGATCTGCACCAGCACTTACTAATAATTTTTGTATACTCACTGGATCTTTACAAAGTGGCGTGTAATGGTATGGCGTTCTTCCCTCCTGTAATAGTACATACTTTAGTAGGTATGATAAAAGATTAATTGTTACTGTTTTTTTTATTCGTATCTTTTGCCGCAATCGTATTTGGCATTGTACAATCAAGGAATTAAAACTAACCTTATTCTTTATCATAACAGTTAATATGCTACTAATGGCCGGTTTCACAAAGCTTGATTAAGTTCTAATTAACTTAATCATGATTAAATTTGAAATCCAGAATTATAATTGGATAAAATCTCATGTCTCTTAAATTTCAGTCAATGAAATCTCTGGATTTAAAATTTAATCACGATTAAGCTAATCAGAACTTAATCAAGCTTTGTGAAACCGACCATAAGAGGTGGAATTTGATCTGTTAGAAAAGTTATTACGTAAACTCCTATGGCAGTTATGCAGTTGTGAAGCACTCCAGATTATGAAGTGTAAGACGAGTTAGCGAAGTTAGAAGTTAGTGAAGAATTAAAATTGGTCCTTTGGGATTATCTGACGAGTATGTGACACATGTGAGCACAAGACGTGAAACAGTAACAAACTATAGTATAGTGGATGTTTTATTTAATTGAATTAATGAAGGTCGTGAATAAAATCAGTCAAGTCATTTCTATATGTAATGGTAGTATCAAATAAATGAAAAATAATAAATTATAAGTAAACTCAAATACCTTGTATGGTTTTATATAGTTATTCAAGTTATAGAAACTGGCTTTAGAATTTATATTGTACCGTACTCAATATCCCGCTCGGAGTATATGTAGTATCTTTTAGAGGAAATAATGAAAATGTCTAAGAAGATATTCGCATCATGCAGATAGGTATTTGTATTTACGATTTCACATTATTTCGCTTTACAACATAATAAGGTCACACAAGGTACACTTCTTGCAACAAAAATGGTATTGGAAGGACTGTAAATCTCCGATTGTATAACAGAAGTACGTATAGAAGATTCTTAAGTACCAGAATATAAAAATTAACAGAGCATGAATTCGGATGAGGTTTCTACTGTAGGTTGGTTTTAATTCTTTCGTACTCCTTCAATTGTAATCTGGATGGTGGTTATCCACCTATCGCCATTTGGAAATCAATCGTATTATCAACAGACAGACGTAGACAGACTGGCATAGTTGATAGTTTGACTTGCGGTTCTTATTTCATTTTCTATCCACAAAAAATCGACTAAGAGAAGGACTAAAGCATCCTACCCACGGAACTATGTGGGTAGGATACTTTAGTCTCTCTATTAGTCGATTTATTTATATCCGTTTGACTCTACGTGCTGCATTTTTTGTTCATGTTTTTTAATATCTAAATGTTGTCTTATTTTATCCCACTTATAAAAGGTCCGGCAATAAAAACTCCCCCGACCTTAAAAGATCATTGGTCCACTTGAGAGGGGAGTAGAGCGATGACCGTGGTCACGTTAAACAACGGTACGTATAGCATTTTCTGTTATTAACATAAATTGGGTTGAGAGAATCACGCGTACGTTGTTGATGAGTTTGTTCGTAATGGCGGTTCTATGACAATGCAACAAGCCTTTCGTGTTTGCTTCGAGCTCGGTAGACATGATTCTGTTCCGCATAAGAAAACGATTCATGTTTGGGTGTCAAATTTTAGACAAACGGGTTCGCCAAAGCGTTCAGCAGTGAAACATGCTGCTGCATTAAGGTTATCTGATCGAAGTGTAAGGAGTATTTTGCATAAACTCAGCATGCATATAAAATGTTGCTGGCTTAAGAATTAAGTCTAATAGTCTGAAAAACCCGTGTAGCTTCGTGTTAGGATTTTCCATGATAACGTTCTGCCTGCAGCTGTTTTAGTTTGTAGTGACGAAGCATATTTTCACCTGTGCGGTGCAGATGATAAGCAAATCTCCGTTATTGGTCTGCAGAGAACCCTCAGGAACTCCACGAGCGATCACAGCTGTAAGGCAACTATTTTTTGATTTTGGTACCTGGACCGCAAGTTTTGGAGAGGATGGCATTACAGTATATTGCAACATGCTCGAGAATTTTCTCCAGCCAAAATTAAATGCTTTTTTGACGAATACGAACAAGACAATGTGTGGTTTGAACAGGTCGGGGCAACATTCTACACTTCTCGACATTCGCTAGAAATTCTGAGAGAAATGTTTCCTGGGCATCTTGTTAGCTGACATCGGGTGGCTACGTTCACCCGATT